>OX421962.1:102976835-104378518 GCA_949128115.1 Anaspis maculata | reverse complement strand
AACCCTCGATGGCGTCGGCGGCGACATGGCTCCACCCGAATGAAGTTCCTTTGTGCTTTGAACTCGGCTTCGAACGATGAGCCTCGATAAGAGCATTCGGCGCATTGTACAAAAGCAACAATAACATAGCATATTACATAGGGTTGTGAATAATGCTATAGGTATGCTATTACAGCTGTGTCACGTTATAACGCAAAGGTGGAGGGGGGAGGGGACGGCGCGAAATTATCATTGTAGAGTGTTGTAGGTATCCATGTGTTTGTCTGTAATGTTCGTATAAGTCGAAACGCTTATGGCTCTTGTAGTTGCAGTAGATGCAAGAGAACTGTTCCGGTTCGACAATGGCATTGTACAGTTCGGCTGCATGACCATTTTTGTAATTCCTTTGGACGTGTTGGTTGAGTTGGAAGAAGAATCCAGTCAGTCCGATGCGAACATTGCGAACAGTTGGACGTGTCCACAATTTGGGTTGTTAGTAGGTACCTACCTAATCACGTTGGTCGGAATTTGTCAGTGGCACCAAATCGTGCCCCAGCTATGCGCTTGACAGCCACGATACTGCCAGCCCAACGAAAACATTACTGCGCTGCGCTTCGGGATTTAAAGAGGCGCCGCAGCTATAATAGGTAGCATATAGCATTTTTCACAACCCTATGTAATAACATGCTATTGCTGCTATTGTACCTACAATGCGCCGAGTGTTCTTATCGAGGCTTATCGTTCAAAGCACAAAGGAACTTCATTCAGGTGGAGCCATGTCGCCGCCGACGCCATCGACTGGTTCGATTGTACCAAATGTTCGTATTGCGCGAAGAAGAGGTGTATGAAGAAGCACATGATGACGCACGCTACGGACAGAGAATTAACCAGTTCGGCTGTGTGGAATGTCCGTATCGTGTTGAGGAAAAAAAGGGTTTAGACTCGGGTTTAGAAAAGGCACAAGTTGTTACATCTCTCGAAGATTTTATTAAATACCTAGCGAGTAAGTAGGTATCGTTAGGGTCGTCAACTTGTCAATCACTATTTAATCAACCGGCTCGATTCCTGCCGATGCGCGCGCAGAATTCTGACTTTGAAACTCGGAATTGTGCGCGCGCAGAATTCCGAGTTTGAAACTCAGAATTCCGACTTTCAAACTCAGAATTCCGACTTTAAACTCAGAGTTCCGACTTTAAACTCAGAATTCTGACTTTAAACTCGGAATTCCGACTTTAAACTCAGAATTCTGACTTTCAAACTCAGAATTCCGACTTTAAACTCAGAATTCTGACTTTCAAACTCAGAATTCCGACTTTAATCTCAGAATTCTGACTTTAAACTCGGAATTCCGACTTTAAACTCAGAATTCTGACTTTCAAACTCAGAATTCCGACTTTAAACTCAGAATTCTGACTTTCAAACTCAGAATTCCGACTTTAATCTCAGAATTCCGACTTTAAACTCAGAATTCTGACTTTAAACTCGGAATTCCGACTTTAAACTCAGAATTCTGACTTTCAAACTCAGAATTCCGACTTTAATCTCAGAATTCCGACTTTAAACTCAGAATTCTGACTTTAAACTCGGAATTCCGACTTTAAACTCAGAATTCTGACTTTCAAACTCAGAATTCCGACTTTAAACTCAGAATTCTGACTTTCAAACTCAGAATTCCGACTTTAATCTCAGAATTCCGACTTTAAACTCAGAATTCTGACTTTAAACTCGGAATTCCGACTTTAAACTCAGAATTCTGACTTTCAAACTCAGAATTCCGACTTTAATCTCAGAATTCTGACTTTCAAACTCAGAATTCCGACTTTAAACTCAGAATTCTGACTTTATCCCCATAATTTCGTGTTTTCTTTTTCGAAATCATAAAAAAAAAACTCTGATGTCCGCTCTGCGCCTTCGTAGAAAGGCGGGAGGCAGCACGAGAACGGCTTACTTACCTGTGAAACGCAACCAGTTATACTCGTGCGAGTACGATCCGGCATGCCTTTTGAGGGATGTAATTCGTGATCCAGGGGTTCTTCTCAATGATTCTTCCGCTATGGCGCTATACCCGTAAATTAAATGTGCCGCCATTTTGGTATTGAACTGCGCAACACTCAATGTGTCACAATCAAAAACTTTGTCCTTTTTCAAAAATTCATAACTTTTTTGGCCACGGCCGATTTTACTTTTGTTTGCGCAGTCCGTTAGCCTCATCGTTTGGCAATCCATCGTGAAGAGTCTTTAAAAAAAGTTCTTACAGGGTGGTATGTAAAACGTTGCAAAATTCCGATGCATTCAACCAAGCTCCGTTTGAATATAAAGATTTTTTTCATGATAGTCGAGAGCCAGGAGCCAATGATCACGATTTTGGTTTCCACCCTGGGAACCTGACGTGTCATACCTTTTTGGATTCCCCACAACATCAGCATGAAAATAAGCCATGATACGTTTTTGTATCGAGTAGCTTAAGACAGCCATCTTGGAGAACCGCGCCAAATATGTAGTTCTTGTGGTTTGTAATTTTTTTCGCATCAACGGCACCTCCAATTGGTAA
This sequence comes from Anaspis maculata, assembly GCA_949128115.1. Lineage (NCBI taxonomy): Eukaryota > Metazoa > Arthropoda > Insecta > Coleoptera > Scraptiidae > Anaspis > Anaspis maculata. Next base: position 104,375,988 of record OX421962.1, on the reverse strand, counting down.
AAAGAAACTGAATAAAATTAAACAACAAAATTTACTATAAATGGTAACTATCGTTTACCACCGTTTTCTGACAGGTTTCGTTACTCCAAATATGAGAGTTCATAGTTTAGCTATGGCAAATTGCTTTATTTAACATTTTCGAGTAGGTACCCCCGATGATATTTATACAAACCGAGCTTCACGTCATTATCTTTCTAGCGTACTTCACTAGAAATACTGCCCTTAGCGGCATTTTGATGTCCGTCTGACCGTCTGTCTATCGGTCTAACTGTCCGTCTTATCAATTAATTGCTCCTGAACGAGAAGACCTATAGCGAAAATCGACTCCTTGTGTGTAACATGTATTCACCGGAGAATTGAATTAGGAAAAAAAAATCTCAAACCGTCGCCATCTTGATCCGCAATGTCAAATTTTCTCAAAAGTGATCCGATTTTCTTGAAACTTGGTATACACTCATGTTTCATATGAAGAAGTATGGTTTCGATGTTTTATTTTTGATCCGCCGCCATTTTGTCCGCCATGTTGAAATTGGTTAAAGTCGAGGTTGAAGTGGTCCGATTTTGATGAAAATTGGAATTTAGTCGTGTCTTGTGACTCTTGTGTATACATCGATGGTTTTTATGTTAGTTTCACGATCAGCGCCATATTGACGTGCCACATGGAAATTAATGTGGTGGTTACCCTCTTAAAATTGAAAAAAAAAATTCTGCGGACAATGACATTCAAGCCATTTAGATTTTCTTGCCGAGGTTTATTCAAGGAATATTGACTGTAACATCACTGTTTATACTTGAGTCTGTCATTAATGTCAAAAAACTGAAAGGAAACGAAATGAGTAGGAACGATGACTCTAAGTACAATTTAAGGAAACTAAACAATATTCGATTCCGGAGCACCGACTTGAATGTGCGGCACGGGGACCCGAGGTTTTACCCACCAAACTTTTCAATAGACTGCCTGCAAAGATCAGAGCAATAGATAGACTGGCCGAATTCAAGTTTCGGGCCAGAGAGTTCCTGCTGGCCCGGTCTTTCTACAGTCTCAGCGACTTTTTTAACAGTGAACATTCGTGAGTGTTCTCTCTGTCAGTCATTTAAATTACGTGTCATGTTATTTATTTTACATCTTGTCCTTTTATTTATTTCTTTGTGCTCATGACATTCACCCATACATTTTATTGTAATGTCTGAGGGTAAAGATAAAGCTTATTTATTTATTTATTCAATCCCCACCTGTCACAAAATCAATTTATTGAAATATTTTCTGAACAAGGGGTTTCCGATGTGACTGAAAAACTTGTTGATAGATTTTTGTTAGTTCTTTTCTACAAGTAGGAGCTCTTCTAAAGGAAAATGTACGAGAAATGCTATTGAATTTTCAAAATTTGCAAAAAAAATTGAAAATTTTTGAATTTTTCTTTGAAAATCTGGAAACCAGATAGCAACGCCTATACATATTTATTCAAGAAAGTCGCATACCGAATTTGGAGGTATAGGTATAGGCGTTGCTATCTGGTTTCCAAATTTTCAAAGAAAACAATCAAAAATTTTGAAAATTTTGTGTTAATTTTGAAAATTTAATAGCATTTTCTGAACATTTTTTCTGGAGAAGTTTCTACTTGTAGATAAGAATCAACAAAAACCGATTTCCATCTATCAGGTTTTTCAGTCACATCGGAAACCCCTTGTTCAGGAAATATTTGAATAAATTGATTTTGTGACAGCTGGAGATTAATTTCCATGTGGCACGTCAATATAGCGCTAATCGTGAAACTAACATAAGAACCATCAATGCCTACACAAGACACGACTAGGTTCCAATTTTCATCAAAATCGGACCACTTTAACCAATTTCAACATGGCGGACAAAATGGCGGCGGATCAAAAAAAACATTGAAATCATACTTTTACATAAAAAGCATGAGTGTATTTCAAGTTTAATGAAAATCGGATCACTTTTGAGAAAATTTGACATTGCGGATCAAGATAGCGACGGTTTGAGAAAAAAATTTTCTCTTAATTTCATTGTTCGGTGACTACAAGTTGCACAAGAAGTCGATTTCCTATAGGTCTTCTCGTTCAGGGAAAAATAATTGATAAGACAGACAGTTAGACTGACGGACAGACGGACATCAAAATGCCGCTAAGAGCAGCATTTCTAGTAATGTAGGCTAGAAAGACAATGACGTGAGGCTCGGTTTGTATAGAAAATGTTGAATAAAGAAATTTGCCATAGCTATAAACTATGGACTGTCATATTTGGAGTAACGAGACCTGTCAAAAAAACGGTGCTAATCGATATTTATAGTAAATTTTGTTGTTCAATTTTATTAAGTTTCATTTTTCTAAGTGGAGATGCCGTTGATGCGAAAGAAAAATACAAACCACAAGAACTACATATTTGGCGCGGTTTTCCCAAGATGGCGGTCTTAAGCTACTCGATACAAAAACATATCATGGTTTATTTTTATGTTGGTGTTGTGGGGAATCCAAAAAGGTATGACACGTCAAGTCCCCAAGGTGGAAACCACTCGAGTACCCTGGCTCAACGACTATGAATTCTAACACCAAATTCATGAAGATAGACCTCATCACCTTGAACAGACTTTTGATTTTTTGCCTATCTGTTTTACTAACAGGGTGATCAAAAAATATCAACATTTTGGTATTTCAGTGCCAATTTTTTCTCCGTCAACCGATTTTCAAAATCTAAAGCTCATGTTGAAGCGAAAGCTTCAAGTAACAAAACCTTGGGGGTCAAAATCGACTAGGCCGAGGTCCTCACTCCGCTACAAAACATACTGAAACGAGAGAACTCGCTTCTATCGGGCCTGGATCATTTACGGGTTTCAACTCGACATCCTCGAGGTGGGCTAAAGCTCTTCGTCGAAGGATCGCGACTCAGCATCCTTGGAGGGGATCGAAACACATCATCCACGGATCTCAACTCTACAACTTGGATATGGATCAAAACTCAGCACCGGAGGGGTCTCAGCACAACTACCTGACGATGGATTGGAACTCGTCATCGAAGGGTTTCGACTTGACTCCCGGAGGTGGATCGAGACACAACATCCAAGGGCTTCGACATCCTAGAGGTGGGTTGCAACTCAAAGAGTAACAACTCATCAGCCTCCAGGCGGATCGAAACTCAGCCTGGAAGGATTTCAACTCAACTTCCCCAATGGGATTAAAATGCATCTCCGAAGAATTCAAGCTCTAACATTCTCCAAGTGGGCTGAGGCGCATCAGCAGGGGCTTCGACTCAGCATCGTTCAAGTGAGTTGAGATTTATCATCGAAGGGCTTCGACTCTACGGCTTCTAGGTGGGTCGCGACGCAGCATCAACGGGTTTTAGCTCAGCTTCCTCGAAGTGGATAAAAACTCTTCGCTTACAGACCCACAGAAGCACTTGGCAACGGACGTGACAAGTCGAAAGCGGACGGCAGCCCAGGCGGATGGCGGATCGGTCCAGGTACAACGGTCAATTTTTCAATGATGACTTGACTCTGAATATTTTCATCTCACTCGATTTCACGGCTTCGATTTATTTTGCTCTGGATTATTTTCGGCCCGCCAAATGCGGGTGGCTTCAGTAGCTCAGGTTTTAACATACTAATTTCCCCCCTTTTGGAAATATCGGCGTCATGTCGCCATTATCAGCAAGAAGTGCACCAACGTGGTTTTTGCCGAATATCTTAATTTTTGGTCATCTGGCAGCAAAAGATGTAGGGAGTCATTTTGAAGCCAATGAAATTCCCTACAGTTTGGTTTTCAATTTGCTTCTCTGCAACCTATGGTGTTTGAGATAGAGCTTCTGGAAGCGAGAGTCATTGTCGTGAAAGCTCCATGGCCACTTGACTCGAAAAACTAAAATTTCGATGTGGCAAAAAAATTCAGAATGAGATGTAGTAGAAAATGTAGGTAAAGAGCAATGCAAAAAAATTGGCCAGAGATAAGAGACGCAGCCTTTGAAAAGAGATTTATAATAGAAGGAGTCCTGCACGCACCGGCCCACATACTTAGATTGTAGGGAACAGGGAAAACAACAGAAAAGAGAGAAGTTCCCATTCGCTCGCAAAATTCACTCACTTTTTTTTCGGTGTCTACATAGACGCTGGGCCTAACCCTAACATAACCTAAATACATATAACACTAACCAACACTAACGTAAATGTTGAATCTGATGAAGCCACGATGAGAATTTCGAACCACGTTCCCCAATAAACAAAGTTTAAATGTTGTTCAAAGTGTAGAATCAGGTGTTCATCGGAGTATTGATGTGTGACGGCTTTGAAATAATTATTTGGGGAAATTCATCTTTTAGGGAATACTTTAGAAAACAGCTTAGTTAACAGCGTTGGGGTAGAGTCAGGGATAGGGATGAGCCTTTATTTGAACATTCTGACATGTATATAGAAGTCAATACAATGCTCAGTACCGGATTTAAGCACGAGCGACAGGGGCGACCGCCCTTGGGCCCCACATGTTATCAATTTAGGGCCTCCACAAATTCAAATTTATCAGAGAAACACCTTATTTATTATTATTATTCTTAGTATTAGGTATTTCTAAAAGCTTAGCTCGAGGCCTCCACAAAATACTGTCGCCCCAGGGCCTCTACATTCCTAAATCCGGCACTGACAATGCTTCTATGTTACAACTAATTTATGTGTCTTACTGCGTTCAAACTAGAGGTTAACGATTTCAACACGCTCAGGCGCTCTACGCCGAACCACAAAAAGAAAGCACAACAGGATGGTGTCCTGATACTAGATTATCACCGGCCAAGCAGTCCCAAAAGCGGGAAAAGTGATTTGATTCAAATAAGTTGAAATTGAAGTATGTTGGGTTGCCTATCGATCCAGGCGCATAAGCTAAAGAGTTACGGGGGTTTCAGTATCTATCAAGAAAATTTAATTATTCACAGCTTACTGCGACTGCGATCCAGAAAGAGATGGTCTGAAGAAGAGATGGAAAGACCTAGTCTGCTTTTGCAAGGAAATGATCTGCGACACTCTGTGTCTGCGACTCATGCACTTTGAGGGCAAGTTGACAGCAAATTATTCGCAAAATTAATATAGGGTACTGTCATTGTTGTACTGTCGAGTACTGTTTAAATTACATAATCATGCATATCGCTGATGTAATTATACCGGTGATGGGAAATGGTTATCAGATTATGTTCCAATCCAAACCAGCAATTCTGTTATGGGTAAGTGGAAGCTCGAGCCCAGGGTTCATAATACATGCTCCATGAAACATTAAACGCGAGCCCCTCGTCCTCGTCACATTATCGATGGGCACACAACAATATATGCCTTCCCATTTCCCGTCAGTTAATGACATTGTTGTTATATGTAACTGGTATTGATCAGATTTCATTTACGTAAGTAGATACCTAGCTGCCATAAGCCAAATAATCAATACAAATTAAGGGAGGATGCAGAAAATGGTTGGGAATCAAATGAGGTTGGCAGTAATTATTGATGTTTATGTCAAGTTAAACTTGAGTCGCAGCTGTAGGATCACGTGGATCATCAAGGTGAACTTAAAAGACTGAGTTATCAAAGTTGAAGAATTGATAGCTGCGGATTGTGGTGATGCACACAAGTTGCGTTCACAATAATAGCGTCACGAGCGGCGATTCTGGAGAACACGCGATCTTTCTAGACTCTTCCCATTAGGTCGCAGTGTACAAGTGCGGAGCTCTGGACATTTCCAGAATATACGCGATGGCTTGGCGATTGAAATACGTGGAGACTTGAACATGCGAGTGAGACACATCTGCCCATTTTGGCGGAGGTGCCGGCTTCACCGCACGTTGGCACGCGAAAAGTGTAAGATTATTCGGGAGTCCCCTAGAAATCATATGCCGGGTCACTGTGGAATTCACTGGAGGACCTATTGAACACTCGAGAAGACCAGTCGGGGGTATAATAAGCACCATGGATCGCCCACAGATTCAGTATTGACTTGGAAGTGATCGAAAGCGATAGAAAGCGAGTAGTAATCTGCGATATTCCCAAGTAAATAATTGTGGGCGTGTACTTATTGTAGTACGCAGTAATAAACAGTGTATGTTTTAAAACGATCGTCTTGATTATAAACGAACCCGTACGCGAAATACGTAACAATAGCATGGCGACGTGCTGCTGAATCGACGAACTGAAGTGGTAGGAAACATCACAAGCCTCCGGCCCGCGTTTTTACTGGATTTCTTTCCAGCAAAAGGCATTTGAATGCGTCCTTAGCGGGGGCGAAGGTTTCGCTAGGTATACCTGCTCACCTACCTGCAGTTTCTAGATTGAAAATTTCGAAGTCCGCAATAAAAGTCAGTTTGTATTCTGTACACGCAAAATGACCAACGGTAATATTTTCGAGATGACCGAGTGGAAAATAAGGTGAAGCAATAAAAATTTTATAGGTGCGAGTGGGTTGAGCAGCTTTTGCTGCGTCGGGTTCACCGGGAGAATCTCGGCTTTGCAACGTTCTTGTCGCTTTAGCATCATTATACAGAGTGCTTGTGAAAATGAATCTTCCAATGAGACTTCGCTTCTTCGCTTACGATTTTGATATAGGCGATTTACATTAGAAAAACGCCACCTGGTGTAGAGCTCGGTACTTGATCGTCGAGGACGTTTTTACGAGGAAAACATACTCCGACGTCTAGTAGCCTAGGTGGGCACTAGTGGATACCTGTAATACCCACATATTGACATGGAAATTTGACAAGTAGAAATAATCTGAAAAAGGGGTTTGCATTTGTGTCTCTTCTTTCATGTTATGGTTGGCGTATTTAGCAGCTTTGTAGTAAATCTAGCTCCAGAGGTGCGCAGCTGAAAGACTACGCCCCCAGCAATGCACTACATTATTGCGATAAAAAAAGACAACGTTTACGTCGCGAACACAGAGGTAGCTACGGCGAGCTTGTTAGAATGAAAAATGCGGATCTCCAGCTGAAGTCGAAGCAGGAAATCTTTAGAAAAAAGCGAGGAAAAAAGGTAGGTGGTGGTTGACTCTGCACGGCCAGCCCGAGGTGATTTTTTCTTGGCTGGCAGGCTGGTCGACGGGCTTGTGTGTTTCCCTCCGTGCGGGTGTGACAGAGTCTGTTGCTCTTCCTTGGGCGGAAGCTATGGATGATTTAGAGAAAGGTCTGCGACGACGCTGGTCATCAACATGGGGCCCAATAACGAGCCTATGGGGTCCCAAGGGTTCACAGGAACGAAAGTTTGCTTGTAGCGTACTGCACAAGACAGCAAAGTGACAGTTTTGACATGCCACCAATTGACGTAACCACCGCCGTTGCCGCACGGCAACTTACACCAGTTCTAAAAATTAATGCCCTAAAACTTCCTCGACGAAACGGCCATTTTCCCCAATAAGGTCAATCGCCTATACGGTGAAGGGTAAAGTTGATGGTGGTTGCCAAGTGTCACTTTATCGAGTTACCAAATTTGCCACTTCGTTTTTTGTGCTATGAATAGTTTAGTATGATTTTGTTGGGGAAAGTGAAGTTGAGACCACCCTGTATGCTTCAACTTCAACCCCTGACTATAAACCGCGTGCACTCCATCACGCACAGGTGCCTCCTTTGGTCGGCTTCCCTTTTATTATTACGTTCCCTGTCGCACGGATTAATAGCCTTAATATGACCTGTACGGCCGACCCGCAAAGCCCATTTTCAGAATTTACAGGGTGCTTTAAAATAACCATGCAGATATTTACTTCGGCATTCGCGTCCAATATCAAAAAGAAATGGTTCAAAATTCCGTAATTCCGTGCGGGTCGCGCAAATGCTATTGCCGCAATGGGCCACATGAATCAAGCACTCCTTTTCGGTAGTGCCATACTTTGGCTCATCCATCATCAATGATCTAAGTACTTTCATGGCTAATCACAATCATAACTAGGGATGCTTGCTCCCTGTTGCCGTTAATTGAAACTAATCTGTCTGAATTTAAATGACCAGAACGAGCTGAATAAAGTCTTGCCTTTGCAATGTTCTTATTCTTTCACTACCTGCGTAAATTTAGGCTTGCGACACAGGCGCTCAGTTTGAAGGAATTCCAAAATATTCAAAATGAAAAGTTTGAGGGATCCATCAGTTTTTGATAATGGAAATGTATCTATCTATTATGAGAGTAATCAATGGTATTGTTACGAGTGGCCGGAATTTCGTCTATTCGAGAGCATACGCGGCCCTTCTAGACCATTCGTACACATTGTTGCGAATCACGAAGCTCCAGAAATGTTCGAGAGCATACGCCTAGGCTCTGCTCCGTTCGAAATAACATCGGAAATTCCAATAGCTGAGTAGGACACATCTGGCCAACTGGTGGAGGTGCTGCCGGTCCAGAGCACGCTTGAATCACACGCGAAGATGATAGACGTTTCGAAAGCGGTCGCGATTCACATGCCCTAGTCAATGTGGAATTTGCTAGAAAACTGGTGGAAAGATCCAGAATGGTAGTCGGAGATATATAAATACCACGGATCGGCCAACGGATCAGTATTCAATTAAACTGCTCAACAATGAAAGTGTTACAAAGCAAAAATTCACCCAATTTTGAACCGCTATAACTTTTGATTGGCACATATGATTCTGATTTTGTTTCAAGTACTGAGTAGCCCAATCTTTTGTCCATCTTCCTTGTCAATATCAAATGCAAAGAGCTTTCCATAAATTTTCTACAGGGTGATGAACAGAGCAGTGCAAAATTGATGAAAATTCAACATACCCCCGTTTTCGCAAAAAAAATTTTTTGGGTGTATCAACACCAAATTTATAAAGAATGATGTGTTCCCTCGAAACGGTTTTTGAATTTCCGGGATTTCAGTCGAAACAGCCAAAATGTGATTTTTTATTGTGAATACTGCACCGGGTGATCATTTGAAAACTATCCACCTGCAATAACTCCCGATTCCTGGTGAATATTTCTTCGAGCAAAAACAGGTCGATTTTTATATCAAAGGGGACATCTAAAACATAAATTGGCAAATTTCTATCTTAAGCCCCCTCGCCCCCACTCACCCCAACTTTGAAATTTCAAATAACATGACCTACCTTGCGATACATCAAATTGAAAAGAATTAAATTTTCTTTCTGAAAAGAATATTTACAAAAAATTTAACCCCACCTTCCTTCGCCCTAAAAATTTTATGACTGTCTTATTTTTAATTCTGGACCTCTCAATTGTTTTTAATCCAATCAGTGTCATCATAGAAAACGGAGAAAAGAATTTTCGGTGGAAAAAGTGCTGCCCAAATTGACCCTTTGCTCTCCCCCACCTCAGCTTCAAAATTTAACGAAACACCGCCTACTTTGTGATACATCAAATTGAAGGCAATTGAATTCTCTTTCCGAAAACAATTTTTTTGAAATTTTCAACCCCTCTCCAAATAAATTAGACATTTGAAGTGTTTTTTGAGGAAAATGGGGGCTTAAAAAAATTTGAAAAAATTTTGTTCATGAATAGAATTCAATTTCCTTCAATTTGATGTATCACAAAGTAGGTATTGCCATTTTAGATGTTTGAGATGAGGTGGGGGAGCGAAAGGGTGAAATTTGGGTGGCATTTTTTCCACTGGAAATTATCATCTCTACCAATGCTATGCAGGATGACGTTGACTGCATTGAAAAAAATTGAGAGGTCAAGAATATTACCTTTGTAACACTTTCATTGTTGATCAATTTATTCAATTCAGAGCGATAACAGCCAGAAGTTGAAACGATATTCCCAAGTGCAAGTGATTGTTGACGTGTATTTCATAGTAGTAGATATGTACGCAGTAATAAACAGTGTGTTTTAAAACGATCGTCTCAACTATAAAAGAACTCAACGCGAAATCTGTAAAAGTATGATAAAATTGTTTTCTTTAGTGTCCAGGTCATAGCTTGAAGCTCTATAAATTCGTTATAAAATCGAAATATGTACTCCAGTAGATACTGTTAGAGATTTCTGACGCTGATATCCTCATTTCACAAGATCAGAACCTAGTAGGTACTGTTTTTTTTTTATTTACGCCGGAGACTTTGCTTGCTGATCCAAGCACTAAAGCAGCACGTCATCATGCTACTGTAAGCAAAATCTGCATGCATCATCACAATCCGAAGCCATTATTCTTGTAAGTAAGTCTGGTCTAATAGTCATTCCTATCACATATCCTGATCCTGCATTTTCAAATCTAATACCTACTGATGATGGTTTTGACAAGGCTTGCTGCGACCCACATGGTGAGGTGAGAACGGCGGCTTTATCTTGAAGAATCTAGTTAACGTCATCTACCGCCCAATGCCAAAAGGTTACCATTGAAGCCTACGGCACGTAATTGCAAAGATGGACGAAAAAAATCAGTGAACAGCGATCGAACATACGATCGGAACAGCTGAGACTCTGATTCGGACAATGAATAAAAGACGGTGCTAGCCATTTATTTCATACGTAAGAACTGAGTAAATTACTATCACGTGATTTGATCGCTGCTAACTGGTGGCTGGTGTTCCGTTGTACGGCAGAAGATGGCTTCGCCATAGAGTGGCACGCGAAGAGGAGATGCACTGCGAGCCACTCGTAATCCATCACCGATGAGCTCCTGGGGTGAGACTTGACCCACTTTGAGGGTGAGTCCTGTCCTATCGGATGAGTCTTAACCCCCTTCCGAGTGAGTCCCGACCTCCTCCATCTGAGCTGCGCGATGGGCGTTAGCCTTAACTCAGACGGAGTTCTGGCACGTTTATTCCAGGGTTCGAGAACGAAACCCAACATATAAATGAAACCATGCTTCTCGCAGCTCTGTTCCTAGTCACACGAAAATATAAAATCGGAACGTAGAACGAAATTTTTTGAACATTCCTGTCAAGTAACCGAAAATGAACAGAACTTTAATCAACGAAATAAACAGATCAAAGATTGAAATGGTCCACCCCAAAAACTCGCTCAGGTTCAAATGAGGATATCGTGACGAAAAATGAACCAATTTGAAAGAAGATGGTGTTAGTGATTCAAGCGAGGATTCAAGCGTTCTTCGGACTGCAAGTTTCATATTTGGATAGTGTGTTTACTGATATACTGTATGATCTACAGGGTGACAAAATAAGGAGTGTAAAGTGGTTCATTTTTAAGCGTGTGTAACTTTTTAAAAAACAATTTCAGATTTTTTCTAGATATATTTTTGGAAACCTCGAGGAATATCTCGAAATGATTTTTAACATTTTACCGCCTTCTGTTTCTTGTACAGGGTGTTCACTGTTCACGTATAAATTATACCCCCTCCCTGGAGACTTCCCTTGAACATAATCTCAAAAATAGAAACGATTCTTTCATGATTTTTTCCGTAGGTTTCGAATCTGTTCACTATATTTTCTGCGACATTTTGCTTACAGGGTGTAATATCAAGAAATTTTCTCAGATTGAACACCCTGTATTTTAATATGGGAATCGGTTCTGTTTTTTATCTAGATTTTAAATATATGTATATCACACTTCATAGGTTATTCAAAAAAACACATGTTGAAAAAATTGTTGAGGTTTCAAAAATATGGAAACATCTTTTTTTTCAAAAGCTCGTCGGTTTAAGGTGAGTTTGGTAAGAGTTTCGAACTTGAAACAAATTCATTCACTCAAATTAATAGATGAATGATCGAAAATTCACTGAGTCACTTTTGAAAAATCTTTCTTCGAAATTTTTTAAAACTTCATCAATTTTTTCACACGTGTTTTGTTATTTTTTTTTATATAATCACGACGGAAAGTGGAATCGATTCCTCTTATATCAAAATACCCTTTTTCCAATTTGGGAAAAATTTTCGATGTTGCACCTGTAAGCGATATAACACAGAAAATGTTTGTCAACAGATTCAAAGTCCGCACGGAAAAAATTGTATAAGAATCGTTTTCAATTTTTGAAATTATGTTTGAGGGGATGTCTTCAAGGAGGAGTATCTAATTCATACGCGAACACTCTGTACAAGAATTAGAAGGCGGTGAAATGTCCGAAACCGTTTCAAGATATTGATGCGAGGTTTTCAAAAATATAATCAGGAAAAATCTTACATTGTTTTAAAAAAAGTTACACACGCTTAAAAATGGACCACTTTCCACTCCTACTTTTGTCACCCTGTATATCATACAGTACATTAGCAAACACAATATCCAAATATGAAACTTGCAGTCAGAAGAACGCTTAAATCATTAACACCATCTTTTTTCAAATCGGTTCATTTTCCGTCACGATATCCTAATATGAACCTGAGCGAGTTTTTCGGGTAGACGACTTCAATCTTTGATCTGTTTAGTGTAGGGAGAGAAACAAAAATGATAGAAAAATCTGGAGAACGAAATTGTCACTAAACTTCAGGGATGGAAACGGAATGAGTAACGATACGTGAGGAACGAAAAGGATCGAAACACTCCATATGGGAGTGACAATTAAATCTCTAGGGAACGAAACCGAAACGGCGGGAGAAAGAAAGATCGAAACTCTCGGAACGTGAACGGGATTGGGTACAAATCCTTAAACATACCATACCAGGCTTTACCGGCGTCTAAAGTTTCGTTCATAATGTGCCGTAACTTATGCCGCATGCCGTATGCCGTAGGATGTAGGATGTAAACTTGAATGTACCGACCAAAGAATGTACGGACCACGGTCTATAAAAATATAAAATATACACAGACATGAAGGTTTTCGGGGTGGTAGTACTGGTAACTGGTAGTATAATAATAAGACTAGTAGCTAGTAGTATTAGTTGGTGTGGTACTAGTCCCTTGATCTTGGATGTAGAACAGAGAACTGGTGACGAATGCCATGAAGGAGAATCTCACGGAACTAATAATTTTGTTGCAACATTCGCTGAAGTTAAAAGGTAGCATGCTCGTGAAATGGAAAATCTATTAGAATCTGGTCATATTTCTGGGACACTTGAGAACGCGACGATTTCAGAAATTTGATATACCTAACGCGATATCGTTCCAAGATTCGAGGGCAATTCACGAGGCAATTCAAGGTGGAAAATAGGTCGAGTCCTCCACAAAGGCAAAGCCTCATCCAATCCTCTCCAAAGCGGGCAAAAAGAGACCATAGCTCGGACCATAGCCTAAAAAGAGCCAAAGCACAAGAATTGGGGAGTTCACCATGACGCCTCTTTGTAATTTTTCACGCAACACTCTACCACAGAATTCAGAAACTTATCTGAAAACGATAATTATTCGGAAGAATCTCCAAAATTTCCATGGAAATGCGATAAAAACGACGCAATTGATTATTGGGCATTTCATCTCTCGGAACAATTTATTATTTGCTCCAACCGAGCGTTATTATCAAATTTATGTGCGGGTATCGGAAAACCATTCTCGGGCCCGGGGACCAATGACGTGTCAAATTTAATTGCAAACGTCCCATTCCAAGATTTAATTAAGTTTCGACTCCCGCGATCTCCTCTTCCAGGGGATGCGTTCGTTGTGGGTTGTAGTATGTGTGAGCCGATCCGATGTGCCATCGCCCATAGTCAGATTACCCTTTTACCTTCTGCTCTCATATAAACCCGGAATGAAAACGTTAAGTTTTAATCAAGTTTAATCTTCGCCTTTGTACTCCCGTCTCAGCGGTGCGGTTTGGCTGCGGCAAGTTTCGAGTTCCCTCAGTGTTGGCGCCTTGTTACTGTGTGTGTGTGTTTGTGTATGTGTTGGAGAGCAAAACGAATTGCGGTAATTAATTTTCGAGTTGCAGTATTGCTGCGACTGTGGACGCACACAAAGAGAAGGAAATAAGAAAAGTGCTGCCGTGTATCAAGCACCGAAAGCTACTGGAAGTGATGCGAAAGACAAGAATGAGGAGAGAGTCGAAGAGTCAAAGCCAAAGTTTTGTACAATTGTAGGTTTAGTACCTATTGTTTAGGTTGGAGCTCCCCAATGGGCCTATACAGGGTGTAATTTATTTTTGCTTGAGCAGAAAGTTCAATGAAAATGAAAATTCACGTATTTTTTGTTTTTGTGAAATTGTGAAAATTCCAGGGAGAAAAAAGTAAACTTTCACAATTTCACTCCCATTTTCAAACGCATTGTGCACGCGCCGTATGTGACGTCATCGCGCCTCATCCAATCGTATGGATCGGAGGGTGTGGCAAACTGCGTTTAGAGCGCAGTTTGAATGAACTCATTCATGGGAGCCGTTGAATTTCTCACCCATACTGTAGTACATTGGCATGATTGTAGGCCACTGATCCAACCCGCTCGTTCTCGTTTCATGCGTGGCAACTGCAAACTGATCGAGCTGTTACAATCCCACTCCAACCACCCGGCTGGTGCGCCGTCAACTTGGTACCGCAAAGTTACGTCTTCAGCAGAGGCATAATAAGAGATGTGGGATTCGCAATCACAAAGGAAGACATCATCAAGTCAGGAGAAGCATCATGCAGAATAATTAGCGCAAGAAGGCTGAATAGACGAATAGTTGACGAGGACAAGCAGGTATCATACGTTCCATCGAAATTAGTTCAAGTAACCTTTGACAGCAGGAACAGGAACCTTCCGGATGAAGTGAAAATCTTCTACAACTGTTGCCCAGTTCTACCCTATATCAGCCCGGTAATTCAATGTAACAAATGCCTAAGATTCGGACATGGACAAGGCCAATGTCGAGAAAAACTTCAATGCCCCAATTGCCAAGACGACACTCCAAAGATAACTGCACAGAAGAACCAAGGTGGCTGTACTGCGAAGAAAATCACCCTGTCACCTTCAATAAGTGCAAAGAACAGGAAAGGCAGAAAAACATCAACGAAGCCATGTCCTTTCAAAACACCTCCTACTTTGAGGCAGAAAGATTCTTTCCATGGCTAACACGAAAAGAAAACACCGGCACAAACACAAGAAGACCACAGAATTTCCCGATCTTCAAAACCCATGAACTCCAGAGCGGGATCAAATCACCCAACAAGGACAAACACCCAACTAAACAGTTACGCATCTGCACTAACACAGTAAGAGGAGAAGATCGAACAACTACTCCTCCCCAGGATATGACCGAGAAGCTCAAAAAGAATGCCTGATGAACAAATTCGATTTTGGCTCCCCAACGAGGAACTTCCATCCCAACTTCCGAAAAGAGAAAGACAACGGAGAAAAAATGGACGAAGACGAGAACTATCACAACCCCAAAGATCACAACTTCAGTGAAAAGGATCAGCCCAGACGCGGAAACACCTCAAACAATGACTTCCGATATACAATCAAACCTCAACGCTTTCTACAAATCATTTTTACCAGCTCCATCACCAATAATAAACAAAAACAACAAACAACAAAACCAACCCAAATAAGACATAACAAATGGACGTGTTACAATATAACATGCGCTCATGGCATCAAAACAGAGACACACTAATCAACACCATACGTTACCACAGCCCATCAGTAATTTGACTCAACGAAACTTGGCTCAAACCACAGCACAACCGCCAGATCACAAATTATTCAACAATCAGGGAAGACAGACCACCACCAGATGTAGCGGCATGCTCCACAGCATTGGCGAATGAGTTTGCATGGTACACTTTAGAGGTGCCAGACATGAGCGACCACTTACCATGTCTATGCAAGAGTGGAAATCCAACAACCCAGCCTGACAGAGAAGAATTCCAGAGAAGATTCAACACCAAATTGGCCAACTGGGAGGAATTCAGAAAAACCGCAGAAAGGGCAATAAACGGAAAAACATCACCACCTATGACGAACTGGCTGGAATAATACAGGAAGCCGCAAGAGAATCCATCCCAATTCTTCCCATCAAATTAGACAGACGCCCCAGACTACCATGGTGGGACCAAAAGTGCCACAACGCGCAACGAAAAAAGAAAAGCCTTCAGGGAATTCCGGGAAATATCATCCATGGAAAACTTCATCAGGTTCAAGAGGATCAGAGCGCAAACCAAAAAGACATTGAAAAACAAGAAAAATTCCAAGAATTCTGCGAAAACCTACCCCCGAGAATTCCCACAGGAGAATGGAATGGAATAACTCTTGACAAAGAATTGGGGAGGAGACTTTTGGAAAAACTCACAAAACACGATCCCGACACGATCAACTGACAGGAAACCATCCAAAACTTCGAAAACTTTCCATCACTTTCACAGTGCAAGAGCTCAAAGAAACTCTCAAACCAAGGAAGGACTCCATCCCAGGGTTGGACAAGTAACATACAGCATGATCAGAAACCTACCGGAAAACGCCTTGCAGGAACTTGTGAGACACTACAATTCCTTCTTGGCAGAACCAGAAATCCCGCTGCCAACCTCATGGACCACCATCATAGTGTGTCTTATACCAAAACCGGGCAAAGATCCAACCCAAGAATCAAGTTGGAGACCGATATCCCTCAGCTCATGCTCGGGAAAAATACTCGAGAGCCTAATAAAATACAGACTTGACTGGCACATGGAGAACGACGGAAGCCTGTACGAACTACAGTCTGGATTTCGGAGAGGCAAAAGAGTCTCAGAAAATTTGGTCACGATATACGGACAGGTGGCATGTGGAATGGCAGAAAACAAACACACAGCAATGGTTCTGGTCGACATCTCGGCGGCATACGACAACGTCAACATCAATCTCCTCAAGGGCAAACTTCTCCAATCCAATCTACCAAAAGATCTCTTCATCACTGCTCTAAAATTCCTACGAGGAAGAGAAGTCCATCTCAAAGACCCTCACACAGGCGGTCTGATAGGCCCAAAACCCACAACCAAAGGACTCACTCAGGGCTCACCGTTGAGTTCCTTTCTGTTCAACGTTCACACGAACTCCCTTCAGGAAGTAGTCAATGATGGAGTACGCCTACTCCCGTACGCGGATGATGTAGCATTCATGGCAACTTCCCCAAAGGTCGAAGAAGCAGTGGAAAGGCTCAACAGAACCCTAACAAAAAATTTCGAGTGGCTAGAGGAATATTTCCTCACCGTATCTCCAACAAAGTCGCAGGCCATCATCTTCAGGAAAGGCGAAGCACGAACGATCCCTCCGGACATCTCTTTGAACGGAACACCGATCCCATACCGATCAAACTAGTGTTGCCGTCTAGAGTTAGACTTTCTAGACTCTTGTCTTGAAATTTCTAGACAAGACAAGAGTAGGGCTGTCAAGATCAAGTGTCTTGATTAGACTCTTGAAAAGAAAAAGAAAAAAAAAACATATATATTCCTCTCTGTTGACGGTTTTTATTGTCTACTGAATGTGTGATTTGCTAGGAGATTTCTTACAGAATTTATTGACAACATAAAATAACATCAATAAGGAGGTATTATACAGGTGTGTTTGCAAACTTTGGGGTAGAAAATCGAACCGCAGTTACGGAAATGCTTTCCTCTCATCATTGGTTTTGTGTTTGTGTCCAAATTGTTGTACCTATTGTTTGTAATAATCTTTGTGTGCCTATTCATATTTATTTGTTATTGTTGTTGTTTATTTATTTATTATTTATTGTGACGATGCTCATTGTAACATGTTTACTCCTTTTAAGAGATAATAAATGATTGATTGATTGATTGATTGAAAAGTATCAGACAAATTTTGAGAAAAGGTTCTTATTTTTGAAAATATGGAGGGTCAAAAGGTGGTCCTTCGACCCTCTCTATTTTCGTTATTTCGAAAGATTTTAGTGAACTGCGTTCTCAACAGACCAAGAAGCAATGTTTTTAAACCTTTGAATGGTTTTGTAATTTTATCTACTATACCGTGAATCGCAAATCCTGAAAATCCAGTTTTCTTTAAAAATGCATGCAGAAAATTTCATAAAATATGAGTATTATTTTTTTATAACCTCTAGAACCTTTCACGGCCATTTTCAAGGAAAAATAGATTTTTGCGATTCATGACTCACCCTGTACACTAACTAAAATTACAAGACACATTCAAAGGTTCAAATAATTTGCTTTTTGGTCTGATGGTAAGAGTTTCTTGAAATCTCAAAAAAAAAAACAAAGTAGAAGGGGTCGGAGGACAACCTTTTGACCCTCCATATTTTCAAAAATAAAGATCATAGTTTTTTCAACATTTTTCCGGCACTTTTGGGGCATTTCTTCAACTGTGGCTCAATTTTCTACCTCAAGTTTGCAAACACCTGTATATTCACATGACATCTCCTCAAGACTCTATACAGGGTGTCCCGAAAATACACCAACAACGTTCTAGGACAGCTTCCTCTCATCAAAATAAGAAGAAAAGTTCCTATGAACATGGGTCCGGAAACGCTTCATAAGGGAGCTACAGGCCCCTAAAGGTGGGACCCTGAAGATGGTTGTTTAATTAATATTTCCGAAACCGTTCAAGGAAAATCAATCAAATTTGACACATTCAATAACCTTCTCATGCTTAACAAAATTTGAATGCCTAACAAAAATGAAGTTGCTTTGAAATAGTTTTTCTTTCGCCTTGAATATCGTAATTAAAAAATCTGCATTTCTGACCACGTTTTCATACATTCAAAGTCAAATATCTCGTAAAAGGTGCATCTATCGAGGTCGAACAGGGGGACCTTTTTTTGGTAGAAAACTCCAATACTCTATAATTTCTTGTTGAATTTGGAAACAATTTACATTCAAAAGAGTAAGGGTTATTTTTACCCCCACACCTCAGCTTGACCCACCCCTGGTGAATTATTTTGAAATTAATCTTGCCTTATTTTGTTAGGCATAAAAAGGTTAGTGGATGTGTCAAGTTTGATTGATTTCCCTTGAACGGTTTCGGAGATATTGAATAAAAACCATCTTCAGGGTCCCACCTTTAGGGGCCTGTAGCTCCCTTAGGAAGCGTTTCCGGGCCCATGTTCATGGAAACTTTTCTTCTGTTTTGATGAGAGGGAGCTGTCTTAGAACGTTGTCGGTATATTTTCGGGACACCTGTATGTCTCAACTGTTTTTTTTTCGGCTCTCATGCGAAAGTTTTCTCCAAGTGATTTTTTTCCAAGAGCTGCTCCAACATCTTCATTTCTACTTCTCCAAAGAATAGCTGCGCCTTCTTGCGCAGAAGGATTGAATATCATATCAATTATTTCCTCTCGCGTAAAATCATTTTTCTTTGTTCGACAATATTAAGAGTGACTAACTGAGAGTTGCGTACTATTTGGCTTGTCTGTCATTCATCACGGCCAACTCAATTTTTGAAAAAAAAAAACAAAGAAAATAGCAGATTTTGTGAAAATTTCCGATTATCTTGAAAGAAAATGAAGTTTAAGGGTAGGGTACCCCTAGTAAAAATGAAAGAGGATAAAAAAAGCTATCAGATAGCGTTATAAAATTAGAGGCATGCCATTTGAAAAAAATGAGTTATGATACTTTGAAAACTATCCATTATCCAAATCGCACCTAGGGGTTTTGAGTTATTGGAGGGGGGATTAAAAATTGTAACTTGAATTGGAGTAGGATGAAACCCGTCAATCCATTAGATGCAAATACATCGTAGGTAATTCGACGCATTGTATCCCGTTGATATCATTTTAGTACAAAAAGTGTCGATCATTGTTGAAGAAAGCTCGTGGGGATGCGAAGCCACGTGGTTATTTTTTTTCCTGGGCCATATTGAACCGATCACAACAAGTTTGGCATCTTTTTAGACTAAGTTCAATCTCCTGAAATTTAATCCGATGTGTAAATTGGGATGACAACAAGTTCGAACAAGTTATGAGTACAACTTGAGAAAACATGTTTTTTCTTTGACAATTTTAAGATTTTTTTTACTGTTAGAGGTGTTCATCTTTGCAAATATTTCAGGGGCCATTGAGTTGAAGTGTATTCTTTACGAGAATCATCCACTCGATGTATACTTAATTTTGTTTCTCGAGTTAAAAAATCGATTTGAATCTGAGCCGGCCCGATGCGTCGTCTATAGTCTGTTCAGCGATAGAACGGACTTTTTTGAATTCCAGTGATGTAACCTAGCAAACAAAAGCACCAAAGACTGTAACAACATAGGCGCGTTTGGAAATTACCCAGGGAAATTATTC
Source organism: Anaspis maculata (assembly GCA_949128115.1). Taxonomy (NCBI): domain Eukaryota; kingdom Metazoa; phylum Arthropoda; class Insecta; order Coleoptera; family Scraptiidae; genus Anaspis; species Anaspis maculata. Next base: position 104,355,990 of record OX421962.1, on the reverse strand, counting down.
CTACGCCAAGCCAATGACATTACATTCAGCGAGATTGACACTTACGTACGATTTTTAACCTCCATTTCTCTATGATGTTTGTTATTTTTAGTCGGCTCGGCTGTTGTGAGTGTTTGTGTAATAAAATCAGCTTCATTTAAAAAAATTATTTTCTCATTCATCAAGATTGGTATTAAACTAGTGTCATTTAAAATTAGCATAGCACTTAGCTGTGATTAGCGGAAATAAGCACCTCTTTCTAACTGGAATTTTAAATTTCGCGGGTAACGCTCGGGACTACTTTTCAAGCGGAGGAATCTGGTGGTCCTTTCTATCAGTGTATAGAGTATACTACTGACCAGAACACTACAGAGCATGCACCTTCAAATGAAAATAGCTCAAAGTATTGAAAAAATAATAACTTATCTTTTAAAATTCGAGGATGAACTACTCGAAATTAAGCTACTTTCATTTAAAGGTGCAAGTTGTAGTGTTCTGCGTAGTGGAGTCGACACGTTCGGAAAAAGTCCTGTTCACTGCATTTTTGAGTGATGCAATGCCCTTTGGCACACATGTCCTTAGAACGTGTCTGAACAATTCTGTCCATCGCCGCAAGCAAAATTTTAGTTCAGATCCTGTATACAGGGTGAAGAAAAAAAACAATTTGAAAAAATTGCATCTTTTGAACGGACAGAGGTAGAGTATTGCATGGCATGTCATATGATGCGCAGTTTGATGGTTGTTGAAGTACACCAAACCATTTTGAAACATTAATTATCGTTTTTGAGATATTCTAAAAAAACTGAGATCTGTCAAAAAAACATTATCTCCATTATATCGCTTATTTTTCAAAATATCGGGATGAAATTTGCCATTTGCCTTATGAAAGACGTCATAAATGAATAACAGCTGCAGTTATTTTCTAGGCCTACTATTTTCCTAAATAAGACAGTCAACTTTTTTGGAGGAGAGCCGCCATCTTATTTTGTGAATATCAAGCTGATGACCGTAAATACGACTGATAGTCATTAGGCTAGTATCATGCCGTTACTTTATCATGTGAAAGATCACCTTGGATGGACCATCATACCATTTTTGCTGAAAGAAAGATGATGCACGGATTTTATCGGATTCCTCAGAACTAGAGGATCTACTGCTAGCCATCGAGCCATTGCAAGTAATTAAACACCGCGATTATGACCCTTGATCATTCTTCAGGTTGTCTACCAAGATTCATAGCCATAAATTCAGCGGTTCGGTTTTAGCAGCTATTTAAATAAAATAGTGTCGATTTTTCGTGGGAAAAAAACAGAAAATCACGAGGTCTCTGGGTCATTTCTTAGGTCATTGGAAAAAGATCCTCCATGGAATTTTGATAAATTTATGCTGAATTGTTTGAAAAAAGTGCATTCTTCTGTATAGGTTTCAAAAAAACTGGCACAGGATGTACTCATGTGATGTAGGACGAACATGAAAGACTATTTTGCAGCAGGTAGGAAGCGAACAAATTATGCGGTAGGGCAACACTAATAATGGTGAGAACCTTATAAATTTTGATGTCGCAATGTATTTTGGAATATATTCTATTCAGATTCCTCCTTCAGGTTTGGGAAATGTTGGCATGATGGCGATCTATGCAGATGACATCACAGGGTGATAAGAAATTGAATAATTTCATCCCTTCATCTAAATAGGCTGGGGGCATGAAAATCGCCAAAAAGATCCATAATTTAACGCTTAACAAGACAAAAGAAACCGTTTCAAACAATTTTCAGCCGTTTCTTAAAACCTATGCTATAGAATGCACTTTTTTCTAATAATTTCAGCATAAATTTATCAACATTTCGTGGAGGATCTATTTCCAATGACCTAAGAATTGTTCAAGACACCTCGTAATTTTTAGTTTTTTTTCACGAAAAGGCAACACTTCTTGATTCAAACAGCAGCTAAAACCGAACCGCTGCACTTATGGCTATGAATCTTGGTAAGCAACCTGAGAAATGATCAGGGGTCATAATTGCGGTGTTCAATCATTTGCAATGGCTCGATGGCTGGAAGTAGGTCCCCTAGTTCTGAGAAACCCGATAAAATCAGTGCGTCATGTTTCTTTCAGCGAAAATAGTATGATGGTCCATCCAAGGTGATCTTTCACAATATAGAGTAATGGCATGATACTAGCCTGATGACCATCAGTCATTTTTTCAGTCATCAGCTTGATATTCACAAAACAAGATGGCGGCTCCCCTCCAAAAAAGTTGACTGTCTTATTTAGGAAAATAGTAGGCGTAGAAAATAACTGCAGCTGTTATTTATTTATGACGTCTTTCATAAAGCAAACACCAAATTTCATTCCGATATCTTCAAAAATAAGCGATATAATGAAGATGATGTTTTTTTTGACAGATCTCAGTTTTTTCTAAATATTTCGAAAATGGTTAACAATGTATCAAAATGGTTTGGTGAACCTCAACAACCATCAAATTCCGCATCATATGACATGCCCTGCAATACTCTACCTTTGTCCGTTCAAAAGATGCAATTTTTTCAAATTGTTTTTCTTCTTCGCCCTGTATACAGGATCTGAACCAAAATTTCGCTTGCGGCGATGGACAAAATTGTTCAAACAGGTGCTAAGAACATGTGTGCCAAAAGCAGAGATGTTAAAAAACGGTTTTTTTTTAATTGGCGTTTTTAAAGAAATAAAAACCGTTTTTTTTTTGTTTTTAATGCTTTTTTTTGTTTTTTTTCTCATTAAATGGTGATCTACGTACCCAAATCGTATTGAACTATTTTTCTGATATTATTTCATGTATTTATAACATACCTAGCATAAAACAGATAGTAATAAATCGCAACTTTGCTTTTGAACCGCGAATGACATATCACTCACATGACATAACTGACATACGCATGGCATAATTGACAGCTCGGCTGTTTTTGTTTGTGCTGTTTGTAACATAACTTACATCCTCAAGCTTCGAGCGTTGCAATCGTGGCATGGAAATGTTGTTGTTAGAGGAGGAAGCTGGAAATTGTTGGAATATTATACAAAACAAAAGGAAAAAAAACAATTGAAACAAAAAAAACAAGGGGCTTTGTTTTAATACAAAAAAAACGTAATAAGAAACAAAAAAACTAACACGTTTTTTTAACCCACATCTCTGGCCAAAAGACATTGCATTAGTCAAAAATGCAGCGTATAATACTGTACCGACCCCACTAGCGGTCATTAGTAGAAGCCGCACCGGGCCGGCTCAGGTTCAAATCAATTTTTCAAACTCGAGAAACAAAATTATACATCGAGTGGATGATTTTTGTAAAGAATACACTTCATTTTAATGGCCCCTGGCAATTTTCCAAAGATGAACACTTTCAACAGTAAAAAACAATCGTCAGAATTGTCAAAGAAAAAAACAAGTCTCTTCAAGTCAACTTGTTCAAACATGTTTTCATTCAAATTTACACATCGGATTCGAGTTCAGGAGATTGAATTTAGTCGGAAAAGATATCTGGTATCTGTACTTTCGCGCCCGTGTCCCTTGAAGAACTTTCGCGTGTGCGACTGTGCGTCCCTAAAACCACTTTCGCGTCTGTGTCCCGCAGGTACGTTCGTGTCCGTGGGGTTTCGCGCGACTGTCGCCTCGCCTCACCCTTGAAAACGTCAAACACAACATAACCCCAAAAACAGTTGTCAAAAGTGACAGTGACACATTTAACTTCCAACATGTGCGAAAAATTGGAAAACCTAACGAAATGCCTGGGTTTATTAATTCTGCCGTCGTCTTCGACGTGGGCCGTGTGCCCGGACCCAAAATCAGAATTTTTGGCCGTTGTCAACTTGACGAAAGCCTACAATCGTATGACGATCGACAAACAAATCCTGCTGGTGCCCCAGGGCGACGCCCTCAAACTCACCGTGCTCTTCAACGACGAACTCGTCCAGATTCCCGAAGCCTTTTCCAAAATCAACGAAATTTCCGACCTGAACTCGCTCATTTTCGCCCTGCACGATCTCAAGTTGTGCTCCAACGCTTACAACTTCAACGCCTTCCCCAACTGCACCAAGTACACGCTGCACTTGACCAGCCCGGATCTTTGCGACTCCTGCGCCCTGGACATCCTCGAGAGCGCACCACAAGCCCCCGAGTATTTCCTGGGCGAACCTGTCGCCGGCGATGAAAATCAAATTTCCGAAGAAAAATCGATGGAATACAAGAAACTGCTCTGCACGGTTTGCGGCAAGCTGTGCCAGTCGGGAATGGCCGAGCACATGCTGACGCACTCGAAAGAAAAACCGTTCAAATGCGACGTTTGCGGAAAAGGCTTTGCGAAAAAGCACAACCTGACTGTGCACTGCCGCACTCATTCTGGTTAGTACCTAAAATGAATATGAATACTTGTTTTGATACGGAAGTACCAATCCATGTCATTTCAGGTGAAAGGCCGTACATATGCAGTAAGTGCGGGAAAACTTATTCGTCAGCCAGCAATCTATCAACCCACTTGAACAGTGTTCATACCGAACAGAAGAGGCACAAGTGTGGGAGGTGCAGCGCCACGTTTGTACATCCGAGGATGTTAAGGATTCACGAAAGAACGCACACAGGGGAGAGGCCGTACACGTGTACCATTTGCAAGAGGTCGTTCACGAAAAACGTGCATTTGACTATACACACGAGAACACATACTGGGGAGAAACCGTACAAGTGTGATCGCTGTGATAGGGCTTTTACAACCACTGGAAACCTGAACTATCACAAAAAGACTCATGTCCGTGATTGTAAAAGTAAATTGAGAGGCGATTTGAAACTTGAGGTACCTACATAAATAATCTGGTACAAATAACGTGCGTTTGTGATATATTTTTTAAATAATACCTGCAAATTTTTATACAGAATAGATTTAAATTGCTTCTTTACTTTCAAGTTTATTAGGCGTAATGGGAGCCACAAAACCCCCTACAGTTACGTAATGGTGGCCTTATGGTGGCCTTACATTGAGCATCAAATGCTGCAGCTTTTTTTGCTGCCGAGCTCTCATTGGTCAAATGTTGGTCACTGACAGCAATAACATGCGTCACTTCCAATCAGAACTCTGCTGCAGCTTTCTTTGCAGCAGAATTCTGATTGGATGGGCAAAATTCAAAAGTTTTGCCGCCATGCTGCTAAAGAAGTTGGCTGGCTAGCAACATGGTGGCAAAACTTCTTGAATTTTGCCCATCCAATCAGAATTCTGCTGTAAAGAAAGCTGCAGCATTTGATGCTCCATGTAAGGCCACCATAAGGCCACCATTAGACCTACAGGGTTAAAATCATGTACCTTATGACGTGCTTATACGTGCACGCTACGGGCATTATCTCATAATTTGGTACAAGAGATGTTGTTGCAAGAGGCAAGACACAAAATCCAGTCCCCCCCCCTACCAGTAATACGTGTCTGAATGGCGTACCGAAATGACAGACTTGATGCCAGATATCGCGATTCATTGCAGAAAAGCTGGCCAATGGTATTCAAAAATCACGGCGATGATGCACGACTACCGGCGACTATTCGGCGATTATGGTTACTCCTAGTTAATGATCATTAAGATCCTACCTAATACCCTTGACAGACTAGAAAACTTGATGATCATTAAGCGTAAATTACGATATAAATTACTAGTGTGTCACGTCGTCATTTACTTAATGATCATTTAGAACGTCATTTAGGACCTTAATGATTATTGATTATTATTTATTAACTAGGAGTAACCATAATCGACGAACGAGTCGACGAAAAATCGCCGGTGGTCGTGCATCATCGCTGTGATTTTGAATACCATTGGTCAGCGTTTCTGCAACGAATCGCTATTATCTGTCATCAAGTCTGTCATTTCAGCACGCCATTCAGAGTGTTAGACACGTATTTCTGTAATAGGTCGCGGGAACATAACCGTCACCCTGGCACCCGCTATGGCAACGTTGTAGGCACGCCGGCACAACGAAGCCGAGAACGAAGCGCCTCTTGCCAGCTTCTTGTCCGCGTTTGCGCATTGGGGGGTGCCAAGGTAGCGCAGTAGAGATTCGCTTGTTTTTACTCATTACTTAGCCAAATCTTGAGTTCAGCGCATTCATTTTTTTAATACAGCGACAATTCTTCGACAATTTATCCTTGTATTCATTACAACCAAAGAAAATTATATTACCAAATACTAGTGAAGATAACATCATACTATATACCCATCTTTAGGCAGACATTTTTGTTCCCGCGACCTATAGGCCATTTTCCTACTACAGTGCGCTTGCGTTCGTTTGTCAAATGAGTAAGATTCCCGGCGCGTAATTGAATATTCAACCAGGTTGGTACAAATTCGACTAGAACATACGCGAAAGTGATGGATAGCGATGTTAGGTACAAAACTTTTTTATGTATTTGATAGATCATGGATTATCAAAGTATTCTACATTGAAAAAAAAACGCTAGCATTACAAAATTACGGTATCTTTTTCATAATTAATAACGTTTGCTGTGAATGCGCATGTCAGAAATGCTCAGACGCGCCGCGGTCCGGATTGTAGTGTAGTGACCGTTGCGTTAATTGGGTGACTTTTAGCGTGATTTTGTAATTTCGTCATATTTATGTTGTTCCACCATATCCCCACCACCACCTCGTAGTTCCTCGATTTCTTGTTCCATCTATATTCATCCACCATATTTTACTATTCACATTCGATATAAACCTCAAAACGTATAAACATAGGCAATGATTTTGCAAATGACGAATGACCTCTGCGATATGATATGAACACTTACAACACTCTGGAGATGTAAAGGTGCGTTCAGTCAGCTTATTTAGCCGCAAGTTTTAATTTTAGTCGCAAGCGCAGCGACGCCCATTGGCTCTTATGAACCAGCCTCCTCAGAACAGCCAATAAGCGATGCAGCGCTTACGGCTAAAACTAAAACTGCGGCTAAATAAGCTGACTGAACGCACCTTAAATGGAAGGATTGCACTACCCTGGGTATATCTGGTTGTCTCTAGCGGTAACTGCCAATTACCTAGCAAAATGCCTCGCAAAATGCCGATATGTGCCGCTCCTAAAAAGTACAAAGATATTGCCAATATTTTCTATTACGAGCTTCAACTTTGATTACTGTTTGACTCCTACGAAAATATTGATACACGAACATTTGGAACAGTAGACGTGTGTTAACAATTTGTTTTCCAGTTGGGCTTGTTAGGACGATTAGAGCATGAAATTACCATGTAAAGCCCTTTTGCAGTGCAGAATTAATAAGAAAGCTGCTTTTCTTAGCAAATCGCGTTCTGAAATGGCATAATCTCAAAAGCATGTGTCAAAACACAGCTGAAATTTCTCTGTTGTTTCGCCGTTAACTGTCGTCTGTCAGAATTTGTACCACCCTGCTGACGCTTGCGCTAAGATGGCCTTAAAACGAAAAGGATCTATTTAACTATCCGTGATTTAACTCCATCCTTAAGTAGGTACATACAAGGTACAACGGTAATAGAGGGGGAAAAGGTACTAAACTGTGAGTTGGCAATACTGAATGGGTGTACCTAAAACGCAGGCGGTCTACAAATTGCAGGCGGGAGGAAGGGGCCCCTCCGAGGGGGTTGATTTTTTGCCAGGGGTGCTGCTAAAGCCGCAGCATCCCCTCCCCAAAAATCAACCCCCTAATGCCAGCCGAAGGGTAGTTTTGAAGAATTTATCCGAATATCGCCTAATGCAGGCAACCAAGAATACACCAGACAAAAATTGGACGGTATGGGACCACTGGTACTATATCGATTTATTCAATTTTCATACCGACACCCTTAATTTTTTTTCGCTGACAGCACCTCTTCAAGGGGGTGGTTTTCAAAAATCATCCGTGACATCGTCAGGGGTGGTTTTTTTCAATTCTCTTTTTGATTTTCATTAGTGCAGCGCCTGGTCAAGACGATTGCCAAAAATCAACCCCGCAAGACACATACAGCGGGAGCAGCAGCAGTCTTGGAAAAGTGGATTCACCCTCACTACCTAATTTGCAGACGGGCTCATATCTTTAAAACGAAAGGCACTAGCGCCTCGAAACTTTACGAATATGTTCAACAGGTAGAGGCCAAGGTAGCAGCACTAAAAATTTTTTGTTGACACCACCCCTTCGAGGGGGTGGTTTTAAAAATCATTCGTGACATCGTCAGAGGTGTTTTTTTCAATTCTCTTTTTGATTTTCATTAATGCAGCGCCTGGTCAAGACGACTGCCAAAAATCAACCCCGTAAGACACATACAGCGGGAGCAGCAGCTGGAAAAGTGGATTCACCCTCACTAGTCACTACCTAATTTGCAGACGGGCTCATATCTTTGAAACGAAAGGCACTAGCGCCTCGAAACTTTACGAATATGTTCAACAGGTAGAGGCCAAAGTAGCAGCACTAAAAAATTTTTGTTGACACCACCCCTTCGAAGGGGTGGTTTTAAAAATCATTCGTGACATCGTCAGAGGTGTTTTTTTCAATTTTTTTTTTGATTTTCATTAGTGCAGCGCCTGGTCAAGACGACTGCCGAAAATCAACCCCGTAAGACACATACAGCGGGAGCAGCAGCTGGAAAAGTGGATTCACCCTCACTACCTAATTTGCAGACGGGCTCATATCTTTGAAACGAAAGGCACTAGCGCCTCGAAACTTTACGAATATGTTCAACAGGTAGAGGCCGAGGTAGCAGCACTAAAATTTTTTTGTTGACACCACCCCTTCGAGGGGGTGGTTTTCAAAAATTATTCGTGACATCGTCAGGGGTGGTTTTTTTTTCAATTCTCTTTTTGATTTTCATTAGTGCAGCGCCTGGTCAAGATAAGTGTCAAAAATCAACCCCGCAGGACACATACAGCGGGAGCAGCAGCTGGAAAAGTGGATTCACCCTCACTACCTAATTTGCAGATGGGCTCATATTTTTGAAACGAAAGGCACTAGCGCCTCGAAACTTTACGAATATGTTCATCAGGTAGAGGCCGAGGTAGCAGCACTAAAATTTTTTCGTTGACATCACCTCTTCGAGGAGATGGTTTTTAAAAATCATCCGTGACATCGTCAGGGATGTTTTTTTTTAATTTTTTTTTTGATTTTCATCAGTGCAGCGCCTGGTCAAGATGACTGCCAAAAATCAACCCCGCAGGACACATACAGCGGGAGCAGCAGCTGAAAATGTGAATCCACCCTCACTACCTAATTTGAAGACGGGCTTATATTTTTGAAATGAAAGGCACTAGCTCTACAAAGGACCCCGCACGATTCTTATGGAAAATGGCTCCCGGTTAAATTATCTGAATTTTTGATATGTTGTAGCTCATGAGATACTAATCAAATACCGTGAACCCCAAACTCAAATAATGGACAGTTTTTTACCCACAGAGGGTTGAAGTTGGAGGTTTTGACGGCTTCAAAATGATATTATGACGTTAATAAAAGCTCTTTTGCACTACCTATATTAAATGCGTTATTTTACGACCTTAAAACAGGGCCTAAAGTGACTCTTTTTAGCCCTTGGGCAAAAAAGTCGTCATGGCAACGAGCGCTCTTGATCCGTCAGAGGAGACGTCACCTTCTATTTTGACGTAACTACTTGATGCGATGTAAAATGGACTTCAATTTGTAGGGAACACGGAAGACTACAAGAACAACAAAACTAGCACGTTTACATACCAAAACCAATAAATACCTGTTTTATGCTAGTAAGCGATGGGGCCCCGGCAGCTACGTGTTCAAGATAGGTGATAGAGGTAACCTCTGCCACTCGTCCACACGATCTGGTAGGCTATGACCTGGTTAATTTCAGGATGTCAAGCTGCTTTCTTGGGGAACAGCCTACCCCAATTCCGAATTTTGTTGATCCCATGGTAGATTGTGTGACGTACCACCAAGTAATCAGCGCTGCCATGACAATTTTTCAACGACTCAATAACTCGAAATTTTCAGTCTTGCACTAGCCAGTGCAAAAAACATTGTATGCACCTTGGGCTAAAGTGCGTTTTTTCCCCTTGTGCTTGCTTCCCTCGGCCTACGGCCTCGGTCGCAATCTCGCACAGCGGGGAAAAAAAGTGGCACTTCATGCCCATGGTACATAAATAACTATTTTTTCGGTTTCTCTTGAAGTTGTGTTTCATGCTAAAATGTATTTATTAGACAGAAAAATATCAACCCCCTCCTCCACCCCCAACCCCTATCTACCATCATAAAATTCGAGATTACTCCCAAAAGCCATGCGGATGGCTTCTGTGATTTAAATTATGAATTTTGACATAGAAATTATTTTCCACCCCTAATGTTGGGGTGCCAATTTTCCAATTTTCCTCGGTTAATTTGGCTGAATTTTTGGTATTGTGTACTTCTAATTCTGCTTAACAAAAAGCTTATACCAAAACTTATTCCTATGAACAGTTTTTGTTCTGCAGGGGACTGAAGTTCAATATTTATGCTCTCAAATCTTCAACTTCAGTCCCCTGTAGAACAAAAACTGTCCATAGGAATAAGTTTTGGCAAGAGAACTTTTTGCCCAGCAGAATTAGAAGTACACAATACCAAAAATTCAGCCAAATTAACCGAGGAAAATTGGAAAATCGGCACCCCAACATTATAGGGGTGGAAAATAACTTTTATGTCAAAATTCATAATTTAAATCACAGAAGCCATCTGCATGGCTTTTGAGAGCAATCTCGAATTTTGTGATGGTAGATAGGGGATGGGGGTGGAGGAGGGGGTTGATATTTTTCTGTCAAATAAATAGGTACATTTAGAATGAAACACAACTTGAAGAGAAACCAAATAGAAAGGTTTTATTTACGTCAGAATATCATTTTTAAGCCGCCAAAACCTCCAACTTCAACCCCCTGTGGGTGAAAAACTGTCCATTATTTGAGTTTGGGGTTCACGGTATTTGATTAGTATCTCATGAGCTACAACATATCAAAAATTCACAGAATTTAACCGGGAGCCATTTTCCATAAGAATCGTGCGGGGTCCTTTCACTGATATGTTCAACAGGTGCATGTTCAAACCTCACTCAGACGCTGGCGCTGCTACCCTGCTTTTTCTTTAATTTAAACAGTTTCGACAAAACAGTGGCCCACTTTGAAATCAGACGTCGAGATCGCCTCGGAAAGCAAACGTTGGAACAGTCTGGAATAAAAACAAGTGAGTATGCCTTCACGTGCGTGAGTCTCAGTAGCAAATTTTCTCAAAGAAGCATATCAATTGTGAATGTATTCGCCCCGTGCGAAGTACAGAGTGGGGGTAACGAAACCGATCACAGCGCTTTATGTGGACAAAAAGAGCAACATTGATGGCTCGGCACTGCTTGATTGAACTGTCAATTTTCTGATGTTTGATGTCATTTATGTCAATTTGACAGTGGAAATAATTGAAATATTTGACAATCAACTGTCACAACAGATGCCACGTGGTTGACTGACAGTTTGTCAATGACAAAGTCTATGTTGACAAAGCACTTAACCACAAAATAATGGCAGTTCAGGCCAGCGATCTGTCATTTATGACAGTTCGGCCATCTGTAGTTTATGACATGAGTGACGTTTTGCGCCTACAAAGTTGCGGACGCCAGGTGACGCTGGCGTCGTGCACGGTGCGAATAGAAATTTTGTTGAAGGAGAAACACCATTCTTTGCCCACTCTCTTCAATCGGAACTCATTGTGATATTTTGTTATCGGAATGTGGTACTTGCCAATGAAATAGATTTGAATAGGAATTCTTCTTCAGTCATCAAATACAGTAGGTAACAAAAAATATTTTCTGAAATTCTCCGGTAAATATATTCATGGTTAGGAAGATTTTTCTCGATTTTCTTTTTTGAAGGGTTGGTAACAGTAGGGAAACTTAGGTGGGCTTTTTATGCTTGTATTTTTGAAATATAGTGATGCCACTTCAACAGTTTTTTTGAGTTTTCAATCTAACAGTGCTATTTGTTCAGTTTTCAGTATATTCGTGACGTCACAAATATATTTTAAAACATGCATCACAGCTACAGTTTTGGGAATGTATAGGAGAAAGAAAAATGTCTGGAATCTAAGATAGTTTAGTGGAGTCTAAGTCTGGTGCAGATTTCGGTAGATTGCAAACATTTTTCTTTCTCCTAAACATTCCCAAAACTGTAGCTGTGATGCATGTTTCAAAATATATTTGTGATGTCACTAATATACTAAAAACTAAACTATACATTCACAATATGCCTCTTTGAGAAAATGCGCTACTGAGACTCACGCACGTGAAGGCATACCCACTTGTTTCTATTCCAGATCGCTCCAACGTCTGCTTTCCGAGGCGATCTCGACGTCGGATTTCAAAGTCGGCCACGACGTCTCATTTCCACGAAGACTCCGACGTCTTATTTCTGCAACGATGTTGATATTAGTCGAAACTGTTTAAATTAAAGAAAAGCAGGGTAGCAGCGCCAGCGTCTGAGTGAGGTTTGAACATGCGCCTGTTTAACATATCAGTGAATTCTGGAGAGCTAGTGCCTTTCGTTTCAAAGATATGAGCCCGTCTGCCAATTAGGTAGTGAAGGTGAATCCACTTTTCCAGCTACTGCTCCCGCTGTATGCGTCCGGCGGGGTTGATTTTTGGCAGTCGTCTTGACCAGACGCTGCACTAATGAAAATCAAAAAGAGAATTGAAAAAAAAAACACCTCTGACGATGTCACGGATGATTTTTCAAGACCACCCTCTCGGAGGGGTGGTGTCAAGGAAAAATTTTTAGTGCTGCTACCTCGGCCTCTATCTGTTGAACATATTCGTAAAGTTTCGAGGCGCTTGTGCCTTTCGTTTCAAAGATATGAGCCCGTCTGCAAATTAGATAGTGAGGGTGAATCCATGCACTTTTCCAGCTACTGCTCCTGCTGTATGTGTCCTGCGGGGTTGATTTTTGGCAGTCGTCTTGACCAGGCGCTGCACTAATGAAAATCAAAAAGAGAATTGAAAAAAAAACACCCCTGACGATGTCACGGATGATTTTTAAAAACCACCCCCTCGAAGGGGTGGTGTTAACGAAAAAATTTTAGTGATGCTACCTCGGCCTCTACCTGTTGAACATGTTCGTAAAGTTTCGAGGCGCTAGTGCTTCTTCTAGTTTCAAAGATATGAGCCCGTCTGCAAATTAGGTAGCGGGGGTGAATTCAATTTCATCTCCATCATCCACTGTAATCGTTCAACAGGAGTGAGAAGGGGAAAGGGGAGGGGTAGTTTCTGGGTGAATACTGGGCCCTACAGTATTTCTCAGGTGAGGGTGTCGCGGTGTCGGTATGAAAATTGAATAAATCAATATAGTACCAGTGGTCCCATACCGTCCAATTTTTGTATGGTGTATTCTTGGTTGCCTGCATTAGGCGATATCCAGATAAATTCTTCAAAACTACCCTTCGGCTGGCAGTAGGGGGTTGATTTTTGGGGAGGGGATGCTGCGGCTTCAGCAGCACCTCTGTGCAAAAAATCAACCCCCTCGGAGGGCCCCCTGCCTCCCGCCTGCAATTTGCAGACCGCCTGCGTTTTAGAAACTTCCATTCTGACAGGGGACAGGTGACAGCAGTGACAGCTGATTTTAGTGTGCGATTTTGATTCAGTGGAGGCAGGCAGTGCGGGTCGGGTTTATTACACGAGTTCACGGTTCTGAAGGGCGTATAAAACGTGAAAAATATGTGGCGATCGGGGCTCAGGTAAACAGCGAACGGTTCACCACTTTCCAGTCGCCGTAGTGCTCTCCGCGTGCTTCGTTTTACGGGCGCAACAGGCCGATACAAAATCAAAATTTTCTTACCATCTGGTGAATGAACCGCAACGGGGCTCTGAATCCGCAAACTAGCCGAATCGCAATGGAAAATCAGGAATTTGACGAACAAGTCGATCGCCTCAAGCGCTACAGAGACAGCTTATTGAGGCACGCGGAAGACGAAAACCACCCGAAGGTAAGTAGTATTGTTGCTTCTGTTGTTGTCTGCTTTAGGTTTCCGGTTTGTCACACTGGTTTTTCTTCAGATTCAGTACTATATCGAAAAGCTGCGGAAGCTTCCGATTAAGGTGGATCACTTGCAAGCGACTCGTATTGGTGAAATTGTCAACCAGCTCAGGGGTAGATTCGATGGGGAAACCAAAGACCTGGCGAAGAAGTGTGTGAATGAATGGAAAGAAATGGTGAATCGGGAACAGAAGAGGGAAGAAGAGCTGGAGGAGAAAGCGAAAGCGGAAGCAGCAAAGAAGAAAAAATCGATGAAGGAAGAGCAAGAGAGGATATCGAGAGAGGGACGAAACGAAAACGCTGTACCGAACCACAGCAAGCATCACGGCGAAGCTTCGTCCAGTCATCAGCGAGACGCAGAATCAAAACACAAATCACACAAGCGGTCACATTCCAGCGGTGACGACCATCACTCAAAGAAACAGAAAAAAGACCACCACGACAAAGACAAGCACCACAAGTCGCATGATCACCATTCGAAGCACAACGAGCAGAAGAATAAACACAGATCTGAGGATGAAGACAAGCACAAATCGAAAAGCAAAGAGTCTAAAGACAGGCACAAGGAAGACGCCAAGGAGCGAGAGCGGGAGCAAGTCAAGGATCGAGAAAGGGAACAAGCCAAGGAACGAGAAAGGGAACAGGCCAAGGAGCGAGAAAGGGAACAAGCCAAGGAGCGAGAGAGGGAGCAAGTCAAGGAACAAGAGAGGCAACAAGCCAAGGAGCTAGAGAGGGAAAAAGCCAAGGAGCGAGAGAGGCAGCAAGAGAAGGAGCGAGCAAAGGACAGAAACAAGGACAAGGAACACAGCAAAAAAGACAAGTCCTCGGACAAATCGCACAGAAAAGAGTCGGGTAAAGACAAAAAATCTTCGAGTGGCAGCTCAAAATCCAAAAGCGTCATCAACGTAGTCAACGGAATCGATTCGGGGTCGGGAGCAAGCTTCGCGGAAGCCCTGGGGATGTGCGAGCCAACCAGCAGCAAGTCCGCCACTCCCAAGAAAGAAACGACGAAAAAGAAGTCGTCTTCGTCGCCGGAAAAGAAATCGAGGAGCGAGAAAGAAAAGCCGAGCGGTTCCTCTGCCGGTCACTCTTCGTCGAAACACTCGTCGCATTCTAAGTTAAATCCGAGGCCAGATCCTTCGCCATCGCCCCCGGACCCAACCGACTCCCTGCCGGCGTTGCTCAAGGAACCGGCTGCTGCACTAGACCCTGTCGATTTGAACATTTCCAGTCTGCTGCCGACCATCACTCCCAATTACCGCCCCGTGGGAACCCTGACCATGTCCGACGTTGCTTCGAAGAGGCTGTCCGATTACGAAGCTCTGAGCAATAGCATTACCTCAAAGAACCAAAGGTTTGTTTACATTTGTTCCTTTAATTTTAATTCTTTTTTTTTATCACATTGCATTTTTCAATTTGGTTTTATAAATAGATAACAAATCAGCTTATGTAAAAGCAGATAGGTTAGTAAAGGCAGAATTTCTGGTATACCAAGTCAAGGATGTTATTCCCCGTATTCAAAATAAGAATCAAGTGGGATTGTGACGTATCATAGCAACTTGCTGCCAAAATAATAAACAACAGAGTTGTTGTCATAACGTCACAACGCGTGGTTTATTCCAGTTCATGGCCAGCTTGGTAGGAAAGTAATGCATGCTTGGATGGATTTTAAAGCAGAAAATTCTCTTGATAAAAATCGTCGTCATGTCTGCCGCGGGATCTCTCATCGTCATCGTAGCATCCTTCCTGCAACGTCTTTGGAGATAATTCAAATTATCTGTAAAATTGCCTTCATTATGCAATATTATTTTTGTACGGACACTATTTGTTTAAATTATACATAATTACAAAATTTATTAGTTCGATTCGAATGTAACTGACTAAATTTGATTGAAATCCCTTCAGTACTTCTTGAGGTTATTGAACGTCAAAGTTTTGGCTTTGACTTGACAGCTTAACAAACAGCTTATATTTTTTGACAGGTGACTGATGAGTCGTACATAACTTTTACATGTTTTGTTTTAAAAGAGCTGAGAGCTGTCGAAATGCTGTTCTCTTCAAGATGTTTACCATTATACTAGACATTATACTATAGACCCCACGTGCATAACAAATTTGATCAGAACTCCTTTGAATCCAAATAATATGTATAATTTGATATTTGATTAAGATCATATACGGGTGTTCATTTCCAACTTCCCACTCCAGATTTCTCGACGCCAAATTTTACAGGAAAACGTCGAAACGGGTAGATTTTTATCGATGGGGACATCTCGGACACCTATTGCCGAATTTTCATCTTCAACCTCTTCGCCCCCACCCTACCCTACTTTGACATTTCAGATAGCATTACCTATCTTGTGGTAATCAAATTGAAGGTGATAAAATTCCCTTTTTGCCAAACATATTTTGAAAGATTTCAAACCCATCCCCTGATCCCTTCAAAGTAGAGAAGGGTGGGGGCAAAGGGGCTGAAGATGGAAATGTGGCAAAACGTGTTTTAGGTGTCCCCCATAAAAATCGACCTGTTTTTGCTAGAAAATCTGGGTCCATATTCAGCGGTCCACAGCGAAATCAGCCCACAGCTCAAACGTCCCACCGAAAAAAAGATCCACGACTCATTTATCCCCAAGTTCTGCTACCGCGGAGACATCCACTGCTAAGACGATCCACCGGACAAAGGTCCACAACGCATTTATCCCCGAGCTCTGACACCGTGAAGATATCAACTGCTCAAACGTCCCACCGGAAAAAAGTCCACGACTCATTTATCCCCGAGTTCTACCACCGCGAAGACATCCACTGCTAAAACAATCCACCGGAAAAAGGTCCACCTCGCATTTAATCACTTGTCAGGTCACTTCGCCCATAGACATTGTAAAACTAAGACTTGGAAATGCCAACTGTCGGCATCGAGGTGGGCATTAAGTCGGCAGTGGCCTCCTTCCCCATCCCCTTATGATTTCGTCCCTGGAGAGCATTCCATTCAAAAATGACTTGTGGAGTCGTGGCACTGAAATTTGCAAATTTCACTGTTAGGTCACTGTTAGAAAACGAGTAATTGTCGAGTAATACTATGGACAAGAAATAAACTGTTGCTATTTTTCATGCTAATATAATTATGCAACCAAACATACATTCAACAGACCATCTACTAGTTTTGAAATGTCTATGGGTGTAGGCCGGCATACGACCGTGGCTAAATGAGCGATAGACTTTTTTCCGGGGGGGGGGACATTTGAGCCGTGGTATGATTTATCGGTGTGAAGACTCGGGAATAAATGCGTGGTGGACCTTTTTCCGGTGGACCGTTTGAGCAGTGGATGTCTTTGCGGTATCAGAATTCGGGGATAAATGCGTGGTGGACTTTTTTCCGGTGGATGGTTTTAGCAGCGGATGTCTTCAGGGTGGGAGAACTCGGAGCTAAATGAGTCGTGGACTTTTTTCCAGTGGAACGTTTGAGCTGTGGACCGCTGAGTGGGCTCCCGAAAATATGTTCTCAAGATTCGGAAGTTACTAGGTGGGAAAAACTTCTCTTCAATTAACAGTGAGAGAATATTGAGAAGGATTCGGGGAGTTGTCTAAAAAGAAAATATTCTTGTCAGATGAGAATTTTCACTACCTTCAATTTGATGTATGTGTCACAAAATAGCTTAATAATACTTGAAATTTCAAAGTAGGGTGGGGTGGGGGCGAAAGGGTGAAGATAGAAATTCTTCAATACGTGTCCTAGATGTCCCCTTCAAAATGAAAATCAGCCTGTTTCGGCGTTGTTTTTCTGTAAAAAAATTTGGCGGCGAAAATCTTGGATGGAAAAATTGAAAATGAACACCTGTATGTGATCATAATCAAATATCAAATAATATACAGAGGAGTGCATAAAAAATGGCCACCGCTGTAGCATCGTTATTTCTTATCCGATCTCCAAAATTCAAAACCAATTTGAATGGTATAATGTCTTCTATGATTCGACAGTGAAAAATATTTTTTTTATCATGATGTTTCTGAGCACTGACAGTCAATTATTGTTTTTCAAATGGCAACTTTGTTTTTTTAATTTTTTTTCGGATTCCTTACGCTTATCTGAATATAATGATGCATCAATATCACACTTTTTGTCATTAAACACGAAGAAAAAAAATTGAACTGCGAAATTTTCACACATAACAGTAGCGTCAAAACACCCACGATATGCACGCAATCCGGTAGGCTGGGTGCAAAATGATGTTCAAAAGCACATAGTAGGTCAGGCGTTTGGTTTTTCAAAATGTGAATGTCAAAATGTTTTCAAAATCTGAAAAAGCTGTCCGACTTGTTTATTTTCTATATTTAGCTTACTATTTTATATCTTTTCAAGTATGTATTGTAAAAATTAAAATCAATTAGACCTTTTTTCTGACAGGTCACAATACATACTCAAAAAGATATAAAATAATAAGCTGAAAATAGAGAGTAAAGACATCTTAGAGACGGACAGTTTCTTTTGGATTTTAAAAACATTTTGACATTCACATTTTGAAAAACTAAACGCCTGACCTACTATGTGCTTTTGAGCATCATTTTGTACCCAGCCTACCAGATTGTGTGCATATCGTGGGTGTTGTGATGCTACTATGATGTGTAAAAATTTCGCAGTTTCAATTTTTTTCCTTCGTGTCTAATGATTAAATGTGTGATATTGATGCATCATTATATTCAGATAAGCATAAGGAATCCAAAAATAAATTAAAACAATACTGTTGCTATTTAAAAAACAAAAGTTGACTATCAGTGCTCAGAAGCATCATAATAAAAAAAATATTTTTCACGGTCGAATCATAGACGACGTTAAACCATTCGAACTGGTTTTTAAATTTTGAAGATCGGATGAGGAATAACGATGCTACATCGGTGGCCGTTTTTGATGCACTCCTCTGCATAATTAATCTGACTTCTAGAGAAAGTTTTTTAAACACTCTGTATACTGCAAAATACAGAAACTTTTTGTGTCCAAATTTGAATTCTACAGGAAAAGTTTCAACAGAACTCTTGGTGGATCATCCTGTACGTAAATACGTACTTATGTACCTCAGTAAAAAAAAAACTGTTTCATACGGACTCCGTGTAAGAATGTGAGATACTGTCCCACTTTTCATTTAAGCTGACTGTACTTATAATGGTCATCGAGTTTGTCATAGCTATTATCCTTTCAAAATAACCGGCCAAAGGTGGTAAAATTTCATATAAAAAAAACGATTGCTTTGGAAATGAGTAATAACAGTTGAATTTCACACGACCGGCGACCGTCAAGAAACATGATGTCAAATCATTATTATGGAAAATAATACATTTTATTTGATGGATCAGAAATCTAGGTAGCTACATTATAAGGGAACTTGTTTTAATTTGGGGGGCTTAGAAGCTAAAGGGTTTGATTGAATTTTTGAAAAAATGGGGACTACTACTCATTATTAATTTATATAAAATTGTGAAAAACCGATTGGTCAATCAAATTCAAAAGGACTAAACTTGATCATTTCAAAAAGAATATTTTGTCACTTATACCTATATACTTACACTTATATATGAGGCTTCTAGGCGCCTCATTTATACCTTTACCTACTCCTGCTATTTTTCTCAATTTAGTTTTGAACTTTGGGTAATTGAATCAACAATATCAAATTACGTCTACAGGGTGTCAAGAAAATGGCAGAAAAGCTCTCGGGAATTTCAAAAAAATATATATATATAAAAATCTTTTATCAAGGGTCAAGGGATGGCCCTTTGAACCCTTCTAGTTTTGTTAATTCAAAAAATTTCAGTTTAGTGTTGACAGCAGAATTATGAGAAAGAAATATCTACCACTGGATGTGTATTAAGTTTTATTTACTGGGCGAGTCAGAAACTGAGAAAATTCTCATTCAAAACCAAAAAACCGAAGGTTTTTTCAACCATTTTTCCGGAATTCCCTAGAATTCTTTACCACGCAAGTTTGTCTTTCAAGGGATAGTTCGCAAATTGTCTGTTGAAACGTACACCTTGTTTTTTGTCTGCCACCACAGCTGCTAGCAAATGGGATTGTACAATAAGAAGGTTGTGTTAATCTTGAACATCCAACAAATGTTTAGTTATTTGCTCATTTTCGTTTTCTATTCCAGAACTAAAGTGTATTCCGGAAACAAAGCTGCTATCGGAAAAGTCACAAGTCTCTTTGACATGTGCATCCGGATACTGCAGGATAACATCGACTGTGAGTAGTTTTTGGCCGTCAGCACTTCCCCAGAACCAATGATCATTGATTATTGTTATTACTTTTAGCTCTGGAGTTCACGGGTGGTGTTCCTTTCCACATACTGAAACCGATCTTGGACAAGGCCACGCCGAACCAGCTATACCTCCTTGAACACCACAACCCCTACCTGATCGAGGACACGGACGACCTGTGGCGCCTGCACTGTCAGAAGGAATTCAGGAACAAGCAGCGGCTAGAACTGGAATCGTGGCGGGAGATGTACATGAGGTGTCTGGACGAACGCGAGGCCAAACTGATAGCGCTGACGGCCAACATCAAGCAGGCGCAAGACAAATCGGTGCCGGTGCGGAAGGCCAAGCTGGCGTTCGTGGACGACATCGCTAAGCCGCCCAGAAACGTTGCCAGGCAGCAGGTCAGTAGCCACAGTGATTATTGTTAGAAAGTCGTGCGGCGAAGTCGTAGACTGCGACCGATTTATCATAGCATTTCAACACGAAAGTGGCACATTTTTTGAGATTCCTTCACACCTGCTGGTGACCAAAACGAACTTCATGCAGCTGGAGGCATCGGAGGCGCGTGCATTCTCGTGTCCAAGCTCGAAGCCCACCACCGCTGTTTTCCTGATCTTCCCCAAGCCATCATTTCAAGCCATGCTTTTCAATATTTTTTGGTCATTTTTTCTTGTTTCGAAGCAAAATTGTTCTAAATCTTCCATACCTTCCGAACAGTTCAACATATCGAGCTCGTTCTTTCGTTAATCGAATCTTATTTCAGCTCGATACTGACGACATTTGAGGACAGTCAGTCAGATATAGAAAATCTTCAACAACAGTAAATATGCACGGGTCGCGGAACTTGTTAGAGATAACGACGCGCGAATATGCACTGTAGTGCTTAACCTTTACGTCATCATATGCACTGTAGTGCTTAGCCTTTACGTCATCATATCTTTGGATGTTTTTCAATAATTTAATCATAGACAACACATCTTGAGCAGCTCTGAATGCATCATCCTCTACAGCAAGCGATACACTTTTTTATTTATGCAAATTTCTATACACAACTAGCTAAGCAAATAAAGGCCAAGCATTGAAGAATCTTTAGAAAAAAAAATTGATTGAGGACTTTTTGTTAGGTGATAGCTTAGATACTCTAAATATGGAAACAACATGGTGCGGTGGGTTGCTTGGGAACACCCACGTATGGCTTTTGATAGTAATTATCATTATTATTATTAATGATTCATTAACCAATAGACCAACAACAGGTCCTGTAATAGGCCAACATCAAACTCACGCATTTAAGAGAGAACAATTCTCAATCTAGAGATTGGATCGTGGAATATATCGAAGCCATCCTGAGCCCTGTTGTGGCTGAGGCAAAGCCGGTTGAGAGGAGAGTTGTAATTGAAAGATGTCCGAGATGTGCCAATATAGAAAGTCTCAGAACGTCTCCACCCTGGTCTGGGAACATTCGGGGGTATCTTGGCTAGAAAGTTTGGTAGACATAAGCAGTTATTAATGAGTTTATGGAGAAACTGAATGGACTGAAACTCTTTGCGCCGCTCAAGGCTAAGAAAACCAAACCTTCCCGGGAGTAAATCCTGGGGATAGCCACGTTCAGGATATGTTCCATCAGCAGCAAGGGACAGACGCTTCAGGAATCTTCTCTGGACACCTTCCATCTGATCGATGCACTTGGCATAATAGGGAGACGAAACACAGGAGGCATAATCCAGGCGGGACAGTACCAGGGTCCTGTGCAATAAAACAAGCGTGCTGATTTCTTTGAAGTCCTTAGAATTCCTGACAATAAAGCCCTGGACCCTGTTAGTATCACTACAGGTATTCTCTATATTATGCTGAGAGAATGAGCAAATGAAATCGAATAGCACGCCTAAGTCTCGGATCAAATCTGGTCGTAACGTGCCCTTGGATGGTGTAGTCGAACTTGATCGGCGCCCTCTGCCTGGTATTTGATTCACAGGTGCATTTATCCAAATTCAAAGCGAGGCCATTGCCAGAACACCATGCGCTCAATTTATCGAGATATCTCTGTAGGCTCAAGCAATCGTTGATTGATCTTATCTCGGCAACGAGCGTAAGGTCATCAGCATACAAAAGAAAGGAATTGTCGAAAAGCTCACTGATATCGTTGATGAAGATGTTAAACAACAGAGGGCCAAAGATGGAGCCCTGGAACACTCCAGAGGGAACATCAAAACTCTCAGAGTCATGACCACCAACACGCACAAACTGCCTGCGCCCCCCCAGATACGATCTGAAGAGGGCTAACAATGGGGCGGAAAACCCGAAAGTGTCCAGCTTGCGTAAGAGGATGTTATGGTCTATACGGTCGAAGGTTTTGGTGAAATTGTATACAGGTGTCCCGAAAATACACCGACAACGTTCTAGGACGGCTTCCTCTCATCAAAATAAGAAAAAAAGTTCCTATGAACATGGGTCCGGAAACGCTTCATAAGGAAGGTACAGGCCCTTAAAGGTGGAACCCTGAAGATGGTTGTTTATTCAATATTTCCGAAACCGTTCAAGGAAAATCAATCAAACTTGACACATTTAATAACCTTCTCATGCCCAACAAAATTTGAATGCCTAACAAAAATGAAGTTGCTTTGAAATAGTTCTTTTTTCGTCTTGAATATCGTAATTGAAAATTAGCATTTCTGGCCACGTTTTCATACATTCAAACTCAAATATCTCGTAAACGGTGCATCTATCGAGGTTGAACAAGGGACCTTTTTTGGAAGAAAATACCAATATTCTATAATTTCTTGTTAAATTTGTAAACAATCCACATTTATACAAGTTGGGGTTATTTTTACCCCTACACCTCAGCCTGACCCACCCCTGGTAAATTATTGTAGAATTAATCTTGCCTCATTTTGTTGGGCATAAGAAGGTTAATGGATGTGTCAAGTTTGATTGATTTCTCTTGAACGGTTTCGGAGATATTGAATAAAAATCATCTTCAGGGTCCCACCTTTAGGGGCCTGTAGCTCCCTTAGGAAGCGTTCCTGGACCCATGTTCATAGGAACTTTTTCTCTTGTTTTGATGAGAGGAAGCTGTCTTAGAACGTTGTCGGTATATTTTCGGGACACCCTGTGTATTATGTCACACTGAGACCGCTCATTAAGAGACTCAGCAATAGTCTCTATCAGATTCGTCACGGTAGACCTACCTTGTACAAAACCATGTAATGCTGCTGACTCATAGTTGGTGACATTACCCCTATCACCACTCTTAAACCGGGCACAACCTGGAAACCCTCCACGAATCTGGGTACATAGAAGAGCGGAGGACGGAGTTGGAAAGTAACATCAGAGGAAAAGCGAATGAGAAACGACAGTCATTAAGAACTGTAGTTTGTAATTAATGTACCAAAATGAATCATTGCTTTGAAGTAAACCGATTTTCTGGGCGAGGCTTTCTCTGTGTAAAAGCAATTTAAATACATATAAAATACTGGTTTCTCAGGAGATTGGGGACTTGTTTCCCAAAAAAATCAGCTGCGCTTTTCTTATTTCGATTTTTTTCCTTTTGAACTTCTGTTTCTTATTAAAAAGGGCTATAAAAAGCCCTTTAAGAACCTTTTTAAGAAGCGATTGAGGGACTTCTTAGTCGGCAGACGCATCTATGCATCAAATAAACTCTAGCCCTTGTGTTGGGTCACTGACTTACCAAGATAGGTGGCTTTTTGTTGGTGACTGGTCTGACCGATTGTTTTCATTATGTTGTTTGTACTAATCTTATGTGATGTAATTTACATACCAGTAGTTTATATTTTTTATATTGACAAATCCTACACCTACCACTATGTAGCCAGAAAGGAAATAAAGAATTTGATTTGATTTGTTCCGCCCAATACCACTGTTTGCTAGCTGGGCGAGGTTCGTTTTGGACATCAGCAGGTGTAGAGGACCTAAAAATGTGCGCTACTGTTGTGTTGATATGCTATGATATTGCGTGAAATTGGGCTGTGAATTGACACGAAAAAGTCAGATTTTTAGTACTAATTTTCTTTCAGTCATTCAAATGCTAAATCTAAGTGTAGTGACGAGCAGACCTTTTTTTGGGAGGAGGGGAATAGCCCCGGCTGAATAGCACCGGGGGAGTGTGGGACTCGTCAAGCCTTTGCAAACCCTACCCACTAAACCCCTCCTCAGACCTAGTGGTCAAGCCCCCCGGAACCGCCGAAGCATTACTTCAGGGGGCGGCTGATCATTATAATATCATCATCATCTCATTCTCTCCCACCATTCCAGTTCTTCTTCCCCTTCGTTCCGATGATGTACCTGATCATTCTTGCAATCCTTTTTCCATACCGTCTCATCCCTTGTCATCTCTTCGATCAAGACAGTACAGCGATCAGCGCACATCAAAAGAGAGCTTGGAGAAAGAGCTATCCTTTATTATCAGAAATATTTTGTTTTACCGTTCGAATTTTTAAATTCTTGTTGCTAGAAGCTCGGTTAAATTTTCTTAAAAGCCAAAGTCTCACAAACACAGGCACCCTCTCAAAGGAAAGCTCGCAGTTCAGGCTTCTTGTTGGAAAAAAAATGTTGTCTGGAGATTTTGTGATAAAATCGATCTAGGATAGCTTTTATAATGATAATAGTGTGACTCTACATCCCACTGAGGGACTTGGCCTTGGACTTGAGGATAGCTCCTGCTCCTAGGGTATGAAAACTGTTTTGGAAACGTTACGTTTAAATTTTTGTGTGTGAATTACCTATCAAAATGGATGTTTTTTCAGGCTAAGAACGGCACCGGCAGACAGTTTGACAAGCGACCACTCGTCACGCCGTCGTCAAGGCTGTCCACCCTCACCACGCTGGCCACCTCGGGCGAGGCCGGAAAGGTCTCAGTTCCTAACCCTGGTGCACGAGCCGCGGAACGTTCGAGCGCATCGAACAAGCCAGCCAAAAAAGCACCTCTGATGGCGAAAAGCCTCTCCCTACTTAAAAACAGGTTCAAAAGATAGCCTACGTTGTTTTAGCCTCTACAGTCATATCGTGCCCGGCTATATCTAGCGCCTTAATTTAGAGATTTTAATGGTCAAACACTTGAACTGTAATTGAATTCGGTTGCAAAAACCGATGAATGTGTTTAAAAAATTGTTCAAATTTTTGGTGTTTTTCGTTCACTTAGCGTTTGCACTGTATTAGGTGAACCCTGGGTTATCATCATCACTTTCGGACGTAGTTGCTCTATCCGCGTTTAATACTGAATATTGTGAAAATTCAGTCAATAACCGTATTAGGTGGATGGACCAATTCAACAGCAGAGAACTGTTATGCGACCCTATATGAACCTGATCTTGAACCAAAATGATAGATCAGAGTGTTGAAGTTTGAGATGTTTATGAAAAAAATACCATGACTGACGCCCAGGGTTTCAATTGAGAAATGTTGAAACGTGCATTGGATTGTGATTTTAATCGAGAGTATGTTGTAAAAAAGAAGACTGTCGCAATTTTCTGTCACTTTACGTAAAAATTGTCAATCATCCTGCTGTGTTATTTTAATTATTTTATTTTTATCAATTCGACATGTGTAAATATGCTCATTCACTTACAGGTGCTTTGTTAGGAAAATATACGTAAACAATGTAATTAATTTTTAAATAATGGTAAATTGTGTAAAAAAACTTCTGTTGATCATATTTTTGTAGATATAAGTCAAGTTATAAATATTGTTTTTTTAGGCAATAAAGAAGTTGTGATTCAATTTTTTTGTTCATTTTTTATTATGAAGTATTTGACAGGTGGTAACAGTGGACACCATTTTATGATTTATTGTGGCTCTAAAATTATTGTAGTCTCCATTTTGAAGATAACAAATTAATCAGTGCTTATGTAGGTAAATGATGTTACACAACAATCATCAGTTCCTTAAAAAAAAGGTTATCAGTTCCTTAAAAAAAAGGTTATCAATTTTTTTTATGAGCAACAAATGAAAATAAGAGGTTATATGTAACGTTTAGGGTTGCGAGGCTCTCATGCGATTCCAGTACATTCGAGAGCATACGCGATAAATTCCATATCGTTCCCACTGGCTGGAGACCCCAATAGGCGAGTAGAACACATATGGCGGAGGTGCCGAGCTTTCAGAGACGTTTCGAGGGCCGTCGCGAATCTATATTAAAGTGATTCAAACTGAGTTTCGACATAAGAAGACGCTGTATTTTGGACATTTCAAAGAATTTTTCAATGTCAAAGCGATATTTGTGAAGTAGAAAGTTGTACAAAATTGTCTACGGAAAAATACACGACTGAAAGTCGGTTGAAAATTGTCCAAGCCCATCACAAAAATAGAAGTGTGAATTCTGCATCGAGAATCTTGCGAACCGTTCTAGATACATGCATACATGCAGCGAACGAAATATGCGGAAATTGATAGATACATTTTTAGTGAAAGAATCATTTTGATTCCTTTATTGCAATAGAAGATATAATTTTTTCAAGAAAAGGTTTCGCCCCGCGAATTTACATTTGTCGGTTTTTAACGCTACAGTGTGAACTTCTGTATCGAGAAATCTTGCAAACTGTTCTAGATAAATGCATAAATCCAGCGAACGAAAGATGCAGAAAGAAATGAAGAAATTTTTCGTGAAAAAATCAACCTGATTGATTCATTCTCAAGGAAGATATCTCTATTTTTATGCGGAGTCTACAGGGTGGTGAAAATTTCGATGCTCACCATTGGTATCTTGGAAACGGTAAGAGATACGAGGTCGGTTAAATTAGAAAAAAGTTGCGCATTTTTGTGGCGATTGAGAATCTGAGAAGAAACTTTGAATAATTTGATTGGTTCTCGATTTATCACGAAAAAACTAAAAATTCTGATTTCAGAAATTATTTTTTATCTTTCCAAGCATTCAAGCCATTTCAATCAAACTTGGTAGTCTTATGTTTTTGATCACTCCGAGTCGAATAACGTTGACAGAAATTTTCCGGGCCTCCTAGATTTCAAATTATGATAGTCAACTTTATTTTTTCTTATGGCCGCCATATTGGATTTTTGCACTAATAGATAGAGAAAAAAATTATCTTTTCGAATTAGTAACCAACATGTTCTTTTTATGACATTTTTCAGCGTCAAATTCAAAATTTCCGTAAATTATTGACAAAATCGGGAATGCTTTAAAAAACAATTGAAATATTATCAATAGCAACAACAAAAAAGTGAAATATTGTGTGCCATTGACGTATCTAACTTCTTAATCGTGTTTTGTGCTTGTTTTCTTGAGAGTTTCTAAATTGACCGTCAGTTCCACAAAAAAGATGATCAGCGATCACGGCTGATTGCAGATTAACTGAACTTTTTTCTGCTGAATGCTAGGTGATTACTGACAAAAAATGCCTGAAATCTGTACTAGACCCATCATCTTTCCCGTATTGAGAGACAAACCATCATTTCCATCCATCAGTCAGCTACGAATTGACTAACAAATCAACTAATCCCGTATTATCTGTTTTGTGGAACCCACGGTAAATGAGTCAAGGGTGCCTACGAATTCAAAAACGTCTGGCGAAACTAGGGTCGTAATCCCCCATTTACTCCTTTTGTAATAAATTTGTCAAACTTAACAAGAACGATGCTAGTTCTGACAGACGTTTTTAAACTCACAGACACCCTTGACCAGAGGCGTATCTACTGGGGGGGGGGCACGTGGCACGTGCTATGGGCGCACTTTGATCCTCAGGGCGCGAATGAGAGAAAAAGATGAAAATTTAAAAAATGAAATACATAGTGTAGATGTTTGAGCTGTCGGGCGCAATTCGTGTGAACAATTATTGACAAGCGAAATGGGAAGAGAGAAAGAGGGAAAAAACAAAACCAATACATTTTAACAGACGATCAACTTTCGACTTTTTCATCTGATCCAGGTATAGCCTAATATGGGGCCCAACTCGAGGCCCAATTTGTCGTTGGCCCACCTGAATTCTGAGAAAAAAACGCCTGCGACGCATTTTTCAAGGTTTCTCATTCAAGGGCGCTTTCATGTTTTGCCCTAGGTGCAGTTTACCCTAGATACGCCACTGTCTTTGACCCATTTAATTTATGAACTCTCTTGTTAAGCTTGACAAGTTTATTACAAAAGGAGTAAATGGGGGATTACCCTAGTTTCGACAGACGTTTTTGAATTCATAGGCACCCTTGACTCATTTAATTTATGAACTCTCAAGCAAACAAGCACAAAACACGATTAAGAAGTTAGATACGTCAATGGCACACAATCTGTCACTTTTTTGTTGTTGCTATTGATAATATTTCAATTGTTTTTTGAAGCATTCCCGATTTTGTCAATAATTTACGAAATTTATTAAATTTGACGCTAAAAATGTCATGAAAAGAACATGTTGGTTACTAATTCGAAAAGCTAATTTTTTCTCTATCTATTAGTGCAAAAATCCAATATGGCGGCCATAAGAAAAAATAAAGTTGACTATCATAATTTGAAATCTAGAAGGCCTGGAAAATTTCTGTCAACGTTATTCGACTCGGAGTGAACAAAAACATAAGACTACCAAGTTTGATTGAAATAGCTTGAATGCTTGGAAAGATAAAAAATAATTTCTGAAATCAAAATTTTCAGTTTTTTCGTGATAAATCGAGAACCAATCAAAATATTCAAAGTTTCTTTCCAGATTCTCAATCGCCACAAAAATGCGCAACTTTTTTCTAATTTAACCGATCTCGTATCTCTTACCGTTTCCAAGATACCAATGGTGAGCATCGAAATTTTCACCACCCTGTATACTTATGCCTCGACTTATGCACTTATATGCGGATGCGATTTTCAAGTCGCGGCGCTGTGGTTCAACAAGCTGCTTCTGGCTCCGTGCTTATGATCGATATAGGTATAATTCTCACTCATTCAAGATATTTTCTTTTTTTGGTTGATGTCATTCTGTTGTTTTAATTTATTATCGACTACTCATGTTTTCATGAAGATTGATGATTTCTTGTGGTAGTTTTGAGACAATCTGTTCACAGGTAACAGTGAACAGTGTACTCATCTGCACTCCGAAAATGTGCTCATGAGACTCACCGCCGTGAGGACTTTGCTACTTGTTGATATTTGGCACGATAATTATCACGACGACACACAATATGTCTATGTCGTCCGAGCCACTCTTGAAACGCCTTTTTCGCACATTCCAGCCACAGATGGATGACATTTTTTCTGCTAGACATGATTTCTGGTCCATTGTCCATTTTATTAGGAAGAATAAGCATAATTTTCCGACTTGTTTTTATTTTTTCGTCAAGTTATTGGAATCCTCGCGCCTCAAAACTGCCTCCCAATTTTGGTGGTTCATGATTTATAATTTTTTGAACCTATGACGCTATGATTTAATAACGTGACTGGAAGAGAATGAAATCATTATCCTTGCTATGTCAAAAAAACACTGCAGTTGGATTGGCGGTTTTCTTAAAGATAGTTCTTTTCTTCTAAAAAACTTTTCAGCATAGCAAGGATAATGAGCCATGTTCTACTCTACCAGTAAGGGTTTTTGAAACCATACCGCTTCAAGTTCAAAAATTATAAATTATAAAACACCGAAATTGGAAGAGAGTCAGTCAAATTTTTCCGACACTTCAGTTTAAAGCTTCCGGTGGCCACTGTACGAGACATGGTCACTGCTATCACCTGTCCCCTATTATACTTACCTGATTTATTGCTTTTATTTATTATATAAGGTAGGTACCTTTTACCTATTATTATACTTTAACATGAGAAATTGCACGGTAAAATCGGGAAACTGCGAAATGTGCAATTGATTGGCTAAAAATAGAAACTGCGTCTAAAAGCGAGCGGGTAGTGCCACAGGTGCGGCTTGAGAGTTGATTGACCCCCGACGATTCCCCTTTGACCTAGTATTCTACTCTACCCGCTACCCACCCTTGCGAAATTTAGGGTGTATCAGCATTTTTGCGTGAAGTTGATGGCTAATCTGCTGTTATCGCTTCGGGATGGCTAATTAAAAACCGATACTAATCTCGTTATTTCTTGATTAGAAAAATGCTGCATAATTCAAATTGTTGCAGGGATGGAGTCGCCCTTCTTGACACATATATTATAGGTACCTACTCCTGCAGAGACACGAAAAACGGTGAGAGCTGCAGAGGATCGTTATTTATCATCCGATTTTCAACATTCAAACATCAAATTGAATAGTTCAAAAGCTATATCAGCTATGACCTGACTTGTTGGGCCTATACAGTGGAATTTTTTTGCTTGATCAAAAAGTTCAATGGAAATAAAAATTTCATATTTTTTGTTTTTGTGAAATTTTGAAAATTTGAAAAATTGAAATGAGACAAAAAATGGAAAACTTTGAGAACTCCACTCTCATTTTGAAACGCATTGTATAAGCGCCGTATGTGTCACACATTTACTACGTTTCCATGGAGAATTGAAATCGATTTGAAAACGGTATCGGGATTGAATACGGAAGTGTTCACATGAGTGGTTCGAACTCGGTATTCAAATCGATTTGAGTTCTGTTTACATATCTGTCATGTAAGTTTAACCCTAACCTAAAACTATCCCAACTTAACGTATCAAAGAAAGTGCAAGTACTCTGCAAACTGCAAGTGTGCAGAAGGCAGAAATGCAGACAACAGGGTGCAAGTATGAATGCGACCCTCGATGCGACCAGAACAGCGGTTTTACTCATTGCTATTTATCAGTTTCTGTTTGTTGATGTTTCGATCCAATCCGATTGGGTTTCCATGAGTATTATTTCGATCCGATCCCGATACGATCCCAGAATTTGCCGAATCGACCTTGAGACTCAAATCGATTTGGATACAGTTCTGCAAGTGTTTACATGCAGTTTTCAATCCTGATACGGTTTTCAAATCGATTTCAATTCTCCATGGAAACGTAGTAAATATTGCGCGGAAGTGGCACTCCGACACCGATGTCATGCGAACTAAGAAAACGGTGACAAGTTATCATCGCGCATATTCAGGGCCGCTATTCTTGAATCGTGTGAGAAAAGTCCCTGGGAGTAAGATACGTTCCGCAGTACACTGATGTAGCAAATGTTGCCTAAAATCGTGGTTTTTAGGCAACTTTCGCTACAGAAGTGTAGTACGGATTATGTAAAACTCCCAGGGACTCTTCTCACACGATTCAAAAATAGGTCGCGGGAACATAACCGTCACCCTGGCACGGGTGCAACGAAGCCGAGAACGAAGCGCCTCTTGCCAGCTTCTTGCTCGCGTTTGCGCATTGGGGGGTGCCAAGGTAGCGCAGTAGAGATTTGCTCATTTTTACTCATTACCCAGCCAAATCTTGAGTTCAGCGCATTAATTTTTTTAATACAGCGACAATTCTTCGATAATTTATCCTTGTATTTATCACAACCAAAGATAACTATATTACCAAGTACTAGTGAAGATAACATCATACCATATACCCATCTTTAGGCAGCCATTTTTGTTTCCGCGACCTATAGCGGCCCAGAATTCGACAATGACATTGATTTCTGTGTTTGACGTTGACATTTTGTTCAGTTTTATCAGCAACTTGTGAAGCCTTTATAGTCCAGTAAACCTACGTAAAAAAAGGGGTGAACCTCAAACTAATTGCAACAGAAATAATTCTTTCGCTATTAAATACCTTGAAGTCCTACAAGCAACATATCAAAAATTAAGAAAAATTAAAATGGCGGAAAGTCTTCAAAATGGCGAATCAAAAATTGCGGTGTCACTTTGCATAGTTTTTGCTTATAGTACATAAAAGATCAGTTTCTACCTGAAAATAAATCATGGAAATCTGAAAATGTCAGGATGTGTCCAGAACTGTCTGCCTTAAAGCTTATCCAAAAACGACTAAAATCGTACTGGAAGGTTTTGTGTTATTCAGGGGAGGGGGAGCTAAAATTGCTATTTAAAATGCATCAGGGTTAGAACTTAGAACCTATATTACTTATACTGACTCAAATAAACAATTTTCCCGAACTTTTCTATGTGTCGTGCCATTTTTTACAAAAAATGTATTATTGCATAACGTGGGGGGCACAGTGGAGGTGTTTACTAGAGGTTTGTGAAATTTTCTTTTTTCCATATTGGTGCTATACCGTCAAGTTAGGTATCATTTTCGACTAATTTCCACATTCTAAATCCAATGATAACCCCAAAATTGGAATAAAAACAAGTTTGAATAAGCTAGCTTAAAAAACCGTGTTTTATTAGGTATATTCTCTAATTTGATTTTTTTCAGTAGGTAATTATTGTTGGAGGCATCCAAAACTATTTTCCACTTTTTTTTTTCAGCTTCCAAAAGCCAAATACGCAGGTATTGGGTACATGCTTTTGATAATGTTAAATACACTCCAAAGTAGTGACGTATAAAATACTTCTGAATACAAATGCCTCTACCAATTGAAAAAAAAACTGAAAAATGCCAAAGGAATTTTTTTTTTCAGGTAACTTGTCCAAACTTGTTTCTATTGTAATTTTGAGATCATCATTGAATTCAGAATGTAGAAGTTAGTCGGAAATTATACCTAACTTGACGCGGTAGCTCTAATATGGAGGAAAATGAAATAAAAGACACCTAGTCAAAAATCGAAATATTGGCTAGCTGACTTTCTCAAGGGAATAAAAAAAAAATCGGGCGAAACTATATGTTTCTTCTTTATTATTTATCAAAACAAACAACAAGACGTAAAATTGTGATTAAACCACGTTAAAACCAGTTGAACTTGAAAAAACACGTTTTTGAGGTTTATTCTTTTGCCGTTTTTTAATTTTGATTTGGTCATTGTCAAAAAATATTTTGGTGAAAATTGCTACATAGTTCACTAATTTTAAGCGTTTCACACATAAAAACTATGCATTGGATGTGACATTTTGTTTTCACAGATCGATAAAATTGATTTGTTGCGGAAACTGTTCAACGCTAATTTTTCACTCGAAAATTTACGCAGGTTCAAGCAAAAATTATGCTGCGTCCATCAAAATACAACTTTTGTACGACTGCCTCTACTAAACGAAAAAAGGAATGCTCTATCTATAATCCGCAGTTCAAAAACTTCAAAACAAATGTAGTTTACACTTACAGCATCTTTTTTACCGCAGGAGTGCGTACATTTTTTGAGCAAAAATGGTCGTTAGGCAGCTTTTGCAACAAATCGATTAAATCACTTTGTTAAAACAAAAGATACATTCAGTGCATGATTTTTGTGTGTAAGATACTTGGAATAGATGAAGTATGCAGGAATTGTGATAATAAATGATTTCAACAATGACACAAATGAAATCAAAAAAAAGGAAAAAAAATGCCCGAAAAAAACGTGTTTTTTTTAGTAAAACTTGCTTAACCATGTTTCAATCACAATTAAATCACCTTTTTTGAATTCACAACGTCAAATTTAGTAGGAAACGATGTCAGAATTGCCAGAATTGATCCGATATTGACAGAAACGAAAATCGTCCACGTAGCGCCTACTTCCGGATTAGTTTTGACATTTTGGACTTGTTCCCCTACCTATATTGTTTCATATTTCTTATGTGTTGCTCGTATAGGTGTACTGAACTGATAAACAACAAAAATTAAATTTATTATAGATTCTCCATCAAGAAGTATGGTTACGTCCTTCGACCGGATTGGATATACCATTTTGGACGTTTTCCCCTACTCAAATTTTTCTCAATTTTTAATTTGTTGTTCAGACAGCTAAACGAAACTTGATGGCCAAAAAATTATCTCTGTTGCAATTAGTTCGAGGTTAAACCGTAGTTTTACTGGACTATTAGATTTAAAATGGACATTCGGCGGTCGAAAAAGTGTGTGCCACTCAGAGCGACTCAGAGGACTGACTGTCGCCACACCCAGGGGCGGCGGGTTTTGTAATTTTGCATGGGTGCAAAAATGAAACATACAGAAAAAGCAATGAGGGTAGCAAGCGAACCGAGCAACAGCGCCGCAGGCAAAAATTTTTCGAGAATAGTGGGCGTGGTCAACAATTCTTCGGATATAAAACCATGCATTAGAAATTGAACAAAGACAAGGTAATGACTCAATGCCAATGACTTACTATAGGTCTCATTAATAAAACAGAATAAAATAAAATACCAAATCAAATAATAAAACCAAGTACCTAGATGCTCATGCAGTAGGTAACGTATTACCTAGCATATGTGATTTTCAAAGTGATTTAAAATTTAGGCTTGAAAAACGTATATTTCATTTTCTTAAGCTTGCATGCATGGGTGCAATGCACCCGTATAATCACTTTGCATGGGTGCATGTGCCCCGATGCACCCTATAAGTCGCCGCCCCTGGCCACACCATGCTGTCGTCAATACAATACAGCACTGATTAAATGAAATATCCCCAGACAATTTTGCGGTAAATTTGAATGCTATGGTTGAAGTGTTCCATGTTTTTATTTCGTCTCATTTTTTAGCGCATGCGCTAAACGGTCACGCAATATTGTGTAGTGCTTGTTTCATGCGTGGTAATTGCAAACTGGTCGAGCTGTCACAATCCCGCTTCATCAACCACCCGGCTGACGCGCCGCGAACTTGTCGGGGGACGGTGACGTCACAAATGCCGCTCGATCTTGGCGTTTTAAACTTATCAGCTGGTTGTGGCACTTTTTATTATTATTGTTCCAATTTTGTAGAGCAAAATAAAATATATTTGAACGTACTTACATTCATTGTTTGGATTGTGTAATCGAATGACACCAATCACCAATGAAATAGCAAATTTAAAGTACGCCGTACAAGCCCATTCCACGGACGGAGTTATACGAGGGTCGTTTGACATATTTCTAGAATACACTGAAATAGCAGCACTAGTATGGAGTTCCTATGATTTCTGCGTAATCTAGCAACCTTAGATGACTCAAGCACAGAATAGCTATCAATTGACCATATTAATTATTCAAAGCGCAGTCGCAGATCGGGGAGAGAGACAACCACATGTGCTGGGTCGAAACTCCCATAAGAATATGCATGTTGATTGACTTTGTAAAATGATCAATTCAAGGTGCAAATTGACTATTTCAACGATTGTATAACATAACAAGTGTGTAAAAAGAAATACCTGATCTACTTTTCACCATAATGGAATGAAAAATCTTGCTGTGAAGTTGATGCGAAGCATTTTAAGATGGGGTTTTTTGGATCCAAAACAATTTCAAATTACCCGCCATATTTTATTGCACAACTTCCGCTAACGAGAATTTTGACAGCGCTTGAAAGCGAACCGAGCGTCAGTCGTCACGTAAAAGTTATACTTAAAAAAGTTAAAACGTCCCAAGACCCCCAAGAATAAAGAAAACACCTTGAAATCGTAAATTCTGACAGCGACAGCAAAGTTCCGTTTTCTATGCATGCTGAGGCGCGCAAGATCTTCAACTGCAGTGCGCATGGTCACAGGCACATACCTAACTTACAAATGACTAGTGGAAGGGGAAAGTGCGAATAATTAATATGGTCTATTGACATCACAAAGCGCGTCCGACGAAAATTTTCTTTTCCTACGAGAATGCGCAAAAAATGACCATCGTCAGAAGCTTCTCGAGCTAAAACCTTTTGTCTGAGTCAGGCTTCGGTTTTGGACCATTCAATTTAATATTTGAATGTCGAGAAAGTCGAAGGTCGATAATCAGAGGACAAAGAAAGATTCTAAAGCAGCTCTGGTAGCTTTCTGTGGTATTTATTGAATAGTTCCCTTTCGTGGCCAACAAGCTGGAACTTTGGGCCAAAAAAAAGCTTTCTGTGCAGCTCTCTATATGACATAATTATACCTTTTTGTTACAATTTTACCAATTTTCGAAGGGAAAATCTCTGGAAATGACAAAAAATCTGCCCAAATCTTGAGAAAAATCTGTAGGTGCCAAGGTGCCTGAATAAATTAAGTAAAAAGTCCTGTGTTTGGAAATGCAGAATACATTACGTTTATCCCGCATTCTGTGGCATTCCGATATTTTGGGTTCGTGAGGATCTCTCTTCTGACAAGTCTAGACTCGATTCTGCAGAGGATCAGCACGTGCGCGACACCTTCGCTAATGTTAGTCACGCAGAGTCCGCAGTGTCAGAGACTTGTCCAAACCTGAGTTGGTTGAGACATCGTGCACACCTCACCTATCTCTCTCCTCCAGGCTGTGGAATAGGTAGATAATACCAGATAGGTACCTACTAGAAAAAAAGGATAGAGATAAAGAAAAAGAAAACCGCTGTCTGTGACTGCAGTGAGCTGCGATGGTGGAAGTGTCGAGGTAGTGGTGCAGTAGAAACGTCCGCAATCAAATACAGAGGATCAAAAAGACTGGATAAGTGAATAGGATTTACCGAGGGATCGACGATTGACGGGAAATTACAATCTCGCAATGACAAGCGGCCACGCCAGTGGGAAGTTTTGTCCGTCCGCCTTGTTGGATAATGCGGATGCTGAGGGAAGGTAAGTAGAAAAAGATATTTTTCAGCTGTAAACTGCAGAAAGGATAAGGTTTTTGTGAGGTCATATTTTATTGTGCGAGAGCGATCAGAATTTGCTTATAGTGCAGGAAGGAACGTTTGCCGTTGTGTTGATCTGTTCAGATGCTGACATATCCAGAGGGCAGACATATCCAGTAAGGGCAAAAAGAATTGGGGGACTTGAAGTACAGATAACGGTCACACGCCAATCCAAACGAAAAAATAGGCAGATCACTCAGAATGGCATGTGGAATGGTGAATTAAAATAAAATTTGCAGATTATCCAGAAATTTTTGCGAAAAAAATAAAGAAGGAACAACGCGTTAAAAAAAACAGTTCAAGTTTCTGGATGTTGTTGTATTGTTGGTTGCCTACATCACTTCAGTGGAAAATTAGAGTAGGTTGCCACAGGAACTCATCATGACTACCAACAAAACAATGTTGTGCAAAGTTGCGCGTGTCTGAATAGCGTGTTCTTTTGGCTGTAAGATACTTGGATAGTGCAGAGGTTCAACGTTCAACGACGTTGAGTGGGCTATACAGGGTGGTAACAGAAGAAGTATAAAACCGGTCCACGTTATTCAATGCCTCATGTTTCTGTGAAAAAATCTCAATTTTTTTCTGAGTGCAGTTTCTTATTTCGCAGAATATTTTTACAGGGTGCTTCAGTGAAAATTTTTGAAATTGATATCAGAAACGAGCAGACGTAGACAAAAAATCAGTTTTGCCTTGGATCTGTTGGCGTTTTGATCGAAATTAGCCGCCAATTTGATGAAACCCTTTTTTTTTCAATTTTCGAAATCAATAAAAATTCAATGAACCGAGCAACTTTTATTGAGACATTGACGCACAATTTGCTGGCCATCTCATTCTAATGATCCGGTGGTCTCGTAACACCTTGCCAACCAGAAAGGCTCAATGTGGGCGAGCATTATCAATTATCATCGACTTGATGGAAATACGCCCGTAGTTTTCGGCATATGGGACAACATGGAAGATGGAAGAGGATCGATGCATAGATCCCTGTATCGCACTGCATTTATTCATTTGTTCTCTAAAATTACCAATTCTGTGACACCTACCCATACAGTAATACCGCCTCCGCCAAATGCCGCCTGGGGTTCGACAGTTCGTGCAACAGATCTAAGGCAAAAAGAGATATTTTCTTTACGTCTGCTCGTTTCCGATATCAATTTCAAACATTTTCAATGAAGCACCCTGTAAGAAAATTTGCGAACTGAGACTGATCAATGATGCAGCAGTTGTTTCACAGTTGTTGTACAGTGCAGGAAGAAAAAGTGTTTATTAGGACCGCAACATATGCCCACCTATTGTCAAAGTGTCCAGACTTGTCCTGCCTTGTCAAAGGTTCCAGACGATCGAAGAAAGTGGTGCCTAGCCCCTAGTGTCATTTACGTCAAGTTTTTGCATCAAAAAACTTTTAACTCAACTTGTCTAGCCACATGATGCATTCTTTTCAAATTTGAATGCAGTACATGAGCACTGGGAAAATCGGCGTGAAAAAATGCGGTAGTAAAAAAAAAATCACAACTTTTAAAAAAGCCGCACTAGGATCAAAATTCGAAAACCTTCCAAAACTGCATTCAGAAATAATCTGAGATTTTGTTCACAGAAGCGGGGCATTGAATAATGTGAACCGGTTTTGCACTTCTGTTTCCACCCTGTGAAGCTCACTCAGCGTCGTTGAACCCCTGTACCATCCAAGTATATCTTACAGCCAAAAGAACACGCTATCCAGCATGACCACGATTTCCAAAATAGGTCTATTTTTTCCCGAGATATCTACATTTGAAGTGAGGCGAATCTGACCACGGAGCGAATTAGGGTGCTGGACGGATGAGAAATTGAGAAAATGAGCATGAAAAGTGTTGAAAATGATATAAATGAATAAAACTACGGGACCACGGTAAGAACTCTATGGGCTGCTGGGCGGATGAGAAATTAGGAGCAAATAAAAATGGCAGGAGTCAGTAAGAAAATAGATAAAACTTCCAGGACCAGGAACAAATTGGGGTGCTAGGTGGTAAGAAATTTGAAGAAAGAGGAAGAACTGAACTTAAATTGTACAGAAAAGAAGCAAAAAAAAGTGAACATTCACAGAAATTTAGCAAAAATACGGGACTCGATACGGGACCACCGGACAAATTGGGGGTGCTGGACGGGTAATCAAACTCGAAACAATCAGGAAAAGCAGTAAGCTAGAGGAATAGAATAACAAGAAAAAAAGCCGACCAGAAAGCGAACTGGAACTCGTGTCAAGAAAAAATGGAAAAAGCTCACAACAGCGGTTTGAGGTTTCGCACTGGGCACAAATATTGAAGATGCGACCCAAAGGGCTCGCTCCGCTCTTCGATGCACAACCGCCCATATCGCGGACAACGACATCTAGGGCACCTGAAGTTTCTCGATCGCATTTCGACACTTTGCAGCAGCGCGTAAAGTTTACTGCTACTAGAATTGATCTAGCCACAACAAACTATTAAAATTGTACACCTCCATGCTTTCTCTACTGTGACCTCTGTTGCACTCAAAATAACAAAACTTTTGAGGTGTTGGATCTCGACGAGTTTCTCTCCCGAAAAAGAGACTCGAAAAGCTTGTCTGTTTTGTCGGAACCCACGAACTACAGACCCACGAACTACCCATTCCCTTTCATCGCTATAGGTACGATCGCGCGCAAAATAAACGGAGACAGTGTTTTGCGCGGAGTGTACTGATTTAATGAATTTTAGCCTTCTTGTCACTGTGACACCAAGCCAAAATTCAGTAAATCGGTACACTCCGCGCGAAACACTGTCTCCGTTTATTTTGCGTGCGATCGTACCTACTAAAGGTTTGATTGTTGAAATAAGGAAAACTTATTGGAAACGCGGAATCAAACAACAAGTCTACAGGTCCTTTCTTTGCTAGAAGAAGCTAAATAGTCAAAAACAGTACGAAAGGATTAAGTGACGATTTACAAATTATTATCAATTTTCCCTCCGAGCTAGTCGGCATCGCGTATCGAATCGCGTATGCAACCAATATTGCTAGAAATAGGGCTTTGCATCTCAAGTGTCATCCGGGCGCATGCGTCTACAATTCTTGCAAGAAAAGGTATAAATATAAACACTGCGTCATGACGAGTGTAGAAGCGACAGTCGATATAGTCGATATACTTGCAAGGAAAAACAAAAGTTTTTTTTTATTCCGTTTCCACGAACATGTGCAAGTTTTCGTCAGGGCTACTATAAAATCTTCTGGCGCCAAAGGTAGGCGAGAACCATTCTCATGTGGTTTTCGACAATAATTTTTGCTACATCTCTACATCAGTGTACTGACGGATTGCATAAAACTCCCCGGGAGTTTTATATAGGGGTTTCGATAGAGGGCGGGGCCTGTATCGATACGGGCGTCTGCGTCTAGCGCTCCAGAGGGGGCTGTCGTCAGAGATAAGTTGAAAATTCGATTCATAGGTGGCGCTCCTTTGACAAATGACAGCCCAGCAATTTTGACAAATAACAAGTGACAGTTCACCATTTCAAGTGACGAGTGACAGCCCGCCATTTTGATTGTTGACAGCTGTCAAGTGACAGGTTACGTAACAGGCCGCCATGACAGGGGGCGTGACTTCCCCCCCAGGAAAGTGGAGGGGGGTATGGCCCAAATGCCGCGCTACCTACTGACTACTGGCCCTCAGAAGTGGTGAGGACCTAGATCCCTTCTGCGACTTATTGCAATTAAGTCAAGCATGCTGTGACATTGCATTACATGACATGTTAAATGACCCAGAGTGTTAAAAAATGCATCAATGACAAGTATTCGTTGCATTGTCGCTAGTTTGTCCCATATGGGTGCTTTATTGTTTCACTGCTCAATTCTCAATCCATAAATCACAAAACAAACAACTCTTTTTTTTTGTCCCTGCGTCAACAGCTATAGGTTATTAGCAGGCTTTTTCCGTCGGGGTTTCTCTGTAACGATATAACAATGATGACGATAACAACGAAGTACTGTAAGATTTTCATCTTTGGATCAGTGAGGTTTTGTTTCGATGGTTTTCTCGTTTCATTCCTCTTCCCGGGGCATCACCGCACGATAGTAGATTCCCCAGTACTAAGGGACGCGTGAAAAAGTCCATCTGGCCCAGTGCGGATTTGAACCCGGGACCTTCGATCGCCTTTGAAAGCGAGGCCAGAGTCACCCTGTTACCGACTGGGTTTCATAACTCTTTGAAAAAACAAAATACAATTAGAAGCTTGACTTGACCAAAACTTGACTTTCTGACTGATTGAAGATTTGCGCGTTTGTTCCCGACCAGCAGTGCACTAGACCTTTTCAATTTC
Source organism: Anaspis maculata (assembly GCA_949128115.1). Taxonomy (NCBI): domain Eukaryota; kingdom Metazoa; phylum Arthropoda; class Insecta; order Coleoptera; family Scraptiidae; genus Anaspis; species Anaspis maculata. The sequence continues at coordinate 104,314,955 of OX421962.1, read as the reverse complement.
ACCTGTTGGTTCAATAGATTTTGGTTTGGAGCTGCTTTCAATGGGTCAGAGACCTCAACACATCTAGGCTTAACACATACAAAAACCTCACAACACGGTTACAGAACAAAATAACAGAGAAAAATCGTTTAAATTCATGTTGAGTTGACAATTGGACAGCCGTTTGAATGCGTGCCAACCAGAAATGTATGGTAATGGCGAGGGTAAATGGCGACCATAGCCCAAACAGCTCAGGTAAAATTTGTGGAAAGGTCTATTTTATTCGACTGTTGGCCATTCATGAAACAGTCAACAGTAATATCACAAGTGCTTAGATTTTCACGATAATTTTGGTCAGGCGATCGCGAGTGCTGATTGTAGCGATAAATGCCCGACTCCGTAGGAGGAGGGCATTTATCCAGGGACAATCAGCCCGAGGGAAACGCCTGGCCAAAATTATCTGGGAAAATCTCGAGCACGAGTGATATTTTGAAGATTATTACATAAAAGAAGTCCGAAGTGACAGCTGTCAGATTTTGTTGTTTACATGAATTTTATTCCGTTGCTATTGACAGTGGGATTTAGATAAGTGAATATTATCCTTGTAGGTCTAATAATCAAGGGCGTTGTATGTAATAATCATCAATAAGTACTTACCTGAGAGATATTGGCACCGTAACTACGGATCGCTCAACTTGGTAGGTTGATGGAAAACGTCCCGATTCCAAGAAATACTTTAATTGCGCCGAACTATTTTCTCGAACACACGCCACACAATAGGATCAGTGGCGTATTATGCTCAGTTTATGATGAGCGATACCCGGCGGAGGCGGAGCGGAGCTGAGCTGAGCGATTTTTTTTTGTCTGGACCAATCCTGTCCGTTCATGATGTCACATCCCCGCATCGTAATTGGCCTAGGCAAAAAAATCGCTCCGCTCCGCTCAGCTCCGCTCAGCTTAGCCCAAATTGCGGCAAAAAATCGCTCATCATAAACTCAGTTTTAGGCCAATCAGTTGCCCAAAGCCTCAAAAATATTGCGCCCTCCCTTCCCCCCACCTCATTGATTTTTTTTTGTTTTACAGAAACTCTTTTAGTGTTTAATATACTTAGCAATTTCTTCTACGTTGTTTTTTTTAAATTTATTTTGATACTGATGAGACAAAATTGGTACCTACATTGATTTAAAAACGTTTCTCAAATGTGTAACGCTAAAAAAAAGATACGTTTTAAAAAATGTATTTTAATTGACCATATCACCCCAACAGTGGTTGAATACAACTTTCCATGCAATTTCAATAGGGTCAGGGTGTAAAAAAAATTATATAGGTCGTCCTCGCAGGGATTTTTGAAAACTACTGATAGCCTTTGATTCTATTACCGTAGACTCATGTTATGGCCACATGGTTCAATTTTTCCAAACGAAAACTTTTTACTGAAGGTGCGTTCAGTCAGCTTATTTAGCCGCAAGTTTTAATTTTAGTCGCAAGCGCGGCGACGCCCATTGGCTCTTATGAACCAGCCTCCTCGGAACAGCCAATAAGCGGTGCAGCGGTTACGGCTAAAATTAAAATTGCGGCTAAATAAGCTGACTGAACGCACCTTTACAGAGCCTCAAAGCTCAAAATTGATCATATTCACCCCATTTTACGGTACAGGTGTTTTTTTGAAAAGAACTCGCCGAGGGACTCGCTCTAAATTTCTTGCCGGCAAAAATTTTTCCAGGAAAACGCCAAAGCAGGTTGATTTTTATTTTGAGGCGGACATCTAGGACACATATGTTCAAGTTTTCATCTTCAATCCCTTCGCCCCCACCCCACCTTATACTTTAGAATTTCAAATAGCACTACCTATGTTGTGATACATCAAATTGAAAGTAATAAAATTCTCATTCTGTTTTCGAACATATATTTCAATTTTTTTAAGCCACCCCTCAACCCTTCTGAAAATCCTCGCTTGTTAATTAAAAGAAAGTAGCTTTTCCCCTAATAACTCTCGATTCTTGGAGAATAGATTTTCCAGCGAAAACAGGTCGATTCTTATTTCGAAGAAGGCATCTAAGACACGTATCGCCAAATTTTCATCTTCAATCCCTTCGCTCCCACCCCACCCCCTACCCTACTTTGAAATTTTAAATAGCAACATAGGTATCATAGCCTTGTGAAATATCAGACTGAAGATAATGAGAGTTTCTTTCTGTAAAAAATTATTTCAAGTTTTCTAAATCTCCCTCTAACCATTTTCAAAAATTCTCTTAATTGGGAGGCGGAGGGGTTGAGGATAAAAATTTGGCATGTGTCTTAGATATGGCCCCTTCGAAATAAAACTCGGCCTGTTTTTGCTGGAAAATTTATTTCTCAAGGATCGGCAGTTCATAGGGGAAAACTTCCCGGCCCCTATTTGACAATGAAAATTTGTTAAGAAGGGTTTGGGGTGGTTTAGAAAATTTCAAAATATGTTTGACAAAAAGAGAACTTTATTACCTATACCTTTCATTTGATGTATCACAACATAACATTAGGTAGTGCTATTTGGAATTCTAAAGTATAGTGTAGGGCAGGAGCGAAGGGGTGGAAGATGAAAATTTGACAATGTGTGTCCAAGATGTCCCTCTCAAAATAAAAATCGACCTGTTTCGGCGTTTTCCTGAGCAAAAATTTGGCAGCGAGAAATCTGGGGGTAGTAAGTACCTAGGTCCTTTTCAAAAAATCACTCTATTCATATAATTCATTATACATTCAAGGCGATTATTGGACAGCTATCGTTCACTGTGACACCATTGTGAACGAGCTTATTTCTTCATTTTCGGCCATTGTGTCTTGATCTTGCTCTACTTTATCCCGCCTTATTGGCGGTACCTTGCCTTTAAAGCTGTTTTGCCCATTTTTCTCCAATCAGGCCTTTGACTCTGAACATTATTTCAAAAACATAACTCATGCAAAAGTACCCGCAGCTAGTCAAAAGGCAACATTGCGTCGCACCACCTGACGCAAATTGACGAAAATAAGTTATGGTTCTTCTCTTTTTCGGCTCACACTGGACAGAGGAGGTTTTGCCTTAATTTTTAGCGCACTTTCCCAAAAAATGGGAAAAAGGAGCTTTTAGCTTCACTTTGTCCGTCCGTCCGTACCCGGGATAACTCCTCGGGGAAGAAAGATATCGATGTGGTGTAAACGCTGATCAATAGAACATATGTCCAGGATGTCAAGTTGACTTTTAGTATTTTGTTATTCTGCCGCCATCTTTGATCCGCCATTTTGAATTTCTCTAAAAGTGATCCGATTGAAATGAAATTTGCAGGGAATGTAGACCACATCAAGATCTATCCAATTTTCGACAATTGATGTTCCGCCGCCATCTTGTATTCTCCATATTGAACATGTTTCGAAGTGATAGAACTAGGAGAATTATGCCTCAACGAAAAGAGATATCGATGTGGTGCAACGCCCATCGAATGCGTACGTGACCACCATATAAAGTTGACCAATGACTTTTGTCACTTGGCCGCCATCTTTGATCCGCCATTTTGAATTTCTCTGAAAGTGGTCTGATTCGAGTGAAATTTGCAGGCGATGTGAACTTCAAGTAGATACATCCAATTTTCGACAATTGATGCCCCGCCGCCATCTTGTATTCTCCATATTGAACATGTTTCAAAGTGATAGAACTAGGAGAATTATGCCTCAACAAAAAGAGATATCAATGTGATGCAAACGCCAATCGAATGCGTACGTGACCACCATATAAAGTTAACCAATGATTTTTGTCACTTGGCCGCCATCTTTGATCCGCCATTTTGAATTTCTCTGAAAGTGGTCCGATTTGAGTGAAATTTACAGGCGATGTGAACTTCATCAAAATACATCCGATTTTGGACAAATGATGCTCTGCCGCCATATTGAAATTTCTTATCACTTAACGATTTTCATGGAGCTTGGGACTCACCTTTTGTTTCGTATGATCATTCTTATTCTCCAGCTAAATTCCAACATTCTGCCGTCATCTTGGCCGCAATATTGAAATCTCTTATTAGTGGAATGATTTTCATGAAACTTGGAACTCACCCCCTTGTCTATAGTACCTACGATCATTTTGATTTTTGAGCTAAATTTCATGAATCTAACGTTATTTTGGCCGCCATGTTGAAATTTGTGCCCAAATAACGGTAGAACCCTAATTAACATCTTGCGTTCACTAATCCTTCAAAAAGGAAGTGCGCTACTGAGCCTCATGCCCATGAGGCATATTCGCTTGTTTACGTATTAGTAGAAGCGATTGACGAAATATAAATATTCACACTGTAATACCTAATTAAATCTATACCTATCCCATACAGTTTCTATAGTCAGTGGAATTACTTTTTGAAGCAAAAATAAAGTGACAAGCTGGGGAGCTACGGCTACGGTTGATGGCACCTGCAAGTTTTGGAGAGAAACTATCAGCAGCCATATCGGCCGTATAGGGCATTTTCCTGGTCATACTGCACATCTGCGAGGTGCAAGTAATGGCGGGATATTGAAAAAAACCGGACAAACTAATGCATCTACGCAGATTTGCCATGAACAAAATTTCTGCACAGATGAAATATTATAGCATATTTTATCTCAAAAATAGACTAGCCTTGGAAATCTACCGCGTTATATTACATTACAGGTGCATTAGAGTAGGATTCAAAGGCTTTTGTCCGGTTTTTTCAAAAAGCCCGCTTAAAATTTGGCGCATGTCCCTGAAATGATTGCTCAGGACAAACCCCTATTCTCCGAGTGCTCCAGCTTGTCTTTTCATTTTTGCTCCAAAAAGTCATTCTACTGAAAATAGAAAGTGTATGGGATATAGGTAATTTGGTTCTTGAAAAATTCATAAAAAAAAATTACAGGTTCTGCTGTGTTGAAAATAAAAGCTGAACGCTGAACGGATAAAATATTGCTGCCGTCTGAAACTTATTGTTTACTTTTTTTTTGTGAAAGTTGCAATAGTGAAAACAAGACGAGGTTTTTCCAAGAGATGAGTTACTTTTTTAGACATTCTGAAGCCAGCCCTGGTGAGATCTTGCGCCCTGTACGGGCCCGATCGATCCGGCCACTGGCGGCGTTACGCCCCGCGCTGCGCAAAAATTCAAACGTCCCGCCGCTCCCCGCTCCCGTCACGTGACCCCGATGCCGCCGGCCGATTGGCGTCCGCGCGTGTGACGCTCGTTCGTTTACATTCCCCCTCCTGCCGGCCGGCCGTTGCCGCTTTTCGCCCCTCGAACCGCGCGCGCTAGCCCCCCCTCCCACCACATCGCTGCATGTCATGTCAGTGTTTTACTATTACGGTAGTTGTAATTTAGGATAGTTCACGTTTAGATTTAAAATTTAATTATAAGTTTAGTGTAAGAAGCATTATAAATGGAGGAATATGAGTACGGGTACGTATACAATTGTTTTGAGTTGAGTGTTTTGAGCGGGCCGGGCTCTTTTTATTCGTTATCTGCCAGCCCCTTATCTTGTTTGGCCGACGGGAGAGAAACGCCGTAGCAGAAGCGGCGTGCCACAGCGGTGGCGCCCGAACCATCACGTTTAGAGAGTGCTGCTGGCTGGCCTGCCTTGACGGAAGTCGGCCCGCTGCCATTGTGAACCCAGCGGCCGCAAGGCGGTAGAGTGTAGTAGTTAGTCACGTATAGAGCACTGTGCGGTCGTCCGGTGTGAATTTCCAGTTGGAAATCCGCGAAATTTGCGCCGTTTTATCAATCCGGCCTCCCCGCCGACGCCGCCGCCCCACCTCGGCTGCCCCCCGATCGGTCGTGTAGAGTAGTGTTGTTGGTTTCGATTTGTTGAAGAAGAAGAAAAGTGCGTGTGTACAAACGGCATGAGAATGTTGCGGCTACCGGAGATGCTGGACGAGGACGAGAAAGGGTAATTTTCCATCGCATCCGCCACGCAGACGCTCGGGGGGGCGGTGCCCCCGGCGCTGCGCCCTTTGAATTTTCCGGTTTCGCTTTCCACGCGGCGGGCACCGACCCCAAGCAGGCGCCTGTCATTCAAGCTCTGCCAGCAGCCGCTGGCCGCCTGCCTGTCGTCATCCGGGCGAACGGTCAAAGAACGGGAACCCATCGCGCCGGTATCTATCTCTCTACCTAGCCAAACCGAGGCGGCCATGAGCGATGCGATCGCATTTTCCTCGGATGCGCTTTTGGGGTTTCTGTTCCGAAAAACCCGTCAAAGCCAACTTCACGCACACCCAAAACCGGACGTTAATCCATCCCGTTTGCGGCTTTTCCCCTCGCCACTTGTTTTATTCAATCGGGAACGTTTGCTGGTGGCTCGCCGAGAAATCCGAGCTTTTCTGCGGTGTACACGACGGCGTTTTCCATAAAGTTAGGTTAAGTTCCAATCTCTAATGACGCTGCAAAAATGCCGAGGAATGCAAGGCGGCTGTGAATGCGACTAAAAAAACAAAATGCGACGCTTTTCCGAAACGTCATTTTTGACGTGTGCATTGTCCCAGATGTTTCGATTAGAGTAATCGATCTGAGCCGTAAGTGCGGTTTTGATGAAAACCTGGAATGACTCACACTACCGCATTATCAATTTTTTGAGTGCTTATTGCACTTCATAATAATCATTGGCAAAATGCCGTGAGCGTGACATTTTTGACAATAAGTTTCAAGTAGGTATTGATTAGGTTTTTTTGGAATAACGCAGCTTTCTCATCTCCAGGTCTTCATCCAGAAGTCAAACGTCATGGAAACTATTATTATTGACACAGTCGCCATAGTTTTTATTGCGTTTGTAATTTCACTCATAGTTGATGTCAAATAAAGAAAAAAGAAAATAACCCCAATAAAAAACGATTGATAGTGAAGTGAAAGTGAAAGGAAAGAACCACTAGAGATCAGTATGATACAAGTCATGAAGCGCTTTGTGAGGTTAGGTTTGTGGAATTGTTCTGAAAAACGTGGCTGTTGTTGTGATGCTTACCTGTTATGCGAGCAACAAATTCAAAGTTGACCTTATTTTGAAAATATTCAATCATGGAACCAATTTGGTCGCTTAAATTGATGAATTCTGGTTTCCAAAGCCAATCCGATTGAACATTTTGTTATTCGCACGTGGTAGTTATTCATGTGTAATCGTTACCGAATCAATAATTTTTCATAGAAAAACGGCATTTAAACCTTTTTGTGGTGCCAGTTACCCCTCAGTCCATCTCTCAAATTTTCTCGAACAAAATCATAAATCATGAACTACTCAGAATAGTGTCTAAAATAAGAATTCAGAATAAAAACCACGAACCATCCATGCCGAGATCCATGCAGTTTCTTGTTCTCCCATATGTACAGGGTGTTCACGATAAAATTCACCCCCCTCCAGTAGATTCCCCTTCAAGATATTTCGAAAAACTAAAAACTTTTTCTTCACGATTTTTCCCAGGGACCTCAAATCGATCCTCTAAAAGTTTCTAATTGGTTCCGTATACAGGGTGTGATATGTAACTTTTTTATTTCAAATGCAACACCCTATATTTTATTCCGTGATTTGGTGAAGCCTTTTTTTCTGATCACAAATATATATGACACTTATGATTTATTTTGACAAGTGATTTGTCGAAAAAATAATAAAATAGGTAGTCAAATAATTTTGTTTCGCGGCAAGATGGCTTTGGTTTCTACAGTTCCCTTAAAAAAAAGTTATTCTCGCAGCATTTTGCCTGCAGAATTCAACTCTGCATGGATAAATGGTCTAATTCGTCCCTTATACAGGGTGTCGCGTAATTTTTACCTATTTTATTATTTTTTTGACAGCTTCCGTGTCAAAATAAATCATGAATGTTATATATCTTTGTAATCAGAAAGAAAGGCTTCATCAAATGACGTAATAAAATATAGGGTGTCGTATTTGAAATAAAAAAGTTACATGTCACACCCTGTATACGGTACCAATTGAAAACTTTTAGACGATTGATTCAAGATCTCGGGAAAAAATCGCTGGGAAAAAGTTTTTACTTTTCCAAATTATCTCAAAAGGGAACCTCCTAGAGGAGGGGTGAATTTTATCGTGAACACCCGGTACTTGATGATAATGTAATACATGATAAATCGTCTCATTCTTATTGGGTGGCTGGAGAAAACAGTGCGACACAATTAAATTATCATCTTGGAAACGGGACGGTTTCCATCAGCGTTGAATGAGGAATTTTGCGCAGATGCTGTTGTACCGTTTTGTTACTAGTAGTAACAGTGTAAATAAAGATGGACTAAAGGTAACTGTCCCCAATAAGACATAGCTAATCATAAAGGCAAAGGGACGTATTCACATCCCGCTTTTAGGGGCTATCCGTTGATATTTGAGTTTTCAAAAATTCATAATTATGTATAACAATCGAGCGGCCATATGTAATTGTAATTATGAAATTTGGAGCACAAAAATATAAATGGAAAGCCCCTAAAAAAGCACCTCTAAATGCGCTTCTGACTTGAAAGCAGGATATGAATACGGCCCACAGTGGACCAGAAATCAAAAACAGGCGGAAAAATTCACAATACTATTTTTGGCATGGTAAATAAAATGCATGCCGCATGGAAAACATTGAGTGTATGTTACAAACTTGTTTTGGACCCAATCTAGAACCGTATCGCTTGATACAGGGTGTTCACATATAAATTATACTCCCTCCCCCGCTTCAGACTCCACTTGAATATTATTTCAAAAATGAAAAACGATTCTTACATAGTTTTTTCCGTACGTGTCGAATCTGCCCACTAACATTTTTTGTGGTATATCGCCTACAGGGTGAAACATTGAAAAATTTTCTCAAATTGGACACCTCGTATTTCAACATGGAAATCGATCCCGATTTTTATTCTGATTATCAATATACAGGTGTCCGGGTTTAATCTTGGAAACTGGAACAACGGATACAGCATGGAAAAAGAAGGGGACTTACATGATAATTTTTTTTCAAAAACGAATAATAAGAGAGATGTAGCCCTTCAAAGTTGAAGTCAAATATTGTTTTTTTTTTTGCATATTTTTGGCACCGTTCAACCGATTCTGTTCAAATTTGGATCAAAGTTTACTATTACTACGTTTCCATGGAGAATTGAAATCGATTTGAAAACGGTATCGGGATTGAAAACTGCATGTAAACGCTTGCAACATCGTATTCAAATCGATCTGAGTCTCAAGGTCGATTCGGCAAATTCTGGGATCGTATCGGGATCGGATCGAAATAATACTCATGGAAACCCAATCGGATTGGATCGAAACATCAACAAACAGAAACTGATACATAGCAATGAGTAAAACCGCTGTTCTGGTCGCATCGAGGGTCGCATTCATACTTGCACTTGTTGTCTGCACTTCTGCCTGCTGCACACTTGCAGTTTGCAGAGTACTTGCACTTTCTTTGATACGTTTAGGTTGGGATAGTTTTAGGTTAGGGTTAGACTTACATGACATGACAGATATGTAAACAGAATTCAAATCGATTTGAATACCGAGTTCGAACCACTCATGTAAACACTTCCGTATTCAATCCCGATACCGTTTTCAAATCGATTTCAATTCTCCATGGAAACGTAGTATATAACAGGCCTCAACTGAACAATAATAACGCATTTTCTCAACCATTCTTAGGGACGAAGATGATAGATGGTACCCCCCCCCCTTATCTTCCTATTTCTTACTCCTCTGATTTTTTTCGTTTCAATTTTTGGATTCTACGTTCAATTTAGAAAATTGCTCTTGCAAAATCTTAATAAGAGGCTATGTTTTCAAGATATTTGGGTTGGAAACTTTGGAAAACATCTCGAAAACACCACTTTCAAAGGTCTAAAATCAAAATTGAAAAACTCATGATTTCTCCGCTGAAATAAATTTCCTAGAATTTCTAAGTTTATATACAGGGTGTTCGGGTCTGGTTATTACAAACTTTAAGGGATGATTCCCCATTAAAAATAAAGCCGAAAGAACAAGAAACTCATGGTCCTAAAATGCTTCCTTGAAAAGATACATCAAGTTGAAGTTATTTTTTTTCAAATCGTTTTTTCACCGTAACTTTCAAACCGTTGAACCGATTTCAATCAAATTTGAACCAAAGTTTAGTCAACTGAGTCTCCATCGAATAATAATACCACAATTCATCAAAAATTTCTGGGGGCGTAGATAATAGGAGACTGTCCCCTATTTTCGCCCCTATTTTTATCTCCCCTGATTATTTTTAAAAATTGTTGATATTTTCGGATTCTACGTTCCATTTAGCAGAAAAAGTTACTCTTGCGACTTTCAAAGGCCTAAAAATTAAAATCCACGAAAACTCATGATTCCTCAACTGGAATAAGTTTCTATGTCGCTTAAGTTGAATTACTGCCATTTTTTTGCTAAGAAACGAGGTATTTTCAGAAAAAAACAATTTGGGCTCTGGAAAGTGGCGATTTCGAGATGTTTTCCAAAGTTTAAAAATCAAATATCTTGGAAATGAAGACTCTAATCAAAATTTTGCAAAAGTAACTTTTTCTGCTAAATTGATCGTAGAATCCGAAAATATCAACAATTTTAAAAAATAATTAGGGGAGATGAAAATAGGGGCGAAAATAGGGGATAGTCCCCTATTATCTACGCCCCCAAAAATTTTTGATGAATTGTGGTATTATTATTCGATGGAGACTCAGTTGACTAAACTTTGGTTCAAATTTGATTAAAATTGCTCCAACGGTTCAAAAGTTACGGTGAAAAAACCATTTAAAAAAGTCAACTTCAACAGTTCAACACTCTGTATCTTTTTAGGGAAGCATTTCAGGACCATGAGTTTTTTGTTCTTTCGGCTTTATTTTTGATGAGGAATCATCCCTCAAAGTTTGTAATAATCAGAGCCGAACACCCTGTATAAATCACTTTTTTCTCAAAAACGGGAAGTTTTCAGGGAAATTTTTTTTGGACTCATTGATAGTGGAGATCTCGAGATGTTTTCCAAGGTTTCAAACGAAATATCTCAAAAATGAATCCTCTTATAAAAATTTTGCAATAGTAACTTTCTTTCCAAAATCGAACGTAGAATCTAAAAATTGGAACGATTCCCAAAAATATTTAGGTGATTAAAAATAGGGGGAAAAGAGGGGGGGCACCCCCTATTATCTTCTCCTCTGAAAATGTTTTGAGAACATGCGTTATCATTGTTCAATAGAGACTTCTTTTAGTAAAGTTTGATCCGAATTTGAACAAAATCGGTTAAACGGTGCAGAAGTTATGCAAAAAAAACCGATTTTTTTATTTCAACTTTGAAGGACTGTATCTTTCTTATTACCCATTTTTGAGAAAAGGTTTATGATGAAAGTCCCTTTAATTTTCGATGCTCTATCCACTGTTTCAGTTTCCAAAATTAAACACCGGACACCCTGTACAGGTGTTTTGCAATTACGGTTACAAACTTCTAGGGGAGATTCCCCATCGGAAATGGACCAGGAAAAAATATAACTTCGACGTCCTAAAATGCTTCGTTGAAAAGTTACAAGGTGTTCAAGTTGAATTTTTAAAATAAATTTTTTTACACATCTTTTGAACGCTTCAACCAATTTTGTTCAAATTTGAACCAAAGTTCACTGAAATAGGTCAAAGTTCAGAGGCGTAGATAATGGGGGAGGGAGTGTTTTAATTTTTTTGCCCCTATTTTTTACCCCCGCTTTTAGTCAAATAAAAATTACGCGGCACCCTGTATTAATTCACGCAGAGTTGAATTCTGCAGACAAAATGCTGCGAGAATAACTTTTTTTTAAGTGAACTGTAGAAACCAAAGCCATTTTACCGCGAAACAAAATTATTTGACTCTCGATTTGACTACCTGTTTTGTTATTTTTCCGAGAGCTTACTTGTCAAAATAAATCAAAGTGTTGTATTGTATATATGTATTTGTAATCAGATAAAAAGGCTCCAGCAAATAACGGAATAAACTATAGGATGTTGCATTTAAAATGAAAAAGTTACATATCACACCCTGTATACGGTACCAATTAGAAACTTTTAAGAGGATCGATTTAAGTTTATAGTTAATTTTTAGCTCTTCAATATATCTCAAAAAGGAATTTCCTAGAGGGGGGTGAATTTTATCGTGAACACCTGTACGAGTACGTATTGTAAACAACACGTCATATGAGCTGTTGACATTTTCAGATTTTTTTGCCTCCTTCATTTATCAAAATCCTGTTGAAGAAACTCGGAAATAGAGTTGAAAATCATTCATGAAACAAATGAACCCAGTAGTAGTAGGGAACAGAAAATAAGAGTGACATTCCAGCAGCCAGCAACGAAATCTTTGATGCCAAGCAACTGCGACATTAATTTGGTTGTTGTGTTATGTTATCCCTACCAACAGGTGGAGATGTGAATTACTGAGCACTTTCAATTTTACGTCGCATTGTATAACGATAAATGAACGAGTAGCAAATATTTCTGAAATACAGTTGTGTGCAAATTGAAATGGAATTTTTTAAAACGTGCTCGTTTCAAAGTCGCTGTAGAATCCTCGAGAAATATCCTGGTTTCGAACAGCTTGATGCACACTGATTTTTACAACTGACAGATTGTACAAGAAGTGGTACAAGAAATTGTGTAGTGTAATACAGCTATATAAAATAGAGAAATGTTATGAAAAGTATCTTGTACTGTTTCATACTTTTTTTGCGCTTTTGAAGCGCAATACTTATACAGGCTGTTGAATACTGGTTGTTACAAATTTTGATGGCTGATTTCCCATCAAAAATGAAGTCAAAATATTGAAATCTCTCGGCCCTGAAAAAATACAGGTTGTTGAAATAATTGACTTTTTGAATTTTTCAACCGTAACTTTTGAACCAATTGACCGATAGCAACCAAATTTGGCGCGCGTGAGAGTGAAATCAGTACCTATGCGACTCGATGATAAAGGGTGTTTACGAGGGTATTTATTTTGAAATTGTTCAGTGGCGTTGAAGTCAGTGAAATTTTTGGATTGCGCCTTGAGTTTGAAATAAGTTATTTTTCAAAGAACAAAAAACGCACCCCTTATTCACCAGATTTAATTTCAATGAGTTGCAGCTAGCAGTAACCAAAGCCTTCCCCTCGGCCTTCCCCTCGGCCTTCCCCAAGCCCTAATAGATCTTTCACAGCATATTCATAGCCTGGATCACAACCCTACAATAATACCGGGTGTTTATAAACGTTTGTTATCATATCGCCTTTGGAATCTCCTATCACTCTTTCGAATCGTGCCTTTCACTGCGACTTTTGGCCTGACCAAAGCCTGCCGCGATCACAGACGTTTATAAACACCCGGTATTTATTATAAGAATAATTGTTTCCGAAATAATTATGTAATACATGCCATATTTTTACCATAATGATTTGACAAATTTCAAATGAAATATCAATTATTCTGTCATTCAGAACCTAACGAAAATGTTAAGGCAATGTTGTGCCATGCAATCTGCGCAAGACTAATAACTAGGGAGCGGATTTATATGCGGTAAAAAAGCTCGGAATATGTAGTTATATGCGCTTAAAAAGTATCAAAATAAGCGGTAAAAATGTTCAAATAAAGCAATATATGCGAGTAAATATGTGATATAAGCTGCAAAAATATTGAAAATTTAAACATTTACATGTAAAACCAACAAACTGACCATGATCATCGAAGTAGAAAAAAAAATTCTTCGATTTTTTTTTTTATTTTTCTCTTAAAATGGAAAAATCGTGATTTTTTTAGCACATCCAGATAAAATGGCCAAAATATTGATAAATATTCAGTTATATGCAAAAATATGGGCTAAATATGCGGCTATATGCGATTATATGGACTATCAATTTGTATGCAGTAAAAACTCAAAATAATAAATTATATGCGAAATAAAACTTGGTATTTAGGTTCCTTATAGATGGAAACCTCAAGCTGCAAGTCGACAGTTGCATCCAACTTAGCGAATAGAACATGTAAAAAATTATAAATCCGCTCTCTACTTATAACCCATACAGTGTGTTCATTTGAAAAGTTGTCACCCCTAATCTCTCGCCGCTAAAGTTTTTCACAAGAAAACGCCGAAACAGGTCGATTTTTGTTTCGAGGGGAACATCTGGGACACATACTGCTAAATTTTTATCCTCAATCCCTTCGCCCCCACCACACCTTACTTTAAAATTTCAAATAGCATTACCTATCTTGTGATATATCAAATTGAAGGCCACAAAATTCTCTTTTCGTCGAACATATTTATAATTTTTTTAAACCACCCCTCAACTCTTGTGAAAATCCTCTCTTTGTTGATGAAAGGAAACTTCTTTCCCTGTGAACTTCCGATTCTTGGGAAATTGACTTTCCATGCAGCAAAAACAGGTCGATTTTTATTTTCGGCGTTTTTCTGTGGAAAATTTCGGCGGCGAGAAATGAGGGATGACAACTTTCCAAATGAACACCATAGCGTATGGAAATACCGCCCCTTGAAGCCTTCATATTGTTTTCAACTAGAACTCCCGATTAGTACCTAATTGCTACTGATTAGTTAGTTTTAATTATTTAGGTAGCGTAAGCGTGTGCTAGGTTAGGTATTTTTTGTTCTTTTCTGACAAACAAATCTAGTTTTTCAGGGAAACTGAAGAAGATGGGTGAAATTTAAAAAACCTCGGAAAAAAACCGGAAATGGAATGTCCATCAAAATGGACCTTTTCATAAAAGAGAGACAGATGCGTGCGCGTTCGTACCGCGCAGCTGGTGGTGTCTAGCTATAACGGCGCCTAATATCTCCAAGGGAAACTCCGTTCGTTATGAAGTGCGCGGCACCACACTGCGGTCATGTGGGGCTGTGACGTAAATCGTGCGAGAGAGATAGCCGATAGCCTTTATTGAAAAGGTCCATTGTCAAAAGATATTTGCGAATTTATTTTTTCTCTGAAAAGGTAGGTGTGCAGCGAGTGTTCAAGAGTTATCGACGTTATGCGTCAAGTGAAAATAAAGTCTCCAAGTAAGTACGCCAATGAAAGTTTAACCGTCACTGCCAGATAGCCTGAAACAAACCACTCACTGAAAAAAATGGTGATTTTTCACCTGTATTGTTTTTATTTTTTTTTTGGTACTGGTTTCGCAGCTTCTCTAAAATTGCAGGATTAATAATTCTTTTGAAGTCTCACTTTAGAAAAAAAGATGTAAGAGGAAAGATATGGTTTGATGAAACCTATAACCTAGAATTATTTTCAGCTATACAGGTGTCCCATTTTGACAGGATCAACGAAACGTCAATTTTTTCAAATAGAAAACTATATTTTTTTGCATTTTTATGTTCAGCTTTTTCAACTGTCTTATGCCTGTATTTTTGTTTTTCAGTTGTGTGGCAGAGCTACCAACTAAAAATTGAAAACAGAAAAAAATCGCATTTTCAGTTTTCTTGAAACAATTATAGCGGCCTTGTTTTCCAGAACTAAAAAATAAAACTTGACGTGCTGATAGTCAAATCAAAGACCAATATCCCAATGATAAATAGTTGCGGAAAGGTGTTCTATTTCAAAAATTGAAGTTTCGTTAATCCCATCAAAATGGGACATCCTGTAGAGCTGAAAATAATTTTAGGTTATAGGCCTCATCAAACCATATAACTTTTCTCTTACATCTTTTTTTTTCTATCTTGAACGGTAAGACCGCTATGGAAGAATTACTCTAGGATGGATCATCCTGTATGTCAATTAAAATACCTATAACTAGAACTACGTAGTGCTTGGTGCATTTTCCAAAGCTTGGTATCGACATGAATTGCTATTTACAAAAGCATCACTGATCACAGTACGTGTGCCTAAACTGAATTTTTTTCTTAAACAGCTCCTTCAGTTTTAGCTTTTATCTTTTATCAATAGGCACTGGCGCTGGAGCCATTTTTATTTGCACACAAATCACACAATCAACACTTATTTAGCGTAACACCCGGAAAACCGATAAAAATCCACTCGAAAATCATCGAATCTAATCGTTGTGCATTTTTTTCCCTAGAAATACGCAATATTAGTTGAGCGTGCGAGGGGTTAGGGGGAGGGGTGAATTTCCAGCTTTCGGGCTTCTCTCCAATCGATTTTACTCCACCCGCCCAAGAACCTGTGGACCCATTAAATATTAATGCGAATTAAATTCCTAATTCTCGTTCCAGGATTTCGAAAGCCCCAGAGAATTTTCCAAAGTATTTTTTAATGTTTTCGTGTTGAAAAAAATCTCCCATGACCCGCCGCCGCTGCGTCCATCAAGAAAGCTACATAAAATTTAAATAACACACGAAGTAATCCGGTCTTATCGTTCTAAGCATACAACCTTGCACACGAGCATTTGTGATAAAATAGTTCGAGGAAGTTTTCGTTTGACTCGTTACGTTATAGAATTTTTATTTTTTCAAAGACCGGCAATTTTTTGTCGTTTCTAACGTTATTTATTGCCCTGGCGTTCAGACAAGTTTCTTCTTGTGTGTATGTGTGCGTGAACCCGAGCGAGAATTTCGTTACCTGTGTAAAATTTTACTCCAGGTGCAACGACCGGTTCCTAAAAACCGTGATGGCCGCGCGTTTTGAATGGCTTATACACACCGGTGTGGCTATAAACCATCGAGGCATTCGTACCGTGCGAGCTATTATTTTGAAGGTCACAAAGTCCCTCCAAAATAAACATTTACCGATATCTCGGGGTATTGTTTGGAGATTGTGAAAGTTCCCGTCGAGTTTTCCCGAGTAGTTGCGACTAAATTATCTGGATCAGTGACGGTGGCCACTTTTGGTGACGTCATTAGCCAACGTCTTGCGGATTATCTTGGAATTTGCAATAGGTAGTTTTTGAGCCGGCGGCGATTATTAATTACCAAACATTCTTGTGGTAATAGCATTCAACTGATAATAATTGATAACTTGGAGGTTTGAATCCTGTGTCCGTGATTGGCAAGGATACGAGGTTTTATTGAGCAATAATAAAAAAAATTATTTCAACAGCGCAATTTTCTTCTTTGACGTTTTTGATAGCAGTGTCGCCATTTTTTTTTTCAAGCTATGACGTCATAATTTTTTCACAGCCAATTGTCATTCATATGTTTATTCGTATTGACAATATCACTTTGAAAAGACAATCAGTGTAGCTACTAACACTAACTCCACGCGTATAATTTGTCGTAAATTCAATATGTCCACAATACACAGAGTGGCCCAACGAAAAGTTCCCATCCCAGTTTTTGAGAGAACTGGCTATAATATAGAAGAAGCTGCTACAGGTCGATTTTATTTTCGAGGACATTGTAATATAAATTCAGTAATTATGTTTCACCCCTCATAGCTGGGGTTACTGCCCTTTCAAAATAACTCGAATAACAATAGGGGTCGAGTGATATCTCATTTCAAAGATTTTGGAATTCTCTCATGACTGCATAGTTTTCATTTTATTTGAGAGTATGTTTGAGTGTTGTTCAAAATGATCAAAATACGCATCAAACCGAAAAATACAGGTGTCCAGAAAATGGCGGAAAAGCTCTCCAGTACGCTGTAAAGGACCCTTCAGGGAATTCCGAAAAAATGTTGAAAACATTTTTCGAGTTTCATTTTTGGGGTTTAAGGGTCAAGGGACGGCCCTTTGAAATCTTCTAGTTCTGATAATTCAAAAGATTTCAATTTACTGTTGACGGCAGAATTATGAGAAAGAAATATCTATCGCTGGATGTGAATTGATTTTTTTCTATTTACAGGGTGAGTCAGAAACCAAGAAAATTATTATTCGAAGGACCAGTTTTTGATCCTTGATAGCTCAAAAAATTGAAGTCGATGAATTTTTTCGGAATTCTCTAAAGGGTCCCTATCAACGTACTGGAGAGCTTTTCCGCCATTTTCTGGACAGCCTTTCCGCCATTTTCTGGACAGCCTGTATTGTATATCTTCCTAAACACAAAAGCGGTTTTTGTTAATACGAACTCAAACTCGCTAGCATTGCGACTGGGGCACTGGGGGTTAATACGACAACAAACTGGGGCAGAAACTTTTCGTTGGGTCATCCTGTATTTGCTATTTTACCTGAAGAACTAAGGTTAGAAAATTTCGTCTTCGAATTTGTTCTTCATACAACAGCAAATATGACCTGAAGAATGAATATGACGAATTATACGTGTGAAGCGACCAACAGTGGTACACGTATGTAGTATGTACGTACCACCTGTAAAACGCGTTACCCAACTAAAAAATTACATTGTCACGAATAATATGGTACGCTCAAAGTGAAATTAATTTTTATTGCTCCTCCACGTTCACTTCACCGTGTATACTTGTTCTCTAATTTAGTATACAGTTGTGTGTGTATAACTTTCATCTGACTTGACGCTCTTCGGTTATGATAATTTCGCACCGACACATATCGGGCCCGATTAATTATTACATACATATATCAAGAAATCGCTGATGCATCTGTCGAAAAAGGACAGAGTGATAGTAGAAAAAAATAAAGTACAATCAGACGTTTCCAACGTCATACTTGGCGTAGGCTTTGGACAAGACGTCAGATGTGACAGTAGTGACACGTCCATATCATGGCTCACTCGAGCTTTTTGTTGAAAGAAAAATAGCAATAGGCACCTACAACATCACGATGTTGCAGTTCCGGTTCCACCTGGATCCAATTAAAAGATTACTGTTTCGATTCTCGTATTTCGCACATACCAGACAAATAAACGTCATCGTTGGCATGTATACATACGAACGTATCATTTCCGCCATTGCATAATTCGGTAGACACGGGCGCTAGATTTTTAGAAATTTCCAATTCTTTGACCTTTGCGGCTGTGATAAGTTTTCGCAAAAAGTACGTCGGCTGTACTTTGTTTATTCGACTTCATCGCGTTTCATTATGATCGTGATTGTACATAATGCGATCAAATAAATTCGTAATTTTACGCTGTGCCCTAGCCGGAAGCAGATTCATACGCCGGAATTTGACCGGGTCACAGTCAGCCTAAAATATAAATTTATTTGATCATACGATACTAGGCGATCAATATTGCTTCGGACTTTGGGATAAATCAACTTCCAGGACGAATTACGAGCTCAAAACGATGAATTATTATATTATTATACAGGGTGTTAGGTACTGGTTATTACAAACTTTAGGGGTTTATTCTCCATTTTAGATAATAGGCATAGGTACTAGGGGACTGTCCCCTATTTTCCCCCTATTTTTATCTCCCCCAATTATTTTTTTAAATTGTGGATATTTTCGGACTCTACGTTCAATTTAGAAGAAGGAGTTATTCCTGCAAAATTTTGATTGAGGCGCTATTTTCCAGATATTTGGGCTTGAAACTTTGGAAAACGCTTCGAAATCGCTACTTACAAAGGCCTAATCCTAAAAATCAAAATCCAAGAAAACTCATGATTCCTCAACTGAAATTAGTTATATAGGTATTTTCAGTCGATTTACCGTCACTTTTTGCTAAGAAACTCGATTTTTGCTAAGAAACGAGGAGTTTTCAGAAAAAAAACAATTTGGGCCCTATAAAGTGGCGATTTCGAGATGTTTCCCAAAGTTTCCAACCCAAATATCTCGAAAACGAAGCCTTCAATCAAAATTTCGCAAGAGTAACTTTTTTTTCTAAAATGAACGTAGAATCTAAAAATTAGAATAATTTGAAAAAGTAACTAGGCGGTAAAAAATAGGGGAGGGATGGGACAGTCCCCCATTATCTATGCGCCTGGAAATTTTTGTGAATTATTGTATTATTGTTCGATGGAGTTTTATTTGACTGAACTCTGGTTCAAATTTGATTGAAATTGATCCAACGCCAACGGTTCAGAAGTTCAGGTGAAGAAACTATTAAAAAAAGTTGAAAACAATTGAAAAAAAGCTAACTCCAACACCATGTATTATTTTGAAGAAGCATTTTAGGACCATGAGTTTTTTGTTCTTTCGGCCTTATTTTTGATGGGGAATCATCCCCTGATTAATCTGGGAAATTTCTAAGATCGATAGAGTATGAAAAAACAATAAGAACAAACCCAAGAACCTTATGTCAAAAATGCATATTAACGGAGATATAGCCCGTCAAATTTGACCCGTATCAGGGTCCTTCAAAAAATGAAGAAGAAACAAAGCATCAAAAGAACACCAGTTGAAGAATCTATCAAGATCGTTGTTGTATTGTTGGTTGCCTACATCACTTCAGTGTAAAATAAGAGTGGGTACGCGCTACACTAATTCTGAAGTGATGTAGACAACCAACAATACAACAACGACCTTATTAGAACTGGTGTTCTTTTAACGCGTTGTTCCTTCTTTATTTTGTTTTGCAAAATTTCTGGATAATCCACAAATTTTATTTTAGAATATCATTATACACAACGTTCTGAGTGGTTTGCTAATTTTTTTGTTTGGATTTGCGTGTGGCCGTTATCCGTACTGTACCCGGATAGTATCTATTATATGATTAAATGTATAAACGTCACTGTTAGAACATTAATTTTTATACATATTTCAAGTCGCATAGTGATGAGCATCAACTCGAAGGCTTTGTTTACATTACATTTATCTGATCCAACAGAACATCAAATCGCAGCTCAACCTATGGCACAGATCAGTAGAACAGGATCTAATCTCAGCAACAAAAGCAGGAGCCAACTCGACATCGCTGCACTCTGCACAGGCCTTGAGCTTTAAAATCTTGAAATCATTATGATGCGTTTCAATCAATCTGTCACATTCAGTTAACGTCGCGTTACGCCACCGCTATTGGCAGCCCCTGCTGGCCCCGCCGCCATACTTAGCATCAATTTTAGCTGCGTTCTGTCTGGTTTCGTATCAATCAGAACCGAAAGTTGCTAACATTGAGCAACCTCTATTGGTCATGCGACAAAGTCAAACTGATAATAATCGAAACACCCAACAATTTCCTTTCTTTTCAACAAACAAAACATGTCTAATTTTCCATCTGGTTGCTTTTCAGAAAACTGTTCGTCGGTGGTTTGTCATGGGAAACCACCCAGGACAATCTGCAGCGCTTCTTTTCAAGATACGGCGAAGTTATCGATTGCGTTGTGATGAAAAATGCAGAATCGGGCCGCTCCAGGGGCTTCGGTTTCGTCACGTTTTCAGATCCGGCCAACGTGAATTCTGTACTTCAGAATGGTCCTCATACACTAGACGGAAGGTATTATAATGTCTTATTTGAAACACAAACGCAAGAAATACCTACAACGTCGTTTTGTAATTTTGCAGAACTATCGACCCAAAACCGTGCAATCCACGCACGCTTCAAAAGCCCAAGAAGGGCGGCGGATATCCCAAGGTCTTCTTGGGCGGTCTGCCATCGAACGTGACTGAAACGGATCTGAGGACTTTCTTCACTCGCTTCGGCAAAGTGATGGAAGTGGTCATCATGTACGATCAGGAAAAAAAGAAGTCGAGAGGTCAGTAACCGTTATCTACAATATGTCTACAATAGTTATAAGGAATACAAGTAATAAGGAAAATATATTACGAGACGTCAAAAACTCAAAAATAGCCCTTGTAACGAGGGTTACTCTACTGCAAAACTCTAAACGAACTTTTTTTTTTGCAGGTTTCGGGTTTTTGTCGTTTGAAGACGAGGAAGCTGTGGACAGATGCGTTTCTGAACATTTTGTGAATTTGAACGGCAAACAGGTAAATAGGACCTTGAAACGCTTTGTTTTTTTTTTTTCATGTCGTAAGAGATTTGAAGTTGGCAGAAAGTCCGTTCTGAGCGATATTTTTGCGGATCCAGTAGGCTTTTATTCTGTGAATTACCTTGTCAAAAGTCAAGGATGGATCAAACAAAATGTGCTCCGATTTCAAGTGAGGGTATCTCTGATGAAACTTTCCAATGGTACAATATCAATTATTGATACCGCCATTGAGTACGATCTTGTTTATTTTCAAGGAAAAGCACCATCGCTGGCAGAATCTCTGTACTTATCAAAAGACCCAAATTAAAAAAAAAAATCGAGGACTGTTTGAGAAAACAAAATACGATCAAAAGTCAAGATATTGTGATACCAGCTTTCCAAAAGCGAGCAGAAAGGGAATCTGAAATGTTTACAGAAAAGTTACAAGTTACAAGACTTCAAAAACTAACCCTTCTCACACTTCTCCCTTTGGCATCTGTATATCATGCACAAATTCACTGATGACATAAGTCGACATTATAGCGTCTTGCAGCAAAAGGAAAGCTTCATCGGAAGCCAGCAACTTTTCCCAAATGGAATATTTTTTCCCAAATATCCTCACTTGGAATTTTGATCCATCCTTAATTTTTGACGATCAGTTTAAACTTGACATCATTTCACTCGCAAGTTTTAACACACTTGACAATAACTTCTGATAGGAAGGGTTAATTTGGATGGCAGCTGTTTGGCCTGGTGAAGTTCTTGAATTAACGGTAGGTATACAAAATGTCAGTGACTGAGGTCTGGTCAGTTGAATTTCTCTGGACGGGCTTAGGATGGAAAAAACTATTCACACGAATTAGATGCGTACCTGTATAGAGATAAGGCGATTTTGTTTATTAGAATCTCAATTCAATTTACACAGGGTGTTTGCAAACTCTGGGTAGAAAATTGAACCGCAGTTACGGAAACGCTTCAAAAGTATCAGAAAAATGTTGACGGACCTCAGTGACTGAGGTCTGGTCAGTTGATTTTCTCTGGACGGGCTTAGGATGGGAAAAAATATTCACGAATTAGATGACGTACCTGTATAGAGATAAGGCGATTTTATATCATGTAATTATATCATCTATCTCACTAGCATGTTTATTAGAATCTCAGTTCAATTTACACAGGGTGTTTGCAATCTTTGGGTAGAAAATTGAACCGCAGTTACGGAAACGCTTCAAAAGTATCAGAAAAACGTTGAAAAAAAATGTATGGTTTTTATTTTTGAGAATATGGATATGGAGGAAGAGTTAATTTGCTCCAAATTTCCAAAGATAGAAATCATACATTTTTTTCAACATTTTTCTGGCACTTTTGGAGCATTTCCCTAACTGCTGGTCAATTTTCTACCCCAAGTTTGCAAACATCCTGTATAGAACAACTGTGAACGCCAGCTCAGTTTTCGCGTGATCTTATGTTACATATTGACGAAAATTTTGTCACGATCCCTTTTGTGCAAAATATTTGAATTTTGGCCAAGCGTGGTTGGTGGTTGAGGTTTTCTAGATTGAATTTAAATTTCATCTAGCAATTGATCTTACCGGAAAATCGCAAAGTATATGACCCAACTGTAGAAATACCTGTTTTACCGACTCCATAGGAAAGCCGCATATTCGATTTTTTTTTCTTCAGAAGATCAGGTCACTTAGCTGAGAAATTACGATAGCAGAACGAGAACAGACTTTCAAATTTTTTTATTCCGTTTTGTCCACGGACCATCTTTGTCTGGATCCAGCAGCACTATGAACCTAACGATGCACCAACTGCAAGGTCTTACAGCACCTTTGACGTTCTCTGTCCGTTGGTAAAACTAAAACAGGTATTTCAACAAGTAGGGTCATACTTGCTTTGCGATTAGGTCGCTATGAGGTGCTTTATTTTCCGATAAGGCCAAATCCACGTTTACCACCACGTACATCACTTCAGCGCATACATGAGAACGCATCCCTGCAGAGCGCAGTAATTTCAATTTTGACGCACGAAGTGTCACTGTCAGTGGCATCTGTCAATCAATAATCGAAATGTAAACAAACATAACCTTCTAACCGTTCAACATTTAATATTGTTCAGAATGAAATGTTAGGCGCCGCATGGCAAAAAGACGCAGAAAAGATTCAGGTGATACGAAACACAACAAGCTGCAAGGCGATCACCGAAACAAGACCGTTATTAGGTTAGGTCTGTCGAAACGTCAAATTGACGTCAAGCGCTGTCAGCTGCCATTTGCGTGACATCACACACGCACACTGTATTACAGTGTTGTCAACTTGTTATCGTGATATGAGATATGGCAATGTCCTACTTTCACAGGTATACGCAGAAGCCTTTCGGGATACGTGGATTCTAGTATTTAGTTTTTCTGGCAACATGAGATTCCAGACAACCAAAATGAAATCGGAACATGATTTTGTTGACATTGACACTATATTATATGCTCAGTTAGTGTGACGTAAAAGTTTAGCCTAGATCAGGGCGTTGCCATGCCGATGCATGACAACACACTCCTCTCGGTCTCTGAAGTGAGTGAAGTAAAAGAGTTGATGTTGACATTAACGTCAAAAATTCATCAACAATAAACAGTGATAGAAAAAAGTAAGTAACTCCAAGCAAATACAGCGTTTTGGGGTAAGAACCTATAATCAATTTCACGGCGTTCTGCATTAGAGCAAGCTATGGAAAAATTGTGTTGTGTTGGTACGATTGACACGATGACAAGGGGATGCCAGCCCAGTTGTCTACACGCGCAATTTTTAATGTGACACCTTGTCACCGTGTCGAGGTATCATGCACGTGAAAGTGAAAATTTTTGAGCATATGCCAGGAATCGTGAGTTTCTTTGGAGGTTTGGTTTATCTTTACTGGTTGGTGGCTCTCCGCCAAGGTTGTTAGGTTTTTTGCGGCTACTAATGAATGATGTCGAAGTTCGGCAGGATACTACTCCTATGAAAAGGCCCACCGCCCTAAAGGCTACATCTTCTGATGCACATCAATGGAGTAGTAAGCACTAGGTACCTACTCTAGCTCTAGTTCTACCTATTATACCTACTACAACAGCATGCAAGGTATGAAGACACTTGCTGGCAGACAACACAGTGTACCTACCTACTCACGCCCAAATTGTCTCGTCTCGGTACAGTTCAACTCTAAAATTATTGTCCTACTATCGATATTGTTCACCTAAAAAAAAGTTTGCCTTTGGGCAGTTGGTTTTTCCTTTTTACATTCCATTTCTTCGCGGTATCACGGCTTTTCGGCATAATTTTCTCAGTGGCCGGCAAAAACCTGATAGCCTTGGCGAAGACTCACCAACCAGTGAGACAGTGTCCCTTATCGTTCACGACACTGCAAATCACTCAAAGGAAACTAACAATTCCTCCCATATTCTCGAAAATTTTCACTTTAGCTGCCAGCAAGTCGTCAACGTGTCATTCGTACCAACGCCAACGCAACCAATTTTTTCCATAGCTTGCTCTAATGCAGAAAGCCGTGAAATTGATTATAACACCAAAGTTAAGTGGTCTGAAAGTTTGTAACCAGATTAACGTAATATTGGTTCTACCATGGATTTACTATACACAGTAATGTTACTCACCTCCTTGAACACACTGATTTTCTCGACTTGAAATTGAAATAAGTAAAGCATACTTCCACTTTACACTCAGTTGAATTTTTCGTGCAAGGTATTTCGCTGAAAAAGGGGTGGTTGTGCATGGAAAGCTGATTTTGTTCAACAGTCAGGTTGGACAATAGACTGTTGGAGTAGGCAGGGTACGGGTGGGAGGGCAAGTCACTCGTTGCTGTTGTCATGCATTGCCATGGCAACGCCTTGGCCTAGGCTAACCTTCCACGTCATCACTGGTTGAGCGTATAGACAGTTGCAATATAACTTCCACATAAACGCCTTCTATATGAAATCTTGATGTCGCAGATGATTCAAATAATTTCTTACTTTCAGGTTGAAATCAAAAAAGCTGAACCACGCGACGGATCTGGCGGCAACAAGATGGGTGGAGCTGACCCCGCAAGCGCCTGGGGTCCGCCTCAGGCGCCCATGGGCATGATGCAGGGCCCCAACGGTCAGATGGGAGGGCCACCGATGAACCTCGGCGCCCCCATGGGACCCAACATGATGCAGGGCTACCAGGGTTGGGGTACCTCGCCCCAACAGCAGAGCTACAGTTATGGCACGCCGTCAGGACCCGGTTCGTACCAGGGCTGGGGCGCCCCGCCGGCACCCCAAGGACCCCCGCCGCAGTGGGGCAACAACTACGGCGGTCCGCCGCAACAGCAGGGATACGGATCGTACGGTGAGTCATGGGCGTCGGCCGCAGTCGCCGCAGGGGTCGGTCAAGGGGGGGCGGCAGACACCACCGCCTCCACCAACGCCTCCATCATCCCAACCACTACCGGTCACATGCCCGTGCCGCCCTATAATAACGCTTGCCATGTATCATACAATGCCGCGCACTACCACCCCGCCATGCACCAGTATCAATGAAAAACTACTGCTGCTCCCGCTAAAAAATTAGTTTATCTCGAAAAAAAATAGTAAAATTTTAAAAATCGTCACCAAAACACGAAGAGATTTAAACCTTTTTTGTTGTTTGTTTTTGTTCTTTTGTGTGTTTCTTATTATTTTCCGTCAATGTTCTTTTTGTTTTCAATGACCATTTTATCAACTTTGGGTTAGCACTAACTTGTTCAATACTGATAATAATCTTTTTATTATGACATCATACCACAAAGACGATTTAAGAGCCTACGAATGAGGTATCATTTGTATGGGATACATGTGATAGCAATGTTGTAAATAATACTAGTATAAAAGTTATTTTAATATGATTAACGAAATAGACTGCGAAACTGGTACAAAGTACAAAGATCTACATAAGAAAAACGTGTTTTTTTAGAGGATAGTAGCAAGTATTTTTTAACAGTAATTCTCACCGTAAAATACACAATGTAAGGCATAAATCTATTCTTGTACATTTTTTTAAGACAAATTAAAAGTATGAACAGTTAGCTTTGTTTGTTTTTGTTCTCTTAGGCTAAAAGTTGCAAGGAAGGGCAAAGCTTTCTCATTCCTCTTACCCCGACTAAAAATATAAGCGCTTTGTTTTTTTTATTTGGACTTACCATAAACATTACTAATTGTGAGCAACTCCTTTTCTATGTTTTTTATTTCAAGCGATAGGTGAGTAGTTTTTCTATGTTCTGTTCTGCACACTGCTATATCGAGCATTTTACCAAGGTAAGCAGTCATAATCCTAGCTTAATTCTTCCGCTTGTGGTTCACTGGTAGTATACTAACACCTGGGTATGTGTGCGTGCGTGTGTATAAGAAAAATACAACAAGCTGATGATGGGATCGGTAGAGGGGTGGGAAAAAATCGCGAATCGGAATTTTCCAAATGCTTCCACTTGTGAACGTGCTTCCTAACAAACGGAACTAATTTGTAAATTTTTTGTTTTGTTCTTTTTTGAAACCCAAAAACCCAAGTTTGGTTTTTTAGTTTTTCAAATTTTTAATTTTTGATCGTATTTTGTTGAAGGTCCGAGCGCTGGGACGGGTACAAGTTGGAACAGCTGGAATATGACGGCTCAGAACAATGGCTCCACTCCGTCAGGTGAGCTACAACAATGTTAGTAAAAACAAAAATTTAATTTTGACTAAAAACAACAAGGGGCGGTTCACTAGGTTTTCTTTCGAGAAAAAATCGGAAAAGTGTTTTTGAGCTGCTTTTTGATTTTTGGGAAGAAAACGAATCATCATGCTTGTTTAGAATCGTAGTTACTAACCTTTATGTAGTTTTATTTCGTTGCATTATTGTTTTGTTTCAATCCCACTCAATCTCCTTGGCTTTTTATTCCACAACTTGCAGCCATTTTTTTTTATCAGAATTATTTGCCAAGAATGGATATTTTGGTCTTGCTGATTCATTACTGCATCGTTACTTTACTTACTTTACTATTTTAATTAAAAGAAAGACTTGAAGGAGTATAATATTGCTAGAATAAGGCTCTTCTATGGCAATTCAACAAAAACATTTTTTATTTTTCATTGGTGGAAACAGAATTACGAACAATTTGTTTCGGTGGGTTTTCTGAATGAAATCTGAAAAGTAAAATGCTGGTGGATCCAGGAAAACTATGAGTTTATAGTTTTTACTTTTTCTGGTTGGAATTTTTCGTTTTGCTTTTTTTTATGGTGACTTAACGAGACTTTTTCGATTGTTCGTCCATTTCGAGTACTATTCTAAGGAAATATTTAATTTTTATATTAAAATACATGTTTGTGATGGGTGGATGTCACAAAATAATGAGTTGAAATATCGCTAAAATACCTTTTCTAAAATGATAATAACAATGTTCCCTAAGATGTACTGCCTTGATGTAACTCTTTTGCAAAATTGTACTGAGAATTTTAAATGAAGTATCGAGATGACATATTCAATGGCGATGTACCGTGGGCGACTTTATCATTCATTTGAAGTAAATTGTACCAAAAAATGTAAAGAAATATTTGCCTGGTATTTCTTCAGTTTCTTTCATATTACAACAGGTTGACGTATTACCTGACCTGATTGATCAGACCGACGAAACTTGATTGATCATAGCGATTTTTAAAAGATGAACTACTCAAATTCCATAATGCCCTCAATAGTTTTGGGATCGATTTGTACAGATAGTAGCTACGCCCGAAGGATTCAAAATGCATTTTTCCCTTACATCAATATTTCGTTGGGGTGCTTGGAAAATCAATGGAAAGAAGTATACAGAGTGTTTTTGAAATTGGGTGGTAGTGAAATATATGACACGTATTGTACCTGCTTTTGAAATACTCATGCTTATTTTAGTATAATAAATCTTCCAGCTTCATGTCTTTCCAAAAGAACAAGTGAGACAATATCTACGTCTGTGTTTAAGTTATTTAAACAAATGTAATGTAGATTTTTTCACTTCGCTTAAAATGACACGTAGGAATTTGAAAAATCTGGCCGTGATTGCACTGGCGATATTTGTATGTATAGTCAGTTTCACGGCCTTTTTCATTAGAGTACTTAATAAGTTCTGGATTTTTTTTGTGTTGGTACGAAGCTAACATCATCGCAGCCAGTTGTGTAGATGTATGTTATGTGGAGAGGTTATAATTATAAAATTGACAACGTTCATGTTAAGAAAATTGTCCAACAGTCATAAAACTCAAACTTCATAAATCATCGACATTGAATGAGAGTTCCCTCAAACTCACTAACGCTACCGCGCTTCGGCTTCATTTTATTTAGTGACCGCCACTAACCAGCATAAACGAAGAACCACCAACCAGTCAGGATGATGTCAGCAAGTTTCCATTTCGAGAAAACTTTCGTTTTCCTATTTTCGGCACAAAACTCGAAAGTTCCGACTCACGCGTACATAACATCGCAGTGTCAGGTGACAGCTGTCACAACCTCTGCACATAACAACCATAACGTACCACATGTATAAAAGTACTATAATGGCTGCGACGACGTTAACATCCTACCAACATAATAAAATTTACATATCTTAGGTACTCTAATGAAACAAGCCGTAAAACTGGTTATATTGGGCGACGCTGACAAAATAACATCACAAACGTTTTGTATCTGGAATGTGTCTGATCAAAGCCAAATTGTGATAATTTGTGAAGTCTAAAAAAAGAATAATCAAACTGTGTCCAATAAACCCAAGAGTTTTTATATACATATTTAAATAATGCAATGGATGCAGACTTATTTGTCCTCAATACAAAAATAAATAACACTTACGGGTTCATTTTTCAAAAATATTATTGATTGTTGAAAAAAATCCCAAAATCGGTTTGATTGTATTTTTCTATATTTTAAATTGTTGCAATAATAATATTTTGACAGTTTGTCTGTCAAATGAACCCTTAAGTGCTATATTTCGTTGTAATGAGGATAAAAGACTGCATTAACTGCATGTTAATGAAAAATTTTTCGCGACACCCTTTAAATTATTGATATAGAAATTGTTTATGGACAAATTCAAAAAATTTAGCAAAACTCCTTCAAGAATCTGTTTTTCTTTTCGAAATTGTCCCAGGGATGAGGCAGCTAGTGGGGGGATCAAACTTAACGTGAACATTTTGAATATATTAATGCAAAAATATAAAAAAATAATTCCAAAACATGAGATTTTGAAGTCGTCATTCAATCTGTCAATTTTTCGGCATATTCCTTTTGATTCGATCAGTTTTTCATTCATTTCTATTATTTGTTCTTGCCGGATCGCTGTCTTCCAAAGTAGCTTTTTCTGAGTAAGTTGCCAAAATTATTGTGAAAGATTTTGTGGAATGTCAGATTATGTGAATACCTCGAAGGGGCGCACATTTCAAGGGTAAACTTGCATTATTTTTTGGAAGTCTTTTGGTCTTTTGAAGGTTCTGTTACGTGTGAGTTTCAATGGGCCGAAAAGTCTGACCTATTCACGATTAGTCTGGCTTGCGGCCAAGTCACTTGTGTTGCCATGTCAGTCATTGTGATAGACAGTTTCCGGGTTGGGCAACAAGAATAAAGCGTATTTTTGCGTATTGAGTTGATAAATGTGACGTTTCACACTTGAATATTGACAAAATACATGCCTAGATGTATGTAGTAAGTTTCTTTTCTCTGTTCAGAGCATCGTTTTCAAATTTTTCTTCATCCGCGGATAGATCCTGGAAACTAAATTGATCTCATCAGCATCAGTTATCACTTCTCAGAGTCCTTGTACCGTCAGGAGCAAAATATTGCATAGATCAGAATTTTTGTCATTAGAAAAAAAAACGACAAGGTGCAAGGCTTTATTGCAGTTATAGCTTATTAGAATGAAAGGCTTGGTTCCTGGCTTCATGGTGAATGTACTACGTAAGGGCTCCTTCATGGCTGTGTCACATTTTTTGGAGTTATGTAATACAGTGCTCCTGACAATACATATAGGGTACAATCGAAGGAAGAACCGATTTAAAACGTTAGTTTCTCTGAATCTGTTACATTTGACTAAACTGCTGGACAACGAAGTTGTCGGTATTGGAAAAATGGTTCGACTTTGAAGACCAATAGCATCCGATTGCCGAATGTGATTTCCATTTTGTTTGTTGTGTTAATTAGCCTAATGTGTTAATTAGCCTAATATTTCCGTGACATATCCTGTAAAGGTGAATGTTGAAAAACTTCACGTAAAGTTTCTACAGGGTGATACGTAAAATGCTGCAAAACTGCACCGACTTCATCGTACCCCCATTTGTCAAAAAAAATTCATGTATTCTGATAAAAAATCATGAAGTGTGTCGTATTATCTCAAAATGGTTTTGGAATTCGCCAGATTGGAAGTCTGACAATAAAGATATAAATGTTTATGTTGAATGCTACAGATTTGCCTTGTTGGCACGCAAAATTGAGTCAGTTTTGGTGAATGGATGTTGACACAGAGCCAGATTGTTCGTATAACAGTCCAGGACAATTGTACTCTCAACACAACCCGAATATCTGGTGTGGGGCCAAGCAGGGGGCACCTTTTCAAGTGATTGTCACTGTCTGTTTTTCGTACACGTTGAATTTCGTCAGAATTTCATCATAATTTTAGATGTGAAACATGTTCTATCTGCAAGTTTAAGCCCCTGAACATGGTAACAATATAAAACTTCAGTTTCCGAGTGAAGTAAAGCCCCCCTGGACGTTATACTTTTTGTGCTTGTGCTGTGCCTGAGTTTCGTAAATCTGCAACATTCAACATAAAAATTTATATCTTCAATGTTCGACTTCCAATCTTGTTAATTCCAAAACCGTTTTGAGATAAGACACCACGCTTCATGATTTTTGTATTGGAATATTGGAAAAATATGTTTTTGAAAGATGGTGGTACGATAAGGTCGTTGCAATTTTGCACCATTATACGTATCACCCTGTGTAAAATTTACATGAAGTTTCTCAAAATTCACTATTATAGGATGGGTTACGGAAAGACTAAGCTAGTTAACGCAACAAACAAAATGGAAATCGCGATCGGCAATCGGGAGATATCGGCCTCCAAAGTCAAACCATTTTTACCGACAACTTCGTTGTCCAGCAGTTTATTATTACAAAATTTCAGTTTGAGCCATGGCAACTATGAAATTTTCTATTACAGTGTTGGGTACCGTAACGGCTATTACAGTCTTGGGACTCAAAATGAATATTTCGCCAACGAAATAAAATTGTGGTTTTTATGCGCATCTGTCGCTTTTCCTGTCGCCAATCGTTTCTTCTGGTGTCTTTTGTTTTTTCGTTTCACAGCCTACCTACCTGCCACTCGCTCCTTCAGATTTTTGGGTTTTTTAAACTCTTGGTGAAAAAAATATTGTCTGGCCCGCTTCGGTCCCACCTCGATAGGAAAGTCACCTTATTTGGCAAACAATATTGTACTTTCCTTTTACCACCTAAACTAAGTATTCTGATTCTGACTTAAGTTGTTAGTGGTATCTCACTTTCGCGCATGTGATTTCTCGCTTTTTCTCTCTCTAACTTGGATCAGATCAGTGAGTATTGTGGTAAAAGGAAAGCATCTATTCAATGTCACTTCTACAACTTTGTCACACGAATAACGTTTTTCAATGATCAGATGTTCAAAGAAATTGATTTCCAAAGTTTATCGCTCGCCGCTGTAAGTTGCTGATAAGCCGTGCAAAATAGTTTGTAGTAGGGTTCACTACCAAAGAGCTTCCATTTCATGATTTGCCACTCTTACTTTCTCTCCCTCAAGATTTTTCAACCTCATAAACTATACGCGATATTAGTGTGACGTCAGGATCGCCATTTTTAAATGCCGGATCCAACAATAGTCTGAGAACAAAGGAAATTTCAGAAATAATTTTTTGGTAGTATTACCCTGCATATTAAACTATATTGGGGTACTAAGTGACAAACTGCAGAATCTAGAGGTCATTTTGGAGCATATTTCGATTTTTTATCTTTTTTCTTAAACAATAATAATTAGCAAAAGAAGTTTGAATGTGACAGCGCGACATAACCTCAAACCTCAATGCATAAACAACTTGTAGAGCGGAAGCGTGGTTTTGCGCTTCTTCTTATCAGGGCTTTGTGAGGAAATGGCAAATTCATAAACATGCACCGGGTCCGTGTTCCACATTTCGCCTTTAGCGGCAACAGTACCTATGCGATTAGTGATGTAGGTATCTTACTTCGTTAGAACAACAAATAATTCACCAGACGTACATTTCGTATTTTCGTACCTAATCACACCAGTTCAAGACAAATTATTGTCAAGTTGGAATTTACCAGCATACCTAGGTATGTCAAAAGATTCTTCGATTTGTTTTCTTTCATTTTCGTCTTTTGGGCATGAGAAAAAATTATATGTTCGCCGCTCATTGTGGTGTTTACTATCTGATGCCCAACATATTACTTACCTACCAATTTCACTACAAAATGATCAACCGAGTGATCAACTAAAAATCACAAAAAAGCTTCTCCAACACGTCCGCAGCTCTGCACTTTGCCGTGTGGTTGACTGGATGACTGTTTCTTGTTGTTGTCTGGTGCAGGTGCAGTTGTTTGCACTTTGAGGTTATGTCATCGCTGTCACTTTCAAACTACTTTTGCTGATAAAATCTTTTAGAAAAAAGATAGAAAATTGGAATATGCTCCAAAACGACCTCTAGGTTCTGTAGTTTGTCACTTCGTACCCCAATATAGTTAAATATGTGAGGTCATGCTACAAAAAAAAAACAATTTCTGAAATTTCCTTTGTTCTCAGACCATTGTTTGATCCGGCATTTAAAAATGGCGACTCTGACGTCACCACTAATATCGCATATTCTGCTGTGCTGTTTCGGTGCTGTAACCTATTGAAGAAAAACGTATTCTCGGCGCTTTTTTATTTATTTTTTGCAAACAATTAGTGAATGCGACACAAAAATGACGTTTCGAATTACAAAATTTGAGCTGATAACACTGTTTACGTTACAAATTCAAAAACATTCAATTATTCTAATCATTCTTAGGTACAAATTATGTTGCACAAAAATCAGTCAGCTTTTGTTGAATCATAGAAAAGCCTTAATGTGCATGCATGTCTTCAGGAGTGAAGTTTCAACTGGTCGAAAATGTTCGTCAAATCTAGTGCCCTGAGTTTGTTAAGCGATATCATTGAGATATGAATGGGGCGGAGACGACATAGTTAATTTTTGGTGTAAGTAGTTGTGGCCAAAATACACTTGCGTACTATGGCGTAAGGCCAGGGCTGCAAATCAACTAGAACTAGGTTTTGAGTCTAGAATAAAGCAACAAGCTGGAAGGCTATGGCTTCGTCTGATGCCACCTGCAAAGTTTTGGCATCAACGGCCATCAGCCCAGCGCTTCAGCTTGTCATCTGAAGTCGCAATTCTGCATTTGCAACGTGAACGGGATATACCTATGTTACCTGTGTTTGAAAACATGGCATGTCGTCTCTCCTCCCACTCTTACCTATCAATGGTCGATATCAATCAATAATATTGAGCTTATGAATATGATATTAGTTTCCAGGTTAAGTTATACGTTGATGCCTCTCAAGTGTTTGTGAAAAAATAGGAGTAGTAGTCTTAGCTGTTGAACTATACTCTCATGAACGGAAGGAACTTCGCGTGAGCTGGGAGAGAATCTAAATTGCGGTCGCTCCAACGATATAATTCGCTCCAACTAGCTAAGCCAGTCGTTGGAGTTAGCCAGGCTTAGGAACAGCGACATTACTGAAGGATTAGCCCAGATTCGTTGTTGTCAACTTAACACGTAAAGTGTACACGCATACCTGGCAACAGTGGACCGGGTCGCTGAGGATCCACGTAGATCTGATGAGAATATTGAAATTTAGCGGGGCGGTGTTGGTTTTCGCTCTTGTCAACTCCATCCACTCACTACAAAAACTTTGAAACATCAAAGTATAACTTGAACCGTGACGTGAAGTAATGTCATAAATGAAGTAGTAAAGTCCGGTCAAGTTAATCATGTAAGTGACCAATGAGATGACAAATGCCAGTGCCAAATCACCCAAAAGCCTTGCTTGCTTTCTGGGTGCCCATACCGACATTTGTCATCATCTCATAGGTCACTCGAAACACGACAAACTTGACCCGATTTACAAGTTATTTGGAAAGCGTTTTATGAAATCAGGTTGCACTGGACTTGGACTTTGTATAAGTTTCTGTGAAAATACGGAAACATTGAAAAATGACATGTTGTGACGTTACTTTTGCGAAGTTAGTGTCTTTTGCAACGTTGAAAATTTCGTTTTTTGGCGCTGGCGGTCGGCGGCAGTAAAAGTAACAACTGCATCTAGCAAACCATAATAACCAAAGTTTCTGATTGATTGCATTGCAGCAAAACAATTGCCTGTGTATTATTAAGGTGGCGTGACGAAAGGCAGTGTTAGACGAATTCCATTTTCAAGTGGTGTGACGGTGTTGTGTGTGCGCTTGGTGAACCGTCCCTCGTTGGCTACACAATTGCCTCTTTTGTCTTTATCTTGTCTTTTTTCTTTCTTTTTCTCCATCTGTCGTTTTCGTTCGCGTTCAGTTCTCTTTTTTTTTTTTTTTTCGTTCTGTTTGCTCTAACTCACTTTTTTTGTTGTCGTCTCCTTGCTCATCATATACTCTCTGTCACACACACACACATTCATGTCACCCATTTTTTATTATTAAATCTCTGCCAGACTTTACCTGAAAGGATTCTATTATCGCTTTAAATGTTGTTGCTGACAGGTTACATTGCAGGGGATATGTATTCGCGGCAGCAGTCTGGTCCTGGTGGCCCAGCCACCGCCAGCGCTCCCCCGAACATGTCCTCTACGGGCGCAGCCAACTCCAAACCGGGCAGCGACTACAACTACGCCGGCTACAGCTCGTACGGTTCCACGGCTGATGGGGGCTACGGCGCTCCGCCACGTTCGTACAGCAGCGATGCCGGCAGCGGTGGATATTCTTCGCAGCCGCCGAACGCAGGTGCTAAACATTACAATGATTTCAAAGAGTGGCCCAGTTCTTGACAACCTTTCGATAATTCTAACACTAACCATAACAATAACAACAACAATATTCACAACAACAATAGTATTGCGAACGGTGCGACCTCCGCTCCTGCTGCTGCCGCTACCGGAGCGACTCCAAATTATCGCGTGTATTACAACGCCGCCGTCAAAGCGACGTTCTTTGCCGCCGCGTCGAACGACTGGGGCGGCGGAGGCGAAGCTTTGGAGGCGGCGAGCGACGTGGCAGCAGCGGGAACGGCGGTCGCATACAAGCCGCATCATCGCAACAACAACTTGAATAACATGGGTATGTGTTGTAACAGTTGGAAACGCGGTGGCTTGATTGCTAACGTGAAGAGAGCAGCCGGACTGGTCACTCCCGCCAAAATCAATTACTCTGATTAGACAGACATACGAGAATATCGCCGGCATCCTCCCTACTTCTACTCTACTACTACAACTACTACTACTACCTACTATACTATTCACATTATACACACACACTCACACACATAATTAACACTCAACATATATAAATTCTATTGAGGAATAAACAAAAAGTATAAACGCCCGTCGTGTATAATCTATATGTTTAGTAGCGATTTAGCTCGTAGATGATGATAATGAAAAAAGACCTTTGTAGCTTTTATTAGTAGTCGACGATCGACGAGAGAAAGAACTCGGATCCGACCCTCCCCCTCTCAAGAATCCTCGTTAGCTTTGGAAACGGCACGCGTCAAAACGCGTCCATGACAGAGTGAATACAAAAGATCCAAGCAAACTTAGTGTGAGGTAGAATAATAAATTCACTGGTTGCTACGGGTACGACAGGGTTTTTGAAGGATAAAGACTGACAAAAAGTACGCTAGGCACTCTGAAAACTCTGGAAGTAGTTGTTTGATATGTAGATTTCAATGTAGAACTTTCCGTAAACTGGCTAATGTTTCGAGTAATAATTTATTGGGTATTTGTAGATACCGACTTACAAATTTGCATATTGCATGTTTTTACATATTTATTACAAAATGGCCGCGAAAGCGCCAAATTTAGTACCTAGTTACTTTACAAAATCTATATTTTTTATCGCGTCAAGTTGCAGCTTTGCAGGGCAAACTGTCCCAGAAAATGACGTAGTAGCAGGATGGTATTTTTTTTTAAGTTGCAAATTTGATTAACTGCAGGCAGTTGTCAAGTCGTCAGCTATAATAGAAGTTATAATCAATTTCAAAAAATTGTATATGCAGGAACACGAATTATTCATTTTTACGACTAGGTCTTTCTAATCTAACCGATCCCCAAGAGAAAGTTTGCCTAGCGTGTCAAAATTGCTGTTTTATGTGTTGTCAAATTGCAACTTTGCACTTTGCAAGTCTCTAGTCTTTCAGACGAAATGACAACTACAGTATTGTGACATGGGATTGTGTAAAAGGAGAAATAATTCATCAAATGTGTCACCGAAAATCTTGGTTTCGTTTGGAAATTATACCTCTTGTCGTTGTTGCAAAACATCATGGCGGCCATAGCTTACTTGGTCTCTTGTCCACATGTATTTTTTTATTTTATCAAAAATATCTACATAACTGTTGACTTGACACAAGCCAGAAGCCAACTATGAAATTCACTATATATTTTTTAATGTATCACCAGAAACATCATTTTCTAATGTTGTCTAACCTCCGATTCCACCAAATTGTTATGAACGAATTCACTTTATCACTCTCATAGTAATTAAGCAACTGGCCATGCTATTGGCTGGTGCATAGCAACTATCAGCGTGATTAAGGTAACCCGCTCGTAAAACTTTGGTGGAACCGGAGGTTAGTAACCTTATACAACAACTTCGAGAGTTTTGTTGGTGCAACAAAGCGATTTAATCCATATTAAAAATTTGTTCCATGGTTATCCATTGTGGAGGATTAATATTATTCCAATGACAAAAACTTGGTCTTTTTGCTGTTTCATTTCGGAATGTTATGCTACCGGCTTCGCAGTTTTTTTGCTTACTGAATTTTCTGGCATTATAAGCTCCACTTATTTGTATAAAGCTTGTTGAGATTTTTTGTGTTATTTTGACAAAAAAATTTGACGTTAAATTATCATGCTAAGAAAGCAATAATTGCTATTTTCGGGCTTATTTGTCTTCTGCTTGAGCTTTTTTTTTTGTCTATTATTGCTGGACAAGGGGCGAAAAGCCTTTACTCCTTCAAACCTTGCATTATTCAAAAGAAATCTGAGAAATTAATAGATTGCGCGAGAAATTCAAAACAGTCCAGTTACTCACTGGACAGAGCAATATTGGTCCAGTCTAAAACGTAGCTACTTTCTCTGGCTTCATAGTTGGTTTATAAAGCCTGAAGTTGCAGAGAATGGCGAAACCGCCAGCAAATTGTACTGAAATGAAGAGAAAAAAGTTCTCGTTTTATTTACAAATTAAAAGATAAATAGGAATATAAGTATAGGTAGTATTGGAACCCTGAGAATACTTGGCAAAGAATCAAAGACGCTATTTAATCGGGATTATTAGATCGTAATACAAAGCGCCTTAAATAGTTATTTCCTAGGACTTCACAACCTGAACAAGAAGAAAACGTTGAGGATATGTAGACCTTGTCAGTTTGCTTGCCTTTTCGGTATGCCTACCATGAAACATCACGAACATATCTTGAATAATTTTCCAACATGAGCATATTATCCATTTCACCCTTATTTGCCACCCAGCAAGCCATGATATTGTTTTGTTAGGTTTAGCATACCTACTGACGACAGCTCATGAATTGATTGACAAATTTTGACAACGTCAAATTACAAGATGCCAAAAATTATTCCGCACAAGACAAAAATGCAAGTTTTGCGGCATTACCAGTATATTAAACGCCTGCAACCAGATATGGCCCAAAACATGGCAGTGGGTGCGTTAATTTTTGGGGTAAGTAGAAACCTACGGTTCCTTCACTCTCAGCTCATGTTTGACTTGGATGAGCCAAGCAATTTTCGTTTTGGTTCATGGACAGGGAGCTGGTGTCTAAAAACCTAGTCCATACTTGCTTCCTGTACATCACCTCTATAAAAGCTCATAGTTTTGTTCCCAATTATGCATCCTGGTCCAACACCTGAGTGGTACTGCGAATAGTTACAGTGGTATTTGCAGCAGATGCAAGGAGTTCCCTCTCCCCCCCGGACTCGGATGTTTAGGGGGTCAAGATTTTGCCCCCCAAATCTTGGGAAAACCATTCACCTGCACCTGCCGCGCCATTTTTTCCTCGCTTGTTCCGGCCTAGGCTCCCGGTACGAATTTTCTTACGCGGTGCGGCGTCATCCACGTGTCAGACTGTCAGAGCTACATAACCTCCACTGCGTGAAACCACTTGTAGATCTCAGGCGTACCAATGTAACTGAAATTTCTCATAGCTTGCTGCGTGGCAAATAAGGGTGAAACGGATAATAATATTGTCCGTCCTGAAACCCAGCTATTATAAATGAGACACTGTGGCAGGAATTGCATGCCAAATTAAGTTTTAGTAGAAAGAGAGCGGAAACGTGTGCCAAAATGTGGGTACTAAGATGCCAAGTGTTTTGCAAATTTTTTTCTCAGACTTTTCTGATTCACTCAATCAGGTGCGCTTTGAACGGCGCGTGCCTCCGTTTCCTTGCTTTGGGGCTTTTTTGTTTTTTTGTTTTGTTGACAATTTTGTTGTTTTTAATTTGAACAAATTTTATTACGCAAACTAACTACATACTTAGCTATTATAATATTGATAATAATGAAAAACGATGATGAAAAAGAAAATCTATCCTCTCTCTCAATAAAGAAAAAACTACAGACAGACAGAAAAAATGATTCATGTTGACTAATTTTAAGCTGTGCTCAAGTTGTTATCGATATATAAAAATAGTGTAAATTCAATTTTTACCTCATATCTCTATATTTCAAAGTTAGAATGTCTGCCTGGTTGTGTGGTATCTAAGCCTTCATTAAATATATAATGACTATTTAAAATATATAAAGAAAACTTAACAATGTGATTCATTAATTACTTAGTTGTTAGTAGGTGTAATACTTAAGTTAAATGCATTTACAATAGTCATACGAAACGTAATGATGATGAAGATGATAATATAAAATAGAAGATAATATTTATTATATTTTTGCAAGTTTTCTCTCAAACATACATTGACATGGAACTTAACTTACTCTAAGTGATCTAGTCTCAAACGTTCCATGTATTTTTTTTTTAATAATTGATAATTTTTCATTTTTAAAGTAAATATCAAATCGTAGGTTGGTAATTTTGTATATATTACTATACTATATAAATGTATTTTATCTAAGTTATTAAATTATGATGACCAGCAGACAATCTAATAAACGCAAGTTTTTTATAAGGAATTTTAAATAACGTAATAATTGTTGTAATTTAAGATCACTATAATAATTTTTAAAGTATATAAGTAAACTTACTACTAAATAGTACACAACCACAAAGAATAGGGTATAGTAGACTTAAATACATTAAGATCTGGCTGTACTATGCTTAACATATAGAAAGTTTTTAATTCTTAAATAAAGTAAATCTAGTTTTTATCTAAGCGTTCCATTTTGGAACTTTCGAACTGACTCGAATTCAGACTTGTTTTTATATATTTATAATGATAGTTAAACGCTGTACATTTTGTTCTTTTTTATTAATTTTTACATATTTCATATTTTATACGAACTACTACTACATACTACTACTACATACTACTACGTGAACTTAGAGTAAATTATTTATTTAGTTGGACAAAGGAAAACAAAAGACTTTTTAAAAAAGCGTAATGATAGCTTAGTTGAGTGTGGTTGTGATCTATATAACACGGTAAATGCAAATTCTTACTGTTGAGACAACATCATCTGACCTATTTGATTTTTTTTTTCAATACGCGATGTTTCGATAAGGTAACTCATAGATTAGCAGATAACTTACGAATTCATGGTGATTTTATATTTTAGTGAAGAGAAGAGTAAAAATTCTGTCTGTCTGGGCTTGTGTGTCTATCTAATCAATAGTAATTGATTCGTAAATTATTTCGTTATCCTCATTTTTTTTCGCTATAAATTTTTTACTTTTAAAACTTATGAGTGTGACAATCTACATTAAGCAATGTTTGATAAAAACCTAGGCGTAATTGATATTGTTTTCTAGTTTGTAAAATGTAAATTCCTCGGTTAAAGCAGACCAATACTGAAGAGTTTTAAAAAAATAGTAAAAGTTACAAATCTAAAGCAGTCTTTTATCGACTAAATATATATTTAAAGTGTAGGTATTCTAGCGAGTAACATATATATTATTCCCATTTTTCTGTGGTGGGGGAGTTGAAAAAAACTGTACATACACATGACACATTTATATAACCTGAATCGTCTACATTCAACACAAAATTTGCACATTCACACAAACACGGTTATTCTGATATAAACGGTTCAGTTTCCTTTGATTTTTCCTTCGTTCATCTTCTCAGTACAAATTTCTTGGTGAGCAGTTGCAAGTTGGGGCTTAATAAAAGAAAGAAAAAAGTAGATGATTCTATTTCCGTAAATTTACACCATACACACGAATATATTAATATACATTTATGCCGGTTTTTTTCTTTAAATAGGTATTATTATTTTAAAACTAGTTATTAGACACTAATACAAAATAAATCTACAAATTAATATAGCATTATTTATAAATTGTATTTTATATTTACATGATGAAAGAAAGAAAACAGCTGATAGTTAATTCAATTGTTAGTAGTAATATTAATTAAATTTAAATAGAGGAGTAAAATTTAGAACAATTTGACTGATGTACAGATACCGGATAAGTTTTTAAATTTAAAACTATTATAAAACAATAAAAGAAAAGTTAAAGTTTACCTTAGGGCCTTCAATAATATAGTGCAATTCCTCAATATGTGGTTTTTTACCTAATAGCTAAGATTTTTTTTTTAATAACGATAATGAAGAAACATCCTATATAATTTTTAAATGAATAAAAAAAATATGGAATAGAATTTTTTGCTCAAAAGATATTATTTTGTATTATGTTTTACAACTTAAGTAAGTTATAATCATATGTCAGCCCGACAATGCTCTATTTAAAACTATTAAGAAACGATTAAGAAGAAAACTGTATATTCAATATATGAGTGTGATCTGTAAAAGTGTGTAAAATTGTTTTCTAATTATTAAGTCTAGTTATTTGAAGGATTAACGTGTTAATTAATAGTTAAGTGACCGTTATATATCAATCACGCAACTCTTGTCCCCCCTCTTTATATAAATTCTTCCTCTTCTCCTGTTCTCTATACTACTTCTACATCTATTTCTATTATTATATCCTCTGCCACTGTAAATCAGCTTAGCCTTTTCATTATTTCTATATAATAATAATTAGAAATATTTGTAAATCACCTGTTGCAAGCAATTATATTGAAAAGCCTGTTAAGTATTGTAAAAGGTTGTCGAGGTCTAGTAGTTGTTATTTAAATAAGAAGATGAGAGATGAGAAAATTTTCATTAAACTAATAAGCGGTTTTAAAAATAATAATGTCGTTTAATAAGGATTTAATATAATATATTCATATTGATAACTAGTAGACAATTATTTGTATTTTGGGGATTTTATTATTAGTGAAATTAGCCTGAATTGTCATTTAGTTTTAAAGATGAAAAAACAATGGAAAATACTTAACTTGAGTATAATAACAAGAATGATGTGTACATCCATTATCTTCATGGAATATGCAAAAAATATAAAACTGCAAAAAATTTTAAACGACTTATTATTCTTGCTGTTGCCATCTCCAAAACCTCTGTGCTTTATTCGTTCCCAAATGATTAAGCAGCGGCGGTCATTCATTCAGGCTTTTTTTTATATACTTCAGGCTTTTTTGTTGCATATCAGTTTTTTACCCCAGTAAATTCAATAGTGTTTTATTTTGCAAAAACTTTGAAAGAAATCCAGGATTTTTTTAAATAATAATAATAGGTCAATTATCAAGCGATCGCTTCTGCTTTTTTTACGAAAGCATATCCAAAAGTAGTGCAGGATTTTAGTGGCTGTAGTCTTGAAAGTGGCAGAGGTATCTAAAAAATCGAATTATTTATTTATGAGAACTTTGATTCATAGTCCAGGAGCATGTGTAGTAATACCCCAGACACAGCAGAGACCTCAATGATGATTAAATACGGATCGTCAGTGAATTGCCTTGCTGTCTTGGTGACAACAAGGGAAAAATATTGACGTCCCCTTATTAATGATCATCACGCTCTCTAGTTTGTCATGGTAGAAGTGATTGTAAAAGTAATCTGGGAATCTGGATGGGAACTTGTTGGACTTGGGAAATGGTTGGAAATTTATATTATTCCTCAAGAGTGTTTTGCGTGAAATTGTGATGACGCTTGAAATCCAAAATGGCCGTTATAAAAGTGCGGGACAAGTGGCGACTGTTTTGAATTTGTGACGTCACACAAACCTGAACGCCTTTGTTTTTATGTAGAACACAATAACTTGTTGGATTTAAACAAATATTTGGCATCATTCGGTGTCAAGTTAGAATCATGCACATGCCCCAGGACCACTGTTGCCAACTTCACGTAAAAACCTGTCATTCAATCGTCTGGCTAATTTGCTATTTAAATAAAGAACCCCGTACTCAAGTTTGTGACTAGAAAATTACGTCTGCTTATTTTTAGTCGTGAACTCAGTTTGTCATGCGAAAATGTACGGATCAGTAATGACAAATTAACGCGAATTTGGCAGCACTGCTTAGGACTTGAAGCTATTTACATCGCACTCAACTCTTTTGAACCAATGAAAACTAGGCTGCCATGGCTATTTTTCTAAAGTACTTGACAATTGGCGGAATAACTGTGGCAACTTGGTTACACAATAAGATTTGGGCCACTAGGAAATCCGAGCACATATGAACATATCCAAGATTTATAAAAAAAAAAACCAAAAGCGCCTACTCTTTTCCATCGTGCTGCTCCCTTTCTTTTCCTTTTTGTTGATCCTTGATTTTCAGATGAAATTCCCAGTCCGAGCCCACCCATCCTGCTTACTCGACCATCATCATCAAGTGTTGTGAAGTCTAAACGCTCAATTGTGAATAATTCTACCGTAGGTGATTACGCATCCGGAGATTCTTATTCAGGGGGACCTCAACGTGGATCTGGATATAATACACCCTCACAGTCCTATCATCCATACAGACGATAGTGTTTCTAAGGGTACCTACCAAACAAAAAAAAACAAAAATGACATTCCTATCAAAAGGATGTTCCAGGCACATCGACTACTACAACACTACTACCTACAGCATTTTTTTTCGGTAACTACCGCAGCTGCATTTGCTGGAGATACATTTTTTTCAGTCAGACAAAAAAACTTTTTAATTCTAATAACTAAGTATTTAGTTAAGTAGTTAAGATTATTACATATCCGTAAGTTTGATGTAGATTTTTGCTCTTGATCGTTAGTTTTTTTTTTAATTTGGATCAACTGTGTACTTTAAACGTAATAATACAAATAAAAGTAATTGTACTTTTTTAATTATAGATTTTCTTTGA
Organism: Anaspis maculata; assembly: GCA_949128115.1. NCBI lineage: Eukaryota > Metazoa > Arthropoda > Insecta > Coleoptera > Scraptiidae > Anaspis > Anaspis maculata. The sequence continues at coordinate 104,270,692 of OX421962.1, read as the reverse complement.
AACATTTTCAGGACCGGCCAAGTTTTTACTGACAATTTTAATTATTCACGACATTATACATTGTCAAAGGTTTATTGAAAATCGATATTGGCTTGCCGAGGATGTGCTTTTGCGCTTTCCTGTTCCCAAGTTAATTATTTAAAAATATTGGAAATATTTTCATCAAGCAGTTTGGATGAAGTATTTAGCAGATGGGAAAGATGATAACTTATGTACTTAATTTAAAATTGAAGGGCATCCATGTTTTACTGAAGAGCGACTGAATTTTGAAGGGGTCATCTTGAATCATTTTCTTGGACATAGTTTTAGAATGAAGCAATTATGTGTCGTTATTTATGTATAAGTACCTACCTAGTCAGCTTGAGCTGGACGTCAAGCTATTTAAGGTGAGGCACGTCAGGTAAGAATTGAGTTACTCAAACGTAGCTAATTTATTGTTCATTTTATCGATAGCTGGCTTACCGCGGTAGCCTTATTTTGCCAAGTGCCCATGTTCTGTTACAATTTTATCGCTACTGAGAGCACTAAATAGGTAAGGCTGAAATGCTCGCTAGGAACTTTACGTTGTGTTTGATGAAACCTGAGGAGTTATTCTGGAGTGCTGGATTTGCACGGAACGCAATACTACACGATCCCGAGAAACGAGGAAATATGATCAGTGTCCTTGAAGACAAACAATAAAGGAACGGAATGAATAGTACCTATGACCCTATGAGTAGGTAGTACCAGGGGGCTTTGGTAAGAAAGTTGACAAAGAAATGTCATAGTTCCCCTCATAAACGGTGGCGCTGAGTTCCCTACAAATAAGTAACACCAATAAAATAAGTGATATTAGAATTCTTACAACCATCCATGGCAATTGTTGAATTTCAAAGAATTACACAAATTCGATACAATCAAGAAACAAACTTGAGTGGAGTAGGGTAGGTATTTTTCTACTTGGATGAGAGGAAAGCAGCAAGGCTAAGGCTGTCACATACGTTAAGCACACGTTTACCAGTGGGAAGCAGCAAACATCCGTATGTACAAAGTTGAGCAGGTAGGTATAATACAGAATAATTTATAAAAACAGTTACTGAAATTGAAAGACGTCGCAGAATTTTGAAAGTTCTTGTTCAATGCACCACATTCTACTATGAAAAGAGCCCTATAGTTTTCCCCATGGGGCGTGTAAATTGACGCTACACGGACAATGCCGTTCGGTCCAGGGTGACAAGTGATGATTCTGTCTAACCGCCAAATAAGGCGAACACATTTCTTGCCTCGACCCATTTGGAGCCGTCTAAAGACCTTCCACCTTTTCAAGACTTCAAGTATGGCTACCAGTAGTACCGGTGTTTGATAAGCAAATATTCTCACTTACCCCATCATGAAATTCCATCGTCTATTTTGCGCAGCATTTCGCTCCATTTTTCCATAGAATCCGATAGAACCTCGCATAGAACTTTATCCCCGACTTCAGTTGGGGTGGTCCAGATTTTAGTCGACAAACTTTGCAGGCTGATAGAGGGTGAAAAAAGAAATCGACTCGCTTCAAAAAGTACATATCTCAAATGGATATCAACAAAGTTACAGGCCTTCAAAGTTGCAGAAAAAAATTGTTTTCTTGATAACTTTTGAACAGCTTTTCCGATCTCGCTCAAATTTTACACAGATATGGTTAAGGAACACGTCCCCAGTGATATTTTGAAAAACAGTGTCGGAATGACGCAGTGCCGTAGATATGGGGAGGGGACGGCAGGGTGAGCCACAATGAGACAAAAATCACATTTTACAAAATAAATCAAATTTCATACTTTTGAACAAAACGAACGCATAGGCATACTAATAACATCTTCTAGTGATGAACTACATTGATAGAAATTGTTCAGAAACGACGGATAACGTCGCTACATTTTTTTTAAAACATGTGTTTTTGCCCTATTGTGACCCGAGGTATGGGGTAGGTACTATGAGCCAACATGAAAAATACCTTGATTGTTGAGAAAAGAAATCAATTTAGTACAAAAAAAAGCGAAAAAAACTACAAAACTTTTTCAGCTGATATCAAAAGAATCCAGTTTGACTGGGAACTTGCATGATTGAACTATATTATTCTCGCTCTTAGTGCGGCGAGCACCCAGCGGGAGTGGTAATGTCATGGCCGACTTCAACTCCAGTTAAAAGAATCTCTAGAAAAGCCCGCACGTTTTGAATTTAGACCCTTTGTCTCACTGTACCCCGTGTCTCAATGTGGCTCACCCTCCCCTACTCACTACTCACCCCTTAACCCCCTACTTTCTACGCCACTGGATATTTTGGAACACCGATGAAAGTATAAAATTTTGTGTTTAATTCTGAAGGGAAAATTGGCTTGCCATCCCACATTTGGAGCAGCGGTTTCGGAGATATTTTTGTTTGAATTGAAGGTTCAAAAACACAGAATTACGCAAATGTTTCAAAATTCTAGCAAGCTTTGCTTTGATCCATTGGGCCGTATTCATATCTCATAAATTGTTCAAGTCACAAGAAGAGATTGATGGTCAAGATTTGAAAACAAAAGATGTCACTGAACAAACTAAGCATGGTACTTGCTTAAGCACATTGTAACAAAGCAAACTAGAAGTTTTTTTATTAGATGAACCTCCATTTAGTCCAAAATTCAATGATTTCATTTAAGTAAAAATTATGCATTTTTGCAAAGCAACAGTCGAAGGCCTTTCTTCCCCAAACCTATGCATTGATTAGGGCGCCACTTCACGCTTGTCTTGACAATACATTAGAACACCTCTGTGCAAAAATTCGTTAAAATCGAAAAACGCGTTTGGAAGTTATGGACATTTGAAAAAGTGGTCCTTAACTTTTTCTCAAGAGGTATTTAGTTTTGCAATGTCTATGGGCGAAGTCATCTGACAGTGGATAAATGCGTGGTGGACCTTTTTCCGATGGATCGTTTTAGCAGTGGATAGTGAATGTCCTCGCGGTGGTAAAACTCGGGGATAAATGAGTCGTGGACTTTTTTCCGGTGGGACGTTTGAGCAGTGAATATCTTCGCGGTGTCAGAACTTGTAGTCCGGACGTTAAGGGGAAAAAATTAGGGGTACCTTGCACTTTTATACCAAGCAATGTCACTTTGCACGCCTGTTTCTGAGACCAACCTGGATCAATCTGGATGTGAGGACATCGGCGCAAATCGTGCAGACACTTTATACAGGGTAAAGTAGAAAACATTTGTTGAAAAGTCATAAATCTTGAACCATAACTGGTGGACGTACGTAAATCCAGATATTGATGACGAATTTCATGCTCATGAAGATGCTGCAAACAGTTTTGAAATATCTTGAGGCGCTTCCGAAATACGCTGGAAAAAGTGAAACTTCTCATTTTTTTCTCTTTCCAATAAATCAGTTGTTTTTGGAGATATCGAGCTGCAACTTGATATTCCGTGGGGACATCGATAAAGCCTGCTAGATTTAAAACTAAGATCTTCAACTTTTTTTTTCCATCGTGAGCACCATCTTCAAATGGCCCTTCGTGGAATTGTTGAAAAAACAACAGGTGACGACTTTGTTGGACACACACGATCGCTTTATAATGGAAAACTAGGTCCTGAATTGCGCCAATGACGTCTTCGCCGAAGAAACGTTATCAAGTTCGTTTTTCTTGATTTCTCTCCAACGTGACAGTCATGACCAAATGGAACTTTGAATCGATGACATGTTTGTGATATTATAATCCACATTATTTTGTGAAGCCGGTCACTAAATTTCATCATCATCAACCACGTGGTGTCCTTTTGGCGAACAGTTGAACAAAAAGTTTGCTTCGATTTTTGTGAAAAAGACAAAAATGGCAAGGTCACTTCGTCCCCTCGAACCCGATCGAAGAGAATCTGTTACCAAAAATTCTACCAATTTATACTTTCCATCCTAGTTCTGCAGGGGGGACGTCAAAAATGTGGCTAGAGCTTATCTTTGGAACGTTTTTAGCCATATTCAACAAAAACCCTCTCAAAGGTAAGCTGTAGCAACATTTTTGACGCCCCTCCTGCAGAACTAGGATGGAACAATCAATTTCGATTTAGCTTCAAACTACAAAACACATTCCTCCAAACTCTTTCAGTATGAATTGGTAGCATTTTTGGTAACAGATTTTTTTTCAATCGGGTTTGAGAGGACGACGTGACCCTGCCGTTTTTGCATTTTTACAAAAATCGAAGCAAACTTTTTGTTCAACTGTTCGCTAAAGGACACCACTTCGCTGGTGATGATGAAATTTAGTGACTGGCTTCACAAAATAATGTGGATCATAATATCACAAACATATCATCGATCCAAAGTTCCATTTGGTCATGACTGTCACGTAAGTGGAGAGAAATCAAGAAAAACGAACTTTTTAACGTTTCTTCGACGAAGGTCATTGGTCAAGATTCAGGACCTGATTTTTCATTATAAAACGATCGAGTGTGTCCAACGAAGTCGTCACCTGTTTTTTATTCAACAACTCCACGAAGGGCAATTTGAAGATGGCGCTCACGATGGAGAGAAAAAAAGTCGAAGATCTTAGTTTTGAATCAAGCAGGCTTTGTCGATGTCCCCACATCGTGTTTCATTAAAAACATGATTGTTTGTCGGAATATCAAGTTGCAGCTCGATATCTCCAAAGACAACTGATTTATTGAAAAAAGAAAAAAACAAGAAATTCCACTTCTTCCAGCGTATTTCGGAAACGCCCCAAGATATTCCAAAACTGTTTGCAGCACCTTCATGAGCATGAAATCCTTTATCAATATCCTGATTTACATACGTACGTCCATCGGTTATAGTTCAAGATTTACGATTCTTCAACAGATTTTTTCTACTTCACCCTGTATAAAGTGTCACCACGATTTGCGCCAATGTCCCCACATCCAGATTGATCCAGGGTGGTCTCAGTAACAGGCATGCAAAGTGACAATGCTTGGTATAAAAGTGCAAGGTTTTACCACTAACGTCCGGACTATTGGGGATAAATGCGTTGTGGACCTTTTTCCGGTGGATCGTTTCAGCAGTGGATGTCTTTGCGGTAGCAGAGCTGGGGGGTAAATGTGTCGTGGACCTTTTTCCGGTGCGACGTTTGAGCTGTGGGCTAATTTCGCAGTGGACTGCTGAATATGGACCCCAATTCAGCAATTCCTGAGAATTACAATCGGGCCGCGTACGTAGGGGAGACCGGGGCTCAGTGGCCATAGGGGCACAGTGGTCTCGGCTTGATATTTCCAATTGAATTATGAGGATTGTAACGCCATCCACCGAGTATATAGATAATAACCGTCTACAGGTTCCTACATAATCGGCTTTTCCTCAGTCAAACCGTTTTTCTCAAATTCTATATAGTCTGATTATGGTGGTCTAAGTAAAAAACTGGTAAGCGACAAATTTGCTCTTATAATTATCATTCCATAATATTCATCAATGTGTTTTACCTCGTTACAATCTCTATAGTTTTGTTGAGACGATAAACTTGAAATTATCGATTCCTGTAATAAGTGCTCATTCTACCTGTTAAAACTTGGTTGAGGTTACAGTTGAGGCACAATGGACACCTTACTTCTGGGGCACTATGACCACTGTTTTTTCTAATCCTACCAATAGAAAGCGGTGGCCATTGTGCCCCAGAACAAATTGTGCAAGCTCTCTAATGAGAGTGATCCGGTTACTACTGGCAGCACTGCTAGAGACTGAATCGCTCATTGAAATTCAGCATCAATCTGAACTCACTCAATGTATGCTGAGCTGTGTCCGCAGTGCCCCTGTTACCTGTCCACTGTACCCCGCATAGGGGGCACAGTGGCCATTTTTGACTTTTTTTTCTAAACTAGAATAACTTTTCAGTTTTCAACATTTTTACTACCCTAAAAATGTAATAATATGAATAAAATGTCAAATTTTCAAATGCACTATTCATCTTTTCCATATGCACGAAAATTTTGTTTTTACGGGGGTTTTTCGAAAAATGTGACCACTGTGCCCCGGTCTCCCCTATTCCGTATTATTAGACCAAGAGCTAGCAACGATTTATTTACCTCATAAGCAAAATGCAGTTTGACTTCTGGGGCATGTAGAGATTATGATGGGCTTCCATAAAATATTTGTCTTACGAAAAACACCCCTTGCTTTCTCACAAGACAAGCGAAGAAATGTGCCATTTGACAGCAGTATTCAACAGCGGATTTTCTGGAGTTCTTAATCGATATGAATATCAATTTTATCAGGAATGGATAGGTTGAACTATCTTTCAACTAAATTGAATGAAAAAGAATATCGAAATGTATTAGAAACTACCAAAAACCAGATTTCCAAGCGGACGGAAGTTGGCACCGGTTTTTCTAGTAGGCGTGATACGAGAATCGGCCATCAAATGCGATCCAAAAAGCTCGGCCCAGCCCACTAGCTTAGTGTTAGCTTAGTTAGCCATTTGAGAAAGTCTGGTTTTTGATAGTTTCTGATACGAGTTCTGATATATTCCGAGATTCGGTCCCATTCAATTTAGTTGAAAGATAGTTCAACCTACCCATTCCTGATGAAATTGATATTTATATCGATTAAGATCACTAGAAAAACCGCTCTTGAATATTGCTGTCAAATGGCCCATTTCTTTGCTTGTCTTGTGAAAAAGCAAGGCGTGTTTTTCATAAGACAAATATTTTATGGAAGCCAATTATAATCTCTACATGCCTCAGAAGTCAAACCGCATTTTGCTTATGAAGTAAATAAAATGTTGCTAGCTCTTGGTCTATATGTGAATTAAAGCTTTCAGATGAAAGTCAATGGTACCTAGGCCAGCGCCGGATCTAGGGGGGGGGGCAAACCGGGGCATATGCACCGGGCGGCAGAATGAAGGGGCGGCAAAATAAGGTTCAATTTTATTTCCATGAAAAAATTGATGGAAGCTACATTCTGTTCTTCATCTTTCTGTGAAAGTATTAAATAGTTTTCCCGGAAACGAAACATCTTAGCCCAGGCGCTAGGGAAAACAATAAGGAAATAATTGTTTCCTGGCTGGAAACTAGCTTCAAACGATCTTTGTAGCTTAGGTTTTGACATACTAGTTTCCCCCCTTTCGGAAATGTCGGCGTCATGTCGCCATCATCAACAAGAAGTGCACCAGCGTGGTTTTTGCCGAATATCTTAATTTTGGGTCATCTGACAGCAAAAGATGTAAGGAGTCATTTTGAAGCCTATGAAATTCCCTACAGTTTGGTTTTGCAATCAATCTTCTGAGACCTATGGTCTTTGAGATAGAGCTTCTGGAAGCGAGAGTCTTTGTCGTGAAAGCTCCATGGCCACTTAACTCAAAAAACTAAAATGTCGATATGACAAAAAAAAAATTAAAATGAGATTACTCGGAAACTCTTCATGCTACAGTAGCGGTGATAGTCTTCCTTGAACCGTAGATTACAAATATTGAAAAGTCAAAAACGTCACATTGTAGGTACATATACAGGGTGTACTACGGGAATCAAATGAGAACAGAGAAATTTGACATATTTCTTCGATTTAGCCTATGCGAAACTCTAAGCACTTATCACGAGTCCAATATCAATATGTATTGCTCTGTAAGCTTCACTTGATACACTTAAGAAGTGGTCAGCTCACAGCCTTCCTGTAAAATGTTTCGAAGGCCCTCTGAAATCATCAAAATTTACAGTAGCAAGAAATGTATGTAACAGTATATTATATACCAAGGAACCAAAGTGAATTTTTTATCCTTTGGGTGAAGTTTGTTGCTCGAGCGCCTTTTGGGTCCAAATCCCCAAATTAAAAATTCACTTTGTTCCCTTGGTATATAATATACTGTTATATACATTCCTTGGTACTGTAAATTTTTAATATTTTGATGATTTCAGAGGGCCTTCAAAACATTTCACAGTAAAGCTGTGAGCTGACCACTTCTTTCGGGTATTAAGTGAAGCTTATAGAGCAAATCCATATTGATATTCGACTCGTGTTAGATGCTTAGAGTGTCGCATATAGGCTAAATCTAAGAAATATGTAAAATTTCTATGATCTGATTTGATTCCCTCAGTAGCACACCTGTATATGTACAATGTGACGTTTTTGACTTTTCTATATTCGTAATCAACGGTTCAAGAGAAAGAGTTTAAGATCATCACCGCAACTATAGCATGAAGGATTCTCGAGAAATCTCATTTTGAAATTTTTTGTCACATCGACATTTTGGTTTTTCGAGTCAAGTGGCCATGGAGCTTCTACGACAATGCCTCTCGCTTCCAGAAGCTCTATCTCAAAAACCATATGTCGCAGAAAGGTCATTCAAAAACTATTCCGTAGGGAATTTCATTGGTTTCAAAATGACTTCTTACATCTTTTGCTGTCAGATGGCCCAAAATCAAGATATTCGGCAAAAACCACGCTGGTGCACTTCTTGTTGATGATGGCGACATGACGCCGACATTTCCGAAAGGGGGGAAATTATTATGTCGAAACCTAAGCTACACAGATCGTTTTAAGCTAGTTTCCAGCCAGGAAACAATTATTTCCTTATTGAGCTGATTTTTGCTCCCTGGCCCTGGGCTATCTTTGAACAGTTTGATGTTTCCTATTAATAGAACCTTTTGCGCTATACTTTTCAGAAAATCATCGAAAGCCTAGATACGCCAGTTTATATACTGGGTAATAATATGGAAATACGCTAGTCTATATTGTGCAATTTGAGATACGCTAGTTTATAGTGAACTGTTTGAGATACGCTCTAGGACTTGGAAAAGGGTCAGGTTACAAGAAATGTTATGCAGTACTTAAGCAATTTCCATGGTTCCATACTGTAAAAATGTTTAAGGAAAAATTTCCATTTGCGGCGCTACGGGGGGGGGGCTTCGCTCTGCAGAGCCCCCTTTGGTTTTTGCGTATCGATGAGGGGGGGGGGGGCGGCAAAATTGGTTTTTGCACCCCCTAAAAAAAAAGCCTAGATCCGGCACTGCCCTAGGCTATAGCCTAATCAGCCTTACGGTTAATCCGGCCCTGTCGAGGGTAGGTACTGTGCAGGATCTGAACTAAAATTTCGCTTGCGGAGATGGACAAAATTGAACATAGGTTCTGACGAGGGTTCTGAGAACATGGTGTGCCAAAGGGCATTGCATTAGGTAGTTAGGTACTCAAAAATGCAACGGAGAGGTAAGTACAGGACTTTTTCCGAACGTGCCGACTCCACCAGATATTTCATCATCAAAATCAATATTAAATAAAACTTGCGCCAGGAGTTCTTCGACCCTTCGGTCCAAGAATTATTACTTCCTTTATCATTTAACTCTTCCGTACGGCGTACGGCCGCCCTTTCAACGTAACAGCCCATTATTTATTAAATTTATAACACCGAGTGCAACCCTCCTGTTTGCCCAATCAATTCCCAATTATTATTCCAAAAAGCCAAAAGCGTCAAGCTGTGCCACTCCAAATAACCCCAAACACTTTCGGTAGGCAGATACCTTCGCCAGAAAGAACCTCATTGTCCTCAATGAACACAGGTAATCACGCTACATCAAACAAACCCCCCTCGTCCGCACGCTCATTCACACCCCCGCGCCGCCACGACCTTGACGCGCGACCAATGAGCTGGCGGGATTTCGCCGCGTCGCGTCTAGGGATTTTCGTGTTGATGATATCAGTTTGGCAATCAGTAGCGCGCAGGTAAACGTCAAAACAGGTGCACTCGGCGAGAGTGTTGTGGTCGAAAGCGGAGCAAGTTGTATGCGTACACTGTGTGCGGTGTGTATGAGTGAATGGTGTGTCGAAATCGAAATAACAATACAAAACTGAAGCAGACAATATGGTCGTGATTGGACTGGAATCGCGGTGCGGAAATTAATGTGCGACCTGGTAAAGTGGAGCTCTCCACGGGAAATTAAGGTGAGTTTTGTGCCACTTTTTGGCAGCTTTCAAAGTTTGTTTTTGTGCGTGTGCGTCCGGGACAGGCGCGCTTTCAGGTTATGTCACACTCGCTCGCCTCGAGTAAAATTCGCGGTTCGCGGACAACGACATTCCGATGCTTTGTTTACGTTTTGTTTGTTTACTTTTTGAGCGATTTCAGGTGCATTTGATACGTTGTCTGATGCCCAAAACGTGCTCTGTACGTTCAGGACTATCATACCTAAATTTTATTGCAGAAATAAGGATAAAATGAGCTGGCTAGGTACGGTACAACCAAAATGGTTCAACTTGTGAAATCTCAACCAATGAACCACTTCGTTCATCTGCTGAACTCCTTGGTGAAACAGGGATCTTGTCCACTACCACCACGTTTTGTTCATAGATGTTCTGCTATCGTCCTGCTTTCTAGCCTCTATTTCTGGCTCTATGCTTTTTGGGGCTATTTTCAATTTTGTATGCAGGGTGGTCCAGTAGTGATAGTGGACGTGGTACAACCGAAATAGGGAATATAAGTTGCAAATGATGATGAAGGCAAACCACTTTGCAGGGTTACAATAACTGAGACCTAAATAAACGATTTGACCCGCAGTGCTTTTCTTTTCGTCCCTTAGGATTTGAATAGCGTCCCTTTTTCAAAATGGTGGATATTATCTAGGGGCAGAAGGTATCGAATAGCTTGGTGATGTCCAGCTTAGTAGAAATATATGGGGCTATTAGCCCAGGCTTTTTAGTCGAAAAAATGGCAAAACATGAAACAAATTAAAACACGGTCAATCTCTTCAGTTTTGGGTTAATTAGACTTTGCTGTATAACATACAAAAAGTCCCCAACTTTCCCCCGTGTGCGTCATTGTTTTTTTGACAGGCAAAGATGAAGACACCTCAAAATGCACTTTCCGCTTAAAAATGCTCTCAGTTCTCAACCACCCAATCGATTTCTCTTATCTTGGTCTTGAATGAAAGATAATGAATCAAAGTGAATGATATGGGTTAGCTTTTGTCCAAAATTTGACACTAACAGACTTAATTTCTTGATAATGGCACTTTTTTCGTGTTTTTTTTCTTATGCTTCAGTTAACATTTTACTTTTGCATCGACCACCAAATATCACTTGGTATTATTATATGAAGTAGATTCCCTACAGTTTCAGCTTCAAAATGACGTATCTTTTAGCTCCATTGTGAATTGTCCAGCAATTCCAATAAGGATTCTATGAAGTTACGTCAAACGCATTATATGGGGAAAATCACTTCAACATCATTAACCTAGACTTGATATGTAATAATTGATCCTACGTTCAATATGCACAGCATCGTACTGACTAAATCTGGTCTGGTAGTACTCGTATGAGTAGGTACTAGGTCCAGTTTCGCAATTTTCCTCTATGGTTTTAGCGCTACTACTTGTAGCTTACAGTTTGTTCTTGTTATTGCCGTCTGCAGTATCCGGCAATATCTCAGCTACTAATCTTCGGATTGCGCTTGGGTTTTTGCTAGATGATAGCTTAGGTACTCTAGATGTACAAACAACAAAGATATTTTATTTCATTATTCGTCCGTCCGTCCGTCTGTGTGTCTGTCATTTCACGCAATATCGCGGCTCCTAGACCTTGGATTATCCTCGGGTTTTTGCTAGATAATAATAGCTAAGTAGTCCAGTCAAATTAAGCAAAAATCTGGCCAAACCGGAAATAAATTCGGAAGTTGACGAAATTTGGTGGATCGATGCAGAATTCAACGTGGAATAACATACTAAAATTTCCGGAAATTCCAACGCTTGGCTTAGTCGATGAGCCAGGAGCCAAAAATCACGATTTTGGTTTCCACCCTGGGGACTTGACGTGTCATACCTTTTTGGATTCCCCACAACATCAGCATGAAAATAAGCCATGAAACGCTTTTGTATCGAGTAGCTTAAGACCGCCATCTTGGAAAAACCGCGCCAAATATGTAGTTCTTGTGGTTTGTATTTTTTTTCGCATCAACGGCACCTCCAATTGGGAAAATGAAACTGAATAAAATTAAACAACAACATTTACTATAAATATCGTTCAGCACCGTCTTTTGACAGGTCTCGTTACTCCAAATATGACAGTTCATAGTTTAGCTATGGCAAATTTATTTATTTGACATTTTCGAGTATACCCAATCATATTTATACGAACCGAACTTCACGTCATTGTCTTTCTAGCTTACATTACTAGAAATGCTGCTCTTAGCGGCATTTTGATATCCGTCTGTCCGTCTGTCCATCGGTCTAACTGTCTGTCTTATCAATTAATTGCTTCTGAACGAGAAGACCTAGCGAAAATCGACTTCTTCTGTGTAACATGTAGTCACCGGAGAATGGAATCGAGAAAAAAGAAATTTCCCAAACCGTCGCCATCTTGATCCGCAATGTCAAATTTTCTTAAAAGTGATCCGATTTTCATGAAACTTGAAATACACTCATATTTTATATGTAAAAGTATGATAATGATGTTTTCTTTTCGATTTGACGCCATTTTGTCCGCCATGTTGAAATTGGTTAAAGTGGTCCGATTTTGATGAAAATTGGAATCTAGTCGTGTCTTGTGTATGCATTGATAGTTTTCATGTTAGTTTCACGATTAGCGCCATATTGACGTGCCACATGGAGATTAATCTCCAGCTGTCATGCAAAATCAATTTATTCAAATATTTTCTAAACAAGGGGTTTCCGATGTGACTGAAAAACTTGTTGATGGAAATCGGTTTTTGTTAGCTCTTTTCTACAAGAAGGAACTTCTCCAATGAAAAATGTACGGGAAATGCTATTAAATTTTCGAAATTTGCAAAAAAATTGAAAATTTTTGATTTTTTATTTGAAAATTTGAGAACCAGATAGCAACGCCTATACATCTTTATTCAAGAAAGTCGCATACTCAATTTGAACTTTCTATTTTCAAAAAAGTTACCAAAAATGGTTTTCCAGTGAACATGAAAAAATAAATCAGTAGAAACCATTTTAGTACCTTTTTTTGAAAATAGGAAGTTCAAATTCGTTATGCGACTTTTTTTGAATTAATCTGTATAGGCGTTGCTATCTGGTTTCTGAATTTTCAAAGAAAAATTGAAAAATTTTCAAATTTTTTCGCAAATTTCGAAAATTTAATAGCTTTTTCCGTACATTTTTCATTGGAGAAGTTCCTTCTTGTAGAAAAGAGCTAACAAAAACCGATTTCCATCAACAAGTTTTCCAGTCACATCGGAAACCCCTTGTTTAGAAAATATTTGAATAAATTGATTTTGCATGACAGCTGGAGATTAATCTCCATGTGGCAAGTCAATATAGCGCTAATCGTGAAACTAACATGAAAACTATCAATGCATACACAAGACACGACTAGATTCCAATTTTCATCAAAATCGGACCACTTTAACCAATTTCAACATGGCGGACAAAATGGCGTCAAATCGAAAAGAAAACATTATTATCATACTTTTACATATAAAATATGAGTGTATTTCAAGTTTCATGAAAATCGGATCACTTTTAAGAAAATTTGACATTGCGGATCAAGATGGCGACGGTTTGGGAAATTTCTTTTTTCTCGACTCCATTCTCCGGTGACTACATGTTACACAGAAGAAGTCGATTTTCGCTAGGTCTTCTCGTTCAGAAGCAATTAATTGATAAGACAGACAGTTAGACCGATGGACAGACGGACAGACGGATATCAAAATGCCGCTAAGAGCAGCATTTCTAGTAATGTAAGCTAGAAAGACAATGACGTGAAGTTCGGTTCGTATAAATATGATTGGGTATACTCGAAAATGTCAAATAAATAAATTTGCCATAGCTAAACTATGAACTGTCATATTTGGAGTAACGAGACCTGTCAAAAGACGGTGCTAAACGATATTTATAGTAAATGTTGTTGTTTAATTTTATTCAGTTTCATTTTCCCAATTGGAGGTGCCGTTGATGCGAAAAAAAATACAAACCACAAGAACTACATATTTGGTGCGGTTTTTCCAAGATGGCGGTCTTAAGCTACTCGATACAAAAGCGTTTCATGGCTTATTTTCATGCTGGTGTTGTGAGGAATCCAAAAAGGTATGACACGTCAAGTCCCCAGGGTGGAAACCACTCGAGCCCCCTGGCTCAACGACTAGCTGTTTTTCTAGGACCAATAAAAGAGCGCCATCCTTGTAAATTTTCGATTTTTTCTGAATAACTTGTAAACTATCACATTAAGAACACAAAAACCAGCGAAGCAAATGTAGCCCGTTAAATTCTCAAGAGATCAGTATTGAATTCATCACTTTGTGGTTGATAGTCTTTGAGATACAGCGTCTGCTAGAACGCAGTGAAAATGACTCAAAATTTATTTCCGGATTTTACGTAACAATTTGCATAGTGTCAGTTCAGGGCACTAAGTTCAGTTGCACAGTCAGTAACGTGGACAGAAAATGTGCGGATTTCAACGTGTTTCACATTTTTGGAAAGCCAATTCAACATTCGGTATCACACTTTTGTCTAGAAGTCGCCAACTTCAAAATGGTACTTTTCCTCAACCTTTGAAATCGATACTTGAAGTCCCGAAGAATCCCCAAAGATCGATTATTTTGATACCATGCCATTTGCCTACTTTTTCAAGTAGAGCAAAACCATCCAAGAAATATGTGAAGAATTGGATACCAAAACCATAGGATGTTTCATAATGTTTTTCCCAGTGATGGTTCCTGAGTTATATGGGTTGAAAGACTAAAACGACCTATTTGGAGAAAAGGATAGGTAGTCCGGACACTAACTGCTGAATACTGTACGGACCTTGCATTTGATGATACAAAATGCCACTCAGCAGACGTAGTGAATATATTTATGTACTTTCCACGTCTGCCAAGTGGCATCTTACACCTAAAATGCAAGGTCCGTACAGTATTCAGCAGTTAGTGTCCGTTCTACCAATTTTTTTTCCAAGTATGTCGTTTTAGTCTTTTAACCCATATACCTCAGGAACCATCACTAGGAAAAAGATTCTGAAACATGTTGTTTTTTTGGTATTCAATCCTTCACATATTCTCCAGATGGTTTTTCCATACTTGGAAAATGAAGCAAATGGTATGGTATGGAAATAATCGATTTTTGGGGATTCTTCGGAACTTTAAGTATAAATTTGAAAGGTCGAGGAAAAGTACCATTTTGAAGTTGGCGACTTCTAGACAAAAGTGTGATACCAAATGTTGAATTGGCTTTCCAAGATTGTAAAACACACTGAAATCCGCACATTTACTGTCCACGTTACAGCCCTTGAACTGACACTATGCAAATTGTTACGTAAAATCCGGAAATAAATTTTGAGTCATTTTCACTGTGTTCTAGCAGACGCTGTATCTCGGAGACTATTAACCAGAAAGTGATGAATTTGATATTGATCTCTTGATAATTCAACGCGCTACATTTGCTTCGCTGGTTTTTGTGTTCTAAAGGTGATAGTTCACAAGTTATTCAGAAAAAATCGAAAATTTACAAGGATGGCGCTCTTTCATTGGTTCTAGAAAAAAAGCCAAGCATTGGATTTTTCGGGAATTTCAGTATGTTATTCCACATTAAATTCTGCATCGATCCACCAAATTTCGTCAACTTCCGAATTTCTTTCCGGTTAAAACCTATTTTGACTGGACTATAAGGTACTCTAGATGTAAACAAACAACACGGTGGGCTACGCGGAAGCACCCACGTGTAGTTGGTCGCATCTTCCTCCAGCACCGGAGACTCTTTTGAAGATAGTGTCTTGCAACTGCAAGAAGAACTGCGGTCTGAAATGTAGATGCAGGCGATCTTCCTTGTCTTATTCGCAAATGTGTAAGTAAGTTCTGTAGGGGCACAACATGTGAGAATCTACCCCACCTTGTTGAGTATGACCCTGAGGACGATCTGTTATTTTTATAAACTTATGTATTTAGTCCCTTCAGGTGCTAGATAACTTTGCTATTATTTTAGATGGGTATAGGTACTATCGGTAGGTATTCGAGGTAACTATCGATTTATTGTTTGGAAATCAACAGACGAGTTTTTAACGAAACTAATATTGGACAAAATAAGCTTAGAGTACGGATGGTAAGCTAGATGCGATTTTTTTTTTGACTACTAGTGATTTTGAGATTATAATAATAATAATTTGATTTTTTTTGCAGAGCATGGCTATAAAAATCTTCCTGTGCTGTGCTAGACTTCCAATACATCATTAATATGTAAATACAATGTTGAAGCTCTGTTTTGAAAAGATTGTGAGCATTTTTGATTGAAAAAAATGATGATTTGCTCTTGAAAATTGTGGATTTTTAATTCACGATATTTTCACGTTGAATACATCAATGATCAAAATTTTGAATAGGATCGATAACTGCAACTATTTCACGCATTTACATCAGGCATTCGACATAATTATCATTTCTTGAATAGTATAAAATCGAGTTGGTTTGATGTTCGGTGTAAGCCAGCTTGAAACTGAAAAATGTGTCTATACCCGCGGGAAAGGTGCTGTTGTTATATTATTATCATTTTAATGTAGAGTGCTCTTTTTTCGGAAGCTAGAGAATTGTTTTGGCTACAAGAAGAAACCTTTAAAGATGAAATCAAAGCCATATTACAGCTACAATACATTTTTTTCAACTGCGCGGAGATATTTTTGAGTGACATTTAGGACTTCGACATTTTTTTCAATAAATTATTTTTCTCACCTTGTAACTACTTACGTCTCGTTTATGATATGATAGTCTTATGCAGAAAAGTCCATATAATTAATTCAATCTTGAATCCAAATGATAATTGCATCAAACGCAAAAATAACCCAAATTGAAAAACCGGCTTTATTTTGGTCCCAAAATCACGTTTTTCTGCCGAAAATTGCTCGAAAGAGTTTTTAAACAGAATTTAAATGTCATATTCGGATTTGCAAGGTCAGATTTAGTGGGAAACGATACCCAGCATGCCAGTATTGTCTCAATATTATTGAAAACCAAATTTCTTGCATAGGTCACCAATTGCCCCCCTCCCGAGCTCCCCTCATGGGGACCATAGACATCTAATTTGTCAATAAGCTTCACTTATAACACACTGTATCTAAATATAATGAATCAGAAGCCACTGACTAGATTACTCTTGTCCTAGAATTTTTTTAATGAAAATTTTGACCCCTCCCCTCAAAAATTATGACGCACACGGAAGAAAGTTGGGGACTTTTAGTATGTTGTTTAGTAAGGTTAAGTTGGTACGATACCGTGAAGATTGCACGTGGATTAATTTGTTTCATGTTGAATGCTAAAAAGCCTGGGCTATATATCTCAATCGGTTTTTTGGGACATCAAACACTATTAAAAAAAAATGGTGGAACATTGCCATCTATCGCAAGAAAATTTGGTGGAGGCGCCAAAAGGAATTCAGTACTGTCATAAGAAAATTGCTGTAACATTTTTATTTTTCAACGGATTTCAACACAAGACATCTTATTTTGTGAAAAAGTCAATTCTTCTTGTTACCTTACACCTTCCATTGAAAAAAGACGTTGAGGAATGTTGAAAAAAAATTAAAATAATTTGAAAAAAAAAGATTTTCAACATTTTTTTATTTTTATGCAATTTGCCCTATTTGTAGACTTTGATGTGCCATTTTTAAATTTGCACTTTTCCGATTAATAAACTGCTCGTCAAAAGTTAAGCATAGACCAAAATTTGCTCCTATTTCAAGTGAGGATTTCTTCGGGAAAAGATATCTGATTTGAAAAAAAATGTATGGTGCTTGGTAGAGCTTTTCTTCAGCTACAAGATGCTATGTCGATTTACGTCACCATTGACTTTGTCCATGATATACAGGATGCCAAAGAAGGAGTGTCAAAGTGTTAATTTTTGAAGTCGTGGAACTTTTTTAGAAAAAATTCCGGATTTTTTTTCTCTTGAGTTTTAGGAAGCAGATATCAATATCTCGAAACGGTTTTTAACTTTTGATCGTATTTTGTTTTTTCAAAGAGTTCTTGATTTTTTTGTGAAATTTAGATTTTTTGATTCAGAATTTGCTAGAGCAGTTGCTTTTTCTTGAAAATTAACAGAAACGTACACAGTTGCTGGATGAATTGAACCATGAGGAAACTGACCTCATGGACCTCCAAAAGAGGTCATCCTCTGGACCTCTTCAGGGGAGATGCCCAATGGAGCATGCTGCGACATTACTTTGGCACTTATTGAACCCAGCATGGATAAAAATGCAAGACTTGTAACCATACGTTGCATCAAAATTACCATGGTTACCAATTAATCCCATCATGGGTGATTTTGTTACTGCCCAAGTCACTGGAAATTTTCAGAAGTGATATCTCCTAGACGAGTAGAGATAGAGCCATAATTATTTTTTTGATTACAATCGGACACATTATTGGTCATTCAAGCGTGATGTGCAAATTTTTCACGTTTATACTTTTTCAGTGGTGGGGGGAAATTTTGACGTTTGTCATGTCAGAATATTTTTTTTTGTACTTGTCATCATTGAAATGTCAACATGAATGTAATCTACCACTTCCACATCAGTAGTGAAAACAAAAGACCAACAAAGGTTTTCTCAGGAAACCTGGACTTTGAGGAAGAAAAACACCGAACGCGAACTTGAAATTCATCAGCTGAAACTGACAGTATATATTCATGTCAACATTTCAATGATGACAAGTACAAAAAAAATTCTGACATGATAAACGTCAAAATTTCCCCCCACCACTAAAAAATTATAAACGTGAAAAATTTGCACATCATGCTTGAATGACCAATAATGTGTCCGATTGAAATCAAAAAAAGAATCATGGCTCTATCTCTACTCGTCTAGGAGATATCACTTCTGAAATTTTCCAGTGACTTAGACAGTAACAAAATCACCCATGATGGGACTAATTGGTAACCATAGTAATTTTGATGCAACGTATGGTTACAAGTCTTGCATTTTTATCCATGCTGGGTTCAATAAGTGTCAAAGTAATGTCGCAGCATGCTCCATTGGGCATCTCCCCTGAAGAGGTCCAGAGGATGACCTCTTTTGGAGGTCCATGAGGTCAGTTTCCTCATGGTTCAATTCATCCAGCAACTGTGTACGTTTCTGTTAATTTTCAAGAAAAAGCAACTGCTCTAGCAAATTCTGCATCAAAAAATCTAAATTTCACAAAAAAATCAAGAACTCTTTGAAAAAACAAAATACGATCAAAAGTCAAAAACCGTTTCGAGATATTGATATCCGCTTCCTAAAACTCAAGAGAAAAAAAATCCGGAATTTTTTCTAAAAAAGTTCCACGACTTCAAAAATTAACACTTTTGACACTCCTTCTTTGGCATCTTGTATATCATGGACAAAGTCAATGGTGACGTAAATCGACATAGCGTCTTATAGCTGAAGAAAAGCTCTACGAAGCACCATACATTTTTTTCAAATCAGATATTTTTTCCCGAAGAAATCCTTACTTGAAATTGGAGCAAATTTTGGTCTATGCTTAACTTTTGACGAGCAGTTTATCTTTGCAGTAGGTACGCGCCGCCATATTGAAAAAATGATGTCTGGAAAGAAGTTTTCGACAATATCTAAATTTTGGCCCTTGTAACATTAAAATGTTTATATACATATGAAAGCACATTAAATCCTCCACAGTTTGACAACTGAACCAGCTCTGTGCGATCCGCGGTTCTTGAGCTAGACCTTCTGGAAGTATCAATTTTCGGTTCCCAAAGTATTAAAAATCACCTCTTGGGGCTGTGCCAGGTCCACCAATGTTCATATTTGAGATAAATGACGACGCGTTATTGATGGGTAACTTGATTAAAACCTCGGGTGATCCAGTGGTGAAATCCGGTAGGCGCGGTCACTATTCAACACCGAAAATTGATACTTCCGGAAGCTCTAGCTCAAGAACCCCGAGTCGCACAGAGATGGTTCAGGTGTCAAATCGTGGAGAATTGAACGTACTTTCATACGTATATGAATATTTCGATCTCGCATGGACTCAAATTCAGATACATATTGTCAAAAACTTCTCTTCAGATATCATTTTTTCAACATGGCGGTGCGCTCTGCAAAGATATAAATCGGAAAAGGTGCAAATTTAGAAAGGGCACATCAGAATCTACAAATAAGGCAACTTTCATTAAAATAAAAAATGCGAAAAAACTTTTTTTTTCAAATTTTTATTTTTTCTTCAACATTCCTCAATGTCTTTTTTTATCGAAGGTATAAGATAAAAAGAAGAATTTACTTTTCTACAAAATAAATTACCATGTGTTGAAATCGGTTGAAAAATAAAAATGTTACAGCAATTTTCTTATGACCGTACTAAATTCATTTTGGCGCCTCCACCAAATTTGCCTGCGACAGATGTCAATGGGCGCTTTCCATTTAGTGACACAAGTCGACTTGTGTTAACACAAACCGACACAAACGCGTTCCATTTGATCTGTGTTCCTTTGTTCCATCGACACAAGCTAACACAAGCTGACACAAACCGACACAAATGTTTTAAATGGAAAGCGTCCATCGTTCCACCATTTTTTTAAATAGTGTTTGATGTCCCAGAAACCGATCGAGACATAGCTCTATATATTTTAACGAAGCTGGACATCACCAGGCTATTCGATACCTTCTGCCCCTAGATAAAATCCGCCATTTTGAAAAAGGGATGCCATTCAAATCCTAAGGGACGAAAAAAAAAGCACTGCGGGTCAGATCGTTTATTTAAGTCTTAGTTACGATCCTGCAAAGTGGTTTGCCTTTATCATTATTTGCAACTTGTTTTTTCCTACCACGTCCACTATGAGTTAAGATCGAGGTAAAGATGGTTTTGGGGTTGAAAAAATTAATTCTGAAATTTGTGATCACTGATCAATTCAGAATTTCATGCAAATCCTAGGTCCAAACCCCAGTTGAGGAATTTTTTTGCGGCGCTGTCAAAGTACCTATATCCCGTTCACTTTTATTTTCAGTAGAATGACTTTTTGGAGCAAAAATAAATTGACAAGCTAGAGCGCTGGGAGGATACGGGGATACGGCTGATGGCCCCTGATCCTGATAGTACCGCAGGTAATAAAGTCATAGGGCCGTATTCATACCTCGCTTTTAAGCTTATTATTATTCGTGATAAGTTTGTACCAGTTTTTCTAATCACGATGCGGGACATAATGAATTGCCCTGAAATGTTAGCAAATTATACAGGGTGGTCCAGGTTATAGTAGCAATAATTCACCATTCGATGGTTCATCGAAAACTAGGTCGACATGCATAATTTAATTTTTCTCCAAAACGCTTCCTAAGGGAGATGAAGCCCTTCAAAGTTCAGTTTTTTAAATCTTTTTTTTTGCAATAGCTCTCAAGTCATTGAAGCGATTTTGACCAAATTTGGTACAAATGCTTACGAAATAGATATTCATCACTTCATCACGTAGATAACTTTCGTCAAAATTGTCCAGTGGCGTAGATACCGGGGGATTGTTCAACTTCTCCCACCCCATTTTCTGCGCCACTGGATATTTTTGAAAAATTATACTTTTTTTGAATTCCTTGTTCAATTTAGAAAAAAAAGTTACGAAACTTTGGAAAACACCTCGAAATCGCGACTTCCAAAGGCCTAAAAACTGGAATCCAAGAAAACTCATGATTCCTCAACTGGAATAAGTTTTCTAGGTCGTTTAACTTGATTTACTGCCATTTTTTGCTAAGAAACGAGGCGTTTCCAGAGAAAAAACAATTTGGGCTCTGGAAAGTGGCGATTTCGAGATGTTTTCCAAAGTTTAAAACCCAAATATCTCGAAAATTAAGCCTCTAATCAAAATTTTACAAGGCTAAATTTTTTTCTACATTGAACAAGGAATAATCTAGGCCCTAGCAGTACTTGTCTCGGCCCCGTTCATTGAACACTGCATTCGTGTGCACTGAGGGTATGCAACCCAAAATATCCCTGTGTCGTCCAAGTCCTCACCCCTCACCCCCTGTTCGGTGTGCCTGGCACTTGGCTGTCAGGCGCAAGCGTAAACGAGCTCCAGCACTTTCTTCGGCCGTCTTCGGCATTCTTCGGCTTTCTTTCCGCTCGTGCCTTTGCCGCTTCGTTCGAAGCGGCGTTGATCTCCGTACGTCGAGCGGGAAGCCACGCCGTCCTTTTTGTGGTCATCGTTCTCGCGGCCATCTTGTCGTGCCATCGGCGTACATTCGTACTCGACCAGAAGCCCATCCAAGGCCCATCGCATCCGATAGTGACTCCTGGAGGAGCTCTGCAGCATCTCCAAGTCCAGAAAGCGGCAGTTTTCACCGCTTTCACCGGGGAGCGGCTTGGATCAGCCAGCCGCACACAAAGCTCCAGTTTCGGACGGGATCGAGTCGTTCGTCCGCCATTTTGGTGACGAACACGGGCACTCGTGCATTTCACCAGGAAATCCACCACCAGAACGGCCATCCACCACGACGCCGCCTTCGGACTCCGCCAGGACGACGCCGCCACCGAATAAGATCCCGTAAGTTCCATATTTTCCATTGTTTTCACCATTTACCGTTTATTCCCGTTTGCCGGGGTGTATACCTTCAGTGCAGTTCGTCTCGTTTTCAGGACGCCACTCGGCGCCAGCGAATCTGCACCCGATCAGAACCACTCGGATTTTTCATTTCATTTAATTCACATTGTTTTTTTTTATTGTTTTGTAATTCTGTCTGTTTGTGTTTTTTTCTTTGTTTTGCATTAAAGTTTTTGATTGTTGTTGTGAATTTTATTTCTGACTGTCGCTTGCTGCTTTCCTAATCCAAGAGTTATTGTTTTAATGCAGCCTTCATCGGAAGGCTGCCGTCTTTATGTGTACCGCGCTAACAGTACTTCTGTAGGAAAAACGATGTAATCAAATTTTTTTTTTTTGGAATCGTTAGAGGATCATCCCAGGACAAATAATCACTCGGGTGCTTTCGCGATATCTGGTACATTTTCCAGCAATATCGCATCAAAGTTGGCGGCTGGTCAATTCTTCAGTTCGCTGATATTTCTTGGAGTTTTTGCGATTTTCTTCAAATAGAAGTACTAATCTACCCAAAAAACAATTCTGGATCGAATGGTGCTGTCAGATGTTGAGTACTTACGTTATACCGGGTGAAAAAAAATAAAACGAGTTTTATAATTTTTTTCCAACTTTTAGTTTCTTGGCCGATTTTCACAAACTTTATGTCAAAAGCTCGCTGACTAAATCGTCTACTCAAATCGATTGTCAATATAGCCAAATTATCAAAAATCAAGGTGGCGGCGGCGAACTCAAATAAAAATGTGTCGTATTTCGAGGATTTTTTTTATTATTCCTAAACTTCGTAAAGAACGACACTGATGGTGGATTCTGGAAGATTCAGCTTTCTTTTGCAATTTGGGACTAGATTTACTTGATTCGCACATTCCACTCTGAAAATATAGTGAATTAAAGGAAGGTCCACTTGTAATTTTTTCCAAATTCACAATAAATCAGCAGTTAAAAAACCTCCCGCGAATCCTTATTTCTGAAGCAATTTCTACACACTTGGTAGTGATCGTAAGCTGTGTGTATAGGCTACAAATACCGTGTTGATGCATGGCCGAAGTTTCGAAATTTTAGATGATAGATGACGTAAATGGTGGAGGTGCGCATGTCAAATATCGAATATTCTACTTGTTGTTCTCACATGTTCTGAACGAAATTTCTATAAATGGTTGGCTTAATGGTCAGCTGAATAAACACGCAACGAGAGTCAAATGTTAAAAGAGTCGAAATGTAAAATTTCCAAATAGACGGCTTACTTCTTTGGAGAAAATAAAACGGTTCTATCCGTTAGTCCAGGAATTTTAGCTGTTAAAATCGCAAATAGCGGACAAAAATGAAAGCCGGCCGGATTTTTGTATATAAGCGCAGTTAAGCATGTAGCTTAACATAGTGAAAGTTCTTAAGAATCCGGTGTGAGCTTCGGCCGTTGTGGCCTCGAGAAGAACTTGAGGATCAGTTTTTCGCGTATATCTCGTGAACAATGGCACTTGGGAAGAACGTGCTTGGGAAGAAATTGTTGAAAATTTAATTGTCTATAAGAAAGGTTCTTACACATTCCACCGTCAGTCCACTCCTTCTTCGTCAAAACACAAGAAAATTAAAATAATCCAGATGCTCGATGCTGAAGACTGTATGGACCTTGAGTTTTATGATGGCGGAGTGCCACCTCGTAGAGGTGTTGGTTGGTCCACTATTTCTTGATTGAAACTTGAAGCCATCAATACGAACTATGCCGGCGGCATATACAGGGTGAAATAAAAATAAAAAGTTGAACATTTGTTCCTCAAGAACCAAAATAGGTGAAGACATGTAAATCGCCATAAATAATTCTGATTTCATGGTCATGAAGTCGTCGTAAACTTGGATCTGATATCTTGAGCCGTTCTTGAAATATCTTCAAAAGACTGAAGTTGTTACCGAAAAAAATAATTTTTTCGTCTACTCATCAGAAATAAAATTAACTGTGTTTTTTCTAAAAGTAGTTGGCCTAGAGAGTGTTTTTCACTATTATTTCATTTTAAATGTAATTTATCATTGTTTCGATTCAAAACACCAAGTCTCGATTCAATATCTGAAGAGTTACTGATATACGGAAAACTAGTTTTTTTTTCGTAACGACTTCAGTTTTCTGAAGATATGTCAGAAACGGCTCAACATATTTGATCCAAGTTTACGACGACTTCATGACCATGAAATAAGAAATATTTTTGGCGGTTTATATGTCTTCATCTATTTTGGTTCTTGAGGTACATTTCTTCAACTTCTTATTTTTACTTCACCCTGTATATGCCGCCGGCATAGTTGGTATTGATGGCAAATAGTTTCAGTCAAAACAGAATAGATCGAACAACACCTCTACCAAGTGGCACCCCGCCATCATAAAACTCAAGGTCCATACAGTCTTCAGCATCGAGCATCTGGATTATTTTAATTCTCTTGTAGTTTGACGAAGAAGGAGTGGACTGACGATGGAATATGTAAGGACCTTTCTTATAGACAATTAAATTTTCAACAATTTTTTCCCAAGCACGTTCTTCCCAAGTGCCATTGTTCACGAGATATACGCGAAAAACTGATCCTCAAGTTCTTCTCGAGGCCACAACGGCCAAAGCTCACACCGGATTCTTGAGAACTTTCACTATGTTAAACTACATGCTTAACTAAGTTTATCTACAAAAATCCGGCTGGCTTTCATTTTTGTTCGCTATTTGCGATTTTAACAGCTAAAATTCCTGGACTAACGGATAGAACCGTTTTATTTTCTCCTAAGAAGTAAAGTCGTCTATTTGAAAATTTTACATTTCGACTCTTTTAACATTTGACTCTCGTTGCGTGTTTATTCAGCTGACCATTAAGCCAATCATTTATAGAAATTTCGTTCAGAACATGTGAGAGCAAAAAGTAGAATATTCGATATTTGACATGCGCACCGCCACCATTTACGTCATATATCATCTAAAATTTCGAAACTTCGGCCATGCACCAACACGGTATTTGTAGCCTATGCACACAGCTTACGACCACTACCAAGTGTGTAGAAATTGCTTCAGAAATAAGGATTCGCGGGAGGTTTTTTAACTGCTGATTTATTGTGAATTTGGAAAAAATTACAAGTGGACCTTCCTTTAATTCACTATATTTTCACAGTGGAATGTGCGAATCAAGTAGATCTAGTCCCTAATTGCAAAAGAAAGCTGAATCTTCCAGAATCCACCATCAGTGTCGTTCTTTACGAAGTTTAGAAATCAAAAAAAATTCTCGAAATACGACACATTTTTATTTGGGTTCGCCGCCGCCATCTTGATTTTTGATAATTTGGCTATACTGACAATTGATTTCAGCGAGGATTTCAGTAGACGATTTAGTCAGCGAGCTTTTGACATAAAGTTTGTGAAAATCGGCCAAGAAACTAAAAAGTTGGAAAAAAATTATATAACTCGTTTTATTTTTTTTTCACCCGGTATAACGTAAGTACTCAACATCTGACAGCACCATTCGATCCAGAATTGTTTTTTGGATAGATTAGTACTTCTATTGGAAAAAAATCGCAAAAACTCCAAGAAATATCAGCGAACAGAAGAATTGACCAGCCGCCAACTTTGATGCGATATTGCTGGAAAATGTACCAGAAATCGCGAAAGCACCCGAGTGATTATTTGTCCTGGGATGATCCTCTAACGATTCAAAAAAAATAATTTGATTACATCGTTTTTCCTACAGAAGTACTGCTAGGGACAGGACTAGAACTCAAAAAAAGTATAATTTTTCAAAAATATCCAGTGGCGTAGAAAATGGGGTCGGAGAAGATGAACAATCCCCCGTATCTACGCTACTGGACAATTTTGACCAAAGTTATCTACGTCAAGTGATGGGTATCTATCTCGTAAGCATCTGTACCAAATTTGGTCAAAATCGCTTTAATGACTTGAGAGTTATTGCAAAAAAAGATGTCAAAAACTGAACTTTGAAGGGCTCTATCTCCCTTAGGAAGCGTTTTGAAGAATAATTAAACTATGCATGTCAACCTAGTTTTCGATGGACCATCGAATGGTGAATTGTTGCTACTATAACCTGGACCATCCTGTATATTATGCATTTCGAAACGCTATTATTTCAACTACATCCAACTTGATTTTCTCGTACATGCATGGGAACCTACGCGTTTATTCAAAATTAAAATTTACTGCTTGAAGATTTTTGTTCGCATTTTTGACATTTACGCCTAACCAACATATTTTCAAATTGCTAAATTGCACACGCAAAATTCAAGGCTCCACTTAAACTGACTCAAAACAAACAGCGCTCTGGCATAATGACTATATTATTTAACTTTAAACAAACTTTTTTCGAAGTTGTTACTGTTACAAAGCTTATTATCATCCCAGGCGAGTCATCATAAAGTTCTGGAACTAACGAGTTGGTTTACCAAAGCTAACTGCGTATATTTTTCTTTAAAAGTACCGTTTATTGAAACAAGTAAGCATAAGAAATGTAAAAATATGCTCGGGCACTAGAAGTTGAAACATACTCTACCTATAGATTTGCGAATACTTGACCTGCATGATTAGAAATTTAAACGATATGGAAATTCATGCGTGATATTTTGGTCGCTTATGTGGTAGTATAGGACATAAAATGGGAGAAGGTTTGGAAACCAGTTCAGTGTTTGCTGTGATTAACTATTTATTATTCTTGTAAAATTGTGGACTGCATTCGAGAAAAATGTTGCACAATAATTGGATGATGATGTAAATAATAATTATAACAATCCAAAGATAGAAATTTCACAACTCAGGGAGAACCTTGAATTTCCCAACGAATTGCAACATTTTCTCTCTCGATTTTTTTCAAGATCTCGTCGACACAGATTCTCAATTTCCTGCAACTGTCGGAGCTGTTTTTATTTTCCCGGCCTCCACACCAACATGGAAGGGAAGGTACTGTAATCGTGCAGAAGAAAAGTTTTGAGATTTCGTTGATCCTGAAATAAATATGTCTCTTTTGAAATTTTGCACAAACGGCCTTTGACCAATGCTGAACAACATACTAGAAGCTCTGGCCCGACAAGTGTGCGGAACATAGTTTTTTTGGGCAAGAAAGAAGTAAATGCCACCAAATCAGGTAAACTCTTGCTGTAGCTCAGAAGAGGGTATTGTAAGTCTCAACGTTGACCAACGTATCCCTCAAGCAATGCTGATCCACGTACTGGAAGCTCCAGGCCTTGAAATGTGAGCCTCATAGTTTTTGTTGAGCAAGAAGGGTGTAAGTTCCGCGACAAGTGGTAATTTGATTTTCTTGAATTTTGAATGACCCAGGTTGGTCTGAATGCCTTTCAATCAAGCTAATTCACATTTTAGAACAGAATTCTGTGATTTCCCTCCTCCCGACCTACCAACCAAAAAGGAGGGAAACTCGGAGGGAAAGTATTGTGAAGGCGCTAAAAAATATTTTCCGATATGAACCCGGAAATATCCATTTTGAGTCCCCCTGAGACGATCAGAACCATTTCCAGATAAAAGTTGGTCTGTCTGTGTGTCTGACTTTGTGTGTGCCTGGCTTTGTGTGTGTCTGTCTGTAATATTTCACGATAACTACCAAACGGTTAATTTGATCGAATTGACATTTGGTATGCAAACATAGTTTTGCTGTAGAATGAGCCCGTCAGTTTTTGGCTGTCATCTGTCAAACATAAAAGTCACTGTCAAAACATGACAGGATCTTTATTTCACAGAACTTGAAATGCAATATGTCGTTTGAAAGGCGTTGGAAAACTGGATTCAGAACAGTTAAAAGTACTTCTTTATCTGTCATATGTCAAATATTAAAAAATATCCAAATTCAAAACTTTTCGATTTAATGGGGTACTTGCCTAATTTTTTTTTATTAGCTTAATCGATAGTATGGTTGAAAATAATGTACCCGTATTTTTTCTTTTTGCTCAATTCCCAAAATTGTGGCCGCAATGCGTGTTTTAAAAATATATTTGTGACGTCACAAATATATTAGATATAGAACATAGAAGGGCTCTTTTTCCTCGTTGGGTTGGCAATGATATAACGTCGTCAAGGTGCCGTTTTCAAATTCTGAAATCGTACCATATCAAATCTGATCTGAGTCTGACTGACAACGTCAAACCGCCGACCGTAATTTCTTCCTGTGCCCTTTTTTTTTGCCTTTGACTGCTTTGATTGAGGCTTTGATCTACGCGGTAAGTACCTACATGTTTTGTTCATTCTTTGTTCAACCTAACTAGTCTCTTTCTTTAGTCTTCAGTGCTGTCCACCTAAAAGTCTTTCGCATGTTTGTCACCCGTGCTCTGACCTGGCTGACCCTCGGCTTCATTTCGGACATCAGTGTTCCTGCTCCCCACATTTCATTTGGAGATCCATCGCGTCCTCCCCACATGGATCTCTTGTAGCGCTAAAGTATTGGCGAGCTTCAAGATCGAATACGCCATCTGACGGCCAACGTGTAAACGACGTTTGTGCACGGATCAACCGCAGATTTGTGTGGGCTCTTATGAGCGTTGCGGTGTTTGGTGACTTTAATTGATTCCATCTGACTTAACGCGGCGTTGATTTTTTCCAACAAAGTACGTGAGCCACGCACGTTTCATTATCTTGAATATACTAGGTGTCGTCGGTTGCAAAAGCATTGCATTTTTAAATAAGAGTGGCACGTGTACGACGACTGGCAAGCAAAAGTGGCATCAGAATGGGAGGTGGTAAGATTTGTGATTTTGTCATAGTGACAAAAAGTGGCGGAGAATTTGTTGCGTTTCCGAGTGCGAGTCGCGCTGTGGAAACCGGAAAAAGGAAGAGTTACATTTTCACCGTTTCCCGTCGAAAGCGAAAGACGCAAGTTGGGTAGTCAAGATGACAAACAAACTTGGCACTGTGGAAAATATGACTAAGAGAAAAGCCCGGGAAGTGTGCTGAAAATAGGAACTTTAAATGGCTGCATCGAAGAAGCACAGCTGCGATATGTTTGCATGTCCCGGACTGGCCTGCTTTGCAAGTGCATTTAAACGTTCCAATTTCACAGGAACTCTCGCAGGAACTTCTACTACTATTTCTTTTAATAGGACTGTGTATCTTACGTGTTATCCGGGCCCATGCGCGTAGAATTAGGCGCTAGATATGAAACTTCCAGACAAATAGCGTCTGTTAACACGTAACATGATCAGAGAAACTATCAATAATCGTTTGTGTAAGTGAAATTTTCAACTATTGATGCTCACTGTTTGTGAGTTGTGAGACTGATGTTATTTCAATCTTTTAAACATAAAAAACAATCATTTTGAAGGTGGAATAGGAAGGCACGCTTTCGGTTCTTACAAGAAAGAATGGAAATAAACACTGCGTCATGACAAGTGTAGAAGCGAGAGTCGATACGATGAAGAAAAAGGTTTAATTTTATTCCGTTTCCACGAACACGTGGCGTGGAAGTTTTGGTCAGGGCCCTCTCCGAGTCTCCTCTAACTGAAAGCCTCTGGGGCCAAAGGTAGGCGAGCTGCGAGAGCCACTTTCATATGGTATGTTTCAGGCAATCCTTGCTACATGAATGTACTGCGGATTGCATAAGACTATCCGGCTCAGAAGCTAGGCAGGAGAAAGGCAGAAGCCGTATTCGGGGTTGCCAAGTGAACAAGAAATATAAATTTCAATTACTTCGATGTAATAATTTCCCAATTTTGAACTTTCATTCAGTATGGTGTCAGATTTCCTAACTAGAAGAGCGCAAGGAAACATCTTGCTAAACAAATTGATTTTATAGTGACTATTTGAGGTGACAGTATATGTAATATAACGTATTATTGGTAACGGCGGCCATGCCAAATCTGACAACATCGCGATTAACAGACTGTGGATCATTTTGCGAAGAGCAAGGAACTTCCAATATTTTTATTATTTTGTAAAAAAGAACTATACAAAATAGAAATTTGACTTGCGACTGGTTCTTCTTCACATTTTTAGTAACTTTTTTGTATCTATCTGGAGACTTAGTCATAAAATAGCCTGGTATTCCATAGAAAAGTCGATATTTGTCTGGATGTTTCAAATTTGGCACTAAATAGCGACAGTTGCGTACATGTTGCATCTGCGCCATCGGGTCAGGAGAACGCACTATTACAATCTCAGTTGCCTCGTGAGGAGATTCATACAATGCGCTTGTTTGCTTTCGACCATACAACACAAGAAATTGTGACTTCAGAATTCCCTCTCCCATCAGTATCCCATCACGATAGATCGAGAATCCGTTGAGGCTTGAGGCCATCCAGTGATTGAAAACTTTCATAACACTCAATTCGCTTCTGCCATTTTCGAGTTCCGCCGCAATAGGTACTAATTAACCACGTTTCACGTCTGGAGGACATTAAAAACCGCTTACTACTGATGAGATTTTTGAACGCGCGGGCAACAATCCGTGCCCTATCCGACATGTGTGTTTACATGCGAAGCGCATCAGCAGCGCCACCATCGGTAATGTTACTCGCCAATTACCTATCCGGAATTGTATGCTAATGATGAACCTATAAAAGCTCACTGTTGATTTTCAGCCTTTTATTTCTGTGCTATTGGTGATCCTCCAGAATTTCCCCTGGAAATAAATTATCTCGACTGAGACAGTGTTATAAGAGGTTTCTGGAGTCAGTTTCTTCGAAACCTTGTTCGACTTTATTGTTTAAATGCTCACGGTAAAAGCATTCGATAGGAAACCGGTTTTGCGATAGCATGTTCAAAATGACAGTGTCACAGTGACACCCCTGACATTCTTGATTATTCCATCAGTCAGACCAACCCCACTCAAAATCCCTGTCCTGGCACGAAGCTTTTAGGAGGAATTTTTCAAATTCGTTTTTTTCTGTAGAAAACGACGGGGTTTTTGTAAAATTCTCAGTAGAGTCCCCTTATCACTTATACTAGGAATCAAAAGTATTTCCAGCTGAATCTATTCCATTGGCAAGTACCCCATTATTCAAAATCTATTGGATGGATTGGAACCAAATTCAGCAGACAGCAACAGAATAAAAGAGTCAAATTAAGTCTGCAGTTAGGGTTTTCCATCATCTCTCAATCAGGCGATACGAGATTTGGCGGCACTTATTCCTTTCTTGCTCAAAACATCTATGTTCCGCACACTTGTTGGACGGGAGCTTTTAGTATGTTGTTAAGCATTGCTTGGGAGCTATTTGTGCAAATTTTTAAAAGGGACATATTTATTTCAGGGTTTGACCAAAATTTCACCTAAAATTCTTGGGCTATATCCATTTTGAGGTCCCTCAAGACGATTAGGACCATTTTCAGAATTATGTCTGTTTGTGGGTGGGTGTGTCTGTACGTCTGCGATCTTCCATAATAACTGCCGAACCTTGATCCGATCGACTTGAAATTTAACATGCAGACATGGTTTTTCTGTGGGATGA
This sequence comes from Anaspis maculata, assembly GCA_949128115.1. Taxonomy (NCBI): domain Eukaryota; kingdom Metazoa; phylum Arthropoda; class Insecta; order Coleoptera; family Scraptiidae; genus Anaspis; species Anaspis maculata. The sequence goes on along the minus strand of OX421962.1, from coordinate 104,238,831 downwards.
GCCCATTAATTTTTGGCTGTCATCTGTCAAACAGAAGTGTCACTACCAACAAATGACAGCAGCTATATCTCACGGAACTTGATTTGCGGTATGTCATTTGAAAGCCCTTGAACAACTATTCAGAACAGTTGAAAGTATTTCCCTATCCCCATCTGTCATCTATCAAATCATAAAAAATGTCAATTTTCAAAACTTTACCATGTAATTATTCAAAATCGATCGGATGGATTGGAACCAAATTCGGCAGGAAGCAACAGAACCAAAGAATCAAATTGATGTTGAAGTTGGAGTCTCCCACCATTTACCAGACCGGACCGGACGGTATGAATTTTCAAAGTTTTTTCTGGTCGATTTCAGCCGGGCTTGGCTCGTTCGCTATCGCTCGGCTCGGGTCCTCTTCCCGCCTCTTCCCCTTCTCGTTGGGTGGTGGGCTGATGAGTCGGGGAAGTAAAGCCTACTTTTTAATTTTTTTCGGAAGGTACTTTTGAAGCTTTTCTACTCGCATTTCTGCAAACCGACCTGGACTCCGTGAGCGCGAGTTTTGACACATCCTGTATAATTCTGGTCCAACAAGTGACTTTCCCATTATCTAAAAAGAATAACACTGCTGGATAATAATCGGAGAAGATAATAATAGACCATTTCCACATGACGTCACACGCACGTGTCGATCGGCTGATTCGGGGCAACGTCAAACATGATGTCAACTATACGTGGCAGCTTGTCAAAACTTTGTGACACCAGTGACTTCCACACACCGACACCGACCAAGGAGGTTATACACCGGCTGACAGATTGACATACTACCAATCTGACTGACGCACATGACTGACGTACCCCACGTGCCCCGTGACAGATAACGCAAATCTGACTGACGTTGCCCCGAATCAGCTGTTCAAGACAGAGTTGCGTGACGTCAGTGGAAATGGTCCATTAATCTGAATCAGTTGTTGTCATCTGACTTTCATAGGGAATATTATTTATGTCATTTCAACAATTTCATTTAATCAGACGTGAAGGTTTGAAGGGTGGTTGAGAAACTGACGGTTTTGAAGTTTGTCATTGCAGTTCTTATGCAACTGAAACAAGAACTAGACAAGTTTTTAGAATAGAATAGAATAGAATAGAATGGATTTATTTCCCAACAGGCAACGCCCAATTACAGGAAAACTTTATAACAAAAAAAAAATGGAATTGAATGAGAAATTATATAAAACAAAAAATCAAACACAATCATGCGAATACACAAAAAGAAAAGGTCAAAATAATATCAATAACATAAGCAAGTTGACTTCGTGGAGTCAGTCATTGCCCAGGACGGAAGACATAATGGACTTGATGCTGCTGAAATTAATATCACAAACATTAGAGATTTTGTTGAACGTGTGGCACATAATAGAAATAGGGGAATTGAAAAGGACGTTGGTTCTGGAACTGGGATTATAGAACGTGGTGCGTTGTCTGGAATTTATACGTGGTATAAAAAAATTAATTTTGGATAGAAGATAGGGACAATCCAAATTATTATTCAATAAGGAGTGGAGAAGTTTAACAGCTAACATGGTACGTCTAGTTTCCAAGGAGTGAAGGTTAAACCTGGATAATAATGAAGAGTACTCGATGCCACGAACAGGATATACACCATCCACGAGGAAACTCAAGTGCTTGAGAAAGCGACGCTGTACCAACTCCACACCATGAATGTGAACACCGCAGTAGGGATACCAAATAATAGAGGCATACTCCAGTCGGGACCTGATCAAAGCATAATAAAGAGTTAAGAGAGTGTTAGTATTAGTAAATTCTCGGCAGTTTCGGTACAACATACCATACATCTTATATGACTGACTGATAACTTTCGCTCTATGATCTGTAAAATCAAGCTTTGGAGTAAAAGTAACGCCAAGATCCACAACTGATTCGGAGTGTTGCAAAATAGTACCACTGATGCTGTAGGGATAAGAAATTGTGGATTGAATTTTAGAGAAGGACATGACAGTACATTTCTGGATATTGAGAAAAAGACGATTAGATGTGCACCACTGCTCAACAGCCCGAACATTGTGCTGCAACACTAAGCAGTCATCCACCGAGTTGACCCTGAGAAATAGCTTCAAGTCATCGGCAAAAAGAAGCTTCTCGCAAGAAATGTTATTGACAATGTCATTAATGAAAAGCAGGAAAAGAAGGGGCCCAAGATTTGAGCCCTGAGGAACACCGGAAGAAGGTCTGAAAACTTTTGAGGTATAATTGCGGTATTTAACGTATTGCTCTCTATCGAGCAAGTAGGACTGAAACAATGACAGCAGTGCCGGTGAGAAACCCAACCTGTCAAGTTTATCAAGGAGAACATAGTGATCAATCTGATCGAAAGCTTTTTGGAAATCGGTATAAACGACATCAACCTGACCCCTGTCATCGATAACTTCTGCAACATATTGTTTGAAGCAAGACAAGTTAGAAATAGTAGATTTCTTCTGCATGAAGCCATGCTGACAAGGCGAAATATGACATTTGACGGAGGAGTAAATTTGGACATACATTATTGATTCGAACACTTTAGCGAAGTTGCATAGTAGAGATATTGGTCTATAGTTCCTTATATCACATTTGTCGCCTTTCTTGAAAACAGGTGTTACATGAGATTTCTTCCAAAGTGAAGGAAAAGAAGAGTGACGGAGAATAAGGTTAAAGACACTAGCCAATGGTATGGTGAAGACAGAAGCACAATCTCTCAGCAAAAAACTCGGGATTTCATCAACACCAGCAGTAAAGGAATTCTTTGCCCGTTTCAAGGCTTGATAGATGTCATCATTGGACACATGATGCATGGAAACTGTAGGATAGTGAGAAACATCATTTGAGGCAGGCATATTTTTTGGGTCAGAAGGAATGTAAACAGAACCAAAATAACTGGCGAAAGAGTCAACCACAGACTGAGGCGTGGAGAGTTCAAAATTGTCATACTTCATGACCCCAGGTATTCGTGTACGACTTTTTTTTAAATTGATATAGGACCAGATCTTGTTGGGGTCAGAGATAAGGCTATTCTCAACGTCACGTATGTAATTTTCATAACCAACAGATATGAGTCTCTTCACATGGGTACGCTGTTGTCGATATAACTCACAATGATACACTGAACGAGTCCTTTTGTAAACTTTAAAAAGAGAATTTTTTTTGCGTATCGACCTGACCGTCTCCGAGTCAAACCACGGTGGAAAGGAACGACGAGATAATTTAACTTTCAACTTGGGAACGGTCAAATCAAAAATGCTATAAAGAATCTTATAAAACAAAGAACAGGCATCATCGACGTCATCAACTGAGTCCAGAACAGACCAATCCTGAGAACCAAGCATATCATACATCAGTGGATAATTAGCCTTTTTAAAGTTATACACCGCCTTCTGATCATTCATTGTGAAATTTGGACAATGGCCACCCACAAAATTAATGTCAATAGACAGAGCCGGATGATGAGCATCCTCCTCAACAAGGGGATCAAGAGCTCTACTCACAGTACAAGATAACTGAGAAAAAACTAAGTCGAGTAAGCGCCCGTTGCTATTGAGAACAACATTGTATTGAGTAAAGCCATTGAAATTCACAAAATTATGCAAAATATCTGAATAGCTATTTTTAGTACCCGTACTAAAAGAAGGAGTATTGAAATCACCAAAAAAAATCGTCCTGGCATCCAGTAAATTCGCATCATCAAGCGCATCAAAAAATTGACAAAAATCGGTATTGTTGATGCGTGGCGGGATATAAACAACAAACACGAGCAATTTTTGATTGTTGTCGAAAGTTAGTCTGACACCAACAACATCAATCTGAGGAACCGAGTCAGTAATCGAAGTCAGATCGATCCTAGCGCAAGTAACATCATTTCTAACAGCTAAAAGAACACCCCCACCCCTCGAAACCCCAAGAGCCCGAAAACGGCGGTCACTACGGTGCACCGTAAAACGGTCAGTAAACAGTTCAGCACTGCATATGTCATCAGTCAGCCAGGTCTCAGACAGTGCAACAATGTCACATTCACAAGCTGAAATAGAATTATGAAAATTAATTACCTTAGTTCTCAACCCTCTTACATTTTGATAAGTGCAACGCAAAACATCTATGCGCTGCGATATTGGTCTAAAGCCACCTGATGGATTAAGCGGGACTGCTATTGCCCAAGCAGGTCTCTCCGCAATGAGAACAATTTCTTCTTATATACGGCACAGTCAGGGTCCCAAGCGGCATGGTTCACATCAATGTCAGGTATGACCTTTTTGACGTTATGACAGTTGATGCACTCAAATGAAGCGGACTTACAATCCTTAACAAGATGCTCACCAGCACATCTAGGACAAACCGGCTTATTCTTGCACACTCCAGACACGTGATGGTAGCCGCAACAATTGTAGCAACGGATGACATTGATTGCATCATACACCCTGCAAACGTCAAAACCAACAAACAGCTGTGACTGCTCCATTGCTCTCAAGTAGGTTGACGCATCAACCTGTAAAGTCGCCTGGAATACCCTGTTGTTGCCCTTAAGTGGACTCACTGACACAACCTTGAACTGGCAGTCCCCAAAAGTGTCCGAATTTTGCGCCCTGATCAGAGAAGTAAGCTTATCGGCATCGTAACGCTCAGTCATACCTGCAAATCGCAATCTTGGATGCAACTTCACAGCATCTCTAACGTCATATTCCTTAGACAAAGTAGAGCCAACCAACTGCTTTAGTTTATCCGCACCCTCACCGGAGGAACAACTCACCATGACCCCGCCACCCGATATATGCTTTACCCCAACCAAGCCCAAACCAGAATTAGCCGGGTCAACTGAGCGCATAAGATCAGCCTTAGTACGGGTGTTACTCTGCTGAGACTTGGGTTTAATAACGACTGTAGTCTTTCTCGATGCAATATCACTATAACGTAGAGCTTTGACATGGGGCACACCAGGAGTATCAGGCGAAGATGAGGACTTGGACTCAGTATCCCTCAAAGAATCTCGCAAGTTATGGTTATCAGAACGCAACAACTTCAGCTCCTCAGCCTGCAACTGTACCTGCAACTTTAAAGCATTAATTTCACTCTTAAGAGAACCAAATTCAACAAACAAATCCCTCCTAAACGCCTCCAAGTAGGTCAGCACCGCACCCTTACCATCACGTGCAGCCAGACCGGCGGGAGACAATGCGAAGCTGTCCCCAATCACGGTGACTCCCGAGGCATCACCCGCAGCATCCCCAGCGCAGCCCTGACAGGTCCAAGAACCCTTGCTCTTGGTCAAAGACTCAAGAGTCACCCATGGGCGCCGACTTTTGAAAATCTCAATGGGTGCACACCACCACACAGCTAGATTATTTATGCTGACATAAGAGGTAGGGGGGTCCGGGGGGCGGAGCCCCCCGGTGTAAGCGCCGCGGGCGAATTTTTTTTTGATTTCAAGGTCATCGTATATTTAATAATTTTATTACATCTTTGATTCCACAATTCAAAATTTCAATTAAACTATTCAAATAAAGCATTTTCAAACAAAACTCTAAATTTTGATAGGAAAACAAAATATAAAATCTTTGAAAATAGGCAAGTATTTAATAAAATTACTAATGAGAAATAACTTATTCTGGTAACTTGGTAACTAGAAAAATTATAATGATTAGCAAAAAATTTCACTTTTTTTTTTAGCGACGTGATGGAACATGGAAAGTATTCCGTCTCACCGATGAACAGACTATGAACTCATTCGCAACATCATCTATATTCAAAGCACATGTCTCTTCTTTGTGAACATGAACAATTGCTAAATGGTTCAATCTCTGTTGTCCCATAGTCTGACGAATGTAGGTTTTCAGTCTTCGCAGGCAAGAGAATGACCGCTCGGCTGTACATGTTGATGTGGGGATTGTGACCAAACAAGTTATGAATCGTTTGAATTCACTTAGAATTTCACGAGCCATATGGCCGTCGTTTCGAGTTCGAAAGAAATTTAAAACATCGTTAAGATTTCCAACTTCATAACCTTCCTGTTTAGCAACGTCAAGGAACATATCACGTTGTAATTTGAGCCGTTCTCCATCAAAATCGGACTTATAAAAGTTGGTGACAGTCTTTACATCCTCTTCTGTTCCTGTGGCAAATCGCTCCATTTTTGTTAAATGATCCATTGTATCGGACTGGAATCTTGTGTTGAGACTGATCAACGTTTGGTCAATGACCTTGTAGAATATCTGACGATATTTATCTTTAGGAGTATCAAAATGATGGGTAGTTGATGTTGAGTCATCGAGACGACGAGGGAGTTTTCTTTTGCGAGATAGAACTGGCTGCTCGATTTCTATTTCTTCACATTTCTTTGACGTCTCATCCCATATAATGTCGAAATCATTTTGTCGTTGTTGTTGAATTTCTTTTGTCAAAATGTCAACGCTATGAAATATATTCTGCAGATGAAGTGTGGTTTTTTGAAGATGCGAGTTCAGTGTTTCTATCCGAGCAAAAACTTTTATCATCAATTGAATAAGGAAAACGTTCTCAAACTTCAACATCTGTTTAAAAAAACCGCTTGCTTTGGCGCCAGGTTCTCCTCTTTCGCCACTCATTTTCTTGAGGAACGTTAATAAAACCTCATAATTGGCTTCCACTGTTTGCAAAGAAATAATTCGCAGACACCATCTTGTTGGGCAGAATGGGCGCAGTCGGCTCACTTCTGTCAAGTTGTTGGATGGTTCATCATCAGATTCTTTTTGCAGCTTGTTGAAACATGCTGCTCGCTTAGGAGAGTTTCTGACAAATCCAATCAGCTCTTTCATCAGTGTCAAAAAATCTCTAATAAGAGCAATACCCTGCATTGAGTCCTGTACAACTAAGTTCAGTCTATGAGCTGTGCAGTGGACAAACAGAGCTCGGGGTTCGTCGGTTTTAACTCTAGATTGTAACCCAGATATTTTTTCGCTTACACTACTTGCCCCATCATAACATTGTCCTCTGCATCGGTTGATATTCAAGGAAAATCTTGATAAGACATCTTTTACTATGGTATGAAGTGTTTCGGCATTGGTTTCCGCGGTTTCATAAAATCGCATGAAATATTCATCTACAGACAAATTTTCATCTACTGTTCTCAAACAAATCGATACTTGTTCTTTCACCGAAATATCTGCAGTTCCATCTATCATGATCGAATAAAATTCAGAAGACTTGATTTTAGTTATAAGAGACCTTTGAACACTTTTTGCCATGATGGATATGATTTCATTCAAAATATCGTGCGACAGCCATTTATATTTAGTTCTACCCAACCAAGACTTCAGGACAGAGTTGTCTTCTGCTCTTAACAGAAGTAATTGTCTGATATTCGATCGTTCATCCGTGTGACCCCTGATCGCGAGCCCTTGCTGTACCAAAAATCTCAGTGAGGTTATAATCGCGATCAGTGCATTTCTAGCTGCTTTCATTTCTGTAACTTTGGCGTCATTTAGAGATTGCGAGACATTTGCGCCTGCTTCTACGGATTCAATAGCTAAAGAGCAAGCACGGTGAACTGAGCTCCTCTCATGTATGCGAAATCGTTCAAGAGCTTTTGACCAACTGTTGAATCCATCGTAGACAAATGCATCAAGCGATTTCTTTTCAGATGCAGAAAACTTCGGTAATGGTGCTTTTATTTCCTTAACCGCTTTGCAACATACCTTGCAGAAAATTTTCTCATTTTCTTGTGTAAAAATCCAAGGAAACTGATTTATCCACTGACTACGGAATCGTCTGCCAGAAGGGTTCACACTGTTCACAGGGTTCACTATTTCGGATGTTGCGGTTGCATCACTTTTGGTTGAAACAGCACCGGCTCCGGCTATATTTGCATCTTCCAGTTCATTGTTGTCTGGAGCTGATGATGTTGATGTCAGCTGCTGAGTAGGCTGACTAGATTTTTTATTGATTTTTATCAAATACCTATCCATGATTTTTATTCACGTGGAACCTGGACCTTGGAAAACATTTGGACATTGAAATTTTTGGAAATATAAATGATAAAGAGCTACTTACCAACTCAGAAATGTCTCGTAGATAGTGCTACAATATTTATTTGACAGAATTCACCGCAACTCTCACAAAAATTATTCGCAATCCCTCAAAAATACTTTTTATTTCTCTCAATGTGCACACAACTGAATCGACCGAGCTCTTTGACGACTCGTGTCTTTCTCCCCTACTCCACTTTAAATCTATCTGCTCTAAAAGTGCAATTTATAACTCAATTTTAATTTTAGTCCAATTTTAATCGCAATTTTAACTAAGTTCAAAGATACGATTTCCTCTATACCTTTTGTAACCCGATTTTAAGAGCGATTTATAACCCGATTTTAAGTGCGATTTATAACTCGATTTTAATTTTAGTCGCTAACTATTTCAATCGCAATTTTAACACATTCAAAGATATGATTTCCTCTATACCTTTTATCGCAAGACAAAATCGCAGCGATTTTAGGTATTTTATAAATCGCACTTAAAACAACAAATCTCACCCTACGCTCTCTGCCTCTCCGATGGATGCTTGGCTTCTGCACCACATCTGGTAGCCACATTCCGCCACATTTACATATATTCATCCATTCATAAAAATAAAAAGTCGTTCCCTCGAAAATTGTGTAGGAAGGTCGGGAGGACAGGTAGGTAAGTATGTATATTTTCAATGGGGGTGATAAGTTTTCAATGGGTGCTCTGCACCCATTGGAGCATTTCGATGGGTGCACGCGCCCCGATGCACCCATGTAGTCGGCGCCCATGGAGTCACCACAGACATATCAACACATTTGATGTGGAAGTACCCCCCGCACTGGCAACAGCTGACAGCATCATCGTAACGAGAGCATTTGCCATCGCAAGCACTGCACGTCACCATCGCAGCCACCAGCCCCCCCACCTACACCCCACAAACTCTGAAAAATGTCGAAACAACAATAATAAAATAAAAGTGAATGAACACAAAACAGCAAAATGGACAGGGACACAAGTTTTCTTCACACCCAGGGACCTGTCAAGGTGACTAACACAAATGTAAACAAACAGAGATAGGCCACGGAAGGGTACAAAACATAGTGAGACAAAGGTATCAACGTGCGGCCGGCATCGGCGAAAAACGGGTCCGGCTATCAACACACAAAAAAAAACACAACCGATAACTTAATACAATTTCATAAAGCAAGAATCACGGGATTAAGTAAAAATCACAGGCTCTCGGCACCAACCGAGGCCAGAAGATCCAGGAGAATCACCTGCGCTACCGAACGGAACCAATCGCGAAATAAAACACCCCCGAAAAACCACCCAAAACAATCAAAACACGAGAGAGAAATTCACAACCTGACAAGAACAGTTTTTTTTTTAACTCGCAATTGTTAGATAAAAAATTTAAAGATAAAACGTCCAAATACATTGGTAGTATGATTCTATGGATTAATACTGAAGTTGTGGTAGGTAACTCCGACGTGCCGATGGGAAATTGCTGGAAAACTCTACGGCAGCGGCACACGACAGCTTATGCTACTGCCGAGCTGCTGGCCGACATTAATTTTTAATTATCCGATACATTTCTCAGTACATCCGACCTTGTTTCCGAGAATTACTTGGCATACTATGGACGGATAGCGCTAAGTACGTACCTACCTACCTACCTACCTACCTACTTACCTGAAAGTATTAACAAACTATCCTGATGCCTCCCGTCCAATAATTATTTTTATATCTACATATTTGCTCGACAATAAGGGGAAAATCGATGTCTGGCGCATTATCGTTGACAGTATCTTTTTTTATTAATTCGCTGATAAAATGCGTTTTTACAGGCGCTTTTATTGTATTTGTCTACAATTATTATTGGCGCATTCAGCCAAGTTGGGAATTGGGACGCTTTATCCGTTTATCCTCGCGTTTATCCGTCCGTCGCAGGGTCAAGAGATATGGCACGTTGACAGACTTTTTAGTGATTTGCTGCCGCAATCTTTGATCCGCCATATTGAACTCCCCACAATTCCGATTCCAATGAAACTAAGAACCTGTACTCGTTTTGTGTGGGAATTATGATCCTGAGTTCCACTGTTCGCCGCCTTTGATCAGTCACATGGATTTTTTTTCAAATTTGTTCCGATCCTAATGAAACCTGGAATTTCGATTTCGAGAAGTGAGCGTTCTGATGGCATTCAACTACCGTTTTCTAACCAAAACTAAAGTTTCTATGGAATCGCGTTCATGATGCCGAAATTGATGATTATTTTCGAGCTTTCTTTCGCCGAAGCTTATTTTCTCAGGAATGACGTTTTATTGGCACCACACTATATGACATTACAGCTTGATGCTTCGATTCGCGAATGCAAGACGACCCACGAACACAAACAAACTGTACTTCGTTTATATGCCGTCGTGCTTTGACGTCAATTGGGTTCCTTCAATATTAGAACATTGAAAAAAAAAATCCAGCAAGCATCTTGACTTCAAAAGCAACAAGCAGCACTTTTCTACGGTCTATTTGTTTTTATTACTTTTTTCTTTTTCCTAATATCGAAAAGTTTTCCGTACACTTACCCAAAAATAAATCTTCAGTCATAGTGCATTGCACATTGTCTTGGCGATTCTGTTTTTAAAATTAGATTACCTCGATTGTTTTCCGAGGCCGCTAGATGACTGTAATACCTACTCTCCATCTAGTGTTTACACACGCTTTAAATTTTCGGTTGTATAGGTAAGGTATGCCATGTTATGCTACATTAAGCCTTGATCCCGATGACCCTGCGTGAGCCATGATTTTCGCAAGTTTTCTACTTGAAAAATAAATGAATTTATTGTTGTAGAAGTAGGTAGTAGTAGGTAGGCATTATCTTGATGAACAGAAATGACTAATAAGAACCACAGCATGTTTGAGGTTTGAGAAGTGTAGGTATGGTATTTCCAACCAAGACGTACTAGTCAGCAGCCGTAAAATTTGATAATGATAATTATTATTGTTTCAACATATAAGCATAGTCATTCGTTACGTTCCCGTATTACTCCAAACTACTTAAAATCGCTGTACCTACTTGGTCGTATGTTTGAATAATATCGAATGTAATGTCTCCTCGGGAGAATTTCATTTGGTGCAGTTGAATCACGAAAGTCGGAAATACGTACCTACACCAACACACGCCAACTAAAAGTGTCATGCAATTTATATTCTGTCGATACCGTACAAGAAAAAAGTCAAATTTGTTTTTGAAATTATTGCCCAAAGCAAATAACGCCACGAATATAAAACGATTTTTAGGGGAACCTGGGATAAATAGTGGCTCCTTTGTGAGACCTTGGTGCAATGATGCTCGGTGGAATCATTATCATTAGCATTGCACCTATAGGTAGTCGTTTGCTATGAATGGATTCATTTATTCACAATATGTACTAGATTTTCTTTAGTGAAGATATTTGCAGGGCCGATTCTGACTCGTCGGCCGCCCTTGTGCGAAAAATATTTGGCCGCCCGTCAGCTGTAACCCCGAAGCAATTTTCTGACGGGTGCGCCCGGGGTCCCTGGAAATTGCACCGCAGGCGATTTTTTTTGCGGGCCTGAAGCCGCCAAGACCCCCATTTTCAATAGAATTATAATCTATATTGCGCTAAATGCTTACGTTCATGGCTACCTCACTTTAGCATACCACATTGATGTTCTTAGGTACCCACTTAGGTATACCTATCAATTTATATTGATTTTGTAGTTGAATGGAATCGGAAAAAGCTATTCAAATAGATAGTTGTCTATCGATAAGAAGACAAAACCCAGAAAAGTGTCATAATTATTGGTAAAATACCTCTAGTCTTGGAATAAAATTTAAAACACAACTTGCAAAATTCTGCAAACAAAAAAAAATGACAAATCTGATACATATCAAGTACAGGGTGATTCATGAGTGACCTTACATAGGATAATGGGAGATAGAAGACTTTGAGGCGAGTCAGGATCCACTAAGAAATTTTTTTTCTCCAATGGTTACGAAGATACAGAGTGTTTTGTGTGTTTCGTATGAAATTTTGATAAGCGATATTTCTGAAACGGCCAAAGGTATTTTGTTGAAATCTACCAATAATATTTCTCTGTTGGAACTCATCCCGAAGCCATACCGAGTAAGTCAAAATCCAGGGCCGGGCTAGAAAAAAAAGTGCCCCTTTTTTGTTTCATCAAAAAGTACATTTTCTGACCGCTTTTCTAAAAAACTGCCAGCGGATTCAAAAAGCTAAGGAAAAGTGCTTTAAGAATCACTCTTCAATTTAGATGGCACACCTAAACCGTTTCGACATAAAAATATAAAGTAAAATATAAACATAGTAAAATTTGTGGGTGAGTTCCCATTTTCAACCGGACATAATCGACTCATTGTTTGATTGGATTTATTAAAATTCATTTTTTGGCTTGTCTCTGTTGAATAGAAGGGCTTGGTTGAAAGGAAAATTCCAGAGCCGACCATTTTTTTTTTGTGACAAAATCGAGAGTGAAACCAAAATTTGACTCGATTTGGTCGTAAAAAAAATCTTTGGTTATGGAATTTTTCTTCCTACTAAGCTCTTCTATTCCACAGAGACAAGCTTAAAAATGAATTTGAATGAATTCAATCAAACAATGAGTCGATTATGTCCGGTCAAAAATGGAAACTTACCCACAAATTTTACTTTTATTTTTTATGTCGAAACGGTTCAGGTGTGCCATCTAAATTGAAGAATGATTCTTGAAGCATTTTTCCTTAGCTTTTCGAATCCGTTAGCAGTTTTTCAGAAAATCAGTCAGAAAATGTACTTTTTGATCAAATAAAAAAGGGGCACATTTTTTTAATCCTGGCCCTGGGTTCTGACTCACTCAGTATGGCTTCATGGTGAGTTCCAATAGAGAAATATTACTGGTGAATTTCAAGAAAATATCTCTAGCCGTTTCAGAAATATCGCTTATCAAAGTTTCATACGAAACACACAAAACACCATGTATCTTCGTAACCAATGAAGAAAACAAAATTTCTCCAGTGGATCCTAACTCGCCTTGAAGTCCTCTATCTCCCATTAGCCTATGTAAGGTCATTCATGGATCACCCTGTATATAAAAGGTACTAGGTCTATGAGTAATTAGTAAGTGCTAGGTATACCTACTAATGGCCAGTATTTCGATTTCCTAAAAAAGTTTTGTATAGGCTATTTGGCAAATGAACCATTCGCAAAGTTCATCAGCCAAACAGACTATCCGAAATGTTATCAAGAGATGAAAATTCTGGCCCTTCCTTATAATATCGAAGTCGGTGATGAATACATATATGACAGGTACTTTAGACGATATTGACGGAATAAAAGTCAATAACGAACAAAATTAAGGTATTTATCTGAGAAAGGGCGTCCACCTCGACTCCATTTTTGACAACTCGTATTTTTTCGACACCAAAAATCATATACATTTTTTTCAACACTCAATTTTTTGTTCAAAAAAATTTCGCCGCCCTTGAATTTTGGCCGCCCTTGTGCAGGGGCACTCCCAGCACACCACTCAGAATCGGCCCTGGATATTTGTGTGCATTTGAGTATACCTTGTCATCGTCTCGGACTTTCAAAAACTAAAAAGTTTCATAAAAAATCCGAGGGAAAGCTCTCAATGCTGTCAAGCCTTTTTGGTGCTATTTTTTCATTTGGAAAAGTATGAAAAATTCAGATATGTATAGATTTTTCATAGTTTTTTTACTATGAAAGTTGATACAAAAAAAACCATTATCTTCTTTATGAACTGCAGTAAGTTACGTGTTTGATGTGCAGGATTCTGTCGGCAACCTTTGGATATTCACTTGCAGTTTTGTTTTCGTTTCATGTGCCAATTGATGGATAACATCAAGGAAGAGGCAATTGTACGTGTGCTAGAATATTGTAAATTGACCATCGATTAACACCCGGGGTATTTTTAATTTTTAACTGCACATGTCAAGGTTCATGCTCTGCATAATGTAAGTGTTTCTTCTCATACCCCGAATTTTTTTGTTCTGGTTAACTTCGATTATTTTTCATATAGGTGTGTAAGTACCGTCCAACCATTAGAGAATCGAGATGGCTCGATTTGTGACCTATCACAGCAGTTTTATACCCAATACAACATCTACTAAATTTGCTGAAATTCTACAGTAAATAAGCTGCGCAGCTTAATGAAGAGAACTGAATTTTTGTTATTTCTTCACCTTGTATTACAAGTAGAAGTTCAGTGCACACCCACTAGTTGATAATTTTTATTGATTAGTCTATCACAAATAGCTCGACAAAATCACTTTGAATAGCGAAAATAGCAGGGGACCAAGCCCCACCTTTTAATACCCCATATTTTTGAAAATTAACGTAATTTTTTTTTCAATTTTTTTCGTGTTCTTGAGTGTATGCTATGTACGGCTCTGAACTCGGAATGCGATATTTTTGAGACACCCTGTATAGACTTAGTAGGTGCATATACAGGGTGATTCAAAAATGGCGCATTTCCTCCCGTGTACGTTGTGGGAGACATTAAGGGAGCACGGAAAAAATAGTAAAAAAAAATTGGCTCATTTATCCTTCGAGTTATGAAGAGGTGAAGTTGAGAATTTAACTTCTTCAATTTGCATGATTTCAAAGCAAAGCATTGTTACTTGCGAAGAGTCACATGTCGTTAGTAGTTCCTGAATGAAAATTTCTCTTGCAACTGAGATTTGAGTCGTATTTTCATATTTCAAAATTCGTTTTTCACCTCAAAAGTGCCGTGAAAATACATTTGGCAAGTATGTTTGGTATGGTCTGGCAGGTTCTACAGAGTTTCCAGGGTAACAATCCTAACAATACAATAATGCTATTGTGATGTACCTCTTTGATCTAAAGGTGCCAGGTAGGTACTAATGCGATGCTGCCAGATTGGACAGATTTGTTTTTGTTAATAACTTGCAAATCGAAGCCGATTAATTTTTTTCATTATTTTTCCCATGCTCTGTCAACGTCCATTATAACGTGCCCGAAAGGAAATGCGCCATTTTTGAATCACCCTGTATGGTTTTAAAGGATACTTGGCAGATTATACAGGGTTTTTCCAAAATGGTGCTACAAACTTCTAGGGGAGATTCCCCATCAAAAATGGACAAGGAAAATATATACCTTTGATGTCCTAAAATGCTCAGTTGAAAAGTTACAGGGTGTTCAAGTTGACTTTTTAAAACTGATTTTTTGACATAAGTTTTGAACCGTTTAACCGATTTTGTTCAAGTTCTCACCAAAGTTAACTGAAATAAGTCTCTATCGAATAATAGTAACGTGTTGGAGAAAAAAGTTCAGGGGCGTAGATAATGGGGGCTGTCCTCATATTTCCCCCCCTATTTTTTACACCCCTAGCTATTTTCCCAAATTGTTCTTATTTTTTTATTCTACGTTCAATTTAGAGAAAAAAGTTACTCTTGCAAAATTTTGATTAGAGGCTTCGTTTTTGAGATATCTGAGTTTGAAACTTTGGAAAACATCTCGAAATCGCCACTTTCAATGAGCCCAATTTTTTTTCCCTGAAAAGCTCTCGTTTCTCAGAGGAAATAGTGGTTATCAACTAAGAAAATTGAAGAGAACCTATTCCTGCTGAAAAATCATGAGTTTTTTTTATTCTAATTTTTTGGCCTTGGAAAGTGGCAATTTCGAGATGTTTTCCAAAGTTTCAAACTCAGATATCTCAAAAACGAAGCCTCTAATCAAAATTTTGCAAGAGTAACTTTTTTCTCTAAATTGAACGT
This sequence comes from Anaspis maculata, assembly GCA_949128115.1. Taxonomy (NCBI): domain Eukaryota; kingdom Metazoa; phylum Arthropoda; class Insecta; order Coleoptera; family Scraptiidae; genus Anaspis; species Anaspis maculata. Next base: position 104,223,049 of record OX421962.1, on the reverse strand, counting down.
AGAATAAAAAAATAAGAACAATTTGGGAAAATAGCTAGGGGTGTGAAAAATAGGGGGGGAAATATGAGGACAGCCCCCATTATCTACGCCCCTGAACTTTTTTCTTCAACACGTTACTATTATTCGATAGAGACTTATTTCAGTAACCTTTGGTGAGAACTTGAACAACATCGGTTGAACGGTTCAAAACTTATGTCAAAAAATCAGTTTTAAAAAGTCAACTTAAACACCCTGTAACTTTTCAACTGAGCATTTTAGGACATCAAAGGTATATATTTTCCTTGTCCATTTTTGATGGGGAATCTCCCCTAGATGTTTGTAACACCATTTTGGAAACACCCTGTAGAGGTTCAAATTTTTTTTACTGGATTCCTTTTTTATATAATTTTTTAAGAAATATGTTTGTGATTTCACGTGTTTGTTGTGTTGATACATAAGATGTAATGACTTTTATATAAGTTGTATATGGATATTACAGTTTATGTGTATCTGGCTGCGCCCTCGTTCTGCAAATTTTGGCTTCATGTCTGGAAACCACTTATGTAACAGCCAACTCGTAAACTACTATTGATCATCTATTCTACCAATGTTCAAAAATATTAGGTCCCTTCGTTTCGGTTTTTTTGAGTGCGCATGTGTGGCGCGAATTTCATAGTTTCGTACACCGATATTGAAAATTACCACTAAAAAATATTGTAATGCACCTAAAATTCCACAAATAATTTGGTTGAATGTTAGATACAATTTTTTATATTCAAAGGAAATGTTTCATTGGAATTAAGTTCAATGATCATTTGTGGAAGTCCAGGAACAACGAAAATGGCAACAGCGCTCAAAACAACAAGGCATATAGGTGCCAACTGTCACTTGTCACAATTATGATGACACTTCTCGTTTCTACCTGACCTACATTTCATTTGCTTATGTTTTGACGAAAGAACACAACTTGTTGGAAATGGCTGTACCGAGAAGGAAGTTCAAAAAAGCTACGAAGAGATACATTTTTGGTGTGTGTAAAAGTGACAGCCAGGAACCATTAGTTGGTCAGGCGGCTAGACAGAGCATGCAGCGTTGCCGAGTTTCCATATTTACACTGACAGGTGTACTGAAGTTTTCAAAATCTGGCGCTTTTACACATGCGTACCGGCCCAAACGAAGTAGCCTATTGTTAGTGATTTTTCCTGACAGATTTTAGCGAGTATTGTATTAAGTCTTTCCCAACAACACTCAAAACCAGTTTTAGAACCGTTCAAAGCATGCGTCTAAATGAATCATACACGACGCGCGCACGCATAGGATAATTATTCATTTGGACGCATGCTTTGAACGGTTCTAAATAGAATTGGTTTTGAGTGTTGTTGGGACAGACTTATTGTCTCCCAGTGATTTGGATAGAGACCTTTCAACAACCATTATTCAAAACCACAAAGGAACATTATACGCAAGTTCCCTTAGCATCAGGTAAATTTTCAGAAAGTCATTCTTAGAAACAATACATTATGATAGGTACACACATCATGAACAGGTACGTATCTTGGACGCCCTTTTATAAATAGACTTTCGACTTTCGCCAAATGCTAGTCAGTTATTCGGCAACAGTTTTGAAAAGAACACGAAAATTCGCGAGTCGCGTTTATCAATTCCGCAAGACGAACAGAATCCCAGTGAAAATGGTGAAGAATACTCGTTCCAGAAGTGTCCTGCGCAAAACCCAAGACAGTTGGGCGAAGAAGCTCGGACATATCGGCTTGAACAAGTTGAATCGCGTGCGTACGTTGGCCGACGGTTCCACTGCCTACGTGTTTTTGGTTCAACTGGACGGCCAGCCAGATTCTGCCTTCGCCCTGAAAACCATGCAGAAGGCCCAAATAAAAAGCCAGCCCGCTCGAAGGAGGGTCATGTCAGAAAAGAAGATACTGAGCAGCATACGGAGCGACTTTGTCATTAGATTGTACAAAACGTTGAAGGATAAGAAACATTTGTACTTCCTGACTGAATATTGTCCTGGCGGAGACATGTCCAACCGTGGCCCATTGCCCGAAGTCGCTGCGAAATTCTACATCGGGTGCATAACGGAAGCACTGGACTGTTTGCATTCAGAAAACGTCTCTCACAACGATCTCAAGCCCGAGAATCTGGCCCTGGACGACGCAGGTTACCTCAAAGTGATCGATTTTGGCCAAGCTGAGGAAGTCACACCTGGAGAATTGTCCCACACCATCAGCGGTACGACCGCGTTCGTGGCTCCCGAGGTTCTCTTGTCGTGGTCGATGGTAAACAACGGCCAGGCTTCCCTAGGACGAGACAGATCCGTGGATTTGTGGGCGTTGGGAGTGCTCTTTTATGAATTCTTAAAAGGCAAGTCCCCTTTCGAAGACAAGCACGGTGACCAGAAGGAGACCTTCAAGAACATCATCAAAGGAATCGATTCGGTTCGTTTCCCGAAGCGGTATTTTTCGCCAGCAGCCGTGGATTTGATCCGGAAGCTTTGCGCGGCTGATCCGACGAAGAGGTTGGGGTACGGAGGTATCGAAGAAATAAGAAAGCATCGGTAAGTTGCTGGTATTTGTTGACTTGATTGGGCAATGGTTTTGATTTTTTTTTTCTATTTTCAGATGGTTCGCGAATTTCAATTGGGATGCACTTCGAATGAGAAAGTTGAAAGCACCGGCCGTTTTGCCTAACTTCGACAGTGATATTGAAGTGATGGCTGACTCAGAAATCGAAGAGGATGAGTCCGATTGGGATATGGAGTTTTAAATTGATGTTGATCATACCTACATATACTTACGCACAATACAATAAAAATATCGCTATGTTTTGTAAATAATATCATCCATGCTTGTATAATACATATATATTTTTCAATTATTTATATTTTTTTAATAGTCCTGCTGCAAATTACCTGTGTAGACATGAGTAGAATGGAATGTGGGTGGAGTTTTTTATACACTGGCTGCAAAATTAACGCAAAACATAAATTTTTTCATAACTTTGAAGTAGGTTTTTTCAAACCGTTTGTCTGATTTAAGAAATTTTTTTTAGGTAAGAGGTTGAATTCTTAAGAATAACAGTTTGTAAGAAATTATCGAAAAAAGTCAATAATGACTATATACCATACATGTGACATGTGTGACATTGGTGTTGTGTTTTTTCCCAAATTTTTGAAGCCTCGCAAGAAGAGTACCAGTCACAGGAAAAGATCACATGCATGGCCAACTGTATCCTGGTCTCTTTTTAACATTCCTGTTTTTGTTTCATTTCAATATGTCAATTTTTAAGGAAGATGCAATTTTTTTTCTTTTCACATCATGATTTTTCTCATTTTGAGGGTTAGTTACTATTCGGGTTGAGTAGAATAGCTCTAAGCTAGACTCCGCCTATGATTTTGCTCTAATGATGTATTTTGATTTTTTTCCGCAATAAAAGACCATTTATTATTATTATTATTATTATTATTATTCAAGAAGAGTCATCCTCCGAAGAAGAGGAATGTGTTCATTGACTTGTAATTCTTGTCATAAAGTTGTACCGGATGGTACCCGTTCACAAAAATCTGTACCTCCCCACTTTTGGTTATATACCGGGTGTGACATTGGTGTTGTGTTTTTTTTCCTTATCTTTGGAGCCCCACATGAAGAGTACCATCCACAGTAAAAGATCACGATTCATGGCCAACTGTACCCTGGTTTTTTCTTTACCTTCTTGTTTTTGTTTATTTTCATTATGTCAATTTTTAAGGAAGATACTTTTTTTTCATATCATGGTTTTTCTCATCCTCCCTCTTCCTCAAGAGGAGGAATGTGTCCATTGCTCTTTCAATTATTGTCACAAGTTGCACCGGATGGTGCCCGCTCACAAAAATCTTCATCCCCTCAATTTTAGGCTATGTACCGGGTATGGCATCATTAGTGTCGCTGTCGATCTTTTCGATATCTTAGAAGCCCCCTGTAGAGAGTACCGGCAAAGGTATAAAATGGCAATTCAAGGCTAACAAAAGAAAGGAGAATTAAGAAAGGATAGAGCTAGGTATATACAGTTTGCCTTGAATCGGCATTTTATACCTTTACCGGTACTCTCTACAGGGGGCTTCTAAGATATCGAAGAGATCGACACTAATGATGCCACACCCGGTACATAGCCTAAAATTGAGGAGATGAAGATTTTTGTAAGCGGGCACCATCCGGTGAAACTTTGTGACGATAATTACAAGAGCAATGGACACATTCCTTCTTTTGAGTAGTGACTGACCCTCAAAATGAGAAAAAGCATGATATGGAAAGAAAAAAAAAAGTATCTTCCTTAAGAATTGACGTAATGAAATGAAACAAAAAAAAGAATGTTGCGAAAAGACCAGGGTACAGTTGACCATGAATCGTGATCTTTTTACTGTGGATGGTACTCTCCATGTGGGGCTCCAAAAATAAGGGGAAAAACACAACACCAATGTCACACCCGGTATATAGCCATTATTGACTTTTTTTTTTGTTATTTCTTACACATTGTTATTTTTGAGGAATCAAACCTCCAGTCAAGAGAAGAATTTCTCAAATCAGACGAACGGTTTGGGAGAAAAACCGACATCAAAGGTGTGGCAAAATTTTGGTGTTGCGTTAATTTTGCACACCAGTGTATTACTTCTTATTTATTTTAGTGCTCTGAATTTTTTTCAAGGATTGCGGTGGTTTTGAAAGATATTTGTCATTCTAGTCATCTATTCTACCAGTATGGAAAAATAAGTGTTGATTTTGACTTTTTTGGTAGATTTGAGGGGTTGGACTTGGAAATGCTAATTTGGTCGATTTCGGGTGTCCCACGAAGTAACTGACATAGTTTAAGGGTATATGTACATTTCTGAGGCAAATCAGAATCTGCATTCAAAATTTCCCTAACGTCCTCCGTTTCCGATATACAGGGTGATTTGTGTGTTCACCCGGAAAGTTTGATTGACCATATCTCACGGATAGATCAATATAATCAAATGAAATTTTGCAGGTATGTTCTAACACCAAAGGCCTTTGTAGCGCCCTCTTCATTAATGAAAAAATACAGGACCGTAATCACAACTTTATTCTTCGAGGTTTTGTTGAAAAAGTCATCCTGTGTAGATTTTTTCCAAAATCTGATGTCATATTTGGAAACTACATGAAAAATGGAACAAAATGCGATTCTCAAATTTTTTGGCAACCATCAACAGAAATTGTTCAGGAATAATTTTAGAAAGGACCGCACGTTTTATATGAAAAAGTGGTTTCGGTGAATTTGGCTAAATTTTTTATATGTTGTAAATCTTGATTCAAGAAATATATTCCTGAAAAATTGGACCCCTCCTATGAACAGTTTTTCCCCTATACCCCTAATAAGGCCAAAATTAGGAAAAGTATCAATTTTTTTGAAATTCATGAAACTGGTTCAAATCGAACTCGTGATCATGAGAAAAATAATTAAAAAAATCCAAGTTGTGAATTGGGGTAGTTATCAAGGGGGTTGGGGGTCGAAATTGAGAAAATAAATTAAAATTTTCCGATTTTTTTTATTCTTATAAAATCTGAACAGAATTATAATCGAGAAATGATTTTGGAAAATCTAAATCCATTGATTGAGGGTTATTCTAAAGGGGGCTGGGGGTCAAAATCAAGGGAACGGAGTAACATCTCGAAACTTGCGATTCCCATCATTGGGAAAATAATTCAAAAAAATCGAAACCAATGAGTTCTGGTGTTATTGAGGAAGTAGAGGGTCGAAATCAAGACAACAATGAAATTCTGGACCTTACAGTTCATCTAGAAATTGATCTGGGTGAATGACAAAATGATAATAAAACCAATCTGCATAAGGATTGAGTTCTTCATTTCTCGACCATCCCTTTTCCCACCCACTATAATATTTGCCTACAGCCATGTCCTAGTCCAAATAAGAATTTGTCTCAAGCATTTTGAAATTTATGAAACTGGCTCAAATTAAGTTGAAGAATAAAAAATATAAGTTGTGAATCGGAGTAATTATCGAAGGAGCGGGGGTCGAAATCGAGTAAAGGAATTAGCATTACAGGAAAAGGGTAATGGAGACATAATTTAAAAAAATCTGAATCAATAAATTGAGATGGTTGAGATTGAGTTGGAGTGATTGAACTTCAAATTGGAATTAAAACAAATTATGTCTGGGTTAACGACACCTAATTGACTTTTTGTGAAGGAACAGTTTTTAACATTATGTGTGAAAAATAACATCTAGTAAATGGCCTCCTCGACTTTGTCTAACGGCGTGCAGACGGGAAGTCCAATTTGTAATAACTTTCTGGCAGATATCGGGCTATATTTCAGTAATAACACGCACAATATTGTCCTTCGGGGCTTTAATGGTTCTAGGCTTGTTCTTGTATACCAGGGACTTCACATACCCCACAGAAAAAAGTCAAAGGACGTAATATCGCAAGATCTCGCTGGCCAATTGAAATCGCCGTTCCGCGAAATTGTTCTTTCTTGGAAGTTTTCGGCCAACAAGTCCCAAGGTTCCTCCAGCTGTTGTGGCACGTAGCCCCGTCTTGTTGAAAGAAGATGATTTTGTTAAGATATACTGAGTATTTATGTCAAAAAATGACAGTAAAATCTTATCAAAGTTCTATCACTCTTATTGAAAGACCCAATCTGAAAATTCAGATTAAAAAAATTGAGCCTATAACTTCCAATATCGATCTATTTTTGGAATCCCATTGAATCAGCCAATGACCAAAAGCAGGATTTATGTTTATTTAAAAGAGATAGTCCAGTCAATTTTTTTTTACACAAGCTATATGATGGACAGCACACAACCGTGGAGAGCTTCTCGAGACTGTAATTAGTAATGCTGTTGCAAGTCTTGATTCCACAAGTGGGCCGCTATTCTTGAATCGTGTGAGAAAAGTCCCTGGGAGTTTTATATAATCCGTACTACACTTCTGTAGCGAAAGTTGCCTAAAAACACGTTTTTAGGCAACTCTCGCTAGTCAAACTGAAAATAGAGTTGTTGGGGGTTGCATTATGGGTTGCGTACGCACATCCGATCGATGTTAAATGCAGTTATTTATAATTTAATGAACAATGCGGACTTTTTGATGAAAAATAAGTAATCACTAGTGTGTATTAACCTCTAGCCTATTACCCTGCTCGCTGCGGCGCGTATTTTTCAACTCTATGGCGGTTTTTCACGCCATTTTCTAGCATTTGTTCGCAAATTTTGTATTTGACGCCATTACTTCAGAAGACGAGTATGCGCGCTGATGGTGCGCTGGATAATGAAAGGTACTATTAATTGATTTAGATTTTCCAAAATTATTTCTCAATTATTATTCTGTTCAGATTATATAAGAATAAAAATATTCGGAATTCGAATTTATTTTCTCAATTTCGACCCCCAACCCCCTTGATAACTACCCCAATTCACAACTTGGATTTTTTTAGTTATTTTTCCCATGATCACGAGTTTGATTTGAACCAGTTTCATGAATTTCAAAAAATTTGAGACTATTCCTAATTTTGGCCTTATTAGGGGGGTAGGGAAAAAACTGTCCATAGGAGGGGTCCAATTTTTCAGGAATATATTTCTTGAATCAAAATCTACAACATATAAAAAATTTAGCCAAATTCACCGAAACCACTTTTTCATAGAAAACGTGCGGGGTCCTTTCAATTTAAGACAGTTAAACACTATTTCAGATGGTCAAACAAAGTCATCATTTAAATTGTGGTGTTTCAACTGACCAAGGATAATTTCAGGAGAATTTTCTAGAAACATGAATTTGAATTTGGTACTCGGATTCATACCAAAGCAATGTTTTCAGAAAGCTCCTTAGTTTGCGAGATCATCAAAATTGAAATTTTGACTTTGTTAAGAATCGCATTTTGTAGCATTTTCCATGTAGTTTCCGAATACGACATCAGATTTTGAAAAGAAATCTATGCAGGATGAGTTTTTCAACAGAAACTCACACAATTTTGAGTAGGATCGTATTCTTTTTATAAATGAATAGGGCGCTACAAAGGCCCTTGGTGTTAGAATATACCTGCGAAAATTCAACTGATTCTATTGATCTATTCGTGAGATATGGCCAGTCAAAGTTTTTGGTTGAACACATAAATCGACCTCTATATCGGGAACGGAGGACATCGGGAAAATTTCGAAAGCAGATTCTGACTTGTCTCGGAAATGTACATCTGCCCTCAAGCTATGTCGGTTACTCCGTGGAACATTCTGTATAGTGACATTTCCTTTAACTTGAGTGGTTTGACATGAATTCGATAGATTTTAACTATTTCTATTTGCCCATTATATTTTGACAGATTTTAGCCAGTACTGTATTTTCTTCCAGTGATTTGGAGAGAAACCTTTCAACAACCATTGTTCAAAAACACAAAGGAACATTATAGTCCGGACGTTAAGCGACATGAATGGGACCCACCTTGCATTTTCGAGACAAGCGACGAAATTTGGCACACCTGTTCACTAGACCCTACTCTTCGATTCAAGAAATGTTGCCACCATCTGCGGAAATCGCGCAGACACTTTATACAGGGTTCAGTAGAAAAAATTTGTTGAAAAATCGTAAATTGTGAACCATAATCGGTGGACATATGTAAATCAGGATATTGATGACTGATTCCATGCCCATGATGGTACTGCAAACAGTTTTGAAATATCTTGAGGCGTTTCCGAAATACGTTGGAAGAAGTGAAATTTCTTCAACTTTCTTATTTTTTCAATAAATCAGTTGTTTTTGGAGATATTGAGCTGCAACTTGATATTCCGGCAAACAAATACGTTTATAATGAAACGCGATGTGGAGCCATCGACAAAGCCTGCTAGATTCGAAACTAAGATCTTCAACTTTTTTTCCATCGTGAGCGCCATCTTCAAATTGCCCTTCGTGAAATTGTTAAAAAAACAACAGGTAACGACTTTATTGGACACACGCGTTCATTTTATCATGAAAAACCAGGTCCTGAATTGCAGCAATGACCTCTTCGGCCAAGAAACGTTATCAAGTTAGTTTTTCTTGATTTCTCTCAACTTAGGTGATAACCATCACCAAATGGAACTTTGGATCGATAAGATGTTGACCACATTATAATCCACATTATTTTGTGCAGCCAGTCACTGAATTTCATCATCATCAACCAAGTGGTGTTCTTTTGGCAAACAGTTGAACAAAAAGTTTGCTTCGACTTCAGTGAAAAAAAGGAAAACGGCAGGGTCACGTCGTCCCTTCAAACCAGATTGCTGAAAATCTTTTACCAAAAATGCTACCAATTGATACTGAAAGAGTTTGGAGGAATGTCTGCTGTAGTTTCAAGTTGAACCGAAATGGATTTTTCCATCCTACTTCTGCAGGAGGGACGTCGAAAGTGTTGCTACAGCTTAATATTTGAAGCGTTTTTTGTTGAATATTGCCGGAAACGCTTCAAATATAATAGTCTAGGCTAATTTTTCATAAAAGCGCTTCCTTAACGTTTCAAAAGGCATTTCATATATCAGTTGGGAAACAAGACATTTTGAAGTATACGAATCGCGCTGAGTATGAAAACCTCTGTTGGCACCTCGAAATTTTGACTCTAAGGCCCCCAGGGCCCCAATTTTGATTTTTCGTTAGTTTCCAAGTGTTCATAATGTTTTGCATTCAACCTGCTATAACTCAAAAACCACGGGAGTTGAAGCGCAGATTTTTTCAGCTCTGTAATTTCAAATCATTTCCAAACCTCCATGCCAAATTTCTCCTCCTCAAGTTTGACAATTACCTCTTCAAACAGCAAAAATCACCAAGAAGTCCAAAATGCAAGAGATACCGACACAAAAACTTTGACCTGTGGGGACCTCAATCAATTATTCAAAATAAGTTCATACATGTATGAGACAATATGTAGAGAATACCCCAAGGAAGTTTTTGCGAAGTGGACGTCGTAAAATATCTTTCGGTTGTCAAGTTATGATTTTTTTAAAACCGACATCGAAAATGACGCGCGGTATCGGGTGCCCGTATGGCGATCGGCCGGCCGCGTCGACAGCGGCAAGGGCTGGTCCTTGCTATACATGAGAGATTGTATTTCTTTGGATTAAATTTTGTAATGCATATTCATTCCTTTTCGAATAATTTGACCAATAGTCGTTTCGTTTCTGTTTTCAGTGGTGAATACTTATCGATAAAGATTAGAGATTTTTATTGTTTGAAATGTTATATTATGTGAGTAGGTATATACTTGTATTTAGATCGAAAAATAACTCGATCACACCACTTATTCACACAAAGGGAGCTCTACTAATTTTGAAAAAAGAGCTTCAGCACTTAGCTGGTACACTTTCTTCGAAACAGAATAGACATGAGACATACAATGCAATACATTTATCTAGCCGTGACAGCAGTAATTCTTTTTGCTTCACTTTGCACTGAATGTAAAACCGGGATACGGACATTTCACCGTCACCCAACTCACCGAATCGCCAATTCGCCGACAGGACAATAATCACCGACTGGCCGATTCACCGACAGGATATTTCAGCGACTTACCAATTCAACGACAGGTCATTTCACCGACCCGCCGACTCACCGACAATATATTTCAGCAAGAGTTCTTTTTCGACCCAAGTATCATCCTTAGACTCATCAGACAAGAGCTGATTTTTTACGCAAGTATCCTCCTTCTTTTCAGACCCGCCAGATAAAAAGCTCATTTTTCACTCAAGTATTTCTCTTTTTGGATCCATATATCAGATAATAAACTGATTTTTGACTCAAGTAGGTATCATCCTTCTTTTTAGCGTCACCAAACAAGGAGCTAATTTTTGATTAGGTATCATCCTTCTTTACAGATCCACCAGATGAAGAACCGATTTTTTACTCGAAGGTCCCTCTTCTTTTTGGACTCACCAGAGAAGAAATTCATTTTATCTCAAGTATCGTCGTTCTTCTCAGGCCCACCTTATAAGGAAATGCTTTTTTGTAAAAGTATCATTCTTCTTTTTTACATAGATATAGGCCCGTATCGTAGTCAGACCTTAAGTAAGTACCTATAAGGTGGTCTTGAGTCTTAAGACCATGCTTATTCAAACACAGGCTTGAGCTAAGATGTTTTATACCATTATGGTGGTCAGCTTGTGGATATTTAGGGTGGATTTAGTCAGCTTATAAAAAGTCTCCGCCTAAGTCTGTTTTTGACTTGAGGATTTTTTTTTCAGATCCGTCAGTTGAGGAGTTTCTTTTTGACTAGACACCAGATATAGATATAGAGTCTATTTTTGAGTTCTTGACTCGAGCATCCTCCTTCTTTTCAGACCCACCAGATAAAAAGTTAATTTTTCACACCACCACTCTTTCAAGACCCATCAGATACATAAGCAAATGATTTTCGACTCAAGCATTCTCCTTCTTTTCAGACCCATCAGATAATGAGTCTATTTTTGACTCAGGTATATCATCCCTCTTTTTAGCGCCTCCAGACAAGGAGTCAATTTTTGACCAAGTACCTATCATGCTTTTTTACAGATCCACCAGATGAGGAGTCTATTTTTGACTCAAGTATTCTTAGACCTATCAGATTAGGAGTTCATTTTCGACTCAATTATATCATCAGATGAAGAACTGATTTTGGACTCCTTCTTTTTAGACCAACTAAACCAGATAAAAGTCAATTTCCCACTCAAATATCATACTTTTCAGACCTATCAGATTGATTGAAGAAAACTTGTTAAAAAAAAAGGCAATAGCAGTCTTTGGTGAATTGTTGAACTCATAAAATCTCATAAAATTACAACCACAGAGACCATAAAATGCGGCTGAAAGACCCTGTGCAAAGACAAATTATGTCGGTGCAGAAAAACAGGACAACCTTACATAAAAATGTGCTCTGTAGGGGACAGTGCCAGTGATGTAATGTATTGGAAAGAAGCTCAGTTTGGCATGAAATTATCGTTCCATTGACTGATGAAGTCTTTTTGCATCCCTAGGTATAATGTTACATACCTATTAGCATATTACAATTAAATGTTGAAAATCTCCAATTTAACTGATATTTGCTACTAAAAACATCAACAAAACGGCCGTTGGTCAGATAAAATGAATGGAGATCGATATGTAATAGCTCATGTAATACAGTATAATCAAAATAAACAAAATATCTCATGTATGGCGATGACCAGCCCTTGACGCTGTCGGCGCGGCGCGGCCGATCACTATCCGGTCACCCGATACCGCGCGTAATTTTCGATGTCGGCTCTAAAAAAATCATAACTTGATAACCAAAAGATATTTTGCAACGTCCACTTCGCAAAAACTTCCTTGGGGTATTCTCTACATATTGTCTCGTATATGTATGAACTTATTTTGAATGATTGATATAGGTCCCCACAGGTCAAAGTTTTGGTGTCGGTATCTCTTGCATTTCGAACTTCTTGGTGGTTTTTGCTGTTTGAAGAGGTAGTTATCAAACTTGAGACGAAGAAATTTGGCGTGGAGGTTTGGAAATGATTCTTAATTACAAAACTGTAAAAATCTGCGCTCTGCCTCCAGTGGTTTTTGAGTTACGACAGGTTGAATGCAAAACATCATGAACTTTTGAAAACCAAAGAAATATCAAAATTGGGGCCCTGGGGGCCTTAGAGTCAAAATTTCGAGGTGCCAACAGAGATTTCCATATTCAGCGCGATTCGTATATCCCAAAATGTCTTGTTTCCCAAATGATATATGAAATGCCCTTTGCATGTCACTTTTCAGGGATCTAGCCTAGTCTATAAGCTGTAGCAACGCTTTTCACGTCCCTCCTGCGAACTAAAATGTAACAATCAGTTTGAGCTTGGCTTGCACATTCCTCCGAATCATTTCAGTATCAGTTGGTAGCACTTTTGGGTACATATTTTCTTCAATCAGGTTTGAGGACAGAAGGTGACCCTGCATTTTTTGCCCTTTTTACAAATATTTGAGAAACTTTTTGTTCAACTGTTTGCCAAAAGAACACCACTCGACTGATGATGATGAAATTTGGTGACTGACGTTGCATTCATTTGATCCAAAGTTTTATTTGGTCATGACTGTCACGTAAGTTGAGGAAAAACAAGAAAAACGAACTTGATAACGTTTCTTGGGCTAAGAGGTCATTGCCACAATTGAGTACCTGGTTTTTCATGATGAAACATCGTGTGTGTCCAATAAAGTCGTTACCTGTTGTTTTTTCAACAATTTCACGAAGGGCACTTGTAAGATGGCGCTCATGATGGAAAAAAAATTGAAGATCTCAGTTTCGAATCTAGCAGGCTTTGTCGATGGCTCCACATCGCGTTTCATTGAAAACATATTTGTTTGCCGGAATATCAAGTTGCAGCTCAATATCTCCAAAAACAATTGATTTATTGAAAAAAGAAAAAGTTGAAGAAATTTCACTTCTTCCAAAGTATTTCGGAAACGCCTTAAGATATTTCAAAACTGTTTGCAGCATCTCCATGGGCATGGAATCAGTCATCAATATCCTGATTTACATACGTCCACCGGTTATGGTTCACGATTTACGATTTTTCAACAAATTTTTTCTACTGAACCCTGTATAAAGTGTCTACACGACCGCAGATGGTGGCAACATTCCTTAAATCGAAAAGTAGGGTCTAGTGAACAAGTGTGCCAAATTTCGTCGCTTGTCTCTGAAATGCAAGGTGGTTCCTCTTAACAGCCGGACTATTATAGGCAAGTACCGTTAGCATCAGGTAAATTTGATAAAGGTAATACAGGTAAATTGGTAAAGGAAAAAGCCATTCTCAGAAACAATCCTTACAATAGGTACACACAGCATGAGCAGGTACTTATCTTGGACGCCCTTTTATAAATAGACTTTCGCCAAATGCCATAGTCAGTTATTCGGCAACAGTTTTGCAAAGAACATCTCTCTGCACTAAAATTCGAAAGTCGCGTTTACCAATCCCACAAGACGAACAGGATCCCAGTGAAAATGGTGAAGGATACGTGTCCCAAAAGTGCCTTGCGCGAAACCCAAGACGTTTGGGCGAAGAAGCTCGAACATGTCGGCTTGGAGAAATTGAATCGTGTGCGTACGCTTGCCGACGGTTCCACTGCCTACGTGTCCTTGGTTCAGCTGGACGGTCAGCCAGATTCTGCATTCGCCCTGAAAACCATGCAGAAGGCCCAAATAAAAAGCCGGTTCGCTCAAGAGAGGGTCATTGCAGAAAAGAAGATACTGAGCAGGATACGGAGCGACTTTGTCCTTAGATTGTACAAAACGTTCAAGGATAAGAAACAATTGTACTTCTTGACTGAATATTGTCCTGGCGGAGATCTGTCTTTTCGTGGCCAGTTGCCAGAAGTCGCTGCGAAATTCTACATCGGCTGCATAACGGAAGCACTGGACTGTTTGCATTCAGAAAACGTCTCTCACAACGATCTCAAGCCCGAGAATTTGGCCCTGGACGACGCAGGTTACCTCAAATTGATCGATTTTGGCAACGCTGAGGAACTTGAACCGGGCGAATTGTCCTACGTCGTTAACGGTACGACCGAGTTCATGGCTCCCGAGGTTGTCTTGTCGTGGTCAAGGGTGGACAACGGCCTGGCATCCCAAGGACGAGACAGAGCCGTGGATTTGTGGGCGTTGGGTGTGCTCCTATATGAATTCTTGAGAGGCAAATCCGCTTTTGTAGACAAGCACGGTGACATAGCGGAGACCCGCATCAACATCCGCAAAGGAATCGATTCGGTTCATTTTTCGAAGCGGTACTTTTCGCCGGCAGCCATGGATTTGATCCAGAAGCTATGCGCCTATGAACCGACGAAGAGGTTGGGGTACAGAGATATCGAAGAAATAAGAAAACATCGGTAAGTTGCTGGTAATTGTTGACTTGATTGGGCTATGGTATTGATTCTCTTTTTCTATTTTCAGATGGTTCGCGAATTTCAATTGGGATGCACTTCGAATGAGAAAGTTGAAAGCACCGGCCGTTTTGCCCAACTTCGACAGTGATATTGAAGTGATGGCTGACTCAGAAATCGAAGATGATGAGTCCGATTGGGACATGGAGTTTTAATATTAGTAACTTTGCACAATACAATATAAATATTGCTATGTTTTGTAAATAATATCCACGATTATATATATATATACATATTTCTTCAATAGTCTTGTTTCAATTTTAATCTTTGCGCGTCTGAGAAACAAATGACATCCTGACACCTCTATTCCTTTGCAGGTGTGAGTTTCTGAAGTTTATACGTTGCGGTACTTATTTTTGTGTTCACAATACATCGAAAATAGTAGGTCTCAATGCTTCAGAACTAATGAGTTATGCGTGTGCCTGTGCCTCAGCATTTTCTCTTTGACCACGCCGATAGTAACTACCACCCATGCGGAACCGAGCTTTACACTTCAGCTATAGGAAACCCATAGGTCACAAGAACATAACGTTACATTAGCACCCGCTATGGCAACGTTGCAAGTATGCCTGACATTGCAACAATGCGCATTCTTTTCGACGTTGAATTGACATAAGACGCTCGCGCCAGCGCAGCGCATGACAGGGTGCCAAGGTACCACTGTAGAAATTCGTTTGTTTTTCACATTACTCAGATAAATTTTGAGTTTAGTACAATTAGTTTTTTGATGAAGCGGCAATTGTTGATAGTGACACTTCTGTTCACAGATGACAGCCAAAAACTAATTGACTCATCCTACAAAAAAACCATGTTCGCATACCAAATTTCAAGTCGATCAGTTCAACGGTTCGGCAGTTATCGTGGAAGATTACTGACAGACAGACATTATTCTGGAAATGGTCTTAATCGTCTTGGGGGACCTCAAATTGGATATTTCCGGCGAAATCTCAAAACTTTATTTTTCTGCACGATTACCCTTCCATGTTATGTTGGAAAGTAAAATTCTCATATCTCGAAAGTTTCACGTTTTGCACTAAAGAATTTTGCAACTCTGGAAATGCGCTATTCCGCCCTGATTTTGTTTCCTTGTCTTACAATCTTCTCTATTGTGGGTCTTGCAAGTGCTTCTCAAAATGTGCATTCGCTTTTTTCGCAAATCATTTGTTCATCAAAAGTTTCGCATCTGTTTTACATTTGAATGAAGTGATTGTGAATAGAATAGCCTACATACCTCGGCGGAACGCTGCATCCCAGCAGCAGGCATTGAAAATTTAACCAGCTCTGCTCTGAGGCTGCTCTGCGGAAAGGTATTTTCGTAATAATTTCCTCTATTTAAGTATAATTCAGATGAAAACCAGGAAACAAATGGCCTACGAGAAAAACCAACATGCCTCTCGTAATCAAAGACATTATGGCAATGAGTCGCGAAGCTATGAATAATTTCTTGCTCATTTGCATCCCGAACACATTTCTTTCCGTTAAATTCCGAACGCACCTCAACCTCTATGATACACAACAAATTGCACCTGTTATTATGCACTGTCTATAACCTGGCATTTAATATTTTGCATGGGGAATGCTCCTCACCGCATGATTTTTATATCCGCCGTTAGTTGCCGGTGATGACCTATACCGAATAATTAATAAGTACTCCTTTCCATTCCTTTCGTTCACGTTTCTTTTCTATTAAGTACTACTCAGTCATTTTGCAGCAGGCGAAAACAAAGTGATCAATATTATTATTGTTGATTTGATGTTGGGATTTAAAAGACGAGTTTCGAAAAGAAGAATAATAAGACGTGCATTTCTTAAAAATCAAAATAGCTGTCACAACAACGGTGATGATATGATATGTCAAAAATCAGACTGATCTGACGGCGAAAAATCGCAAGAGTATTAGGGTTGTCTCTCTCTAAAAAAAAAAAATAATACAAAACTGCGATGTTTATAAAATTCCCACTGATGATGTATTAGTGGCCTGCCTCAGGGTCTCTAAATCTCTAGATATCTGTGTGTATGCGTGAGATGGCGTATTAGTATTGACTAGTACGAAAATACCTAGTACATCTGAGATCTACATTATTTTCCACTTTCATTAACCTTGAGGATATTGTTACATAACGCAGGCATGGTTCTTTTATAAAATGCGCTGTTGATGAAGCATCCTCCAAGAACAAGTTGGTCAAGGTCTTTGTGGCCAAAAACACTGTTCATTATAAGTAAGGAGCGTCTTTTTTTTTCACTTTTCGGTATTGTTGTTACATTTCCTGCTCTAGACTACGATTTTTTTTTTGTTGACTTACGAATAATTGATCGCAGACTTATGAGCAATATGAATAATTCAAAAGCTCGCCTCCTTTGTGCTTGTGCATCAATTTATTATTACAGAGAGGTCTTTCAGTATTTAGATCAAAGTATGTGCTCGGTAATATTTCGATTATTTCAAGCTTAGGACGTTATGTAAAAAAATCTTGATTTTTTCGCTTCGTATAATATGCATGTATGTGTATAAAATTTTCTGTTTTTATGACCAGGGCTCTTCAGCTCGACGCCTCAAAGCTTTTTATTCAGAAAAGGTCACATATAGGTGTCTCAGAACAGACATAAGTGTAAAAAAAAACAATATACCCCCCCCCCATACATGACTCATGTAAAGTTGGTTTCAAAAATATGCGGCTGTATAAAAGAGATACAGCTCATGAAAGTTTCTTTTTCATGAAAATCATGAACGGGGTTGAGGTATTCGGTTGTAATTTTCCCAAGTTTTAGTTTTAAATATCTACTTACTAAAAAGTCGAATTTCACTAAATTTTATCAGTGGTTCCAAAGCTGTGAGCTGGTAGAAAATCGAATTTAAAAAAATAAACCTGTCAAGGGTCTCATAAAATGAAATATCTACAGGCGTCCTAAAATTGATGGATGAAAATAACCATAGAATCTCTCATAGAATTGATCCTCTTTTCCCTCAACTTATCTTTGGGACAGCCTGTATAGAAAAAATATTTTTTCAACGTTGTAGATGTCAATACCTTATTTGTTTCTTAATAATTGCCTTTGAAGTTTTTCTCTATCTTGGATTGTTCAGAAGAAGTTTCATTCCATTTATTTATAGTGCCATCGAGAGACCTCGTCGGAGGTAGTTTATATCTCGACACTGTCAACAATTACAATAATTAATTTGTCAAATATTTGTCACAGCTCCGAAATCTCTTCACACCATCCGCCTTCCTACCATCGTTCCCTCCATCGAACCCATCAAGTCCATCCTTTTTGCTCTCCTACACCTTCTTTTATTTCATTTTCTATCCGCGCTTCCAGTGATATTCAATTGTTTTGGACAATTAATCTCATTAGAGTTCGGCGCCACTGAGAGGGACCTGTGGGCGGAGCCTAACTGCGCGAACTGAGTTCATCCAGTGGTGCACCTAGATTTGCAGTGGGAATTTAGGTTCGCCTGTGACCTGGTAATGGTCCACCACTCCAGCTGACGGTGTTGCTTCCCTACTTCAACACACAGGACTCATCTAAAACGAATTTTGTTTTTCTGTTTAGCCCCGCCCACAGGTCCCTGTGGTGTGCCGTCAACTCTACAAAAAAAAACTTATAAAATATTATAATATTGACATAAATTAAATATTGCTAGGCAGAAACACAAATGTAACAAACAATAATTCATAGTACTCTTGTCACTTTGACACATGAAGGATTTAGATTTGATCGCTATCGAATACCATGTTCGAAAAATTTTTCTCACCCAAATAAAATATCTACCATCAGAAAAGTCAGACGCTTTCGGCCTGAAAGAAGTGAACATTGCTGAACGAGAACAAGTTGCATGAATATGAAGCTCAGATTGATACCTGAAACGTTACAAAATTGCATAAAGTGAAACCTTCTCCGAATAAAATGCCTGGGACATCGAGTTCACCCTGTACATCAATTATGTCTGTGGGAAGAGGAACGTGTGTCTCACTCTATTGATACTCTTTATTGGACACGGAGCTGGTGCCTCAAAACTTACGTCATAAGGTACATGATTTTAACCCTGTGGGTCTAATGTGCGTTGATAAGGTTGTTGGAAATTTCTTTGTCTTACATGTCAGACCGGGGGCTTTAGGCTGATATAAGCTTGTCAATTTTCGAAAAATGTCAAAAATTTATGTTATAAGGTACATGAATGAAACCAATGGGCTTTTGTGTGGGAACATCCCCTTGATCAAAAATCGGGTCATGAGAAAAAATTTTTGGGGACTCTCGGTCCATAAAACAAGTTTGAAATTAAAAAAAAAGCCAAAATTCACCTCCTCTTGGAGACTTCTCCTTTGGCATAAATTTAGAAATGAGAAACGATTCTTACATGATTTTTTACGCAGGTTTCGAATTTGTCCACAAAAATTTTTAATGGTACATCGCTTACAGGGTGCAACATCGAAAATGTTTTCTCAAATCGTCACCCTGTATTTTAACATGTAAATCGATTCAGTTCTTCATCCTGATTACAAATATATATATAGTCCGGTGGATTAGCGCCAAAAAATGCCTAAACTATGCATTTTGTGATAAAGCAAAGGGCTTCTGGATTTACGTCCTTGAGAGTCAACTTGACAATTCCAGAATTGGCGCCAACGAGTTTACTGTGGCAGGCGACCTCAGGAGCCATCCGTAAGTATGAAAGAACAAAAATTTCGTTGCCGTTATTTAGAATCCCGAAAACGATCACAAATTATTAATTTATACCGTGTTGCAGCCTTTCTTGTTGGAAGCAGTCCTATTTGTGTTGCTTGTGGAGTTAGTATCGAAATCAAGCATGTTGATGGCCTGTTCTTGAGGAACAATTGATTTTTCTTTTAGTTTGATAGAGCAGTGAGCATCTTACACATTTCGTGAGACTTTTATTCTGATTTCTATTCTTGTTCATTAGCAATCATTAATTCCATAATATACAGGGTGTTCCGCGACACTACAACCCTTTTTTGGGGGTGAATCTCTTTGCAGTGATCTCAAAAAAAACTTTTCATTGTCAATTTTCATGGAGATTCCAAAATATTAGTTACCCATCTATAATTTTCTGCCTAAATTGTCATGTACAGGGTGTTACAGATTGTTCACGGCCTGTAGATTACAGGGTGTTACAGATTGTTGACAGCCTCCAGGTAGGCTATTACATCTCCCTAATACCTTGGGGATGCTATTTGATGTAGATGTGATGATAACTTATGTGCACTATGAGGATGTGCTCAATGTATTCATGGAAATGTGATTATGGTTGGTGCACAAGAGCACGTTGGGCAGACTCCCCTGTATTTTGAACACATCCTCATGATGGACATGGGAACGTTGAACACATCTGAATGATGCACATGGGAACATTAGCACATCCTCATGGTGCACATGGGTACATTGGGCACATCCCTATGTACACAATGCCATGGTGCACATCGAGGTGCACATATGTATTCCAAAATGTGCTCATGGGCACTTTTCTACCAGGGAATTAGACTCATGGAGTGTGATTTGGTTGGTTACTCAAGGGAACATCATGAATTTATCCTTTCCTTGTCAAAAACAAAAAACAGGATTCTCAACCTCAACAAGAGAATGTGTTTTTTTTCAAGTTTGGAGAATGGAACGAACACGGCGACAATTGCTACCAACATTTCTAAAAGACTCATAAGCTTCCTATATGGCACATGACGATACTCAATGGTCGTTTTGTGGAAGTTCTTGTATCTTCACAGTTTGAAGGGCCCCCATTCGCCTCCTTATTGACAAAATTTCAAGTGCGGCGGGTCAAATGATGCCTATTGGTATAAGGTTCGTACATAAAAAAATTCGTTGCCCTAACCCAAAATGCAGCATCGATGTATTCTTGGATCGCATTAAGCTTAGTTTATGATGAGCGATTTTTTGCCGCGATTTGAGCTGAGCTGAGCGGAGCGGAGCGATTTTTTTGCCTAGGCCAATTACGATGCGGGGACGTGACATCATGAATGGACGGGATTGGTCCAGACAAAAAAAAATCGCTCAGCTCAGCTCCGCTCCGCCGGGTATCGCTCATCATAAACTGACCATTACTCGGTATTTCGATTCGGGAAAAAATCATGGAAAATATCAAAGTTTTACTGCAGGTTTATCAATTTTCGAAGGCATCTGGAATCGAAATTGTTATATATTGTATCAGTTTCAGATCTCTTGATGATGAAAAACATACACTGGATTTGTCTTTTGTTTTTACAAGATGATTAGAAGGATTTGTTCCGAAAGTTATTTTATGTCAACTTTGAACACTGTAATTGACGCACCCTCACACGAAAAGTCATAGTGTGCATGCGATACAGCTCCGATATTATGTTTGTTGCTTTTATAAGGAGCAACAATTCTTCCTCTGCAAGAAAAAGTTGGAAACCGTACAATAGAGTCTTTATTTATGACGCAACACGTTTTTAAATTGAAGCATGCGTCACTTATCAGGTGCCGTGTTGACGCAAAACCGGCCTCGCGACCAGACACTTCTATGAGCTTGTAAAGATGAGAAGCATATCTAATCTATCTTTTTCAGTTGAAGAAAAGTTGAAAGTAACTGAATATGTAAGAATAAATGGAATGCTTATGGTGAGGAGTGAAAACCATGAGGTTAAAGTTGAATATCAAAAAAGCGTGTTTTTTTGTAAAAACTTGTTCAAACATGTTTCTAACGTAATTTGAACACTTTATTCGAACTCAGAACGTCGATTTTAGTCGAAAATGATACCAAACTTCTCCATATTCATCCAGGATTGATGAAAACCGTAAATCGCATTCAAAGACAAAAATGCCTTCTCCTCAGCCCCCTTACGTGATTAGCATTGACATATTTTGTCTATTCCTCCCCATAGGGTATCAGCGCATCGAAGTATGATGTATTTGGGTGCCTTCGAGGAACATGGAAGATTTTGGTTCTTTTACAGCTCCGGATGGCTCCTGAGGTCACCTGCCACATCAAACTCGTTGGCGCCATTTCTGGAATTGTTAAGTTCAGTCTCAAGAATGTAAATCCAGAAGCCCTTTGCTTTATCACAAAATGCATAGTTTAGGCGCTAATCCACCGGACTAATATCACACTTGGTGAGTTAGTCAACAAAACGCCTGTGAAAAAATTGATAAATTCTTATCCTTTTTTGAAAATTTCAAACTTGTCTTATGGACCGAAAGCTCCCAAAAATTTTATCTTACGACCAGATTTTCGATCAAGGGGATGTTTCCACACAAAATCCAGTTGGTTTCATTCATGTACCTTATAACTTATAACGTAAATTTTTGGCCATTTTTTCGAAAATTGACAGGCTCATATCAGCCTAAAGCCCCCGGTCTGACATGTAAGACAAAGCAATTTTTAACAACCTCATCAACGCACATTAGACAAACAGGGTTAAAATCATGTACTTTATGACGTAAGTTTTGAGGCACCAGCTCCCTGTCCATATGGCTTGACATGCTCATGTCACCTCATGTCGTTGAAATTTAAAGTTTTCGTAAGTCTTGCAGTGTTGACTGACAGTTTCAGTCAACAAACATGAAAACATATTTTTGATGAACGTATACGGATTCTCGTGTCATAATCTACTGGTTATACCCTAAATACATGATTAACTCTAAAACTTGAGTTGCAGTTTTTCCGCTGTGACTTGAACATTATCATCAGCTAAAAATGCTACGTGGGTGCTTATTAGGAAATACTAATAACGACAAATAATTACATGTGCATTGTGCAGCTAATTACCGCCTGCCAGGTTGCGTTATCACATTATCAACTCTGTTTGCTTCATTTTATGCTGTTTTTTTTAAGCTCGAAACAAAGCCAATCATATCGAGAGCTCTTTTTCATTTTAATATCTGCATCGTGCATGATATCGTATGTCGATAATTGCACAGTCATAGTAGTAAAGTGTGCGCTTGTTTACAGCATTACAGCACGACAACTTCATCGCCGACCCGACAAATCTAAAATGTAACAAATGCAAGTTCAATGTCGGGCTTTGTGACCCTACTTGCGACAATGGTAGCATTCGCACGCCGCAGTAGGCTGATTATTCCGAGGTACACGGTCAATTTCTGTACGCTAAATAAAATTTAATTCTTGTAATAACCAATAAACCATGCTCGTTTCGTTTATCAAACGAATTTGGCCAATAGTAGCCCCAAATAATGTTCAATTCGAGAGTAGAATTCATTTCATCGGCTAGCGACTGAACGGCTAGGATACCGGTGCCGATCATGACATCGACCGACAGTCTGAATTCCGAACCCCAAAATTCCGAAAAGTCCAAAATCCCTGCTAAATCCCGACAGGCTCTAAATCACTCAGATTTCTTTTCAGACCCATCCGCTGAGGCTGTACACATTTTGTTGTTGTTGTTGATGTAACGGCGATTGTCTTTTAAAAATTTCAAATTCCTAAAACTAGGTAGGTATCCTTATTTGTCTTTTGGAAAAAAAAATCTTAGATTCATAGGGCATTCCCCCTCCGGATTGCCATAAAGCTTGGATAATGGATAACATGTCGAAGAACACCAAATTTCGGTCATTGACTTTGCATATCGTTGTCGAAAAAGCCACCTTCCAAAGAGCCATTCGAACTTTCTTCAGCCATAGCCCAGTCAATGAAAGCATCATTTAGGAGAATAGCGAAAATAAATCGTGCAGTTCTGAAAATTGGTAGAGATGTTCTCGAAAGCTTGCTGATTACTGTGTAGAAAGTCCCCATCGATAGGGGGTGTGGAATCGCCGCCATCTTGGATTATTGGTACGTTTGAAGTATTTTTTTGCACTTATATCGATTAAAGGCGATCCCATAAAAAAACAGCTTTGTTCAAATGAAAGGCCATCAAATTGTCTACAAAAAAGTTGCGCATCACTTTCACGTATCTGTCATAACTTTGGAGGAATTGGCCTGTGAGCGTCAGATGTGAGTCGTGGAGGAGATATTTCGTTTCTCACGGTGATTTTGAAGAATCGCGAAAAACTACAATGCAGTGCTGTTTAGTTAATCTTCGTTAATAAATAATACAATTACAAAACACTTTTGGCCTTCACTTGAAAAAATATGGGGGGGGTCAAAGGAAAAAAATTGAATCTCTAATATTTCGGTTATTTAAGAAAATTCTGAAAACATTTGAGGGAGGAATTATGAGTGATCCATTTATACTGCCTTCCAAAAAAAGTGCAACACCTCGATGCCGTTGGCTGATTTTGATCAAATTTTCACAAAACAAGTATTTCATCTACACTAACAAATGATTAACATTCTGGATATCTAGGCGCTGTAGTTGTTTTGTTTTTCCCCTTGGTAACCGTAAAACACAAGAAATTGTTTTTCGTTTTTCCTGGTTGTTACAAACCACATTTTTTGCAATAAGTTTCAATAGTGAACCCCAAGAGTCCTGAAATGCCAAGAGCCCGTCAACCTCGGCAGTACCATCATTTAACCGGAGTTCCAGAAGGGACAGATTATTGGCTTAAAAAATGAGGGGATTTCGTATCGAAGAATTGCGAGACTTGTTGGTTGCAATGCTTCGACTGTGATGAGATGGTGGCGGAGATGGAACGAGGAGGCCAATTATCGGCGACGGAATGGATCTGGTCGTCGTAGAGCCTCCACGGTACGTCAAGATCAACGTCTTCGAGTAGCGGCTGTAAGAGACCGATTTACGACAACCCGAGCAGTCGGAAACGAGTGGGTTGCAGCTATAGGACGCCCAATCTCAATGAGCACGGTCTATAGAAGAATTAGGTCTTTTGGGCTAAGTTCTTATCGTCCGCTGTTAACCCTTCCCCTCACTCCTGTTCACCGGGCCAGAAGATTGGAGTGGTGCAATGAGCGCAGAAACTGGGTCCAAGAATGGCATCGGGTGGTCTTCAGTGACGAGTCCCGCTTTTGTCTTTGGGCTCATGACGGCCGGGGGAAGGTGAGGCGCTTTCGTGGGGAACGGCATAATCCCGAATTTTTCGCCGAGCGACACACTGCCCGTACACCCGGATTGATGGTTTGGGGAGCAATATGCCATGGAAGCAGGTCACCATTGGTGTTCATTGAGGGCACTATGACAGCTGCATCTTACATCGCGAGTGTGCTGGAACCCGTTTGCCTTCCATACCTTCAGGGGCTCAACAACCCTATTTTCCAGCAAGACAATGCACGTCCTCATACGGCAAGAGCTTCAATGCAGTTCCTGGAAGATGCACACGTTGACGTGCTTCCATGGCCTGCTTGCTCTCCTGATTTGTCGCCCATCGAACACGTGTGGGATATGATGGGAAGAAAGGTGGGGCAATTACGCCATCCTCCCAACAACTTGGAAGATCTCCGTATGGCCTTGCAAGAGGCATGAGATGGCTTGTCACAAGCGGCAATCGACCACTTGACTGAAAGCATGCCTCGTAGGGTTAATGAGTGTCGGGCAAATCGTGGAGGAGCGACACATTATTAATTTTCTCTGAAGTTCCTTGTATTACGATTTCCAGAATCTAATCGTTTGTTTCTATTGTTAAAACACATGTTTTGCGAAAATTTGAATAAAATTGATCCACGGCTTCATGGTGTTGCACTTTTTTTGGAAGGCAGTATATGATACAAGGTGCAAAAGCCACACCAATCATTGTACAGGGTGAGGCTGTACCCCGGATTTTTTCAGACCGCGTGTAAATCTGCAAAGCCGAATCTAAACATCTGAAAATTATCGTAACCAACACTATCAAAATCAGAACAATGAGTGACAGACAAACAAGTTTAGGTTACCTACCCATTGCACAGATTGTTCTGATTCTCGTAGTGTTGGTTACGGACATTTTCAGGTGTTGAAATGCGCTTTGCAGGTTTACGCGCGGTCTAAAAAAATCCGGGGTACAGACTCACCCTGTACAATGATTGGTCTGTCTTTTGCACCTTGTAGCATGTAAGGATCTCTCATCATTTTCCCCAAACTTTTTTTTTTTTTTTTTTTTTTTTTTTTTTTTTTTTTTTTTTTTTGAATAACCGAAATATAAGAGGTCAAGTTTTTTCCCTCTGACCCCCCCATATTTTTTGAAATGAAGGCCAAAATATTTTTTTTATTTTATTATAGTGATGTGAGTTCAGAAATTTTCCCTCTCGGAAAATTTCCAATCTGGAAAATTTCCGGAAAATTTTCCGAGCGAAAGGACCCCGCACATTTTATGGGTAAAATGGTTCTCGGTCAAATTGGCTGAAATTTGGATATTTTGTAGCTTGTGGTCCACAAAGGAAATGCTGTGAAGCATAATCTATTTGTATGACCAGTTTGCCCCCTACAGGGGGCGAAAGGGTGGCTCAGTCATGTTTTTGTGGAATCATTCAGGAGCAAGACAAGACTTTTCCGAAAATCGCCGAAACAGGTCGATTTTCTATTTGAAGGGTCCAGCTTTCTGTCATAGAGTCACTCATTTTAGGTCAACCCCCTAAGGGGGTCACTCACCCCCTTAGAACTTTATGAGCAACATAGGTCGAGTTGCATATCGTTAAAAAGGTTTTTCAACGCTCTTTGCAACAGTGCTGCGCTTTTTCAATTCAAGACAGTTGTTCTTGAAATAATGAATGTCAAACTTACAGGTAGTCGATCAATATAAAAAAAGTAACTGTACTCAGGCTTAACGATTTTATTTAGCTAGTGTGGGTTTCTAAACCTTGAATTACTGACATTCCAACTATCCTAACAACTTTACTTGGTCTGTTACCCACATTCTTACACAGAAGAAAAAATTACTTTGGCGTTAGGATGTCCGGATCTTACCAGGTCCGAGGAGGGGTTTTAGCGGGTATCCTTTCGAAACTGCGAGTCTCACACTACCCTGGTACCATTTGCATGTGTATTTGCAATTCTTAAACCTAAATTCGGTCAATTCCTTATGGAGACTATCTACATTAAAACTTTGAAAGTCATTATCTCAAGAACGACTATCTTGAATTGAAAAAGCTGAGCTAAAACTCAACATGAACTAAACGCTGTTTGCAGTGCAGTGCTCAGTTTTTTCAAATCAAGATAGGTAGTCGTCCTTATTGACATAATGAATTTATACGTTCCAGGTATTCGATCGATTTCAAAGAAATTGAACAAATTCAGGTTGAAGAATTTTCATTTTGTCAATGTGGGAGTCTCTGATGAACGTTGAATCACCGATGGCGCCCTTTTTTGGGAGAAGGGAAGATGCACTCACGCACACCCTGGCTGGGGTGGTACCCTGGTAGTGATTGAGTCCCACCCTGGTAGTGTGGGACTCACAGTTTCGAAAGGATACCCACTAAAACCCCTCCTCGGACCTGGTAAGATCAACAACTTAACGCTAAAGTAATTTCTTATTCTGTGTAATAGACTGTGGATTACAGATCAAGTCAAATTGTTACGATAGGTTAAAATATCGTTAGTTCATAGTTTAGGAACCCACACTAACTCAATAAAATTCCTAAACCTGAATTCAGTTGATTTTTTTGAAAATGACCGACTGCCTGAGAGTTTGAAATTCATTATCTCAAGAACGATAGTCTTGAATTGAAAAAGCATAGCACTGTTGCAAAGAGCATCGAAAAACCTTTTCAACGATATGCAACTCGACCTATGTTGCTTATAATGTTCTAAGGGGGTGAGTTACCCCCTTAGGGGGGTTGACCTAAAATGAGTGAATTCATGACAGAAAGCTGCATCCCTCTAATAGAAAATCGAACTGTTTCGGCGTTTCCCGGGAAACTATCGCTTTGTTCCTGAATGATGCCACAAAAACATGACTGAGCCACCCTTTCGCCCCCTGTAGGGGGCAAACTGGTCATACAAATAGATTATGCTTCACAGCATTGCCTTTGTGGACCAAAACCTACAAAATATCCAAATTCCAGCCAATTTGACCGAGAACCATTTTACCCATAAAATGTGCGGGGTCCTTTGGAAATTTTCCAAAATTTCAAATTTACCGCGGGTTTGAGAGTAAGAAGATGCGAATCGGTCTCAGATTCGGTGAACTTAACCCCTTTCCACACTCTTGATAGGGCACGGGCCACGAGGGTATGCAACCCGATATCTGGAGGAACTGGTGGCGCTCTCTGCCAGCTAATAGCACAAGATCATGCGTCAATCTACTCAAAAAGTCAAATTAGAACCGTCAACGCATCAACGTCAATTGAAAACTTCAAAACTCGTTGGAAAAGCCGGGGTATTTGTTTGTTTTCGCTGCTTTTTATCATGCTTTCACTGCAGGTAAATGATATTGATCGTATTTTATTTATTGTGTCTCTGCTTGGTGGAAGATTTTACGAAATCTGAAATTTAGCATTAATTTGCAGTTTGTCCAGCCTCACGTTGAGTTGAATCGTTTGGTGCTCTCTTATTCCTTCACGTTCGAATTTCGAAATGGAGTATCTGAATGCCTGAACCGAGGCCTGAACCGTAGGCCCGTACAATTTCGTGATCGATGATCGATCACGACTGCTCCATGAAGTAGTGGACTGGATGGGATCACTGATGCTGACTGGACGTGGTGACTTTAGAATGCACGAACTACTACTATTGGGTCAGACCGACGATGGTACCTCAATCTCCTCTTTGCCATCAAGAACCAGACGATCCAAATCACCGCATCTGGCGTTGCCAGTGCCCACTGCACCAGGCAGGAGTGCAGATCACAACTGACAGCATCCGCTTGGCCCGATCGCTCCAGAGCCTAGTACTCTCTTGAAGACCTTGACCTGGACCTGCTGCAGCTGTCCGCTGACTACCTAGTAGGACCGATGTATATTTACGGAACTTTTATTGCCTTTGAATTGTTTAAACTGTTATTTTCAAGTATTCCTTGCATTATACAGACCACTGTTGATGGTGGTAGGACGTTATTGATAAATAAATTCTTTCCCTAATATCAGTATTCAGAAACTATATACATTTGTTATAATGACGGCACCTTAAATCCGTCCTGCGCGTTACTTATACTATATTTTATTATTCCACTACAAGATATTATTATAAACATAACGTTTAACGTCCTCTCTTCTCGAAAGGCCAAAGCCAATCTGGAAGTTGGAGATGTCGCTTCTCTAGGTAGGAGCCAGTCTGGCATTTATGGAAATAGACCACATCGGTCCTACTATAAGCAGTAGGCAGTCAGCGGTCAGCTGCAGAAGGTCCAGGTGGTCTCTGGCCATCAAGGTCTTCAAGAGAGTGCTAGGACTGCTAGGCTTTGGAGCGATCGGGCCAAAGCGGATGTTGTCAGTTGTGATATGCACTCCTGTCTGGTGCAGTGGGCACTGGCAGCGCTAGATGCGGTGATTTAGATCGTCTGGTTCTTGGCAAAGCGGAGATTTAGGTACCATCGTCGGTCTGACCCAATAGTAGTAGTTCGTGCATTCTAAAGTCACCACGTCCACCACCACCTCCACGCTGGACAAACTGCAAAGCTAAATTTCAGATTCCGTAAAATCTTCCACCAAGCAAAGACACAATAAATAAAATACGATCAATATCATTTACCTGCAGTGGAAGCATGATGAAAAGCAGCGAAAACAAACAAATGCCCCGGCTTTTCCAACGAGTTTTGAATTTTTTAATTGACGTTGATGCGCTGACGGTTCTAATTTGACTTTTTGAGTAGATTGACGCATGAGCTTGTGCTATTAGCTGGCAGAGAGCGCCACCAGTTCCTCCAGATATCGGGTTGCATACCCTCGTGGCCCGTGCCCTATTGATGAAAAAATCATGACAGATCAATGATAAAATGTTTGAATAAGCCGTTTTTTGGCGGCCGATGTATTTTAATCGTCTTAAAATACATTCATTTTGGCGATTAATTCATGACGTCACAGCTGTCATTAGTGTCATTTCAAGTCTTATTCTAATGTCAGTTTATAATCGCCCTCTGGAGGTGTATTTAAATACAAATACGGCGGAAATACTGACTGAGTGAAAAACTGTCATATTTGAATGAGCAACATAACCTATGAACACAACCTGGAACTTGGTGAGTGTTGGTGAGTTGACGGCAGAAAAGACACGGCACAGAAGAAAAAAGTACGGACGGAGAGTACTAAGGTCGACGGACGGTACAAGGGCGGTACCATGAACGGGTCTCTGCAGAGGTCTTCTCAGGTCGAAGACAGTGAGAGTGAGGCATTCGATTACGAAGTCCCTGCCTTGGAAGAGGGGACAGCATTCTGCACAACTGTGGAAGGGAATGTTGTTATCGAGAACAACCAAATATTGCTATATGATAGTAGAGGTATGTGCCTTTCCCAAATTTGTTAAAAAGTTTCACAAGCCAACAAACGTCAAACAGTGACAATCTGACGAGTGACAAATGACACTAATGACACATGATCAAGATTGACGTCACTACTTTAATCGCTCTATTTTGGCGGTCGAAAAATCTATCAATCCAAATCAATCGTATTAAAATACATATATTAATACAAGTGCACGCCAAAAAACGGCTCTAGTAAGACTATTTAGTTTTCATTTTCAAGTGTTTAAAATTATATTTTTGTGAATTTGTCCATTATTGCGTCACAGTATATTTTAATTATATAATATACTTATTTGGTGTTGTTGAAATAGAAAAGTTATGAACAAGACAACGTGTCTAGTTTCAATCAATTCTGAACCCTTGCGGAGAATTTCGCGGAAAATTTCCAGAAATTTTCCGGAAAAATTTCCGAGTTTTAAATTTCCGGAAAATTCACATCACTATTTTATTATTCATTGAAGAAGATTATTATATAAACAGCATTGCATTGTAGTTTTGCGTGATTCTTCAAAAACACCGTGAGAAATGAAATATCTCCTCCACGACTCACACCTGACGCTCACAGGCCAATTTCTCTGAAGTTATGACAGATACGTGAGAGTGATGTGCAACTTTTTTGCAGGCTATTTGATGGACCTTCACTTGAACCGAGCGGTTTTTTGATGAGATCGTAATCTATCGAGATAACTGCTAAAAAACTTGAAATGTAGCAATAATCCAAGATGGCGGCGACTCCACATCACCTATCGATGGGGACTTCTTACAGAGTAATCAGCAAGCTTTCGAGAACATCTCTACCAATTTTCAAAACTACATCATTTATTTTCGCAATTTTTTCTTCGTTGTCTGGGCTACCAGGTGACGACTCTCAACAGTCTCAACCAGCCGCCTAAAACCAATAGTTGGTGTGCCAGTGCCTGTGAAGCTTTGTCTCACAAGGCTCAAATGCGTCGCAATTATTCCTTCTTTGTCCAATATCGTTGCCTTGAAAGTCAAATGTGTTTAAATTGGAGGACATCCGCATAATTTGTAGACCTGGGCTTTTTACTTTTTATTCACATCATTATGTCTCACCTCATCCCCATAAAAGAGGTGGTTTATTATTGTGTGGTGTCCACTAACCATCATAGCAACCGTTTTTTTTATACTTTCTGTGTTATTGTATTTTTATTAAAATATGGCCCGTAAACTGTAACAGTACGAGTGGTACACAACACAACACGACTAGGTAGTTTACTCATAATAAATAAATTGACTGCGTATGATTGACGCAATTATACACTGAGCTAGTTAAAGACACCCACAACTTAATTGTGTTGTATAATTATTAGGTATTCACAAAGAGTCTCACCCAATATTTACCCTCAGGTAAAAGGTATAAAGAAGTGACCGAGTAAGTAGGTGCGGTGCGCTTCCTTTTTTTTTTCTCACCCAACAACACCTCAATGCATACATCACCATTTGTTGGTGATGTTTTGTTGAAGTGTCAAGAAAGCTGATTTATTATTTAGCGTCGGATTGATCGGTTTTGATTTTCTCAAAGGCATCAAAGTGGGCGGTGGTAATTGGTTCTGGCAGTAGTGATGGGGGCAAAAAATGCAGTTTTATAAATATTTGAATAATGTTACACTGTGCGTTTGTTAATTTGTTATGAAGGAAAGAAAACGTTTTGTGCAATATCATAATGTTGTAATACAAAATAATCTGAGGACATTATTCATTATCTGCAGTTTTTTTTTCAGGTGAATAGAAATCATTTACAAAAAAGGCAAGGATGAAGGATCGATGACGAGACGGACGGACGGACATCCAAGGTAATAGCGAATTTTAACCGAACGGAATGGAAAATTGAATATTATTTTTTTAAATATTTACTCTTGTCTTGTCTTCATGTACTCAATCACCTTCATAATTATTGCTCTGATAAGATTTATTGCTTTATAATCTTATCTGATCATGGAATTTGATTATTACCTTTCCTTTCTATACCTGATCCGATATCCGATACTGAACATACACATAATTATTCTCATCGACTTGATGCTAATAACTTTACCGAACCCTAAACTTAATTTGATTCTATTTTGCCACCCCAATCGTGACTATACGGGCTGTCCCAGAACTAATCGAAAGAGAAAAGTGAAACGGGTAACGCCTAGACCCTAATTGAATTTTGACTGTGGGGTGGAAAACAACAAACGTTTGAGCTCAAAACACAGAGGTATCTACGGCAAACTGTGGAATACTGAATGCGGATCTCAAGGTCTCAAGTAGAAAATCTTCAAAAACCGCCCGGAGGTGACGGTCTGTTGCTGTTCTTTGGGTAAAAGATATAGTCATTCTCATTTACCTGGGGTCCTCGAGGCGCAGGTTCACCTATATTGACGCCGTCGCCAACTCCAACCCTAGCCAGCTCGATCGATAAGCGCTCCCGGTTAAACAGCCACTTGACCCAGTGAGTTTAGTCTATGGGAAGACCTGTGGGAAGCAAAGTGACAGTTTTGACGTGCTTTCAGCTGACGTGAGTGACGTGACAGCCGACGTTGCCCGGCGACAGCTTGAACCCCCCGAAATAATTCATTCCCTAAAGCTAACTTTACATTGAGCAATAATTGCGTGCAATTGTTGCATGCAACTGTTGAACGCAACAGAATTGCTTAGTCTAAAACAAAATTGCATGCAACCGTGAATATGTTGTAATTCTGTTGCGTGCAACTTGCAATTTGTCACTAGATTTGGGTATTTTTGGTTTGATTTGTTGTTTGGTGTGCAAAGAAGAATGAATGGAAACAGGGGCCGAGAAAGTAATAGGATAAGATCAATTCGGGTTTAGATGAAATAGGGGAACACGTAAGGCCCTTTTAGCTACACGAGTTTTAGTAGGAAAAACAATAGGAAAAGCGTCGTCTCAATAGGTTTTGTGATTGTGGATTTAGAAAAAGCCTTTGGTAATGTTAAATGAGAAAAGATGTTCGAAATCCTCAAAACGGCAGGGTTGAAATACAGAAATAGAAGACACGAGAATACAGATTGGAAACAAAGAGGTAGAGAAAGTCGCGAATTTCTGCTATTTGGGCAGTCAAATCACTCAGGGTGGTAGGAATAGGAGGGACACTGGGCAAAGAATAGCACAAGGCCGAATCGCTTTCAATAAAAAGAGACCACTCTTATGTTCAGAAACGATAAATTTAGCAGTTTGGAATTTCGTCCATCTGCAGGAAATTTTCAAGGACTGTTCATATCTCGGTTTATATTCTTGAGCCAGCTCGTTCTGAACAAGATGCAAAGTCCCTTCAGATGATCTCCTATCAAGCCACGACTTCACTCACCATCTCCTTGGACGACAGTGTTCTTCGCCAAAAACGGCAGTACCGGCAAGGACGGCAGTCATTATTATTGCTACCATCATTTGACGTTTTTTGATAGCTTGGAGTTTCCAATTGTTTTCCCTTTGGAGAAAACATTCACTTTGGTTGGTAGGATCTAGTTCATATTATTAAACAAAATTGTATAGATTTGTTGCGTAATGTAAAGCGTCAAAAAATCGCACGTGCAACATCGTTGCGCGCAATTGTGGCAGTCAACCGTCGCATGCAACAGTTGCAGTAAAATTGCCCAATGTAAAGTTAGCTTAAAGCTTCCTACACGAATGTGCCATTTTCCTCTATGAGGTGAATCGCCCATACTGTTGAAGCTTTCTTTTGCCTGTGTGTGCTTTCTTGACGCTCGCTACTTCCAAATGAGAGAAAACTCATTACGTTGAGTTAATGCATTTAGATATTGCCCGCCGTCCCACCAAGTTCGATTGAAATAATATTTGCCAATGTGTGGACTTCGTGTGGGATAGCCATTGGCGTGCCTGGATTTCATACAGCTGAAAAATGTACAGAAGAGAGTGGGCGGACATTGAGGAACCACGTAATAGGAAGGAACGAATCGATGTAAGACGCGCCTTTCCAGGGGTCGCTCTGATCTTTGGCCGCGGTTGCTAGTACTAGATCTCTTTGCCAGTCTTCGTTTAAACTATTGGAACCAGTTTTTTTGTAGCATGCCATCTAAACAGGAGACAAATAATCAAAAGTAATGGTTCTGTAAGCTTTCGCAATTGAATTTGACGGCGTTGTACTACATTCTGATTGAATCGAAGCTTTGTTCTTGCTTTAGCACTTAGCTCAGCGTGGTCCCTCTACACATGCCTACTCTCTAATTGTATGATAGCCAGATAATTATGAAGAGCTCAATTCCAAGTTCAACTTGCAACCGATGCGAAGTTGCATCGTTAAACGTCAAAAAAATGTCACGACTTTCTCGTCGATTTTCGCCCTCCTCGGCACTTCTTGATAGGCACTCTTCGGATTTGCTTCAGCGCCAAAAGTTACAGTTTTTTTGTACTTTTTCTGCAGGAAGCTATCTATTTCCGTAACAACAATACCATTTGAATAATCATACCACCTGCAAATGTCAATTTCAACAATTCATAAACTTCAATAACGACAATTTTCCTCACACATATGTTCGCGACTGCCGCATGAGGGTGCTGAAACGGGCGGGATATTCAAAATGTGCAGAGCGCCTATAAAAATCAAAATTTAACGTTTCGACATTTTGATAGCTTGCGACTTTGCGCGGGTTGTAAGTCGAACTTGGAATTGAGCCCTTGAGACAATGCAACATTTTCTTGGTTCTAGGACAATTTCAAATTTCTTTTTTTTAAATTCACACACGGCCTCGCCGCCAATGGGTTTTTATCGCTCATTTCGATACACGTTCTATTGTTTCCTGAGTACACCGTCGGAGCGGGCACTAACTTACACCTTTCGCATGCCCGACTTTAGGCATCATGGATGGGGGTACACCTTTGCTTGATTACGAAAACATTACGACCCTCGACCCTCCTTCACCTAATGAAATCGCGTCATCCGATGAACTCCGAGAAGAGTTGCGTGGCTCGGGGCCATAACCATAAATTTCCGGAAAAGCCCGTAGCCCGTGTGTGTGTGACAGAAAGAAAGAAAAATCAACTCTGTTCCGCAATTTGTTGGAAATCATTTTTCCGAACGTCCAGAGAGGTGTTGAGAATGGTCCTTGTAAGCATGCTTCAGCGTTATCATTGTTATTTTGTAATTAAGTGCAGAGCAGTGATCAAGCCTTTGAAGCTGTTGTTGAATGTATTGTTGATTCCTGTTATGTTGAAAAGAAGGCGGAGGATCAAAATCATGCATCTATTGCCGCGAAGAAATAACCGCGCAAAAATTCCAAGGAGAAAAAAATCGAAAAATGTTTACACCTGGAACACTTATGCGTTGAAAGACAAGTGCTTTGTCTCCGTATTACCTATCAAAATTGCTTGAAAAGCACTTGAAAGTTGAGTAGGTGCGTATTTGCAAACAAATTGAAAAACAGTTGTGTAAAATATTGTTACGAGCGGTTCTGGAGAACACGCGATCTTTCTAGACTCTTCCCATTAGGTCGCAGTGTACAAGTGCGGAGCTCCAATGCATTCCAGAACATGCGTGTAGGCTTTGGCCCGTGGAACTAAATGGAGACTTCAACAATGGGTTAGAAACATCTGTTCATTTTGGCGGAGGTGCCGACTTCACCGCACGTTGGGGTTGCACGCGAAAGGTGTAAGATTATTCGGGAGTCGCCTAGAAACCAAATGCCGGGTCATTGTGGAATTTGCTCGAGGACGATGGAAGGTTCTAGAACGCTAGTCGAAGGAATATATAAGCACCATGGATCGCCCACAGCACCAGTAGTGAATGCGAAGTGATAGCGAGCGGATAAAAGCGAATAGTACCTGCGATATTTCCAAGTGTAAATAATTGTTGGCGTGTATTTATTGTAGTATGCAGCAATAGTGTGTGTTTTAAAACAATCGTCTTAATTATAAACGAACCCGTACGTGAAAAACGTAACAATATTCACATTTCTATGAAATGGAATGAAAATTTCAGGTCGCCGCGGGGTCACAGAAAAAAGTGTATTTCTTGATATTTGGGTACCTTATCTCCAGATCTATTTTTTTAAAAAAAGTTCTGAGGATGGTTCTTTATTCTTTCATCCTTTATCGATCACTCAATTTTTGACACTTGAAACTGAACCGCCCTGTATAAATAATAAGCGGACTTTCAAAGCTCATCATTTAAAAAAAAATCCGCAAATTTCTTAACATGAATTCCCTTGTGAACAAAGTTCATCATGGACACAAAATACGATGTTCGCAAGCACACTGACCTTGACAATTCTTACAGGTAATGCCTCTGTATGAATTATTGATGCGTTATAGATTATCGCTATGAATAAAGACCGGCAATTATTTAAGTACGGATTACTTACGGAACGAAATGAGAGATTGACCGAAGAAAAAAACCTAGAAGCTTTTCCAGGTACGTACGATCGGAATAGCTTCTAAGAAGGACGACGACGCGTCATTTTTTTTATCCTGGCTTTTGCGCCTTGAAAAGATATGGAAAGCGTGTGTGGGAGTTTTCGAGAAATTCGGCAGGTGAATGTAATTGAACGATTTGCCTGTATGTTGTTAAGAAGAAAATATATGGAAAGACGATCCGGTGATGATTGGTGTCAGAAGTGGGCTTCCAGTGAAATCCAGATCGATGGAAATCACTTCGGATTTTTTTATCCGCCGTGTGTTGCTGAAGCGGACGGTAGCGGCAAACAACGGAACGATCTGTAGTGGAGTTGTCTGGAAACTAGGCTGTAGCACCTCCGTGTTGGAGGGCCTGACGACGTCAAAGATGTTTTCGAGCACACGTGAAGCTGCTCTAAACCAGAAGAAGTCCAAGTATAAACTGTGATTGGGATACGCACTTGAAAATGGCAATTAAGACGGCAACTGAGGCTGAAGTCAGAACAGTCGAGTGGAGTCATCTGTTGCGT
Organism: Anaspis maculata; assembly: GCA_949128115.1. Lineage (NCBI taxonomy): Eukaryota > Metazoa > Arthropoda > Insecta > Coleoptera > Scraptiidae > Anaspis > Anaspis maculata. The sequence goes on along the minus strand of OX421962.1, from coordinate 104,185,980 downwards.
CAGACATCAAGAAGCTCGGTCAAATTTCCGCAGTAACTGGACTGAGACCATCAGCCAGATGGAAAGCACATAAACATCTTCACAAGCCGTTTTTTGCAACCAACTGAATGTAATTACACTACTACCGAAAAGAAGTGCATGGCCGTTGTATGGAGATTAAAAAAATTAGGCCATATATTCAGGGCGCCAGGCTTGAGTCAACTTTATCAGTAAATTTAAAATAAATAAATAAATGTTTTCCTCCTTATCGGCCTGCACCGGCCATAGGAGTTTTTGCCCTACATCATCACTTTTTACATAACCAGAAAAATTGCAAATTGGACAACACAAACAGCCAGACACTCCCGGGAATCGAACTTGGAGCCCCCATGGCCACAGGCAGCCACCAGCCACTCAACCATTTGCGTAACGGGGCCGGCGCCAAATTTTAAATAGGTACTCAACAGTTCGGTATTTGGCTAGGAGGATATAAGAATAGGGAGGGAGTGTAACCCAGCTTGTGGGCGGGGGAAAATGAAGCCGGGAGACGTAAGGGGTAAGGTAGCAACTACGCCCAAATATTGCATCTAGTGTCAAGAGCCTTTTGACTTTTGTGATTTAAATTGACGTTATTGAAATAATTTGAAACTATTTGAGGTTAGTGATATTTTTTTGGTTGACATAAAGTGCGTCCTGCCTGATATCCTTTATCTTTGTGCCTGGATTTTGTTTGGATGGTGCTTTATCTATAAGAGCTGAATAGGTCAGCTTTCCCAGGTGTGGAAAAGACAGAGGCTACGTGCGCTGGATACAATATCATGTATGGAGAATATCCCATCAATGCGAGCTGAAGCAGCCGAAGGGAAGATGCCTACCTGTAGTATGGGGTCGCCCGATGTTTCAGTAGAATATTAGGCAAGGATGACAATGACCAGCAAAGTCCAAAATAACGAGCAGAAAATGAGCAGTTCGATTCTTTCCTCCTAGATTCAACCACGTATTTGTGAGGTCAGCACTGTTAATACACCTAATGATGATCTACACTCTGTGATCTACACTGAACAGTGATAGAGGTACTCTGGAAACCTTATCATCAGCCAGTCTTAAGGCCTGTGTAGACTTCAAGGTCCATGGCAAAATTACAATGAAAAGTACCTCTAGGTACCTATCTTGGTGGAATTCCGCCTAATGCTACGGATTATCACCTACTACGAAGTTAGTGACGAAAATGCTAATAAGTAGAAGTAAGTGAAACCTGTGATGAAATTACTTTTTGTAATCCAACGATCATATTTAGGAAGGATGTGGCTGGATCTGGTCCAGCACAAAGCGTCATAGACTGACACTGACAAGAGCGACAGCTCGCAGAACTTGACGTGGCAATATTCAGTTTCAATGGTGAAGTGATAAAAATTTTGGGCGTACAAAGATGGCGGATATGACATTTCCATGGCTTCACTTTTTATGACGAACCTTCCCTCCCTATTCTTATATCCTCCTAGGTATTTGGTGAAGCCTGATTTATAGTTGACAAAAACGTAAACGGAGACGCACAAGCATAACGGAAATGACCAGTCATTTTCAGATCCATTCGGCTCTTCGCTTCTGATTGGTTTATTTCCTTACGCTTGCGTCTTTTACGCTTTCGTGAATTCGTAACCCCTGCAAATCGGTTTTGAAAGATGAAAGTCTTGCGATGATTTGTATTTCCAAAAGTTTGAACTTTGAATTCCCATTTCACGCTTTTGCGCAAATACGTCGAAACTAGTCCGGAAAAGCCATAAATCCTTCCGCTCCTCCTTCCACTGTGTGAAACCTTATACCCTGATTATCACACTGCTATATTTTGTACTTTCCGCTTCTGGCCGTCTGTGTTTCACTTTCGCGCTTATGAGCTTTTAATGTCATCACATGACATTTCCCGTTTCCTGACAACGCCACCTCTCCCCCTCCCCCACCCCTCATTCCCGCCTTCTATTAATTCCAGTTCTTTGAGCTTTGGCCTAATACGAAACCCAGCCGGGTGTGGAAAACGCTTTGGTGTGGGAAGCGGAGCGCTGCCATTTGATATTTCCCCATCATGTCCCGTGACATTAATTTACAATAACTTTTGTTTCTCATAATACAGAGTGATTCAGTTTTAGTCGGACAAACTTTAATGGTTGCTTCTCCTGATTGTCTTGATACAGAAAAATGTATGCCAAATATCATCTTTCTGTTGAAAAGAAAAGCGCTCGAAAGCCAATACTTCTAACCCACTTTTCCAGTTGCGTCAGAAACCCCGGTGAAGTTTGCTCGATTGGAACTGAATCACCCTGTATAGACCCGGTGAAACAACGCGCAAGTTCTTGTTTTCAGCTCGTAATTTCACAAATCATATTACGTATAATAAAAACATCCTGAATTGCCATATCGCCGGATCCATTATTCCAGGTGAAATATCACGCTTTGGGAATTATGCAGGATCGAAGGTAACATGTTTTTCATTCAAGTACGTGATGTTCCAGTAAATATGCAAAGACCAAAGAGTAAATGCATGTATGTAATTTCATGGGAGGCATTTGTTAGTCAGATTTCCCAGCGCCACCCATCTATGTGAGCAAAAGCGCCTCGTGGTGATTTGTATGTCCACACGTGGATGAAGAGAGGGAGCGAGAGAGAGAGAAAGGAAGTTGTTTTTGTCCAAATTTCATTCAAATTCCGTCCTTGAAAAAACTTTTTTTTATTCAAGGCTATTCCTTTCCCGATTATCTATCAACTGACAAAGTCACGCACTCAAAATTTGAAAAAATCGAAAATCCCCTGCCTTCCACTAAGGGGTAAACCTGCACCTTTGAGGGGGGCTGACAGAAAAAATGTGGACCACGAAAATTCAATTGAAAATTTCGTGGACTTCCCAGAAATACAGGATGGTACCTATCGTATGGATTATTCATAACTATTCATAATCCAATTTCAGAAATTTGACCATTTAGTCATTGATTTTTATGTAATTACATCCCCTGATAACCGTGTGAGAGATAGAGACTGAGATATAACAGTGATGAGGCCGAACTTTTTTTCAAAAAAGGGGGAGGGGACGGTTTTGTTTGAATAGATGATCCAGTGATGTCATCAGATTTTATACTATCAGGCAACCCTGCCTGAGTTACGATAGCAACAAAGAATTTCTGTTTCAAACTTTCAAATCAGTTGTCCAACTGTCAATTCGAACTGCAAACAAGTATGTACCTACTGTTATTTGTTCCTTCTCGTTCACGGTTTGCTTCTATTTTCATAACAATAATGCCGGGTAAGGCCAAGACGTGTTTTTGCTGGTTGTTCCAAAACCAAAGAATCTGCACCCAACAAATTATTTGTATCAGTGCCAAAAAATTTGGAGGTGCGCAAATATTAGTTTCAGTCTGCGAATTTTCGAAAAACTAGACTTCTCGACTGTTGCGAAGATCATTTTGTTGTAAGTATCATCAAGTACTGTAAGGGTCGGCACCTGTGACTCCCCTACGTTGTGTACATTGACCTTTCTGTTTCTCATTAATTAGTTTACCCCTTTCTTTAGTTCACAAACCCGGTTATATTTATGAGAGGATCAAATTAATCCATTTTCCACATAGAAACAAACATTTCTTTGTTTGTTCAAGCCCTTTCAATAGACTTATTCGGAGAAAACTTCATTTCAGATCATGTATCAGGTAGCTTCAAATGACTTGGCTTTTCAGGTTTTGTTTGGGAGAATTTCTCGCGCTTTTCGTCTCCCAACTTCCGCAATTTTCCACAATTTTTCCGCTCTTATTACTATCGCATCACGTTGTGTGGTAGCCAGATTCCGGAACATTTTTTTAACGAGCGAACGTCTTTCCAGACGGGTCACGTCAAGTCCGTCCTGTCGTGAACTACCTGTTGATTACCTTTTTTGGTCGAGTAATTGTTGCTTTTGTTTCGCATTAGTTCATGGTGCCATCCTCTCACGTTCCTCGTGCAGACAGCGTTCGTTTCGTGCGCTCCAGGCATCAAGCGGGGTGCTTGTTTGTCCCGCAATAATGCACCTGATTTAACCCTATCTTCGCGCCTCTAAATCTCACTTCCAATTCTTCGAGCTTATGATTTTAATGCACTGACTAATGCTTAGTTAATCTGAAAGGGTTAACCGCATAGAAAAGAAAAGCAAAGTCAATTTGAAGCACCTGTACAGGTGAGAAAAATCGATGTGTCTTACTTCGTGAAATGAAATTAAATCTGACACGATTTAACTGTAGACTATGATTGGGCTACAACATATGAACATTTATAATAAAGACCATTCAATTGAAGTGCGACTGATTTCACAATAATTCGTGCCAATAAATTTCTGGACACCACCAAATCAGTGATTTACTTGCCCTGTGACTTCAAAGAGAACTCCACACGAAATACCACGATCACTCAACCATAAACAACTCAATTAACAAATAATGTAACAATAATAGCCGGAACGCTAAACAAGGCGTCGTGCGTCGTCTCTTTATGGCATTCTCACACCAACCCCGCTCGCGTCTTCTCCACACTTCACCCGAGTCCTGCATCCCCACTTTTCAATTATCACCAGATGTGGATCCTCTCGCTTTCATGTCTAAATGCATATTTTAATTTTGAACTAGGCCAATCGCCACAGGACATGAAAAATACTAATTATTTTCGAATACTTCTGGAAACAACACTAAATTTGATGAAACATAACTCTTGTCGGCGGCTGGAAATTCACTGTGAAGACTGTCAATATTTTGAACTGTTGGATGGCAATAAAACGTGTCCACAATGTCACAGTCAACATCGGGCCAATTGCAAATTGCTATAGTTCCCTTCCTCAAAATCGCTGTCTATAATAAATAATAACCGCAGAGTCACTTATTTTATCCACTTCTATCAAATCAAACTCCAGTTTGGCGTCTAACTTGATGTCTGTTACAAAGTTTCAAACAAATTGATTAATAATAATAATTCGTTACCTCCGTACCTCAAGCGCGATGTTTGCCAAACAGGGTATCACCTGATGACGTCACTGCATCATGAGGGCCTTCCTCGCGTCTTTTTTGCATTTTTTTTTGTCTTGTTATGAAGATCCAAGTGAAATAAGCCACCACATAATTATCAGGGAGTGTCCAGCTTCAGATTAAGCATTAAAAAAAAATTGAATATATCCTGTTCCTGGGATATTATACTTAGTAACGAAGATAGTGCTACTGTTACCACTTTTGTTGCCGTTTTTATATCAAGTTAGCAAAAAAAGGAAGTTGCTTGACTCGTAAACCCAACAGAAAGCAGTTATTCATCAACCGAACGTGAGTGCTTGGCGGTATATTAGGGCATTGAAAAATCTCACACTTGAGCAGGACTGTACTCCATGGTATACGATTGTTTTAATCCAAAGATTCCTGTGAAATGGAAAGAAAACAATTCACTCACACGGTTTGTTTATGTCAAATGAGAGAAAATGATTCATTTATTTGCTCATTTATTCAATTGGAAGAAATGAAACTTAACAAATTGAATTTGTGAGTGAGCGTTGAAAAAATCGAAGGAAAAATAAATTATGGTAGTTTCGGAAAACACGAAGATTGCTATCAGGAAAGCTCATAACCCTTCCCTTAATGACCACCATCACACCTTCGACTAGTGTTACGACCAGCATGAGCTGTCTTGAAACTGCAATACCACAAACAAAACAGCAATAAAAATAACTAATCAAGCTTGAAAGAACGAGGGGTGTGGACTCTCGTAAAAAAAATCACGTCATCGTCGTGTGAGCGACCTAAATACGGACGGGTAAAGTGACGCGATGGAACAAAAATAAAAAACCTCTCCCTGCCGAGCGAAACCACCGGAAAGCTAATACAGGAGAATTAAGGAGGGTGCGGGTGTTGGCGACACTGTCGTCCTAATTCGCGTGCAAATTAATGGAAAAGCCCGCTGGCCACCGGCGGCGGTGGAGGTTATGACGTGTCGAATGACAAATTCGATATTCACAGCAGCTGTTTTTTTTTTCGTGCCCTTGTCATGCCTGCTACTACACTACACTGGACTAATAATCACTCAGCATGATTTGATGGTGTGCTACGATAATAGAAGAGGCAGATCAATTTGTCTTTGTTTTCGCAGGAGGCACATATTTTGTGATTTGGTGTGCCAGCTGTGTGATCTCAAGTTATTGACTTCAAAAGGCCTAATTACATTTTGAACAGAGCGTTTCGAATTCGGAAATATCGTATTCCGACAGTACTACAGTATATGTAGTTTTCAATGAAATCCACAATAAATGACGAAGAAATTCGTCGGCTTCAAGGTTTGTTGCATGCGTGAAAAGGCCTCGTGCCTTTTCGGTGCGACTTACCTATCGGTCTGTCTTATTCAGGAACACGGCCCGCCAGCTAATCAGTGGAGAGGGCCGGGGTTCTTAAGATGGTCGGGGGCGCCACAGTATTGTGGGCCGAATTCCTAAAAATAAATATAGTACCAAGCAATGACTAATACAATACTGAAGATCAATGTCAAAATCAAAGTTTGGATTACGAATACAAATTTTATTTACAAAAAGCAAAGAACATGAACAGGTGCCGGTTGGCTAATTTTACAATAAATGAAATATACGAAATTGCCAGTCGCTGTTATTACCACAATGAGCGAAATATTACGTTCTGGAAGAGAGGTTAGGCTTCACCTCAAGCCGGAATTGATTGAACGTCCTCTGTTCGAACAAAGGTAGGTACCTACTGTCGGACTAAGAAAGTCAGATCACAGACTCAAACCGATTTGATATTAACGCGACTCGATAGATACCTGCTTCGCCAACTGCGATAACCACAGCGACAAATAACGTTATCGGGTTTTTTATACCAGTAACAATAATTTCATGTACAAAACAAAACCTACTGTGGTATTCCCCCTTTGTTTTATTTGTACGTTGGTACCTGAAGTAGGTACGGTCGTTGACGTTCGTAGCGTTTGCCGATGGGAGAGGGAGATGGCGTTGGTGCTGGGCGAGCGGCAGCCGCGGACAGAGAAGAGAATCAGCTGTGGTGAGGAACACGTGATTTTCTGTGCAACGAGTGTGCGTCGTTTTCACCAATTTAAGGTCGGTCTTTCTTTGATTATTGTACCGTAATTTTGGCTTCCTACCACTCACCGAATCATGCATTTCGATACCTTTTTTGTCCGCAAAATTATTGTACATAACCCGAAATTCTTGGTTCTCTTTGTTCTCAACGGGATTGCATAACTCGCAGTTTTTCTCCTTAGAAACCAAGGTGCTTTGCACTGCTTTGAATTTTGTGTAATTCATCTATTCCCAAATGATCTCAATATTGATGGCAAAGGCCGCAATTTAGTGGGTGTGCACTTTGCGCACTCATGACGTGGCTTCGGAATTTCGCTGTCGCGCGTATTTCGAGGTTTCATAATTGTTTCTTTCCCACAAGTTACGTCACAAACAGTAAGACGACAATAGGAAATTCTGCTACGCTAAAATCAGCCACTAAGTAGAGAATAGTACTTTTTATGATTCATTCACATTTCATTGTTCATTGTCGGGTTATACCTGAAAGTAAACGAAGGAAAGAAGACTTGCACGCTTCTCCGTGTCCTGGGGGGGGGTCCACCTGCTCGTATGAATCTGCCTTGTTGAGTCTACCAACCTTTTCTTATTTTTGGGGGGGGGGGGGAATTTTGTATAACGACGAGACGGCCCCGTGGCGCAGGCGGTCGAGTGGCTGCCTGCGACGCGGAAGTACCGGGTTCGATTCCCGGTGAAAAGTCTGGGTGTTGTGTTGTCCGAAATTTGCACTTTTCTGAATTTGTAAACTTGATAAATAAACGGGCAAACTTCTATGGCGAGAAAAAGCCGATAAGGAGAAAAACATTTAATATTATCATTATTATAACGACGAAGAGAGGGCCACAGGTTGGCTCGAGTCGATTTTCTTGTATTTACTGTTATTTCTTGTATGTGATTACTGTTTACTAACCATTGTTCTGTTTTGTATGTAAGTATGTATCTGTGGGGTTTGTGATGGGTAACTGCTGGGGAATTTCGGGCGAATGCGTTATAGATACTTCTTCCTTCCAATTGCTTGCTAAGGGTATGACCAACTCCAACTTCTCTACTTATTTATCTCTCACCTGTTTCTTGTTTATCTATCTACCTATTTATCTCTCATTTGTTTCTTGTTTATTTACCTACACCATCACTTATCATTTGTTTCTTGCTGATTTATCCACTTGTTTACTTATCATTTGTTTCTTGTTTATTATGTACTTGTTTACCGATCATTTATTTAATGTTTACTTATCTATCAATTTGACTTCTTTTGTTTGTTAAGTGTAAAATAAACTGTTGAGCGTAAAGTTTTCTTCAAAGCGTAAGCGAGCGAGTTTCCTTCTGTTGTTATGTAAATAACTTGTAAACGAAGCAAACGTTTCAAAGAGGTTCAAGCACCGATTCACGCTGACTTGATCACTGCATTACTGGAGTGACTTCTTTGTCACTTTTCATCATGACTCATTCACGCTTGACTATTATTCAGATCATTTGGGAAGGGATTTTCCAGCAATCAACCAGGCGATACGCATGGATTTCTTTGACGTGTTCTTCCCATGGGTGCCTGTCAGCGAATACGTCACTTTTCCTTTGCAATCAAATTGACAGTTGAACATGTTCATGATTTCTTGTTTTGTTTTGCCAATCTGATTTTGTGTTCATTTCATTGTTGTAAATTCCTGCATTGTCTAAATAATTTGTGATGATTTGTCTTGTTTCATTTGTTTTTGTGTTTTGTTATTCTTTATCATGTTGTGTCATTTTATCCCTGTCAATTTCTTGTTGTGAGGTGTTTTGAGAAAAGAAGCAAATTCATTTAAAACTTTGCAAATTGATTTTCAATAAAACATTAATTTTGCTTGCATTCCATTCGCGTTTCATTCAAGAATCAAACCTCATCCCCAACGACACATTCTCATCTAGAGTAAGAACTCACACAACGTAGGTAAAAAGTAAACGACGTGGGGAAGGGAAGGAACAACGACGATCAATGCCAACATCGAAAACGGGGGGTACACTACAGAAATGGTGCCGTGACCAGGATACACTACAAAAATGGTGCCGTGACCAGGATACACTACACTACGAATTCAGATTTGAGATCGCAATATTAACTACAGTTATTCAAGTCAAATGAAGAGACCTTTCGTCTTATAAAAATTAGTTATTTACAAAGTCGCCAGCAAGAAGGTACAAAAATGTCGATGGCGAAACCTCAAGACTAGCGTACAAATGTGATGTTAGTTTGTATTAAGCGAATATATCCTTTGGCGGACGGCCGGAGTCGCATCGATTTTTGTGAAACCTCTGAGTTCTAACCTGCACTTTATTAACCCTTGAAACTTCAATCTTTCTTCCGTCTTTTTACTAGGACGGTACTCGAGTAATGTTCAAACAAATATATCGACGAAAGAATTGATTATATGTTACGGCATTTTTAATAATACACAATCGAGAGAGGGGAAAATGAAGTATTACGGTAAGCGAAATGTCGCTTTGCTTACTTGGCCTATTCCACGAAGTGGTATACTCGGAGATGGCTTCCAAACTTGCCGCGATCGACAGTTGTCGTATGCTGAGCTTTCCGGGTGCGAACGAGCGTTTGCCTCGGTCGCCTAGGCTCGAAATCGCTGAAGAAGGCGTCCACGGTGGTAGGCCTGTACGACAGAACCAGCCGCGCGGTTCGGAAAATCTTGCATGCACAAACCGAAACGGGCTTCACGCTGAGACGTTTCTCTCAAAGGAAAGAGTCGCTTGGGAGATGGAGCGCTTCCTAGTAGATGGGATCTCGCCGATACTCGATGTAATATTTCGGGAATCTCCCTGGTACGTAGATGACGATGACGAAGACTTGCTGGCAAAATCTCTAGACTTTGAAACAGGAGGTTGAAGACTGGATGGTTGAAACTCAACGGTAGAAATCTCGATGGAAAAAAACTAGTTCGTTGAAATCTTGTTGGTAGAAATCTAATTCGTAGAAATTCACTCAACTCAGTGTCGAATCCAACCCGAAAAGATGACATAAAATCATTCTTTACGTTACCTCAGGTGTCGGTTGGTTCCGTTTCTGATGGATCAGATGTGGTCGTGCTTCTTCAATCGGCCTAACAAAGCCTAATTCGGGCTTCCAATACCCTACACGGTCCAGCGTTTCATTTAATTTCATTCATTATACTTCATACGATGACCTATACATTACAGGTATTTTATAATCTGGAGTGTTGATTCTGGAGAATGGGAGAATGCCCAAATATACCGCGAAGCATTCACGTTCGATTGCCGAGTTGTTCCTCTTCCCTTGGTTTGAGTAGCAGTCTTAGTTGCCTGAAAAATGAACAGCAAATGTACATGAAGTTGGCTACTAAAACCGGACCATTCGATCTGTGTAAACCGACCGGAAAAGAACTACTCGACGATCGAACGTGAATGTTTGGCAGTATGTTTAAGCATTGGGAAAAACTCAGTGCCAAAAACTGGCCGCTTGCACACACCCACACATGAATTAAACGAATAGAGTAAACCATTATAGATTACCATGATATAGCCGCGACAGCCTGATTGATTTCTGATGTCCGTTCGTACTCTGTTTCTCCGCCCGGCCGACCGTCCGCCCGCCCGCCGGCCGGTGCGCTACTTTTAAACAATATCAATGTCAACCGGGGAAGCAGAGAATCGCGTGTCAGCGCGACAGTGACCATCCCCTCGAATTGTCAGTTCATCCGCCAAAGTTGACAGGCGAGCAGCGCTTTATTACATCAACCCACCTTACACACGATCCGGGGCGGAATACCTGTGCCGGTTCTTTATCGCATCATAACGATATCGTCGCCCCGTACGCCCGCACCTTATCTTCTGATATAATTCCGATTCCGCAGGCCGAACCCTGCAGACTCATTTTTTTCGCCGCGTCGATATAATCAATCCGTACCTACCGGAATAATTTCTGAAAATGATGCGTGCGAAATATTTTTCGAACACATCGACGCGAGAAGATATCATGTAAAAATAAAATTAATAGTGTTCAACCTCAAACTACGCGAGTGTGAGTGTACCTGCGGGATTTTTCGCGTCTACCATACGCAAAACGCGCCCACACAAAGCACGTTGTTTTGTGAATAATCATAATCTCAGTAGCAAGTGTATGTGTGAGTGTGCATGCAATATAGCGCCCCGGATATAAATATGTGCACGTGTTGGTCTTGATCCGAAACATTGGGTAAGTGAAGTAACCGGTGTGATAATCGCTTTTTTTCGAGAGCTATTCCAAGGTTGAGTGTTTTCAGCTGTATCTACACAGTTTTCCAAGTTGGCCGTGATATTTTGACATTTTCGGCCATATTTGTACGCATTTGTCGTTTTGCACAAAAAATATAAGCTCCATGAAGCATAATATAAAAAGCAGTGCTAAAAACAACGGCCCGATTAAAAGTGCAGTGATTCAATGAGAAAACAGGAAGAACGAAATGGCCACCTAAATCGCCTTACCTAAATCCGAGTGGAGACATCTGGAGATGTCCGGTGACGATTTCTTATTGAATTGTCGCAGGAAACTTGATAGAGTGGCAGTGTATGGGAAATTTCGGACTGAAAGCGATCCTATAAACAGCGTATCACGATACACAGTGATTTTGTTGTTGTCCAAGTGCATAAGAACTCCAGTAATGAAGTCTGTAAAGCAGACAATTCCGGCCTTGCTTGCGCTAAGTGCAGAGACGCACGTGTGCAATGTTTAATTTGGATCAATATTGCACTGCTTACGTATACATACTTGAATTGGTTATATTCGAGGGATTATGGCATGCAGTGTGATAAGAAAATAATATCTGCCTGTTTGATAAGTTCCCCTCGGCCAAAACTAGACAATACGTAGATAACTACATAATTTACGTTTTTCATGAATGCTGGAACTGATAAACCAATTCATGTGCTATTATGCTCAAGTAAACTACGCATGTTGAAAAAATATGAATGAATCGTCCCTATCCCGCCGCTTCGTTCAAAGTTTGATTGCACTGATCCGGGCCAAATGGATTTTTTCAAGCGTTCCTTAGTACCGGGGCACCTACTGCCGTGCGGTTATGCCCCGGAAAGAGCGATGAAACGGAAACACCATCAAAAAGAACCACACTGAAAATCCCCCACTGTTTGTTCTAAGTATTTTATCGTCGTTGTTATGGTTACAGAAAAACCTATGTTGAAAATATCCTGCTAATAACCCCAGTGTTTGATGCAGGTAAAAAAATATAAAAAAAATAAAAAAAATATGAAGCTAAATAATGAAAAAAGTTCGCGAGTTGAAGGTGCAAATATGTCGGGTTTGGCTACGATCAGGGCTGGGCGGTATTTCAAATACAAGTATTTGAAATACATTTAAGTATTTTGTGTTTTGTATTTAAATACATTTGATTGAAAAGTATTTGTATTTTGTATTTTGGAATAGTTCAGGCATTTTTGAGAAAAGTATTTTGATTTTCAAAATACAAAATACAAAATACATTTGTTTCCCATGCTTTTTAGTCTGTTCGGGCCGAAATTGTTCTGGGAATACTATATTCACCCCATTGACATTTCTTGCTTTTGCACACTATCTGGGATCGATAATGAGTTCGATTGCATCTTTTACGTTTTACATTTTACTGGTAAGTGCATCCTACTGTCAGCCACGAGAGGTTCCATGTCGGATGTCGAACAATATTTTCGAAAAGCTGGTTGTCCCCAAAGGGAATCAACATTTGTTATTTTGAAGAATTGATGAATGAAGTAAGGAATAGGTTTGATATGAAGTTTTCTTCACTTTATGTTTATTTTATTTGTCTTTTCATAGTTCATAATAATTTACTTATTGTTGCGACTGAATCAATGAAGTGTTCCAAAAAAATGGTTGAATCATGCACGCAATAAGAATGTATTTTGTATTTTGTATTTGGAATACTCTAGGTTGTATTTTGTATTTTGGAATTTCTTAGTTTTCCAAAATACGTATTTTGTATTTTGTATTTCAAAGACATTTCAAGAAGTAGTTTGTATTTTGTATTTCGACTATCTTGGATCGTGTATTTTGTATTTTGTATTTAAATACATTTTTCGAAGTATTTTGCCCAGCCCTGGCTACGATACTGTTACGAGCGGCGATCCCGTACATATTGGTAAACACTCGATCTTTCTGGATTCTTCCATCCATTAGATCGCAGTGTAGAAGTATAGAACGACCTGGTGCATTCCAGAGCGTTTGTGTACGTGAAACTGAATGGAGACTCGAGTGCCTGATCAGGGCACATCTGAATGGTCTAGAAACCGCATATGCCGGACCACTATGGAATTTACTGGAAGTAGACAGAAAGTTCGGGAACACTATTCAGAGGCCTTATATAAGGCATCAGCCGGCAGCTCAGGGCAGTATTGAATTAGAAGAGACAGCGAGCGGATAAGCGAATTGTAACGACAGCGATAATTCAAGTAGATAATTGTTGGCGTTTATTGATTGTAGTACGCAGAAATAAACAGTGTGTGTTTTAAATCGATCGTCTCAATTATATTTGAACCCGTACGTGAAATATCGTAACAATACTTACACTTGAGTAAGGTTTTACTCAGGGATATGCAGTGTTCAGAACCAAACTGAGTTCAAATCCAGATCCGGCTCGACGAAAAGAACGACATCCCCCGTCATCCAACAATTTTTTCATCGGTTATGGATTTTTCGTTTTTTTTTGCACCAAATCACAAATATTGAAATTGATAAACGCCCTGAGCCTGTCATCAGCGCGATAACGTCATTTCCTGGAAATTTGTATCTTATTTGTAACGTTGTAATTACAACTTTTGACAGTTGCCGTGATACATGCCGAAACTTGGAGCAAATTGTGTTGACCAGCAAAATCCTAGTTGTTCTCCTAAAACTCTTGGATATCGGATAGAGGCACCCCATTTGATTGCTCACTTTCTCACGCAACTCTTCAGCTCTCAAGGGTGGCATGCGTGATAAAAAAATAAACGTTAGACACTCACTTGTTGCTCGCTCCTTCCGACACAAATAAACTTGAGGGGTTCCTCGTACAAGCGATGAGTTTACGTTGCCCACCGAGTTTTTGAACTGAAAATGTGGCAGTTGCATTTTGAAATACTGGAAAAACTGATCGTCGAAGCCTTTGTAATGAGTGCCAAAGTGAAAATGGGACACAGCTAGTTTTAATAAAGGTCATGTCAGTACCAGTTTTGTTCGAAAAGTGAACTCTCACTTTTGATCCTACTACTACATACTACATCCTACGCACTCATCTCTGTTGTTATGTGGATCACTGCTGGATGAATAGCATAAGGTCATTTGCTACTGGAACTCTCAGTTCTTTTGCTTATACACCTGGATGGGTAGACAACCCATTATACTTTAATTCAACTTATTTCAATTAAATCAAGTTTCCCGCTCTTGGGACCGCTTGGCCGATGATCATCTAGTGTCAGGACGCCATCCTGTTGTGCTTTCCTCCCTTTCGAGAATAGAGCTCTTGAGAGTGTTGAGATCGACTTAACCACTAGTTTGAACACGATAAAGAACAGAAATTATCTCTATATCAGTTTTATAACCTCTAGAACCTTTTGCGGACATTTTTGAGAAAAAATAGATTTTTAGGATTTATGACTCACCCTGTACACTAAATAAAATCACAAAACACATTCAAAGGTTCCAAAAATTTGCTCTTTGGTCTGATGAAAACAGTTTATTAAAATTTTTCAAAATAACGAAAATAGAAGGGGTCGAAGGACCTTTTGACCCTCCATATTTCAAAAAAAAAATCGTTAATTTTTTTCAACACTAATCTGGCTCTTTTGGAGCATTTCCTCAATTGCGGTTCAATTTTCTACCTCAAGTTTGCAAACACCTATATACATGTCAAAGTGTCTAAATAGAGGCTCGTTCCTATACCTTAACCTACCTCAACGCCGAGCTGAACGCTGTTGACTAGGATAGCTAAGTTTTCAAAATTGTTTCCTAAAAGATGAGTTTCACCTAATTATTTCACAGCCGCCAGACATCAATACTCCAACGAACACCTGATTCTACACCTTTACCAACATTTAAACTTTGTTTGGGTAACGTGGTTCGAAATTCTTATTGTGGCTCATCAGATTCAACATCTACGTTACAACAACGTGTTACAGGTTAAGGTTAGAGTTAGGCCCAGCTTTTAGACAGTGTAAAAGAAGTGAGTGAATTTTGCGAGCGAGTGGGAACTTTTTAATTCATTCTCTTCTCCCCTGTGTTCCCTACAATCTCAAGTTCTTGAGCCGTTGCGTGCGGGGTTCCTCTCATTATGAATCTCTTTTCAAAGGCTGCGTCTCTCATATCTGGACTATTCTTTTTGCTTTGCTCTTTTTCAGGCTATGGTCTTCCTTGTCCCTTTTGGAAAAGATTGGATATGATATGGCTTTGCCTTTGTGGAGGACTGATCCTATTTCTTACCTTGAATTGCCCTTGAATAGTAGAAGGATATCGCGAACGCGTGTGTCTATGACCGAAAATGTCAAACCCAATTTCACCTTTCCAAAATCCTCGGAACCAATGGTGTACGCGAAACAGTTACTTAAGTTAGAGTACAAGGCTTTTACTTGAAGATTTTTTTTTATTGCGTCACGTACTGTTTTGTGTGGGGTGAACCCATAATTGATGAAAACCAACAAAGGTGTTCTACGACGAACTAAAGCGATAAAGCTTCGAAAATGTTATTGTTCCCTATAAATAAATGTCAACCCTTAACTAACTAACTAACTGTGCCGTTAGAATCCATTATAGGTACAAGGTGTTCACGATAAAATTCACTCCCCCTCTAGGAGATTTCCCTTTGAGATATTTTGAAAAACTAAAAACTTTTTCCCAACGATTTTTCCCAGGGATCTTGAATCGATCGTCTGAGAGTTTCTAGTTAGTACCGTATACAGGGTGTGACATGTAACTTTTTTATTTTAAATGCAACACTCCATATTTTACTACGTTATTTGATGTAGTCTTTCTTTCTGATTACAACGATATAACTATAACACTCATGATTTATTTTGACAAAGAGGCTGTCGAAAAAATGATAAAATAGGTAGTCAAATGAATTAAAAATATAAAATTACGCGACACCCTGTATAAGGAACGAATTAGACCATTTATCCATGCAGAGTTGAATTCTGCAGACAAAATGCTGGAAAGATAACTTTTTTCAAGTGAAATATAGAAACCAAAGCCATCTTACCGTGAAACAAAATTAGTTGACTACCTATTTTATTATTTTTTTTGACATGTTGTCAAAATATCCATGTCCATCATGTCCATCAATATGCTCCATCAAAGAGCGAAATAAAATATAGGGTGTTCTGTTTAAAATGAAAAATTCACATATCACACCCTGTATACCGTACCAATTAGAAACTTTTAGAGAATCGATTCAATGTCCCTGGGAAAAATCGTGTAGAAAAAGTTTTTAGTTCTCCAAAATATCTCAAAGGGGAATATCCCAGAGGGGGGTGAATTTTATCGTGAACACCTTGTACAAATTTCTTGAATCGTCGGGTCATCTAAGTGTCCAGGTAATTATACGAACAGCTTCTAATAGATTTTCCCTTTCACGAACAGGCTACCTCGAATGCTGCAACGAAACTATTAGTTTCGCGAGAACGAACCGGACATTCCTCTAGGTGAAATTCCCCTCCATGGCATTTGTCAAGAATCATTTTTCCCTTGTGCTTTATTATCGAACCAGCATGGAAATTTGAATAACTCCAGTAGCACGCTAAAACAATGCAAGTAAACAAAGGGAAACACACCCCGAGGTCAAGCCCATCGATTCCAAGCATCCCATCTCCGAAGCTTAGCTCAGCTGAAGAAGGCCAAGACTCATCTTCGCGGAGCTTGTCGATGATAGATTACGGGTGCTCAAGGACGGAGTTAAATTGGTAAAATAAGCGTTGCGAAATCAATCCCTGCGGGTTTATTCCTTGACAGAATCTCACCTTTTAGGTCTCTTTCGAAAGCTACAAGGATGTACTTTGATTCGAGCCCATTGGCATTACCTACCAACTCTCTTTGATTTAAGAGTCCTCTGTACGCTCAGAGTGGCTTCAACTAAAATGGCTCTAAATCGAAGCCGGTGATTTTCTTTGAACTGGCATTTGGAGATTTCACTTCATATGTTTATATAAATATGTAAACGGAAAAAAATCCGAGAAAAACCGATCACAAAAATTCTTTTTCCCGGGTAAACTCTTAACAGTACTCTGCACAATCGTACCGGGTGGTTTTCCAATAAAAAATTTTCAGCTGAAGATATGAAGCTCCGAATTTTTTAAGCATTTTTTTAATAATTTTCACAGCCAAATAACTTTGACTCCAGATATTTTATTGAAAAATCACCCGGTACGTTGGTGCAGAATACTGTAGAGAGTCCTCCTTGGAAAAAGGAATTTTCTTTCAAGTCAAATAAAGGCTCTAGGATGGCGCCCGTAAAATTTTACTATCTTCGGCTGTGATCGGTTTTTCTCGGATTTTTTTCCTTTCACATGTTTTTATGGAGATATGAAGTGAATTTACTGAATATCATTTGAGAGAAAATCACCGCCTTCGATTTAGAGGCCTTTTAGTCGGAGCTGCTTTAAGCGTACAGAGGACTCTTAAGTGTGAAAACGAAATCGAATCACCTGTCTCATGGTACGATTTTTTTAAATAAATATATTGAAAGTTGAAGAAGAGTCTTCGAATTGAAATAAATTGTAACTTGAAAAGGGGCGGTACGATTTTGTGATTTTCCACACCAAAATAAAGATAGATGAAATAGTCCGGTGGTTAAGCGTCCGAACTATGCATTTTGAGCTTAAGCAATGCGCTTTTGGGGTTTGATTGGGGGTCCCTCAACCTTAATTTCAAGAGTTGGAGACATCGGTGCACTCGATGCGGAGGGGGTCTGGGGGGCCCTTGAAAGTTGAAGGTGCGAGGCTTCCCACCAAATCACCATACCACCACGTAATTCCTACTTGGATGTCATTAAACGACTCTAACGTACACATTGACAACATTTGTTACCATGTCCCAACAGTTCTTCACACTGAAAAAAATTAATTCTTATGACAGATCGGAAAAAACAGTTTTTCTCAATTTTTCATCCCCACAACGAATAAACTGCCAGGTGTGGTGTCATTTTGGAGTGAATGGCATCCTCTGATTCCATTCACCGAGTCAAAATGTTTGTGAGACCACCGTGCAAAGAATGACACGCCAAGAAGTGAGCATTTTTGAGCACCTCATTTAACAGTAGTTTCTTGGCTGATACCAATCGATATGATTGATAATTTTGTCATGGATCAATAACTTGAACTCTTTTGTAACGGTAATGCATGTGAATGAAACTCGACACGAGCGTGAAGGCTTGGAAAAAAATAATTTTCTCCAGCGGTCGAATTTATTTCACGCCTACTGAGCGTTAGTTTGTTGGGCTCAGGTAGGCAGCGTTTGGATAGCTTTGGAAGCAAAATTTCCATATCTTTCTGAAAAGTTGAGCAGTTAATTCTGGAAATCGATTTATGAATCATCAATGATTGTTTTGCCGGTCAGTACCCACATGGTGGTTAACTGCAGAGGTGATGGCTGACGGCGGAGGAAATTCAACGTCCAAGATCTTATTTTCTGCCACTATGACAGTCATTTTCACGGTTGTTTTTATAAAATTATTTCTTCTTCAAACATAAGAAAACTTACACGTACAAAATGATAACAACCTTGAAGGTTGGTAGAGGAAAATAGAAAATAACACTTTAAAAGTTGAATGCTCTCCGTCGTCAGCCATGATCCCTGCAGTTAATCCCCATGGGGGTACCTAGTGACTGTCAAAATAATCTTTGATGATTCTCAAATCAGTTTCCAGAATTATGCTACTCAGCTGCATAGACAGATATGGAAATTTTGTCTCCGAACCTATTCAAACGCTGCCTGCCTGAGTCCAACAAACTAACGCTCAGTAGGCGTGGAATAAATTCGACCGCTGGAGAAAAATTTTTTTCCCATGCCTCCACGCTCGTGTCGAGTTTCATTCACATGTATTACCGTTACAGAAGAGTTCAAGTTATTCATTCATGTCAAAATTATCAATCATATCGATTGATATCAGTCAAGAAACTACTGTTAAATGAGGTGCTCAAAAATGCTCACTTCTTGGCGTGCCATTCTTTGCACGGTGGTCTCACAAACATTTTGACTCGGTGAATGAAATCAGAGGATGCCGTTCACTCTTGAATGGCACCAAACTTGGCAGTTTATCCGTTGTGGGGATGAAGATTTGAGAAAAACTGTTTTTTCCGATCTGTCATAAGAATTAATTTTTTTCAGTGTGAAGAACTGTTGGGACATGGTTATTAAATGTTGTAGCCCAGTCAAATTAGGTTTTGACCTAGAAATAATTCGCCCAAAGCTGAATTTTTGCACATTGACAGTTTGGACCTAGTATAACAACATATCAAAATACCCAAACTTTCCCATGTCCGCGTCTTTGATTTTCAGGTCCTCAAGTTCTTGAATCTGCATCGCTGAACTGCAACTCATGCCGAAGTATTAATCTTGTACCGAATTAACTCAGACTGATCTTGAATTAAAGAGAAAAGATCAAAAAATGATTTTCCGTTGCGAGTGTCCCACATCCGGTGCGCGGCAAGCCGGTAGACCCGCGAAATTCAAAAGTAACGCTGTTATTCGCGACGTCTTCTCACGGAACTCTCGCTGTGTATCGTTTATCAAAAAAATAACAACGGTGAACCATAGCTCAATGCATTTAGTGATTCTTCAGTCTTCCAAGTATGTATCTATGGTGTCTGTGAAAGCACCAATTACAAATATACAGCGACAGCTTCCAGATTAAACGCTAGTCAAGGTGACATGAGCTCTGTTTTGCGATCTGTGAGCACGATTGTAATCCTTGGTGACTACTGGGTGTCCACATTAATATCACTGTTGTGATTATTATGAGCTATCTCAGGGTTATATATTCAGTTGTATGTCTGAAAGGTATGTTGCTTTTTTCATTTAACAATATAATGCGTTATAGCTTGGCAATTTAGGTCAAAAATCGACAAAATAAATAGAAATGATTCGCCTTAAGCTGAATTTATGCTAATTGACAGTTTGGACCTAGTACAACAACATATCAAAATACCCAAACTTTCCCCTGTCCGCGTCTTTGGTTTTCAGGTCCTCAGGTTCTTGGAGTTGCACCGCTGAGCTGCAACTCATGCCGTAGTATTAATCTTGAACCGATCAAGCTAGACTAAACTGGAATGAAAAGAGAAAAATCGAACAATGATTTCTGGTGCAAACGT
The DNA here is from genome assembly GCA_949128115.1 of Anaspis maculata. Classification (NCBI taxonomy): domain Eukaryota; kingdom Metazoa; phylum Arthropoda; class Insecta; order Coleoptera; family Scraptiidae; genus Anaspis; species Anaspis maculata. The sequence goes on along the minus strand of OX421962.1, from coordinate 104,165,591 downwards.
TCCACATCCGTCCGCAGCAATCCGACAGCTAAATTCAAAATCAACACTGTTATCCACGACGACTTTTCACAGAACTCTTGCTTTGTATCGTTCATCAAAAAAAGAAAAGGTGAATCAAAGCTTAATGCAGTTAGCGATTCTTCAGCTCCCAAAGTATGTATCTATGGTGTCTGTGGAAGCACCGATCTCAAATACACAGCCCCCAGACTAAACTCGAGTCAGGGTAACGCGATCTCTGTCTGTATTGACTTTATTGTTTTTCATGATTCTTTTCATTTTGAGTTATTGGCGAATGGAACACATATTTTTTTTATACTCGCACATCCAATGGGACAACTACATATTTATATTATCAAGAAGTCTACGCCATGAATGTTCATGTCATTTATGTACTTAGTTGCATTATTGTGGTAATTCAAAATGTGCATATAGATAAAGTAGACCATGAAAATGTAATGGAAAATTGGAATGCAATAACACACTGAAAATGTTTAGCTCATAGCTCTTCAATCATGATATGAAGCAAGTAGGTAGCTGCTACGTTTCATAAATTCCGGATGGCGTCTCTGAAAACGATTCAAGACTGATAGGTATAGATGGTACGTACCACAATGCGTTTTTCGCATCATGACTGAAGGTTTTGATTGTTCTAGCTGGTGATTAGTTATGCTATTCTAGGTGGTCCTATACATTTTATTCAGTGTAACATGGTTGTCATCGTTGTCATCAACATAATCAGGTTGTCAGCACTGACCCCAAAAAATAATAGCGATTGGAACAATTCGTATCTTTGCAGTTCGAGCACATGTCTGAGCAGATTTGCCCAGCTTATTGTTTGCAAGTGCATCGAGTTCCACAACCTTCCCTGCAGTTACACGGTATTAGATTACACGGCATTAAGGAATCAGGTGCTGCAGGAAGATGTGTGGGTGCTGGCGTCAGTATGTCTTCCACGCGTTGCCATCCCATTTGTTGGAGGGAGATCGTTTCCTCGATCGTTTCCCATCTATTCTTGGACATGGGAAACGTGGACGGTGCAGACTGCAGATCAGAAATGTCGCAGTACGATCAAAATACTGACTTGAAATATTCACTGCACAGTGAAGTCATAACTAGAGCTAACCTGGAGATAAGTCCCCAGAGTGCTGATGAAGAGTAGCTTTAGTTGGCGGAAGCGTCAACAGGTAAAAAAATGATGTCACAGTCTGCTTGGCAATCGCTTGGTTGTACAAGTGAAGGCGTGAATCGTCAATATTTTCAACTTTTTGGCTTGAATGGAGTATGCATCCAACTTTTCTTCAGCACTCGACATTTACTTGTGGATGGAAGATGCAGAATTGAAAACACTCACGACTCCAAACCGAAGTGGTTCGTCTTTTTGGGGCAACCAGGGCCGGCAACAATAGTGGTGCTGACGTGCTCGAGCACCACACGTAATCCGAGGAGGTGGTGCTGAGCACCACATGTTGAAAAAGAAAAAATTGAAATTAGCGCCATAGCACTCCAATTTACCAATTTCGAGAATTTTTGTTGAACTTTAAAAGTTTTATTTATGTATTATTACCCCTATATCATACAGGTTTCCCAGAATAAAGTAGCCAACGGCCTATGGAAGGCCAGAAGACACTGAACGACCTCTATATTATTTTTTGCGAGAGCTCAATATTTTTATTGGGTTTTCATGAATAATTTATGAACGGGTCGAAGTATTTGGCTGAAAATAGCCAGAGACTTGTTTAGAATGGTTCCCCACTTATTGGCACAATTTTACTTGATTCCAACCAGTAGTAGAACTAATAAAAAGTTAAATAAAAAGAAATTCGATTTTCGAAAAAAATATGTAGGGATTGTAGGGGCCTCTAATTTCTTCCGGGCTATCTCCCATATGCGTTTGGCTACTTTATTTTGGGCCAGCCTGTACCTATAGTATATTTTATTCAAATATGACGTGATTGACGTGCGCCTGAATAGTTTTTTTCTTCAAGTTCAGACTTCTAAACTTAAAAAAAAATCGCCTGCGACGCTGATACCCCCCTCTCAGTCCTTTTTTCTGAAATATTCAATAGTCAGCACCACACGTTCAAATCCAAAGTTGCCGGCCCTGGGGGCAACTTTTACTCAGGCGTTCTTTTTGCTTTCTCCAAACATCGCGTAAGTTCCCCCCTCCCGTCCCCTTCCGGTCACAGTATAAGCAAGCAACAAGGCATCTTCAAGATCACATAGCTCTTCTTCCCCAATCCCCTAAATATCGTACAACTTGCCAGAATTCTTGCTTGTACTGGGTGCAACATGATTGTATCTACGCACTGCTCGCTTTCCATATCCGGGTAATCATCATCTCTAATACGTCAGTGTCGTTTTCGATGACGACAACCTACTGCCCACATATTAGTTCCTCCACTGCATTAGTGACAATGAGGAAGTCTGCATCGTCAAAGGCTTGATGTACGACCACGCTGGGCTCTTCGAAATTGTGTTGTGTCAGCATTTTTATGAGACGAACCTTATTGTGGACATTGCTCAAAAATTCTGCTTGTGATACTGTCACTGCGGTATAATCCTATAGAAGCTTTATAATATGTAGCCCAAGACAGCTCATAATCACAGTAATATTGATGTGGACACCTAGTAGTCACCCACGATCACAATTATGGCGCTCGCATAATTAGGTATAGTGCAACTCAGAGCTCGCCTCACCCTAACTTGCGTTCAGTCTGGGGCCTGTCTATTTGCAATCGGTGCTTCCACAGGTACCATAAATATACGCTTGGAAAGCTGAAAAATATTTGAATGCATTGACCTATGGTTTGCCACTGTTTATTTTTGGTGCACGATACAAAGCGAAAATTCTGTAAAGAGTCGTCGCGAAAAACAGCGTTAATTTTGAATTTCGCGGGTTTGCCGGTTCGCCGCGTACCGGATGTGGGCCACTCGCTGCAGAAAATCATTGTTTGATCTATTCTCTTCAATTCAAGCCCAGTCTGAGTTTGATCGGTTCAAGATTAATATTACGGCATGGGTTTGAGCTCAGCGATGCAACTTCAAGAGCTTGAGGACCTAAAAATCAAGGACGCGGACACGGGAAAGTTTGGGTATTTTGATATGTTGTTGTACTAGGTCCAAGCTGTTAATGTGCAAAAATTCAGCCGTGGGCGAATTATTTCCAGGTTTTGTCGATTTTAGACCTAAAATGCCTGGGCTATTGTCAATGTGTAGGTTAGAGTCGTTTAATGAAATTCAAGTGGGAATTTCGTGGTGGTATGGTGATTTGGTGGGAAGCCTCGCACCTTCAACTTTCAAGGGCCCCCCAGACCCCCTCCGCATCGAGTGCACCGATGTCTCCAACTCTTGAAATTAAGGTATGGGGATCCCCAATCGAACCCCAAAAGCGCATTGCTTAAGCTCAAAATGCATAGTTCGAGCTTTTTTTGGCGCTTAACCACCGGACTAAAAGGCCTTAAAAATGGTTTCTCACTCGATCCCATTCCCGTTGGAATTTTTTCAAGGGTAGTACCCTGCGTTTGACCGTGACCGTGAATACGGGTGATTCGATTTGATTTCTTTTTGCATTAAAATGAAGAGATTCAGAAGGCCTTCAGAATGATGTATTACCCGACCTCTGTTCCGAAATATACCGAAATTTTTGGAAGGGTAGTCACAAATGATGGAGCAAGATTCGGATTTTTTGGGGTAAAAATTTTTTAGAGGAAAAATTGGAGGTGGGGCGTTTTGAAATGAAATTCCTGTGTAATTGCACCAGCCTGGCTCATTTTCTTACACTGTATTGTGTTAATAAATTGCTATTCTTCTGAACCATTCCAATAAATGCGCTTTGCACATTTGTTCATTGCATTTTCATAACGACATCCTTATCCAAACACCAATAAGTGTTTGAAACCCATTGAGAATTCCACATTATGAATCGAGCTTGAATAAGTTCATGGTTGTGCACTGATGGTATCGATGGATTCGCTGCTCGATGGTGAAACATTGATGATTTGATGATGGTAATGGAAACTCGCGTTGTATATCCATCTCTCTATACTGGCTCACCGTTGGTTGACATTGAATCGAAGCTCATCACCCCACCCACCCCACTCTGTTCGCTTTTCGTTAAAGATCTTCAATTAATCCAATAAACGGGCGAATGCGTGTTGTCATTAATGTGATTGGTACATATCTAGCGCGGGGCGCGGGCGAAAAAATGAATTAAAACCCGAATCGAATTACTTTTTTGGCACTGACGATGTACCCATCAGTCGGCGTCCCAAAAATACGCGATAATTTACAACATGTGTTCGTGTAAATAATGAAAATGCTACACACCACCACCTACGTTTGCGGTAATATTGTTCATTGTTCCGTTTTTCCCTTTCTCTCCTCAACTCCAGCTCCCGCATTACAATAATAGAATTTTATAAAGAGATTTGTTGTGCTGCTCCACATGAATCTAGCCCGGCAGTGTCTAGACGACTTGTCATTGATTTTCATGTAAATATTAAATATTACGAAATTGCCTCACGTGGGGGGGGTGGCCGGGCGGGGATCAATCGAGCGGGAAATTGTGCAATTTATGACGTTCGTGACAGTCATAGTGACAGTTATATTTTTGAGGTTATGTCAAACACGTGACTTGTTAGACGTGTGACACGTTGCCAACTTGCTGGAATTTATTACCTGAAGCCTGAAGGAAAAATTATGTTTGAATGACGGATCGATCGAGCTGGAAATTGTGCATTTCGTGACGCTAGTGAGTAGTGACAGTTATTTTGAGGTTATGTTCAAGTCCAACACTTGGCTTGTCGCACGCGGAAATGCCAGCTCACTTCTGGAATACAAGTTCAAATAAATTCGACATCGTAATTCTCATGACTGTGCCTAATCTTATCTGTTCACAATCATGATTATTAGAGTTATTCTTTAACCGCTGATACATTCAACCAATTCAGTTGTGTCATTGAACAAGATGTGTTCCAAGTCGAGGTGAGTTGCGGTTAAAAGAAAAAAATTGTTCAGCCAGGGGGAAATCGCGGAGTAGGAAATCGAGGTGAAAAGTATTATGATTTTTTTTTCAACCACTGCATATATTTTTACGTAATGTAAGTGGGATAGTAATGCATGCTTTCAGGTGCATTTCTTTACAACAATGCTATTATTGAATAAGTAATCAATCATGATTTTAGTAATAAAATATCCGTTAGCAGAGTCATGGTTTTTACTGCGTTCACACGGCAATATTTTATTGGAAAATCGGTTCTTTTATCTGATGAGTTTTTTGTGATTCCTGATTTGTGCTTGACAGGGCTCTCTCATTCCTGGATCCCTCATCTAAAAAATTGATGTCTTTTACAATGAAAACCTGTAAGTGCAGTGCACTAATTACGGGGTCTGCCATATACAGGTGTCCCAGAGATAAGTAGGTACACAAAAGGAACCTCATATTCCTAACAAAATTAGTCGATTTAAACAAATTCAACATTACACCAAAATGCTTCCTAAGAGAGAGATACAGGCGTCCAAAGTTGACTTTCAACTGTAGTTTTCATAGTTTATTTCGGAAACCGTTCGAGGTAAAAGACAGAATCTTTTACAGTCACTTAGGTTTTTATGCTTCACAAGATAAGATTAGATCGTTTCAAAATTCCACCCCGGTGGTATCGAATTGATTGAGGGGGGGGGAGCTTAAAATCCCCTCCAACTTTTTTGTCAGTTTTTCAAAGTTTAACGTAACACTATGAAATTTCACATATTGCTCTTGTTGAATTTCCATGAAATGCACGGTTTTCAAGAAAAATCGATTTAGATCTCATTGCTGGTACGTAATGAAGTGCAATATTTAGCAATCAAGAACAAAAGTGTCCTCTCGAGGCACTTTTTACCACTCTTTCAACAATTTGTAGGTGACCACAAAAACTAGGTTCTTAAGGCTGTATACGCAGGATGTCAATATTTCTCCCTCAAAAATAAAGATAAAGAGATATAGAGATTTTGATGGGATTCCATTAGATGTTTGTCCACCTTGTTTCCGTTTGGATTACCCTACATTTGTTTTTAGAAGCCCAATAGCCTTATAACACTAAAAAAGTTTCTAAAGGATTGCTGGGACATTCTTTGACAAACGAAAAAATTATCATCTGTTTTATAATTTTGAGACGTAGAAATTTGAATACAGAGCCGTTTTTTTGAGAAAAAGTTGTCAACAAAAAAGAGAAGAATATTTTTTCTCACATAATTCAAAAAACGCTCTGCACGTATTAAGTTTTTCAATACACCGTATAAAAAAAAGAGTTTTCATCTCCATTTTTGAGGGAGAAATCCTCAAAATAATTTTGGCCTGCTGATAATACAGCCCTTAATAACAGCCACAACATGCTTTACCCATTTTACTTTTCCACCAAGGGTAATTTCATTATCACATCGTTTTATCGCGCCTAATGAAGCTGTTTTATTGTTTACCAATTTGCATAATGTGCATCCGTGCTCCAGTCCTCGCTCTGCTAATATTGATTTCTCAAAAGAATTTGGATTATCACACCAACACCAAACTTTGAGGTTGAATAACCTGACGGTGTTCAAGGCAAATAACTCATTGTTATTTAGCAACTTGAAGCTTGTTTGAATTACAAAAATTGTAGTGTACACACAGGGAGAAATGAAAATCAAGTTTGAACAACGCATCCAACAAGTTGCATGCCATGCAATGCTCATTGAGTAAGCTTTTTGTGTTTTCATGACGCCTCATTGAAAAATTGATTTGTTTTCGGATTTTTTGTTTCTTTTGGCGTTTCGAAAATTACCGACCGTTAGAAGTAATCTGTTTGAATTGATAACACCACATTTTTATAGCGTAATTTTCCTATCGTTGATTTCAATTTTCCGTGTCCGTATGCACGCTCTTTGTTTATTCCTTATTGATGCAAATTGTGATGATGGAAAATCGTTTTATTGTCATAACAAAACATAACATCATAACCTGTGACATTCGCCTACATCCCACGTCCTTTATTACTACCGCTATTTACACACATACACACAACACACATGGTAGAAGAACATGCGATTTTGTGTTAATAAGGGTCACGAACGTCCCGGGGAGTTTTTGTCGGTGACGTTGGCGCGCGTGACGCTGTCACCTGTCAATTTGCATAAGACGTACATGTCAACGATTTATCAATCGTGCTGATCTCCACGTACTACTAATTCCTGTAGTTTTAATGGTACATATCAAGCCCCGCCATTGCAGACAGAGCTTTAAAGTTTAGCAATTAAAGATACCCAACATACACACATAAACTCCGATGAATTATAAACCAGGCGGGTGCGCGCCGTGGTCCTTGATTATACGATGCCTTAAATTATTAACGAAATGAACCTTGCGGCCACAATGTTAGAGGTGGGAATGGGAAAGGGGGAATGTCACACGTTATGTGCGGGACACAATTTCTTTTTAACATACAAGCCAAAGTTCATTTAACCAGAAATTAACTCCGGTTTGTACGAGCACAGCAATTACTGTCCTCGCCACTCAGGGATACGCCGTCGTGAATAATTGAACAGTAGAGGAGTTTCCCGTGTGTCGTCGTGTCAGTGGCTTTGATTTATCAAAATAACAAAAAAAAAATCGAATAGAAAAAGAAAGTGAAAAGTCCTGCCGCTGGTTTTAGAATAGATAATTAGGCTAATCTATATGATTATGGAATTTCTTTTTCGGCGGATTCTAGATGATTGATCAAGATAAACCCCCTAGAATCTGTAGAAATGGATTGTTCATCTCACTGCTCGACTGTAATCTAAGAATATAGCTTCAACCATTAGACTGTATAAAAGTTACCCTACTGCAGACAAGGCAAAATTGTTTATTAAACGACACGAGACCTCTTATCGCGGTCCCTGCAAATTTTTGAAGAAGGTGCTGCTCATTCACCATAAAAATCCAACATACAGTATGAATGTATGATCCACACGTACATACAGTCACACAAGCCTTTTTATCGACTACCTATCGTCATCACTTTTCATGATGATTCTCCATCAAGGTTGATGTCCTATGCAGGAAATGCCATTGCGCCGGAAGTGCACATGTGTTTTTGCAACTCTGCAGTTTTCACGGAAATTTACCGTTTCAAAGTTCATTTGCGATAGAAGGGGCTGGCTGGAGCTAGAAGGAGCATCTAGGAGGCGCTGCGCTTACCGGGTACGCCGTTGAGTCGGTTAAACCGAAACATGCCGGGTGCGCCGTTATGCAAATCCCGACAGTATTTTCATAGAGCGACCATTAACCAATTCAAGAAATCTCAGGAAGCCATAGCTAGCCTTCAGAAGAAAGACCTTCAACATCAAGAAAATGCAGCAGTTCGTTCTATGGACATACTTCACGCTGTATTACTATATACTATATCGTGCGCTGTATTATAGATATTTTATCCCATGAAAAATGGATATTTTCAATTATAGTTATATCAAATGAGACGGAATACAGCGGCCTTTTACTGCGCTATACACATACCACTTGCCATCCCATCTAGCATCGCGGCGATAATATGCTGCTGTTTGAATTATGGAAGCGTGAGAAGTGACATCTGGCGTGATGCCATGAAAAGACCACGTGGAAATAGTACCGGCGACACGTTTTTATATCACAAACTCCTATTAATGTGAGAAAAACGGAACGTGTGAAGATACTCCAAGTTTTCATCAAGTCACATGCGTTTTTCAACACACACACACCCACCTACCCTCAGCAATTATTACCCTGCCCTACTCCGGTTATGTACATCTGTGCCATGCACTCATCGATCTGTCTCGCGTTAACAAGAACAAATGAATTTAAAAAGGTTGACCCGCTTAATGTTATATTAATCGAAATGCAAATGCTCCTGGAGCAGAAAAAACTTGAGGAAAAAAGCGCCTTAATGAAAAATCAATCGCGTCCATAACAACGTTCGTAGCCGTAACATGGCACAAAATCATCGATTGTCACAGCGATGCGCTTCTTCTTGATGATATACTGTTGACGGCAAGTTGGTCACAGTGGTCGCGTTTATGTCAAGTAATGTAGGCGAGCGGCCGTTCCCTATTTTTCGAGCTATAGTGACCACGGGCGTACAACAACGATTTTTAATTTTCAATAGTAAGTACTAGATGGGGGTGTGCCGCTTGTGAATTTTTTTCGAAATCGCCCCATGGGAACTCTCGTCAGGGCCCCATTTCCATCTTTTTTTCAAAGTCATCTTTTCTTCATTTTTTGCATTCAGCAGCTCATAACTCAGCGACTATTGATGATAAAGCGAAGATTCTTTCACCAATACGATGTCTGGATATAACTAATACCCTCCACATCACTTTTGTGTTGCATTCCGTGATAATAACCTTCCAGGACGATAAAAACATAAGAGGTGCAGAAACACGTCACAAGAACTTTGATATGCGGAATGCTGCAATTTCTCAAAATATGTGCACATATATGCGAGAACATATGTAGAGAATACTCCAAAGATGTTTTTGGGAAAAGGGCGTTGCAGCAGGATTCTTGGTTTTTGAATTATGATTTTTTCAAAATCCGACACTGATATATGCGAGCGGCCGAGCGGCCAAATTGGCGCGAAACGTGGATTTTCATCAATATCGTTGAAAAAACATCACAGTATGAGCCACAACAGCGGTCTTTTTTGGGCTTCACCTAGTAGTAGGTAGCTCAAGGTTCAACTAGACTTCAACCAAAGGGTCAACCTGAACTACCGTTTCCGTTAAACCGTTCTAAGGAGTCGTCTACTCCACTGCAACATTTTGGAACAAAAACTTGTATTGCAGTGATTTTGATGTGGATTTTTTATGTATGAACTTCGATTCCTTTTTGAGACTCAATGTCAGTTACCTTCTACCTCTTCATAACCTTCCATAGGTAGGCACCCCTATCACACTTTGTGTCTTTTTAATGATTATTATTATTACCTACATAAATTACGAGCAGCACAGGACCGCAGACTTCAGAGCATAACATTCCAATTGCCTCGCATGGGCAAAGGGAGATGGCTTTACAAGGTTTCTTCCCATGGAAATTGCAAAGATAATCAATTCTGAAGAAACTCCAACTCTATGCTGGTTTGACCTTTGAAATTTTGATCATCTAATCGCAGTTTTTCACTGGTTAGGAGGGTTCCATACTACTTTCGGGTGACGAAGCTTTTCCTTCATCGAGTCCTTCATGCATGATTGTGCTTGTCATGAAGCTCATATGCCACATGTTGCTTAAATTTAATGCAGGTTCCGAGAGTGGCACTCTGTCAAGGTTGTTTCCGCTATTTACAGCCAATTGTGCCGGGAGATCATTTACGGATCCATGATCGGTGGCATGTTTTCTGCTTGCATCTTAGACAAAAACGATAAATTTTCTTGCTTCCAAAACTTTATCGATCATTGATATGTGTTGGGTGATGATAGGAGTGATAGGACGCTAAGAAGTGAGGTGACAGATCCAACAGATATTTCTATTCTCCTTGTCGCTTGAAAGGCTTATTTCTTGCCCACGCCATACATTGCTGACACTGTATTGCACTCTGTTGAAGGATAAAACGACCTGCAATCCTGCAAAGCTTCCCAAAAGTTTACTCCAAGGTGGCAGAAGTGGAGTGTTTCTACCCACAAACTAGGTCTATTGCACATTGTTTGGCAATACATCAGTAAGAGCACAAGAACGTCGGTGTCGGGCGATTCAACAAAAATCCGATGTGAGGAGCTTGTGGTGTGGTGGTCAGCACGTTCGACTGCTATGCCAGAGGTCGCGGGTTCTATCTTCGCCGAGGACGATCGGATTTTTGTCTCGAGAAAAAGCTTCTCGATTTAGTTAAAATGTCTTGCTAAATGCAAATGTGTGTCGCATAGCACGTGAACTACGAACGATGATGCGACCCCATGCGATGTTGGTGGTCGTTGAAAATTTCTACCATGTGTTGGAATACACATTACACAGGGAAAAGTTCGGAAAAAATTCCGGTATAGTGGAGGAAAGCATTCACCGGCGTCGGAACACGATTCCGTTTCATTTGTACCTGAACCAGGAACCTTGATTGTTTTTGTAAGAGTTCTTTTGTTGTAACCAACAGCCAAAATAATTGATTCATTTGTTTTCCATATCTGCCGAGATGTCTGCTAACTGTTTTTGGCGCATGATTGGCGCATTATCCTACTCTATTCATTGAGACAAGAAGTCACACGAATCGCTCTTGTTCTTTCTCACGACAAAAAGTAATCTCCAGTTTGGTGTTGACTGAATCCTCTGGATTTCATAGACCTGCTTTTTTTTTGGTAGCATAGCAGCGTATTTGTTCTAGAAACTTGCGAATTTTATGTCGCGAATCGTCTTCGTCGTTCCGATCCAAAATTAAGTGAACTTATAGCTGGCATTAAGAAACCTTGTTATTTTTCCAAGACAGTGTCGTCAAATGTCTGCAACGCTTTTTAGTAATAATTATTTTGAGGCATTTCAGCCATCCACCAAACACACAGTCGTTGTATGTACCTATCTCAGACAAAGAGCCTGGCCAGGCACGACTTCACTCGCTCCAAAACAATTTGGATTTTGCGGCTGTTATTGTACGCTTTCCATTTACCGACACAAGTCGACTTGTGTCGACACAAATCGGCACAAATGCGTTCCATTTGATTTGTGTTGCTGTGTGTTATCGACACAAGCTAACACAAGCCGACTTCAGTTGACACAAACCGACACAAAGTGTTGTAAATGGAACGGATGTGGTCGGATAACTTGAGACTTTTTTTAAATCGACATCATTTTGATTTTTTGACAAAGCCAGCGCTCACCGATGAAATAGGACTTCGAGACAATTTTCTGAACATTTAATCCACCTTGGCGAATGGTAATTAGTAATCTCCTCATCCATCATGTCGGCAAAAACGTCTTCGGGCTTGAGTTTCTTATAGTATAGGTGCATAGAAGTTTTGATCATTATTTCTCGATTCAAGGCGATCTATTATGAAGCTTTGAAGCTGTTATTGACCTTTGTGTGTAGTGTCTAGCCATTTTATTTGACAAGTACGGCCAGCATTCGGAAGAGAGGTCACCATGTTGAAATAGGTACACAATAGAATAATAATCGAAAGCTGAGGTTTACATAAAATCCATACAGAAATCACTGCAATACAAGTTTTTATTCCAAAATGTTGCAGTGGAGTAGACGACTCCTTAGAACGGTTTAACGGAAACGGTAGTTCAGGTTGAACCTTTGGTTGAAGTCTAGTCGAATCTTGAGCTACCTACTACTAGGTGAAGCACAAAAAAGATCGCTGTTGTGGCTCATACTGTGATGTTTTTTCAATGACATTGATGAAAATCCTCGTTTCGCGCCAATTTGGCCGCTCGGCCGCTCGCATATATCAGTGTCGGATTTTGAAAAAATCATAATTCTAAAACCAAGAATCCTGCTGCAACGCCCTTCTCCCAAAAACATCTTTGGAGTATTCTCTACATATGTTCTCGCATATATGTGCACATATTTTGAGAAATTGATATAGCTTTCCGCATATCAAAGTTCTTGTGACGTATTTCTGCACCTCTCATGTTTTTATGGTCCAGGAAGGTTATTATCACGAAATGCAACACAAAAGTAATATGGAGGGTATTAGTAATATCCAGACATTGTATTGGTGAAAGAATCTTTGCTTTATCATCAATAGTCGCTGAGTTATGAGCTGCCGAATGCAAAAAATGAAGAAAAAATGACTTTGAGAAAAAGATGGAAATGGGGCCCTGACGAGAGTTCCCATGGGGCGATTTCGAAAAAAATTCACAAGCGGCACACCCCCATCTAGTACTTACTATTGAAAATCAAAAATCGTTGTTGTACGCCCGTGGTCACTCAACCCCTTAAAATGCACGTTTTTCGCTAACGGCCGCTCGCCTAATGATCACGTACCGCAATAACGCGATTCGTCAAAATTCAAATTTGTCGAACTCGATTGGTTGCTCCCGCTGAAAATTTGAATGTTCACCAATCAATCGCGTGATTGCGATAATAATCATTGACTCGACATGAACGCGACCACTTTTCCACTTGTCATGAACTTGGTACGCAGACGTCATGAACGTCAACTTGTTGCTTAACCAAAGCAGCACACACACACACTTGAATTTACGGAGTGCAAATTGTCAAAATACACACACCGTAGTACAATTTATTTCCATAATTGTATGCAAACTCCCCGTAGAATGTACTCTAACAATTAAATCACGAGCGCGTTTATGCAGGGACCGTGGGGTGTTTATTCAATCATTATTGTAAATCATGCGTATTTGTACAGTTTAAAAGGATAGGTGCTGTGGTGGTGGTGGTGGTGGTGGTGGTGTTGGATATAGGGAGGAGAAAAGTCAATGTTGTTGTAATAGTACTGGTCTGATGAGGTATTTGCCTACCCACACTCACACGTGTACGGCATATGAATCGAGCATGTGTAGTTCTAATGCGATTTCTATGGTATAATGTGAGCTAATTTGGGTTTAGACAAGGTCATAAGTTGACTTCCAGGAAAATGTTTTGTTTATATACACTACGGTGACGACATTCTGTCGTACTCATGTCAGTGTGACGTACCCATTGGAACTGGAACTAAAGGTATGTTCCGATGTTCGTTTTGGTCTACTGAAATCTTGGTCTCTGAAAAACTGATTATTGGAACTGTCAGCTGTCAAAAATCGTCGATCAGCTGTCACCGAAACGACCCGTCTCGGAGGCCGGTAAGCAAACGGTATAGTTGGGTTTTGGTCAGTTCGAGCTCTTAATTTGGCATTTTGACAGTGCTTATGGCATTTGCACGCCAAAACCGTTCGATGTGAGATGGTAATGACATCATTCAAATATCAGCCGATCGGCCGACCGATTTCAAGCCGTTTTTGGCGTTTAATCCTAATAAGGTGAATATCCACGGAACAGCAGAGTCGGTTGTCTTTTTTCTTGATCGAAGGAGATCTTTTCGGATCCTGGGCCGGTTTTTGACTGTACGGCACTTATGGAACACCCCGAAACCGGGAACGGTATATGTATAAAACAACGTCATTACCCCATCTTGACAGCACTCCAGAAGCGCGTGCGCGGAAGCTTGGAGACCAGATGCTGGAACTGGTGTCTTGGAACCATCAACCTCATTTTGGGCGTCTCCAACTGTAAAAGTGAAGAAACCGAATGGCTCGCATCGGTTTTCCGTCTATTAACAAAATATAAACGCTGTAACCGAAAGACGCTTATCCGTCTCTATTCATCTCTGCCATTCTAGATTGCTTAGGGGAGGTGCGGTACCCATCTTTTCTTAATATCAAGAGTGCCTACTGGCAGGTCCCAGTTGGAGATAAATCTTGTCCCGTGATTGCTTTCACTGTGCCCGGTCTGGTCTCTTTCAGTTTGAACGTCTCCCCTTTGGTCTTATGGAGCTCCAGCTACGTGGCAGCGTCTGATAGACCGTGTCTCAGGCGCTAATTTGAAGCAACACGTGTTTCCGTGTTTGTATATTTGACAGTATTATCATAGCAACGGAAGACTTCGACCGATAATGTTTATGGATCAGGGGTAGCCTGGCGCAGGTCTCCGACAATGGATAGTATGTCATGTTTTACATCTCAAGGTCGCTGAACAAAAATGTGAACGGAACTACAGCGCTATCGAAAAGGAGTGTTTGGCGGTGGTCTGAACCATTGAAAAGCTGACACTCTGAATGGAGGGAGCTCACTTTTTTGTCGTGACGGATCACTTCGCCCTCAAAGGCTCAATTTATTGAAGGACCCCAATGGCAGCCTCACTCGTTGGAGCTGTAACGCTGTATTTTGGAAACGCGCAATTCTATTTCAATAACTTTATTGTCGATTCAAAATAATTAACGTGAATGGAATGTAAATTTCATAACGATCCAACAGCTGGAAACCCTGATGTTTTTTAAACGTAGAAACGACTCCAAATCAATCACACTTGGCCTTGCAAGATATCTCTCGATATGTGAACCGTTGCAAGAAACCACGAAAACCAATTGGACTGATGTCTTTTCTGATACCACCGCAGAAACCTTGGGTGAGGATATTTATGGACTTTTTCGGACTCTTGCCTAGAAGCACACAAGGCTATCAGTATATCTTAGTCGTTATGGATGACTTTGCCAAGTTTTGCTGTTTGTTCCCGCTAAGACAAGCTACGGGCTCTGCAATTTGTCGGCTGCTAAAGGATCAGCTATTCCGTGTACATGGCTACTCCATTTAATCCGACGCGACATTGGACCTCAGTTTCGTTCTAAAGAACTCGCGAGTCTTGCAAGGAAGTATGACGTGTAATTTTGTTCAATCCGGCTTACCACCCACAGGCGAATCCAACCGAAAGGTTGAATCAAACAACGAGAACAATGATCCGCGCGTCGCCAGCCGAGAACTCTAGTGAAAATTAAAGGCTCTGGGACAGAGACCAACTGGTTTGGAAAAAGAATCACACTTTCTCGGATGCTGCAAAGTATTTTTCGGCAAAGCTCTCACCAGAATTTACTGGGCCTTGCAAGGAAAAGAGTAAAATCAGTTCGTGGGCATTTGAACGAGAAGATCCGAATGACAAATCCATGGGAATCTGGAACATCAGAAAAGTAATTTTCTGAATTTAAGTTGCTACATCTGTTTGCAACAATTCGATGTCAGTATTCCACATTTCTTTGCAGTGGAAACATACATGAGCTATGGGCAGTAATGGACACGTCTTATAGCGAAGCAACTAATTTTTTCCCTACTCTATCAACTTTGGGAACAACATTCGCGTCGACGGCACCTATGTGGTGAGGCAGCTCAGGAACGATGAAGAATATCCGGTTCCCTGTGAAGATATTTTCCAAAATATCTACATCAAAGTCTTGCAAGAAGTAGCAGACTATTAGGTATAACTTACCCATCCCTGAAAAATTGTATGTTTTCAATTTGGCTCAATTCAACGACTGGAGAAGATACAAGACCACGTAAAATTTCAAAACATTGGAGAAGTGAACGTGAACTCTCGGGGAGAAGAGAGATTAAGAGGGAAAGAGGGGACATGTGATGAGTGACGCCTGTTATTAATATACCGTTATTATTCCATTGTCATACTGGACACTTATTGAAGAGATTATTCATAACAGTGTGGTTGCGTAATTTCATCCAATCTGCGCAGGCCGCTATTTCGTAGGGTCGATACATACCATGCCAAAGGTCTTGAGCGAGGACTTGATGAACCTCTTTGTTTCCCTCTTTATTTCACCTTTTTCTCAGTTTCGTTATCGGTTCCTTATTTTCCACTTCGATACCTTTCCAAAGGGTTTTTGAAGTTTTGCCAAGTGGAAAAATTGAAATGGTCGTGAAAGTTTGACATTTACAAAATGCTTGTTGGAACCTCAAAAATTATCCAATAAAACGGAAGTATTATCGTGAAATTAATGGCAGCTGAGAATTTGTTGCAATATATTTCACAAACTTTTCCAAATGAATAATTTCTGTGGGATCTAATAACAACAGCACGATCAAATAACTTTTCAAGTCGGTAATACTTCACTGACATCGTAGGTACATGGTTACCTACATACGAATCGATTGGACGAAAAATTACTGTGGCGAACTTGAAAAAAGGCAAAGGTCAAAGTCATGAGAAAGGTTAACAAAATACAGGATGTTTCCTTGGATAACTGGATACTCCAGGATAACTTGACCAAAATAATGAATTATTGTATCAAGGGAGGAGGGAGGAATAAGAAAATGATGATGCTCTGAATTTTCTTCATATTTTTTTATACAGGGTGTTTCAGCGATGGTAACAAACGTGGGTAGACCTTGTAAAAATACGACGAAAAACTTTTATACCATTTTGCAAAGTCCCTATACATACATATATTCTGAAATTCATATATCAGCAGGAAACAATTAATTTTCTTGTTGTGCTATGATTAAATAAAATCTCCGTTAAGACTTCTTGTGTGTGTCTCTCTCCTGTTTTCCCCGGTTCTCGTGTGAAAGTGTCGTCCAAGTGATTTAGTTTCAAGGGTTGCCCCAACGTCTTCATTTTCACTTCTCCAAAAAATAACTGCGCCTTCCCAGATCGCAACTCTCACAAAATTAGGTGGCTCGATGAGGCTTATGATCAATAGCTACAAGACAGATTGTTTCACGCCAATAGAAGAACGATTGCTGCAGACAGAACTAGGTAAAACAACGAATATTTCAGCTGGTGCTCTTTCTACAACTTGAGCAAAGTGAGTCTTCTTGCCCGCGTCAGGTTGGCACAAGCTGGAACCTGGCATGAGTCTGCAAACAATAGGCATTTCTCCGACTGAAATTATGAACCACGTCCGCACCACGACCTGTGGGACCTCTAGAGGATCAACTCTGCTCAGACTCGATTGTTTACATTTCCCTCGTGCAGCAGCCATCGTTTCGAACACCAAACTGAGGTTGTCGCCTACGACAGCTCTCCGCATCTCGTAGACGTCAATTTTCGACAGTCATACGTCAATTTTCGACAGTAATGCGGCAAACTTTTTTTTTAACCTAGTTTAATCGTAGAATGCTTGGAAATTTAAAGCGCACCAGTTTGCTGACGTCTGTGTTTTCTTTTGTTTCAGAGCGGTCCATGGCCGGGCACTCTGGATCGGCTAGCACACATGCTCGCCTCCTGTATTCGCCAGTCGCTCGCCGCCGCCAACACCGCCCCCGCCTCCGCCGCCAACACCGGCAGCCCCCCCAATCCTCCCACGACCCCTTAGTTCCCTATGAAACCGTCGTCTATAACCGGTACTTGAACTTCTTACTAATACTACCACTTAACAGTCATCGTAACGTCAATAACTTTATTACGAAAAAAAGAATTTTATACAATCACTGCAAAAAAGAAGAAGAGGAAGAAAAAGAACGGAAAGAGACGAAACAACTTTGTCGCAATTTTTAAAAAAGCTGTCAAAGAAACCGAGTATTTACCTACCACTGATTTTTTACTACCTCTGCAATATATTTATATACATTATTGAAGAAGAAAGCAAGACAGAGAAAGAAACAAAAGTACTTATATCGTAGTTTTTAATAATTATACTATATACTTTTTTCGAAGATCGTCTCTTGACGCGCTACCTTATTGTAGTACAAAAGAGAACGAGATATTTACGTGGCCTTAATTATAATAATAAGAAGAAGAATATATTACCTGATTAGGTTTAAAGAAAAAACAAAACAATATAATTAATTATATACGATACAATTAAGTGGCCTTATGTTCGCATTTATAATCATATCATCCCTTGTGCTATTGCCCTACTTGTCGCCCTAAACCTTTTTCTCGTCACAACCTTTTTTGGGGGGGAAGATGTTGAGCAGGGCATCGTTCAGGAGTACTAGGACACATATTTTAGGTAAGTGGTTTTCATTGAAATTATTGTACCAAGATAAAAACTAAAATTATGTCATTTGCATACAAAATTTACTATTATTTTGAGCATTACGACATGTGCCATGCAAAGGTCCGTGGATTCGATCCCCACCAGTGGGGGGTCGAATTTTCGTCTCGAAAATAAGTTCCTTGATTCAGTTGAAAGGCTTGCTTGTCGCATAGCACGTGAAATGTGAACGATGGTGCGAACGCCATGCAATGTTGGTGGTCGGTGAAGATCTCGACCCTGTGCTGAAACACACATTTTGGGATTTTGGTGTCTTGTACAGAGTGATCACGCGAGAACTCCCCTCCATACTGGAGGTTTCCCTATTTCTTTATTAGATTTTAAAATTGGAGACTATAAGATTTTTCGTAATCGTTTCATAGATACATAACGCACAAAGTAATACATAACCAAAAATATAAGTTTTGCAGTTTATGTATCTAGCTTGACATTTGTCAAAGTAGTGTCAAAATTTACAAGAAATTCGAGTTTTCTCTCAATTTAAGCAACGATTACGAAAAATGTTGTTCGACACACGAGCGCTGAGCTTTTTCAGGCCCTCAGCCTTTTTTGCAGCATTCGGCTACGCCTCATGATGGCAAACAAGGCTTCGGGCCTGAAAACGCGCTCTTGTATCGAAAAATACTATTAAAATTGGAGACTATAATATTTTACAACCTATAATGTACAGGGTATGACGAAAAGCTTTTTTGTTGATGCGACACCTGTATATTCGAATTGCAATCGATGTGTTTTTTTCTTAATTCTGGATACAAATATATACCTCAGTGTTGAATTATTTCTGAAGGCAAACTGTCAAAAAATTCACAAAATCCCATGATACTGACCTAAACCTTTGAAAGACTTGTCAATCCACCGCAATCGTTTTTTTTTCTGTGCTCTTGGCTTTGGATTCGGGTCCATTAGCCAGTTTACACCGCAGTTGGTGTCTAAACTAAGAAACAAAAAGAAAATTTGCCCTTTCTCTCTTCAACGCCGGCTAAATTCCTTCATCAGCTGTGGTGATGTCATACACCACGATAATGGTGTACAACATACAACATGGCATGGCTGCGCCCTAAAAAGTAGCACAGCCAGAATCGTGAATTCGCCAAAAAAAAACAACATGAAACTGGTGTTTTCTGTACCTAGAATAATAAGCAGTCGTGAGTAGAAGGCAGTGTCGTTCGTTTTATAGCTGTGAATGGATCGGAAGTATTTCCAAAAAATTACCCCACATGAGTTAGGTATGGGAATCAGATTTCATTTTAATCAAAGCTCGCTCTCGTCTGGAAGTTATGATAAAATGTGCTTGACATATTCATTATGAAATAAATAGTTCAGTGGAAGTTTTGACATTTCCAAGTTTTCGTAGTGAAACATTTATTTAAATCCATCTTGCGTGAACACCCCTGTATATAACGTCAAAACGTCATCACATGAAAGCTGTGCGATGCGAGTATTTAATTTTTATCAAACACATTATCACGTTGTCATTTATGTATGGGCACATAATATTGTACGTGTGTGCGTATGTGTATGTGTAATTCAAATTCAGATGTTTACAACAGGGGGGATGATAAAACCCAACCGCATCCGTTTTTCATGGCTCACTTATCTCGTCGCTGCGGTGTGTCGGGTGCTTTCGCAATAATGGAATTTGAAATCTCATACCGAAAGCGTTTCCCTTTCATGCGGGTATGTCATAATTTTCAGCATACAGGGTGCTGAAAATACATCACACAATATTATAAACAAAACAACTTTTCTCGTCCCCCAATTAAAAAAGTAAAAGTGGATTTGTTTTTGTGGAGAGAATACTTGCGATAAGAGCGAGAGAATGGAGCTGCAGAAAAATTTAAACTAGTGTTGGGTATGAAAGCCAAAATTAATAATTTAAACAAAAGAAATTATTTCGTCGGGTATATGTTGGAATTAATACATGAACCACAGATGACATGAACCATGGTCACGTGTATGTGGCGCAAGTTCAGTGGCCGCCGTTCCCAGTGATTTCGACCAGGAAAGAGAGAATCTGTCATTTTTAGTAGTCACCCTTCCGCTTGACAGATGTGGCAAACAAAAACTAATCAGTTCAGCCCGGGATGAAACCATGTCCGCACACCAAATTTCAAGTCGATCGGATCAACGATGCGGCAGTTATCGTGGAATATTAACACACATGTATGTACAGACACACTCTGAAAATTGTCTCAATCGTCTTGGGAGACCTCAAAACGGATATATCGGCCGAAATCTTATTTTTTCTGCACGATCACAACAATACTTACCCTTCCATATTCATGGAGGACCGGGAAAGTAAAAACACCCGCCTTAGCGTTCCAAACTCATTTTCCATGGACAACGACGCACATAATAAATTTATTACAGGGTGTTTTATCGTTTTGTTTCAGATTCCCAATTAATCCCCTAATTCAATAATAATTCTCCCTGTCTCTGTCTCCACGGGATACTACTTGTAACAGGATACATTCCATTAAATAATAAAATAAGAAATCGACGATATTATAACGCAGGTTGCCCTTAGTAGTTGCCTTTAACCGATAACGAGCTCAACAACTACCCTTCTATCCCCCCTCCACATCGCTTTCTCTTGGTGGTTGTTGGTAATGAGAGGAACATCACTCCTAATCGATATGATTTTATAAATAATGGAGCGTAATCGGAAATTTTCTCTTGTATAGCCGCTTCTGTACCTGTGTTCTATATTTACTATGGACTGAAGTTTCGCTCAAATGATGATAAAGCAGAATTTTATACGTGGCATCAGAATGTTCGTTTCGGAGTTCCGGACGTAAAATTTTAACAAGTCTCGAAGTTTTTCTCGATTGAAAGGCAACGAATAACAACTATGAGAAATGAATGAGGAATCAAACCGTGGATAAGTCACTGAGTCCATCATTCCATATTTGTATACGAAGGCTGAATAATACGTGCTTTGGGGGGAGAGAGAGGTGATGGTTCCGTGGAGGGTTGTTTCTCAAGTTGTCTGTCGTACATTATTTAGTTCATCATAATCGAACGGATTTCACAGGAAAAACATTGTATTTATACACTTTAAGAGCTTTAGGTAACCTATACCTATCTATGCTCGTACTATTTACACGAGTGCGTGATGATGCATCAATCAAGGTTTTGAGCCAAAACAGATTTTGTTTTATTTTAGCTGGACAGAACGACGATCCATAAAATGTTTATTTTTATAAATAGAAAAGCGGTAAAATTCGATCCTGGTGTGCGCGATGTTTTTTCTTTATTGCCAGGTGGTTGTGCAATGGTTGCGGTTCTCAAAGTGAAAATGATCGCACGGAACTCTTCGTTTTCAATAGCGTTCGGTGGGATTGAGGTCTAGCGAGTGGGCGGGCCAAGAAGAATACCACAATTTGGTGTTGTTCTAAAAGCTTTTCGTTCAACACGCTAAGAATCACATACAGGGTGTTTCAGGGATGATAGCAAAAATTTAACTGTGAGTAGATCTCGTCAAAATATGACGAAAACCTATATACCATTTTGCAAAGTTCGGCCTAATGACAAAGATATAGCCCTCCAAAGTTCACTTTCTTCGGATTTCAAACATTTTTAACTCAAGAACGTTCCGACAAAGGACCCCGCACGATTCTTATGGAAAATGGGTCTCGATCAAATTCTCTAATTTTTTTATATGTTGTAGCCCAATTTTACACGAGCCAAAAACCATCGTCCGTTACCAAAAAAAATTGACAGTTTTTTGCCTATAAGGGGATGAAGATGGGTTATTTCAAGGTAAAAAAATATGTTCCAACATAAGTGAGAACATTTCAACGTCCTTTCTAACACATATGGCTCATGACAATTCCCTTTTTCTTTTGTGAAAAAATCAACCCCCTCCCTCACCCCCAACCCCTACTTGTGAGTATCAAATTCGAAATTACGTTTGAAAGTCATGCAGATGGTTCTATTTTGTCGAATTATGAATTTTGACACAAATTATTTTTACAAACCCCAAATAGGGAGTGGGGTTGAAAAAAAAAACATCGGTCAATTCGGCTGAATTTCTGATATTGTGCTTTACCAGTTACGCTAAACAAGATCACCAAGGGAAAACTCATTTGTATGACCAGTTTCCACCCCACAGAGGGTTGAAGTTGACTATAATGAAGCATAAAACATTCTTCCATGTCATAAACCAAAGGAATGGAAATTGTGAACTTTCATATTATCTTGTTTAGTAAAAATGTATATTCTTCAAAAATACTCTCAACCCCGTCCTTTATCCCCTATTCCTGTATCTGAACATCATATTCGAAATAAATCCTGAAAATTATATCAATTTTTATTTCATCCTTCACACGGTCGCAGTAGCTGGAATAAGAGTGTGACATAATATTTTGCCTTGATTGAGCAGCTTTCGCTTCAGATGACAATAATTCTCCAATCTAAACTATGAATAGAGGTGCATCCGTACAAAAGAAAAAAGTTAGAAATTATGTACAGGTGAACATATTCAACCTGCTGTGAAGTTGAAACTTGATAGAAACACCAATATTTTTAATAATAATCCAGTCAAAAATCATCAAAAAAATTTAAATCTCACCCTGCTTGCTTATGGTAGCACTCTAACATAAGCATATCAGTGAAAGAGAATTTTGAGAGGGGATTCACAATCAGATGCAGAGAATCTGACCTTCTCCTACATTTTTAAGATTTATTTCGAATACGATGTTCAGAAACAAGGATAGGGGATGAGGGACGGGGTTGAAATTATTTTTGAATAATAGACATTTTTACAAAACAAGACGATATGAAAGTCCACTATTTTCATTCATTTGGTTTAGAACATGGAAGACATGTTTTATGCTTCATTATAGTCAACTTCAACCCTCTATGGGGTGGAAACTGGTCATACGAACGAGTTTTCCTTGGGTCATCTTGTTCAGCGAAACTGATGAAGCACAATATCAGAAATTCAGCCGGATTGACCGATGGTTTTTTTTTCAACCCCACCCCCTATTTGGGGGTTGGAAAAACAATTTGAGCCAAAATTCATAATTCGACAAAATAGAACCATCAGCATGACTTTCAAACGTAATTTCGAATTCGATACTCACAAGTAGGGGTTGGGGGTGAGGGAGGGGGTTGATCTTTTCACAAAAGAAAAAGGGAGTTGTCGTGAGCCATATATGTTAGAACGGACGTTGAAATGTTCTCACTTACGTTGGAACATATTTCTTTATCTTGAAATAACTCATCTTCAACCCCTTGTAGGAAAAAAACTGTCCATTTTTTTGAGTAACGGACGATGGATTTTGGTTAGTGTTGAATTGGGCTACAACATATGAAAAACTTGAAGAATTTGACCGAGACCCATTTTCCATAGGAATCGTGCGGGGTCCTTTAGCTTTAATTTAGAATAAGCTGGTTTGTCATAATTATCTATCAACCTGCCAAATTTGGAAAGAATCCAATCAGTGGCGTAGAAGTTATGAGGGGTCAAGTTAAGTCAACTTTTCTTCGGATGCTTCTAAATTATTGACCCTCATAACTCATGAACCACTGGTTGGATTCTTTCCAAATTTGGCAGGTTGATAGATAAATATGACAAACCAGCTTCTGCTGAATTGGAGCTGAATTTTTTGGAACGTTCCTGAGTTACAAATTTTTGAAGTCCGAAAAAAGTGAACTTTGAAGGGCTGTATCTTCGTCATTAGGCCGAACATTGCAAAATGGTATATAGGTTTTCGTCATATTTTGACAAGATCTACCCACAGTTAAATTTTTTGCTATCATCTCTGAAACACCCTGTATAGGGATGTCAACCATCAAGATGAAGTCGCCACAAAGAGCTACGTGCTATAACATTATAATGCATGTTGAAGAACATCATCTGCATAGGTGCTTTGGAAGTTTTCGCAATACTTTATGATATTACGACAAAAGCCTACCAAGATAATAGCCCAGGCATTTTAGATCAAAATTGACCAAAACCTGGAAAAAATAACGTAAGTCTGAAAATTGGTAGAACGCTTCCACTTTAACTTCTTAATCACATACTGAAAATCCTAAAAAAATTTATGTCCGCTTCATCGGTTTTTGGCGGCAAAAAGGTGTAAGTGACAATAATTTTAAAACTATCTATTAGAATACGCGATGAAACTTCGATACAGCTGGAAATTGCTGCAAATGGTCTCCTTGGCCAGTTGAACAACATATTGAAAGTCCTGAAAAATCCTATATCCGCTTCATCGTTTTTTAGCGAAAAAAAGGTATAAGTGACATTGCTTTGCAAACTAATAATTAAATCCCGCGTTGAAGCTTCAATACAGCTAAAAATTGTTGAAAATGGTCTCCTCGGCCAGTTGAACAACATATGTTGAAAGTCCTAAGAAATCCTATGTCCGCTTCATACTTTTTTTTTCAGCGGCAAAAAGATATAAGTGACACTGTTTTAAAAACTATTTAATTAAACACGCGGTCAAGTTTTCATACAGCTGAAATTTGCCGATAATTGTCTTCTCGGTCAGCTCAACAACATATTGAAAGTCCTAAAAAATATAATGTTCACTTTATCGGTTTTTGGCAGCAAAAAGGTTCAAGTGACATTATTTTGGAAACTATTTATTAAAACATGAGTTGAAGTCTCAGCACAGCTGAAAGTTGCTGAAAAATAGTATCCTTTGTTTGATGTATGTAAGGGGGGTGTGCCCACTGCACGAGGTAGCCCCCATGGGTATCGAAGTACTTGTAACGTGTGGAAGGTTAAGTTAAAGACAGGTACCTACATGTCTCTAGTAGTTTACTCGGCGGCGTACTTGCACATTGTAACCAATTACACAGACGGCCCGGGAGCACATACATTGACAGATGTCTTATCTCTAATGCGCCGCGCATAAGGCGCGTAGTTTAAATGTATATGGACATAACACTTTGTTAGTTGGATAACACACTAAAAGTCCTGAGAAATCCCATGCCCGCTTCATGTTTTTTGGCGGCAAAAATGTATAAGTGACATTATATTGTAAACTATTTTTTTGAAATACGGGTTAAAGTTTCAGTACAGCTGAAAATTGCTAAAAATGGTCTCCTTTGTTAGTTGGCTGTACTAGTCCGAGTAGACTATTTTCAGCAATTTTCAACTGTATTGCAGCTTCAACACATATTTTGAACAATCGGTTCAAGAAATGATCTTATACCTTTTTGCCGCCAAAAGACAATGGAGCGGACATAGGATTTCCTGAGGCTTTCAGTGTGTTGTTCACATAATCAAGGAAACCAGTTCCAGCAATTTCTAGATGAATTGGAACTTCAACGCCTATTTTAATAAATAAAGTTTCCAAAACAATGTCACTTACACCTTTTTTCCGCCAAAAAAAAAAAAACAATGAAGCGAACAGGGATTCTTCTAGTATTTTTAGTGTTTTGTTCAGCTGACCAAGGACACCATTTTAAGCACTTTTCAGCTGTATTGAAACTTGACCGCCTGTTTGATTGAACAGTTTCCAAAACAATGTCACTTACACCTTTTTGCCGCCAAAATACCAATGAAGCGGACCTAGGATTTCTCAGGACTTTCAGTATGCTGCTCAACTGACCGAAGAGACTCAATATTTTTACTTGTATTGAAACTTCAACCCGTATTTAAATCAATAGTAACAAAAAAATGTCACTTATACCTTTCTGCCGCCAAAAAACAATGAAACGGACATGGGATTTTCAAGGACTTCTAGTATGTTGTTTAACTGACAAAGGAGACCAGTTTTAGCAAATTTCAGCTGTACTGAAACTCCAACTCGTATTTTAATGGATAGTTTCCAAAATAATGTCATTTGAACCTTTTTGCCGCCAAAAACCAATGAAGCGGAGAGAGGATTTTTAAGGACTTTCAATATGCTGTTCACCTGACCGAGAAGATCATTTTCGGAAGTTTTCAGCTGTATTGAAACTTCAACGCGTATTTTAATGAATAGTTTCTAAAATAATGTCACTTACACCTTTTTGCCGCCAAAAACCGATGAAGCGGCCATAGGATTTTTTAGGACTTTCAGTATGTGGTTGAGGGGTCTAAGTAGAAGCGTTCCACCAATTTTCAGACTTACGTTATTTTTTTCCAGGTCAAAAACTAAAATGCCTGGGCTATAAAGACGGCTTTTCAAACCGCGCGGAAAAAATTGTTAATATAATATCTATTGATTAGTCGATTTTTAATTCCCGGACCCCATCAACATGGGAGGAAAAGTATTGTGATCGTGCAGAAAAAACATTTTGGAGACGACGGATGTCTTCGTTTTGAGACCCGACGGATGTCTTCGTTTTGAGGCCCCCAAGACGACTGAGAACATTTCCCGAGTGATATCTATCTGTGAGTGGTGTGTATGTTGTCATCTGCTACGATAACTGCCGAACCGTTGATCCGATTGAGTTGAAATTTGGTATGTAGATTTGGTTTTAGGGTGGAATGTGCTGATTATTTTTTTAGTTGTCATCATCTGTCAAACCGAAGTGTGACTGCCAAGAATTGATAGAAGCTATTTCTCACGGAACTTGACGTGAAGTCATTTTGGAAGCCTTTGAAAAACTGTATTCGATGAGACAGGATTTCCTTGAGTTTAGGGCTATGCAGGCTCCTGAGACTTTTGAGCCACGCCACAATGCTGTTTGATATGGTTGTATATGCAAAGTTTGTCTTCCAGAATACTCACTCAACCTGGTAGGTGTTTTTCCTTGAATTTTCCAGTCAGATCACTCTTCCCAAAAGGAAGCTCCGATCAATATTACCTGCATCGCTGGATACCGCCGGGAAACTATTGTGTCGCCCCACAACAGATTTTTTTGGAATAGATATTGCGAAAACACTTTTCTCGCGTCAGTTATCCCACTGTGGGGGATCCTTTGGGCTACACAGTACAATTTGAGGTTTTCTGGATATTGCGACTGGAAAGTCCTATTACTGACAGCTTGATTAAAGTTTTGCTAGAGTTTCTGCGACGACGACTTCCAAAATATCTGATGCGAAAAAGCTCCTGTAAAAAAGCCACAACTTGGAAAAATGCAAACTATTTTATGTATCAAGCGTCAGCCTAGCAATGTTTTTTAATCCATTATCACAATGAAACGAAAGAACACAACTAACACAAGTCTTTGTTTCTATAAGGAATCGGATGGATTATCCGTGTTTGTGAAGTGACACGTAAACAACAAGAACAAGGACAACACACAGAGTCACCCCAGAAAAGTTAATAAAGAAATGTGCCACTAGAATGATGATGATGATAATAATAATAATAATGATAAGAAAATACCGATATGATACTCTGGGCTAAACTGGAAAACTGGGTTTCCGTGATGGTAAGCTGCCTCCGGCCGCCTGCCACCCCATCCTCCTCGTCGTCATCCCGCCCGCGTGGAAATCCACCGGAAGCTTTTATCATAGTTGGAAAGGGTGTGTCGTTGTTGTTATTATTATTGGCGGACAGTAAAATGGCACCGACTGACGGAAGTGGTGATTTTCTTATAGTTGGCGTGCGGAAGAGCTATGGTGTCGGGGTTAATTTCTTTCTTTGTATGCTTCTGCTAATCGCGCTAGAACAAAGACCGCATCGCGGTTTATTTTTGTAGGTGTGCGGTTCCACCCGTTGTAAAAGGAATGACCTAATAACCGCTATAATGAAGCTTGATAAAATTCTTTGATAAAACCATCGTTCTTTTGAAATGCATGCTACTTGTACACCAATTACACCAATCGTTTACGTTCTTTAATAAGTTTCAACTGACCGGACGCTACCCACTGACTTACGTTTTGTTCACAAAATAACCCCACAGTCGAGGCAGGAATTCTAAAACAGTCAAAAAACAAAACATTTCTTCAATTTTTGCTACTATCGGTCGTCAGTTGTTGTTTGTTTTTTAAAAAATTTCAACTGACCAGGCACTACCCACCGACATGCGACAGGTGGAAGGGCTTAAAATGAAAAGTGCTATACGAAAAAAGTAATAATGGTGCTAATAGTAATAAACTGTCGGGAAAAAATATGGGATAATGAGGCGAATTAGGGTGCTGGGTGGGTAAGGAAATAAAAAATTTGAGCGGATAATAGTAGCAAAGAAGACGAAGTGGGTGAAAATGGAAAAGGAATTAATGTAGCAAAAAATGTGTATTTTTCGGAATCATGGAGCGAGTTGAGGTGTTGGGTAGAAAAGAAGGTGAAATTTTGTGAGCAGTATAAAATATTTTGGACGAATCACTTCTCAAACCGATCGCGCAGATTTAGAGCAGTATAAAACTCGTTGCTCGATAGCTCAATCTATGACACCGATCAATAGTATTAAAATCGCTTCTCAACCTGTGGCACAGATCAATAGCAGTAAAGTATGTGAACATGTTCTCTTACACAGCTTTTCACATCCAGTTCACTGTGCGGGAAGTGGCGACTTTTCAGCCGTAGAAAAAGTGACCTGACGAGGTCCATGTACTCAACTTTGAACAACTGTTTTTCTTTCATTCGGATAAAAAGTGACTAGTAGTAAAAATAAATCTAAAATCCATTTGCGTGGTGACATTTAAATGTCATTTTTGAACTACTGCAGCTACACCAGCGTCATCTAGAAAACTGTCAGTGGACGCTTTCCTCCTAGACGGTACAAATACCACCAGACGGAACATGTTCCATAGTTTGGCACAAAATTTTAGGTGATCCTAAGATAGGATTCTATTATAGTATTCGAATACTTGAGTATTGCGACTATGAATACTAAAATACCGCAGAATGGTAACTTGAATACAGAATCCCGAATATCGGCTAAAAAGTAGCTGCATGAATAAGTACAGAATTTATAATTGTATTCGAATACGCATACGAATACCGAAATACCGTAGAATGTAACTTGAGTAGGATTCAAGTTACTCTGGGTAATCGAATACTACCTAAGTCTGAATTGGCAATGCGCCCTGACCTACACCAACCTACGTCACACTAATCCACGTTTCCCGAAAGGCTTCTGCGCATACCTGTGAAAGTAGGACGTTGCCATATCTATATCACGACAACAAGTTGACAACACTGTAATACGGTGTGCGTGTGTAATGTCACGCAAATTTCAGCTGACAGCGCTTGACGTCGATTTGACGTTTCAACAGATCTAACCAAATAACGCTCTTGTTTCGTCGATCGCCTTGCAGCTCGTTGTGTTTCGTATCACCTGAATCTTTTCTGCGTCTTTCTGCCATACGGCACGTAACATTTCATTCTGAACAGTATTAAATGTTGAATGGTTAGGAGGTTATGTTTGTTGTTTGTTTACATTTCGATTATTGATTGACAGTTGCCATTGACAGTGACACTTCGTGCGTCAAAATTGAAATTACCGCGCTCTGCAGGTATGCGTTCTCATGTATGCGCTGAAGTGATGTACGTGATAGTAAACGTGGATTGAACGTATAAAGGTCGGCGTTACTTGAGATATGAAAATTTATCTTCTGAAACTAGCAATGTCAGAGCCTACTTTGATGCATTAGCGTTCGTATAACGTATAATAACGTAAGATCAAAAACAGTTCGTAAATTACCCCCTCTGCCAATAATATGGAGAAAAGCACCAGACATCACGGCCCGTAACAATTTTACATTCATGTGCAGCGGAAATGCGCGGAAAATACGTTTGAAAAATGACTCGGACGACATCGTGCGTCATCGTCAATCCCGTGTCAAATAGACATCTTTGTGTCAATTTACAACAGTGTGACCAACCGCAAAGTTTTTAGGGATTTTCTATAGTTTTTGATTTTTAAAATTTAAAAAACAAAATTCCTCTGGTCGCTTGAACCGATCCACAGTTCTGCTGGGCCCACTATAGTAGGTTCACTTCTACTGTGACTCCCGAGGGGGTAATCACTCGCGAAAGGGGTGTCCCAACTGTGCAATATTGCACACTATTGCACGATATTGCACACTATTGCACACTATTGCACGATATTGCACACTATTGCACACTATTGCACGATATTGCACACTATTGCACACTATTGCACGATATTGCACACTATTGCACACTATTGCACACTATTGCACGATATTGCACACTATTGCACGATATTGCACACTATTGCACGATATTGCACATATTACACAATATTGCATACTATTGCACGATATTGCACACTATTACACACTTTGCACATATAACACGCATTCTTATTGATTACACAAATTATAAACTTACTATTACACATGGTATTGTAGGTAGCTAGGTAGGTAGGTGGGTACATTCGAGGTACAATCGGTACCTACAATCGCGTGAAGGGCTAGATTGCTTCAAGAACTTTAAAAGTGACTTTACGGCTGAAACAACATCTCATTAAATATCTACCAACTTGAAACAAATTAGAAACTGTCTTATTTCCCGGACACATATGGAATCAAACTTGGCCTGAAGTTTGGCCACCCATTATGTATTTAGCTATTTTGCTCAAAATTGAAATCAAGCATATTAAAGCAAAGATCGATGTGTGTATGGAAAAAAAAAATAAAATAGGAGAATATGCCGAGGAATATGCCCTCACGGGCTCAGTAACAAATTTTCATTCGGGTGAACTCGCATTAAGTGAGTGATACATGAAAACAAACGTGTACTATACAGGGTGATTCACTTTTTTGTCAATATTTCAGGAGATGGTAGAGAGCATCGAAAAAAAAAAATTATCGCCAAAAGAAAGACAGGAAAACATAAATACAGTAGAAGCTCGATAACGTGAACCTCGACGTGAACAGTAGGATATGTGAACATTACTACTCGTTAACGTGAACAGCGATACACTCGATAACATGCACTGACAATTCAGCAAGCGATGTACGTCAATGGTTCATTCATCCATTTAACTTGAGAAACATATCTTTTCCTCATTTTTTTCACAGAATACCGTTAATTAAGGCTATCAATTATTGCATACTAGCAAGTGAGAAGAGAAGAGACACTTCATAGCATCTATACATATTCAACTATACAATGATACATTACAATTACCATTTCTACTAGTAATCTATTTGGGCGACAATCAGCAAAATTTTACTCCTGTTCTGTGGTTCATTCGAGTTAAATGTTTCAAATTCCTCAAACAAACTATCAATCACTCGAAAAGTAGACCCGATATTATTTTGGTGAAAATCCCTCGACTTTGACAATAATTTTTGGGTTAAAACGATTCAATGAGAAAATACTAAGCACTTGTTATTGATTGAAATGCTGTGTAAAATGCCGAATAAAAAAAAACAGAAGTTGTTAATGCTCTACCGCATCTCCTGAAATATCAACAGAAAGTGTGTAACGCCCTGCATACAGGTGTATCAATGGAAACAAGCCACCCTGAACAAATTTTTTGCCAGGCGAAATTTTTCTATCTTCACCCACACCCACACCAACTTCGGAATTTCAAATGACACTACCTACTTTGCGATACCGATACATCAAATTATCAAAAATTTAAATCTCTTTCTGGAAAAATATTTCAAAGTTTTTTACCCCACCCCCTTTTTTTCTAAAATTCTCCGAATGTCCAATTTGATATCCTTGACTTTTCAATTCTCTTCAATGGTGTCAACGTCATCCTGCACAGCATCAAAGGAAAACATTTTCGGTGAAAAAAGTGCCACCCAAATTCACCCCTTTCGCTCCCTCCCACCCCACTCTGGGACACTACCTGTTTACCGAGCTATTTACTTTGTGATATATCAAATTTGAAGAGAATTGAATTATCTTTCCAAAAAAATATTTTCAAAATTTTCAAAAACTCCCTTTCTCTCCTAAAATACTCTGATGTCCAATTTAATGGAGGAAAAGTTGAAAATATAGAAAAAATGTTTCCCGTAAATAGGGGTCGAGTGATACATCATTTGAAAAGCCTCCCGAGTTCTTTTTTTAACAAAACATACATCATCTAATACTATCGGCTAATACATCATCAGACGATCAGACCACAACTGCACAGACACGTGTTTCGCTCCTATTGGGAGCTCACCAGTGCGTAAGCATCCAGTTCGACCATCCGGTGCTGTGGCAGTCAGAGATTCTTGTAATGTACACAGTGGGGGCTCCTCTAATATGTAAGCCTCTCAAGCGGCGCCATCTATCAAAGGCATTTCGCGGTGCTATATTCCAAAAGCATCAGACAGGCAACGAATATGATACGAAATTTCACGCGAAGCCAAACCGTCGCCAGGAGCATCGATGGTAAAGTGTACAATGTAAATGCAACATACATAGGTATACTCGAGCCGAGTTGAGCAATGTTCGAGAACATAAACACGCAAATGGGTCCACTTTGGCCCTAGGAGGCTGCGACGGTTTGGCTTGACGTGGAATTTCGTATTATATTCCTTGCCTGCCTGATGCCAAAGATTCCTGGTGCTTTTGGAATATAGCATCGCAGAATGCCTTTGATAGATGGCGCCGCTTGAGAGACTTACATATTATGAGTCTCCCACTGTGTGCATTACAAGGATCTGACTACCAAAGCGCCGGACATCCGGATTGGATGCCTGCGCACCAATACATGAGCCCCCAGTAGAGTAGGGGCGAAACATGCGTCTGTGCAGTTTTGGTCTGATCGTCTGGTGTTGTAGGCGGAGAGCTTTGTTTTATTAAAAATGCGATACATCTAAAAGGCGCAATATTTGCGTATTCGTGTTTTCTTCTTTTTTTGTGCAGAAAAAAACAAAATCGAAACATTTGTTTTCAAGTAACAATTTTAAAAGTCAAAAACATCCGTTTAGGAGATAGACGAAAAGATACGTGACCAGACGGATCGGCAATGAAGTTTAGCTGAGTGCCAAAAAATGATTTTGGAAAAATCGGAAAAAATGTACACTGTCAAATTTGGAATTTTTGAAAAATGTGGGCGTATGAGGGGCAGATTCAATTTCTGTGGGTAAAAAACATTGGAATAAAAGTTTCTCATTATCCAAAGTATAATATAATATTTTATATTATATTATTGTAAGAGCAAAGCCCGGACAAAACCCCAATGGGAGATCGCAAGAAAAGAGCAAGGTCAATATTCCCCCCCCCCCAATCCCTGTATATGGCGAAACTTGTACATAAACGTTGTCTATACTTTTGAGCGAGCTTTTGATCTGAGTATAGAAGTACTTATGTCAATTCTTAACCAGATTCACTGAGAAGACCACCTTTCCCTGAGTGTTCATATGTCGTGGGAGTGACAATTGGGTAACCTTCCACCAATTTCACGCATAATTTGCACTCACTTCAGATATTAGATGTTACTTCTCATATATTAGACGGTATTACACTTATTACACACATATTTCATGCTTATTTCTCATATAACACGCGTTCTATGCGAGTTCCATGCTTATCACCTATTATACGTTAGTACACATATTGCACGATATTGCACGATATTGCACACTATTGCACGATATTGCACACCATTGCACGATATTGCACACCATTGCACGATATTGCACACTATTGCACGATATTGCACACTATTGTACGATATTGCACAGTATTGCACACTATTGCACGATATTGCACACCATTGCACGATATTGCACACCATTGCACGATATTGCACACTATTGCACGATATTGCACACTATTGCACGATATTGCACAGTATTGCACGATATTGCACGATATTGCACAGTATTGCACAGTATTGCACACTATTGCACACACCTTGTCCCAAATATTGCACAAGTGATTACCCCCTCGGTGACTCCAGTAGGCTGGGCAAATTCTCTACTTTTGCATTGTAGTATTGTAGGCTTGCCGCCTTTTTACCTGGTGTGAAACTAGCTGCTCTTGAAATAAAGCTATATTTCTTATCAAATTGATATTAAAGTCTTGGAAAACTGACCTTGTCTGACGTGGAAATGCGACTAGAGGGGCGCAGAGCTGTATTACCATCATTTAGACGCCAAAAATATTGAAACGTTAAAAATATTTTTGACAACTGTCAAATGTCAAAGCTGCTTTGATTAACTTGTTCATTGGCCAAAAATTGAAAACAGGTCGAAAAATCACTATATTTTCCAATAAAATGGAAAAAAACCGTCAGACATCAACGTCCGATAAAAATGTTCCTTCTATCTGCAGAGGAAATGCGTAAAAATGTGTTCCAAAAGTGGTTTGACCGACTTCGTGTCTCTCCGTGAATTTTTGTGCCGAATACATCCTTGTGCCGAATAAAGCCAGAGCAGCCACCCGCAAAGTTTTGGGGACTTTTTATATTTCAGATTTGGAAATTTAGAAACAAAAGCTCACAGCCGACTAGAATCACGGTAGAAAGTGAACATATATCTCATACACTTTTTATTTTCTGTAGAATGACTTTTTGGAGCAAAAATAAAGTGACAAGCTGGAACGCTTGGAGAATACGGCCGATGGCCGCTGATAGTTTCGCTCCAAAACTTGTCACTTTATTTTTGCTCCAAAAAGTCATTCTTCTACTAAGAATAGAAAGTGTATAGGATATATAATAGGTTCGCTTGTACTGTGACTCTAGTTGGCTGGGCAAATTTTCTACTTTAGCATCGTAGGCTTGCCGCCTTTTTACCTGGTGTGAAACTGACTTTTCTAGAAGTGAAGTTATATTTCTTATCAAATTGATATTGAATTCTTGGAAAACTGATTTTGTCATACGTGGAAATGCGACTAGAGGGGCGCAGAGCTGTATTACCGTCATTTGGACACCAGAACAGAACCCTACGGGGCCGCCTTCAATCTAAGTCATCTTGACGGCGGCCATTCAAGGCCGACAAAAACTCGTTCCGCCAAGGTTCAAAACAAAAGCAAATTGAAAACTGAAGGTACTCACATGAATTTCGGTCCAATACGCAACTTTGAGCGGCTGGGTTTTTTGAAATTCGGTTTAATGAACTTTATACACTAAATCCTGCTGCAACAGCAGGCCTACTGGGATGTTTCTTGTCTTGCCAGTAGTTCTTCATGATTCCGCGTGTCCTTTCGACTGGAAGAGGGGAAAGGATTGATGATTCCATGGGACCCCTTTTTTTGGACGAAGGACTAGTATTTTTTCAGTTTGAATCACGTAAAGTTCGACCAGCTTCGAGAGGTTAGAAATATTTCTGACGAAAATTCATTCATTGGCGAAAATTAAAAACAGGTCGAAAAATTACTACATTTTCCAATGAAATGGAAAAAAGCGCCAGACATCACGTCCCGCAAAAATGTTCCGTCTATCTGCAGAGAAAATGGATGAGAAATGTGTTCCAAAAGTGGTCCGAACGACTTCGTGTCTCTTCGTGAATTATTGTGCCAAATCCCAAATCGTCCTTGTCCCAAATAAAGCCAGAATAGCCAACCGCAAAGTTTTGGTGATTTTCCATATTTCAGATTTGGAAACTTGAAAACAAAATCTCACAGCCGACTAGAATCACAGTACAAGTGAACATACCATACTATAATACACTTGATTTTGTTGTCGGGTATATGAACTGATCAGTGATAAAAAATTCGGAAAAACACCCCGGGAATTTGTGCATGATATAAAATCCAATAATTTTATCTGCAGTTCGAAGACTTTGAATTAAACGTCACTTGAGTCATTTGTTTTTTGCACGATTTACCTCGGGTTCCACTCTGATAGTAACTAAGCAACTGGCCATCCTATTGGCTGGTGCATAGCAACTATCCGAGGTAAGTTTTTTGAATAATATTAGCCGGTGGTTTGGAAGTTGGAAAATACCATGGAAATACCAAAATAACGCGCGAGCGGAGCGCGTATCTAGCAAAACAAGTGGAAAGCCGGTTTCCTTGATGAATCGTGAATGAAAATTATCAACAGTTTTAATCGACATCAAGTGGGCTTTGTCGAATAAACACGAATGCTTCGTCTTCAACGATAATTAATCGTTTTCGTGTTTGTTACCGCAAATTACGGGAAATTACGCAAATGCCGAACTCACACACGTTTTGGAAAACTTCAGCCCCTAGTCTGCTCCAACCTGGCGCCATCTACGCCACCTCTCTGCAAACTCCGCTGCGGCGCCCTGCTTTACCGACGCCGCTGACACTGTCGGCAGCTCGCCAAACGTCAAATGCAAACGTCAAAAGTTATGGTATTTTGAGTGATGAATCTCGCGATAATGATTCAGTCGTCGTCGTTTTACACAACCGATTCGAGGCCGCCGCTGGAGCCGTGCACGATCGCCGCCGCGTGAAAACCGGCGTGACACGAAAACGCCGAAGGAAATATTTTCCACCACCACAGAGGCGTGTGACGACGTCGTCATGAATCCCAGCCTGGTGGTAGACGAAACACCCAACGGCCCACCATCATCAGCAGTCCTTTTATTTTTAAGGGTCAAGATGACCGAAACCAATAATAAGTGTCGCCGTGCAGAATCGAAGCGTGAAAAAGAAGTAGAAGAAGAAGAAGAGGAAGCCAGCAACAGCCACCGATGAGACGCAAGCTTCCAGAATGGATTACGAACTCGAAGTGTTTGAGGTGTACGACGAAGGCGAGCAGCCTTCCGGGGGTGGCGGTGGCGGTACGAACGGACGCAGACACAATTCGAAAAGGACCCGCAAAAAGGCACGCGGGGCCGGCGGAGGCGGCAGCAGGGTGACCCTGAACGTTGCGGAGGATGGGGTCAGCGGCGGCGGCACCGAGCACATGACCAGGTCCAAGTCAAGTGTCTTGAGCGGTGCCGGAGACGACAGGGGGGCGCGGCTGAAGCCGCACGGATTGCGGCAGTCCCTGCTGAATGTGTTCGGGAAGTTGGTGGTGTGGCGGAGAGACCAGCAGTTGAGGTACCAGACCACGGTGCTGGACAAGACAGACAGTGCGCACTCCTCCAGAGATTTCCGCAGGGGTTACATCCCATGCGGTAAGATGAGATGGTCGAAAACGTGAATTAATGTTCCCTAGAATGTTCCTGAATAAATCCTTTTCCTTCCACGAGTCCTTGTTTCCTTTTATTGCTCGAGGTGAATCACCCATGAATGATGAGTGCTGTTTCCTCCTCCAACCCTCAGCGTTAAATTAGCATGTTTACCTCATGTTAGCATGTGGAGATAAATGGGTACTGAAATTAACTGTTAATTTGCATTGTGTATTGAAATTTAGGAAACAATAATTGCGCTTATAGGCTATTCAGATAGAAACAATACATTTTTTATAACTGAGCTTGAACTTGGAACAATATGCTACATACAATGATGCTACTTTTGATGCTACTTTTCTATGCCGCCACCTACTACCTTAAAAAAAAACGTGGAAAATTGTCCTTCAGAAAACAATTTTCGTGTTGTAACGATTTTTATGATGGATCGTGGTCACTTTATTATTTGAACAGTTTAAAATGATCATTAGGATAATAACAGGTAGGTAGGTAGCTCAGGTGTCTTTGTACCTGCCTCTAAAAAAAGTTGTTTACTATTCTTTTTTTCCATTGTACTACATACTACATACATACCAATTGTGGTTTACTTGTTGTCCATATTAGTGTGACTGTGTAAAAAAAAATGGAAAACTCTTGCTGCTAGAATTCATTCTGAATTTTTTTGTACTCTTTTATGGGCTCCTGCTATGGTGAGGTCTGATGTAAGGCCCCATGCTCTTTATCTTCCAGCAACGCTGTAGCACAGTGGTGTACAGGGGCGGTGAATGCATGGGTGTGAGGTGAGGGGTCGGGTCTGCCCAAAAAATATTTTTATAGGGTAACCCATAACTTGGGGGTACCCACCCTACAGGATAATGATTCTAACTTGTTGGTCTTGAAGAAATCAAAAAGATATTTAGCGACCTGCTAAAAAATCGTCAGAATCAAATCTTCAAACTAAACTGCGCAACACTCAATGTGTCAACCTCAAAAACTTTGCCTTTTTTCAAAAAGGCAAAAATCAGAGTTTGGAAGAGAACGAGGAGGAGAAGCATGCAATTCCAATTTGCTTTTTTCAACAACGATTCGTGATCAATTACAAACAAGAAACATCTTGAACTGTTCAGAATGAATGGTTCGTTCGAAGGCAAATTAAATTTCATTGATGTTTTCATTGCACCTGGAGTTTCTGAGACGATTCAGATTTGGGTCAGTTTTGATGCAACTCAAACTGAACGAATACTCGGTCTTTGACAAAGCCCCCAGAGAAAACACAAAGCGACTTCCCAGCGCTGTCTTTTGAAGAAGAACAACTTTTTGATTTGTCCCACTATAGTGTCAAACGAAACTTGCAACTGTGAGCTGTAAGATGCTGCCAAGTCTCTGTTGAGATGTGTATTTTGCCCAGTCAGAAACTATTGAAATCGTAACATCACCTACCAAAAAAATGAAACCCTGCAGCTTAGATACCTACACCTAATTACCTACACCTCAACCTACACGACACGGGTGCTCGCACGGGTGGCTAGGCTTTGCTTTGCTTATCTCATGATTGGAGTGAATAGTTTCAACTAAATAGGTAACGCCTCTGTGAGAATTTTGTGTGCACTATAACGGTAAATCACTAATTATGGTAACTAGCAATTATTGATAGGATGATAAGAACAACACTATTATTCCTGGAATTTTAAAACGCTGATAAAAGACCGCGGCGAGTTTGTTGATAAAATGCAAAGGTGTGTTATATTTAGTTGAAGCTCCGCCGTAATAATTGCATGTAATATTTCGAGTAATATCTGGCTTTGAATCTGCTAGCCAAAAAAATGTATCATAAATCTGAATTCATCGTTTGTAACAACTACAAGTCGAAAATGTAACGATGGAAGTCTGATGAACCACAAAAACTACCCCAAAACTAAGCAAAAACTCGGATTAGTTATTCGATATGAATCAAAACTGGCTGTTATATGCTGGTCCGCCAACAGAAATAATGGCGAAATAGATAATTTTCTTCGAGGTTATTATGAATCCACAATAGGCTACTTCGTTTGGGCAGGTGCGCATGCTTGAAGGCTCCAAATTTTGAAAACTTTCGTACACCTGTCAGTTGAATGGCAACGCTGCATGCTCTGTCTAGCCGCCTGACCAGCTACTGGTTCCTGGCTGTCACTTTTACACATACCGTAAATGCATCTCTTCCTAGCTTCTTTGAACTTCCTTCTCGGTACAGTCATTTTCAACAAGTTGTGTTTTTTCGTCAAATCATGAGCAAACGAAATGTAGGTCAGGTAATAACGAGAAGTGTGATCATAATTGTCACAAGTGACAGTTGGCGCCGATGTCTTGTTGTTTTGAACGCTGTTGCCATTTTCGTTGTTCCTGAACTTCCACAAATGATCATTGAATTCAATTTCAATGAAACATTTCCTTTGAATATAAAAAATGGTATCTAGCATTCAGCCAAATTATTTGTTGAATTTTAGGTGCACTAGAATATTTTTTAGTGTTAATTTTCAATATTGGTGTACGAAACTATGAAATTCGCGCCAGACATGCGCACTCAAAAAAACCGAAACGAAGGGACCTATTACCTCTCGTTCATGCGAGAGCTCATGCTAACTGCCAGAATTGACAAATTTATTTGAAAAACCATGACCCTCTCAACGGGGACAAGTTTGTCCGGTATGTAATAAAATCTGTAATGTATTACTGGAATTATCAGATGGCAATAACGTCGGGAAACCTACGGACCTCGGGCCCTAAAGGGCTTTCCCGGGGTAGTCTGTTGTCCTCGGTATTTACCATCGTTATAATGGAGTGATTGCATGAAATTCGTTCACCTGATCACCGGCAGGCAGCGCAAGGATCGAGTCATGTTTTGACGTTTGCTAGGGATTTGCATTGGGGCACATAACAGGTGTAAGGCATTTTTAGAATGATTAGAAATCTCGATCTCGTAAACGCGGAAGAAAACACTATATGAACAAAACACGTAATCATGACAGTACATTTAGTGGGGTTTGTCCGGTTGACGTTGACTCCGACATGGATGAATATTGACAGATGACAATGACACTATTGACATTTTGCCGGCTCCCTCTACATGCAATCACCCTCTTCCTTTAACACATGTTGAGGCTATAAAGTATCCCGGTCACCTAGAAACGCCCAGAAATCGGTATTGTGATCGGCTCAAAATTTTCAACGGCCTTCAAATTTTAACGGACATGATACAGTATCGCCACATATCAATGGAAAGATCTTTCAAAATATCACTTGAAATTGAATCACTGAACTGTGTTGATGAGGTGTTAATGGAAATGGCTTGAATCTGTCACTATGGGATTTCAAACTTGTTTACACTCTCGAGAATTTTCGAAATTCAATTCGACACCTTCAAAGATATTTCTTTATTCACCAGTTCTGGATGAAATCCGTTTAAATCAGGATTTTTCAGTCAGTACGCCCACTTTTCGCGAGACCAGTACTTGCTTATTGATTGAGATAGAGAGATGAATCAAGAATCAAAAGAGGAACCATTTCATGCCATTTTTAATGTTATATTTCACTTGTGGAAAATAACATCGGTCAAGTGCTCATGCACTGCATTGTTGCATTTTCGAGTAAAAACTCCGCTCCCAAATAGTCACCACCGATCGCTCTGATTTCGGCTCGTATGTTGGTTTCGAGTTATTCCAGTTGCGGGATTTGTCGGCATAGACTCGCGCTTTCAAGAAATCCCACACATAGAAATCTGGCGGCGTGAGATCGGATGATCTCGCCGGCCAATTGATATTACCATTTCTCAAAATTGAACGTCCAGGAGACAAGTGGACACTTCTTGGCATATAAAATCAAAACTAATCAATCACCAAAACATTTTTGGATAATTCGAAATGAATTCGGAGGAAATTAATTCGAAACAAGTGAAGTTTATCGCAGAGTAAGTTTAAAAACGAGATGTTTTCCATGGTTTTATATTGCGTCGCCTGTGCATTCACAAACATTATTTTTCCCTAAACTGATCAATTTACATGGAATGAGCTTTTTTTCTTTTTAAATCACCTCTACCTCAAAGGAACTTTAAAGGACGTTAAGAAATGGAACCATCCACGACACCAATTTTTGAACGTGACCAGGGTCTTTCAAAGTTATGAAGGATGTTCATATTTTACTAATTTGCCACTGATGTCACTTTTAAAATCACTAAAATCAGTAAAAGTTTGTATCATAGTCAGGCTTAAAAATACAACTGGAAGAAACTGTCGAAATGAGATTTTAAATCGCTCAAATTGTTCACTGACACTTGAACACTAAAGATTTATCAACTGAACACTTCAGACTACCCAAATTAGACGGAAAAATAGCCGGTTAGAGACATTGGATATTTCTCCGCGGTTATAAACTACAACGAACGAACGACAAACAGTGCATGCAACGAAAGAAATTACAATACATACACTTTCTTATCTTGTCTCAAAAACTCTTGCTTTGTCTCAAATTAGTCAAATATGACCAAATATCATTGGAAACACTAAAATCTGTCAAAATGCATTTCAAACAAATTACTGAAATGGTCCAAAATGATCACTTCAAAAACACTAGAATGGGGGCGAATACCAAAATTTTTCTCGCCAGATGGCGCGGAAGTGGCTGGAGTAATTCAAATTTGGCGGTATTATTGAGCGGCTGGAATCCGTCATACTTGTGTCATGTAGGCAGCTGCGTACTATTGTAATAATGTCATCGTGAACCGACTAAAACGTTTCTAGCAAAATTTTAAGTAAAATATGGTCAATGGGACGTTTTTGGAATTTTTATTTCTAACCTCTTCAACAATGACAGGCACGTGACAGGTACATTGGTGAAGTCAATTTGACGAGTTTGATACTGATGACATTTGGATGTCAGTTTTGAATTACTTCAGTCACACTAGCGCCCTCTGGAAAACTGTCAGTATTTGCCCCCATTAGTTAAAAATACCAGGTAAAATGTCACTTGAGAAAAAATTGAAATCTGTCAGAATGGTATATGTATGTACAATTTATACCAAAGTTGAATAGCTAAAGTAGGTTCACTTGTACCGTGATTCTAGTCGGCTGTGAGATTTTGTTTCTAAGTTTCCAAATGTGAAATATAGAAAATCCCCAAAACTTTGCAGTTGGCTGCTCTGACCGGACCAGTTTTGAAACACATTTTTTGCTTATTTCCTTCACAGATAGCCGGAACATTTTTGCGGGACGTGATGTCTGATGCTTTTTTCCATTTTATTGGAGAATGTAACAATTTTTCGACCTGTTTTTAATTTTCGCCAATGAACAAATAAATCAAGAGAGCCTTGACATTTGACAGTTGTGAAAAATATTCCTAACCTCTTGAAGCCGATTCAACTTTCGGTGCTTCAAGTTAAAGAGTATACAATGCCCTTCGTCCAAAAAAGGGGCCCCATGCAATCATCAACCCTTTCGCCTCTTCCAGTCAAAAATACAAGCCAAACCCTGAAGAATTATGGGCGATACAAGGATCGCCCTGCAGTCTGTCATTGGCAAAAGAATTTACGTGTGAAAAGTAAATTGAACCAAATTTCAAAAAACCCAGCCGCTCAAAGTTGCGTATTGAACCGAAATTGATGTTAATACCTTCAATTTGCAATTTGCTTTTGTTTTGGGGTCGACGAGTTTTTGTCGACTCTGAATGGGCCGCCGTCAAGATGACTTAGATTTGCGGCCGCCCCGTGCTCTTTTGGTGTCTAAATGACGGTAACACAGCTCTGCGTCCCCCTAGTCGCACTTCCACATATGACCAGGTCAGTTTTCCAAGATTTTACTACCAATTTGATAAGAAATATAACTTCACTTCCAGAGAAGTCAGTTTCACACCAGGTGAAAAGGCGGCAAGCCTACAATGCTAAAGTAGAAAATTTGCCCAGCCAACTAGAGTCACAGTACAAGTGAATACAGTACGCAACAAAAGTCGTGTCACCCCCTAAATTTTCATCGGATTTCAAAACTGATTATCTTCAAATTGTCTCGGGCGAATTTGGATTCCTTTGAACTGGTAGATAGAACAATTTGTTGACTATCAGATCTTGCTTTTGCGAAATACGAAATATGTCAAGTAAGGTTTGTACAGGGTGACACATCAAACAGTGCCAAATTGATGAAAGTTCCGTGATCCCCCATTTTTTAAAAAAAGTTTTTTTCTCAGTTCAGAAACAAAATTCATGGAGAATGATGTCTTACCTCGAGACGGTTTTTGATTTTCAGCCCTATTTTGATTTTTTTGAAAAATATTTGTGTGTGTTTGTAATCTTCCAGAAAACAGCCGAACTGTTCATCTGATCGATTTGAAATTCGGTATGCAAATATAGTTTTGCTGTCGAATGAGCCCTTCAGTGTTTTGCTGTCATCTGTCAAACAGAAGCGTCACTGCCAGAAAATGACAGAAACATTTTCTCACGGAACTTGGCTTGCAATATGTTTTTTGAAAGCCCTAAAAAAAGTTTTCAAAACTGTTGAAATTTTGTGTCCATCTGTCATCTGTCAAATATTAAAAAATATCAAAAACCCAAAATTTTACCATTTAGTTATTCAAAATCTATCCGATGGATTGGAACCAAATTTGGCAGGAAGCAACACAACAATGGAGTCAAATAAGGTCTGCAGTTGCAGTTTTCCACCATTTTCTAATCGGGGCGTTATGAATTTTCAAAATTTCTTCTCGCCGTTGCTACCCGAGACAGCCTCTAATCCGGGTTTTGACCAGAACGACTCGCTTCTGATGCAGGACTTTACTCAAAAATTCATTTCCACTCAGGGATCGACTTATATCGAAAATAGATTGGATTGGGCGTCGTGTAGACCCATTTTCAAAATCGACACGGCTTTGGTTTTCCGACGGTAATTTGTTCAAAATGAATTTTGCACATTCCGTGAATTTGAAAAAACCGTAGTGTAAACTTCAACATGCGGTGAGCCCCACGAAATAATAATTTTAGGTGTAGACATGCTTGGAATGAACGTTGAAGAAAAGAATGATTCAATTTTTGGTGGAGAAATTTTTGAGATCAGACCTACGGTTTTTGAGTTATCCTGTATGGAAAAACTGCATATTTTCCAACTTTTGATTCATCCTGTGAACAGATTTCCACCTTTTTTTTCAAACGAAAGGTGCTTCAACACTGGTTCTTCAACATTTTCCAACAAGTTTTTTTTCCAATTTCTCGGGAATTTCCCTGTTGGAAATTTAAAACCAGCTTGGGTTATCGAGACCGGACTTGAATTATGGAGCTTGGAGTGAAGCCTCAATTGACGATTTTTGCAATAAGATGATTTGGAAAACGATTTTAGGTTTTCCCCGAAAGTTAAAATTTCCTAAAACACAATTTTCAATTTCCTGCAGA
This sequence comes from Anaspis maculata, assembly GCA_949128115.1. NCBI lineage: Eukaryota > Metazoa > Arthropoda > Insecta > Coleoptera > Scraptiidae > Anaspis > Anaspis maculata. Next base: position 104,120,907 of record OX421962.1, on the reverse strand, counting down.
TTATTTTCAATCTTTTTCTCCAATTCCAAATTTTCACCCGAAAGGACGTTTCGAAGAAAATTTTCCATAGGTTCTTGGATACCAGTCAGGAAAGTTCTGGGGTGAAACAACCGATTTTTTATAATAGTGCTGGTGGATTTTGGCAAAAACTACCATTTAAGGGTAGGAAATGAATTTGGCATACAGGGTGTTTGAAAAAAATACTCACCCGTACAGTGATTGCCCATTAAAAACGTGTCCAGCTTTTGACTGAAGCACTGCATTTTTTCCAAATTCACGGAATGAGCAAAATTTATTTTGAAAAAATCACCGTCGGAGAATCGAAGCTGTGTCAATTTTAAAAATGGGTCTACACGACGCCTAATCCAATCCCTTTTTGATATCAATTAGAATTATTCAAAAAGAGTACATCCCCGAGAAAAACAAATGAATTTTTGAGTGGAGTCCTGCATCAAAAGCAAGTCTTTCTGGTCAAAACCCTGGTTGAAGGGTCTTCGGGTGGCAACGCCGAGGAGAAATTTTGAAAATTCATAACGCCCGACTAGAAAGTACTCGAAAACTGCAACTGCAGACTTGATTTGACTTTTTTGTTGTGTCGCTTTCTGCCAAAGTTGGTGTCAATACATAGTATAGATTTTGAATAATTAAATGGTAAAATTTTCAAATTTCGACATTCTTTAATATTTGACAGATGACAGATGGACACAAAATTTTGACAGTTTTGAAAACATCTTTTTGCGGGCTTTCAAATGACATACTGCAAGTCAAGCTCCGTGAAAATATACTTGTCATTTTCTGGCAGTGACACTTCTGTTTGACAGATGACAGCCAAAAACTGGTTCGACAGCAAAACCATATCTGCATACCGAATTTCAAATCGATCAGATCAACAGTTCGGCTGTTTTCTGGGAGATTACGAACTGACACAAATATTTTTCAAAAAAATCAAAATAGGGCTCAAAATCAAAAACCATCCCGAGGTAAGACATCATTCTCCATGAATTTCGTTTCTGAATTGAGAAAAATCATTTTTGAGAAAATGGGGGATCACGGAACTTCCATCAATTTGGCACCGTTTGATGTGTCACCCTGTACAAACCTTACTAGACATATTTCGTATTTCGCAAAAGCAGGATCTGATAGTCAAAGAATTGTTCTATCTACCAGTTCAAAGGAATTCAAAATCGCCCAAGACAATTTGAAGATAATCAGTTTTGAAATCCGATGAAAATTTAGGGGGTGACACGACTTTTGTTGCGTACTTTAGTTAAAAGCACTGAATATTTCTCCACAAATCCACAGAGTGACAGTGAAAAATATCGAAAAAATTAGATTTTCAGAAATACTTAATATAGGGGATCAAAGGCAGATTTTCAGAAACTTGACAGACCATGACAAGTGACGGATGTCAATATCCAACATCTGTCAAATTGCAAGCTAAGTGGTGATTTTTGACCGGTTACGTTGGTAATGCACGAAAGCGATCTTCAAGGGGTACTGTTTTACGAGGGAAGTCAAAGATCTATTTTATGGGACAAAAGTCATACTTGAGGTCCAACTTGTTTTCAAGTAGCGATCCTTGGGACAAGGGACCGTATTCATTACGAGCAAGCGAATGCTTGTGCTTAAAATTCGGAGTTGAGAATATTGAAAATTCTAGTAACTGCATGCACCTAGTTACTTCACCTTCTTCCGAATATTTTAGTCACATTTTGAATCCTCAGTATCAAATTAAAATATAGTTTTTGTCTTTAAGCATTAGCATTTGCTTAATCCTAATCAAATAGCCCAAGATGTACCTTAACCAACGACAGGCATAAGCATACGACAGGCATAAGCATAAGAACCTCATGCATGGTTTACGATTTTGCATTCTTGTTCGTTCCTCTTTCTGTTGGTGGACCAGAGCATAGACCCGAAATGCTCCAAGAGTTCCAGAAAAATATTGAAAAAAAAATAGTTTTTTTTTAGAGTATGGGGGGTCAAAGGGCGGAATTTTGAGTCCCTTATTTTCCATTATCTGTACGATTTTTGTAAACTCTTTGAAACAAACAAAAAAAGCATATTTTCTTAACTCCTGAATGTGCTTTGAAATTTCGTTCACTCTCGCGTTCACTATACAGGGCGAGCCTTAAATTTTGAAAATTTATTTTTCTTCAAAAATACGCGCAGGAAGCTTTCTATGAAACGAATCGTATCGTTTGTTGCTCTTCATCATTTTAGGAACCTCTTGAACTTTTTTCGAGTGTATTTGAAGAATTTGGGTTTTCAAAATTCATGACTCACCCTCTATTGCAAATAAAATTTTAAAACACACTCAAAAGTTTAAAAACAGTATCGGTAAGTACAAATAATAAGGATAAAGGGGGTTATTTTTTCCCCAAATATTTGCAAAAATGAAAAGCTCAAATTTTTTCAGTATTCTCCTGTCACTTTCTGTGAAGCATTTCCCCAAACTGCTCTGGACTTTTTGAACGATCGGTTCGGAACACCTGTAGTATGGTTGATTCGCTTCATAAGAAAAGAAGTTGTTCATTCCCTGATGTGGCTGCGAACGTGATGAAGAATTTTTTTTCCACCAAAAAGAAATATGACAGATTCAAAAATGGCAGTTAGCATGGTTCGTCGTGTTTGACACTATTGACAGTTGAAATATAACCCCGACGCAATTTCCCACTACTATGCAATCAGCGAAAAGCGCAATAATTGCTTAGCGAGAACACACGTGACGTGACCTAACCCAGCCACTTGATTAATTACATCTTTTTGCGACCCTTGCAACTCAAAACAAGCCACCTTAACCTCGTGCTTATTTGTTGCAAATAAAACGTGAATGGATGGTTAATAATACACGATGTTCGTTATAAATGCGAAATGAAAATCCCGAGCTACTACCGTTCTACTACCAGCTACTACTAGGTATTTTTTGACAGCGTATTCTGAGCGTAACGAACCTACACGTTTAACCTTCCACCCATAGCTGGTCTATAACGTCCAAGGCTGTGCTAATTTGCGAATTTTCTGAAGCGCATAATTAATTTTTGTTGTTATTTTTAAACGGTTTTTTGTTTGTTCCTCCTGCATTGTTGCTGAATGAACCTGGACTTGAAAATAAAGTCTCGAATTTTACGACCGTCCCAGAAAAAATCGTGTCTCGTGAATATTTAGCGCAAATTTTAAAAATAGACGCGCCCGTGTGTTTGTGTGAAATTTGCGCAAATAAACTGGCGAGATATTATGCACAGCATACCGATGAAACGAATAAATCTTCGTGAAAGGTGCAGATTTATCGAAACTTTTATCTTTTAATTTGGTACATTCCATTGTTGCGTGTCGTATTAACTTGATCAAGTATAGGTACTGTGTAAAAATGTGCTTTAATTAGAAAAATTGATGTGTGTGCATGTGTACATAAAGCCAATAATAATTATGCTCAATTATAAACACACAGAGACACACACACACACTAGCCGGTAAATATTGATTTAAACAAATATTTATTCCGGGACGCAGAGTGAGAGGCCCGGCTAATAATAGAGATTTGGCTCCAATTTAATGGATCGAACCCATATAAATAATTCACGTTCGGATGGGAAGCTCTTTCTGATCACTTACGTATTATGCCGGCTGACGAGATAAAAAGTTCTTTTTTTAACACCACTGATGGATCTTTGAAAACAACAGCCCAATATTAGCATATGCAGTATGCACCCCAACCCAGTGTCGTAGAAAGTGTGTGCACGGTTTCTGTGTACTTCACCGCCACGCAACGAGCCAAATAATTATTGTTGCATGTTTCCTTTCAACGAAATCACAGAGCTATAAATAATGTCGCATTTATGGGAAAAAGTATCAGTTTTACGTTTTTCACATGAATAGCAAATATAGCCTGAAGATCAAAAGACAAATTGTCCAAAAGTTGGCAGCGGTGATTGAGGGTGTGGTCGCAATCTGGATTTTAGAAGGTTCTGGAAGACTTGCCGAAAGTTCGCAGTTATCGCGGAGGAATAATACTTGATGGAACGTGACGTTTCTTCTTGCATCAACTATCGATGCCGTTGTTACCCTTACGCATGCCAGTGCACGTCTCCATGTGGCACTTCAAGCTGTCTTAGTTTTGGCCTGCTCAGTCACCAGACCTCAATCTTATCGAGCTCGTTTGGAATACCTACCTGCTCATCAAAATTTGTTGGGTTTTGCGCAACAAACCCGTCGCCTGTCAGTGGCGTAAACCGTAGATTTTGAATTGAAAATATGATTCATAGAAAAACAAGTACACTTCGAATATCTCTTTCATCGAAAAATTTGTATTTCAGAAATAAATATTCCTGGCACGTGTGCTGCGTGTGCATGTGCGATTATTAATTATTCATGATCTACCTACTGCCTAATAATAATAAAATGCTGACAATATTTCGCAAAACCGTACACACCTACGCCACGGTTACCTACGTACCAGCATCGGCAACTGCTGATCTTGATAAGGACTAGTTTCAAAAATAACGTCTTCCTAATTAGCAATTCATGATGTGTTTCACACAGTGCGGTGGCATGTGCGACGCAAATCTGAGTTGCCCCTCGGAGTCAATTGATGTCGTCAAAAACTCCTTTAACAGTGTAGTAGACAGCAGCAATAATTATTAATAACTGATGTAATAATAACAATAATGGAAGGAAATCGTCTCCGTGCGTCTATTCTTTCTGGGAGAAAATCGCTCGAGACGGACCTTGAACTGTCGTGTTCGTCACTAAAGAAACGAGCATGTGCTCAACGCGACTATGGGAATAAATAAAAGACCAAAAAGATATGAAATGGTCTCGGAAATGGTACAGTTTTTTTTTTTTCTTTTTTTTTTTTGAAAATCGGAAAACTATAAACACATGACTCTAGCACAGTATAAACACCGCAACATATTTGGCTATGACGTTTTTATCGTATGTGCATATTTTAGATTGTGTGTCAATGTTTGGAATTATAAATAAAATTGTGGAGGAAAAACGCTGACATGATTTATAATTGTTCTTTTTCATGTTGATTTCCTCGATAAAATAATTTTAACAAGAATTTCAACTAGATGTTTGCTCTTAGATTTTGAAACTGTGCTGTTTAGGCCTGACAGCAATTTTTTCGCAGGCTTGAAAAAAAAAACATTTAGAAATGAATGTTTTTTCTGATTGAAATCAAGGGGAGGGGCAAGTCGCCGTGGAAAGTTTGACATTTTTCTGACGTTTGACGACTTTGTTTCGGCTGCAAGTCAATCTTGAAATTAACCCCTTTCATTCTTACTTGCTTGAAAACCGCTCTGGTCTGTAAAAGACTGCACTGACGAATGGAAAACATGGTATCTTCAACACTCAGTTATTCAATTTATTTCTTATTCCTTCAATTTTCTCCGTTGAAGAAGTACAAATTTGTGGCGTTTCATTACAGATCACAGATCAAGGGTGGTGGAATTTGCCTGTATTTTTTTTGTTGTCGATATTTTCACGTATACAAGACTCATCATCACCCACATCTCCCCCTCCCCCTAATGGCGCCATCAAATTAGCGAGAGTGTCGGCAAACCAACCCACTTAAAGCGTCCTCCGCCCGCCCTCGCAGCATAGTACGAACATGTAAACATAGCAGTACATACATACTCCAGACTAAAGTACCCCCATGTTCTGTTCCAGATAATCAAAGGAGGATCCGTGCAAACGACAGACAATTCAACGCGCAATTTCATTACGCAGTGAGTATAATCTTTGGAATAAAATTTCAATTATGCGTAGAGGCACAGGGTGATTTTACCATACTCCGTAAGTTTTCACGGCCTTGAGGGTGTTTTCATGAAGCTGCTCACCGTCGTCGAATTGATGACCGGCTCAAAGTAAACAAAATCGACTTTGAACGGTCTCGGTTATAACATCAAAAGCTCGTCAAAAGTCCCCTCCGATCCCGTGAGAGCCTTGTTTCATACAAAACCAAAAATCAGTTACGAGGACTCGTAGGAAACTGCGTACTTGTTGGGTCCAGATTCCAAACGCAGTGCTTGGTGAGAAAATGCGCAAAATATTGTTGAAGATTGATTGAAGGATAAATGTGGCTTCAGCAGGACGGGGGGCTACTCCCCATACCTTTCGTGAAACAATGAACTTAATAACTTCAAAGGTTCAAAATAACTTTTCCGTCAGACAAGCTGAGAATATTTTGTTCTATTTCTAAAGTTATCAACAAAAAAAAAAAACAATAGGAATGATACTTTTGAGACACCTAAGCCTAGAAAACGGAGAAGCTTACATGGGATCGGAGGGGACTTTTGATACGTAATAGCAGTTTTAGCCGGTTATCAATTTATCCACGTTTCTTGGTCTTTGAACGTCCATCCTTGAAAACGAAGCAGCCAGTCGAAATTTTCCAGTGGAAACTCTTTTTAGACAAATGAACGAAGCATTCAAAAATGCCATTCGTTTTTGAAAAATCACCGTTGGCATAGAAGTTGGAGGATATGAAAAGGGGAACTATCATAGCTCGCGTACCATTTCTTCTTGAATATTTAGCAAAAATGCTAAACGTTGTGAAATCCCTTGTAGCATGTCCTACCTACCAATGAGATTTTATACACAGAATACCTTATTCCGCGCTTTTGCAGCAGTCGTAAAAACTGGCCCACTGTATGGTAAAATCGACCCTCGACCTTAACATTGTTTTCTTCCCTCTTTTATTTTAATTTGAATTTTTCTTTTCGCAGAGCAACTACATCAAAACCTCGAAATATTCGATACTGACGTTCCTGCCTCTGAATTTGTTCGAGCAGTTCCAGCGCCTGGCTAACTTCTACTTTTTGTGCCTTCTCGTGCTGCAGCTGATACCGGCCATCAGCAGTCTCACGCCCGTCACCACAGCGTTGCCCCTCATCGGTGTATTGGGGCTCACTGCCATCAAAGATGCTTACGATGACATCGTAAGTACCTGTTGTCTGCACTCGTCCATTCACTTGACCATGTCGCTGGACTTTTAATAATATGGAATTGGCTTCCATCCAAACCCCAACACTCTCAACAGGTCTGGAAAGCCTCGGGCTTCTCCCTCGGCACATTTACCGCAGGCGACGTCACCTACTACAGTCGCAAATTGATATCAAATGACAGAGAAATGCAACAAATCAAATTTAATGAAATGGGGTTTTCTCGACACCACGTCGCACGCATCACGTAATCGATCAAGGGCCGGTATTTCCATCTCCTAATAAGTTCTGTATAAGCAATTTGGCAAATGAACGTTGCGTTCTACGCTTTTCGCAGCGTTTATTAGCCGAATAGCCTATTAGCAACTTTACTAGGAGATAGAAATACCGGCCCTTAAGCAACCAGTTACTCGGATCCACACGGAAATCTCACGAAATGAGCTTTTTTTCTTGATGTGCACTCAAGTGGTTGCAGATCTCGAGTCGTTGGGTGTCTGGACCTGAATGCCTCTGCGCTGATGATACCCCAACAAAAGGCGAAACACGTGTAGGGGATTTTTCGGTCCAGAATCCGGATATCCAATGGTCAGAGATCTGCAGTGATGCTCAATGTTCAGTAGGTAAACGCAGTAATAAAGCTATTGCACATAAAGGCAAAGGGCGGTTGTGTCGCTGTTATGGCATTAATGTCATTAGTGTCAACGCCAAACGACGACTTCTATGCGAATAGAGGCGGGTTCGAATCCGACCTAAATTGTGTACAGGGTAATTCTTCACTTACGTCATTAATTTCAAGAGATGATTTCTCAATCTCAGTATCCAAAATGTTCAAGGTGTTGATATTGGGCGTAAAATATAATTGTATCCCAATAAAAGGCAAAAAGTTACAATAACTGAATTTGAAATTTCTGCAAACTCGAAAAGAAAGTTGCCAGAAATGATGCTTTACAATGATTTTCGTCTTGCAGTGAGTCAACATGGCATGGCCTCTTTTCAACTCTTCAATTTTTAATCTAAACTGCTCAACATTTGAAATGTCAGTGTCGAAAATTTTGCCCTTTTTCAAAATGGTGTAACTTTGAATTGTCTCAACCGATTCCGATTTTGTCTTCACGGTTGCTTAGATACATCTTTCAGCAATCTACTCTGTTGGCGAGAGTATCCAATTCATTAAAATTACACTCGTTACAGGGTGGAATGTGAAGTATTCCAAAATTGTGCTTAGTTCAATAGGTCCCCGTTTTTATGAACAATTTTTATTTTCAAATTCTAACGATATAATCATGAAGCCAGATGTCTTGTTTCAAAATGGCTTTCGAATTTCCCAGATCAAAAGTTCAACAATGATGATATGATTTTTATTGTAAAAGTTGCATTTTAGACATTTTTAAAAAATGAGAAATTTAGGTTATATTTTAGAAACATATTCAAACTAAAATTTTAGAGTGTGTTTCTGAACCAACAAAACATCTACATATTTAATTTGAGGTCCGTACCTCGGCCCGTACGTCAAAAATTCCGATATTGGTACAATGCGATAAGTGCGCCCTCTAATGGCGGATTCCAACCAAAATCACACAAGTTTATTGGACGCCTATACCATGGCCGCATACCAAATTTCAGCTCCATTGGATGAACCGTTTGGGAGTTATCATGGACGATTATACAGAGTTAGACACCCAGACAGGCAGACAGACCGACTTTGATCTGAAAATTGTCTAAATTAATCGATTAGATGGACATTAAAAAAGAGTTATTCTTCGAAATCCGAAAACAAATTTTTTGCGCGTCCACAATATTTTCCTTTCCATTCAAGAACGCGAACCGGAAATGTAAAATGGCGGTTTCTGAGGGCGCAGCAGTTTTTAACAGTTCAAGCAACAAGCATGCAAAATTACAGGTTCCTATCATAAAAAATGCGTTGTTATTGCCAACCAAAATGACTAAAATGCAACTTTTACAAAAAAAATCATGTCATTATTGTTGGACTTCTGATCTAGAAAATTCCAAAACCATTTCGAGATAGGACATCAGGCTTCATGATTATATCGTTAGAATTTGAAAAAAAAGTTTACAAAAATGGGGATCTATTGAACTAAGTACAATTTTGCGATGCTTTACATTCCACCCTGTAACGAATGTAATTGGAATAAATCAAAAAATCTCGCCAGCCCAGTAGACTGCTGGAAGATGCTGGACTGCTGCTAAACAACCGTGAAAACGAAATCGGAATCGGTTTAGACAATCCAAAGTTATACCGTTTTGAGAAAGGGCAAAATTTTCGATACCGACATTTCAAATGTTGAGCAGTTTATATGACGCATTCAGCTTTTATTTTTCATTTTTATCTCACTGAAACTCGTTTATCATCCATTATTATTGTTACGAGTTGCGAATCTCTCGTGCGATTTCAATACATCCGAGAGCAAGCGCGATAAATCTAGATCGTTCGCACAAGCCGGAGATTCCGATAAGCGAGTAGGACACATCTGCACAATTGGCGGAGGTGCGATTTTCCAGATCATGCCAGTATACTGGCGGCGGTTAGGGTGGAATATGCTGGAGAAAGGGTGGAATGTTCTTGAAGGTAACACGAGGAGTATATAAGCGCAGATAAGCCGATCAACACCAGATTCAAATTCACTGCAGAGTACCCCTCGGAACGTGATGGAACATGTGCAGTTCTAAAAAGATCAGAGATGTAACCTGATGAAAAGTTCTGCGAAAAACAGGTGGAGATGAGCTTATCCCTCGGTTTTTTTTTTCATGATTCTGGACAACTCTATGGACACGCGTGTAATAGTGGACAGACGTGAAAATAAGCTTTTGACTCCGAAACGTCAGTGAGGTGACCACAACACATTTAAATACAAACGTCCTTTTTTTCATATATTATTTGAAAAACATTCACAGATTTTGATGAAACTTGGCACATAGGTGGTGCATAAGTAAAATACTGATAATAGACATTCATGAGATAAGCATCGTGATGGATAGATGAATATACATGAGATGAATGAACACAAACATTTCTGGGCTTTGTCAATTATAGGTTGTAGGGTAGGAGAATCGAAAGGTCTTACGGATATTACATTGACATCTCATGTGCTAAATCCAGCGACAAAGTCAAATAGCTAGGCCGTAAGTTCCTTTTCCAATATCTAAAATGTTTGCGTGGTAAATATGTACCCGAAGGGAAATCGATACGGGTGTGCGAAAAGAGATGTAAGTGCGTCGATGCTGGCGATGACCTTCAGTGTGGTTTCTCCTTGCAATTTTTTTTTCTTGTTTCATGCTGGTTTTTGTTTTTAGTTCTAAAAAAAAACCGCAAATTTCATTGATCTTTTATTGTTTTTTTTTTGCCCACAGCAACGTCATATATCGGATTCGCAAGTCAACAACAGGAAGTCGCAGGCTCTCAGGAAAGGGAAGCTCGTGCAGGAGAGGTGGTCGGCGGTCCAGGTCGGCGACGTCATTCGCATGGACAACAACCAATTTGTGGCCGCCGACGTCCTGCTGCTGACCACGAGCGAGCCGAATGGGTTGTGCTACATTGAAACGTCGGAACTGGACGGGTCGGTATCCTCTTCTGTCTCTGTAGCATTTAAAAATAGCACTTTTTTCAATTATTATCCAGCCTCACAAAAGCTTGGAGTGAAGATGAAGGGGAGAGCGTTTGAACGCTTGATTCTCTATTTCGAGATAAATAAAATAAGCAGTCTGTATTTCAATTTCTGGTCAACTTGAACCAGCAATGCTAGAGAAACGATTATTATGGTATTTGTCCTGAAGTCAGGGTAGAATGAACCTGAAATAGAAAATACTGCGCCCTGGAGCCAGTATTTTTGTGTCCAGCTAGCTTTGCCTGGGAGTTGAATACCACAGATACAATTGTTGAAATAATTGTTTCCATGGTGTTTGCCCTCCAGTTTAGGGTGTAGGAGCAGTGGAAACTTGAAACCCTGCTTGAAACTGCGTCCGACTTCCAGTATCATCCAGGTTATCTTCGAAGTAATTCCCATGCTATTGCATACATGCATTCTTCTAGCTAAAATTATATCCTTTGGTGCAGTAATTGTAAAAGCTTATTTCATGAAAATTGTAACTTTTGAACCATTGCATCCGTGATTTCATTCAGAAATAAACATCTCAAGTGCCAAGCGTTCCTGTCGCAAAATTCACGGTCGAAAGTGTTGGACCGGTAAGCTGCGGGGTTATAAAACGTGCGCTGGTGATGATGCTTTGTTGTCGTTTCAGAATTTTTATTGATGTGTAGGTATGTATAAACAACGCTGTTCGTAAGCCGCGCAGGCTGTTTTAAAATTGCTGTAATTATTCTTAGATTTTGCATTGTTCGGCGAAATTTCAAGGACTAATCGTGAAATCGGAACAAATCACGTTCCATTTGCGTTGTCAAATCATGGATACGCGCCACTAGGAAATGCCGCCGATCTTGATTGCAAACAATTCCGGATTATGTAAAAAAAAAAACTAGACTTGATATTGGTATCGTTGTTACCTACGTTATTAAAACAAAAATGTTCGCATCTTCCAAGCTTATTTATTGATTTTTTTTGTAATTGCACGAGCACCCATTTTTTTTATGGCCGTTTTTTTTCGTATCTTCTTTCATTATTGGTTCTTAGGCAAATCGGGTCCATGACACTTAACGGCCACACGCAAATCGAAACGAAAAAATAGGCAAATCACTCAGAATGGCGTGTCGAATGATAATCTGAAATAAAATTTGCGGATTATCCAGAAATTTTTGCAAAAAAGAAATTAAGAAAGAACAACGAGTTCAAAGAACAGTGTACGTCTCTGGATGTTGTATTGTTGGTTGTCTACATCACTTTAGTGGAAAATTAGAACTGGTACGGGGTACAGTGACTCATGACTTATCAACAAAACAATATTGTACAATGTTGTGCGTAGGCCTGAGATGGGCACCGCAAAGAAGAGCAGTACGACGTAAACAATTCAACTGCAAAGAAACTATTAGTATGATCGTAATTTGCCCTTCGGTCGGGACTAATCATCGTGAGTAGAAGGCAACAAAGTTTGTTTCGTTGTTGTAAACAGTGTTTACAATGTAGCCCTTAAGGTGTCATGGACCCGGCAAATCTTCCATATATTCCGAACTTTTCAGCATATCGAGTTTATTCTTTCGTTCACCGAATCCTACCTATTTAGGCTCGATCTGACAACATTTTAGGACGATCGGTCAATTATTAAGAATCTTTAACTACGACAACTCTGTCCTGAAGCTACTTGAGGTTATTTCATCGAAGTGCACAGAACAATCTTTATATGCAGTGGTTGATGGCGGTTTGGAACGATTGTTCAATTATTTGTTTATAGACCAGAAAACATCCTGATTAGTTATGAATGTATATCAACACTTTAGATTTAGCGACAAACTTTTTTATTCATGCAAATTTTTAAATACGGGGTGGCCCGTTGAAGACGAAACAGACAGATTTTCGGGCGTTCGCCCTCATTTTTTCGAAATAAGCCAGGACAGGTCAACTTTGTTTTCAAGGGGGACGTTCAACTGCTATTAATTTAACCGTGGAGTTTCATCCCCGTAGTCAGGGTGGCAGCCCCTTAAAAATTTTAAATTAAATGACAATTGGGGTTGAGTCATACATCATTTCAAAGCTGCTTCAATTGTCTTTATAGCGGTGTTGAATTTTTTTTCGATTCGATGCAAATTTTTCTAAATAATGCTAATTTCAGTGTTTTCGGAGTGTTACAGCCCCTTCTAGGGGGCTGGCTCGAAGTTGCCGAGCCCATGACGGGGCTTATGCCCAAAAATTTGTCTGTTTTGTTTTCGTTGGGCTACCCTGTATAACTTGCAAATCAAATGCTGAAGCATTGAATCTTTCGAAAAAAAAAGGTTGATTCAGGACTTATAGGTTGCACAGAGTACAAAGGGGGTATCGAATTGATGCCATTTGAACTTCCGAAGTGAATTAGCTGATCAGTTTTTGATTCCTAGCTCGTACATGTTCGAAACGTCTAGGACTTGGGTGTTTTTTCTTTGTTGCCATCAATTTCTAAACTTTTGGTATATCTTCCAGAGAGACGAACCTGAAATGCCGCCAGTGTCTGGTGGAGACGGCCGTGATGGGCCAGGACGACGTCCGACTGGGCGAGTTCGACGGCGAGATAATCTGCGAGACGCCCAACAACCTGTTGAACAAGTTTGAGGGCGCCCTGACGTGGAAGAACAAGACCTACTCGCTGGACAACGACAAGATCATCCTGAGGGGTTGCGTGCTCCGCAACACGCAGTGGTGCTACGGCGTCGTGATCTTTGCTGGCAAAGACACGAAGCTGATGCAGAACAGCGGCAAGAGCAAATTCAAACGCACCAGCATAGATAGACTACTTAACTTCTTAATTATAGGAGTAAGCAAACGATTTTAAATATTTTTTTGTCCGTCAAAATGACTAATTTCCAACTCTCATATTGGTGTACGTCCAGCAGAACTAATTCGAGTAACCTGAGCGATTTTATAGCTTTTCAAATCTGAACTGTAGAAAATTCCTAAAACTTTGCTATTGATTGTCTGGTGTTATTCGGCACGCAAGCATCTAAGCACCGCATTGCGACCCGGTGAGTCCGGCTGGCCTGGGGAGGTGGTACAATGAGCGCAGAAGTGTGGGCTACGTGCCACATTCGAGCCATTTTTATGTAATTTTCTCATCTGTTTTGAATTTCACGTTGATACACTAAGATATCGAAGCAGACATTGAAATTGACAGTTTGCAAAATCTAAATGTTCTTCTTGAAGTCTTTTCGATGGTCGCATCGTGAAATGCCGATGTCGTCGCTCCAGAAAACAGTGAACTAAGTGTCGACCCTTTGACCTGTCCCAGCCAAAGAGACGCGCAAGACCTGAAAAATTATTAGCTCAACAGTGGACGACCCGACACCTTTGCAGACTCGCATAGATTTGTAAAAAGTTTGAAAATCCAGATATCCAAAAAGTCGATGGGTAAAAATCTACGTATTTGTGTACAGTGATGTAAAAATTACCGTAATTTATTATTTTGGTAACTAACCACGTTTTATTACCCAAGTAAATTCTTTGGTTATTTATGTTTCTTTATAAATTACGGGAAAGATGCCCACTCATTCGGTTTGACAGTGCATGCCATTTATGTTTGGTGAATGGATAATATTTATTTTCTAAACAGTCCCGTACCCACTTCAATTTATGGTTCAGTTCACCCGGCAACCGGGCAGTTATACAGTTTCAGGTTTTTGATATCTGATGAAGCACCATGTATAAATCTTGATTAGTTCCACGGCTTTTTTCATTTGAGCCATTGAAACTGTGTCGTGTTGGCACGAATGGTACGATGCTAACTTGATGCTATCGCCTTGATAGATGATGCATCAGGGGAAATTTGCTATGAGGTCGACAAGGGACATCGTTCTACTGGTTGGTGGCTCCTCGCTAATGCTGCTAGGTAAGCGGCGGTCACTGGAGGAAATGATGGCAAACGGCCAAGCACGGCAGTGCTTTCCAAAGAAAATGGAATGAAAAGCACCCTGGTCGCATTTGTGCACGTCATGACACGGTCGATTTATCAAAAATTTCAATATTTTGATGTCAGTTTGACAGGCAACATGGCTCCACTTTCGGATAATAAGCCAGTTTCACACCAGATAAGAAGGCGGCAAGCAAGGATAACTTGGCCAGGTTACTCGAATCATTGTTTTGTTGGACGTAATGTAGAAATCAGTCTCTGAAGTAAAATAACTCGGAAACGACCTAATGTATGTGATAAAATTGGCAAGAGGTATTCCCCAGTTTAATGGAAGTAGAGTAATGTTACAGTAATTACGGAATAATGGATCACGGAATTACGCAAGGGACGAATGCGTTGCGTTTTCCAAATAATTGAATCAAGTCGCTACTTTGCGGGCCTTATTACAACGCCTGTTCAATTATGGATCAGGTTCTACATAGCATCAAATCGTTGCTGTAATGATGATACGTTTTTGTAAACAGCCCCGATTTGGGCTTTTGGCAAGGAGAGCCTTCCCAAACGTACTTCTTCCTATTTTCCTTCTTTCTCCCTAATTTTACTTGTATGTTCAGCTGATTATCTAGGCATATTTACTAATTGTTTTCTATCTTCTGTCTGTTGCAGATAGTATTTTTTTTATTGTCCATGTGCCTTTTTTGTATGGTGGCATGTGGTATATGGGAGTCCTTGGTCGGACAATACTTTCAGACATTCCTGCCGTGGGACACGTTAGTGCCTTCGGAACCTCTGGGTGGCGCCACCATCATAGCATTGTTAGTGTTCTTTTCCTACGCCATCGTCCTCAACACGGTGGTGCCGATCTCTCTGTACGTCTCAGTGGAAGTGATACGGTTCGTGCAGAGCTTCCTGATCAACTGGGACGAGCAGATGTATTACGACAAGACTGGTACACAAGCGAAAGCGAGAACCACGACGCTTAATGAAGAACTAGGTGAGTTTTGTCAGATTTTAGGTGGCAGAATTATGAGTAAAAGGTATCATCCACTTTCAAACATTCCTGTAGTATTTGAAATTTGTTTACTCACTAAGGGTGTTTGAAGTGAGGAGAGCATAGCGTGTAGTACACCGTTCTAGTCGGATGATAACTCGACTACAGCAAACGCTCAGCGCTGCCAGAAGTTGGATGGGAGACCGCCGATGGGTAGTGCCAGTGGGCGAACCGCTGGCGGGTCTCATCTGATTCTGGGCCGGCTGAAACTCCTCAGGTGGTCATAGGCAAACCCCTCGAGTATGACATGCTTGCAACCGGTAGTACGGCAATGTGTAGAGGAAAACCGTCAGCGTTGTCAGGAATAGCTGGGCTTATGAGGCTTTTTGAAGTCTTGGGGTAGAAAATTGAACTAGGTATAAAGGGTCATCAGTGAGTGTTTCAGCTATGTTTTGAGAAATTGTAATTCTCATTCTCAACTAAATTATTCAGTTTTCAAAGTCCAACTTTTTTCCTTTTTTTTTAAATTTATATTTCGTGAACGGTCAAAATAAGCAAGTCTCATGTTGGCATAAGTTACTTGATGGGCATCATCGACCTACCTGTCATGATCCCATGAAATGAAACAAGGAACGGTGGAGTTGATGGATTTCGATTTTTTTACTTTTATATTAACGATTTTCCCACGTAACGATCTTTGTAACTCCGCCGCTACTGGTTCGATTTGGTTCGATTTTGGGTAACATTCGACAGGTAGGTACAAGATGTTCGTTAGGTAAATCATGCCCGAATTAGAGAAAAACAACTTTCAAGTTTTATGAGTAGACAAGTGGTTGATATTTTTTATTCCTATTTTCATAACTCGTTCATTAAAATCTTTCGAAGTAACGAAACCAGAATGGGTCGAAGGACCATCTTTTGACTCTCGCAACTTTGTGGCTCGTGAGGTCAATTTTCTTTGATTTTTCTAGGCCAAATAGAGTACATTTTCTCGGACAAGACCGGCACGCTGACGCAAAACATCATGACGTTCAACAAGTGTTCCATCGGCGGCGTCTCTTACGGCGACGTGATCGACCAGAGGACGGGCGAGGTGGTCGAGATAACGGAGGACTCGGAATTTTTGGATTTCTCCTTCAATCCGAACTACGAACCGGAATTTCGATTTTTCGACAAGAACCTGCTGGATCTGGTGAAGCGCAGGGACGAGCACGCCTTCAATTTCTTCAGGTTGCTGGCGCTGTGTCACACTGTCATGTCCGAGGTGTCCGAGGGCAAGCTGGAATACCAGGCGCAGTCGCCGGACGAAGCGGCCCTCGTTTCGGCCGCCAGGAATTTCGGCTTCGTGTTCAAGGAACGCACGCCCAACACCATCACCATTGAGGTTGGTCGCGCGCACAAAACCCTGTCCGTTTCTGAGTAATAACTCATCAGAAATTCATAATAATTAATCAGTTATCAAGATAGGGTCCTTGTACAACCGACGGCGCAGTCAGGGAGACTGACGAAGTCGGAAATGTACCATCGCAGGGCGTAGATGTGTCAGACATCTACACCTGCGTTGGGGGTTGAAGACAGAGTTCAGGTCAACCGTGCGCTTGTCGGTCCCAGTGCTTGGATGGAGCTACTATCAAACATCCAGACACCACATTGTGGCTCAGTGAGTCCGGATGGTCTGGGAAGGGGTACAATGGGCCCAATAGGCCTACGTGCCAGGTAGAACACTGTACCATCAACTTCTTCCAATAAATCCAGGATCCTTGTATAATTTTTGTTGTCTCAAATGGTGCTGTGGTAGCTTCACAAACTTCGCTCCGCCTAATCTAGGCGTTTGTTTTCACAGGTGATGGGCGTCAAAGAAGTGTACGAACTGCTGTGCATTCTCGATTTCAACAACGTCCGCAAACGCATGTCTGTTATCCTCCGCAGAGACGGCAAATTGAAATTGTACTGCAAAGGGGCCGACAATGTGATATATGAACGGTTGAGGAGCGGCAACGAAGAATTGAAAAACAGAACGCAAGAGCATCTGAACGTAAGTTTTCCATTGGAATTTCTTTTGAATAAAATTCCGTGGATCGTTGCCTCAAAATGTTGCAGCTTTGTAGTTGTAATTATTGGAAAAAATTATTGCCATTGCTCATTTGAGGAAGTAACATGAGATAAAAGAAAAAAAAATAGAAGCATAATTGGCTTTGGTGTGAAATAATTTAGTCAATCAGCCAATCCTCTAATACTAAATTTGTACAAACACACCTTAGTAAGAATGATTTTGTTTTTGATCGCATGTTATAAAAACTGGCTTGAATAAGTTGATAAATCAATCTAGTTTGAAAAATGATTACGTTGTTTTCTATAGAAATTTGCTGGAGAAGGCCTCAGAACGCTGTGCCTGGCTTCGAGGGAACTGAACGAAGAGTTCTTCAGCAGTTGGAAACAGAGACACCAGGAAGCAGCGATTTCTCTGGATGCTAGGGAAGAAAAATTGGACGCGATATATGAGGAAATCGAAATGGACATGGACTTGATCGGTGTGACTGCAATCGAAGACAAGCTACAGGACGGCGTACCTCAAACCATTGCCAATTTGATGCTGGCGAACATCAAGATTTGGGTTCTCACTGGAGATAAGCAAGGTACATTAGTGTTCGTTGATTTTTTTGTGCATTTTTCACGCATAAAAGTGAGATAAAAAGAGTAAGACTAATGGTACGATTCTCTAAAAAAAGAAAGAAAAAGCCCACGATTCTCAAAAAAAGAAAAAAAAAGCCCACGATTCTCAAAAAAAGAAAAAAAAACCTTCCATAAACGCTGTGTTACGCTGTTATTGCCTAGGCAACAGCCAAAGTTGTTTTTGATTTTGACAGAATCGCATCAATAATACTCAAATTGAAAGCCCAAGCCCAGTATAAATTTGATGAAATAAATTGAACTTATTGAACTCCGTTACCAAAACTGAATAGGAAGAAATTGGAAGATCTTGCTAGAAGATTTATTTTTATAATCTTCAGATTTCTACAATATTGTGTTTCAATTATTTCAAAAAGCAACCACTCAGGCCGCGTCGATTCCACTGCCCACAGGAAACTGCGGGTGAACGATCATCGATGACTTCTACGAGCTTCAGAGAAAATCGTAAAAATCTGCCTCACGCTCAGGAATCGGCGCCATGTCTCATCCTCATGGTTGCGACAGCTCTACGTTTGAGTAGAGAGTATGCGAAGATATACTACAGAAATGATCCTGTGAAGTATGATCTTGTCGTTTAAATTTGCGTCAAATCTATACCATATAGCGTCGCCGCACCTATCGTCGTGGATTGTAACGGTGCCGCCATCTGTAATCGTTGGTTGCAGCTACCGAGGTCCTTGAAGGATAATGTAATCTGAAAATAAGTTGCTGCATTATTGCATTTTGCAAATAAAATGACTGATTCCAGTTCTTATTTTTTGCAAGTTTGATGTAATTTATTGATGTGATCGAGGTCCAGTAATTTTTTTTGAGGCTAATTGATTAAATAATATACATTTGTATTATAAATCACTGAATCAATTTTGCGAGAATCACAGAAAGAGGGATACTGGCAATTTTCTATGGAATAAAAAATGTTAAAACTAAAAAAATATTGATAAAATAGAAAATTCAATAGAATTGTCTTCCATGTGAATGCATTTGTTTAACCTTACGTATATTCCATACACTTTCTATTTTCAGTAGAATGACTTTTTGAACAAAAATGAAGTGACAAGCTGGAGCGCTGGGAGCATACGGCCGATGGCCGCTGATAGTTTCGCTCACAAACTTTGAAGGTGCCATCAGCCGTAGTCGTAAGCCCCCCAGCTTGTCACTTTATTTTTGCTCCAAAATGTCATTCTACTGAAAATAGAAAGTGTATGGGATATATATAGGGCGATCCATAATGAAATTGGAGCAAATGGAACCCATATCATTGTGTTTGAAACTGATTTTTTTGGCTAGCGCGCGTAATTTAGCAATCAAGGCTCTCCAAAGTTGAACAATATTTTCTTGTACTTAATATTGTTCCGCCTCTTTGCTTTATCAAGTTATATTCCAGGAGTATAGATACTACTTATGGTAACTTCTGAGTGTGAAAAAAAAATAGAATACCTACCTAGAATATAAAAACATTGAACATTATCATCAGTGACGAAGACTGAACTCTTCACTCGATATTTTTCAATAAACTACATCAGAAAAAAATAACAAAGATTTATCACAATCATATGTACATTCAAATTATTGCCAGTAGAAAAGCTTTTATTGAATGATGAAGACCAAGTGAAACTAGAAACACGTGTTTTGCTTTGAGGTTATGTTCGAGTTGGTTAGTTGGTTTGGTGTAAAAGAAATAAGATAATAATTATAATGATTATTATTTATTATTTCGTTAAAACGACAAACATGCCAAAGCCCAATTGGCCTGGCCAAAATAATAATAATACAAATATTGGATTTCGACAAAAATAATTAGCAAAAGCCGGATTGGGTAGGTGACTTGATGTAACAAAAAAAAAAGACCTGGCTAGTTGATCTCTCTGCTCAAGGTTATCATTATTTTTTTATTTTACGCAGGTAGACAGTTCAGACTTTTGGAGTTGAAAAGATGCCTTGAAGCTTTCGTGATTTTGTTATTTCAAGTTTTTGCACCTTCAAATAGTATAGTATAAGTTCATAACACCAAGAAAATGTGAAAAATTTCTTTTGAATGACATGCAGATTTTAGTCCTTGACGGGATACATGGATTCGTGGAGTTTTGTTTACACATCTGCGAGATCATAATTAGAATTCACTAAGCCAAAAAAACGGTTTTTTATGTGATTTTTTTTTTCAAACAAACGGCGAATTTTTTACTGTTGTTAATTTCTCGATAAATTCGTATTTTGTTTTATGTCTTTGAGTGGGAATAGGTATTTGGACGATTAATTACCCCCCGGTTCACCACAGAATTTTAATCGTGAAATAGCTAATCAAGGATTTTTTCTGGTGAATTGTAAGTCAGAGCCAGTTAATTGATCACAGAAAACGCATACAAGCTTTTGTTGAACTGTGTTTCTCATTGGGCACTACGCCAAAGTTGAAGTTCATCAAAGAAAATGGTTAGTCAACTATTTCATGATCAAATTTGCAACTATTGACAATTTCGAACAATAGAATCAGATCAGATATTGCACATTTCCAAGCCGAGTCCGGCAAGCTCTCGAACGGCTCCTCCGCCAGTTGTGTAGGTTTGTGGCGTATTCACCAGTCGAAGTCTCCGGACTTGTGGCTTGTTCTAGAATTGGAATTTCCAGCGAATATCTTGAGAACACCGGGCCTAGAAAATCACTTCATCAGAGATTACGGCCCATTATATGAATCCGGTCATGATTTTGAATACAGATCATGTAGAATTCGAATACAGCTATCATCTTACGAATCTAACCATCAAGTCCTCTGCTATATTGAAATCTCTATTGAATGATTTTAATGATACTCGGAATCTACTGTCGTCTTGTATTTGTAGTTGAACGATTTACATGAAACTTGAAATCTCTTTTGTTTTTAAATACTCTGATTTTGACTCATTCGAGAAAAACCTATCAAAATAAGATTTAGACCTCGGTGTTGAAGTTTTAAAGTGATTATGTGCTTTGGTGACTGGCGTTCCAGGGAAGGTTTCAGTTTTCATCGAGATTTTCTATAATCTTATAATTCAAAGTCAAATTCAGTATCAAAATAGTTTACAGACAATCAAAAAGAAAAGGTTCTGTAGAAATTTCCAACGTTTTCATGGCAGAGGTAAATCCTGATGCCACCCGTTTGCCAAGGCAAAACGCTATATAATCTTGTTGCATTTTCTTATAATAATGACTAATGGAACTGTATTCAGATTATCCAGCTGAAATATTTCATTATTAAATTGAATTTTCTCCTCATCATCGCAGATTATTCTACTGTGACTAAATTCACTTATTCCTAGAATATAAAGGATTTTAAGAAATAAGTAGTAACAAACTTACGGGGCTGGTGCCCCATCTAAAATGAAGTTGGAAAATACAGACTGTCTCAGAAGTATCACATTTCAACAGCATTGCAATCTTTATGAATATTGCAATATTGTGATCCTATGGCACTCACAAGAAACGATGAAAAAACTAGGGTTTTTTTAATATCTTAACCGATGTGAAGCAGAATTCAATGTTACGGATTTCGCGTTTAGGTTCTTTTATAATTGAGAGACGAACGTTTAAAACACACTCTGTTTATTACCGCTTACTACTAATATATACGTCAAATTTTATTCGCACTAGGAAAACGCTCTGAATAACTTCGTTAGTTGTCATCTGAATTTAAAACTGGTGTCTGGTCAGCTTATCGGTGCTTATCTGACTGTTACCTTCGGGAGCATTCCATCGGTTTTCTGGCAAATTCCACATTGATCGCGCCATGTACATGACACATTCGTGGGCATACGGGCATAATCTTGACCGGTTACGCCTTCACCAATTGTGCATATGTATTCTACTCGCACGTTGGGGTCTCCCAGTTATTTCGAACGGTCCGGAGCCTCCGCGTATGCTCTCGAATGCAATGGAATTGCACGAGAGCCTCGTAACTCGTAACAGTAACACAGTTTTGCTACAAAGATTTTTGTGGAAAAAAATTGAAATATTTTACTCAAAGCATCGTTTACGAGATATCAAAGGTCAAAGTACGGTACCTCCGGAGTAAGTTCTTGGGAGCATGCGCAGTTCAGTAAATCCAAGACTGTCTGATCTCACGCACACAAGTGAGAGTGAGAAACTAAAAGATGGGGATTGCAAGCCAGAACATGTTGCCGTCTCTCTTCCCGATCTGCGCCTGCGCTGCGCTTCGAATCTTGATATGGTTTGCTATCCGGAACGGTCACGCGGTTCGTGGATGGTTCAGTCGTTAGTTCCGAAACAAGAATATAGATGTCGATCGTTGTGACATCTCACAAGTGTGGAGGCATCGAGATGGGTAGAAATCAAATCGCTTGAGCTTGTTCAGGCAAGATCATACTTCACAGGATCATTTCTGTAGTATATCTTCGCATACTCTCTACTCAAACGTAGAGCTGTCCAGCGAAGAGCCTCATTATAGAAAGCCAAGTTACCGGGTTTACGCTGTTCCTACAAAGCGCCATCTCTTATTTGCATCCAGGAACTATCACAGGCGGGAAATTTGAAATAGCCTATTGCTGAATCCGAAATTTTTCCTTTCACGAAATGTACAGAGACTAAAAAGAGATCAAACTAACCACTAAGTTTTTGCCCACGTTGAATTTCAACAATAATATACATGTAAGTGAAGCGAACAAATTTTTCCCAACGGTTCCTCTACTTTAAAACTTTTGTCTCACAAAAATAGTTTTATCTGTTGGGAAAAAAATTGTTGTTTGAATATGGTACTACATTACATAATTAAGTGGTTAGGTTAATATCTATTTAATCAATATACACCTCATGAAGCTGTATTGCTGGCTTCTTTTTATGTCCTAAGAATTGAAAGTCATGAGGTGTAACATAGCAGCTTTTATTTTTATGAAAATAATATCTGTAAGATAAGTAATAAAAATGAGGCAATGTCACAATTTTACAATATACGTTCTCAATACTAATGAACATTCAAGATAAAATTGCTGCCTGGGTATATACCTACCTATACTGAGTAGGTAGGTACCTGCTCACGTAATTCATAATTTTATTTTTATTTTATCAATTGACCGCAAGAAGCCAAGCTTCCACCTCTAAGGGATTTATACTGCAGTTGTTTAACATGGCAATGAAAGGAAATTTGAGTACTAAAACATTATTTTGATAAGGTGGTATATCAAAAGCAAGTCAAATGAATTCACAGATTCTTCACAATTCAAAGTTATCGTCATCTAAACATAATACAATAACTAACCATCTAAAATATATGCTGGTGAGTTGAAACAGAAGAAACAATAAGAATTTTGAGATTATTATAAATTCAGTCATCTCTACATTTGATTAGTTGTATTAGTTGACTGCTTCCGCCAAAATATTTCAATGCCCGGAACTATTTCATGAAGCTATTTGGCAACTTTTTACTTTACACTTGGCAAAATTCGAAGGTATTGCTCCGAAAATACTGCTTAACAACTCCTCAAGCTTTTGCAAAGTGCAAATTATAAAGTTGTAGAGTAGCTTTATGAAAGAGGCCCATGATTCTCAAGTTTTTCGATTTAGTCCAGCCGAATCTCAAAAATGCTAGATTATGTCATTTAAAATTAAAAGGAGATTGCAGAGCCTGACTCAAATGGGACTTCGAATACGACAGAAAGTGGGGATTGATATACAGATGAGAAAACAGCTCAGTGCTCAGTGCACAACTTCATTTGGATCCGTATCCGTATGCGATGACAATTTCACAGGCGAAGAAAGCAGCTGTTGAAGTTGAAGCTATACCGTAGCTTCAGCATGCACTACCATTTTTTGTTGTTCCTGAAGATCTTCCTAGAGCTGCACTACTCTTGTGATGGTGAAGTACGAGTCACGACCTTGCCTTCTTGCCGTTCAATATTCGAAGGGGGCATAAAATAACGTAGTGGTCTCCTTCAAGGGTTTTCTGAAATTCCAAAAATACAGCATTTGAGTACCTAGAGTTGATCGCAAAATGTTTGGTATGATTTTGAAATACCTGTGCTGTAAGCTGCAGCCGGTATGTACTGCTTCTTCTTTCAAGCTATGATTTTTTGTGCATCTAGTTTGAAGTCATCTGGCTTTGTGTTCCATGCAAAGAACGCTCCATTTGAAAATTATTTTGTCAGACATGTCGGAAGCATGTTCAAATGTTCAAAGTTCTGTATATGCTCGTACTTGTTGATTTCCGTTTCAAGAGCTGCTGCGAATATTTGTTCTGGGATGGGGAGTTGGAAGTTGGGATAGATCTCGGGATTCTCGGGGTACCTAGAGGTCTTTATTCTTTGAATTGCATCCAGGAACATCACAAGAAGGTATTCGCAGTCCTAGTTCTTTTCCGTGGTTGAAACATCTGTAACATTCGCAATATGAAACTTGGACCGTTTGTAGAAGTTCGCTCAGAAGTTCATGGAATTTTTAATTCATCAGCATACCTTCTGTGATACTGTTTTGCACCGATGTAGCATCCATTATTGTCCATTTCCATTCACCTTCTATCGATTTCGAAGGAAAACCACACTCCGAACCACCGTTTTAAAAAAGTTTGAAACTTGTCATCCTCGTTCGTGACATGAGACTGCTTTGATTTTGTGTTTGAATAGTTTGAGATCGCTGCAAAACGCTGCATATACTGGCGCCATCTTTTATTTGCATCTAGCAAAATTACTTCGTCTTCGTCTCTTTGCTCTCTGTCTAACTGGCACGGCTCTAACAATCTGACTTGACCACCCCTGGAGCTGTCGCAACCATGATGATGAGTCATGGCTCCGATTCCTGAGCGTGAGGCAGATTTTTTCGAAATTCTTCTGGAAATTCGATAAAGTCATCGACGATCGTTCACCATCAGTTTACTGATGGCAGTGGGATCGGCGCGGACTGAGTGGTTGCATTTTTATAATAATCCAAACAAGATAATACCGAAGTATAGTAAAAAATAATAAAACATTTCCTAAATGTCACTTTGTTCAATAATTTTTATAGGTAATTTTGTCTCTTGTTGGCGCTAAATGTCACAAGTAATCCTTGCGTCAAGTTTTTGAAGTGTAAAATCACACAGATTCAACATTTTTTCATGCGAATATCACAAAAAAATCTAAAAATACATAATTTATTCAAGAATCAAGTAACAGTCACGTAGGCTTTGCAATGAAAAACAAGTGACAATTAGCGGTGAAAAAATTTAGTTTCACAGTTTTGTAATGAAAATTTGAAAATGTTTCAAAACATGATATAATCAGTTTTACGTAGTTTTTTTTATTGGAGTAAGCTAAGGAAAAATGTGCTGTGTTGGAACAAATGGCGCACGATGCTAACTTGATGCTAAGGTCTTGCCAGCTACTTTTCGATATGTATAATGTGACATTTGTCAGTTGGTCTATGAGGGTCGAGATAAGAGACAAGAACGCGCGCGAGTGCACTGTGTCCATTTGATGAGCATCAGAAGATGGGGCCTCCGGCGTGGGGCATTTTCATTCCATTTTCTTTAGTACCGCGACCGTCGCACTTGGTATCATTTTCTTCAGTGGTCACCACTACCTAACAGCATTAGCGAAGAGCTGCCAACCAGTAGAAACGATTTTCACTACGTAATCTCGAACATTTTCTCTTGCGCGTACATAACAGTGCTCTGTCACGGTGACAACTGTCAGACTATACATAGCACATACCTATATCAAGACGTCATCATCAAGTTAGTATGATACCATACACACCAACTCAACACATTTTTTCCATAGCTCACTCTAATGAAAACGGCCGTGAAACTGATCATAAGCTGTTTTTAAATAAATAGTTGTCATTTTTTCATTACAATTAAAAATAAAATACCAACGGTAGTATTTCATGCAACTAGTTGCAAAATGAGTGATTAGTGAGACTCGAGAATTACTTGGCGAGATTTACCTAGCGGGCTAGGCAAAATGTCATCTGAATTGAAGCCCGATTTCACGAACAGTTGTATCAAGGGCTTTTGTAATTTATTGCAGAGACTGCAATCAACATCGGATACTCATGCCAACTGCTCACTGACGAACTGGTGGACGTCTTCATAGTGGACGCCTCTTCGTACGACGAGGTCCACCAGCAGCTGTTGAAGTTCAAGGACAACATAAAAATCGTCAACACTTTCCAGCCGCGCAGCCCGACCGGCATCCAGCTGGGCACCACCCCGAACGCCACATCCAACGGCAGGATGGACGGCACCGATCACTCGACCACGGGAACTTCGACGCCGCCCCACCAGCAAACCAACGTCCTCCCAGCAGTCAGTGTCGTCACATTCAGGTGGGATGAAACTGACAATGAAAGATCTCAAAATACGAGAGCAAGGTAGACGAAACGCTGTTGGCAGGTTTATCTCTTCTATTTTTATATATTTTTCTCTAATTCTCTTTTTTCCGATTCTTCTTTTGTGTGTTCACATTATTACATTATTGTTATAAAACAACATCCAGTCTTTCTCGGCGTCTATCCACCCCCCCATCACATCACTCATCATCTCTCCTCCAGAGGAATTAGTTCATTAGATTTTGGCATCTTAGATTAGATTTAATTATTAATAATTATTATGTCGTTTATACCGATTATTAATCTACCTGCTCTCTAATTTTTAGTAGTTATGCTTAAGTAGTTGTGTATGTGTGTGTGACTGTTGTATGTAGCACCACCAGTTGTAGTTTTAGATTGTAGTACTTATTTGTTGAAAAAAAAGGGAATTTTTCAATGTGAAAGAAGAAACCAACCTGACTAGTACACGGAACATATAGAATGCGTTTTTAGATGTGCGTCTCTAGAAATCCCAAAAGTCACGCCCTTCTTCTGGTTCTGGGTTTCCATCTTCAGTTTTTCCTCATCATACTACCTACTACTATGTACTGTCCCTATTGAATGTGGGCTAAGGTTGTTAATTCTCTAGATTAGATGAAAAGAAATGCACACTGAAAGAACTGCAAACATTGAAAAAGCTTATTTATACAAGGATGTGTATTGCGAGATTGACGAAAACTTGAGGCCCGTTGTATAAAGAACATTTATCCAATCCTATTGAATAATGCACGCATTATAACGCGCATACATGCCTGCATTTTTCAATAAGACTGGATAAAGCATAGTATTCTACTCGCGGGTAATGGCTGTTACTCATTCGGATGCTTTACGACACTCGCCAAGGCTCGTGTCGGCAAACTGCATCCTCATGAGTAAGATGCAATCATTACCCGCTTGTTGAATAATATCCTATTATACTAGCAAGTACGTAATGACCATGGTTCAGTTGCTCAGTTCAAGTTTGACTTTGAATATAACACGGATATTAAAATCATGAGGTTAAGAAGTTCATAGTTTCATGTAGTCTTGTACTGTGATAATTTGTGATGATTTGTTATACATTCGGCCTCAAGTTTTTGGAGAATATTAGTATTTGTATTTCGAAAATTTGCACCTCCTCATTATTAGCTGCGGAATTACGTTTTATGTCTGGATTCTGCTGTCAATTCCTTGGCCTATAAATTGATTGCTTTGTCAAGAGATCAGATGAGTATGATTCACTCTGGGCGGTAAAGTCGCTTTCCAATGGACAAAAGTGAAAAGTGAAAGTGCGAGTGCATGAAGCTTTGTGGCTGGATTGAAACGTTACGCAAGGCGGCCGAGAGCGAAAATCGACGATAGCACAGTGGCTTGAAATTTTGAATTGCAAAGTAAATTTAATCGAGTTGTATTCGCCTTATTTTTGAGTTCATTTATATTTAGTTTTAAACTCTTATATTTTCATTTCAATAACCTTATCGGTAATTTTATACGACAATAATAGAAGTATAAAAATTTACTTGCTAACTGACGTTTCTGATTATGCCAAACTGAAGCTCAGTTACTTCGACCGTTCACAAAATATTTCCGTGTTTTTTGTGTGATCATTACATACAATAATTAATAATTTAGACGGCCCACTAGTCGAGGGGGATGCGCACCTGCTTGGCGAAATGAGGCTCCGGGTTCGATTCCTGGTGATTCAAGTCTGAGTGTTGTATCGTGAAATGGAATTATTCAAGTGTATTCAGAGTTAATAAAGGCAACACAAACTCCTGTGGCCGCGATTAGAACCAATAAGGAGAAAGACGTTATTTTTTTGATAATCAATAATTTGCAATAATCAGCAAAACATCACTCGTGCTTGAAATTTCCCCAGATAATTACGAGCCCCGTCCTGCAGCAGTTGGCCCAGAATGCCCAGGTGCGAAAACTTCACTTTTCTTATCCAAATAAATGCAGGGTGCCCCGGAGTTTGAGTGCGGAAACTTGTCAATCGATAAAGAATAAAAAAATAAGTAGACTGATCCAAAAAGATATATTGCGGAATTGTAAAATATCGGACATACAGCCCTTCGAATTTGGGTTATAAAATCGATTTTTCATCATAACTTTGAAATTGCTTCATCGATTTTGCTCAACTCAAGAAGAGACACTCCTGACATAGCCTACTATGCCTAGAAAGCGAGTTAGCTAGGAAAAACCATTTGGGGGGAGGGTCCATTTTATCACCTAACTTCTCTACTCGGCTGGCGCTGGAGATTTTACTCCTAGAATATGTTCAAAAGTACTAACATGTAGTGAGCATGAAAAAAAAAATTCAAAATATCTTCACATATTCCCATAATTAATTTCCTAGAAATTGCAGTTTTACCGATGGGCCAACTGATGTGGGACGGGGCTCGTATGGCCAAGCGTTTCCCTCGGACCGGTAAAATGAATCCTCCTACGGAGTCAGGCATCTATCCTTACAACCAGCACTCGCGATCGCTTGGTCAATCTAGGCACTTGTGATAGTACTGTTGATTTATTACATGCAATGCCCTTGGTTATTAGAGCTATAAGGATAATAATCACTCATCTAAATCCCACTGTCACTGGCAACGAAGTAAATTGGATACAAACAACAAAATCTGACGGCTGTCAGTTTGGGCTTTTCTTTTGCAATAATCAGCAAAATATCACTCGTGCTTGAAATTTTTCCAGATAATTTTGGCCAAATGTGTTTCCTCGAGCTAGTTGTCCCTAGATTAATGCTCTCCTTCTAAGGAGACGGGCATTTATCGTTACAACCAGCACTCGCGATCGCTTGGCCAAAATTATCGTGAGAATCTAACCACTTGTGATATTACTGTTAAAAAAACTTATCCCAACCAGTCTTATGTCACGCAGGTGCCAAGCGTAACAGTTTATCGGTCATGCCTTGAAAAAGTAAACATTTTTCCGCCTTTTGGTTAGTAAACTGCACTTACTGATTAAGCTGTGCAAATTTTCGGAACTCAAATAATGGAACAAAAGTGATTTTTTTAAATGAGACATGCACGCAATTTCCACTGCTGGTGGTGGAATGTGGTACTAAAATAATGATATGAGTAGTAAGTGACGAAAAAAAAAAGTGCATGCGAATAAATACTCAGAGTCAGACGATGATTCCATGCCGTCTTGTTTTAACGTTGGATTTTTTTTTTGTTGCCGCGCAATTTCAGTACGGAACTGGAATACCACGGCGGCACTTTGGATGATGCCGCGGTGGAAGACACCAATGCCGGATTTGCCATAATCATAAACGGCCATTCGCTGGTCCACTGTCTGCACCCCCAGCTGGAAAGGCTGTTCCTCGAGGTGGTGTTGCAGTGCCGGTCGGTGATCTGCTGCCGGGTCACGCCTTTACAGAAAGCCCTCGTGGTGGAGCTGATTAAGAAGAACAAGCACGCCGTCACTCTGGCCATAGGTGATGGCGCTAATGACGTTTCCATGATCAAAGGTAAAGTAATATTGACTAATATCTAGCTCTTGTTTTACTTCTTGGTCCAAGCTTCAGTTATTTTTTAAATTTTTTGTATTAAGTGCGTTCCGTTTATTTGCTAAGCCCCATAGAAGTTTATGCTAGGCTGAAACTTAGCGGCATGCAAGAAAGAAAAGTGTATACTAATGTAAAATAATAAAAGCTGAGAAGGCATGCAATGCCAAAACATCATTGTCTGCGGATTTGTGTGTCCTTTCATCAGCAAATTACCGTAAACGAGTAGATGATTATTAATATTTGTCCCCAAGTTCTTGAGGTTAATAGAGTGAACAAATTTGCTAAAAATGTACAAAACTTATCTTAAAGGGACTAGGCTCTTATATATCGAAAGTCCCCTCGAATCCCGTATGAGCTTCCCTAACTCCAAGTTTCCATGGGCTCTGGCAACTGATGCCGTTGTTCCACTGATCAGGGACGCGTCCATCACTGATACATTTATCGTTTGGCCTGATATGGCCATCAGCAGTCCATTTCAGGTGCAGGTCCATAATTCAAAGAGACAGATTTTTTATTTTTTTAAATTTACCTAAATAAAGTACACATGTCTTTTTCGTGTTCATGTTTCAATACTTGTCTCATTTTTATGCTTTCTGTTTCTGTTCTCAGCCGCCCACATTGGTGTTGGGATATCCGGACAGGAAGGCATGCAAGCAGTTTTGGCTTCCGACTACTCGATAGCGCAGTTCAGGTTTCTGGAACGTCTGCTGTTGGTGCATGGCCGGTGGTCGTACTATCGGATGTGCAGTTTCCTGCGGTACTTCTTCAACAAAAACTTCGCTTTCACGCTGTGCCATTTCTGGTACGCTTTCTTCTGTGGATTCAGTGCCCAAGTGAGTTCTTTTTCAATTTGATTGTTACTTAATTTGACAGCGCCCTGTAAGATTCATAAGGGGCATTCCTTTCAAACTTCCACCGTGGTACATTGACCTAGAGAGCGCACTCTTTCTCAATGGCCCACAATAACAACGGCACCTCAAGACTTTCAGTCAGTTTTTGGTGATAACGATGAGAACGCTCACCCTAACGCGCTGAAATTTGAAAGTCGTGAGGCTCAATAATTCGCTCTGCTTATTATTTTGTGTCGTTCCAGACGGTTTTCGATCCGATGTACATCTCGGTCTACAACCTGTTCTACACCTCTCTGCCCGTCCTGGCCGTTGGAATTTTCGATCAAGACGTCAACGAGAAAAATTCGATATTGTACCCGCAGCTGTACAAGCCCGGCCATTACAATTTATTTTTCAATAAGAAAGAGTTTTTTCGGAGCGCTATTCAGGGATGCTTCGTCTCAATAGTGTTGTTTTTCATACCTTTCGGTGAGTTTTCAAATTAAAAAAAAGAAGGTGAAATTGGATAACTTTTTTCAATTACAGGTACTTATTACGATGCCGTCAGTCCTAGCGGGCACGTGCTGTCCGATTACATGCTGTTCTGCAGCGTTGCCGCTGCCATTCTCGTTATAGTAAATACCGCCCAAGTAAGTACAAAGTTGTCAAAAGCTCATTAGCTTTCTTCAAAGTTTACAGAATATCGTTATATGCACTAGGTACTCTTGAAAATAACTTTGAAAGTGTTCACAAACGCAATTATCATTTACTAAAGCAATTGACATATTCACCCATTTTTTAACCACTTTAGACCTTATCTGGCAGATGATAAAACTATTACTATATGCCGATCAGCTTTTAAATTCAGCACTAGAACGGTAACTTTCTTACGCCAAGTTGGCAATTCTGCGATAATTGGGGATGCTCAAATTTGTAATGTTGGATCAGTTTTTCCCTAGATGACCTTGAATTTGTATTGTCAATCAAGTACAGCGCTGTTGCAAGATTGTACGAACGTTCAAGGCGTCTTGATTTTGATAGATTTTCGCCAGTTTAAATGGGCGACTGGTGGTGGAATGTTTTTTCAAATAAAATAATAAATCACGTTGAGGAAACTGTTCTAATTTTTGGTCAAAAATAAAGGTCAATAGCTGATATCTGAAATTAATCTGTGCCCTTCAAATTTAACACTAGGTGATAGATTTTACAAGCTCTCGAAGGTAATAATCGAAAATTCCACAATTTTTCTGAAATTATTGCTATGCCTGTACTAAGGATCTAATTTTAGTGACAACGTAAATCAACTTATATAGTGCAATAGTACCTAGTATCACTATATGTAGGTACTTAAGATACATTGATACTATAACTAAATATATACAACAATTCTTGAAAACCTGTGAGATGAATTAACTTCAGCTACAGCATTCGCTTGAAGATCTATAGGCAAAGCACAGAGAAACTGTTCGACGTAGCTTTAATGCAAAAAAAAAAAAGGAAAAGATGTCAGCGAGGCTGATATCAGTGGCCATCTTAGGAAACAGAGGGTAGAGTAGATGCAGCAAGTGGGCAAGTGCGAAGTTGCCGATGGAGATGTTGAGGAACTACAGGTCTAGCTCAGATGCAGTTTTTGATAGCCATTGTCCGCGGACACCTACTCCGCGACGATGTGGTTCATGGTCTGGTTCTCAGTTCCACATGGCTGCGATGTTCAAAATTGGCAGCCAGAAAGTCTGGGTAGATTTGACAACTCCAGCAATGATTCTCAATGCTTGGTTAAGAATGACGTCAATGATGTTGTGTGTGTGTGCTATTCATCCAAACAGGAGCGCAGTATTCCGCTGTCGACTAGACCAAGACAAAGGTGGATATCCGAAGAGTAGTGGCGTCGACACTCCATGTAGTTCTCGCAAGTCTCTGAACCAGGTTCATTCGTGTCTTCGTCTTGGCACTGAGTTTCTCCAAGTTGAGCTTGAAGGACAATGTTTGGTCGAAGGTCACACCGAGGTACTTGGGAGTAGGATTGTGCTGCAGATGAAGTCCAGCCATCAAAGCTGACATTGAGGTGACGATCTGCTCCTCTGTTGATCAGATGAATGGTTCTAGTCTCTATCTCCCGAGAGTTCGGATTCAATCCTCATTTCTGAAAGATGACAAAATTCTGTTGGAAAATCGTAATACATATTTATTTTGTGCAGAAATATCATAGTGAAAAATCACAGAATTGGCGGGTTTTTATTTTGCACATCTGTGTTATTTGTCCAAAGAGTTCGTTTTCAGTTTTGACAAAAAAATACAAGGTAAAACTTTGGATCAAGTTTTCATTTTTGGCTGGTCATAATCTACTCACTGTTCGACTGAATTGGTTCAAATTCATTTCATGGCTTGTCTCTGTTGACAGAAGGGCTGGCCTAAAAAGCTAAAATTACAGAAGCCAACTTTTTTCAAGAAAGAATCGAGCCACATCGCGGGTCAACCATTAAATTTGCCTCAATATGGCTCGAACCCGATAACAGTATTCCCAAAAATGTAAATTTGACCAAATAACACAGGGATACATTTTTCCGAATCTGCGGCCCTGGACTTTGATTAACCCAGTAATTCTTGACAAGTTTTAACAGAGGAATATTGCTGGTAAATCTAAACAAAATTGAAGTCCTCTATCTGCCATTGGTCTATGTAACGTTAATGAATAACCTTATAGCGTGGAGACCTCAGGTGATAATAAGCACCGCAAAGCAAGAGCGCCTTTCTCTGGTGGCGATTCAGGCGTGGCCCCAAACTGTTCCCGTGGCTATCCATTTAATTTGAAGAAATCGTATCCGGTGGAAATCCCGTGGCAATCCATCACAATCCGTTGAACGTTCTGATGTCCCAGTAATTCACCCGAGGATTCACCCCATGATCATTTGCATCTGAAGTCAACTTTGAATGAAAGAAAAAATTTACATGAACTTAAGTACTCAGACAAGAGTGTTACTCGTACTTACCTTATAAATATACAGGCAGAACCATGAATATAGCAATAGCAGAACCGAGGGCAGAACACTTAATGAAATTTTCCCAGGAATGTAAACAACTATGACACTCACCTGACATCATGACAAACAACGGCCAAGGCAACAGGGCAGCGGATATGATGCAAGGAGACGCCAGAACTGGCATTTCTTGTCAAAATTTTCTAACCTCTTTGAGCTCAGCCCGTTTTCGCGCAACTTGGTCTATGACCGTCCGTTACACTCTAGGCAACATGGCCAACCGCGTTTTATTTTCTGCTGAATTTAAAACGTGATCGGCATATAGTTTCGGTCAATTCAACTGACCAAACCTCGGTCACTAATAGATTATTGTGTGGTTGCTGTTGCTACTACAGACTTAGGGGTGTCGAAAATTCTGGAGTTGAAATAATTGCTTTTTTGACTTAGACTTTCATCCATTACAACATATTGAAAGTTCCAAAACATCTTTGCCGAGGCTTTCTGCGCGTAGTCAAAAATCATTCATCATAATTTCATCATCCAAAATCGTGACTTAAAACCACTCAATATAATATGCTAATTGACTACCTAGCATCGTTTGAGACAACAGCAAAAAAAATGTGCAAGGACCCTAGTTGTTTCAAGTACGACGTATGTCCAATACTTGAAAGCTGAATTTTGGAAAAACCTCATTTGTAATATTGACATTTTCAAACGCTCATTTACTTTTGAGTTCTGCCGTCGACATGCAATCACCCGTCCTATGAGTTTTCTTTCAAATTATGCCAAAAAAAGCAACCGTAACAACCACTCCCTAGTTTCTTGGAAAGTTTTCAATAATTGATAGTGTAACGAATTTCCGCTGGGTACTTTTGTATTGAGAGGCGAACGTTTAAACACACCCTGTTCATTACTGCGTACTATAAATACACGTCGATTATTATTCGCACTTTGGTATCGCTTTGATTAACTTCGCTGATCACTCGCTCACTGTTGCTGTGCATTTAAATCTGGTGTCGGTCGGCTCATCTCCGCTTATACACTTCCAGTGTTTTCTTCGGGAACATTCCTCACGTTCTCCGGCATATTCCAGCATAATCCGCCAGTAGATCCCAGAAACGTTAGTCCGATTCGCGTACATTATACCGACATGCTCTGGAAAGTCGGCGGCACCTCCGCCAATATTGCAAATGTGTCCTATTCGCACGTCTCGATCTCCAGCTTATGCGACGATCTAAAGTCATCACGTTGACTCTGAATGTATTGAAATCGCACGAGAGCCTTGCAACTCGTAACAGTATATTTGAAAACAAGTGAAAATTTCCGGTATCGTGGAGCAAAGCATTCACTGCCGTCGGTGTTAGGCCTCGTTGCGGCTATAGGTTGATGTTAAATAAACGAATAAGAAAAAAGTTGTGTTACAATGACGACCATTTAATACGAAGCGGTGAGTTCAGCAATATACGAGTATTACAAAAAGGAACTGTAACACCTGTTTTTTTTTTCATACTACTTTGTCTATTTCGCCATTTACTTAATAAAAATAATATGTACACACATTTGGAATGTACCTTGATGACGGCCAAAAACAGTGGCAAAGCTCTATTTTCAGTGCCCAAAATAGCAGTTTGTTACACTGTTTTTTTCGGAAAAAGTGCTACAAAATAGTCACAGAATAACCGAAAAATACAGGTGAAACTAAACTGCAGTTTGTTTTTTCTACAAGATAGAACAGCTTTTGTCAAAAGTCAACAGTCTTGCCCTTTTTTTTTCCTACTTATTGAACTATTTTTGTTTGGTTTGGATTAATGCCAACTATTCATTTAAAAACATCTTATGATCAGTTCCACGGCTTTTTTCATTAGAGTAAGCAATAAAAAAAATGTGTTGAGTTAGTATGTATGATATCATACTAACTTGATGATGACGTCTTGATATCTAGTATCTAGGTATGTGCTATGTATAATGTGACAGTTGTCACCGTGACAGAGCGCTGTAATGTACGCGCTAAAGACAATGTTCGAGATTACGTAGTGAAAATCGTTTCTACTAGTTGGCGGCTCTTCTCTAATGCTGTTAGGTAGTGGTGACCACTGAAGAAAATGATGCCTAAGTGTGGCGGTCGCGGTACTAAAGAAAATGGAACGAAAATGCCCCACGCCAGAGGCTCCCATCTCCTGATGCCCATCAAATGAACACAGTGCACTCACGCGCGTTCTTGTCTCGACCCTCATGCAGACCAACTGACAAATGTCACATATAGACAATACAAATAGAAAAGACCATATGTCATCATGGATTTTTATGGTTGCGTAGGAACCAGGTGAGTCCATCATTCAAAAAAAGGTTGGCTGATTTTTGATGCCCCAATATCCGTGACGACGGTGGTGATAACATAAGGTCTTCTCTATTTGTATTGTCTATACATATCGACAAGTAGCTGACAAGACCTTAGCATCAAGTTAGCATCGTGCCATTCGTTCCAACATAACACACTTCCACAACTACTCAAATGAAAAAAAACACGTTTGAAACTGATTATATCATGTTCTAAAACTCATTCTTTCAATTTCTCTTTCATTCTCTTACTATTACCTACTTATTACAGTTTAGGAAGACCAGTATTATTTTGTTTGGATTATTTAAGAGTGCAACCACTCAGTCCGCGCCGATTCCACTGCCATCAGTAAACTGATGGTGAACGATCATCGATGACTTTTCCGAATTTCCAGAAGAATTTCGAAAAAATCTGCCTCACGCTCAGGAATCGGAGCCATGACTCATCATCATGGTTGCGACAGCTCTACGTTTGAGTAGAGAGTATGCGAAGATATACTACAGAAATGATCCTGTGAAGTATGATCTTGCCTGAACAAGCTCAAGCAATTTCATTTCTACCCATCTCGATGTCTCCACGCTTGTGAGATGTCACAACGATCGACATCTATATTCTTGTTTCGGAACTGACGACTGAAAGATCCACGTGATCTTTACCTGATAACAGACCATTATCAAAAACTCAAAGCGCAGGCGCAGATCGGAGAAAGAGACAATAACATGTTCGGGTTTTCGGGACACCATACCGAATAAAAGTTCAAAATTTGGAAATAACCGTTCGAAATAATTGAAAATTATATTTTTGTTCACTTGGCAACCCCGAACACGGCTTCTGCCGTTCTCCTGCCTGGCTTCTGGGCCGGATAGTCTTATGCAATCCGCAAAACTATCACTAATAATCGTTTGTGTAAGTGAAATTTCCAACTATTGATGCTCACTGTTTGTGAGTTGTGAGTCTGATGTTATTTGATTCTTTTAAACATTGAAAACAATCATTGTCTGATGTTATTTGATTCTTTTAAACATTAAAAACAATCATTTTGAAGGAGGAATAGGAAGGCACGCTTTCGGTTCTTACAAGAAAAAATGGAAATAAATACTGCGTCATGACAAGTGTAGAAACGAGAGCCGATACGATGAAGAAAAAAGTTTTATTTTATTCAGTTTCCGCGAACACGTGGCGTGTGGAAGTTTTGGTCAGGGCCCTCTCCGAGTCTGCTCTAACGGAAACCCTCTGGGGCCAAAGGTACGCGAGCCGCGAGAGCCACTCTCACACGGTACGTTTTAGGCAACCCTTGCTACATCAATGTACTGCGGATTGCATAAGACTATCCGGCCCAGAAGCCAGGCAGGAGAACGGCAGAAGCCGTGTTCGGGGTTGCCAAGTGAACAAAAATATAATTTTCAATTATTTCGAACGGTTATTTCCAAATTTTGAACTTTTATTCGGTATGGTGTCCCGAAAACCCGAACATGTTATTGTCTCTTTCTCCGATCTGCGCCTGCGCTTTGAGTTTTTGATAATGGTCTGTTATCAGGTAAAGATCACGTGGATCTTTCAGTCGTCAGTTCCGAAACAAGAATATAGATGTCGATCGTTGTGACATCTCACAAGCGTGGAGACATCGAGATGGGTAGAAATGAAATTGCTTGAGCTTGTTCAGGCAAGATCATACTTCACAGGATCATTTCTGTAGTATATCTTCGCATACTCTCTACTCAAACGTAGAGCTGTCGCAACCATGATGATGAGTCATGGCTCCGATTCCTGAGCGTGAGGCAGATTTTTTCGAAATTCTTCTGGAAATTCGGAAAAGTCATCGATGATCGTTCACCATCAGTTTACTGATGGCAGTGGAATCGGCGCGGACTGAGTGGTTGCACTCTTAAATAATCCAAACAAAATAATACTGGTCTTCCTAAACTGTAATAAGTAGGTAATAGTAAGAGAATGAAAGAGAAATTGAAAGAATGAGTTTTAGAACATGATATAATCAGTTTCAAACGTGTTTTTTTTCATTTGAGTAGTTGTGGAAGTGTGTTATGTTGGAACGAATGGCACGATGCTAACTTGATGCTAAGGTCTTGTCAGCTACTTGTCGATATGTATAGACAATACAAATAGAAAAGACCATATGTCATGGATTTTTATGGTTGCGTAGGAACCAGGTGAGTCCATCATTCAAAAAAAGGTTGGCTGATTTTTGATGCCCCAATATCCGTGACGACGGTGGTGATAACATAAGGTCTTCTCTATTTGTATTAGAGTTTTCTACATGTTCTTGACACTTCGAAAGTACATAATATCACATATGTCATATGTGTGATATTTCTGAAAACTATTCGCTACTTGATTATCTAGACGTCTATGAAATTTTTTACTGCGAAATTGACATTAAAACATTAAAAACAAACAACTTGTAATTAAAATTGTTTAGTACTTTTTTTCAGTTTTAATACATTTTGGGGCTTACTGAAAATATGTTCTTATTATTGAAAGAAAGAAATACATTTTTTTCGATATATTCGATCATTTTTTTAGAAAATGTTGATTTTTTTTCTCAAGATTGAAATTTTTGGCGTCGGTCGTAGGAAGAATAGTGTACACAACTCGTTGGAAAGTGTATTTCTTGCGCTCGTGGGACTTCCGCATGCGCACTCACCGCAAGTGGCTCGTGCTAAACGTTCCACTCGTATAAGTTATATCACTTTCCACACTAGTTATGTAACATACTAATTTCACCCGTAGAAACAATTTATTTGTAAAAAAAATGTAATGTAGGCTAACACCAGTGCTGAAATGTCACTTGTCAAACGTTTC
Source organism: Anaspis maculata (assembly GCA_949128115.1). Taxonomy (NCBI): domain Eukaryota; kingdom Metazoa; phylum Arthropoda; class Insecta; order Coleoptera; family Scraptiidae; genus Anaspis; species Anaspis maculata. The sequence goes on along the minus strand of OX421962.1, from coordinate 104,081,982 downwards.
TATTTTTAGCAGCTAGAATTTCTGCTATTACACCCGTTTAATAAGACGTATTGACACACTTTTTTATTTGGAGCACTCGCGTACTGTTAGTGACCTATTCATAAATTGTCTCAAATGTAGTTAACACCAATAAATTGTATGTATTAAATTCGCAACGATAATTTTTTTCCCATGGGCAAAATGCAGTGATGCAGCGAATTATTTTTAGATTACATTATCCTTCAAGGATCTTCGTAGCTCCAACGAGCGATCACAGATGGCTATAAGGTTACAAGCTACGGCTGTGAACACGGCGACTGTAGATGGTATAGATTTGGCTCAAATTGAACCGGCAAGATCATACTTCACAGGATCATTTCTGTAGTGTATCTTCGCATACTCTCTACTCAAACGTAGAGCTGTCGCAACCATGAGGATGAGACATGGCGCCGATTCCTGAGCGTGAGGCAGGTTTTTACGAATTTCTCTGATCTTCGAAGAAGTCATCGATGATCGTTCACCCGCAGTTTACTGAGGGCAGTGGAATCGGCGCGGACTGAGTGGTTGCTCGTTCAGTAAAAATGAACAAAAGTTCTTCTAGGAATCAGTCAGTAAATATAAACAAAAGTTTGTGCAGAGGGTTTGAAGTCATGACTTTTCTGCTAACAGCTGTTTTATAAATCCTTTCAAGAAAAAAGTGGAAAAACCAGAAACAGTAGTTTTCTTTCATATCTTTTTGTCTACTTTTCGCTACTAATGGATTCATTATTACATCAAGAACAGTGCTCTAATTGAGCATATTATTAAACTGTTTTTCAACCAATCGGAACAATTTATTGCCAATAGAAGGTAGGCGAACGTCAATTCCGACTTGTCAGTCTTGTCACCTATCAAACGTTTCTATTTTTAGCAGCCAGAATCTCCAATTTCTAGGCGAATATTAAGAAAAAGTAGATAACATAGTATATTATACTTCTTTAATAAGACGTATTGTCACACTCCTTCCTCTGGAGCATTCCTCGCAAGCTCGTCGTGCCCCAAAACCAGTCGTGTGACAATACTATGTCTTATGAAACTCATATAATAATATACTATTGTCCATAGATAACTATAATATAGCTCTTGCTCTAGCTATTGTCTATTTTGGTTATACTATGAATACTTGTAACACTGTTTTTATTGCGAAAAACAGTGTCACAAAGTGCTACTGTGCTACTTTATGTAACTGAAAATAGAGCACATTGTGCTACTGTTTTGGCTGTCATTAATGACATAAGCACATCAGCCTACTGATACTTCTTAATGGAGCATCATGTATCTTTGATTTTCAATAGTGTCCAGAAATACCCAAGTGAAATACAAATAACACATGAATTGTTGCTTACAGATCGCCCTGGACACCATGTACTGGACCGTCTTCAACCACATCATGATCTGGGGCTCGCTGGCCTTCTACTTCATCATGGATTACTTCTACAATTACGTCATCGGCGGGCCGTACGTCGGTTCGCTGACCAAGGCCATCGCCGAGGCCAATTTTTGGTTCACCACCGTGCTGGTGGTGACCATATCCGTGATGCCCGTCCTCGCGTGGCGCTTCTACTTTGTGGACGTGTTCCCCTCGCTGTCGGACCGCGTCCGGCTGAAGCAGAGGATGGCACAAGTGAGGTCGCGACACAGCCAGGACGTCCTGAGGACGCCCTCGGCGCGTCGATCGCGGCGCTCCATCCGGTCGGGCTACGCCTTCGCCCATCAGGAGGGCTTCGGCCGGCTGATCACGTCCGGAAAGATCATGCGCAAGCCGGAATTCAGCCTGCCCAATTTGGTAGGTGGTCCTCCCGCTGGTACTGGCCCGAGAACTACTTCGGTTTGATGAGCGAGAGAGAGAGGGGTCGTAGAGAAGAAGAGGATTTGCATGCTTTTCTCTTTCTTTTGGTATACAACTGCTTTTTTTTTCTTTGTTACTTTGGTTTTTCAAAGCATCAATGCTTGCGCTTGTGCTTCCTTTGTATAAACGAAACAGTTTTGTTGTGCATCAAGTAGCATTGGAATTATATGTTTAGCTTTCAGAAGAATTATATCAAAAGTTATTACCATTTCGCAGTTGGTCATGGTGTTTGAAAATTCATACTTGAGAACTGTTTGTCAAATTGCCAGCCAACTTGACGCATGATGAAAAATTTCGGCTATATGGTGACCTTTTTTTCTGTAGACTACAACCTCTGAAAAAGCCAACAAGAACACAAGCACTTTATGAATTTGTTATAAATGCTCATAAAGTCTTGAAATGGGTCTCATCAAAAGCATGCTTGCTGTAATGACTTTCTCATCCAGTCAAACATTTTTCAAGGTTTTGCTTTGCATTTAATCACAGGTTGCTAATCTATGGCAAACTAACCATTACTTTAGCTTATTCAAACTCGTCTGGTGACTTGTACCGTACGTTTCATGGTATTTCACAATACAGGGTGTATATTTTTAGAATTATGGGGGGGGGGGGGGGTGATACCTATTCATTTCTAATATTTGAAGCCATTTTTAGTCAATTTCAATTCAATTAATTTATTGTTCATAAGAATAATGCATTCTTTTAACAAAGAGTTGGGTTTGAAAAAAAAAAATTAAAAAGTACAATTCGCGCGCTAAGAATAATATAAATAAAAATAATAACCCGAATATGATCACAAAAAAAAAATAATAAAAGGAGCAAAAGAAAGTAATGTAAGGTATTGATCTGTAAAATTTAAAGAAAATGTGAATAAAATAAAACGTGAACTGCAGGCTGAAGCCAATACAACTGAAATTTACATTTATTCGTTTCTGGCAAAGGCACGCAATCTGAGAACGCTTGATACAAAATTGGACAGCAACTTTAACGAATTCAGACTAATTGAGTCAACGAAGGAAACTAAACTCTCGCGATCACTCAGCCTCACAGGCAGTGAACGGCGAATTCCCTCGTACAAAGGACATCTAAAAAGTAGATGTTCCAGTGATTCGCTTTCGTTGAGGTTACAAACGGAGCAAATCTCATTGGAGAAAATGAGATGAATCGAACCTCTAAATGAAAAACGTAAAAAGATTCCGCTTGACAACTTCATTTGAGCCAAAAGCCTTGTCATATAAATAGGGCATCTCAGGAGTAAGTATCTACTGGGATCACGTGAAACATTGAAACTGGAAAAAAAGGAGTAGTAGGATGAAGATGTGACTAAGTCGAAGTCGTCTCGGAAAAGCCTTTCCCGAAAGTCTTCGATCAGCTGCAGACTCCGAGATCTGAGAGAATAAGTATCTAAATCATCCAAAGAGCCCTGAAAACCAGCAAACTTCAGCAGCTCGCAGACCTGGAGGACCCAGTTGTATCTTGGCTCACCACCAAGCGCAAGAAGCCTTTTGAAGCACAATTTCGGAAGCCTGTCCTCCTCCATAGCAAGGAGTCTAGCCAGCCATGATAAGACAGATTTGAATACCATCAGAGCAAGCTTCACCGTCCCCGTCTCAAGGCGAACAAAACAGTCTGGGGTCGTACGAGGTAACAGGAGCAGACGTTTGAAAAAACCCACCTGCACACGCTCGAGGACTTCCATATATCTAGGACCCCAGAGAGCAATGCAGTGTGACATGGAATTCAGAATTATGGTGTTGTAAAGTGTAATTCTTGATTCCCAAGAATTCATCCTTGAACTTGCCATTGTGGACAATACAGACCCGATCGTCTGTCTTGCTCTTGTCACAGTCTCATTGGTCGTTTGAAGAAAGAATGAAGACGACGTGAAAACAACGCCCAGATACCGAAACCTGTTGACAACTTCGACAACATGTCCCTGAAACCGGAAGACGGAGTCGCGAGGGATTCTGTGCCCGCCCCTGCGGAAACACATGATCTTCGACTTATCAGTGTTGACGACAACCTGACTGATCTGGGAGTATTCCTCCAGAAGAGCAAGCTTGCGGCCCAGATCAACCTCAGACTCCGCCAGGATAACCACATCATCCGCATATAGTAACAGCAGAATATCGTTATGAGAATCGATGGACAAGCCATGGGCTCCTCTGGCGCGGAAAAAAGTCTCAATGTCAGCAACGAATGAGGTGAATAGAAAAGGGCTGAGTGTTTCACCCTGCAGCACGCCTGTAGTGACATCGAACCTCTCAGAGAATGCACCATCAACCCTAATCCGAAGATAGGCGGAGCTGTAAAGCTCCCTCAGGATCCGAATGATTTTTCCGCTCACGCCGCAGGAGTGTAGTTTCTGCCAAAGTAGAAAATGATTAATGGAATCGAAGGCACGCCTGAAGTCTATGAAGGCAGCAAACACCCTGCGTCCCTTGAGTCTGAGGTGCAATTGGATAACCGAGCTGAAAGAAAAAACGTTGTCGAGGCATCCTCTACCACTCCGAAAGCCTGATTGGCATTCTGGTATGAAGTTATTATTGTTACACCACTTGGTTAATCGGGTGAGTAGGACTTGGGTGAACAGTTTCAGTTGAGAATTCACCAGAGCGATTCCGCGATAATTATTGGGGTCGCTCACAGGGCCTTTTTTATGGAGCATCGTGAGTGTTATTTCGTGCCATTTTGATGGTAGATTTTCCTCAGTGAAGATCTGGTTGAACATTCTGCACATGTATAAGTGCCAGTTTTGTGGAAGGCACTTTAAAAACTCGTAAGGCACTCCATCACTGCCCGGCGCAGTACCAGATCGGCAAGAATTCAGAGCATCAGCAATCTCAGAAAGAGTGAAGGAGGAGTCCAGCTCCGGATTTAAAACACCAAGGAAACTCAAGTCATAGTCAACTCTGGGAGGATAAATATTTTTGTAAAACAAGTTCCAGTCATTGATGGATAGTGGGGAGGAGGTGGGGCGGCATCTGAAGGCCCTTAAAGTTTTCCAAAACACTGTCTGATTCTTTGCATAGCATAATTTGTTGATGACTTCATTTTCGAATTCAGTCCTTTTGCCTCTGATGAAGGCCCTGTACTCTCTTTTTACCGCAAAATATTCTGCAGAGACTAGTTGGTCAGAGAATCCACTTCGTTTGCAGAGCTTGAGATACCATCTTAATCTAGACCTCTGTAATCTACAATCCCTATCAAACCACGGCTTACTAGGGCGACGAATTCCAGGAGTGCCAACGTTCACCGACCTAATGGACCCTAAAGATTTGGCAGTGTCAGTTATGGTGCTCACTAAATTTTCGTAACTTAAGTTGATATCTCCAGGGTAATCGACTCTAGATGAATGCTGCATAATCAAGTAGTAATTCATGGCAGCATCAGGCTTCCAATCAAGTCTAAAATGAGTGGAAGGGCAATAAACACGGTTTTTGTTATGGCAGGGGTGGCTGTCGGCCATTTTTAGTCCCAGTAAATGATTTCACTTCTTTTTAACCGATTCAATCAATCAAAACAATCAATTTTGAACTCTTACCATCTCCCTTGATATTGCTCTTGGTTGGTTGTTTAATTTAGTTATGAATCGCCCTGTATAACCAGTTTAAATTTAATCTTTATAAGAGGTTGTCAATGGCCATCAGGGCTTGGGACGCTTATGCTTAGCACCTGTGTGCAAAATCGCACAGTAAAGTTGACCAGTTGAACGGAATGACTAATGGTGGATGGGTGGCTACATGCTGTTGTGTTTGAGAATTTAAGAATGATATTGGTTTTGGAAAAATGTGTATGTGTGTATCTCTGTTTTTCTTTCTACACCATTTCCAACTGTATTTGCGATAATATCAAATGTATTTCAGATTAGCGATATGTATTTGAGAAAACACCAATTGTATTTTGAATATGAGGAATGTAGTTTAGAATTTGCCAAATGTATTTTAAATATGAGAAATGTAGTTTAGAAATTGCCAAATGTATTTTAGATTTGAGAAATGTAGTTTAGAACATGCCAGTTGTATAATTGAATATTCAAATGTAGTTGAGAAAGTACCAAATGAATTTTAGAATAAGGATATGTAGTTTAGAAAACGTGAATTGTAAGTGAGAAACCGCCAATTGTAGTTGAGAATTTGAAGTTCGTTTTCCTCAACAACGTTTGTTTTTTCATCACTGTTCTACCCTAAAAAAAATATCCGAATCTGAAATACATTTCATAATATCTCAAATACATCTCATCTTATCGTAAATACATCTAACGTTTTCGAAAATACAATTGGCAACTTCTCCATCAAACTTCGTGGATCTGGAATGCATTTAATTTTTTCTAAAATACATTTGGTAATATCTCGAATACATTTCGTTAATCTTAAATACATTTCTTATTTTCTAAAGTACATTTGAAGTTTTCTAAAATGCATTGGCAATTTCTCAAATCTCAAATACATTTGGTTAATCTTAAATACATTTCATATTTTCTTAAATACATCTGAGGTTTTCTAAACTACAGCTGGAAAAGGTGTAGTGAGGATTCATTTGTTAGTGATTAAGGTCTGGTCATGTTCTTTTTTTCTAGTAAGCATTGATTTGTTAGTGAGTGAAGTTTGGTCAGTTGAAAATTAATCAAGATAAAAATTAACTGCGCATTCAATTAGTTGTCAAAATGTCAAGGGCAAAAAATTCGTCAGACTGTCAACCACAACTATCCTGTATTCCTGGTAAAGATCTAAATAATCATCTGTTTTCAAAGCTCAGAACTAAGTTGAAAAGAAATTACGTATGGCCAAACGAGAATAGGTGTGAGATACTCAAGTAGCTAAAATTTTGAATTCGTAACTATAGTTATTACTTATTTTTTGTCTTTTATTTAAAAAAAAATACTCCCAATTTCAATACCCTGTATCTGCATCTTAAACTCTTTGGTTCATCGGACAGAATCACTTTTGAAATTATTTGACATAAAGTAAGGGATCATCCAGTAGAGTGTCTCGCACTTCACGTTTTAAATAACGCTCTTTGATAAAAAATAACGATTCCATGAAGGTTTCACCAGTCTGAAGCTATGGTTTTGACATAAAAATTTCATAATAAGCTTTGCCATAGGATTGTTCTAAAAACACCTTTGTACCTACTTATAAAAAAATCTTTGTAAGTTTGAAAAATACATGGTGCTAGTGACTTGTTGTTACAATTTTTGAGGACTGACTCCATCAAAAATTAATCGAAAAATATAACCATAAAACTCACTAGTCATTAGAGAAAGAACTCTGTTTAAAGATGCAACAATAATAATCCCGTATGAAGTTAGTAAAAACAATTAAGTTGAAAATGCACCCTGTACTGGCTAAAGTTTTGTGAAGTTTAAACCTATCAAGTTATATTAGTCAATTTTGAAAATAGAATTTCAACTTTCTGCATAGGCTCCATTTGGAATATAATATGCCCAATGATTGTGTTTTTGGTGTTTTGGGAATGTTGTCTTATTTGTGGAGGTGTTAATGTCGATATGAATACCACATAATATATTCAATTTCACGGTTTTTTTCATTATGGTGAGCTATGGAAGAATGTGCGTTGTGTTGGCATGGGTGGTACGATGCTAACTTCATTGTAACGTCTCGGCAGTTAGTTGTCTACATGTGCTACGTATAATGTAACACTTGTCACCGTATCGCGGCCTCATTTACGCGTAAGTTCTCGAGAATACGCAAGAAATCTCGAGTTTCCTTGGAGTGCAAATTAGCTGTGTGATCGATAAGGGGCATTGTCTTAGTTTGTCGGTGACTCTTCGCTAATGCTGTTATTTTTTTGGCGGCTACGGAAGAAAATTATAGTACTAAAGAAAATGGAATGAAAGTGCCCACTGCCCAGAAGCTCCATTTTCTACATCAGTGAGTTGTGAGTACTATCTGCTCTAGCTTATCATGCTAAAACAGCAAGCAAGGTATGAAGAAGATACATAGGTACAGGAAATGGTCAACACAGTGCACTTACGCGCGTGTCTCGCCTTGTGAAGTCCAACTCCATAAATTAATGTTCATATTGTCCATCTTAGGAAGGTTTCTCACCTCACTGAGGTCTCTGGGCAGTCGGCATTCTCATTCCATTTTCTTGAGTACTGCCAATTTTCGGTATCATTTTCTTCAGTGGCCGCCAAAAACCTAACAGCTTTACTGAAGAGCCTTCAACCAATAGAGACAATGTCAGTGAGTTAGAAGGTCTGGTCAGTTGTTGGTAAAAAAACTGAGCAGTTTTAACAGTTCAAATCCAAACTCTGCAGAGATCTTGAAACGTACTTGTTATTAGCTTGATTGGGATTAATTGTTCAGAACCTTTGGAAGTTACTTGACGATTTAAAAACTAATGCAAGTGCTGCGCTGAATGGTTTCATGCAACAGTGACACAACTAACAAAATCTGCTTGTTTGTTCAAAAATTTGTCCAAAATGGCAATAAACTACTAGGTTTCCAAGATGATAGACAGGATGTTATTTGCAGTTTTTAACAGGTTTCAAGTGCTTTTTACTTTTTTTTTCTCACCTCACCCACTGAATCCTTTGAAGTCGTTACACTGTTTGACAGCATAACAGCTTGTATTTTATTTTCATATTTCTCAATCTTCATGGTTCTTCCACAGATACCTATTTAACGTTGCTTGCACCGATGTTATTAGCTGATGTTTCTGTAGTGATCTGAATTTGACCCCCAATTGCCCCCAGGTGAGGAACCCCCTTGCATTTTTTACTGTAGATATTTTGTTGTATCTTATCCAAAGCCAACTCCAAATTGGAAACTTTGTTAATCGCACGGTACTGTGCACCGTCACTATGCCACTCCACAGCCTACCTTCCAATGACCCATTTCCAATCCATTTATCAGTTGACTCTCGGGTTTTGAACGTTATTTGGACTGGACTTTTGAACCCAAAGATTCCAGGAATTGAAGCTGGAAACTTCAAGAAGACGTGCCTAATAACAGTTGGTCTCTGCTTCAGGTGAGCAAGTTGGGCGGAAACCTGAATTCCGGTGGCAGCGTCACACACAACCCCCACAGCAACACCAGCAGCTTGAACAACACCAAGCTCAACGACAGCCACACGGTGCCGCCCCTCGCTTCACCCGAGAGCGCCACCAGCGCCTCCCGGGCCCCCATCCAGGATCTCGACACGATAAATTTGTGAATATTTTCTACGAAAAAGAAAAAAAAAGGAAATACAAAAGACGAAATTTTTTGCGCGGCCACCATACACACCAATACACACCCCCCCACTCACCGACCTCGGGCCTAGGTTTAAGCTTCATGACTTGTTTTTCTTATTAGGTTTATACTATTTACTACTACTTAATACATTGTTAGATAATTTAGCACACACTCACACACATGAGTTATGTTTCGCGGCGAAAAAAAAGTGGCGGTGAGAGAGAGCAACAACAACAAAAACAAACAATGTTACTACTGCTACCTATTACAGCAATTTCCTTGATGTTTTTGAAATGAAAACTTGTTCATATTACAATTCACAGGAGAAGAAACAAACATTGTGAAAATATTATAATATAAAAAAAGAAAAGAAATAATTTAAAAATGTATTGCGCGCGCCTATACTTTGAAGTCTAAATATGTGATTTCTCACTTAAATAGTATTTGTACAGTATCAAGTTGTTTTACGTTAATAGACTTTAAATGTTATGCTTCTACTAGTCAAAGTATGTTTAATGTTATGAAAATACAATTTTTTTCTTTATTACCAGTTAAAACACGAAGAAAATATATGCTTTTGTTTTTTTATTATAAAATAAATTTATTTTTTCTGTACAATGTTCTTCTCAAGCAGTTCCAGTTCTTCCCGAATTTCCAGTCATCTTTTCATTATTTTCATTCTACTCCAGACATGCACAAAAAAACCATATACAGGTGGTCCAGTTTCTGATCAGAAAATATTTCAAAAAAGCCTAATAACGGAGATATGGAGGCTGTCAAAGGCTGGGATTTTCTTCAAGTTTGAACCAGAGTCTATTGTAATGACCGTACCAAATTCATTTTGGCGCCTCCACCAAATTTGCCTGCGACAGATGTCAATGCTCCACAATTTTTTAAAAAAGTATTTGATGTCCCAGAAATCGATCGAGACATAGCTCCATATATTTTAACGAAGCTGGACATCACCAGGCCATTCGATACCTTCTGCCCCTAGATAAAATCCGACATTTTGAAAAAGGGGCGCTATTCAAATCCTAAGGGACGAAAAGAAAAGCACTGCGGGTCAAATCGTTCATTTAGGTCTCAGTTGTAACCCTGCCAAGTGGTTTGCCTTTATCATCATTTGCAACTTAAATTCCCTATTTCGGTTGTACCACGTCCACTAGTGGTATGCAGTTGATTTTTTGTTTTTTGTTTCATTGTGTAATAATTGTGAACCAGATTCTTGCCATAGGATCATCCTTCAAGGCAATAAACAATTGAATTGAATAAGTGTCTGTTAAACAGTTATGTTTCTTGAAAAAAAATCAGGGGCGTAGGTAAGAAGAGTGTTTCCTCTTCTCCCTCTATTTTTCACCCAATCATGGAAGAATCGTTTCTATTTTTGAAATTATGTTGAAGGGGAAATCTCCAGGAAGGGGGTATAATTTATACGTGAACACCCTGTACAAGAAACGGAAAACGGTGGAATGTCAAAAACCGTTTCGAGATATTTCTGCGAGGTTTCCAGAAATATAGCTAGAAAAAATACACAATTGTTTATTAAAAAAAGTTAATGTTACTTGCAGTCAGAAGAACCCTTAAATCATTAACACCATATTTTGTCAAATCGGTTCATTTTTCGTCACGATATCCTCATTTGAACCTGAGCAAGTTTTTGGGGTGGACCACTTCAATCTTTGATCTGTTTAGTTCGTAGGCTTGCCGCTTTTGATTATTCAACTTTTTACACGTAAAACCTAGAGTTCATATAGCCGCGAGTTGCGATTGCGAACTCGCAAAAAAGTATTGTTTCTACTGGCCAGTTTCAAATGACTGAAAAATTAGCCAATAGTGTTCGTGGTTCGCCCTAATATGTATAGGTCGCGGGAACATAACCGTCACCCTGGCACCCGCTATGGCAACGTTGCAGGCACGCCGGCACAACGAAGCCGAGAACGAAGCGCTTCTTGCCCGCGTTTACGCATTGGGGGGTGCCAAGGTAGCGCAGTAGAGATTCGCTCGTTTTTACTCATTACTCAGCCAAATCTTGGGTTCAGCGCATTAATTTTTTTAATACAGCGACAATTCTTCGATAATTCATCCTTGTATTTATTACAACCAAAGAAAATTATATTACCAAGATACCAAGTACTAGTGAAGATAACATCATACCCATCTTTGGGCAGCCATTTTTGTTCCCGCGACCTATTGTTACGAGTGGCGATTCTCTCGTGCATTCGAGAGCACACGCGGTAAGTTGCCAGACAACCCATGGAAAAGCTCCAGAATTATTGTCGGAGTATATAAGCACCGATGGGCCGATCGACAGGCCAGTATCAAATCCGAAGCGACAACGAGCGGATAGAAAGGCGAAGTTATTCAGAGCGATTTACCCAAGCGCAAAAAAAAGACTTTGGCTGAAGAGCCGGGGCTTCCATTGCGACACCTTCTTTGAAGCAACGACATCGCATCATTCAGATAGATGAAGCGTTAAAAAACTTTTGACTCGCTTCAAGCAAGGGATTTTGGAATGTTTTTCTTAGTTGTCAAATGCTACTGTAATTTCCCAGGTGGTTTCTTTGTTACTGACAAAAAAGAATTGAAACAGGTCGGCAAATTACGTCATTTTCCAGCAAAATGGAGAAAGGCCTGGGAAGCCTACATCAGGTCGAGGAATTTCAATATGTTAGTCTACCTTGAATTCTGTACTGTTCCACCACATTTTGTCAACTTCCGAAGTCGCGCCACAAGAATGAAATGGAATTCAAACTTGGCGCGCTATCAAAGCTGCCAGCATAATAGTTAATACTGCACCAAATTTCAGCAGTTTCTTTGGTTTTTGGCAAAGGTAGCAGTGGTAGCAATGCACTCTAGTTGACACCAAGGACGAGTTGACACTGACATTAACAACACGTGCTGTTAACCTAACTTTTTGTCAGTGTCAGAGCTTTGTCCAATTTTTCCTGATTTTCATTTCAAATAGCCCAAATAATTTTACAGAAATGTCCGACGACAGCGAGTACAATGCCACCGATTCGGACGACGATTACGGTGAAAACGAGAAAATCCTGCTGGAAAATGTCCGGAACAGACGCCAGAAGGACGACTCGGATAGTGAAGTACTGCTTTATTTATTCCTGAAAAAGTTGATTGTACAACTCACCCTGTGCATTTTCAGGAAGAAGTTTTTGGTGTAGGAGCCAGTGATAGCGATGATGATAGTGACAACGAAGACCAAGAGGATGATCACAGTGATATAGCTCTGAGCGACATCGAGGGGGAAGAAGATGACGACTTGCCGGATACCAGGGCCTGGGGCAAAGACAAGCGGAAGTTCTACGCCTCCGATGATCTGGGCGGCTCCAAAGGCAAGGCCAAGCTGAGCATGGAGGCTCGTTTGGAAATGATGGAGCAGGAGGAAGAGGAAGCGGACAGGTTGCACAAGGAGCAGATGGCCGAGTTTGATGACGAAGATTTCATGCCTATGCATAAAGTGGTAGGTTCTTGAACAACATTTAATAATTATTGACCTTATGCAGTCCTGTGTCGCTTGCTAGCTAGCTCTAAATCTGATACTGTTCAATAGTAATAATATTGGTAGCTTAGTGAGTTCAGTTCATTGGTACATTGAGGTAACAGGCTACCAGAAACAAATTCAATGGGCCGAGCCGAGCTGTTGTGGCTCTAATCAATGTAATGAAGAAACTCTTGGAACCAGAGTTTTGACTGGCGATTTCTACTGAGCTTAGCAAATCAGGGCTGCTTTGTAATTAATCGCCTTCAGTATTTTCTACTTTTCTTGTATTGTAATAAGTTAATAATAATGAATTGGTTGCGTTTTCAGCCTAGTAATAAGACAGACAGTGAAAAGCCTGAGGTAGATGAACTGGAAGAAGCAGCAAAGAAAAAAGCCGAGTTAGGAAAAACCCGCTTGTCCAAAGCCGAAATTTCCAAGATGACTACAGAAGAAGCAATCGCAATGATGAACAAAATTTGCCCTTTGTTCCTCCCCATTATCAATGATCATAAAAGTAAGAAATTCAACTAAAATTTTGTATGTACAGAGTGGTCCATCCTAGCGTAATTATCCCATAGTGGCCTTACCATTCAAGATAAAAAATCGGTTGTGTCACCACTGTCACCCCAAAACTTTCCCGACTAGTATCCAGGAACCTATAGAAATTTTTGTTTGAAACGTCCCTTCGGGTGGGAAGTTGAAATTAGAGAGAAAGATTGAAAATAATTTGCAGGAAATTCAAAATTTTGTCAGGAAAATTTGAATTTTCCGGGAAAACCTCAAATCTTATTCCAAATAATCTTATTGTAAAAATTGTCATTTGAGGCTTCACCTTGAGCCCCCTCATTTGAGTCTGGTCTCGAAAACTTAAGCCCGTTTTACATTTTCAACAGGAAAATTCTCAGGAAATTGGAAGAAAAAATTGTTGGAAAATGTTCAAGAACCGGCTAGCTCTTGTTTGAAATAATGGTAAAAACTTGTTCACGGGATGAAAAGTTGGAAAATTTGCAGTTTTTCCAGAGAGGAAAACTCGAAAACCGTTGGTCCGATTTCGAAAATTTTACAGCCAAAAATTAATTCAATCTTTTGTCCCAACTTCATTTTCAGCATGTCTGCACCTAAAGTGAATATTTCGTGGGACACCGGCTCACCGCATGTCGAGAATTGCACTGCAGTTTTTGCTTTCTCGGCCCCCACACCAACATGGAAGGGAAAGTATTGTAATGGTGCAGAAAAAAGTTTTGAGATTTCGACGGACGTATCCATTTTGTGGTCCGCCAAAACGATTAAGACCATTTCCAGAATGTGTCTGTCTGTCTGTGAGTTTGTAATCTTCCACGATAGCTGCCGAACAGTTGATCTGATCGACTTGAAATTCGGTATGCAGACATGGTTTTGCAGTCGAATGACCGAATTAGTTTTTGGCTGTCATCTGTTGAATAGAAGTGTCACTATAAACAAATGACAGAAGTTACATCTCGTGGAACTTGACTTGCAATATGTCATTTGAAACCCCTTGAAAAACTCAAAAAACTGTACTCAGAACAGTTGAAAATATTTCCCTACCTGTTATCTGTCATATTATAAAAAATGTCAAAATCTGAAACTTTGCCATTTAATTATTCAAAATCTATACGATGGATTTGAACCAAACTCGACAGGAAGCAACATTACCAGAGAATCAAATTAATGCGTTATGAATTTTCAAAGTTTGGCCTGGCCGATTTCAGCCGGGCTTGCCTGTTCGCTCGGCTTTTGACCCATTCATTTTCCATAGCAAACAAACTGGTATAGTTCAAGGCAATAGTGCGCCTCGATCTTTTGTGTCTCAAGTATCGTTTTGGGGCTTCGTAAACTCCCTTGTGTTTTCTGTAGCTTTAGCAACTTCAGTATGCCCAACCCGTTAGCGTATACGTTCAAGATCTAAAGGTACGTTCAGTCAGCTTATTTAGCCGCAAGTTTTAATTTTAGTCGCAAGCGCAGCGACGCCCATTGGCTCTTATGAACCAGCCTCCTCAGAACAGCCAATAAGCGATGCAGCGCTTACGACTAAAATTAAAACTTGCGGCTAAATAAGCTGACTGAACGCACCTTAATGAGTGCAGTTCCCTTGTATGATTCGGTACCACAGGGCCCCATGGTGTCTTCCTGCCGTTCAAAGCGCTGATGGGGCCCCCATTTGTGACTATCAGATTTTGTCGTTTCAGGCCAAAGCGACGCCCTTGTGTGGTCGCAAATTGTTTTCAATATTTTTCTATAATTTCAACTTCCCACCCGAAGGGACGTTTCGAACAAAAATTTACATAGGTTCTTGGATACTAGTCGGGAAAGTTTTGGGGTGACACAACCGATTTTCTTTCTGCGCGTTCACAATACTTTTTCTTATTGTTGGGTGGGTCGAAGAAGTTATAGGGTATTCCATTTAAAAAAATGCAGCTTCGTTTACCCTGACAAAATGGGACGCCAGTATAACTAAAAATAATTTCAGGTCATTGGTCTTATCAAACCATGTATCTTTTCTCTTAATCTTTTTTTCTGTTTCGAACGGTAATGCCGCTATTGGATAACTACGCTGGGATGGATCATCCTGTAAATAGGCAATCCAGATTTGACTATAATTATTGTTTGCTTAGGTAAAATGGAACGCGTCGTCACCTATTTGAAACCGATCATAAAGCAATTCGACGAAGGAAAAATTCCAGACGGTCCCGCCATGGACTTCGTCCACCATTACTACAGGGAATTCATGAAGTATAGCTTGTTCGTCAAAATGTTCAAAATACTGAAAGCCGAACATGGCGACGTCAACAAGCACCCAATCGTCGAAGATCTGTTCCAGTGCCGGAAAAGCATCGAGGATCTTGAACCCGATTTTCAAAGCTTGCTGCCCGAGATTGAACGAATGCTGGCGCTGAAAGTGGTGGAAGTAGCCAAGACAGAAACAAAGAAGACAAAGAAAACGAAAAAACGGAAACTGGACGCAGTTGAAGAGAAAACAAAAGCCAAAACCGTCAAGTTTGATGATAAAGTGGAAAAGTCGAAAGAAGAAAAAGAAAAGAAACACAAAAGGAAGGAACTTGAGGAGAAGGAACACGATGAAGAAGACGAAGAGGAAGAAGGAAACGAGGAGGAGGAAGGAAACGAGGAGGAAGAAGGAAACGAGAAGAAAGGAGGACGCGACGTTCGCAAAATAACATACCAGATGAAGAAGAACAAAGGTCTGACTCCGCACAGGAAAAAGGAACAGAGGAACCCGAGAGTCAAGCACAAGAACAGGTTCAGGAAGGCCAAGATCAACAGGAAGGGTGCCGTCAGGGAGGTCAGGACTGAAATGTCGAGGTACGGCGGCGAAGCTTCCGGCATCAATCCGTACGTCGTCAAGAGCAGGAAGGTCAAATATTGATATGGTTATGGTATATATCGCTTTCATCATCAATAATTACGTTTTAATATATGAAATATTTATTTTGAAGCCTAAACATGTTGAATCATTAAATAATACCTGTTTCTGGATAGCTCTACGGGTTAAAGAAATTTTAAGTGTCAGGGAAAAAGTATGTGGGTGTTTCAACTTCTCTGGGACACCCTTTGAGAAAGCGAAGACTAGAAAGGTGTAACGCATGAATGATTATAGGGTTGTTGAAATTTTATGGCAGTGACCCACCAGGCGTTGATAAGAGGCAGTGCCCTCCTTTTTTTTTCACCTTATTTTTAGCAGGCTGTTGATGACTGCATCAAAATGTTTGCCATCTTCAGCATATAAATTTCCTGAAATTTATTTAGAAAACTTATTTTGAACATCTTCGACTTTGACCTGCAGTGAGCCCCACGAAATATTTATTTGAGGTGCAGACTTGCTGCGAGTCATAATTTGAAAAAAATAATACATTTTTTGAAATTTTTCAGAACAGTTTTCGAGTTGATGTTGCATTACTCGACCTCTATTTCCGCTCAAAATTTTTAAAAGGGTGGCCGCCACCCTGCCCATGGATGAAGCAGGAACATTGAATTCATGATAATCAGTGTCCTCCTCGAATGTAAAATCAACCTGTCTCGAAGTTTCTTTGATCTTTGTTTTTTTAGAGGAGAAATCGGGGGTGGAAAGTTTCAAACTGACACCTTGTATAAGGCGGCATGGTTGGAGATCAGGTCAGACTGGAAATTCCTAGCGACAGTGGGAACATGAGCAAAGTTAATAAGTAGTTGCGATAACTCCGGTATTACCAACAAATTCAAATACGCCTTTAGTTCGATCTTTGAAGGACCTCTTAAGTTTACGTTTAATTACGAATTTAGTGACGGTCAAACTAACAAATTAAATAAAAATAGCTCAAACTTGAAACCCTGCAGAGCGATCCATGGCGATTTTGTTTACGTTATAGCAAATTCAATTCTGCAGAGTTCCTCGAACTTTCAAAGATAATAAATATCGAGGTTCTTCTGTCTACACTACTTTATAAAGTCGTTGTCTATTTTTTGACCAATATATTTCGAGCTGGCGCTCATCATCAGGGTTTTTTTTACTACAAATAAATATATAAATGGTATGAACATACAGAAACCAAAATTCAAAATAAAGAAAAACAGAAGAACCTCGATATTTATTAAGAAACACACTAATGATATGGAAGAATTCCTGTGGAAAATTTCAAAGATAAGTTGTAATCTATTAATTAAACTTATCCAAGTATCAAGAAGACGCCCACTTGTCCAACTCACCGCCGACGGCGATGTATGAAAGGGAGCTTGCCACTGGGCATTCTTCCACATGATTTTTACAAACATACAAATTACCTTTTATCTAGCAGATAGATTGTAATTATTTTGGGATTTCAAATTAAAAAAAAAAAAGTTGTAATCTGTTCAATAGTTTGAGCAATTTTCATTAAAAGGTGCATGCTGTAGTGTTCTGGTCATTAGTAGACATCGCGCCGGGCCGACTTACAGGTTCAAATTGATTTTTTAATATCGAAAAACAAAATAATACATCGAGTGGATGATTTTCGTAAGAAAGACACTTCAATCTAATGGCCCCTGAAATATTTTCGAGGATCTCAGACCTCTAACAGTGAAAATAAACTTGGTTTGGTTGCTAAGGAAAATGAATGGGCTAAAAGCCGAGCGAACAGGCAAGCTCGGCTGAAATCGGCCAGGCCAAACTTTGAAAATTCATAACGCCCGTCTGGTGAATGATGGGAAACTCCAACTTCAGCATTGATTTGATTCTTTGGTAATGTTGCTTCCTGCCGAGTTTGGTTCAAATCCATCGTATAGATTTTGAATCATTGAATGGCAAAGTTTGAGACATTGTCATTTTTTATTATTTGACAGATAACAGGTGGGGAAATATTTTTATATGTTCTAAATACAGTTTTTCAAGGGCTTTCAAATGACACATCGCAAGTCAAGTTCCGTGAGATGTAGCTTCGGTCATTTGTTTATAGTGACACTTCTGTTTGACAGATGACAGCCAAAAACTAATCCGGTCATTCGACTGCAAAACCATGTCTGCATACCAAATTTCAAGTCGATCAGATCAACGGTTCGGCAGCTATCGTGGAAGATTACAAACACACAGACAGACATCACTCCAAAAATGTTCCTAATCGTCTTGGGGGACCTCAAAATGGATATATCCGTCTTCATCTCGGATTTTTTTTTAGCGCGTTCACAATACTTCCCCTCGTTGAGTGGTGGGTCGGGGAAGTAAAACCGTAAAAATCGACGATTTTTCCTGACTCAAGAACAAGAACACCACCATTCTGTGTATACGTACCTGCCACCTACCATATTCTGTATGGCGTGTGGGGTGGGCATCTGAAAGGTTGAAACGGAAATGTTTCGTTGGAAATTAAACACCGGAATTAATGTCGTGATCGTATTTCACGAGATTAGTCGAGTTTAGAGGATTTATGACACCTGTTGTTTCAGTTTTTTGATTTATGGTGATGATGAATCGGCATGGACTCGAATTTTTTCAATATTTTGCGATATACAGGTGGGTAGGTATCTGCACACCTACTTATTTTTGAATCTTGGAACTTGTACATTTTTACGATTCAGAAATTGATGGGAAAATGGTCTAGTATACTTTGTACCTATTGTAAAAACAGAATGTCTATCGCCCTAGAGAATTTCAAAATGGTAATGTGCTTTAATCACTTCTGTCTTCTCCATGAGATTTGCATTTATCTTCACTTGAAATCCAAATACTGAAAAAATAAGGTCAACTTTTTGATGCATAGGTTATACCTAGGTTCCGAAGTGCTTACTTTCAAATTTAAAAATACTAGATGAATTTATTGGAGTTCACAATTCCGATCAGAATAACATTTTACAATAACGATAAAAATGAAAACTTTATTGATATTCAACAAATGAATAGGTATTCAAACTCAAAAACTTGATAATTCCATCACAATAAATTTTTGAAATGTTGGCCATTTTTGATATGAATCTCGTCTAATCAAACGACACTGTTCTGTTATTCTTTTGACGTAGCTTCGCTATACTTTGAGGCTGAGGAGTATAGACAACACATTTTGGATGTCCCTCAAGAAAGTAATCTAAGGGTGTCATGTCTGGGGATCTAGGTGGCCACTCAATTGATCCTCCTCGACCTATCCATGAGGAAATACGTCATGCAACCACTGGCGAACCAATAAAACGTAATCCGGAGGAGCACCATCCTGGTAGAATGTAGCTGCTCCCCATCGATGAATAGATTACCATTTGCATAGCAGTGATTTTCAACAGCTTTGGTTATCAGTGGATTGGATAGTATATTCCAGCATATTCAAATACATCTCGCCATTTAAATCGCCTTCGATGAAGAAAGGTCCGATCACTTGGTCTCCTAAAGTACCTGATATACACATTGATTTTTTCTGGGTATTGGGTAGGTATGTCTTTCTGTGAAAATGTGTGGGGTCTCGTCACTCCAATATCGATTGTTGTGTTTATTGATAAAACCATTCAAATAAAAGGTGCATTAATCGGAAAAAAAAAATTCACAATTTCATTGTTGTCGTCCATCATACGAATCATCTGCTCGCAAAACTCAATTCGACGATCGAAATCATCTTCATGGCTTATATGGCATAATTTCATTCCGTGGGATTCATTCGTTCACCTTTATGAACTGAACCCATATCCAATGAAATTCCAGTTGCAGCCCAATTTGCCGAATCGAAGTCGTGGGGAGAACCTCTATTTGGGTCGCCTCGTTCAAAACTCTACGTTCATTGTGTTTATTATTAGAAACGGATCCAGTTTTGGTGAACTTTTCTATAAGGTCCAAGACAAACCTATGGGATGCGGACCTGTCTGGATGTATTTCATTAAAAACTGTTGCTGTTTGTCGAGCACTTCGATTTACAGATCCATAAATAAAGACAATTCCAATTCTTTCGGCTACAGAGTACACCATTTTCGAAAATTACGACAAAACTGAACTTATTGGAGGTAAGGAGTAATACCTATCTACTTCTTACACTGACAATAGACAACAAAAAAAAATGTAAAAAGCGTTTGACACCGATTCTTTCAAGTCAAGCTGCACAAATGTTTTTTTGTTTTTAGAAGATGAAGAACATTTCACTTTCCAGAAACATCTACCATACTTTTTTGAATATTGAAAAAAGTGCGAAGAGCTGAATGGGGAGGAAACAAGCTTATTTTTCTTATGTATCTGCAATTTGATCTTTCACGAATTAGGTAGTGTCATAGAAATTCTGAACGTGGGTAGGATAGCGGCGAAGGGGTTGAAGAGAATGTAATCAATCTTGTTTTTGCTTAAAAAAAATTGTAAGAAATTAGGAATTGGTGAGAGGGGAAAACTAGTCTTCAACTCACTAACAATGAGTGAATTTCAGAAATAATTAGGCTCAGGATTGGGGGATGGGTTAAATTCTGAAATTATTTTTGACAGAAAGAGAATTTCATTACGTTCAATTTGATGTATCACATGACTGATAATGCTATTTGAAATTTCAAAGTAGAGTAAGGTGCGGGCGAAGGGGTTGAAGATAAAAATTTGCCAATATGTGTCTTAGAATTAAATGTCCCTCTCGAAATAAAAGCGACTTGTTTTTGCTGGAAAATCTATTCATCAAAAAACGAGAGTTGATAGAGAAAACAACCCCTTTTAATTGACAATGAGAGAATTTCGCAAAAGTTGCGTGGTTTTTTTCAACATATTGTTACGTCGTTTTCTGCTTCTGTTTGTTTTTGGTAGTTGGACCGATTGGGCCAGTCCAGTTCTGTCCGGCCGTTTATTTTCTAGTAGCTTGGGGAATTTCGTTGTCTTGCGGTGGCCGTTCCGGCAAACGAGTTCCGCGTGCCTTTCTCATATTGGCTATAGATAAGAACTAACCCAGCGCGCCGGTGGAATCTGATAAAACGAAGCGACGTGGCTACTTTTTCCTTTTCAATTTGAAACTCGCATCGGAGCTGTCGCTTTGTTATGTGCTGTACATCCACGTTTTTGCCATTCGAGTAGTCTTCGAAATTGTGCTAGTTCGAAGCCAGAAACCGCCTGTTTTGCGGGTTTATTTGGCGAACGTTGGATCATTAGGGTACTGGATCCAAAGTAGGCATTGTTTCGCTGTCTAAAGAAGTACAACCACACCTGGCGCGTCAAACAAAACCGTCTATTACCTGGAGGTAAAGTAAAGACTGATTTGGTTCCCCTTTTTGCCATATTTTCGAGTTGGAGTCGACACTGAGTTGAGTGAATTGTTGTAGATTTCTTCTTTCACCCACCACTCAGTTTTTCTGCTACATAACGAGTTTTTCTACGATCAAGTTCCCGACATCTCTATTTTCCTGTCATCCCGTTTTGAAGTCTGGAGATTTTGCCAGCAAGCCGTCAACGTCACCGTCATCGACATCGTGGCATTTACGCAACATGGAATTGCCCGAGCGACTCTTTCCTTGTGGAGGGAGCGATTCAACGAGGAGTCCGCTTTTGGTTTGAGTGCAAGATTTTCCAAACCGCCCGGCGAGTCCGCGAGCACTAGCGTGGACCCCCATCTCCTACGACACCGAGTATAGCCATCGCCCGCACTCTGGAAGTCTCAGCGTATGACAAATTGTCGATCGCGGCCGTCAGGAAGCCGTCACCATTTACCGCTTCGCGTTTTGGTCAAGCAAGCCCCGGCGATATTTCGCCTATTGTTTTGCTTTATTTTCCCTCTATTACTTGTGTTTAATTAAAAATGCGTAAACGACAATAATTTTTCACGTTGATATTTGGCTGAACACTACTCGAGTACCCTTCTAGAGAAAAGACAGAAGAAAAATAGATTGACAGTTTTCAGAAGACAATAAAGGGTGAAATTTGGAATTTAGTCCGCTTGCAATTAAATTGTTGCGGTTTTCAACCATTCGCCAAGAGTATAATTATGCGCTTTGTTTAAATGACCATCACTCTTTATCTTTTGAAATCTGTACACAAATTCTGTAGTTTTGCCACCGACAGTCTCGTGGTACCTTGTTGTTGGTGACGTTGAAATTAACGTAGATTTTATAGGGCGAAAGGTCCTAGTTTGACTTGTAATCAATAATTATTATTTCGAAGGAAAATCTCAGAATTAAATTCACAAGGTTTCATGTATGAAATTATTATTGTTTTGTAACATTGTTAACGTGTGAGAAAGAAGCCGATAACACTCTCTGGGGTGGCTTATTAACTCGGGTACCTACCGTGCCGTTTTAGTTTCACCTCGACTTGAATTGTTACCTGGTACTGTTAAAAACCGGACGAGAGGAACCTACGCTTTGTAACAGATAACGTTTACTTCAATTCCGGTTTGTGCTGAAGCCGAGCTTCTTTTCCGAACGTAACATAAACTTTGTTGTGGCATTATTCCACAATATTATTCGACATACCGATATCTTTTATTTCCTTTATTGTAGAATTAGCCATCCGGCACCTGTTCATCTTCATTACCTTTTGTAAATAAACTTTGTATTTGAAATCCAATCATTGCTTTATCTTCAGTATTGTTTTAGTCATTGCTTGGTGCTAGAGTTTGTTTTTTGGGAATTCGGTCACAATACTGTAGCGCCCCCGACCATCCAATAAGAACCCCGGCCTATCTTCTCTGATCAGCTGGCAGACCGTGTTCCTAAATAAGAAAAAACCGACGGCATCGTGGCGCAGGTGGTTGTGTGGCTGCCTGCGGCCGCGAGAGCCCCGGGTTCGATTCCCGGAAGAAGTCTGGATGTTTGTGTTGTCCAATTTGCAAATTTTCATGTAAATGTGATATGATAATAAAGGGGAAAAACTCCTATGGCCGGTGCAGGCCGATAAGGAGGAAAACATTTATTTATTATTATTTATTTATTTAAAATGAGACAAACCAATGGTAAGTCGCACCAAAAAGGCACGAGGCCTTTTTGGCATGTAAAAATATTTGACAGAAAGAGAATTTTATTGCCTTCAATTTGATGTATCAGAAGATAGGCAATGCTATTTGAAATTTAGGGTAATTTAGATAAATTCAAGGTAGGGTAAGGTAGGAGCGAATGGGCTGAAGATAAAAATTTGATGTCACGTGTCTTAGAGATGTCCCTCTCAAAATAAAAAATGGACCTGTTTTTGCTGGAAAATCTATTTCTCAAGAATCGGGAGTTGATAGGGTAAGAACTTTCTTTTCATCAACAAAAGGAGAAAATTTTGAGAAGAGTTGAGAATTTTTTTTCAAATATGTTTGAGAGAAAGAGAATTCTATCACCTTCAATATCATATATCAAAAGATAGGATGCTATTCGAACGCGTCGAGTGATTCAATTGACGAGTGTGCCAATAGGTCTTATAAAACGTGTGTTGTATACAATTTTTCCTATTTTGCGACTATTCCATGCTTTTTTTCAATAAAAAAATGTAAAATGTGTGCTTCTGCTGACACAATTGTTGGGAATTGCTCTTGATGGTGAAAGCACAGTTCATCATCAGAAATAAGCCGTATTTTTCGGAAATAAACCCCTCCTGCGAAGTGATGTCACCTAAGCTGTCTCTTTTGTCAGTGAGTGCTGTCATGTCGATGTCATGCCTGCTGATATTGCCAACATTTGCGTATCGAAAGAAGCTCCATTACGATACGCATTTTTCTAATCCTAAAAGTTGGCATATATGGTATTCAGGTTCAACTATTTCGAAATTAAACGCGCTGATTTACTTGGAAACAAACTGCACTTTATTCACTACTACCGATACAAATAAATAACGCACACAATTATCTATCGCTTAGAAATTCACAATGTCGCTCGAGATTTTATCGCCACGGTCGCTCAATTCCAACTCTGTCTGATGCCAGGTCGAGTTCCTTATTTCTTATAGTGGCATCGAAGGTTCTGGATGCTTCCTGTTTGATCGCTGGAGTTTCCAGCACACAAGGATTTTTCTGGTATCTGCGTCGAGAATATACGCGTACCTTTTACGGCACCTCCATCGGAAGTCTCGACGTGTCGTGACCTACCGCTGCAGTCTCTCGATGCTTCCCGAATGCAACGCGGAAATCTAGATTTCTCTGGAAATAGCCGGGATGGTCGCGAGCTTCGTAACAATATGTTGACATGACAGCACTCACTGACAGGAGTGACAGTTTAGGTGACATGGTTTTGCAGAAGGGTGTTCATTTCAGAAAAATCTGGCTCATTTCCGATGATAAATTGTGCTTTCACCATCAAGAAAAATTCAAAAAAGCATGCATGGAATAGTTACAAAATAAAAAAAAATTAGATAACAAATAGATACAATGTCTTATAAAATTTGTATTATAATATACTATTTAAAACTCAACTTTGAAAGCCTTTATCTCCGTTATAATGCGTTTCCGATAAACATTTTTTCGAGAAAGTCTACTCTTATTATCTTATGTTCTAATCCTGAAATATTGACAAAAAAAGTGTAACGATCCCTGTATAGGTATTTTTTTAAGGATGCGGAAAAAATACGTAGGTAAGTTGTTAGCTCACATCACACCCCCTAAAATACCTAATTCTAGGCTATTAAGCACAACGTCTGATTAAAGTAAGTAAAGTATACACCAGCAAAATACAAAACTTTGTCCATGAAGAAAAATCGTAAAATTGCGTCCCACTGAGTGAAAACTCTCTCTCGCCATCTTATTCGTACGATCTTACAATCCCACAAAGATAAAAAATTTAAAAAGCCCAACTTCCAGTGGATCTGCATATAATTTCCATTTCATCGGTTCTCGAGAAAGAAAAACCAAAATAAAAAATAATAATTAAGCACCCGATGTTTAATCAAGGGTTCAAACTGTCGCATGTAACTTGATGAATATGCAAATATACGTCAAATCCGTCAAGTGGGCACAGTCATTACTATCCGTACCTCTGTCATGTCAACCAATCAATTAATACGCGCACACTAATGCTCATTAAATTAATTAAGTAAATATGCCTCTTATCGGATCAGATCATCAATTCACAAAACCACAAAGGAAAAGTTTATTGTTATTGCCATTTCAGAAATTTATGTAGGTAGGGTGTAGATAGGCATGTAGGAATATGTGGATAAGAAAGGAAGAGCGTGATGTTCTATGGATTTTGTACTAAGACATTGATTCACCTAAGTAAGAAAGAATTCGTATTTACTTTATGAAAAATTGTTATGATATGGAAGTGACAATGCCACTTGCACCTGTTGCGAATCGATCGCTAAAGCAGATGATTATTTTGGCTAATAAACGCGGAAACCCTCGGACAATGATTGGGTTTTTTTCTACAAGCCGACTAACTTATTCTTTCGACTCATCAAGAAATAATGACAAAATTGTCAGAAAAAACTATCTGCTTGATATATTCGAGTAGTACCTACAGCCGGAATAAATCCGAGACAAGTTACAACGCTATAATCATATTGTAATTTCACAAAATAGTAATGGTCGATATTTTCATAACAGACACCTTCCGGATATGACATTTTTATTATATTGTTATATCCCCAAACTGGAAGGCGAACACCATGGAAACGGCTTTTTCCATTAGAGTGAGCTATGGAAATAATGTGTAGTGTTGGTACGAATGATACGATGACGACTTGATGGCAACGTCTTGATAGCTAGTTTTCTACATGTGCTATGTTTAATGTGACACTTGTCACCGTGTCGAGGCGTCATGTACGCGTAGGTTGAAATTTTCGAATACGCGAGGAATCGTGAGTTTCCTTGAAGTGCTTCGCAGTGTGAATGATAAAGAGGGAACGTTTTCTTTACCGGTCGGTGGCTGTTCGACATACCCAATACCCAGAAGAAATCAATGTGTGGGCAGGTATTTTAAGAGACCAAGTGATCGGACCTTTCTTCATCGAAAGCAATTTGAATTGCGAGATGTATTTGAATATTGTTACGAGTGGCAATTCTGGAGAACGCACGCGATCTTTCTACAGACTCTTCGATTAGGTCGCAATGTACAAGTGCGGAGCTCTGGACATTCCCAGAATATACGCGATGGATTGGCATTGGAATACATGGGGAGACTTCAACGCTAGATCAGAAAACTCAGCCGAATTGGCGGAGGTGCCGACATACCAGAACACACTAGTACTAGCGGTACACAAAAAATACTGCATTTTGTGATACAAACAAGAACTTCAGCATGATTGTCCCTAGAAATGAATAATTTGAACGGCTGTTCTTTTCGATTGCCCTCTGCTGGTCCGGGTCTTGAGGGGTACAAGGGGGACATGACCATTTTTTGCTGCAAGCACTAAACACTGCTATCGAATCATGTTTGATGTCATTTCTGAATAATAAGAACCTGCTGATCACGATGTCGCCACTGTCAGAATGATGCTCCTGTCGGAAGACAAGGTAGAGCTGTCAATTTTACGATAGGAGCTTCCTGAATTAACAAATTTTGGTCATCGAAGGAGATGTGTGGGGTATCATTTCTGACATAATCGAGGTCTGCGAACTCATTTCTTTGTGTAAAAATGTGATTGGTTTGGAACTGTGGAAAACATAAGGGGTCAAAATTATGATTATCGATTATCCAAACATTCACGATTTTCATTCAATTAAGTTTTGTTGCACTTTTAATTAGGCTGAGTCAGCGAATTACTATGCAGTCATTGCCGAGACGCTGCGCTCTCCAGAAGTCGAGTTATGACGAATAATTTCGAATTGGGAAAATTACAGAAACTGACTACATTGACCACCAAGGAAAGTGTGAAATATAATTTCGGCCGCCCCTAGACTCATGAAACTTACTTTTTTGCATAAAGATGAAATTCTGTCAATATTGTGGAAGCTCATGAAATATGGATTTTTCGCTTTTTTCTACGCCTCGACAATGGCGGTATCCTGACTCGCTAGCTCAACCTAATGAAAAGTGCAACAAAACTCAATTCAATGCGAATCGTGAATGTTTGATAATAATCGATAATCATAATTTTGACCTCTCATATTTTCCACAGTTCCAAACCAATCACATTTTCACACAATGAAATGAGTTTGCAGACCTCGCTCAAGTCAGAAATGATACCCCACACATCCCCTTAGATGACCAAAAGTTGTTAAT
The DNA here is from genome assembly GCA_949128115.1 of Anaspis maculata. Lineage (NCBI taxonomy): Eukaryota > Metazoa > Arthropoda > Insecta > Coleoptera > Scraptiidae > Anaspis > Anaspis maculata. The sequence continues at coordinate 104,054,861 of OX421962.1, read as the reverse complement.
TCAGGAAGCCCCCATCGTAAAATTGACAGCTCTACCTTGTCTCCCGACAGGCGCATAATTCTGACAGTGGCGACATTGTGATCAACAAGCTTTAGTTATTCAGACATGACATCAAACTAGATTCGATAGCAGTGTTTGGTGCTTGCAGCAAAAAATAGTGATGTCCCCCTTGTATACACCCTGAGTCCCGGACCAGCGGGGGGTAATCGGAAAGAACAGCGGGCCAAATTTTTCATTTTGGATCTAGGAACAATTGTGCCGAAGTTCTTGTTTGTATCACAAAATGCAGGATTGTACCAGATTATGTTGTACTACACGGGAAGCAAGCGAAAGGTGTGTTATTTTTCGGGAGTCGCCTAGAAACCATATGCCGGGTCACTGTGGAATTTGCTGGAGGACCTATGGAACATCCGAGAAGACTAGTCGGAAGTATAAATAAGCTCCATGAATCGCGCCCACAGATTCAGTATTGAATTGGAAGTGATCGAGTGCGATAGAAGCGAAGTAGACTCAGCGATATTCCTGAGTAAATAATTTTTGGCGTGTATGTATTGTAGATTGTAGTACGCAGTGATAAAAACTGTGTGTTCAAAAAGGATCGTCTCAATTATGAACGAACCCGTACGCAAAATACGTAACAATATGTTGGAAAACACTGTCAATCTACTGATAACCGAAGCTGTTGAAAATCAATGCGATGCAGATGATAATTCATTCTTTGATGAAGGGCAGCCACATTTCCAGCAGGGCGGTGCTCCTCCGCATTACATTTCACCAGTTTGCCAGTGGTTAGGTACATGACGTATTTCCTAATAGATGGCTAGGTCGAAGAGGACCGATTGAGTGGCCACCCAATCCCCAGACATGACACCTTTAGATTACTTCCTTTGGGGACATCCAAGATCTGTTGTCTATACTTCTCAACCTCAAAGTGCAAGTCACTGTTTAGCACAAAAACCGGCACCATGTTATCATAAGGGTGATTTTTACGCCCAAAATCCATGACACGAACGCCGAGATCTCCGAGTATTTTGGTGTATTGTTCAGACGCGTCAAAAGGATCACTGTACAAAAATTCAGCTTTAACGGAATTATTCCCGGTTTAAGGCGGTTTGAAACCGAAAATGCCTGGTCTCGAGCAAGCTGGAGATCCCAACGCGCGAGTAAGACAACACAATACATCCTTTTCGTATAAGGGCCAAGCCATCTTAGCGCAAGCGTCAGCAGGGTGGTACAAATTCTGACAGACGACAGTTAACGGCGAAACAACAGAAATTTTAGCTGTGTTTCGACACATATTTTTAAGGTTATGTCATTTCAGAACGTGATTTGCTCAGAAAAGCAGCTTCCTTATTAATCCTGCACTGCAGAAAGACCTAATATGGTAATTCCATGCTCTAATCGTCCTGACAAGCCCAACTGGAAAACAAACTGTCAACGCATCTACTGTTCCAAATATTCGTATCAATATTTAGGAAGGAGTCAAACAGTAATCAAAGTTGGAGCTCGTAATAGAAGATATTGGCAATATTTTGTACTTTTTAGGAGCGGCACATATTGGCATTTTGCTAGGTAATTGGCAGTTACCGCTAGAGACAACCAGATGTACCCAGGGTAGTGCAATCCTTCCATTTACATCTCAAGAGTGTTGTAAGTGTTCACATCATATCGCAGAGAAAGTCATTTTGCAAAATCATCGCTTATGTTTTTACGTTTTGAAATTATATCGAATGTAAATAGTAATATAATGGTGGGCTAATGGGTGGGTGAATCTATCAAATTCATAAAAAAGTTTTGTACCTAACATCGTTATCAATCACTTTTGCGTAGGTATGTTCTAGTCGAATTTGTACCAACCTGTTCGAATATTCAAGTACGCGCCGGGAATCTTACTCATTTGACAACCGAACGCAAGCGCACTGTAGTAGGAAAATAGTGTATTGATGGCGGCGCGGTTTTCCAGAAGTTGTCGACCGACACCAAAGGACCCCGCACGTTTTATATGAAAAAGTGGTTTCGGTGAATTTGGCTAAATTTTTTATATGTTGTAGATCTTGATTCAAGAAATATATTCCTGAAAAATTGGACCCCTCCTATGAACAGTTTTCCCCCTACACCCCTAATGAGGCCAAAATTAGGAATAGTCTCAAATTTTTTGAAATTCATGAAACTGGTTGACATCGAGCTTGTGATCAAAAAAAAATAATTAAAAAAATCCAAGTTGTGAATTGGGGTAGTTATCAAGGGGGTTGGGGGTCGAAATTGAGAAAATAAATTTAAATTCCGAATTTTTTTATTCTTATAAAATCTGAACAGGATAATAATCGAGAAATAATTTTGGAAGATCTAAATCCATTATTGGGGGTTATTCTAAAGGGGGCTGGGGGTCAAAACCAAGGGAACGGAGTGACATTTCGAAACTTGCGATTCCCATTATTGGGAAAATAATTCAAAAAAATCGAAACCAATGAGTTCTAGTGTTATTGAGGAAGTAGAAGGTTGGAATCAAGATAACAATGAAATTCTGGACCTTACAATTGATCTAGAAATTAAACTGGGTGAATGACAAAATGATAATAAAACCAATCTGCATAAGGATTGAGTTCTTCATTTCTCGACCATCCCTTTTTCCACCCACCATAATATCTGCCTACAGCCATGTCCTAGTCCAAATAAGAATTTGTCTCAAGCATTTTGAAATTCATGAAACTGGCTCGAATTAAGTTGAAGAATAAAAAATATAGGTTGTGAATTGGAGTAATTATCGAGGGCGGGGGTTGAAATCGAGTAAAGGACGTAGCATTCCAGGAAAAGGGTGATGGAGACATAATTTTAAAAAATCTGAATCAATAAATTGAGATGGTTGAGATTGAGGTGGAGTGATAGAACTTCAAATTCGAATGAAAACAAATTATGTCTGGGTTAACGATACCCTCGACGATACCTAATTGACTCTTTTGTGAAGAAACAGTTTTTAACATTATCTGCGGAAAATATCATCTAGTAAATGGCCTCCTAGACTTTGTCTAACGGCGTGCAGACGGGAAGTCCAATTTGTAATAACTTTCTGGCAGATATCGGGCTGCATTTTAGTAATAGCACGCACAATATTGTCCCTCAGGGCTTCAATGGTTCTAGGCTTGTTCTTGTATACCAGAGACTTCACATACCCCCACAGAAAAAAGTCCAGGGACGTAATATCGCAAGATCTCGCTGGCCAATGGAAATCACCGTTCCGCGAAATTGTTCTTCCTTGGAAGTTTTCGGCCAACAAGTCCCAAGGTTTCTCCTGCTGTTGTGGCACGTAGCCCCGTCTTGTTGAAAGAAGATGATTTTGTTGAGATATACTGAGTATTTATGTCAAAAAATAACAGTAAAATCTTATCAAAGTTCTATCACTCTTATTAAAAGACCCAATCTGAAAATTCAGATTTGAAAAATTGAGCCAATAACTTCCAATATCGATCTATTTTTGGAATCCCATTGAATCAACCAATGACCAAAAGCAGGATTTATGTTTATTTAAGAAAAGATAGTCCAGTCATTTTTTTTTGGCACAAGCTATATGATGGACAGCACAAAGAACCGTGGAGAGCTTCTCGAGAACTGTAATTAATAATGCTGTTGCAAGTCTCGATTCCACCCCCAACCCCCAACCCTCATTGTGGTTGTAAGTAGGTATCATAATGGTTCCTGATACAACTAAGGAGGTACGGGGTGAGGATGATCGAGAAACGATAAACTCAGTCCTTATTCACATTGGTTGTATTATCATTTTGTCATTCGCCCAGATCTTCCTAGTAAACTGGAAGTTCCAGAACTCCACTGTTCTCTTAATTTCGACCCTCTACCCCCTTAATAACACCCGAATTCATTGGTTTAGATTTATTCGAGCAATTTCCCCATTGCTTGTAAAATCATATATTATGGGAACCGCAAATTACGGAATTTCACTGCGTTTTCTTGATTTCGACCCCCAGCCCCCTCTAGAATAACCCTCAATTGATTGATTCAGATTTTTCAAAGCTATTTCCCAATTATTATTCTGTTCAGATTTAATGAAAATGAAAAAATCCGGAATTCTAATTTATTCTCTCAATTTCGACCCCAACCCCCTTGATAACTACCCCAATTCACAATTTAGATTTTTTCAATTATTTTTCCCATGATCACGAGTTTGATTTGAACCAGTTTCATGAATTTCAAAAAAATTGAGACTATTCCTAATTTTGGCCTTATTAGGGGTGTAGGGGAAAAACTGTTCATAGGAGGGGTCCAATTTTTCAGGTATATATTTCCTGAATCAAGATCTACAACATATAAAAAATTTAGCCAAATTCACCGAAACCACTTTTTCATAGAAAACGTGCGGGGTCCTTTCAATTCACAGCGACGATAGTGAGTACACTGGCGAAGTTAGGCGAGTTAAGCGAAGCGTTAACCAAGTGCGGTATCTAATTGACGTGTATTTAGTGGCTCTGATACGGAATAGCGCTGGTCAAAACAGCGTTCCAATAATAGCGCCGTGACAAAAAAGCGCCGGTCAAAATAGCGTCGCGTCGGAAAAGCGCTGGACGTAATAGCGCCGCGACAAAATAGCACAGGAATTAATAGCGTCGCGTCAAAAAAGCTCTGGACATAAAAGCGCCGGGACAAAACACCGCCCCGACACGATAGCGCTTTTCGCTTTTTTATGAGAAATATCGCTACGACAAAATAGCGCCGAATTGTTACCGAGGTAGGTTTTTCTGGCGTCAGTTGTTGACAAAAGTATAAAATATCCGTGGCGAAAGATCCAACAAAAGGGGTTGACGTAAGCTGATCGCGAAAATGAAAAGACGACATGAACCAAATTGTTGAGTTAATGATGCACAACTGATTATTGTTTGTAAGATGTGATTTTCATGAGTTTCACGATATCCTTCATATTATATGTAGGTACTCACCTACTACCTATACTATAACTATTCATACAGGGAGCTGAGCAGGGACACAGGTAATTGGTAATTGAAAATGATTTGCTTACTTCAAAACAAAACGCCTTCGTCTGAGTACAATGATTTTTTAATACGTTCACTGCCAAGCATATTTTTGAAAAAAGTCCCCCCTCCCCCAGGCCGCTCAAGAAAACAATACTGACCGTCGAGGTACATCTGCGAGTCATGCTTGTCCCATGTAATGCACGGCGACCGTCAGTTGGACCAGCGGTCAGCGGTGCATACGGACACATCGAGTCACAAAGAATGCTGGGCCCATCGGACCAGCGTGGCAGTGAACGTGTTGAGGGTGTTAAGCTCGGTGTTAAGGCTTTTTGAGCTGCTTTTTTGTTGCAGCGCTATTATTCATGGCGCTATTCCGTACGGGGCCATTTTTTCACAACGCTATTTTTTACAGCGCTATTTTGAAATGGCGCCATTTACTACGGTGCTTTCTTGTCGCGACGCTATTTTTGTCGGCGCTTTTTTGTCGCGACGTTATTTTTGTCAGCGCTTTTTTGTCGCGACGCTATTTTTGTCGGCGCTTATTTGTCGCGACGCTATTTTTCCTGGCGCTTTTTTGTTACAGCGCTATTTTGGTAGCGCTTTTTTGACCGACGCTGTTTTGACCAGCGCTATTCCGTATCAGAGCCGTATTTAGTAACAAACGGTGTGTGCTTAAATATTCGTCTCTTAATAATTATAAAACTACCCAACGCAAATCCGTAAAAAATATTTCAGGCATCTTCCGGACTTCTCCCGAAAAGCCTCCAAAGCTCTCATTTCCATTCCGACTTATTTCACTTGTATTTGCGAGAGCTTTAGAAAAGTCTATTGGCTTCGCGAATATTCTGACAAGTTCTCGATGCCGGCTCCTCCGCCAATAAGGCAGGTAGGTGTCTTACTCACGCGTCGTAATCTCCAGCGAGTTTCGTAACACTATCGCCGGGTTGCTGACTTCGAGTTTCACTTATATGGAAATAATTGACAAGCCAGGTGGCTACCTGTCCCATGTTCATCAAAGAGAAGGTCATATTGAACCGAACGCTATGGAAAAAGTGGCAACAGACACATGACCCTAGTGATAAGGCTCGATACAATAAAGCCAATAAGGATCTGAATGAACTCTTGAGCTGAGTAGGAATCGGAATGTACAAAATTACCTCGAGCAGTTAACTCCCACACAGGGCCGGTCCGAAAGGGGGGTGTGGGGGTTGTAACACCCCCCCCCCCTGTCGCGAACATCCATTCGGCAAAATCAAGCTCAGTCGGCAAAATCGAGATGAACTGAAATATTGTCCGTAAAACGATCTGGAAAAAAAAGTGCCTAACTATCACGCATAACGGAAAAGAAACTTTGTTGGTATCTAATAAGTTTGTGTTGTTTATTTTGTTGTATTACTGTGGTAGAACTACTAACATGAAGCCAGAATTGAAGTTCAGAAGTCTGATTTGCGGAAACATGAATAGTCATTGTGCTAAGCAGGTTTTCAAGGACGGCATTTCCCACTGTTTATTCTTTAAACGTGAGTTTCATGATGGAAACCAGTGAAGTAGGAGAATTGAAAAAAAAGAAAGGAATTCTAGAATCAAATATGAAAACGTATAACGTTTTTCAAAATTTCAAAATTCAAAGAACTCGAATTTTTTTGCAAAATCTTTATATTTTTTTCGAAAAAAGACTTTAATTCTCTTGCCAGCCCAGATTTGAATAAAGGTGGGTTCAGTCAGCTTGGTTTTAGTTTTAGTCGTAGTCGTTGTCGTAAATTTGAAAGTAGAAAGCACGCGTCATATACGCGGCGTTCATACAAAGTTTTAGTTTTAATTTTAGTCGTAAGAATTCCGAACTTTGTCGTATGATGCCGACTTGCAGGTTGCGTAATTACCGGTATAAGGTATGAGCATGGATGGTGATGGTAATGGGTTGTATGTATCAATAAAAAAATAGCATAAGCATTTACTTCGATTTCAGAGGAGTTGTACTCCTCGGGCAGTATTAATAAAAAATAAGCATAAGTATTTGCTTGGATTTCATAGGCGTTGCCAGGGAAAGACTGCTTAGCAACTCCTCAAAAATCTAAGCAAATGCTTATGCTTATTTTTTATTAATACTCCCCCTCATAAATGTAAGCAAATACTTATTTATGCTTATTTTTTTACGAGTTTTTATATTAATACTACCCATTATGAACACGGACCGTATGAAGATGAAGGTTCGCGCAGTATCATTCGAGCTCCTATTGGTCAATTCTTACGACTAAATCTTGCTGTATGAACGCTCTTCTCTGTTACGACAACGACTAAAACTAAAACAGCGACTAAATAAGCTGACTGAACGCACCTTAACTCATTTTTATCTGCACAGATTTGGCAGGAACTCACGCCACAAGAATCTATCTGTTTCTCTTCCGCTCTGCAGCTAATCCGCAGTCTGTTTCAGCCATTTTTTATGCTAGGAAATGCCGTCCTTGAGATGCTCGTTTTCGTAAATCTTTGTCGTGGATTATGATTCATAATCCACGGTTCATTTGTTGTGTATAATAGTATATTATCCAACAAGCGGGTAATGAATGCTTAAGCCATTACCCGCGACCCCGCGAGTAGAATACTATGCTTTATCTAGTCGTATTGAAAAATGCAGGCATGTATGCGCGGGATAACGCGTGCATTATTCAATAGGATTGGATGAAGTAATTTTCAGAACACTCAAACAAAACACCATCAGAAAATTGTCATCAGTGTTGGACTGATGTTGGTAGTTCGAAGGTTTTTTTTTTAAGTTTTGCATCAACACCACAACACCATACATATACAGCGTGTCCCAGTAAAGTGGAATCACCTCTATATTTCTTTCCCTAGCACTTTTTCAGAAAATTCCTTCAAGGGGTACTTATAACGATTTTGACTTGGATTTTGACCACTGTGGATCTGTTCGTGACATTAGTTTTTTGCTGTCATTATAATTTTTTGACGGATTACAATTTTTTGAAATTTTTTGAAATTTCAATTTTTGTTCACAGCAATAAAAACTAGGTACTTACGTGTTTTTCTCCGCATGGTAACATAATTTTTCTTGTTCCTATCATTACTTAAATAAATTCTGCAACTAAATTGGAAATGAGGAATAATTTAATATTGAAATAGGAAAAGAAAAAGGTTTCTTCTCAAATATAATGCGGACTAGAGAATTTATCTCATATGTTTAAATTGTCTGCCTCCTACATCGCGACGAAGGCGTTTCTGAAAGCCCCTTACAGAATGTGAAAGAAAATCTGGAGGTACGTTGCGGCCAAAATAAAGTGGACGACAATGTCAACGAGTTGGCTTGCTGTCATACGACGTTCAGGCCAGAATCCTGAGAAATCTGTCAACTGTCGTCCACTTAAAAAAGGCCGCAATAGTATATTCTTCCGCATTCCTGCGAAATAGGATCTTTCAGCAGCTGTAAGTTTTGGGGCTGCGCTTTCAAGTATCCTCATCAAGAAAAAGTCCAATACAAACAGGTCAGGTGACCTGGGAGGCCACTCAATTCCCCTTTTTCGACTGATCCATTTTCGTGGGACTGCCTGGAATGTCGAGGAACTCCTGCACGGTTAGCGTAAAGTGCGGTGAAGCCCCGTCTTGCTGGAACCAAGGCTGAATCCGTTCTTCTGGAGGAAAAATGACACTGATGATGGCCGGAACAATGAAATTTTGTGAAAGCTCTAAATAGCTATTCCCGTTCAAATTCCCGTCAATAAAGAACGGCCCAATAATTTGCTGTCCCACAATTCCACAGTCTCACAATAATAGTCGGCATTTTGAGATCTTTCACACCCCCTTAAGCAAATTGGTTTCGGTCCGGCCCTGCATACCCACAAATGCCACCAACTACTCACTTTGGAGGGCTACAAAAAATCTGAAACGACCTCACCAACACATAGGTACCTCCTATTAGAACTGCAGGGAACAAGTGGGCCAGGACAGACACTGAAAAGGCTTTGGCCTTTGCCGAGCCTGCCTGCCGATCTTGCTGCCGTATTTATTCCGTTAGCTAGAGAATGTTCTGCTGAAGAAAAAGAATGTATCACACAATAGGACCTCGATGGTCCTCATCAGTTAGACTCTTCGATCAAGAAGTTCATCAAGAAGGATGTTAAGAGGACCATTGGAAATCTACCACCGGACAAAGCCCCTGGATTCGACCCAATAACGGCAGGAGTGCTGAGGAGGCTGCCAAATTCTGCGGTGAAATCGATGACGACAGTTTTCAACGCCATACTCAGGATCGGGTGCTTCCATACACTGTCGAAGGTGACTGAGGTCATACCGATACTCAAACCCGGCAAAGAGGAAACTCTTGTGGACTGTGGACTCCTACCGCCCGATTAGCTTGCTGCCCGTGATGTCGAAGGTTTTCGAAATCCTACTATTGAGCAGGTTAAAACGGCTGATAGACGAAAAGGAGCTTATCCCGAAACATCAGCTTGGATTCCGAATGCAGCATTCCACGATTCAACAAGTTCATCGCTTAGCCACAAAAATCAGAAACGACCTGGAAACGAAGAGGTACTGTTCAGCTGCGTTCCTGGAAGTCTCGCAGGCCTTCGATCGGGTCTGGCACACGGGCCTTTTATACAAGCTGAAGCTCTGGCTGCCACACAGCTACCACCAGCTGTTGAAGCTGCTGATTCGAACCCACACAGTGCAGCGCGAGTAGTTTGGCTAGCCATCACCTATACCACTCGGCCACCACCGCTCCAAAGATATATCCGTCGAAATCTCGAAAAAAAACTCAAGCGCTTTCACAATACTTCCCCTTCTCGTTGGGTGGTAAACTGGAGTAAAATGGAAATAATTGTTGCAACAATTCAATCTATGGCAACCAAACCAAGTTTAAAGTTAAACTCGAAGTGAGTAACTGGGCCAAAGTCTTCCAGCCGTGTTGCTTTTTGTGGGGTTTGAAGTAGAGTCAAAAAGAAAGGGCAGGCGATTAGAAATGCTTGATTGGACCAGCTGTTCGGCCCCCATAGAATCGGTGTACGGTGGAACCTTGATCGATCAGGTCCCAGTAAGTAGATGTAACATTTCAAAAATTGATGGAAATGGTTCGACAAAGATTCTGAAGACTTTATCCGATTAGGATTTAAAAAAAAATGATTCGGCCTCTTCAAAAAATACAGAAAAGTAGCGCTAGCGGATAGAGTACACTACTTACGCAACTAGACAGATATTTTATTTTTGCAAGCGGACTATTTTTGTTACGTAGTCCGGTTGATAAGTTTGAAAGTTTTATTATTTTTTTTTTCTTCAGTATTTAATAAAAATATTGTATAATAAAAGTTTCACAACACTATAAAAATTGTTCCCCAATGTTTCCAGCAGGGAAAGTACCCATAATTGATGCTGCATTCCCGCGAATTATTGCCAGACTGATGCGTTGGAGTAAAAACTCGCTGGATCTTTTCTCGTGATTTTGTTCAGTGATCCGGCATCCTATCTCTCTAATGAATTTCAAACCATCCAAGTTCCAACATCCCATGGTTTCAATAACTACTGGGATGAATTCGTAATCCTTCGTGAGGTTGGCGTATTTCCTGGTTGATAAGTATATCAAAAACGACAAATTTCAGCCTAACTCTTCATGATAGCCCTTTGATCACGTACACGTACCTCATGTAGGCAAGTGCTTGTTCCAATAAAATATACCCACCAAACATGTTTACTTTTCAAAGAGCCAAGTCGGTTGAATAAAAAATGAACTTTGACTTGTACGTGTGTTACAACTACCTACATAAGCTCTGGCTCCCTGCACACACATCTTATTCGAAAAACTTCCCCGAAAACTCCGCGGCATCGCCGACGAAAGCCGCACGTTACGGTCGCGGCGTAGAGGATGAAGGGTGACGGCGTGACGCAAGCGCTGGGGTCGTCGTCGGTGGCGCTCAAAATGATCTGAATTTCAGCAGGTATATAAAGGATAACACGGGCTTATTACCATTCTTCGCGCTGGTGTTGGCCTTCTGATCTTCCACAAAGGGGTGGTGTGCGGTTGCCGATTTTGCCCTCATTAAGCACTCATCGGAAACTTCGGAAAGGTGAGTCGCACACACACGATTTTCCTCTTTGAATGTTCCCATATAGCAAGCCGAATGCCTTTAGTTTTTCCCGTTTCTCCGGCGCGGCGAAACTTATATCGGGTTGTGTGAAATTTTGAAAGCCCGCCGAGCGCCGACGGCGGCCGGCAAGTTTTTGCAACAGGTAGGCATTCATCAGAGTTGAGTTTATTCGCTGAACTTTTTTGACTACATCACTGCTGTTTTTTTTTGTGAATAATGTCGAGTTTTTTCTTGAAAGAGAGCGACAACAATTTGTTTTATAACAAAGTATTATACTGCTTCAGGATATTCATCTCCCTATTTAGTCTACCTACCTACAGTTTTGCAATTATTGTTCAAAAGAAATGTTTTCTTAAATTTAAAACCATCACCATTTGAATAATAAGGAGGAAATAAATCAGTCGAAGTAGGCCACAATTTTTTTTTTTCAAATTTACTATTATTCAGGTGAATCAAAAATTATCTGCTCGCTATTATCATTTAAACTACTCAACAATTGAAGTGACCCATTCAAAAAATTTGATGAGGTTCTAAGTGCCCTAGCTCTCGAAACAATAAGACCAATTCCAGATTTTTTTGTTCTCAAATACCTGCGCTCTTTTTCTATCACATGGTGGATACAGAATAAAGTTCAGATCTTCCGTGTTTGTTGTACAGGGCGTCATGTAAAACCCTGCAAAAACTTTTAAGTAACTCCCACTTTAAAACATATTTTGGAATATTTTCAACTGGTCCAGGGAGGTTGGTACCTACACCCATATTTTGAAACGGTTTTTCAATTCTCCTATTATCTTTCTAAACTACAGGGTGATTCGAAAAAAAGAACAACTTTTTGGTTTTTTGGTCGTAGCTTTTTTACTGGTTGGCCGATTTTCCTAATCTGTAGTTCATGTTCAAGCTGAAGCTTCAGGGAATAAGAATAGATCTTCGAAATTGATGTAGAAGAAAACTTAAAATTGAGAGTTTGCATCAAATGTGACGCAGATCTGAATTACTCCCGAAATCAGATTTGGAGATGAAATTCGTCGGAAATCAATTTGCTTTGAACTGAACTATTCAATCTGATCATTTGAAAGATTTGGCTCTGCTTGTATGAGAGAAGATTACTTGATTAGGGAATTAAATTACGGCTGCATGTTTTTCGGAGATAGTGAGTTTTCTTATGGTATCCCGTGTGCAAGTTTAGACTAGAGTATAGTGGTTGGTGCCAAATTGTTCCTTAGATCATGCTGAACTAGGATCGCGATGGCGAACATCTGAGACCCGCGACTGGGCAGCGGGAGGGGGGGTAAAATGTAATGAAGACATAAAAAATGTTAAATCATGAACCGAAAGAGGTACAGTTATGAAAGTTACCATCATACGTATTCACCATTTTACTCTATTGAAGGTTCAACAAACCTTAGTCAAAAATATCAATCATTCCCAGAGATATTTTCAAAAAAATTTTTTTTTTGTCGACATTTTATTGTTAAAAAAATCGAAGAATTTTGTAGATAGAAAATTGAAACTCTAGATTTTGACAATTGGTGATGTTAGAAATATAGTCGTGATTGAAAAATTCCTCGGCCTCCTATTTTGGGAAACAAAACCGTCAACTGTTTTCACCAGCTTGGCCGCCATCTTGGATTTTCTTTTGGTGCAGTGGTCACAAAAACGACAGAAGACTATGAGTATGGTAGCGTTAGATAATTTCAATACGGAAAGTAACTTCCCAAAGAGGGTAAGTTGCTTCTTTGGCGAGGAAAATTGCTATTTCATTATCTCCGGCCCCTGCGCGAATCCAGTACCAATGATGGCTGATTTGAAGCTGGAAGTGGCACAATACGTTTTGTACCATAAAACTTGATAGTTTGTGAAGTCAACCACCAAAATTTATGATCATGAATCAAATGGTTTATTGTTGGTGATTGGTTGAAGCAAAGTGTGCTCATTTTTTGCAGAAAATTCATAAAAACTGTGTTTTTAGTGGACATTACAAAGCTCTGGAGGAAGACCTGCGGCCAAGATTGATGGCAAAAGTCATGTTACTAGTTAAAGTGAGTATGCTCTATAACAAGTAGCTGTCATGAATGGTGTAGGTTTTTTGAAGATCTCTAGGGAACTCGCCAAAGTTGTTTTTTCATGATAATATTTTCAAGTACAGTCCCTTCCAAAAGTTTCTCTCTTCTCTAGGGACCAACTCTTTCGACCACGGAACATTTGCAACACTCGAACAATTCATTTGTTCGGTTTATTCGAAATCACCGCAGTTCACAGAGATGAAAGATGTGTGGTGGAGATTTTTCACAAACTCTTGAGGCAAAAGGCTCAGTGACTTTTGAGGGGGACTCAAAAGACACTGACTGTACTTGAAAATATTATCATGAAAAAAACATCTTTGTCGACTTCCCTAGAGGTCTTCAAGCGACCTACACGATTCATTATAGCTACTTGTTGTGGAGCATACTCACTTCAACTAGTTACACGACTTTCACCGCCAATCTTGGCTGCAGGTCTCCCTCCAGAGCTTTGTAATGTCCACTATAACTTAGTTTTCATGCATTTTCTCCCAAAAATGAGCACACTTTGCTTCAACCAATCACCAACAATAAACCATTTAATTCATGATCATAAATTTTGGTGGTTGACTCCGCAAACTATCAAGTTTTATAGTACAAAACGTATTGTGCCGCTTCCATCTCCAAATCAGCCATCATTGGCACTGGATTCGGCGGAAGCCGGAGGTAACAAAATGGCAATATTTTTCGACAAAGAAGTAATTTACCCTCTTTGGGGAGTTACTTTTCATATTGAAATGATCTAATGCTACCATACCCACAGTCCCCTGTCGTTTTTGCGACTACTGCACCAAAAAGAAATCCAATATGGCGGCCAAGCTGGTGAAAACAGTTGAAGCTTTAGCTTTAACATGAGCTTTAGATTATGAAAATCGGTCAACAAGGAAAAAAGCTATCACCAAAAAACCAAAAAGTTGTTTTTTTCTGATTCACCCTGTAGTTGAGAAAGATAAGTCGGATACAGAAGATGCAGAATTCTTGCGTCAGACTGATTTGTGGAGTTAGAAAATTTGTTGGGCTAGTTTTTTACCCCCCCTCCAATAACTCGAAGCCTCGGGGTGTGATTTTTGGCAATTTTAGATATGTAGTAGGGCACTTAATTCTGAACAGAATTTCAAATTTTCAGGACGTTCATATCTTTGCCGAGGTTTTGGCAATTTTTTTACCATGTTTCCTGTACTAAAACAAAGTTGGCCTTAAAATGTTTTAAAACAACGTATAAAGGCAGCATTTGGAACTTTGCTTGTGAAAATGCACTCCTCGCTCATTTCTACATGTAGTTTTAGCTGAAGAGAACTGAAAAATACCGACTGCGGTACCAGAGGCCGTCCAGGAACCATTTTTGAAGAATTTACCCCTAGCAGGTATATTAACCGCAATACAGTGCCTCTGGTGCGAAATCTTGCGTGGCGCCACATCTGGAATTGCAAAGGAGGGTCGTCTGAACACGTATGTAAAATTTCATGCTTTGATCACAAAACGCACAGATCATTGCATTTTGGGCCGTTAACCCCGCCACTACTATGTCTTCGGGTTTATGTTTTCCATTTATCTCTTACTTAAGGGCAGCGTGTGGGGGTGGCAGCATTCGGCAAAGTAACTGTTGCACAGTTTGAGTTAAGAGTTTCTAAATGTTCAAGGAAATATGGCAATCAGTGAAAATTGTGAAAGTTGCATTTTTTTTGTTTGGGGGCGGGAGCTGGAGGCGGCGAGTAATCAAAAGTGGCCTCTATTCCCATTTTTAGTCAGCTATCTATATAGCGGAACAATTAGATCGCTATGTCTTAAGGGTTATGTTTTACATTTATCTCTTACTTTGGGGGCGGCGTGTGGGAGCGGCAGAGTGTGGAAAAGAAATTCTTCCACAGTTTGAGTTGGGAGTTTCTGAATGTTTGAGGTAACATTAAAATGCAATTCAGTGGAAATTATTGAAAGTTGCATTTTTTTCTTTTGGGGGTGGAAGTTGGAGGCGGCGCCATGTCAAAGGTAGCCTATTCTATCTCATTTTTAGTTAGCTATCCATATAGCGAAAGAATTAAATCGTTATGTCTTCGGGTTTATGTTTTTCATTCATCTCTCACTTTGAGGGCAGCGTGTGGGGGCGGCAGCATTCGGCAAAGTAACTGTTGCACAGTTTGAGTTGGGAGTTTCTAAATGATAGGGAAATATGACAATCAGTGAAAATTGTGAAAGTTGCATTTTTTGTTTAGAGGCGGCAGCTGGAGGCGGCGGCTAATTAAAAGTGGCCTATATTTTTCCAATTTCAGTCAGCTATCAATATAGTGAAAGAATTAGATCGCTATGTCTTCAGGTTCATGTTTTACATTTATCTCTCACTTTGGGGGCGGCGTGTGGGAGCGGCAGAGTTTGGCAAAGAAATTCTTGCACAGTTTGAGTCAAGAGTTTCTGAATGTTCGAGGTAACATTACCAGCTAAATCAGTGAAAATTGTTGAAAGTTGCACTTTTTTTCTTTTGGGGCGGAAGCTGGAGGCGGCGCCATATCAAAAGTAGCCTATCCTTTTCCATTTTCAGTCAGCTATTCATATAGCGAAAAACTTAGATCGCTATGTCTTCGGGTTCATGTTTTTAATTTATCTCTTACTTTGGGGGCGGCGTATGGGAGCGGCAGCGTTCGGCTGAGAAAATGTTGCACAATTTGAGTTGACAGTTCCTAAATTTTTAAGGGAACATCTCAATCTGTAACATTTGTGAATGTTGCACTTTTTATCGTTTGGGGGCGGAATCTGGGGGCGGCGACTAACCAAAAGTAGACTATCCTTTCCCATTTTCAGTCAGCTATTTATATATCGAAAGAATCAGATCGCTATGTCTTCGGGTTTATGTTTTTCGTTTTAAAGTGATTGGGGGCGGTTTTTAGCAGTTTTTTTATGTCGGCGGCGCATATTGAAGACGGAATGTTTCTTGACTTACGTTTATAAGTGGCAACTATGTATTATTCAAAAAATGAGAACACCAGAGCATCAGGTCTGGTAGAAAGTGCAATATTATGTTATTTCAAGTTTATCGGGGGCGGTTTTCTCTATGTTGGCGGCGCAATATAGACATCTAAAATAGCCTAGCCCTCCTTTGGGAGTGGCAGCTATGTAACAGCGAAAAAATTAGAAAGCTAGGTCGTCTAGTTTGGGAGGAGTTCGAGGAACGGACGGACGGACGGACGGACGGACGGACGGACGGACGGACGGACGGACGGACGGACGGACAGACGGACGGACAAAGCGGTTGCAATAGCGATTTTCATCAAGATGGAAAATGCGCTAAAAATTGTGACTGACAAAGTTGTAGAGAATTAAATGCTCCACTAGAAAGTTTTTGAGGTCAATCATTAGCTTTTTTAGTTTAGCCGTGAACTGAGCTCGAAGTTGCGCGAAGATCCTCTTATAATAAAGTGGTTCTTTTGCAAAACTTACAAAAATCTTAGACTCAATGAAAAAAATATGACAATGTAGAGGATGAAAAACTGGATCTTAAAAACCAAAGTTTCATTCCACACCGTTTCGAAAAATCTGAGAAGAAAAAATAAAAACTTGAAAAATTGCTATTTGCACTCCCAGCTTCCACACTGAATGCTGGAATAAACATAATAAATAATAAAAAATGTAGACAGACAAGCTTGTAGAGAATTAAACGATCTATAAAAAATACCGTAACGTTATTTATCTTTCTTTTTCGATTTAGCTGCGGAGCGCTATCAAAGTTGGGGCACATGACTCGTGACGCGCCGCATGTCGCTTAACTGCTACGACGTTCCGGTGATTGTTCGATTGTTTATAAAACATGATGAAAGATTTTAGACAATCGCAAGCTTTCTTCAACGTCTGGTAACTATTGTTAAAAATGTAACTCCGCGGATGAACGCTTTGTTCTCTATGAATTTTCTTGTTCGGCAGAATTAAAACTGAGATACTCGTATTTTGTAACACAATATAATCATTGGAAAACGTGATGGGACGTTTCATAGTAAGACGTTTTTAACATTTTTTTTTTATGAACAATGATCACGTTTTGTTTGTTTATATGGCGGCGATATTGCATGGGAGCAGGACGGATTTTCATCGACATATGGTGGTGGCGCGTCTTCAACGGCACATCGCTCTTCATCCTCGTCGTTGTAGTCATCATCATCGTCTTCTGAGACGACAATGCGGGAAGCATTCAAACGGGTAGCTCCAACGGAATGCAATGGTGTGAAAGACCAACTGCTGCCTTTACCCGTCCTACAGCGCGCAGCGGCTTGAAATTTTATATACCATCTGTACTTGTCCAGCGAATACGAGTATCTCAGTCTCAATTTTAATTCTGCCGAACAAGAAAATTACAGAAAACATAGCGTTCATCTGCGGAGTTACATTTTTAACAATAGTCACCAGACGTTAAAGGAAGCTTGCAATTATTTCAAATCATTGCATCATGTTTCATAATCAATCAAACAATAACCGGAACGTCATGCCAGTTTGGCCACATGCGACGCGTCACGAGTCATGTGCCCCAACTTTGATAGCGCTCCGCAGCTAAGTAGAAAAAGATAGATACATGACGTCACGGGATTTTTTACAGATCATTTGATTCTATTCAAGCTTGTCTGTCTACATTTTCCATATTTGTCATGTTTATTTCAGTAATCAGTGTGGAAGCTGGGAGTACAAATAGCAGTTTTTCAAGTTTGTATTTTTTCCACTCAGATTTCCCGGAACGTTGTAGAATAAAACTTTGGTTTTTTAGGTCCAGTTTTTCATCTTCTACATTGTCATTTTTTTTTCATCGAGTCTAGGATTTTTGCAAGTTTTCCAAAAGAACCCCTTCATTAACAGGATCTTCGCGCAACTTTGAGCCTAGTTCACGGCTGAACTAAAAAAGCTAATAATTGGCCTCAAAGATTTTCTAGTGGAGCATTCAATTCTCTACAACTCTGTCGCTTACAATTTTTGGATATCTCTTGTCGTTCTCGCAGCATTTGAGGAGGAATGGCACGCGAACAGTTTTTCCACTCCACTGGACCGGCGCGCAACTTTGACCGCGATTAATGGCTAAACTAGAGAAGTTAGACGTATGCACCCGGGTACCGGTTGTCAGTGACAGTTTTCACATATCTTCCACCGCTCTCTTACCGTTTCAGAAGTAAACCGCGGAGCAGGTTTTTCCATCTTCTCAATTTTTTCCCCATGATTCCCGGGATAGCTAGGAATGAAACTTTGGTTTTTCTTACTGCTCTGTTTGTCATTCTCTACATTGCTATATTTTTTTCATCGAGTCCCTAATTAGTTCCAACTTTAGTATAAAAATCGCCTCATTTTACTGAGCTACCTGTGGATGACGCTATACCTAGAGAATTCAAATATTTTCAATAAATAACCTTTCAAAGCTAGTACGTAATTTCATGGAGTCAGTTCCGTCATACACTCTACAGTCATCTTACCACTGGATTACTGCTATTATTCAACATATGGCGCGCTCACACTTGCTTGTACCACTTATCTTGAACTTGATTATCTCAACATTTTAAACTTCAATTTGGTCCTTTCTGAAATACAGCCGCCCAAGTTTTCACCATTATCACAATAATAGGCTATAACTGGTGAGGAGGGAGAAATGAGGGAATGATTCAACACCCATGTGATGACAACATCATTCACAAAGATTGATGCCGATGACTTGAAACGTGCCTGAAATTCACACATCAAAGTAAAGGCGGGAAGCCATCTACTTCAGGGTGACTATACCGACCACGACTTGAAATCGGTAAATGATAGAATTAATTGCTCAACGATGTATCGTTCTAACAACGAAATATTCGGCTTCGCAGCCGGAACTGTCCGATAAAAACTAAACTAGAAAAAAAACTGTCAAGTTCATAGCTGTGGAAGCCACTATTCAGCCACTTTCCTCGATTTTTTCTGTTGAATGATTACGAAAAAATAAGGGGCGATTTTCCTTTTGCATATTTTTGGGTCAAGCAAGGAAGTCCTTGAATAATTCCAAATGTATTTAAATAAACCAAAGTAGTGAACTTTGAATATTGAAATACTTTCAAAATATTTAAATACATTTGCACTAGTCAAATACTTTGACAGTATTTAAATACTTTAGAGATAAATGCTTTTTAAATATTTAAATATTTTCTCATTACTCTAACAAAAAAAAGTATCTAAATAACGAAAATATTCCAATCTTCACAACTGCAACTTTAAAAATATTATTGATTATTTAAATAATATTTTGTCCTGGAAATGAAAAGTATTTATTATTCAAATACTTTCCAAAAGTATTTCGCCCAGCTATGTACCTATACCATTACCTGTTTCAAAAGTAAGTACCTAGCTATACAGGGTGTTAGGTACAGGTTATAACAAACTTTAACAGATGATTGCCTATCAAAAAAAAGACCGACTGGAAATAGAACTCATGGCCCTAAAATGCTGCACGAGTAACTTTTTTTTCTAAATTGAATGTTAAATCCGAAAACAACGATTTCAACAAACAATCGGGGAAAGTGATAATCGGGGAGAAAAAAAGGACACTCCCCCTATTATCTACACCTTGAAAATTTTGATACATCGCGGTATTGTTATTTGATGGAGACTTACTTAAGTAAATTTCATCCAAATTTGATTAAGATCGGTCCAACGGTTCAAAAGTTACGGTGGAAAATCGATTTGAAGAAGTCAACTAAACACCCCGTATCTTTTCAAGGAAGCACTTTGAAACCATGAGTTTCATTTCCATTCGGCCTTATTTTCGAGGGGCAATCATCCCTCAAAGTTTGTAATAACCAGTACCTAACACCCTGTATATCGTCGGATTCAGCTTTCAGAAACATAAAGTTTGCGATCAGAATGAACTGCAAGAAAATATGCATTCTAAGCAAGTTATGGCCCCTCTGAGTTCAATTTTAAGAACCGTTTTTTTTTACCGTAACTTCTGAACCGTTCAACCGATTTCAATCAAATTTCAATCAAAGTTTACTGATATAAGTCTTAATCGAACAACAGCCAAGCGTTTCATCAAACATTTTCAGGTGCAAAGATGATAGGGTACCTTCCCTTTTTCTCCCCTAATTTTAATTATCCTACTTTTTTTTAATGGTTCTAATTTTTCAATTTTTTGTTCAATCTATGTAAAAAAGTTGCTCTTTGTTGCTCGCAAATTTTTTATTAGAGGCTTCATTTTTGAGATATTTGGGTTTGAAAATTTGAAAAGCATCTCGAAAGCATCACTTTCAAAGGCCTAAAAATTCAAATCCAAGAAAATTTCTTGTTTGTTAGCAAAATGGTTGTTTATCAGCATAAGACACCTGGAAAACCTATTTCAGTATCATGAGTTTTAGTTGGATTTAAATTTTCAGGCTCTTGAAAGTGGTGTTTTCGAGATTTTTTTTAAACATTCAAACCAGAATATCTCGAAAATGAAGCCCCTAATCAAAAATTTACACAAGTAACTTTTTTACCTAAACTAAACATGGAATTTAAAAATTGGGACAATTCTAAAAAATAAGCAGGGGAATCAAAAATAAGGGCGAAAAGGGGACGGTACCCTCTATTATCTTTGCACCTGAAATTGTCTAATGAAACGCTTGGCTATTGTTCGATTACGACTTATTTCAGTAAACTTTGATTGGGATTTGATTGAAATCGGTTGAACGGTTCAGAAGTTGGAGTACAAAAAAAAAGATTTTAAAAATTGAGAGCTTTGAGGAACCACAACTTTTTTAGGGTGCACATCTTGCAGTTTATCCTTATCGCCAATTCATATTTTTGAAAGCTGAATATGAAATACCTAGTTTTTATCGTATATCGCTGTTATTATACTAGACATTACCTATTCTCTTTTCGTCATCTGATGAGAGTTGTTATAACTTTACTGAAGTCATTTGTGCATAATAAACTCGTTATAAAGCTGAACTTTTAGCTTATAATCAGAATTCGATTTGGAATGAATTTCCATCTTCAATAGCAACAACATAGTGTAAGCCTTTCAATGGAAAATAAAATGTCTTCTTGCGGAACCATGTTTTTATACAAGGTATTACTGAGTTGGGAAAATTAAAAAAAAAGATCAGTGAGCTCTGGGAAAGTTTCTAAATGATTGCTGATCATTTTCCAGTCTTGGAAAGGAGCTGGGATATTGGTAATTCATAATGTATCCAAACTGTCCATCTATCGTGTGATCGAATGAATTCTTATTTCAGGTAGGCTGTGGCCTGGTCAAATTAAATTCATGGGTGCGTAGCTACCTTCGGCTAGACCACCGCCTACCTGAAATAAGAATTCATTTTGATCACACGATAAATTTCACCCGTTCACGCTACAAAAAAAAGTTTCAAGCTGGAGCGCGAGAGGGAGCTTGTCACTTATTTTTTGATGTGAAAAGTCCTACTTCTGCATTTACAACATGGACGGGGTAACATGTGATTGTTCTATAAGTACGATCGATTCACGAAATAATGAACTCGATAAAAAGCTGCGATGAGAAGAAAATCACGAAAAATCACGAAGGAAAAAAGCGGCCACAAAATAGCCTCCGTTACTCTGTATGACGAGCCTTGAAAACTTTCAACTTTCCGTGTTAATTAGGTGCATTCTCAACTCAACCAAAAGTTGGTAGTATGCTGTCTGTTACCCACTGTGTGCATTTTCCGGTCGAAGAACAACGAGACCCTCTGAATGATCCAAACATCTTAAACTTTGTTACAAGTGGAGGAAATACATCAATTGTAATTGAACTAAATTAACAAATAACAATTATTGCGAGAGTTTAATGTAGCTTATTTCCAGGAATTGTTCAAGTTGAGAACTATAATCCTACATTATTGAAGGTCCAGGGATTTTAGACGTTAAAGGGATGAACAGCGGGCAAAAATGAAACCCAGGCGGATTTTCAAGCCTCGCCAAACTTAGTGGCGGAGGCAATTTGTGGCCGCTTTTTAAGTGGCAGAGGCCGAAGCAGAGGCCATTTGTGGCCGCTTTTACTTCCCCGACCCACCACCCAACGAAAAGAGGAAGTATTGTGAACGCGCTAAAAAAAATTTTTGAGATGAAGACGGTCATATCCATTTTGAGGTCCCCCAAGACGATTAAGAACATTTTTGGAGTGATGTCTGTCTGTCTGTGTGTGTGTGTGTGTGTCTGTGTGTGTGTGTCTGTCTGTAATCTGCTACGATTACAGCCGCAGCGTTGATCTGATCGACTTGAAATTCGGCATGCAAACATTGTTGGTCCCTGGAATGAGCCCATTAGTTTTTAGCTGTCATCTGTCAAACGAAAATGTCACTACCAAAGAATGACAGACGTTATACATCACGGAGCTTGACTTGCAATATACCGTTCGAGAGCTCATAGAAAACTGTATTCAGAACAGTTAAAAAATCTGTTGTGGGGCGACACAAAACTTTCCCGGCGGTATCCAGAGACGTCAGTAATGATTTTGATCGAAGTGTCCCTTTGGGAGGGGGCGATTCGATTTGGAAATTGATGAAAAAATTCTATTTAGTCGAGCGTTTAGCGGGCATCCTGTAACCATTGTTGAGCGAACAGAAAAAATGACAGGTTAGGTCAACTTTCTAAGGTGATGAAATGATCCAAAAGGTAGAACTTGGTAGCTAACTGTTGTGATATCTCAAAAATGCAATGCTGGTTCCTTATTGAAATTTTTGTTCCTACTTCAGATATGATGATGAAATTACAAAAACTTGATTGAAAACTTTTACTGCATCTGTGTGTCAAATTTCAACTCTATATTTTCAATTTAGAGCTTGGGCAGACAAACCCAGACCCAATGAGCCAACTGAGGGCTTCCGATCAAAATCATCCACCCAAAGTCTAATCAGATCATTCCAGGCTTAACTTAGGCCTCCGTACCTGATTTCGATTTGATCGGATCAATAATTCGGTAATTATCGTGACAGAACCGCTTAATTTGTACGATCGCATGAGTGGTTTTATATTTTCAGGAGGAAAATTTCCGGGAAATTGGAGAGAAATTATTGGAAAATGTTCAAGAACCAGTTATCTATTCTCTAAAAAAAACAATTCCAAGAAATCTGTTCACGGAATAAAAAGTTGGAAAATTTGCAGTTTTTCCAGAGAGGAAAACTCGGCGACTGTTGATCCGATTTCGAAAATTTTTCCTCCAAAAATGAGCTCAATCTTTTCTCCAACTTTTATTCACAGCATGTCTACACCTAAAATTAATATTTTGTGGGGCCTACCGCATGTAGAAGTTTGCATTGCGTTTTCCTCAAATTCACGGAATGTGCAAATTTCATTTTGAAAAAATTACAGTCGGAAAACCGAAACCGTGTCAACTCTGAAAATAGACCTGCACGACGCTCAATATAATCTACTTTCGATATCAGTTGAAATTTCCAAAAAAAAGTCGATCCCCGAGCAGGAATAAATTTTTGAGTGGAGTCCTGCTACAAAAGCGAGTCGTGCTGGTCGAAACACCGGCGAGAGCCCCTCCTGAGTGGCAACGGCCAGGAGAAATTTCAAAAATTCATTACGCCCAACTGGAGAATGATGGAAAACTGCAACTGCGGCCTCAATTTGACTCTTTTGTTGTGTTGCTTCCTGCCAAATCTGGTTCCAATCCATCGGATAGATTTTGAATAATTAATTGGTAAAGTTTTGAACTTTAACATTTTCTATTATTTGACAGATGACAGATAGGGCAATGTTTCTAACTGTTCTGAATACAGTTTCTCAAGGGCTTTCAAATGACAGATTGCAAGTTGAGTTCCGTGAGATATAGCTTCTGACATTTGATGATAGTGACAGTTGGGTTTGACAGATGACAGCCAAAAACTAATGGGCTCTTTTCAGGAAACAACCATGTTTGTATACCAAATATCATGTCGATCCAGTCAACGTTACGGCAGTTATCGTGGAAGATCACAGACAGACACACACACATACACACACACATACACACACACATACACACACACACACAGACAGACATCATTCTGAAAATGGTCTTAATCGTCTTGGGGGACCTCAAAACGGATATATCCGGTGAAATCTCAAAACTTTTTTTCTGCACGATTACAATACTTTCCCTTCGTGTTCGTGGGGGGGGGCCGGGAAAGTAAAATTTCCCTATATGTCATCTGTCAAATAATAAAAAATGTCAAAGTTTAAAACTTTACCATTTAATTATTCAAAATCTATCAGATGGATTGGGACAAAATTTGGCATCAAGCAACAAAACAAAAGAGTCAAATCAAGTCTGGAGTTGCAATCTTCCTCCATTTTCCAGTCGAGCGGTATGAATTTTCAAAATTTCTCCTAGCCGTTGCCACTCGAGAGGGCCTCTCGCCCGATTTTGACCAGAACGACTCGCCTTTTATGCAGGACTCAACTAAAAAATTCATTACTGCTCGGCGATAAACTTTTTTTGGAAAAGTGAAACTGATATCGAAAGTATATTGGATTGGGCGTCGTGTAGACCTATTTGCAAAATCGGCGCGGTTCCGGTTTTCTGACGGTAATTTTTTCAAAATGAAATTTGTATATTCCGTGAATTTTAAAAAACTACAATGTCAACTTTGACATGCAGTGAGCCCCACGAAATATTAATTTCAGGTGGTTGCGAATGGAAGTTGGAGAGAAGATTGAATTAATTTTTGGAAAGAAAATTTTCGAAATCGGACTCACGGTTTCCGAGTTTTCATCTCTAGAAAAACCGCAAATTTTCAACTTTTCATCCCGTGAACAGATTTTCACTTTTTTTTTTCAAACAAGGAGTTACTGGCTCTTGAACATTTTCCCAATAATTTTCTTCTCAATTTCCCGGGAATTTCCCTGTTGAAGATGTAAAACAGGCCTGGGTTATCGAAACCGGATTTGAATGATGGAGCTTAAAGTGAAGCCGTAATTGATGATCTGAACGATAAGATGATTTGGAAAAAGATTTGAAATTTTTCCGGAAAATTCGAATTTTTAAAATTTCCAATTTCCTGCAAATTATTCCATTCTTTCTGTGATGCCAGTTCCAGATCGTTCACCTTCATCCATGTACCATCCAATGCGTCTGACTGCCTCACTCGCTTTTCTTTCTACATAATTTTGGTTTCTTGTGAAAAACTGCAAATTTCTATAACTTTTTAGCTTGTGAACATGTTTGTGCCAGCTTCTTTTAAACAAAGGGTGAGTGATTCTTGAACATTTTCAGGCAATTTCTCTTGAAATTCTTCTAGTTTTCCGAGAGTTTTCCACTTCAAAATGAGTAACCGGGCCTGGCTTATGAAGACCGGACTCAAATTCCGGGGTTTATTTATTAATTCGTTTTAATTATTGTTTAAGCCAAAATGTTATGTTTTTTTTATTGGTTGGTTTATATCTCTTATTTTATAATATTTTTTAGTACGAAAGGACCAAGAATTTAAATGATGGAGCCTTTATTAGAGAAAATATTTAAATTCTTCAATCTTTCTCCCAAATTCTAACTTCCCACCCGAAGGGACGTCTCATAATAAAATTTCCATCCGTTCTTTGCTACTCGTCGGGGAAGTTTTGGGGTGACACAACCGATTTTTTCTCCGTGATTTTTGTTTTTATTTTTTTTCCTTGTTCCTCCTTCTTCGTTCCCCAAAAAATTCACCTGAATCTTCCGTATATTCTGAACGGTCCAGTTCATTCTTTCGTTAATCGAAGGTCAACTATTGCGGGTTGATACCGACGACGTTTTAAGATGATCGGTCAAATATAAACAATCTTTAACAACAATAAAGAATGCACAACTTGTGAAACTCTCCAAAATAGACAAAACGCATAGATGCCAGTCTTTCCATCATCATATCTTTCGATCTAATGAAGCTTTGTGCCAATTTTTTTTTTAATTGAAGTACATATCCAGACCTTTGTTACAGTATGACAGCGATTGAGAAACAATGGTTTATTATTTATTTATTTATTGAGTTCATGAACATTTTCATCGGCTATGAGTGCATCATGATTTTCAGTCAGGGAGGGAAATTTTTGTTTTCACAGTTTTCTATATACAACCAGCAAAGCAATTGGGGTCAAAGTATTGCAGAATTTTTTAAAACAAAAAATATTGATCCAGGACTTATAGTTTTTTGGATTTGATTTTTTTCTGACGGAACCAACAACTGTAAAGAAGTGGTGCGCGCATGCCACTCATATTTACTTTGCAAAATGCACTACATTACTACTGAGTCGGGCATTTTCCGTATAAAGCTGAGCTTTTACAGAAGTAATCAGATATTTGCTCTTTACAAAAGAAAAAACAAGGCACACGGTTAGGCTAGCCGAGTTATGGGGCTAAGACCGCCCTCAATGGTACAATGGTATTGGAGTAAAATAGGTATGATGGAGATAAAACTATTCACCTCTAATTTTTACATTGAAAAGGTCCTATTCCAAATATTTGCTCTGCTCGTGTCTTTCAAACTTTTAAATTGGTTGAACTATCTCCCATTTTAATCGCAAATCGCAGATGAGAGGTATTCTTACGTGTCACATACGGTTTCTCTTTTCCTTTCATTCCCTTTTTTTTGCATTAATGACTACTAGGCCAGTCAAATAGTGAAAGCTGGAGGGAAAAAACTGTTGGAGTTTTGGAAATTTGACAGTAATGTCCGGTAAGGTGTACTGATAAACATACTAAAAGTCCCCAGCTCTACCTATTGAGCTCGAGCCGCCATCTTGGAAAAATGGTCCTTCGATCCAGTTTTCTGCTTATATTGCGCTAATCATCAGAGATATTCAATTAGGTTTCATTAAAAATCAAGGCTATAAAATTGTCTACAAAAATTGCTCTATACCGATTTGTCTCTCGTATCTACTGATATTAATTAAATTAAATTAACAAAAAAAAATAAAAAAAAAGCGATTTTTTGCCTATGGCTGGAGATATTGTCTTCAAAATTTGTGAAGATGTTGGCAGTCTACATCAAAGCTGAATGTGACAGTTGAAATAGAAAGAAAAATTGCGAAAATATTTTTTATTTTATTTTTTAAATTAAGCAAAAATTTGGTTTTCGAGTTTGACATTTCCAACAGGGCGGAGTAAAGGTTTCAATCAAACATCAATCAGTTTTAATATTTACATATTGTAAGACAAGATTTCATCAATATTGTGCCTTCACGATCTTCTGGAATGCTCGATATGAATTAAACAGAAAGAATAATCGCTAAGTCCAAAAAGTGTTGTCGATTGGTTCTGAAGGAAACATTTCGAAACAAAAGACATCAGCAAAGGATATACAGAAGGTCCAAAGGTTATTCAACTGTATATGACCCCCATATTGAGGTGCCTTATCCAAAATAGTACAAAAGAATCAATCAAAATGTTAAAATCCACCCTGTATAACGAAAAGTAACGATACAAAATGAAAGTAGTAAAGCATACCTGGTGTCAAAAAAAAAGCCTTTACATTGCTGAAAAAAAGAACAAAATTGATCGATTTATTTGAAAGTTATTAGTCCTCAAACTTGACTTTACAAATTTCAGCCAGTGAAATAGGGAAAAGTAGAGAGAAGTAACTGTCGGAGTTTCAGAAATTTGACAGGAATGTTCGCTAAGGTATACTAATAAACATACTAAAAGTCCCCGCCAGTACCTGTTGCGTTTGAGCCGCCATCTTGAAATAATGGTCCTTTGATCAAATTTATTACCATTTTTCCAAGATGGCGGCTCGAGCACAACAGGTAGTGGCGGGGACTTTTAGTATGTTTATTAGTATACCTTAGCGAACATCCCTGTCAAATTTCTGAAACTCCGACAGTTACTTCTCTCTACTTTTCCCTATTTCACTGGCTGAAATTTGTAAAGTCAAGTTTGAGGACTAATAACTTTCAAATAAATCGATCAATTTTGTTCTTTTTTTCAGCAATGTAAAGGCTGTATTTTTGACACCATGTATGCTTTACTACTTCCATTTTGTATCGTTACTTTTTGTTATACAGGGTGGATTTCAACATTTTGATTGATTCTTTTGTACTATTTTGGATAAGGCACATCAATATGGGGCTCATATACAGTTGAATAACCTTTGGACCTCCTGTATATCCTTTGCTGATGTCTTTAGTTCCGAAATGTTTCCTTCATAACCAATCGACAACACTTTTTGGACCTAGCTATTATTCTTTTAGTTTAATTCATATCGAGCATCCCAGAAGCTCGTGAAGGCACAATACTGATGAAATCTTGTCTTACAATATGTAAATATCAAAACTGATTCATGTTCAATTGAAACCTTCACTCCGCCCTGTTGGAAATGTCAAACTCGAAAATCAATATTTTGCTTAATTTGAAAAAAAAAAATTAAAGATTATTTTCGCAATTTTTTTTTCTATCTCAACTGTCACGTTTAGCTTTGATGTAGACTGCCAACATCTTCACAAATTTTGAAGACAATATCTTTAGCCATAGGCAAAAAATCGCTAAATTTTTGATTTTTTTTTTGTTAAGTCAATTTTATTAATATCAACATATACGAGAAAAAAATCGGTATGAAACAATTTTTGTGGGCAATTTTATAGCCTTGATTTTTTATGAAACTTGATTGAATATCTCTTGATGATTAGCGGAATATGAGCAGAAAATTGGATCGAAGGACCATTTTTCCAAGATGGCGGCTCGAGCTCAATAGGTAGAGTTGGGGACTTTTAGTATGTTTAACAGTACACCTTACCGGACATAACTGTCAAATCTCCAAAACTCCAACAGTTTTTTCCCTCAAACGGAAAAATTTGTTCTAATTTGACTGGCCTATACGTATTTTATCTCAGGTCACATTTGGCAAATATGTTTCGATATCACTCCATTGAAGTCTTAGAGTATACTATTATCATTAATATTTTGCCAAGCAAGTTTCAAACAGTTTCCAAGCTAACAATAAAACAATAACGATACTTATTGTATGTGTGTACGTGTTTTATGTGTACTTTTTGAAATAATCTACCAAAATGATTTATTGCTGCGAAGACCTTTTTTTGGGCGAGGCTTCCTATTAGACACACCGCAAGGTAGGGGAGATGGACTGGTTGTATATTTATATATGCTTGGGCATGCAGTTTAACATAGCAAAAGTCCACAAGGATGGAGTTGGTGCTTCCGTCGTTGTGGCACTAGAAAGAACTAAGAGGAACAGTTTTTAGAGTTTATCTCGTGAACAGTGGCACTTGGAATAACACTGCTCCATGAAGAATGGTTGGGAATTTTGTCAAACTACATGTTTATGTGAGCTTACACAGGGTGTTCCAGTTTTAACCAATCTTGCTTGCAATCAAACTTTGGGATAAGATTCTTCCTGTCCTTCTGATTCAGAAACATACGTGTTTTTAACTCGCTTCCTAAAGAAGATATAGGGTGCCAAAGTTTACTTTTTTCGATTTTTCAAGATCAGTAACTTGAGAACCGTTCAACCAAATTAGTTTAATTTAGCATAGGTTGGTTTGTCGGTATCATCCACCCACCCGCCAAATTTCGAAACAATCCAACTATTGGCGTAGGAGTTTTGCGAAGAAAATTAATTTGAAAGGTTCTTCAGATGCTCCTAAATTAATGACTCCACCATAACTCCTACGCCACTTAATGGATTTCTTCAAGACTTGGCAGGTAAGTAGATAATACCGACAAATCAGCCTGAGCTTAATTTGAGCTTATTTGGTTGAATGGTTCGCGAGTTACAGATGTTTAAAAATCGAAAAAAAGTGAATTTTGCTTTCTTAGGAATGCTATATTTTTCTGAATCAGAAGAATGGAGAGAATCTTCTCCCAAAGTATGATCGGTTAAAACTGAAACACTCTATATACCTACATTTACATCCAGTTCCACCAGCGAATTTAATCATTGCTAACTATTTAATTGAAACATTTTCTTTGATGGATTCTGAATCAGTGCTGCTTGAATGACCACGGAAAATGGATACAAGCTGTTGTGGTCGAAACATTTTCCCATAATATTTCGTGAAAATTGTGTTTTCAGTGGTCACTAAGCCAATATGCACCAGAGAAAATCTCTCAATTAGCTAACAATGATTGAATTCGCTGGTGGAATTGGCTATTAGAGTCATAGACTGATACTCAGATTTAGGTTGGATTTGAATAGGTGACTCATTCTGCTACACTTCTTGCATTCAGACTTATCCTATTTCATCATGTATAAAAACCACCAATTATTCTGCAGTTGATAATGTTTATTCAGACTACGGTGCATAGTGCATAGGTACAGTGTGAATCTTCTTGAATCTCCTCGATTTAAAAAGATAGGTTTGAGGATGAGCCAGGCTAGAAGGAAAGTATAAATTTTTTATCGAGTTAAGCAACGGTTAAGCTTGAAGTTACGTAGGTACACGGCGTTACGTATAAGCATAAAACAACAATGTATAGGAGTAAGTTGTAGGCTGAAAATTAGGCAATAAATGCCCGGTATACGCCGTAAGTAAACGAGAAGAATTTTTATTATCATTGTTAGTTTATCGTCCATGAATTGCCCGATTGTGTAGGTTTTGAAACGAAAAATCTTTTTTATCCAAATATTTAGATACTTTGCGTTAATAGTAGATTAATTATCAAACCATTGCGCATTGTATGATTGAATTGTTTTCAAAAACCTAAATATGAAACTTCAAACTAACTAACTAAATTTGAACTACTGTTTTTAATAACCGTATTTTCATTATTTACGACGCAGAAACGACCGTGATAACCAATTTTTTCATGATACAATGTATTAAGAAAATTAAGTTTTCAATCAAATTTTGTTTTGTATAATATACGTAACATCATCCGCTTACATAACACCGCAGACGGTAGCAGTACTAAGATTATTCCTCGAAAATGCGACTTGAAATTCTTGAAAAAAAATTAGCTATGTCACTCTAATGTAACTGAACTGTCAGCTGTCACTAGCACTAGGATCCGCCTTTGGCATCCTAGTGGCGGGGAAATTATTTGAAAAGTCCTCGGAAAAGTCCGAAGGAGCTTTTGCATTTTACCGACTACGTCGTAAAGAACTTTATCATGTAAGAGAATAATAGCAAGACAGCATTGCCTGGCAGGCCATTTGCGAGAGCTCTGAAAAATTCCATCGACTTCGAGAATATTCTGTCACGCTCTCAATGTACGGCTCCTCCGCCAATAGGCTAGTGGACATGTTTTTTTTTTTATTTCTTTTTATGGAAGATCCTCCCGAAATTGTTACATTGGCAAGATGATTTTGTTTAAAAAAGTTTTTGTACATATAAAAAAAAACATGAAAAAGATTTGTCTGTTTGAATGACGCGGCAAGTGCGTGACGTCACATTTTGAAGAGCCAATAGAAACTCTAGTTAATGAGTTAACTCTGAAATAATGGTCCTTTGATCAAATTTATTACCATTTTTCCAAGATGGCGGCTCGAGCACAACAGGTAGTGGCGGGGACTTTTAGTATGTTTATTAGTATACCTTAGCGAACATCCCTGTCAAATTTCTGAAACTCCGACAGTTACTTCTCTCTACTTTTCCCTATTTCACTGGCTGAAATTTGTAAAGTCAAGTTTGAGGACTAATAACTTTCAAATAAATCGATCAATTTTGTTCTTTTTTTCAGCAATGTAAAGGCTGTATTTTTGACACCATGTATGCTTTACTACTTCCATTTTGTATCGTTACTTTTTGTTATACAGGGTGGATTTCAACATTTTGATTGATTCTTTTGTACTATTTTGGATAAGGCACATCAATATGGGGCTCATATACAGTTGAATAACCTTTGGACCTCCTGTATATCCTTTGCTGATGTCTTTAGTTCCGAAATGTTTCCTTCATAACCAATCGACAACACTTTTTGGACCTAGCTATTATTCTTTTAGTTTAATTCATATCGAGCATCCCAGAAGCTCGTGAAGGCACAATACTGATGAAATCTTGTCTTACAATATGTAAATATCAAAACTGATTCATGTTCAATTGAAACCTTCACTCCGCCCTGTTGGAAATGTCAAACTCGAAAATCAATATTTTGCTTAATTTGAAAAAAAAAAATTAAAGATTATTTTCGCAATTTTTTTTTCTATCTCAACTGTCACGTTTAGCTTTGATGTAGACTGCCAACATCTTCACAAATTTTGAAGACAATATCTTTAGCCATAGGCAAAAAATCGCTAAATTTTTGATTTTTTTTTTGTTAAGTCAATTTTATTAATATCAACATATACGAGAAAAAAATCGGTATGAAACAATTTTTGTGGGCAATTTTATAGCCTTGATTTTTTATGAAACTTGATTGAATATCTCTTGATGATTAGCGGAATATGAGCAGAAAATTGGATCGAAGGACCATTTTTCCAAGATGGCGGCTCGAGCTCAATAGGTAGAGTTGGGGACTTTTAGTATGTTTAACAGTACACCTTACCGGACATAACTGTCAAATCTCCAAAACTCCAACAGTTTTTTCCCTCAAACGGAAAAATTTGTTCTAATTTGACTGGCCTATACGTATTTTATCTCAGGTCACATTTGGCAAATATGTTTCGATATCACTCCATTGAAGTCTTAGAGTATACTATTATCATTAATATTTTGCCAAGCAAGTTTCAAACAGTTTCCAAGCTAACAATAAAACAATAACGATACTTATTGTATGTGTGTACGTGTTTTATGTGTACTTTTTGAAATAATCTACCAAAATGATTTATTGCTGCGAAGACCTTTTTTTGGGCGAGGCTTCCTATTAGACACACCGCAAGGTAGGGGAGATGGACTGGTTGTATATTTATATATGCTTGGGCATGCAGTTTAACATAGCAAAAGTCCACAAGGATGGAGTTGGTGCTTCCGTCGTTGTGGCACTAGAAAGAACTAAGAGGAACAGTTTTTAGAGTTTATCTCGTGAACAGTGGCACTTGGAATAACACTGCTCCATGAAGAATGGTTGGGAATTTTGTCAAACTACATGTTTATGTGAGCTTACACAGGGTGTTCCAGTTTTAACCAATCTTGCTTGCAATCAAACTTTGGGATAAGATTCTTCCTGTCCTTCTGATTCAGAAACATACGTGTTTTTAACTCGCTTCCTAAAGAAGATATAGGGTGCCAAAGTTTACTTTTTTCGATTTTTCAAGATCAGTAACTTGAGAACCGTTCAACCAAATTAGTTTAATTTAGCATAGGTTGGTTTGTCGGTATCATCCACCCACCCGCCAAATTTCGAAACAATCCAACTATTGGCGTAGGAGTTTTGCGAAGAAAATTAATTTGAAAGGTTCTTCAGATGCTCCTAAATTAATGACTCCACCATAACTCCTACGCCACTTAATGGATTTCTTCAAGACTTGGCAGGTAAGTAGATAATACCGACAAATCAGCCTGAGCTTAATTTGAGCTTATTTGGTTGAATGGTTCGCGAGTTACAGATGTTTAAAAATCGAAAAAAAGTGAATTTTGCTTTCTTAGGAATGCTATATTTTTCTGAATCAGAAGAATGGAGAGAATCTTCTCCCAAAGTATGATCGGTTAAAACTGAAACACTCTATATACCTACATTTACATCCAGTTCCACCAGCGAATTTAATCATTGCTAACTATTTAATTGAAACATTTTCTTTGATGGATTCTGAATCAGTGCTGCTTGAATGACCACGGAAAATGGATACAAGCTGTTGTGGTCGAAACATTTTCCCATAATATTTCGTGAAAATTGTGTTTTCAGTGGTCACTAAGCCAATATGCACCAGAGAAAATCTCTCAATTAGCTAACAATGATTGAATTCGCTGGTGGAATTGGCTATTAGAGTCATAGACTGATACTCAGATTTAGGTTGGATTTGAATAGGTGACTCATTCTGCTACACTTCTTGCATTCAGACTTATCCTATTTCATCATGTATAAAAACCACCAATTATTCTGCAGTTGATAATGTTTATTCAGACTACGGTGCATAGTGCATAGGTACAGTGTGAATCTTCTTGAATCTCCTCGATTTAAAAAGATAGGTTTGAGGATGAGCCAGGCTAGAAGGAAAGTATAAATTTTTTATCGAGTTAAGCAACGGTTAAGCTTGAAGTTACGTAGGTACACGGCGTTACGTATAAGCATAAAACAACAATGTATAGGAGTAAGTTGTAGGCTGAAAATTAGGCAATAAATGCCCGGTATACGCCGTAAGTAAACGAGAAGAATTTTTATTATCATTGTTAGTTTATCGTCCATGAATTGCCCGATTGTGTAGGTTTTGAAACGAAAAATCTTTTTTATCCAAATATTTAGATACTTTGCGTTAATAGTAGATTAATTATCAAACCATTGCGCATTGTATGATTGAATTGTTTTCAAAAACCTAAATATGAAACTTAAAACTAACTAACTAAAGTTGAACTACTGTTTTTAATAACCGTATTTTTATTATTTACGACGCGGAAACGACCGTAATAACCAATTTTTTCATGATACAATGTATTAAAAAAATTAAGTTTTCAATCAAATTTTGTTTTGTATAATATACGTAACATCATCCGCTTACATAACACCGCAGACGGTAGCAGTACTAAGATTATTCCTCGAAAATGCGACTTGAAATTCTTGAAAAAAAATTAGCTATGTCACTCTAATGTAACTGAACTGTCAGCTGTCACTAGCACTAGGATCCGCCTTTGGCATCCTAGTGGCGGGGAAATTATTTGAAAAGTCCTCGGAAAAGTCCGAAGGAGCTTTTGCATTTTACCGACTACGTCGTAAAGAACTTTATCATGTAAGAGAATAATAGCAAGACAGCATTGCCTGGCAGGCCATTTGCGAGAGCTCTGAAAAATTCCATCGATTTCGAGAATATTCTGTCACGCTCTCAATGTACGGCTCCTCCGCCAATAGGCTAGTGGACATGGTTTTTTTTTTATTTCTTTTTATGGAAGATCCTCCCGAAATTGTTACATTGGCAAGATGATTTTGTTTAAAAAAGTTTTTGTACATATAAAAAAAAACATGAAAAAGATTTGTCTGTTTGAATGACGCGGCAAGTGCGTGACGTCACATTTTGAAGAGCCAATAGAAACTCTAGTTGGCCATTCAATGACTGAAGAACACCTTCTCGTTTTGAACTGATTTATACCAAAAAAAATAATGAAATGCTGGAGTGCTATGGTTTGACCTCACATTTTGGTCGATTCTTCCTTAAAATTTACTAATTTTTTGCTCGTGCAGGCTTCGAATTAATGTCACAACAGTGTTATTAGTGCCACATGAGTGACAATACTGCCAGTGTCGCATGCCATATGTCAACCCTACGTCAAATAATCTAGTTTTTTTTCAATACAATTTTGCTTCATAATACATAATAACTCCATGCAATGGCATCAAAAATAAGTTCCTTGTGATAAAGTTGTGCTCGCATGTGAAAATACACCACTACGTAATAGATCCAGAACGAATGCTTTGGTCGAATGTCAAATGCGTTCCCTTCTCCTTCCTCCTCCCCACCTTCTAGCCCACTTTCAAGCTGTGACGTAGCATATTATTCCTGATTTGAATAAAAAGCCGCATCCACATAGGATTAGTGCAGTTGGACTGCAGGGGAACTGCGTAGGTAATGAACCAATCTTACCACGAGCGTTCACATAGAATTAGTGCGGAACTAGCAACTCGACACGTCAGCTGCCGACTTGACGCAACAACCGTCAAACGGCTCTTTCTTGTAACGTCTAAAATTTGGCATTCGCATCTCACAGTAGCAGATTCGCATTATCAGTCAAGTCATCACGCCGCAATAATAGCTTAGCAACGGAATCGTGAATTGTGATTGGCGATGGCAAGAAAATTGGCACGGGCAGTGCAGAAGATCCCTGGTGCAGAATGCCAGAAAACTTCAAACTTCTGCCATCTCAACTGCACTCCCACTGCCACTCGTTTCTTACCGTAAGTCTATGTGAACGCTCAATGCGAAAACCTATAGTTTAGCTTTTCTACCATACCGTTGCCACTGCACTAATCCTATGTGGATGCGCCTTAAGTCTATGTGAACGCTCAATGCAAAAACCTATAGTTTAGCTTTTCTGCCATACCGTTGCCACTGCACTAATCCTATGAGGATGCGCCTTAAGTTCACTTTCAAATTGATTTTTTACCGAAATGAAATCATATTTCGAAAAAAATTTGCAACTACAAATTCGTCATTCAGATATTTATCAGGTTCATGATACTTTTATACTGAAATGCGATTGATGTCCAGTAGCCTATTGTGCAGATGTGTCTTATTCGCATGTCGTGATTTTCAGCGAGTTTCCAAAAAACGTGTTTGGTTTTCTACTCCGTTACCTATGCAAAAATTATTATGCCCTGCATTTTTGTAGTATTTATTTCAAACGTTCACTTCAATGAAACAAATTCATTAACGGCTACTTTCTGCACTTTACGCTGCCTAAATGTTTGAATAGTGCTATTTTTGCGAAAAATAAATACTTCTTTTGTCGGAAAATTGCCTTTATCACGCACAAGCGAGCAATTTTTTGGCGGAGGCGCCGGTCGAAGCGGAAATTAAATCCTTTGTTTGCCATAAATGTGGCTTTTTTAATCTGCAAATTGATCAAACGGAAAATTTCGAGCACACGCCGTTTACCCTTTATCTTGCATTTCCATTACCTGCCCTACATATGGCAACAATTAAATATCTGGCATTGCTTTTGGTAGAAATCGTCTCGCTCCAGAGCTTTATATACTTACTCATGAAGTACGATGATACTTATACAAGAATCTATAGGTACATCTACCTCTTATAGGTATTATAGTATCAGGCTTTATTCCAGTTTCTCTCAATTTACAAGACATTTCAAAGCACTTCAAAAGTTATATAATGCATTTTCTTTACGTCTTATGCACGCGTGGGAGTATACAGGGTATCTCAGAATTGATGGCAAAAAAAGTAACCATAAAGTCCTTCAATGGTTGAGATCGGCTGTGGGGCTTTTTTTTTAATTCAACATTTGTTTTTCGTTACTTGCCGCTGATGGAATTTTTCTGAAATCTGACTTGAAGTCAGTCAAGCCATTGGCTTTGTCAAATTAAAGCTTGGTGTGTAAAGCCTTTTATAAGCTATTCGCTAAAAAAAACCACATGATCAAAAGTTAGATTAGATTAGATTAGATTAGAGGTTTATTTCCAACAGGCCTGAAGCCCAAATACAGGAAATGTGCGCTAAGAACCGAACAGTCACAGGTGAAAGTATACAACATAAAAAAATACTAAGATATAAATTTCAACAAAATGTGCTGACGAATATCACAAAAATTATCACAGAAAATATCACAGTCGAAGCAAAACAAATTTAGACCATTACACATGCTATAAATAGGGCTTCGGATAAGCGCGTTGCTCTTGGGCGGATCACAATAAAACAACCTTGTTGATCTGGCGTTCAAACGTGGAACAAAAAAGTTGATCCGCCCAAGAAGCTCCGGACAGTCAATTACATTTTGAATTAAATTATAACAAAATTTGGCATTAGAAATGGCATGTCTTGCCTCAAGGGAATAAAAATCATGTCTAGATAGCAGAGCGCTGTGATCAAATCCTTGAGGAGGATAGGTGCCATCTAGCATGAATGATAAAAACTTTAAAAATCTTCTTTGGACTGACTCAAGTCTGGCTATATGAGTGACGTAGATGGGGTACCAAATTAAAGAGGCGTACTCAAGCTTAGATCGTACAAAGCTGCAATACAAAGCCCTCAGACACGAAGCACTTCCAAGCTCCCTGCAGTTGCGATACAAAAAGCCAAGTGTCCTCAGCGACGAGGACACAATGTCGTCAATGTGACTCGAGAAAGAAAAACTGCTGTCAAAAACGACACCCAAATCTCTTGTGACCCCGCTACGCCTAAGAAGCACCGGACCAACCGCATAATTGAAAGAAATCGGGTCAACTTTCCTGGTATAAGTTGCAATCATGCACTTGTCAACATTCAAAGACAAACCGTTCTGGCGACACCATTCCGATACGGAATCAACGCATCGCTGAAGCCTGACACAATCAAGAACCGTATCG
Organism: Anaspis maculata; assembly: GCA_949128115.1. Taxonomy (NCBI): domain Eukaryota; kingdom Metazoa; phylum Arthropoda; class Insecta; order Coleoptera; family Scraptiidae; genus Anaspis; species Anaspis maculata. The sequence continues at coordinate 104,016,727 of OX421962.1, read as the reverse complement.
ACTCTAGAATATATCTTTAGATCGTCAGCAAACAGTAACTTGTTGCAGTCGATCGACATGTCTATATCGTTGATGTAAATTAAAAACAACAATGGACCCCACTTAGCCCCCTGGGCAACCCCAGAAGTTGATATATATGAACTGGAACTAGTAAAGTGACACGTGACACGCTGAACTCGGTCAAAGAGGTAAGAACGAAACAAGAGCAACAGAGATGGTGAAAACCCAAGTCTGTCTAGCTTGTGCATCAATAAGTTAAGATCTAATTGATCGAATGCTTTAGAAATGTCCGTATACACCACGTCAACCTGGCCTCGGGAGTCCAAAGTCTCGGATACAAACTGTGAGAAACACGCCAGATTTGTAATTGTAGATCTTCCCTCCATGAAACCGTGTTGGAAGGGAGAGATATGTTTTTTCACCTGTGGATAGATTTGATTGTAGAGGATAGTGTCAAAAATCTTGGCGAAGTTGGAAATCAGCGATATTGGGCGGTAGTTGTTAAGGACTGAAGGATCGCCCTTTTTCAACACCGGACAGACCTTGGTCCGTTTCCAAGTCTTGGGGTACGCTAAGGTTGTCAGGATTAGATTGAAGATGAATCTCAAAGGATCGGCAAGGACACAAGCACAGTCGCGGACCAGGAAACCGGGCACCATGTCCTCACCCGAAGTCATACCGTTCCCAATCCCTCCGGCAGCCGCCACAACGTCATCCCTAGACACCAGCCCAGCAGTGATACCATCCAGAGACGCACGCTCCGGAGTAGACAGCGGAACTTGACTGTTGAAGGTAGGTAAGGTGTAAACACTTTTGAAATATTCAGCAAAAGCTTCAACTATGGACTCAGGATTATCATACTCGACCCCACCAGAATCTCTCATGAACCCAGGAACACTGGACCCACCCTTCTTACCACGAACAAAGGACCAGAATTTACGAGGGTCCAGTGTAATATGAGCAGCTGTCTCCCGCATAAAGTCCCGATAGTCGCGCCGAATCATGGCCCTGGCGGAGGTCCTAATGCTTTTAAACTTCTCCAAATAGAACGAAGTACGATGTTTTTTATACATCTTATGTGCCCTTTCCTTGCGGCGCAACAGACCCACCACCTCACCGGTAAACCATTGTGGATGTGACCTTTTCCCTTTAGCAAAAGTTGAACCAACCTGGCCGGTAGCGCGGCGGACTCAGTCTTTGGAAGCAATTCCAGGGATCGTAGCTTCGAATCCGGCTAGGAGGTACCGCGCCAGTAAGTACACGGATACTCGCCCACCGCCAAAAAAAAAAGTTGAACCTCGAGGTGTCACATCTCTAGGAGCCGAGCTCCTGAGAACAAATTCCAAAGGAGGTCTTCACATCAAACAGGAAGTCTATAGTTTCTTGTTCTGCTATCATTTCTGGGACACCCTGTAAGCAGTGTCTCGTTTTGACTATTAGAGCGCATCAAGCCGCTTCATAAAAAGGTCAGGTAGGTCAGGTGATATCCGAAACAATTGCGTTTCTAATTGGCCCCGCATCCAGCAGAAAATGTCAATTTGTGACGTAAATAATCATTATCACCGTCTCGGGGGTGGGTCTTCGCCAAGGCTATAGGTTTTTGCCGGCCACAAATTATGGCGAAAGTCCGTGATGCCGTGAAGAAATGGAATGTAAAAAGGAAAAACTCACTGCCCAAGAGGAAACTTATTCTTCAGATGGACAATATGGATAGTGGGACAATAATTTATGGAATTTAACTTGATGTGGATCAGAAGATGTTGCCTTTTGGGCGGTGAGCCTTTTCATCCGAATAGTATCCTGCCGATCTTCGACATCATTCATTAGTAGCCGCCAAAAACCCAACAACCTTAGTAGAGACCCACCAACCAGTAAAGACAATGTCCCTTATCGTCCACACTGCAAAGCACTCCGAAGAAACTCACAATTCCTGGCGTATACTTAAAAATTTTCACTTTCGCGTACATGATACCTTGACACGATGACAAGGTGTCACATTAAAAATTGCACGTGTAGACAACTGGCTGACATCCCCTTGTCATCCAATCATTCGTACCAACACAACACAATTTTTCATAGCTTGATGAAATGATGACGGCTTCGTAAAAATAACCCGAGTAAAAATCTGGAATTTTTTCCGAAAGTTGAACATGGCTGAAAAGTGACCACTTTGACACACCTTTCGTTGTCACCCTGTATATAAAGTATCCAGTCATTAATCACCCGCCCTGATACAGCGCCTTGTAGCGAAATAAATGCTCTTTCATCAGACATAATCTAGTTTTTCAAAATCGGTTCCTTTTTCTCCGAGATGCACCCACTCAAAGTGAGACGAAATTTTGGGGTGGACCACTTCATCTGTTGATGTGTTTAGTGCTACTTCTTAGCACGTAAAATTGAACTTGTCAAATTTCAGAAATATTCTTGAATCATTCGGAATGAATAGGGTCCTTGCACGATTTTTTTTTATTGCCTCCAATGATGCTTTGGTAGCCAAATAGCACCTAGGGGGCATAGGGTCAAAGAAGGCTTGGCCGTGTGCAACTTCGTGAAAATATATAGAGATATGTCCTAATCGACTCCTGGGCGATCAAGGACCATGGAAAATTATAGTGGAACATTGACATCTGCTGCAGGCAAATATGGTGGAGGCGCCGAAATGAGCTTTCTCTGGTAATAAGAAACTGGCTGTAGCTCGTTTGTTTTTCAACGGATTTCAACATCTGGAACGTCATTTTGTAGACAAAAAAATTCTCTTCTTATTTCATACCTAAATTGATAAACGTCATTTCGGGAAACTGTCAAAATTGTCTTTATAAGATTTGCTAAACTCCGGCCTTTTTTCCAGGTTATCTGATATTTTTGAAACTTGGCAGTATTATAGATCTTGAGGTGTCTTTTCCGAATTTCTACTTTTCCACTTCGTATATTTGCCGTCTTGGCCGCCATATTAAAAAGATGGCGCCCTAAAAACACTTTTTTGTCAATATCTTAATTTCAGTCAACGTGAGGTAGAAGCGTTTGTATGCGAATGGAAGCTTATTCAATTCTCTATAATTTGACACCTTACTCGTGTACGTGCTATTTCCGGTTCTTGGGTTATGGCTTCTAGAACTACCTGAAGCATCAACTTTTGTGATCCAATCAGCATATCAAATTGATCTTAGCTCCACGTGGCAGTCAAATTGACCATAAATAATGATAAGTTGTCAACCACAGACCATTAATATCCAGAAAATGAATCATGGTAACGGTTGTTATGCAACTACAGGGTGAACTCAAAGGGAAAATTGACTTTGAAATGGTATAACTTGAGAACCGTAAGTCGCACATGAGTGATTCTAATGTCAAATTTTAGAGAATTTAATAACCCTTCACTTTTGATATGAATCCTGGAATTTTATGACGAATTTTCCGAAAATTTTCTGAAAATATGTTTTTTTGTACGCCACTTTTCCAAAATAATGGGCAGAAAAGTTTTCAACCACAGACCATTAATATCCAGAAAATGAATCATGGTAACGGTTGTTGTGCAACTACAGGGTGAACTCTAAGGAAAAAATGGCTTTGAAATAGTATAGCTTGAGAACCGTAAGTCGTACATGAGTGATTCTGATGTCAAATTTTAGAGAATTTAATAGACCTTCACTTTTGATATGAATCCTGGAATTTTATGACGGATTTTCCGAAAAATTTCCGAAAATATGTTTTTTTGCTTTCCAAAATTATGGGCAGAACAGCGGAGATACGAAGTAAAAATGTGAATATTCTGAATGATGACCCCAAATTCCATCATAATAATGAGTTTCGAATGTATCTGATATCTTTCAAATGCTATATTACCTTTATTTCTTTCTAAAGTCAGTTTACTTCCACAGTTCACCCTGTAATTACACAAATAACATCACCATAATCGATTTTCTAAATTTTGATCATCTATGGTTGATGGCCAAAAGCTTTTCATGGTTAATTTGCTTACCATATGACGGTGGTATCAATTTAACATGCTGATTGAATGCCGAAAGTTGATGCTTCCGGAAGTTCTGAAAGCTCTAACTCATCTCAAGAACCGTAAATTGCACATAAATGACTGATATGTCAAATTGTAGAGATTTGAATGGACTCTCCTCCGCATATACACGTTTCAATCTTGAGTCAGTTGAATTCAAGATATTGACAAAAAAACTGTTTTTTGGGCGCCATCTTTTCAATATGACGGCCAAAACGGCAAAGATACGAAGTGGAAAAGTAGAAATTCGGAAAGGGCACCTCAAGATCTTTGATACCGCCAGGTTTCTAAAATATCGGATAACCTTGAAAAAATGGCGGAATTTAGCATATCTTATAAAGACAATTTTGACAGTTTCACGGAATGATATTTGTAAATTTAGGTGTGAAATAAGAAGAGAATTTTTTTGTTCACAAAATAACGTTCATATTGTTCATATTTTGGCGCCTCCACCATATTTGCCTGCAGTAAATGCCAATATTCCACCATAATTTTTCACAGTCCTTGATCCCCTAGGAATCGATTAAGACATAACTCCTTATATCTTCACGAAGCTGCACACGGCACGATCTATGCTCCCATACTATGAACGGTTCTTCGAAAATCTAAATATACCGTATGTTCGTTAAAATCATGAATTAGGGCAGGCTATGGAAGTAGAAACGTATGTCGTGAATTTATCAATAATCACTCAAATTTGATGTCAACATGATGAGCCGTCGTCATGGAATACATTTTGGACATACGTTTCGAAGTTCACAGCCTGCCCTAATCCATCATTTTAACGAACATACGGTATTATTGAATTTTGTAAATTTAAAACACAAAAACTGTTAGGGATGCAACTTCCATGCACCGATGTGTCAGCTGCGGGATGACGTCAACGTGCCCCGGGCTGGGGCTACTTGATTCTACACTAACAGATTGCGACTACGAATTTTAAATGTTTGACATAATCTCACTGTCACCGTCTCAGACGTCTGAGGGGCTGACGCTCAATTCAGGTTGAAAAGCGCGTAGCACGAGCTTGGGGATGTAGAGGAAAAAATCCTCTTGGTATCCCATACCATTTTTTGGGAAAAATATCCTTTAAAGCTGTCATAGTGGTCGAGTTCTTCTATGCAAAAATACGGGATTTTTTCAAAGTTTTTGGATCTTTTTGATATTTGGCATTTTGATAGATTCTGGTTTGGCCCTCTCGAATTTCCACCTTTCAACTTTCAATTTCAATCCGTAACGCCGCCATATGGAAAAAATGGCGGCCGAAAAACACATTTTTGACAATATCTCGAATTTGATTAATGTGAGGTCAAAAATGTTATAAGGATATGAAAGCTTAATCAATTATCTGTCATTTGACATCTCAACCATCTCCATGCGACTTGCGGTCCTCGAGATATAGCTTCTGGAAGCATTGAATTTCGCTATTCCAACACCACGTCTATACCTACTTTGCTCCATCCACATGTCACAACCAAGTTCACCGTCGACAGCTCTTCGCTATTAGTTGCGGAAGATAAATCACTATCGTTTCAGAGATTCACAGAGTGTACTCGGAGGTGAAATTGGTGTTGGAATAGCGAAATTCAATGTTTCCAGAAGCTATATCTCAAGCACCGCAAGTCGCATAGAGATGGTTGAGATGTCAAATGACAGATAATTGAATAAGCTTTCATATCCCTATAACATTTTTGACCTCACATAGATTAAATTCGAGATAATGTCAAAAATGTGTTTTTCGGGCGCCATTTTTGTCAATATGGCGGCGTTACGGATGGAAATTGAAAGTTGAAAGGTAGAAATTCGAGAGGGCCAAAGCAGAATCTATCAAAATCCCAAATAGCAAAAAGATCCAAAAACTTTGAAAAAATCCCGTATTCTTGCATAAAAGAACTCGAATACTATAAGAATAAGAATAAGAATAAGAAGGATTTATTTCCAACAGGCAAAAGTGCCCAGTCATAGGAAAATACAACAATAGATTAATCACAGAATAATATCACTAGTCACAATAATTTAAAATACTGGTCTGTATAACATTAAAGGAATCAAAGAAAATATCACAGTCTGTCGAATGTCTATTATAATTGCTGCACACAGTGCATACTGCATACTATGACAGCTTCAGAGGATATTTTTCCCAAAAAAACGGTATGGGATACCAAGAAGATTTTTTCCTCTACAGATTGACGTAACAAATGTAACCGTTGTGAAATGGAAAAGCTACTAGCATTTTTTTGTTAGAGTTCCGGGCGGGACTCTTTTTGGCGCCTCCACCATATGTGCCTGCAGCAGATCCCAATGTTCCACCATAATTTTTCACATCCCTTGATGGTCCAAAAATCGACCTATACAGCCTCACGAAGCTGCACACGGCAAGACCTTTTGCGCCCCTATGCCCCCATACTATACGTTTTGGATGATTTTATGAAGTAATCGTCTCAATATAAAATTTATGCAAGGACCCTATTTGAACGAAAATAGCCGAAACAGGTGAAATTTATCTGCAGGGTAAGTTCCCGGGTGAGTTGAGCAACGAGATATTTTGGAAGCCTTCATATTGCGTCTTGGTGTGGATTGGAAAAATAATTTCTTCCAAAACTTATCACGTAGTAAAAAATGGCACTGAAAAAGCTTTCATTTGCTTTCCGATGCATCTCTCTACCTCGATTCAATAGGCAGTATTGGCCTTGCGAAAAGTGGTCATAGGTACTGGACTGAACAACCCTGTATGTTATGCGAAGGAACCAGATTCCTCCAGAGCAAGTTTGCGTCACAGATTTCTCACAGGCTGCGAAAAACATAACCAACTATCAGGACGATCAGAATATTGACCTCGTCAAAAGCTTCCGGAGTAGTACCATCAATTCCTGCAAATGTCTGGCGCACGCTGCCGTTTTCGCCACTGCTGGAATTGGAATAGCACAATTTTCCCGCCGTGAAATATTCCTGGCGCGCGAGATCTCGTTAAATCCCATTCCGAGACCCCCACCGCCGAGATTTTATTTCGCAAAAATTTGGAAGTACAATCTAGACTCCGCAGTCCGCACACATACCAGTTTTATTTACGACACGCGAATCTATCGGAACCATAAACTCAACACGAGTTACACGTTTAATGTCATGGTGCCATACATTATTGCGATCAATATTTAGGCCTCTGCTCTATGTTGATTTCTGCTGTCTTGCGGTATTGTGTACAGATATCTCTCCTAACTCCTAATTTTGTGGAAAATTTCTTGTGTCTTGAGAATTACGCCGACGTCGGTCGCGTCGTAGGTATATGCGGTTGTTGAAAATTAGCAATTGTAACAAGCGTATCTATACAGATAAGCTTCGAATTTAGCATATCAAACTGAATCGGTTACAAATTTCGAGCTCGACGGAGCGATTAGGGCTCTTTATGGGGTGGCTCATTAATAATTTATGCAAACAATAGGTGCACGCCCGCAAACAATAATTTCGAATTATAATACATATCTACCTGTTTAATTGGGTATATCTGTATAGGTTTTTGCGTGATCAAATGCCTATAGGCGTAAAGCAGATCATTAGCAATTATTACCTATTGATAATATCAAATATATATCACTAATAAGTGTAATATGATGCGCTAATTATTCATTTGTGCAGGTCAGAGAAAAATGTCAGTTATTTATGCGTACACTGAGAGAAAAAGTCGGTTGTGTCACCACCCCAAAACATTCCCGACTATAGTATGTTCACCTGTACCGTGATTCCAGTCGGCTGTGAGATTTTGTTCTCAAGTTTCCAAATCTGAAATTAGAAAATCCCCAAAACTTTGCTGTTGACTGCTCTGGCTTCATTTAGCGTTCGTCATTCGGACCATTTTTGGAACGCATTTTTTACGCATATCCTCTACAGATAGACGGAATATTTTTGCGAGACGTGATGTCTGACACTTTTTCCCATTATATTAGAAAACGTAGCAGCAGGATTTACGTATAAACAGTTAATTAAACCGAATTTCAAAGAAACCAGCCGCTCAAAGTTGCGTATTGGACCGAAATTCATGTGAGTACCTTCAGTTTGTAATTTGCTTCCGTTTTGGAGCTTGGCGGAACAAGTTTTTGTCGGCCTTGAATGCCCGCCGTTAAGATGGCTTGAATTGAAGGCGGCCCCGTAGGGTTTTGGTGTCTAAATGATGGTAATACAGCTCTGCGCCCCTCTAGTGGCATTTCCACGTATGACAAGGTCAGTTTTCCAAGATTTTAAAATCAATTTGATGAGAAATATAACTTTACTTCCAGAGAAGTTAGTTTCACACCAGGTAAAAAGGCGGCAAGCCTACAATGCTAAAGTAGAAAATTTGACCAGCCAACTAGAGTCACAGTACAAGTGAACCTACTATAGTATCCAGGTAACTATGGAAATTTTTGTACGAAACGTCCATTTGGGTGGGAAGTTGTAAATAAAGAGGAAGACTGGAAATAATTCGCAGGATATTTAAATTTTGTCAGGAAATTTTGAATTATCCGGGAAAACCTCGAATCTTTTTCCAAATCATCTTATTGTAAAAATCGCCAATTCAGGCTTCACTTCAGCTCCATTATTCAATCAGGTCCGGTCTCGAAAACCCAAGCTGGTTTGACATTTTCAACTGGAAAATGCCCGGGAAAATGGAAAAAAAATTTGAAAATGTTCGAGAACCAGTTACCTCTTCTAAAAAAAAAGATGAAAATCTGTTTAAAAAGTTGGGAGATTAGCAATTTTTCCAGAGAGGAAGACTCAATAAAAACCGTGGGTCCGATTTCGAAAGCTTATCCTTCACAAAATAATTTAATATATCCTCCAACTTTCATTTGGCACCTAAAATGAATATTTCGTGGAGCTCACCGCATGTCGAAGTTTTCACTGCAGTTTTTCTAATTCACGGAATGTGGAAATTTCATTTCGAAAAAGTTACCGTCCGAAAACCGGTACCGAGTCGATTTTTAAAATGGATTCACACGACGGAAGCCCAATCCAATCTACTTTCGATATGAGATGGAATTTTTTTCTCGAAAAAAGTCGATTTCCGAGCAGGAATGAATTTTTGAGTGAAGTCCTGCATCAAAGGTGAGTTGTCCTGGTCAAAACACGGGTGAGAGCTTAGAACATGAACGCTCAGCTGCTATCTAAGGGTGAGAGGCCCTCTCGGGTGGCAACGGCCAGGAGAAATTTTGAAAATTCATAACGCCCGACTGGAAAATGGTGAAAAACTGCAACTGCAGATTTGACTCTTTTGTTGTGTTGGTTCCTGTCAAATTTGGTTTCAATCCATCGGATAGATTTTGAATAATTAAATGGTAAAGATTTAAACTTGGACCTTTTTTATTATTTGACAGATGACAGATAGGGCAATACTTCCAACTGTTCTGAATACAGTTTTTCAAGTTTCTTCTTTCTTTTAAAGAAAGAGTGTTCACTCACATACACAACGCCATCTTGAGAACAGGCCATTTTCCATCCCATTAGAATAAGCGGTTCACATCATAATGATCCTGATTCTGGAACAATATTTATTGAGCCAAGCACCAAAAATCATGAAATTTTCAAATATTACACTGGTTATACAACGGAATACAAGAAATGCGGAGGAATTTCAGTAATGACGTGCTTATAATTAATCACATCATAAAATAACCTACGATAAATTTTTCTTAGCATCTGCAGTTTTAAGGATTTGCAAATGTGGAGGGATGCTTTAAGAGAACATCGAAACATATCTGTTCCAATATGAACTCCAGTTCATAAAATCGAATCTACTTATTGTAATCGACACGATAGGCCTTGCCTAACTTTACAAGCTGCGTATATGTGATCGTCATAAAAGTTTTATTGGTGTTTTTGCCGGCGCACAAGAGAAAATCCATGCCATGATTCCCGTGTACACCAGTTATCAGGTATTAGTCGATTACTTCCTGCAATTTGTGTTAGAAAGTATCATATACTGGGCGACGCCGACGGCGCGTATTCGGAAATTGAAACCATGTAAAATGGAAACTTTTCCCAGCCCTAACAGCCCAGGAACTTTATAATAAGAAGTTTTTAGCAACTCGAGTTCTGATCGGAACAGTTTCGGCTTACTCGTGGGTCGTTTTAAGCAAATGTTAGAATGCATATGCACAGTATGGATAGAATAACAAGATTTATAATTTTCTGTTGTGTTCTAATTTGCAACATTTGGATTTACATAGTGTTACGAGCGGCGATCCCGTACATATTGGTAAACACTCGATCTTTCTGGATTCTTCCATCCATTAGATCGCAGTGTAGAAGTCTAGAGCGATCTGGTGCATTCCAGAGCGTTCGTGTATGTGAAACTGAATGGAGACTCAAATGCCTGATCAGGGCACATCTGTCCATTTTGGCGGAGGCGCCGTTCCAGAACCCGGCGGAATTATACGGGTAATGTGCATGATTATTCAGGAATGGTCTAGAAACCGCATATGCCGGGCCATTATGATAAATTCACGACATACGTTTTTACTTCCATAGCCTGCCCTAATTCATGATTTTAACGAACATACGGTATTTGAAGCTATCACTCCCTCTTTTCCCGCAAAATGCTGATTACCAAAATTATAACCGCAACGTTTTAGCAAGAAATGTCAGATGTCAAAAAATGACATTATCTGTCAATCTAATGTCAACCGCTAATAACCAACCGGTTACAAAAAGTTACTCGCTCGAAAAAGACAATAGTTTCCTTCCTCCCACTTTTTTTCGATGTCTTCCATGTCGATCTCCGGCAGGTTTTGTAGTCAGTCCTGTGGTGGACGATTACTGTAAGGTAACCGACGACTCCTGCACTATTTCCATATTTTCCATATTCTGACCGACTGTGGATCAATCTCCTCATAGGAACTTCACTAGCTATAATAGAGAACGTCTATTTTGTTGTGTTGTAAAGATCGGGTAGACAAATCGAATGATATCAGCTCAAATTGAAAAAGAAGAACAGTGTCAGTGTCAAAGTGTTTCCGTTATGAGATCGTGACTGTACATGCATACATGGATTTATGGTTCAATTCGGTCCAATCATTTGCCTATTATTGTTCAAAATTGTGCAAAAATTAACTTCAAAATTCCTAACGCCTCTTTGACTTTGACATCTTGCGAAGTACATTTTATCCACAAGGAGGTTTTTTCGATCGGCAATGACCCAATGAACTGCACCTGCTACTTCTTGTTCATTTTCAGAAGAATAAAAATTGGAGAGGTTAGAGAATTTAAAAAGGAATTGTCGAATCAGACATTTTACGTACCTACCTGCCCCTAAAATGACGCAAGTAGCTCAAATGTGTGACAGGTATGTAACCTTATCCAAAGAATATTTAGTACCCGTGTTTGATACCCTCTTGTTGCAAGCGGAATACATTTGCTCCGCACCAAACCTAACTACCTCGTTCTAGTAGCCGGGCATTAGTGTATAAAATATATTTGAAAAAGTTTGAACGAAATACTACTCAGAAGACTCCAACATTTTGTAAAGGTTTTTTTTCACAAGTACGTAATATGACGTGAAGAAATTTGCAAGGTCTGCATAGCCTGCACGATATCTCATCTGCGCAGGCTAGCTATTAATAGATACAGCAAGTCAATGCAAGTATCAGATTTTTCACGCGAGGTCATATCTAATATTCTGCGGGCGAATCATAGCCGCCGTTTTTGCCCGTATGCCGTGTATTCGACAAAGAACGCTTATGGCGTTTTCCACTGGGAAAAAAAGTGCGCACCAACTGCCCTGACCTTGCGCATGAACCAATAGCATGGCTTCCTGGTGAGTTTCTATGACAACGAGAGCAAAAAGTGCGCACTTTTTTACCAGTGGAAAACGCTATTAAATACAAGGTAACTGTATTTCATAATTTTCAAAAAAACCACACATATTTTCACACACGTTTACATTTTCATAATACTTCAAAAAAACAGGACATTCAGAGGTTTATAGCGATCGAAGGTACATTCAGGTAATTCATTCCTTGTTGAAGTGAACATTTGCATTTTTTTGATATCAACACACGCGTAAATTTTTTCAAAAACACCCGGCGCCAGAGTCTATATCGCTACCTATCAGGTCCTCGAAATAAAATTTGTTGATTTTTCTCTTGTTCAAAATTAACGATGAAATTACGAAATGCACGATCTCTCTCCAACCCGTGCTGGTGCTAATACATAATTCACGTCAACGCGTTTTGCTGGCTTTCTACTATCACAAATGTATACATATAATAGCGGAGACGTTCTTCCTAGTACATAAAATGCTTATAGAACTGTAAAAATATAAATAGGAAACGGTCTTCTCATAAAACGTTCATGAAAAAGCCTGACTGCAGCCAAAATCCCAAAAACAGCCCGGCAGCAAAAACTTCACAAACATGAGCTGGTTAAATTTCAATTGACATGGACATGATATCAATTTAGAGTAGGAACAATTGACCAAAAACCATTGCAACTAGATCCAGTAGTTGGGCGTAGTTTGAGTACCTTACTTTTCCGACGCTTGACTTCATTTTTCCCCGCCTACGAGCTGGCTTAGCTTGCCTGCATATTATTTAATTCCCTAGCCTTAGGCACAGACCTTAGGAAATCCCTAGCCTTCGATCCATTGGGTTTGCCGCATAATCGCTTATTGAAGTCTCCACTATTTCAGAGACAAATTCTTTCACGAACCGAGGTTTACTACTTTCGCTCGATTTCGTGGTTAGGTAAATGACGCATGAAATAATTGCAATCTTCTTCAGAATATTCAGTACATAATTATTATTATGAACGTAGCTATTATAGAAGTGATTAAATTTGACACTAGAAATTATATCTGTTTGATTTTGTATCCTGCGTGTTCTTCATAGCATCTGTCCGGTTTGCAGTGTCACCAAACTTGAAGAAGCTACCAGAGGGAGCCTGATGGGAAACAGTAGTGTAATGTCACGGCTATTCGAGGATCCATGATGTGAGACAAATAGAGACCAAATTGTAGATCAGCCGTTGCGATTCACCGGAACGTCCTTTCGTGGACTTTGTCAAGTCTTAAGACAAAATGCAGCTTTGTTATTTTTAGCGCATTTTCCATCTTGATGAAAATCGCTATTGCAACCGCTTTGTCCGTCCGTCCGTCCGTCCGTCCGTCCGTCCGTCCGTCCGTCCGTCCGTCCGTCCGTCCGTTCCTCGAACTCCTCCCAAACTAGACGACCTAGCTTTCTAATTTTTTCGCTGTTACATAGCTGCCACTCCCAAAGGCGGGCTAGGCTATGTTGGATGTCCATATTGCGCCGCCAACATAGAGAAAACCGCCCCCGATAAACTTGAAATAACATAATATTGCACTTTCTACCAGACCTGATGCTCTAGTGTTCTCATTTTTTGAATAATACATAGTTGCCACTTATAAACGTAAGCCAAGAAACATTCCGTCTTCAATATGCGCCGCCGACATGAAAAAACTGCTAAAAACCGCCCCCAATCACTTTAAAATGAAAAACATAAACCCGAAGACATAGCGATCTGATTCTTTCGGTATATAAATAGCTGACTAAAAATGGGAAAGAATAGGCTACTTTTGGTTAGTCGCCGCCCCCAGATTCCGCCTCCAAACGTTAAAAAGTGCAACTTTCACAAATGTTACTGATTGAAATGTTCCCTTCAACATTTAGGAACTGCCAACTCAAATTGTGCAACATTTGCTCAGCCGAACGCTGCCGCCCTCACACGCCGCCCCCAAAGTAAGAGATAAATGAAAAACATGAACCCGAAGACATAGCGATCTAAGTTTTTCGCTATGTGGATAGGTGACTAAAAATGGAAAAGGATAGGCTACTTTTGATATGGCGTCGCCTCCAGCTTCCGCCCCCAAAAGAAAAAAAAGTGCAACTTTCAACAATTTTCACTGATTTAGCTGATAATGTTACCTCGAACATTTAGGAACTCTTGACTCAAACTGTGCAAGAATTTCTTTGCCAAACTCTGCCGCTCCCACACGCCGCCCCCAAAGTGAGAGATGGATGTAAAACATGAACCTGAAGACATAGCGATCTAATTCTTTCACTATATTGATAGCTGACTGAAATTGGAAAAATATAGGCCACTTCTAATTAGCCGCCGCCTCGAGCTGCCACCTCCAAACAAAAAAATGCAACTTTCACAATTTTCACTGATTGTCATATTTCCCTTACATTTAGTAACTCCCAACTCAAACTGTGCAGCAGTTACTTTGCCGAATGCTGCCGCCCCCATACGCTGCCATTAAAGTGAGAGATGAATGAAAAACATAAACCCGAAGACATAACGATCTAATTCTTTCGCTATATAGATAGCTTACTAAAAATGGGAAAGAATAGGCTACTTTTGATATGACGCCGCCTCCAACTTCCACCCCCAAAAGAAAAAAGTGCAACTTTCAATAATTTCCACTGATTTACATTTTAATGTTACCTCAAACATTCAGAAACTCCCAACTCAAACTGTGGAAGAATTTCTTTGCCAAACCCTGCCGCTCCCACACGCCGCCCCCAAAGTAAGAGATAAATGTAAAATATAACCCTGAAGACATAGCGATCTAATTGTTCCGCTATATAGATAGCTGACTAAAAATGGGAAGAGATAGGCCACTTTTGATTAGTCGTTGCCTCCAGCTCCCGCCCCCAAACAAAAAAAATGCATCTTTCACAATTCTCACTGATTGTCATATTTCCTTAAACATTTAGAAACTCCTAACTCAAACTGTGCAACAGTTACTTTGCCGAATGCTGCCACCCCCACACGCTGCCCTCAAAGTAAGAGATAAATGGAAAACATAAACCCGAAGACATAGCGATCTAATTCTTTCGCTATATGGATAGCCGACTAAAAATGGGAAAGAATAGGCTACTGTTGATTAGTCGCCACTCCCAGCTCCCGCTCTCAAACAAAAAAATATTGATGAATGAAAGAATTTTCATTCAAATCTATTTCATTGGCAAGTACCCCATTCTGATAACAAAATACCACAATGAGTTTCGATTGAAGAAAGTGGGCAAGGAATGGTGTTTCTCCTTCAACCATATTTCTTTACGTTCACAATATGCCTCTTTGAGAAAATGCGCTACTGAGACTCACGCACGTGAAGGCATACTCACTTGTTTTTACTTGTGAAGTAGGTTAACGTTTTTAACTGCAGACGAACGACTTTTGGTGGCCGCTTTAAAACGAACTGCTAAGTTGAGGTATACTTTTTCTTGCAGCCTTAGCAACCGTACCTACCGGGCTTTCTTTACCGAAAACTGCCGCAATAGCCCGTGAAAGATTCTGGAAATACTGCTTAGTTGAGCTGACCATGGAACAACTGCCACATTGTACTTTTGAGACTAGATTGCCCCAAAATATTTGGTGGGCATCCCGCATTCTGTTGCCAGAATGACAGGAATGGCCAGGCTAGATCACTAGATTGAAGCCGCGATTTCTCGAGCTCGGGCGTCTCCCTGGCAGAGCAGACCACGTATCGCCCATCTGTGAAAAGAAAACTGCCAGGTACACAGTGTAATACAGCTATATAACATTATTTTTGAGGTGAAACTTCTATTCTCGCGCCGAGATCACAACACACCACTAACGCAGAACCACACATGAGAGTGAAATTGGTTCATAGCATCAGTGGTTGTAACGAACGCCTGTAACGATGTGCTGTAACGTTGTCTTGTCTGACTTTGGGGTGACCAGCGTCGTCCCAGCAAATGAAAGAATAAGCTGTTGCAGCGTTCGCCGCGTTCGGTTCTATTATTTACTAATCGCCGACACTGGACTGCTCTTCGTGTTGTCGTACTGTTGGCCCGACAAGAATGGCTTTCGACTTGGCTTGAATAGATTCGAGCGGATGTGATTTATTATAGGGATAGGGAGGTATATTCAGGGCCGGGCCTAGCAGGCGTGCAGTGTGTTCGGGCGCGCAGGCGAGTACGGCAGGCGGCAAGTCATAGGGGCGGTAATATAATAATTAAGTTGAATTTCGAAGGATTCTTTTCATTCCCGCATTTGGTGGGGCTCTCCACTGCCGGTGAGGGGGCGGCAATTTTTCGGTGGCACGCAGGCGGCAAATAGGCCAGGCCCGGCCCTGGGTATATTTTTCAACAGACGTTTACAATTCAAAAATAAAATCGAATGCCGCACACCCAAATGTGGACACAACCTTCAGGTACCTATGTTCGTACCTATTAAGCAGAAAAGCAGGGGTGGATGATTAAAGCCCAGAGGGGAAAAAGAATTTTCGACAATTGAGGCTGAAACAGTTGCTTAATGTTCTAGATGTCAGCTGATTGTATAGCGATGACAATATGATGATTGCAATGATTTGGCATTATTCTTTGTTAATTTTTTGAATGGTTTGATTTCACCTCAATTAAATGTGACATTCTAAATATAAATACGGTGGCGAGCACATAACTGGAACTACTCATATCAATTCTGTCAATATTTCAATTTAACCTACGGCCTTATTTTTTTGTTGTTTCAGGTGAGTTTTGGACAATTGCATGCGACTACCTTCGTCGAAGGAATGGAAAGGTAAAGCTTTGTAAAATTGTAGGTGAGCTTCAATTGCTTCAACAGCATCATTTAGATATATCGTATTCACATTTGTTGACCTTGCTAGTTCTGGACTTTCAAGGAATGCTAGAATTTTGAACAAAGAAAATTAGATACACTTTCGACCTACGAAATTGTCTATTACCGATCTTTGCATTTCTCTCTATCGCATTATCTACAGATCGACAGACTATATGTAATCGGCTTGGTGTTTTTTTCTTTCAATTGATGAGAAGTAGCTTTTGATTGCTCATTTTTGGATTCTGCACAAATTAATCGTTGAGAATGTGGAGACGCGAGGAATTTTTTCTGGCGATAAATTGCACTCTGGACAGTGAACCGTCTCTTTGCACGAAATAATCGATTTTGAGTCAAGAAATTATTGAATATAAAAGACCCGCCAAAGTATTGTTACTGTTACGTATTACGCGTACGGGTTCGAATATAATTGAGACGATCGTTTTAAAACACACACTGTCTATTACTGCATACTACAATAAATACACGCCAACAATTATTATTCACTTAGGAATATCGCTGTGATTACTACTCGCTTCTTAATCCGCTCGCTTCCACTTCGCATTCCAATTCATAACTGGTGCTGTGGGGTGGGCGATTCATAGTGCTTATATAGATCCCGACTAATTATCTCGGATGTTCCATGGGTCATCCAGCAAATTCCATAGTGACCCGGCATATGGTTTCCAAACGACTCCCGAATAATCGCACACTTTTCACGTATAGTTCTGCCATGCTCTAGAGCCGGCGCCGCCGCCGCCGCCAAATCGACAGAAGTGTTTAGATCAGGCGTTGGCGTCTTCATGTGTTTCAATGCCATCACGTATACTTAAAAATGTCCAGAGCTCAGCGCATTTGTACACTGCCGCTGTGGAAGAGTCTGGAAATATCGCGTGTTTACCAGATTGCACGGGAATCGTCGCTCGTAGCAGTATTGTCCACAACATTGTTTGACATTATCTTCTTATTGCGAAATTATTATTTGTTACGGATAAAAAAACTGCGTATGAGCTTTTTTTCAGTTTGCTACATTTTCAGAACCAATTAACCATTTGAGCTGGTCATGCGTGGTCTCAAAGCTAGAAAACAATTCGTAGAAAAAATTAATTCTGTCATTCTATAGGCTGTCTGATTCCTGCATGATTCAAAAGGGCTGTGTTTCTGGTCGCCATCGGCCGATCGCGGCCTGTATCACAGCCCACTAGAACCATGTATAAATCAGACAGCCTCTATCAAATTCAAATCAAAAGAAACGACTGATGCAAATGGAGGCCTACTTTCGGTATGTCCATCATTTTGAATGACGGACAAGAAACAAAAATCCGGTGGGGAAATAAAACAGTACAGTTCTCTATTGCCCACCCTGTATATTAGTCTTACAATAAGCCGTTGAAAAATTTAAGAAGTTTGTAAATCAGGAATTAATCCGTGTAGTATGTGGGGTGGGCATAGGTCGTGCCGTGTGCAGCTTTGTGAAGATATATAGAGCTATGTTTCATGTTTCAATCGACTCTTGGGCCATCAAGGACCATGAAAAATGATAGTGGAATATTGGCATCTGCTGCAGACAAATATGGTGGAGGCGCCAAAATGGTCTTCATCTCGTAATGAGAAACTGGCTGTAGCTCGTTTGTTTTTCAACGGATTTCAACCTTTATAACCTCATTTTGTAGAAAAAAGAATTCTGTTATTATTTCATATCTAAATTTACAAACGTCATTTCGGAAAACTGTCGAAATTGTCTTTATCTACAAGCGTTAAATAATACCCGTCACTTTTAGCACGTCGTCATGGGCAACGTGAAAAAATGATGATTCTGCGCATTCCTGTCATATTTTCAATAAATTCTGACATTTACCAAACATTTCAAAGACCATTGTAGATAAAATCCTGTACGATACACGCGTTAAAAGTGTCTTATTTTGTTCGCGGGGTTGCTCTACTCGCTAATGCTCGTTTCGCAAGCGTCCCCGCTCACAAAATAATACCTGTCACTTTTAACACTCGTATCGTAAATAGCTATTGTAAGATATGCCAAATTTCGGCGTTTTTTGAAAGTTATCCGATATTTTTGAAACTTGGCAGTACTATAGATCTTGTGGGTGCCCTTTCCAAATTTCGACTTTTCCACATCGTATCTTTGCCGTTTTGGCCGCCATATTGAAAAGATGGCGTCCAAAAAACAGTTTTTTGACAATATCTTCAATTCAACTTGACGCAAGATTGAAACGTGTAAATGCGGAGGAAAGCCCATTCAAGTCTCCACAATTTGACATGATCAATCATTTATGGGCGACTTACGGTTCTTGAGCTATGGCTTTCAGAACTTCCGGAAGCATCAACTTTTGGCATACGATACGAATAGCATGTCAAATTGATACCATCATCATGTAGTAGGCAAATTGACCATGAATAGCTCTTAGCTATTAACAGTAGGTAATAAAAATACAGAAAATCAATCATGGTGATGTTAATTGTGTAATTACAGGGTGAACTGTGAAGAAAAACTGACTTTAGAAAAGAGTAAAGGTAAGATAGCATTTGGAGGATATCAGTTACATTTGAAACTCATTATTATAATGAAATATGGGGTATCATTGATAATATCCCCTTTTTCACTTCGTATTTTTGCCGTTCTGGCCATAATTCTGGGAAAATGACACCCAAAAAAACATTTTTGAAAATTTTCGAATTATTCCTCAAAAAGTTTATAATTCATATCAAAATGAAGGTCTATTGGATTCTCTAAAATTTGACACCTAAACCACCTATACATATGCGGCTTACGGCTCTTAAGCTATACCTTTTTGGAGTCAATTGCAATTATAGAGTTCACCCTGTAGTTGCGTAACAACAATTACCATGATTGATTTTCTGGATATTAATGATCTGTGGTTGACAACAACTGATCATTATTTATGGTTAATTTGAGTGCCACGTGGGGCTGGGATCAATTTAACATGCTGATTGGATGCCAGAAGTTGATGCTTCAGGAAGTTCTAGAAGCCATAACTCAAGAACCAAGAGTAGCACGTAGATGAGTAAGGTGTCAAACTGTAGAAAATTAAATAAGCTTCCATTCGCATGTAAAAGGTAAACGCTCCCACCTCACATTGACTGAAATAAAGATATTGACAAAAACTGTTTTTTGGGCGTCATATTTTCAATATGACGGCCAAAACGGCAAAGATACAAAGTGAAGAAGTAGAAATTCGGAAAGGGCACCTCAAGATCTATAATACTGCCAAGTTTCAAAAATATCGGATAACCTTAAAAATATGCCGGATTCAGCATATCTTTTAAAGACAATTTTGGCAGTTTTCCGAAATGACGTTTGTAAATTCACATATGAAATAATAAGATTATTTATTCCTCTATTTCCTCTACAAAATAATGGTTCAGGTGTTGACAACTCTTGAAAAACAAACGAGGTACAGCCAATTTCTTACTACCCGATGAAGCCCATATTGGCGCTTTCACCATATTTGCTGTGTGTATTGTTCACCATCATTTTTCAAGATCCTTGACGGTTTAAAAATTGAGTGAGGTATAGCTCCATATATCTTCACGAAGTTGCACACGACCAGTCGACCACGCAAGCCTTTTTGACCCTATGCTCCTGGACTAGTGTCTTTGGTTTATTGCTGTCAAACTCAAATCAGACTGATGTGGAACTAATTCGTAGAATTAAAATCTGATCTGTCAAAAAATTAATCTCACGGTTAATTCAGGCTGTTGCTGTTACATATCCCTTTTACTCTTACCGCAGCTATACATAATAATTTTCGCTTATATTACCGGGATGTAAATTATGCTGTTTGTTGACTTTTTTAAATTATTTATTGTTCGATCTAATTCAATGCGTAGGTACTGAATTACTGCAGCTGATATTCTTTGTTTTCTTCGAATTTAATTTATTGGATGGCTTTCATTCATTTATTTATTTATCACAATTTCTTTATTGATTTTGTAAATTGCACGCTTTTTGGACAGCCCGCTTATTGTTTATGCAATTTATGCAAAAAAACAATGAAACTCTAATCTGAATCTAATGAACTTTGCTAATTCTACTCTATCAAACATTAACTATTCAATACACCCCGCCTGAATAGTAGATATTCAAACGAATTTCGAATATTTGTATTCCCCCTCTATCATTTCAACTTCAATATTAGTAGAATTCAGGGCCGTTTCAAGGTAGAAAAATAAGTGATTGTATTGTATTGTATTATTTATTTCATGTTAGCAACTACATTTTGTAATTTTACATTCGTCAAGAATAAGGTAGATTATACATATATACATTGGTTTCACAATGAAGAACAAAAATCGTAGTACTCCTCAAATGAGTAGAAGGCCCGCTCAATCAATATAGTTCTGATACATTTTGAAAATTCGCGACCTGATGAACCCCTTATATCTAATGGTAGAGCATTGAAGAATTGAATGCAGTAGTACCTCCAGCTATTCTTCGTTTTGTTTACTCTTTGAAATTCAGGTCTAAAAAAGTCTCTGTGTCTGGTGTTGTAACTGTGTTCATGAGTGTTGTAGCAAGATATGTTGTTTTTCATAAACATTAGGCAATTGAATATGTACAAAGATGGTAAAGTCATGATTTGCAATCGTTTGAACTGTTCTCTACAATCATCTCTAAACCCCATAAAAGTCATGGTTCTAATGCATCTACGCTGGTGTGAAAACAGCTTTTTTGAATGCGGAGAATGTCCCCAAGCTAGGATCTGAAACGAGAGGGTGCTATGTATAAATGCAAAGTACGCCGTTTTCAAAGTATGAAGAGAGACCATGTCTCTCAGACTTCTAATGAGATAAATGTTTTTGGAAAGTTTTTTTGAAGTTGCATTGACATGGTCCTCCCAGGACATCACCGGATCTAATATGGTACCGAGGAGCTTCAAAGGCTCACTTGTGGTTGTTGCTTGTCTTAAGGAAAAGTGCATCACTTGCTTTTTGTCTTCATTTGTGCTAAGTTTGTTTGACAGAGACCAATTGTTGACACTTATGAGACTTTCATCAGCCTGTTTCTTCAAGTGTTCCATATTATTGTGCGTACACACGAAGGAGGTGTCATCTGCAAAAATTGCAAACGTCACATTTAGATCCTTTGAGCACTGAGGTAGATCATTTACATAAATGAGAAAAAGGATTGGGCCCAGCACAGATCCCTGTGGTACCCCATGAGTTGTACTCGCATCAGCAGATCGGCAACCACCGTAGTGGACAAATTGTGTTCGGTCAGTCAAATATGAAGCTATCAGTTCCAGGCTCTTACAATTAAAACCATAAAATTTCAGTTTATCAATCAAAATGTCATGAGACACACAATCGAAAGCTTTTGATAAATCAAGACATGTGAGAATTGCATGTTTTTTATCACTAAATGCATTTAGTATAATGTCCGAGATGGAATTTATGGCCATGTCACATGAGTGATTTGACCGGAAGCCATGTTGGCATTCAGCGAACAATTTATTTGTTTCAAAATATGAATTAATTTGATATTTTAATAGTGATTCGAAAATTTTTGAAAATAGTGGCGGCAGGGAAATAGGTCGATAATTTGATACATCACTGGCACAGCCTTTCTTATAAATTGGAATAACTTTAGAGATTTTGAGTACTTCAGGAAAAATACCGTTATTGATACAGATGTTGAATAGTTTTGTCAGTGGAGAGACAATGAGATTTTTAATTGCCTTTACAATTTTGGAATTTATTTCGTATGCATCGCGACTCTCTTTATTTTTCAAGCCAGCTATGATATCGCTCACTTCACAGGGAGAGACTTCCTTAAAACTGAATGTACTATTAGGTTTACTTTTTAAAAATTTTCTATGATGAACATGATTAACAGGTAATGTTTTTATAATATTGCTAGCAATACTTGTAAAATTAGAGTTAAATTCATTTGAGCTGATGTTCGTGCTGATGTTTTGTTTAGGATTTCTGTGCTCATTTATCATTTTCCACATAGTTTTTTGTTTGTTATCAGAGTCTGCTATTTGTTTATCATTTTTAGCAATTTTTGCCTTTCTTAGTTCATTATGATAACATTTTTTGAAGGTACGAAATTGAGTATTGAATTTAGAGTTTTGAGCACTGAGTTGTTTGAGAAACGTTAATTTTTCACGCATTTCATCAAGTGTGGGATTGAACCACTTGTGTGGTGGAGGCCTCGATTTTCCAGTCCGTGTTGATTTGGCTGGAAAACAGGAATACATGATGTCCGTGATAATTTGATTAAAAGTAGCAAACTTTCTTTCAACGCTAAGAGCTGAGTTTTCAATGAAATCCCAATTCACCTGCTCGACCGCTCCATACATACACTGCATTCCATGCTCAGTGTAGGGTCTGTATGTTCTTATTTCTGGTAACATTTTTTGCTGATCACTATCAGGATAGAAGATGAAGCTAATGGCCGAGTGATCAGACAAGTGTGGATCAATTACTTTCGATGAATATTCAGTATCATTCATGTTAGTGAAGACCATATCAATACAACTCTCCTTTCTCGTTGGATCAAAGATTGTCCGTCGTAGATCAAAACCTAATAACAGATATATTAGTGGTTGACTACTTTTATCAGAAAAATTTATATTGAAATCTCCGGATAAAACGATATGTTGAAAACGTCCAGAGATACTGTCAAGTAGACGGTCAAGTTTTTCCATGAAAATATCCATATCACCCTTTGGAGATCTGTAAAGGGAGATTATCGCTTGCTTGCCAATTTCGATTGCTGAAAACTCACAGTGGACCTCTTCACAGAACATCGAAACATCGACTGATTTCGATTTTGGAAGTAAACGGTCATGAACATAAATACTTACACCCCCATGAACTTTTTGGGTCCTGGAAAAAGATGATAATAAATTGAAATTTTGAATTTTGATACCACTACATTCATCATAAGTTAGCCAATGTTCATTTAAACACAAAACCTCCACAGGTCGCGAATTTTCCAAAAAGACCTCCAATTCCAAAATTTTGTTGCGGAGACATTGAATATTTAGGTGGACTACGTTTATTGCCTTTTTATCACTAATACCTAAGCTTTTATGTCGGCTTTTGGCCGAAAAAACTGTAAATTGAATCGGCGTATCTTAATATTTTTCGGCCAGAAATTTACATCAAAGACCTTATCTAGAAATACGAAGTCGAAACCCAATTTGAATGCTTTCAATTTCCCAGCCGTAGTGAGTTCACTGCATTCCACTAGACCAACACCTTGGCATTCATTCTTGACGTAATCTATAACTTGCTGAACAGTTGTATCACTTTCACATCCACCGACGTATAACCAAGCTCGCTTAGCTGGAGCCTTTAAAGTGGTTTGCTTGTCGCTTTTTCCCAAGAGAGTGATCGATGTTGATTTGCGTTTTTTTGCGGCCTCTTTGAAGGGTGGTTTCTTCTGCGTTGATGAGTCGAAATCTAAGTTTATGATGTCGTTCATTATGATTCTTTGTTGATTTTCCAGTTCCGCAGCGGTGTTTGTGCGATTTTTGACTGTTGACGAGTAAGATGGCTTTTGCTTGCTGATATCGGACGGAGCCGGCGGAGTCACATTTGTAGTGTGTTGTCTTGATCCATGTAAGTCATCCGTGTTGATTGACAGGAGCGGTTTGATGTTTTTGCGGGCGACTTCAGGAGGCTTTTTATCCACACCAGCAGGCTGATAGTGGATATTAACTTGCTTTTTGTTCGGTACTTGTACAGAATTAACTTGATTCATCAGGTCGATTTTCTCATTTAAAAGCGATATTTTGTCACGGAGCTCCTTTATTATGACGTCTTTATGATTCAAGATGCTCTTGAGATACAGAACTTCATCCGACGATGGTGGACAAGCGATCCCAGCACCCATTTCTTGTTGGACAGCGTCGGGATCGGGGCTCTGAAGACCACAGCAGAGCACTTCCACTTCGGATAGAACTTTCACTTTACTAAGTAACTTTGCACAACTCAGATGGAACGATGTGCCACAAATACTGCATTTTGCACCGGTTGTTACGTGTTTCTTGCACTTTTTGCAACGAGCAAGCAGCTGCGAAGCGTCCGGTTCGTCCGGCATGCTTATCAGTGAGACTATATATCAGGCTCGACAAGTATCGCTGGTGGAAATAAAACTGTTCTGGCAAGAGGCAAACCAAGTGTCCAACAGTTTGTTGACAGTTCCAGAAATTGCCCAACCGACGTGCTTGCTTATACCTTCAACACCTACCTAGTACCTACAATGCCCACCCAAGAAATCCAACACCACCGTCATTTTTCCCATTCATTTTCACGTATACATCAGAGCATAAAATAACATATAAAGTGGGCGACCAAATTGGTCGCCCAGTGACAAAGTTTGGTCGCGCAGTCAAAAAATATTCCTTCGCTTCATTTTATTACTTCGTACTTTTGAGTTTTTTATTTTTGAATAAAGCAATAATACCTTATTTATTTTTAAATCAAAGTGACATCCACAATAAATGTCCACCATTTGTGACGTTGGAATTTCACAGAAAATTGTGATCTAGTCAATAAATCTTATGATAGGAAAAGGTCCTTATCCTAGTGGGTTTGAGGAAGGTTTTTCGGCAGAAGCCAATGGCCCGAATGACGACGATGAATTGGGAGAAACTGTTTCTAAGAGAAGGGCGACTCTTTTATCAGTATCGTGAATGAAGTTATATTTTATCTACCACAGAATTTTCATCCAACGCACCTACGTCACAACACCGAGATATTGTGGAAATAATAAAAAAATCATAAACAACTCCAGAAATCAAAGTGACATGATTGCCACAGCAAGAGCGGAGGTCAAAAATCTTTTCGATGATAAAGCTGGTTCACCAGTTCACAGATGGTGTCGTTCCTCTTTTTGCAAGTGAAAATCTTCCTCCTTTTTCAATGCTCGAGAGTTGCATGGCCTGCCTACCATTTTTGCGAAATTGGTCGAAGCTTTCAATTTCTCTAACACCGCATAGCGCAGGTCCAGAAAAGAGCTGTTTCCGTGTACGCGATCATAAAAAGCTCCAAACAGTCAAGCTACTCACAATATTCATTTTTTTTTTGCCGATTTAATGGTTTGAATGAATACATTGTTTCGATATTATTTATCTGAAGCTCCTGGTTCATCATATTACACAGGGTGTTTGCAAATTTGGGGTGGAAAATTGAACCGCACGGGTGACCGCACGTTACAGAAAATACGTCAAAAGTATCAGAAAAATGTTGAAAAAAATTCAGGGTTTTTATTTTGGAAAATATGGAGGGTCAAAAGCAAAAGGTGGTCCTTCGGCCCCCTCTGCATGTTGTCGTTATTTTGAAAGATTTTAGTGAACTCTTTTGAACAGACCAAAAAGAATATTTTTGAATCTTTGAATGTGTTATGTGATTCTATATTCTATACAGGGTGAGTCGTAAATCCTGAAAATCCATTTTTTTTTCAAAAATTCTTGTAGAAAATTTCATATAAGAACCATTTGTGTTATTTGTTGCTCTACATCAGTTTCATCCTAACCTCTAAAACCTTTCACCGACATTTTCGAGGCAGATAAACTTTTACGATTTATGACTCACCCTGTGCACTAAATACAATTATCAGAACACATTCAAAGGTTCAAAAAATTTGCTTTTTGGTCTGATGGGAAGAGTTTCCTGGAATCTTTTAAAATAACGAGAATGGAAGGGGCCGAAGGACCACCTTTTGACAATCCAAAAATAAAAATCATATTTTTTTTTTAAACTTTCGAGCATTTTGCTAACTGCGGTTCTATTGAATTTCTGGAACGACCTTAAATGAAAAGTTTTTTTGTAATTTAAAAAAATAGGGACCGTTTGACTCTCTGGCCCGCCTTAGTAAAAAAAATTTCGACTGCGGCGCCAAACTGAAGCATCATGACTTTTGGTCGCGCACTCAAAATTTCTTAAAATATGCTCTGGTATACATACACTCACGCACAAATCTAACCAACTTCAAACTTCAACACGCAAACTTCAGCTTAACCATCACCCGCATATCTTTGCCGCCTTTCTTCCACTCGCATCTGTCTTATTATTCATCTCTTCTCTGCAGCAATAACTTGCAGTGTTCCCAATCTTTGATGTGGGCATTGCATATACGCATAACTTTTCCCTGATGTTTTGTGAGAAAGAGGATGCCTGGTGGGAAATCGGACTCGGACATGATGTGTACCCACATCGGAATATTGATCAAAAGACAATAAGTTTGGGCGAGCTGAAAACTTTTTTCTCTCCTATGCAAAGGACTACGTAATGCAATACTTAATTGTACTAGCACCAAATTTTCCATTTTCTTCGTCCGGTGGTGGTGGGCGAAAGGTCACGCGGAGGTATGTTTATTTTCGAAAATTACGGACACCTTTTCTTTGTTTGATTAATAAACCTTGGTCGTCGCAGAAAATCAGAAACGTATAGTGGATTTCGATCCGATACGATGGGGGCACAATATACTCTAACAAAAGCTTCGTCCTTTGGTTTCGAACAATAAAAACCTCAAATTGCTGTCTGATGCAACCGGATCTCGAGTGCCAAATTATATTGGCGAAATAATATGAAGTCGGAGAGAGATGCTCGCGAGCGTCAGCGATTTGTAGACAAAAGCGTTTGGGTACAACAGGAAGACCTCTTTTGCAATTCCCATCGTCAGGTAGAGAGAGGAAATTATGCAAGGAAATGAGGAGGAGTGATTATCGGCATTTACGGTTGCATAATATAATTTATTTGCTATTTGGAGGCACAGATCGAACGTTGAGTACCTGCTGGGACTACAGGGTGTTAATGTGAAAACTTACCTTCCCCGATTTCTCTCTCAAAACATTTTTCTTCAAGAAATCCCGGAAAAGATCAATTTTACATTCGAGAGGGACGTGCGGACATGATTGGTGTTCGTATTTCGCGTACGGGTTCGAATATAATTGAGACGATCGTTTTAAAACACACACTGTTTATCACTGCGTACTACAATAAATACACGTCAACAATTTTCTACTTGGAATTATCGCTCTGATTACTACTCGCTTTTAATCCGCTCGCCACCACTTCGCATTCCAATTCATAACTGGCCGTGAGCTGACGGTTGATGCCTTATACAGGGTGGTCCATTGAGAACGAAACAGACAGATTTTCGGGCATTCGCCCTAATTTTTTCGAAATAAGCCCGGACAGGTCAACTTTGTTTTCAAGGGGGACGTTCAACTGCTATTAATTTAACCGTGGAGTTTCACCTTCGTAGTCGAGGTGGCAGCCCCTTCAAAAAATTTAAATGAGCTGATTCAATTCTCTTTATAGCTGTGTTAATTTTTTTTTCGATTTGATGCAAATTTTTCAAGATAATGCTAATTTCAGTGTTTTTGGAAGGTTACAGCCCCTTCTAGAAAACTGGCTCGAAGTTGCCAAATCCACGACGGGGCTTATGTCCGTCTAGCAAACATGTTACCGAATACAGACAAATGAGGTCCAGTGCCCGAGAATTTGTCTGTTTGGTTTTTGTTGGGCCACCCTGTATAGGCCTCCGATTAGTGTTCCCGAACTTTCCATCATCTTCCAGCAAACTCGACAGTGACCCGGCATACGATTTTCTAGGCGACTCCCGAACAATCCCACACACCTCGCGCATAATTCTGCCGTGCCCTTAGAGCCGGCGCCGCCGCCAAATGAACAGATGTGTCTTGATCAGGCGTTTGAGTCTCCATGCATTTCAATGCCACCTCGCACACTCTAGGAATGTCCAGAGCTCCGCGCATTTGTACACTGCGGCCGTAAAAGAGCCTAGAAATATCGCGTGTTTACCAGAATGTACGAGAATCGTCGCCCGTAGCATTAGCATGAATTCAGTGTTCTTACTCCATCACCTAAGGCAGGCGGTGCCAGTAACCACCCTCTTCTTGGATTGATTGAATCCCTATTGGTTCCTGAGGTCTTTTGTGTCTCTTGGAGCCCCTTTTGTTCGGAACCTACCCTTCAGATGGTCTCGAAGGCTCATTTCACATGATGTTTTGGGACCTGAAGTGCAAATAAGTAGAGCTTCGCCCCAGATATTTAACCCGTGAACCGATTTTTACCAATCATTTACTTTCCCGACCCACCACTCAACGAGGAGGGGAAGTATTGTAAGCGCGCTGAAATGTTGTTCAAGATTTCGACGATATCCGTTTTGAGGTCCCCTATGACGATTGAGACCATTTCCAGAATGATCTCTGTCTCTATGTATGTTTACGTATGTTTGTCTGTAACCTTCCACGATAACAGCCGCAACGTTCATCTGATCAACCTGAAATTTGGTACACAGACATGGTTTTACCGTTGAATAAGCCCATTCGTTTTTGGCTGTCGTCTGTCAAACAGAAGTGTCACTATCAAAAAATGACAGAAGCTATATCTCACGGAACTTGACTTGAGATATCTGTTTGAAAGCCCATAAAAAAACTGTACAGTTAAAAGTATTGCCCTATCTGTCATCTGTCAAATAATAAAAAATGTCAAAGTTCAAAAGTTTACCATTCATTTTATTCAAAATCTATTCGATGGATTGGGATCAAATTTGGCAGGAAGCAACAAAACAAAAGAGTCAACATAAGTCTGCAGTTGCAATCTTACACCATTATCCAGTCGACCGTTATGAATTTTCAAAATTTCTCCTAGCCGTTGCCACTCGAGAAGGCCTCTCGCCCGTATTTTGACCAGGACGACTCGCTTTTTATGCAGGACTCCACTCAAAAATTCATTCCTGCTCGGGGATCGACTTTTTCGAAAAATTCCAACTGATATCGAGTGCATTGGACGGCGTGTAGACCCATTTTCAAAATCAGCACGGTTCCGGTTTTCCGACAGTAGTTTTTTTTTATGAAATTCTTCCGTGAATTTGAAAAAACTGCAATACAAACTTTGAAATGCGGTGAGCCCCATGAAATATTTATTTTAGGTCCAGACATGCTGGAAATGAAAGTTGGAGGGAAGATTGAATTAATTTCATCAATATTAATTTGGAAGGAAAATTTTCGAAATCGGACTCACGGCTTCCGATTTATAATCAACAGTACTATCACAAGTGCTTAGATTTTCACGATAATTTTGGCCAGGCGATTACGGGTGCTGGTTGTAGCGATAAATGCCCGACTCCGTAGGAGGAGGGCATTTATCTAGAGACAACCAGCCAAAGGAAGCGCTGAGCCAAAATTATCTGGGAAAATATCGAGCACAAGTGATATTTTGATGACAATTCAACTGTCAAAAATGTAACCAATAAAGAAGGGTTATTTCAGCAATTTCCACCAATCAGGCTATGATTAGATGAAAATTGCACTAGTGTAATTTCCGGTACGGAAGTACAATTATGGAGGATGAAAATGGAAAATCGTTTCGTTCGAATTGTCATGCCAAATACATCTTGAGACTTCGTTATTACAGGAAATTTTTGGCTTTCAATAATTCGTGCTTGTTGGACATGAGTACCAACAGACACTCATATTTTACAGCTCAAAAATTTCCGGTAATTACTTAGTCTCTTGTTGTATTATACAATGAATATTGCAAAAAAGAATTCCGAAGTGACAACTGTCAGATTTTCTTCTTGAGGTACATCAATTTTATTCCGTTGCCATTGACAGTGGGATTTAGATAAGTGAATATTATCGATAGGAGGAGGGCATTTATCCAGGGACAATCAGCCCGAGGGAAACGCCTGGCCAAAATTATCTGGGAAAATCTTGAGCACGAGTGATATTTTGAAGATTATTACATAAAAGAAGTCCGAAGTAACAGCTGTCAGATTTTGTTGTTTAAATGAATTTTATTCCGTTGCTATTGACAGTGGGATTTAGATAAGTGAATATTATCCTTGTAGGTCTAATAATCAAGGGCGTTGTATGTAATAATCAACAGTAATATCACAAGTGCTTAGATTCTTACGATAATTTTGGCCAGGCGATCGCGAGTGCTGGTTGTAGCGATAAATGCCCGACTCCGTAGGCAGGAACAACCAGCCCGAGGGAAACGCTTGGACAAGATTATCGGGAAAATCTCGAGCAAGAGTGATATTTTGATGATTATTACAAAAAGAAGTCCAAAGTGACAGCTGTCAGATATTGTTGCTTACATCAATCTTATTTTGTTGCCATTGACAGTGGGATTTAGATAAGTGAATATTATCTTTGTATGTCTAATAATCAAGGGCGTTGTGTGTAATAATCAACAGTAATATCACATGTGCTTAGATTTTCACGATAATTTTGGTCAGGCGATCGCGAGTGCTGATTGTAGCGATAAATGCCCGACTCCGTAGGAGGAGGGCATTTATCCAGGGACAATCAGCCCGAGGGAAACGTCTGGCCAAAATTATCTGGGAAAATCTCGAGCACGAGTGATATTTTGAAGATTATTACATAAAAGAAGTCCGAAGTGACAGCTGTCAGATTTAGTTGTTTACATGAATTTTATTCCGTTGCTATTGACAGTGGGATTTAGATAAGTGAATATTATCCTTGTAGGTCTAATAATCAAGGGCGTTGTATGTAATAATCAACAGTAATATCACAAGTGCTTAGATTTTCACGATAATTTTGGCCTAGCGGTCGCAAGTGCTGATTGTAACGATAAATGCCCGACTCCGTAGGAGAAGGGCATTTATCTAAGGACAATGAAGAAGAAACATTGAATCCATGCTATGCATTATGTCCCCCTTGAATATAAAATCGACCAGCTCCGGCATTTCTTGAAGAATTTTTCACGCAGAAATCGAGGGTGGTAAGTTTGCAAATGAACACCCTGTATAGGTACAGATGCATAATAATTATTATGCAAAGAGGTTTATTAGAAATTGCATCTCTCGAGTGCTGATTAGGGAACCCACTTCTGGATGTCATTAAGCGAAATTAATGCAATTAGTCGTTGTCTACAACAGCTTCTTCTTGATTTGAGGCCTCACATTTTTGCTCGCATTTTAGCATAATGATATTCGTGTAAAAAATCGAAACCTAGAACAATTGATGATAAATGCAAAGAACTTGAG
The DNA here is from genome assembly GCA_949128115.1 of Anaspis maculata. Classification (NCBI taxonomy): domain Eukaryota; kingdom Metazoa; phylum Arthropoda; class Insecta; order Coleoptera; family Scraptiidae; genus Anaspis; species Anaspis maculata. The sequence goes on along the minus strand of OX421962.1, from coordinate 103,985,105 downwards.
GAGGATAGCTTGGAAGTGCGACATAAAGGAGAAGCCTGTCAAATTGGAGGGAATCGGATTCAGTATTCAGTTCCTACTACTTAGACTTAACAAGAGATTCAAGAGACATCCAAGCCGAGAACGTGCGAAGCCAAGAAATGTAACAGGAACAATTACAAGGAATTCAAATTTGAATTCTCGACTTTTAATTTCAAAGAGAATGTAGAAAAAATTGCCCGGCAATCGGAAATTCAGACGCCAATAAATCGCCGGCAAAGAGCAAAAATGTATAATTTTTAATTTGAACGTTGTCGTAGGTTTTGCTCCGAAATGAATGAGATATTTCGTGTTTCGTTCCTGCATGTCTGAACATTTCTTGCGCGACATTGAAATAAACACAACAATTCCCCATTTACCCAATAGCCGAAAAAGAAACTCAGCGGGTCGGAAAAATTAACGTTTTAAAGCGGAACAGTAATAACCGTTTGGAATTTGGAAATTGAATAACAGCGGGCATGAGTACATTTCAATTGGTGGCATCAAAGGAAATACCGACCTGGTGTTTCTTAGAAAAAAATTGCGAAATTACAAATTACAAATTCGTACTTGGGTGTACACTGTACATTTTCCTTATCAAAAGTTTTGAGTTCCTCACTTTTAGAAAGCGAAAAATTTCTAGCTGGCAGTGTTCTGGATATAGCAGAAATAAGTTTGAGCAGGTAGGTACCTCTTATAGCATCCGTGGAACTGTATCACACTGTTCTATTTCTCAAAACTCCATTTAATGTAAAGGTGCTATGGCTTTTTCCTGACCCATATCCATCGGAATTTGAATAAGCTTGGAAAACTATCAAGAGCCAGCGGGCATGATTGTGTGAATGTAATTCCTACATTTGAGGTGCGGGATTTAAAGTTAAATAAGTAAGCCAAATAGGCGTTTCCTAGGCACCTAGTCCTAAGCGTACCTTTGAGGTCTACATCAGAGAACGGGTGAAACATGAATGTTATTACCTACAGAAAACCCACCTTTGCAAAATAAATGTTGAATCAATATTCTGCAGAGACCCAGGGAACTTTAATTATAACTTTGATGGATTTCTTTGAGCAAATACAATGGGTTTTAAAAAGAGAGACCGCATCATCAGAAAGCCCTCTACGTTACCCTCTATATTTTACGTCTGATGCGATACGTCCGCCTTTTCCTAAAAAATAATTCGGTTGTGTCACCCCAAAACTTTCCCGACTATTATCCAGGAACCTATGTAAATTCGAAACGTCTTTTCGGGTGGGAAGTTGGAATTTGAGAAAAAGATTGAAAATAATTTGCAGGAACTTGAAAATTTTGTCAGGAAAATTTGAATTTACCGGTAAACCTCAAATCATATTCCAAATCATCTTATTGTAATAATAGTCAACTAAGGCTTCACTTTAAACTCCATCATTCAAGTTCGATCTTGAAAACCCAGGCCGGTTTCACATTTTCAAGCGGTAAATACGCGGGAAATTGGAAAAAAATTGGAAAATGAACCAGTTACCTCTTGTAAAAAAAAAAATGGTGAAAATCTGTTCACGGGATGAAAAGTTGGAGAATTTGCAGTTTTTCCAGAGAAAAACTCGAAAACCACGGGTCCACGGGATTTCAAAAGTTTTTCCTCCAGAAAAATGATTCAATCTTTTCTCCAACTTTTATTCCCAACATCTGTCTGCACCTGAAATTAATATTTCGCGGGGCTCACCGCATGCGCATGTCGAAGTTTGGACTGCATTTTTTTCTGAAATTCACGGAATTTGCAAATTTCAGTTTGAAAAAATTATCATCGAAAAACCGGAACCGTGTCGATTTTGAAAAAATTACCGTCGAAAAACCAGAACCGTGTCGATTTTGAAAATAGGCCTACATGACTCCCAATCCACTCTACTTTCGATATCAGTTGGAATTTTTCAAAAAAAGTCGATTCCTGAGCAGGAATGAATTTTTGAGTGGAGTCCTTCTACAAAACCGAGTCGTGCTGATGGTTAAAACACGGGCGAGAAGCCCACTCGGGTGGCAACGGCTAGGAGAAATTTTGAAAAATCACAACGCCCGACTGGTAAATGGTAGGGAATTGCAACTGCAGCCTTAATTTTACTCTTTTGTTGTGTTGCTCCCTGCCAAATTTGGGTCCAATCCATGGAATGGATTTTGAATAATTAAATGGTAAAATTTTGAACTTTGACATTTTTGTCATTTGACAGATGACAGATAGGGTAATACTTTGACCTGTTCTGAATACAGTTCTTCAGGGACTTTCAAATGACATATTGCAAGTCATGTTCCATGAGATTTAGCTTCTGACATTTGTTGACAATGACACTTTCGTTTGACAGATGACAGCCAAAAACTAGTGGGCTTTTTTCAGAAAAAAACCATGTCCGCATACCAAATTTCAAGTCGATTCGGTCAACGGTTGGGCAGTTATCGTGAAAGATCACAGACAGACACACATACACACTGAATTCAGAACAGTTGAAAGTATTTCTCACCTGTCAATCATTGAAAAATGTCAAAGTTTGCAGAATTTTGATATCAAATAATACAGAGACTACGCTATGAATTTAGACCAAATTTGACAGGAAGCAACATAATGAAAGAATGAAATGTGGCCAGAAATCGAAGTTTTTCACCATTTTCCGATCGGACGCTACAAATTTTCATACTTTTTCCTGGCCGTTGCCACCTGAGACGGCCGCTCACCCGGGTTTTGACAAGGACGAACCGCGCTTAGTGCAGCGATCAACTCATCCGTCCTTTCCTGCCTCGGGGATCGACTTTTTGGGTCATTCCATAGAATTTCAACGAACTTGATTTATTTTTGAAAGTTCGACCATCGAGTTCGGGGATGAAATTTGGCTCTTTTGTTTACCATAGTGTTACGATATGAAAAATATCAGCATTGATTTTTTTCAGTCCAGTACGGCAGTGTAAAAAAATGAAGAAGTGGTAGATGACAGGGAAATTCATACAAAATTATTGATTTTTTTATTATCAAGGTATTGTCTCAAAATGTCAGTCACAGATGATTTTGCATTGTCCTTAGGTTCAAGATTATTAGGTTACTTGTTTGAAAGGGCCTCAAAATTTTTGGGCTTGAAAAAGGATTGTTAATTTTTCGTCTTTTTTTGCATTTTTCCAACTTTTCTGCAGGCTGTCAAAATTGATCCTGTTCATATGAGAATGTTTTGAACAGGTTACTGAAAATATGATCTTCGCTCAATATTTTAGGCAAGTTGGGGCTCACCTGATCGATACTTGTAAAAAGTTGGGCACAAATCAAAATTTGACTTTTTACGATTTTGTGGAAATTTGACATATTCAAAGCCCAATATCTCAGTTGGGGTAATATGGAAAATCCTGAAAATTGATCTTGGTTTAGCCGCTATCAAAACAAATATACAATATCTTTTACAAGTTTGAGAAAAGTTTACAAGTAGCTAAATTACAGTCCCGAAAAACAGAAAAAACTGCCAAATCGATATAAAATAAAAATGTTCAACCGCAGCAAAAACAGTTGAGACATGTAGCAAGACTAACAAAATGATGAATAAAACTTATGACAAGCTTGATCCGAACATTTATCCTTTTTTTTTCAACTGGACATCTTTGATTGAGGTAGAAGAAGAAGTTTCGTAGCACCGAATAGTGATTTTATCAAGTGGAACAAAGTGGTTCTCTTGTATATTTATCACGGTTTTTAAGCCGCCACTTGATCAATATTTCTCCGAGAAAAAGTGTCGTAGGTACCTACATACTGACAATTTCCTAAATTGAAACTTAAAAATTTCACTTAACCGATCGCAAGCGAGCGATTGTATCATAAAGGTCTTGATCAGGTCTTGATAATACGGACAGTGGAATGCCTTATGATGGTACACAAAAAGATTCAAAATGGCTTGTTTATCCACACATCGATTGCTTCACCTATTTTTTGTATTTCATTTCGTACCTACGACAATTGAATAGTTTTTCCTGCTTACACTGCGGTTTTTTTTAATTTAAAATGGTATTTCTTCAAAACACTAATTTTCTAAACAAATTGTTACAAAAAATAAAACGGCGAGCATGGTAAGATATGTTCTACAATGGTTTCTATGGGGAATGTCCTGATGTAATATGCTTGTACAACAGTCTGCTAGATACAAAGGTCTTTTCCTCAGTCAATAAGGCTATTCCCTCGGCTATTCCACAGTCTAGTTTCTTCAAAAATGGTTTATACGGACGGTGAATGCAACAGCGTATCTTCAGAGCTTCTGTTCATACCTTTTTTGTTCTAGGATTGTATTTTTCTTCAGGTTGTTATTCACTTGCTAATATATTGAGACATTTTTTAATTTTGTTCGTAAAGATGTTTCTCTTTGCTGGGCGTTTTGACAAAGACGATAACATATGTCACAACCTTGTTTATGATCCGGTAAATCAACAATTACCGAACTGTTGTAATTATAAGAATTGTACAAAATTTAATTTTTGAAAAAATACAACCATTTATATCACCAAGCATGTTGCGATTCATTCCGACGACATAAAAAAAGAAACATCAAAGGATTACGAGAAATGGAACGATCGCAAATGATGAAACCTAGAAAGCATTCAATACAATTATTAATACCAGGTAAGTCGTTGAGCCCTACGTGCATAAAAAAATTGTGATGACCCAGAAGATGTCGATGTTGAATTACCAAAGTGAAGATTTCATTTTTGAAGAAATAAAATTTGAGAAAATTGATACTATTTGCAAAACTTTTGGTGTAGCTTTCCCAACAAAAATAGGCAACTGTCCGTGACGGCGCCACAAGTCAGTACAAAAATAAAAAAGAATTTCGTCAGTAAATGTTACCACCTACTTCCAACTTAATTCTGATTTCTTTTTCCACCTCCCATAGCAAGGGCGATTTTGATGGGGTTTGGGAAATGTCAATAATAAAAACGGTTGCAGAGACCAGCCTGCAACGTTCTGTGACAATGGCACAACATATTCTAACGCCGTTGGATATGTATGATTTTTGTGTGAAAAATACAGATGGCATTTCTTCCGTATAACGTTCCAGCTGAAGAGATTATTAGTATTACTACATCACTTTTTCTTGAAGAAAGATTTAGTGGTTTGAACACTGTGCCAAATACACGAGAGAAACACAAATTTGTTTTCTGTACTACTTGATAAAAAGTTGTTTTTTTATTTGATAAAAAGACAATGCGATGTTACGAAACTTCCACTTTGAAAGAAAAAAAATAGGATTAATGTTCGAATCAAGCTTGTCATGAGTTCCCTTCATCGTTTTGTTGGTCTTGCCACATGTCTCAACTGTTTTTGCTGCGGTTGAACATTTCTATTTTATATCGATTTTGCTGTTTTTTTTTCTGTTTTTCGGGACTGTAATTTAGCTACTTGTAAACTTTTCTCAAACTTGTAAAAGATATTGTATATTTGTTTTGATAGCGGCTAAACCAAGATCAATTTTCAGGATTTTCCATATTACCCCAACTGAGATATTGGGCTTTGAATATGTCAAATTTCCACAAAATCGTAAAAAGTCAAATTTTGATTTGTGCCCAACTTTTTACAAGTATCGATCAGGTGAGCCCCAACTTGCCTAAAATATTGAGCGAAGATCATATTTTCAGTAACCTGTTCAAAACATTCTCATATGAACAGGATCAATTTTGACAGCCTGCAGAAAAGTTGGAAAAATGCAAAAAAAGACGAAAAATTAACAATCCTTTTTTCAAGCCCAAAAATTTTGAGGCCCTTTCAAACAAGTAACCTAATAATCTTGAACCTAAGGACAATACAAAATCATCTGTGACTGTCATTTTGAGACAATACCTTGATAATAAAAAAATCAATAATTTTGTATGAATTTCCCTGTCACCTACCACTTCTTCATTTTTTTACACTGCCGTACTGGACTGAAAAAAATCAATGCTGATATTTTTCATATCGTAACACTATGATAAACAAAAGAGCCAAATTTCATCCCCGAACTCGATGGTCGAACTTTCAAAAATAAATCAAGTTCGTTGAAATTCTATGGAATGACCCTTTTCACAAAATTCCAACCTAATAGCTGAAGTAGATTAAACTGAGCGTCGTGTAGGCTAATTTTCAAATACGACACCTTATCTCGGTTTTTTGGCGGTGATTTTTTTCAAAATGAAACTTACACATTCCGTGCACATTTCATGAAATGAAAAAATGTCCAAAAGTTTTGAGGTTTTCCTTGAAAATTTACTAATTTTTTGTTCAATTATTACTTATGGAAGATGATCCAAATTTGTTTCAATCTTTCTCTCAAATATCAAATTCCAATTTCCCACCCGTAGAGACGTCTCGTACAAAAATTTCCATCCGTTCCTTGCTACTCGTCCGGAAAATTTTGGGGTGACTAATTTACTGGATCCGCGTAAATACTATTTAATAATCTCCCCCCTCATGATTAGGCAAGCACCAATACACGCGAGTGCAAAGGTCAACGAGCAATGAAGCAATAAAAGTCAAGGCCCGATGCAGTTGTTCTACGAGTTATTTTATCAATGGGCATTTGGTACAGCTTTAGAAAACTTTTAAAAATCGTAATAAAATATCCACTATACACGCCAAGTGCCTCTTTCACTTCCAAACCAGGGCGAATGCGATAACTTCCCTCCAAAAGTTTATGAAGCACCAACGGAATTTTCATTATAATCTCATTGTTGGAGACATCATCTCAAAGTTATGATCTTCCTGGGACAAGTTTCTTCAATTAGAAGTTGATTGTTCAGGAATTTCAGGTATAGGCATAAAACTACGGCGTTATCGATTCAGTTTTATTAACGTCAGACCGCAGTTTTCTACTAGGTAGGTACCTATGCCATACCGCATCATATTTATTTTAATAGAACCACATCAATCAAGCATCGCTACACATCTATATCTACAGAGTTACCTTTGAATTATTTATATTATTTATTGCTACGAATGTGACACCGAATGTCGCTTTGGGGTATTAGGGTTGGATATTGCAAATTTAAAATATTATTTGAGCGCATCAAAACTATAGCAAAATTGATAATGATAAAATGATTGCTCTCAGCCAATTGAAGAAAAAAGAGTGCCGCCGCCTACAGGGTGCCCCAGGGATGTGCATATTTTACCTGAAACTACGAACAAAAATCGTGATGGTGGACATCTAAGAGTCGCGAAGGATCAACGCGAGAGGGAGCACAATGCGCTAAAGACACATTGCGGAAAGCCGGTAATAGATGGCGCCGCAGGTGTGTCTCACTTATGAGTACCTAACTTATGAGAGTGTAAATACAGCTGATCTCGATGTTTGGGCCATCGAGCCTCAGCTCCGTATGCTGCAGCATTGATGGGACCCAAACAGGTTGAAACACGTGCCTGTTGGATTTCGATGGTTGTTGCTCGGTCGGTTCAATGTTCTCAGATCACTTTTTCAATTTTTTAAAGTTATGCTCCAGGTCAGAAAAAAAGAACTCCGATTTATTGATCTGAATTTTGAAATTTGATTTTCAAAGTCTCGCAAAAGCGACCGATTTCGATTTCTTCAAGTATGAAGGGATGTTGAAACTACAATGATAGTCAAGATATACTAGAGACTTTTCGTTTTAAATTCTATGAAAGATGTTATCCATTTCGCGCTGAAAAGTAGCAGGTGCTTCTTTTAGTCGGAATGGCATTCGCAAGAATTCGTGATGCCTGTTTTCAGTGATGAATGCAGTTTTCTCTATATCATCCGGGTCCATTTCGATTTGATAGAACCCAGAGGCCAAATCCAATGTAGTAAAGTATTGGCACTTGCCTAATTTATCGAGTAGATCAGGTTAATTGAGCAATATAGGTAAAGATCATTGATTGTTTTTTGGTTTGACTTGCGGTAGCCAACAACTACACGCCATTTTTGGACATTCCTAGTCTCCATTTTCTTTGACACAACCCGGATTGGACCAGGGTGAGTTGCTTGATATGTATTATATTGTGGTTCAATATTCTGTCGACTTGTTTCTGAACTTACTCTGCTTTATGTACAAATGGGTATCTATAATACTTTGAGTAAATGTGGACCTCCTACTGTGTTCTAATGTTGTATTTCATTTGTTTCGTAAAAGTCAAAAGACTACCAAGTCTTCAAGCTCTTCAAGTAATCACGATTATATTTTTGCAACACCACTAATTTCTCAAAATATCAAATTGTACCATTTCGTTTTCAAAATTCTGTTGATTGATTTGTCCAGCAATAACATTTTCACGAAGAAATCAGTTTTTTGGAGATATTCCTGAAAAGGGTTCAGAATTCCCTAAAATGGTTGCTAAGCCTACACTGGCGTCAGATGAGCGAACCATTTCGTGGTTCCACCTTGTTCGGTTCATGAATTAACATTTTTAAACTCTTCGGCACATCCTCTTCCACTCCCCCTTTGCGCCCATCAGATGTCCCCCATCGCGATCCTTGTTCGTCACGATCTACGAGGAACAGTTTGACACCAACCACTATGATCTACCTTCAAGTTGCACACGGGCCACAAAAAATGAACAAACGAAAACCCTAGTATATTAACTAACATTAACTATTTTATTAATGTAGCCTAGAAATCTAATACATACAGGGTGTCTCAAAAGTATCGCATTCCGAGTCCAGAGAAGTATATGAAATCCACTCAAGAAAACGAGAAAACTATTGGAAAAAATTATCGGGTTAATTTTTGAAGATATAGGGGGTCATAGGGTAGACTTCGCCGCCTCTTTTTCTATTATGTGAAGTGAATTGGAAGAACTGTTTGTTATAGACTAAACAGTAAAAATTATCATCAAGTGGGCGTGCACTGAATTTCTGTTTCTGATACAGGGTTAGCATGAATCACAAAAATCCAGCTTTCTTCAATTTATTTTTTTCAATATTCCACTGGTCCCAAAAATATTCAACAACAAAATTGTTTTCATCTTTTCGTTTCCATAGAAAAACTTTTAGTAGCGTTTCTGTAGCGTAATCACTTGTAACGGTCTGAAATTCCGTTTCGATCTAGCCGACCGTCCTTGGCAACGATGTCAGGTGGTTGTTGACCGATTTTGTTTTTCGGGAATAGTTTTGGGTTTTTCTGCAGCGCGAAAGGGGAGATCGTTTTGCTGGCCTGTTGATGCCGATAAATTGCAGACGAGCTCGATAGGTTTCTACCTTAACACCCTTCAAGTGCCTTCACGCTGTAAGCGCCTCAACGTTCCAGAGACATCATCTCTGCGTCATACCTGAGCGTGATTGAACCCCTTGTTCTAGGGTGAGTTCTTGGAAACCATCCTCGTGCCGTTCCATACCTAACCCCATTCCTTTTTCAGGGTTCTTTTCTTCCTGCTTTTACTTTAGTTCGACTTAGTTCGTATTTGTATTTCTACTCGTTTTCCTGGGATTTTGTCTGGTACCGCATCGGTGACGTCGGCTGTCATCTTGCGTCGAACAGTCGAGCTGAAACTTCGGCAAGCTTGTTGAGCGGAGGACTGGAAGGAGGAAGGACGCGCATGGTCTGGGATACATCGTGTTAGCCCGAGAAGAAGAACCTTTGTTCGGTGCAGGTGCCGCATGGTTTTCCTTTCTTCCTGCAAGGTCAGAGCGTTCCAATTTTATCCCAGTTGAAAAGCGATAATTCCAATATCTGAACTCAGTGTACCTGTTTTATTTATTTGTTGTTATTATAAAAAAAAATGTCAACGCAGACGTCAGTTGCCTGACCGTCGAGGTAGTTAGATTGGCAGTAATTTGTAGCAACTCGATTCACTGAAAGTGCACAAATCAGGAGCTAAAACAATCCCGTGCGAAAGAAACGTTATCCCGATCCCCGGAACCTATTTCCTATTTCACGTACGTACGTAGGTAGGTAGGGTAAACTAAACGAAAGGATCCATTGCGCAATCCGCTTCATTGCGATAGCACAAAACTGTTTTGTTTCTCAGTGCAACCGACAGTAGGGCTGTTTCGGCCTCATTAGCCGGTCTGCCTATCCTCTCCGGTCAAGACCCTGCTGTATTCAATAAATTGTTAAATATTACTTTGAGCTTACGTATTCTTACTTCTCTAATCTATCCAAAAGAAAGATTCACTTCGAAGTCTGAGACATTATTTTATACTAGTAAGTATTTGGTAGTTTCCAAACCGACACAGACATTAAGCTAACGAAAGAAACTACCTTGCGCCTTATTTATTTATTTTTTTCTACTAATTTTTACTGCACGACCACTCCCCTGAGCTTTAGCCGAGTGCAAGTCTGATGTCCGGTGAGTATGCCCTTTAGTGAGAAAAAGATCGTGGCATAATTGGCACCCTAAAACGTGGGACCAGTCTGTTGACAATTTCTCAAGGAAGGTTAGAGAAGTACCTACGTAAATAAAATAGTTACTCACATTTTTCAAGTTTAAGTAGTTATCAGGTATATCTGGAACGCAAAGGGATTTGAAGAAATCTTTGATTTTATTTTATTTCTATTGTTATCTTCAATTGGTAAGTATGGAGGTTAATCATCTGAGAAAAGATGAACTCAAAAACGAATTGCTGATTCGAGGTGTTCAAGTCGATGAAGCTAGTACGTCTGTTGATGACATGCGGTCGTCATTGCGTTCACTCGTACGTTTCGAAAAATCAGGTCAACAGTTGACTCAGATTGAGTATACTGTCGATTTTGAAGAAGAGCTTAATCTGTTGAACGACAAGGTCGCCGAGCATTCTGAAACATTGAAAGAATATGTCGGTACGGTAATTCCACCTAAAGTATCAAAAAGACTACGCTCAAGACTCAATCATCTGATTAAACGTGTTAATCGGCTTGACGTATCAAAGATGGCGTTAGAACAAATTGAAACTCGTTCAAAACTTTTGCCTCAAGTACTTGTTCTTTTGGATATTTTGGATAAAGGTCCAAAGGTTAAGTTGAATATGAGCGCGTTATTCAATACTAGTGCGGCTAAACCAGAAACTGACGACGACTCGAATGAAAGTACATCTTCAGAATCCGATGTTGAAAATTCATTGCCAGTTGTTAATTCTACTTTTCAAAATATTTCTCTTTCTCGAACGTCTATGTCTGAACCGGTTTATAAATGGAATTTAAAATTCAGCGGAGAATCACGTGATATGTCAATCAATCAATTCCTGGATTTGGTAGATGAAAAAAAGACTTCACGAAGAATTTCTTCGGAAGAATTATTCGATTCTGCGATTGATCTTTTCACAGGTAAAGCCTTAACTTGGTTTAGGTCTAACAAGCCTCGCGTTTCTAACTGGACGGAATTGTCAAGATTATTGAGAAGACATTATCAACCACCCGATTACCAGTCTCGATTGTTGAAAGATATCGTGAATCGTACTCAAGGTGCTACTGAAGGTATCATTGATTATTTGGCGAACATGCAGGCTTTGTTCAAACGTTATGGAACTCTTTCTGAGACGGCACAGTTGAACATCATCATTCCAAATCTTGCTCCATTTTATGCGATGCATTTAGGTACGGTTACTACCTTGGAACAGTTGGAACAAGAGTGTTTAATGTTAGAAATAAAGAAGTTTAGGTCAGAAAACCATCAAGCTCCTGCAAAGAAAAACACCATGGTTGAGCCAAGCTTTGCTTTCGTTGAAACTATTCCGAGACAAGCTACTGTTTCTTCTTTCTCTAAGCCTTCTACGTCAGATCGTCGTGAACATGATTCCACAGAGGTACTCTGTTGGAGATGCTCCAAGAAAGGACATCTCAGGTCTTCTTGTCCCCTCAATAAGAATTTTTCCACGAATATAGACTGTTTTGGTTGTGGTAAACCCAATGTTCGAAAGCCAGATTGTGTCGATTATAACACTAAAAGAAACTCGAAAAACGATTACCGGAGTGTCAATACGACCGTGTTCGACACTCGCAAGCAAAACCAACGGTCAAATTAAACTCAAAACAAGTCATTCTTGATTATATCCTGTCGCATGCAGGAGATGATCAACGTCCATATCTAAAAGTTCAAATTTTTGGTTTTTCAATGTTAGGTTTGTTGGATTCTGGGGCTACAGATACCATAGTAGGTGGAAATGGCTGGCAGATATTCCAAAACCTTGGTATTCGTGTTAATAATCCTGTTGTTGTTGAAGTTAAAGTGGCAAACGGTGAAACGTGTCAAAGTTTAGGGTATGCGTCTGTACCAATTTGTGTCATGAACAAAGAAAAAGTTGTTGATGTTTTGATAGTTCCGGATTTAACTCATTCTCTTGTTCTCGGTATCAATTTTTGGAAAGTCATGGAGGTCATTCCTGACTTACGTAGGGATATGTGGTATTTTGGTAGTGCGCCTAGTGCGTCAGCCTTGTCTAGAGTGATTACTGGTGTGCGAAGTGAAGAAGACTTAAGTCAAGCCCAACGTTTTGCTCTAGAACAGCTTTTGGATGATGTGTTTTTGCGTATGAAAGATGGTTTAGGAAGAATCACGGCGGCTGAACATGAAATTGTAGTAGATTCCGCTCCGATAAAACAGAGGTTTTATCCTGTGTCACCACCACGTCAGAAAATTATAGACGAAGAGATTCAGAAGATGTTGGCAGCTAATGTCATTGAGCCTTCTCGAAGTGCTTGGTCGGCACCTGTTCTCTTGATTCCCAAGAAAGATGGTTCTATTCGATTTTGTGTAGACTACAGACGTCTGAATGCTGTGACAAAGAAAGATGCTTATCCTTTACCACTCATTTCTAATATTTTAGATCAGCTAAGAGACGCAAAGTACCTGAGTTCGTTGGATATAAGAAGCGCTTATTGGCAAACACCAATGAAAGAGTCGTCCAAAGAACTGACAGCTTTTGTTGTTGCTGGTGGACATTACCAATTCCAAGTAATGCCGTTTGGTCTCACAAACGCTCCTGCTACTTTCCAACGTCTCATTGATAACGTCATTGGTCCTGAAATGCAAGGAAATGTCTTCGTATATTTAGATGACATAATCGTCATTAGCGACAATTTTGAAAAACATCTGAAAATTTTATCAAAGGTCATTGAAAGATTACTTGATGCTGGATTAACGCTCAATCGTGAAAAGTGTCAGTTCTGTCGTCCAGAACGGAAATATTTGGGTTATGTTGTTGATAAGTTTGGATTACATGTGGATCCAGGTAAGGTAGAAGCCATTTCGAATGTTCCGGTACCCCGCACAGCAAAACAAGTACGCAGTTTCTTAGGTATGGCATCGTGGTACCGTCGGTTCGTGAAGAATTTCGCTTCTATTTCTGTACCACTTACAGCACTCACTCGCAAAAATGAAAAATTCGCGTGGAGTTCTGAATGTGATGAATCCTTTCAGTCGATCAAGAAATGTCTCATGACTGCACCTGTTCTCCAATGTCCAGATTTTACTCGTCCGTTTACCTTACAGTGTGATGCTAGTGCGTATGGGCTAGGTTCCGTTTTAACTCAAGAATTCGACGACGGTGAAAAAGTCATTTGTTATTTATCTCGATCGTTGACAGCACAAGAGAGAAAGTTTTCAACTACTGAGCGTGAATGCTTATGTGTGATATGGTCTATAGAAAAACTTCGGCCGTATCTTGAAGGTTCTCGCTTTACCGTAATTACGGATCATTTTTCTTTGTTATGGTTGAACCGGTTGAAAGATCCAACGGGACGACTTTCCAGATGGGCGTTACGTCTGCAAGCCTTTGACTTCACCATTGTTCATCGAAAGGGTAAAGATCATATTGTACCTGATTTTCTTTCTCGATCTGTTCCAGTGTCGGTTAGTGCATTGACAAAAACTATGTCAGAAGCAAGTTCTTTTGCTGATACCTGTGATGCTTGGTACAAGAGCATGATACAGAAAATCACGGTTGATCCGATTCGTTATTCAAAGTGGCGCGTAGACAACGGATCTGTTTACAAATATGTCGAAAAGCGCATTCCTGAATTTACCGATGGAGATTGTTGGAAAGTTGTAGTTCCAAAAGAATACCGCGTGATACTGTTGAGACGATACCATGACGAAGTCCGAGCGGGACACTTAGGAGTGTACAAAACCTATGGAAGATTGACGGAAAAGTATTTTTGGCCAAAGATGAAGGGAAGTGTGATTAAGTATGTTCGTGGTTGCAAGGTCTGTGGTAGTCAGAAGCCTGAGCAGAAGTTGCCTGCAGGATTAATGGGTTCGAAGCCTGTTGTGACACATCCATGGCAAATGATAAGTCTCGACTTTGTCGGCCCTTTACCTCGTTCCTCCACTGGACATACTCATATTCTCTGCGTGTCGGATTACTTTAGTAAATATGTACTTCTGTTTGCTGTTCGATCAGCCACGGCTAAAGCGTTGTCAAAAATCGTTGAGGAAAACATTTTTCTTATCTATGGTGTACCACAGTATTTAATTTGTGATAATGGTGTCCAAATGAACTCCAAGATGTTTAAAAAACTGTGCGAACGTTACAAAGTAAAAATTTATTTCACTCCCTTATATTATCCTCGTGCTGATCCCGCCGAACGCGTTAATCGCGTCGTGAAAACTATGTTGTCTTCCTATGTCGGTGAAAACCAACGTGGTTGGGCTGACCATCTTGCTGGTATTGCTTGCGCGATACGGACTGCCAAACACGAAATCATAGGACACAGCCCTTATTTCGTAAACTTTGGAAGGGAGTATGTTCATCTCGGTGACGAGCATGTTCCACACGTTTTCTCCGGTGAAATTCCAGAAGTTTATGACGTGGAAAAGAGGCGTACCGGGTTTGTCAGGATGTTCAAAGATGTGTGCACCAAGTTGCAGCAAGCTTTTGAACGGAATAAACGACAATATAATTTGCGAAGAAGACCCGTGCAGTACCAAAAGAACGGTTTGGTTTGGCGAAAAAATAAATCCCTCTCTGATGCTACGAAATTTTATTGCGCGAAGCTAGGTCCAACATTCGTAGGACCATATAAAGTTCGTAAAAAACTTGGTTCGTGGACTTACGAATTGGAAAATGAAGTTGGCGACCAAGCAGGGATTTGGCACGTTCAAGATTTAAAACCTTTTCAAGCTACCGATAACTTTGATGAAAATAACGACCGTGCAACCGTTGCGAGTTAGTTACGTTGCCTTTGTGTCGTAATTTTTTTTTGTTTAGTTCGGAATCTTTTCCTAAGAAGGAAGTCTTCCTCATGGAAGTTAGGGTGGGGTGTAACGGTCTGAAATTCCGTTTCGATCTAGCCGACCGTCCTTGGCAACGATGTCAGGTGGTTGTTGACCGATTTTGTTTTTCGGGAATAGTTTTGGGTTTTTCTGCAGCGCGAAAGGGGAGATCGTTTTGCTGGCCTGTTGATGCCGATAAATTGCAGACGAGCTCGATAGGTTTCTACCTTAACACCCTTCAAGTGCCTTCACGCTGTAAGCGCCTCAACGTTCCGGAGACATCATCTCTGCGTCATACCTGAGCGTGATTGAACCCCTTGTTCTAGGGTGAGTTCTTGGAAACCATCCTCGTGCCGTTCCATACCTAACCCCATTCCTTTTTCAGGGTTCTTTTCTTCCTGCTTTTACTTTAGTTCGACTTAGTTCGTATTTGTATTTCTACTCGTTTTCCTGGGATTTTGTCTGGTACCGCATCGGTGACGTCGGCTGTCATCTTGCGTCGAACAGTCGAGCTGAAACTTCGGCAAGCTTGTTGAGCGGAGGACTGGAAGGAGGAAGGACGCGCATGGTCTGGGATACATCGTGTTAGCCTGAGAAGAAGAACCTTTGTTCGGTGCAGGTGCCGCATGGTCTTCCTTTTTTCCTGCAAGGTCAGAGTGTTCCAATTTCATCCCAGTTGAAAAGCAATAATTCCAATATCTGAACTCAGTGTACCTGTTTTATTTATTTGTTGTTATTATAAAAAAATGTCAACGCAGACGTCAGTTGCCTGACCGTCGAGGTAGTTAGATTGGCAGTAATTTGTAGCAACTCGATTCACTGAAAGTGCACAAATCAGGAGCTAAAACAATCCCGTGCGAAAGAAACGTTATCCCGATCCCCGGAACCTATTTCCTATTTCACGTACGTACGTAGGTAGGTAGGGTAAACTAAACGAAAGGATCCATTGCGCAATCCGCTTCATTGCGATAGCACGAAACTGTTTTGTTTCTCAGTGCAACCGACAGTAGGGCTGTTTCGGCCTCATTAGCCGGTCTGCCTATCCTCTCCGGTCAAGACCCTGCTGTATTCAATAAATTGTTAAATATTACTTTGAGCTTACGTATTCTTACTTCTCTAATCTATCCAAAAGAAAGATTCACTTCGAAGTCTGAGACATTATTTTATACTAGTAAGTATTTGGTAGTTTCCAAACCGACACAGACTTTAAGCTAACGGAAGAAACTACCTGGCGCCTTATTTATTTATTTTTTTCTACTAATTTTTACTGCACGACCACTCCCCTGAGCTTTAGCCGAGTGCAAGTCTGATGTCCGGTGAGTATGCCCTTTAGTGAGAAAAAGATCGTGGCACACTCTATCACAAACACTTCCCCAAAAGCATTTTGACTGACGAAAATAGAGGGAAGCGAGATCCCACGTTTTGATCTCCGAAATCTTTCAAAATAAACGTGACTAATTTTTTTTAATATTTTTTTCGTGTTCTTGAGTGGATTCCATATACAGGTTGTCCCGAAAATACACTAACAACGTTCTAGGGCAGCTTCCTGTCATCGAAACAAGAAAAAAAGTTCCCATGAACATGAGTCCAGAAACGCTTCCTGAGGGAGCGACAGGCCCATAAAAGTGGGACCCTGAAGATGGTTTTTATTTAATATCTTCGAAACCGTTCAAGAGAGATCAATCAAA
The DNA here is from genome assembly GCA_949128115.1 of Anaspis maculata. Lineage (NCBI taxonomy): Eukaryota > Metazoa > Arthropoda > Insecta > Coleoptera > Scraptiidae > Anaspis > Anaspis maculata. The sequence continues at coordinate 103,968,298 of OX421962.1, read as the reverse complement.
CTTGACACATCCACTAATCTTCTTATGCCTAACAAAGTGAGGTGAAATTTATTCTGAAATAATTTACCAGGGGTAGATCAGGCTGAGGTGGGGGGGGGAGGGTGAAAATAACTTCAACTTTTTTAAATGTGAATTTTTTCCAAACTTATTAGGAAATTATGAAATATTGGAGTTTTCTAATAAAAAAGGTGCTTATTGTTCAACCTCGATAGATGCACCGTTTACGAGATATTTAAGTTTGAATGTATGAAAACGTGGTCAGAAATGCTGTGATTCTTTCCATAGTTATATTATCCCAAAATCAGCGTTTCTGACCATGTTTCAATACTGTTATGTATTTGGCGTACGGGTTCGAATATAATTGAGACGATCGTTTTAAAACACACACTGTTTATTACTGCGTACTACAATGAATACACGCCAACAATTATTTACTTAGGAATATCGCTGTGATTACTACTCGCTTTTGATCCGCTCGCTACCACTTCGCATTCCAATTCATAACTGCCCGTGAGCTGACGGTTGATGCCTTATATAGGTCAGGTCCGACCAATTCATCTCAAATGTTCCATGCATTCTCCAGCAGTTTCCTCAGTGACCTGTCATACGATTTCTAGACGACTCCCGAATAATCACACACCTTTAGCGTATAATTCCGCCGTGCTCTAGAGCCGGCGCCGCCGCCAAATAGACAGATGTGTCCTGATCGAGCGTTGGAATCTCCCCATTCAGTTTCACGTACACGCACGCTCTGGAATGCACAAGAACGCTTGTGCACTGTGCACATAAGTGCACTTGTACACTGCAATCTAACGGGAAGAGTTTAGAAAGATCGCGTGTTATCCAGAATCGCCGCTCGTAACAATACATTCAAATTCAAATATATCGTAAACAGTGCGTCCTATCGAGGTCAGACAAGAGTATCATATTTTGGTAGAATAGAAAACTCCAATATTTCATTATTTCCTATCAAATTTAAAGAAAAAGAAAGAGTTCCTTCACAACGTCCGCTCTACTCGGGGAAAAACTCACGACCTCCAAGCAAGCTGGTGACCCCTTGCCGTCCACTAGGCCTGCTGCAGTGCTGTGGAGTCGATGGAATGCAGTCCGTGCTATCCGATGTCGGATTCGAGGTACTCGCCGTCGAACTCGAGCTTTCGGCTGAAGTGGGCCGCCTCGCCGTCGTGTCGGTAGTTAAATAGACGTCCAACTCGGCTGTCTATGGTCGTAGAGTACCTACGAGGGTTCGAAGGTGACGGACGACTTGGAGTCAAAACTGCCCTCTTGCTGAACCGACTTTGAGGTTATCCGAACTCGAACTCGGGTTGTCACAATGGATCGTGTGTGATGGAAAATGAAAAGGCCCCAGGGTAAAACCAGAAGCCTAACAAAGAAAAGAGGATAGAGGAGGAAAGCCAATATAATTACACAGTTCGCCTGAGACATACCCGTAGATGTTGATGGACTTCGTAAGGTAATACGTGATTGGGCAATCTCTCCTGCCGCACGATCGAGGGATTTTCTCCGCAGAAGACACTGTTCCACTCTCTAGCCAGAACAGGCGACCTTAAAACAAGGCCGGATTTCCGTATCGGAAGCTTGAAAATCGCTTTCACGTCTTTGGACGATAAGATGGCTACCAGATGAAAATTTTTATCAACTCCCCTCTTTTTCCTATCCTTTCAACTTTCTCAGGTCATGTGGACCACTGACGTTAGACGCCAGCGATGTAAACAAATCCCTAACCAAAACGGGGCCCCAGAAGAGTGTGGAATGTAAGTGAATTTGGACAAGAGGAGATAAATACAAAATTTTTGAAAATATTTTTTTTACAAAAGAAATGTTCGACCGAAAAAAACTTCGACACGCGTGTAGGCAATTCACGTTTCCCGAAAGGCTTCTGCGCATACCTGTGAAAGTAGGACGTTGCCATATCTATATCACAACAAGTTGACAGAGCGCTTGACGTCGATTCGACGTTTCGACAGACGACAGACCTAACCAAATAACGCTCTTTTTTCGTCGATTGCCTTGCAGCTCGTATCACCTGAATCTTTTCTGTGTCTTTCTGCCATACGGCACGTAACATTTCATTCTGAACAATATTAAATGTTGAAGGGTTGAGAGGTTATGTTTGTTGTTTGTTTACATTTCGATTATTGATTGACAGTTGCCATTGACAGTGACACTTGCGTGCGTCAAAATTGAAATTACCGCGCTCTGCAGGTATGCGTTCTCATGTATGCGCTGAAGTGATGTACGTGATGGTAAACAGCCTATTTGAGAAGGTCTACACCAAGTGGCATGTTTTAACCTCAAAATGCAGGGTGGTTTCGCCTAATGCCCGGACTACTCGAACGGTTTCGGACATTGAAACCTCCCCAACCCACCCCTCTTATAAAAATAAATATTCCCAAAGAAGCAGAAGAAACCCCTTTGAGTTTAAAGAATTAGGACAAACAAAGGACAAGGACAATTTTATTTCAAAGACAAATATATCAATTCATGTCAGTAAGGTGATATCAATTCAAGTCAATGTAATCAATTTAATATCATGCAATATTCAATAAATTCAAAGGTGTGTCAATTCAATACAATAAAATATTCAATTCAAGATGTGATAAAATGCAATAGAAAGTCAGTTCAATACAAGATCAAGGCAATGCAATATCAATTCAAGAAAGTTCAATAATAATTCAATAAAATGCAATCAATTCAATAACCCCACTTCCCCATTATTTTGAAATGCAGTGAGCAAGTCACTGATGCAGAGAAAATAAGAGAAAGACAAGAGATACAGAGAATCTCTGAAACAGATGGTATTAGCTCCTCGGAGGTATCTACCTACCTAGAACATTCTTTCAATCATACGACTCTTTTCTTTGGCACGGACAAAAGGGATGGCAAAGGGATCTAGGTATAATACAAGAGAAAGTGAAAATAAATATCAATAAGTATGGTGCGTTGGACGTCTTTTAAATGTATAATCATAAATCATCATGTTCAATAAAATATCGGATGGATCCTCTGGATGTCTTTGAATATCATAATCAAGCATGTTCAATAAAATATCCCCAATCTGTAAAGTAAACCATAATAGGTAAATATTAAAACCTTAGGACATAATCAAGTACCAATAAAGATCGAGGATATAAAAATAGATCCTAACGTAGTTGGAAAAGCATCTTGAGCTCGCAAGACACGAAAAGAAGGATTGTCCGCCCTTGGTAGCATAGCGTTCAACTGGGTATCTACTCAAAACTCCAAGCCAAAGAGGGTAAAGGGTTATTTTTTTTGAGCTCCCTATCAACCAATCGCAGAACCTGGCCTGCAACCAGCTAACATCCCTTTTCAGCTAATGATGTTAGGTAAAGTTGGTCAGGGAGAAGGACCCATCCATAGATCTTATATAAAAGGCGGTATCACTGCTTTTGCAGACTGGACTACAAGTCACAAAGGTGATACCTGTCGGCCAGAAAGTCAGCATTAGGTGTATGGGCCTAAGGTCTACGGATGAGCGAGACCCAAGAAGAAATCACCCAAGGCGTTTTCTTACTACCAAGTATACTAGCCTCAGAACAAGAGCCCATTCGTACAGGAGGATAGTCAAGATTGATCAGGATAGACTTATGAATACGAGAGTGAAAAAATCATTCAAACGGGGCAAAAGAAATGAAGATTAATTGACCTTTCCAATTTTAGGAGATAGAAATACCATGGTTTTTCGAGGTCACCTTTGACGTTTTGACGTTTATGACGTTTGGACGTTTCGTTTCTGACTTTTGCGGGAATTTTGAATCGGATAGCTATACTGTTCCCATTATCATGTGGGGAAAGTCACTAGAGCCCATAAGGGAGTTTTTAATGGACGAAGTAATAGAGTTTTTTCGTAGTAAGATGCACGTGTCTGGTGGTGCAGCGTGATCCCTGCTGGTGCTGGTGCAGCCACACTTCCATCAGGTTTGGGTCTTTCGTGAACGGGTGCATGCCGGGTGTATTCGTCTTATTATCGCACTCGCATAGAGCGACACAACACCCTTGAACCATTTCTGTAAGTATCTTCTCAGTTTTCCACTATATATAACACACTTATTGGTAAGAACGAGGGTAAGAACAAGTGAAATCATGAAATCCATGCTGAAATCAAATAAATACACGACAGAGCGCTTGTCAAATTCGAAAATTTCCCATTATGTCAGAAACGAAATGTCATACCTCAAAGAACATGGGGCGCTTTCCAATAACTGCGACAAGGCTGATACGCAATGTCAAAGTGCACTTGCCAGCTCAATGCCAAACTCAGCCTCGCCAATGTTTCGATTGTGTCGACAAGTGGTGCTATTACTGCTATTGGAACGCTAGCTGTGTCGAATTGTGTCCATATGTGTCCAATTGTGTCCTTATACGCCTTATTGGGAAGCGCCCAATGACCTCGATTAACCGTATCTTATACGCATGACGTCACAGTAAAGAGAGACAACGGAAAATTGGAGACCTCAATTGCTTTACCATTTTATCATGCTTTGTGACAGCTTGACATCTCAAAGTTCCGTCACCTGTTGTACAGGTCGTCGCCTTGTTGTCCCACTAGACTCTGGCTTTACTGTTAAATCGCGGTCGTCTACAGATGTCGTGGTGACCTCGTCGGACTCTTTCGCCCTTCTCAAACTCTAAACAACAGTGACCTACACTCTACAGTGTATTCTGCTTACGTTAATGTGATTATCCTATTTCAGTTATGAATGCAACAATGAATCAATGACGTCTTTCTGACATAAATGGATATCAATTATAAAACAGATTGAATGACTGAACTTGCGAGTGTTTTGGAGAAACGGCAGCTGTTCTCTGGAAGTCTTTAACATCGGAATAGACTTGATTCTTCTTTTTTCTAGGATCTGGAGCGTGAAAATACTCATATCTCTCGTGTTCTTCTACCAGACATCTGCCGACTGTTTCTATCTTTTTTTTCAATTTTTTCGTTCCTTGACGACAGCATCTCCCTTTTCAGGTGTATTACCAAAGCTCACGATGTTTTGAATAAATTCTTGATAAGGCCTAGGAAGCCGGGAGGTTACAACATATTCAATAAAAACCATCTTAAGGCTCTCAACTTTAGGGGCCCGTAGCTCCCTCATACCCTGGACACACTATGGAAAGCTTAATAATCATTAACGATGGATCGTCATTTAACTTCCCTTGCTGTCTTGGTGACAGCAAAGGATACGTAATTACGTTCGGGCTCAATGATCATTAGCCAAAAAAAGGTCATCGTTTTTACCCTTGCTGTCGCCAAGACAGCAAGGGAAGTTAAATGACGATCCGTTAATGATCATTAAGCTTTCTAGTGTGCCCAGTGTATTAGGAAGCGTTTCCAGTTTCCAGACCAATGTTTATGGGAACTTTTTTTCGGTAATTGTTGACGACGACTACTTCTCGACTAGCATTTTCTAAGAGTTAGGCAACCACTTAAACAGCTATATAGGACGCTTCCTTCTTGCATGTACTTACGTCGTAGGACAAGTAATGGAAAGAAGGGGCATTTTACAGTGGAAATAGTAGTTTCCCCAGGAAACTACGGTCGACGAACGTGATGTTGTGGTGGTGTCTACCTACCGTGAAAAGTTGGTGGCTGAAGTCGAGAAGTAGTGGTCGTCAACAATTACCTTTTTTTCTTCTTTTGATGACAGGAAGCTGCCCTAGAACCTAGAACGTTGTCGGTGTATTTTCGGGACACCTGTATTGCTGTGGACTCGGAATGCGATACTTTTGAGACACTTGTATAATACCAATACTATCGCAGTAGGTTCCAGGGCACAAAAAAGGCTTGTCTTGTTTACCTGGCGGAAAGGAAATAAATCCTCGATGAGCATAAAGGTGCACGGTTCTCATTACTATAATATATTCAAATCCCCCAAGGGAGGAGCAAACGAACTTACAACTTCATTAAAAAGCGATTTTTTATCGCACTAACCGTCAAATTTTCAGATCAGTACTAATCAAATTAAAGTTTGAAAGTCAGCTGCGTTTTGTCGCGGATCGGGCCCATCAACTTCGCAAAAGTCACATCACTCCCGTCCCACGCCAGCGTAACTTCAGCAACTTCACATTTTTGCAAATCGCATCCATTGTTCGCGAAGGACACAAATTCACGCCCATGGCTCGGCCGACGTGTGTCTGCTAAACCCATAAAAATGCCCCGCACCGCGACACTGGGAAAATACGGGAGTCCTATGTCCTATGTAGGACTTCGTTATTTTTACGAATTTATTTCAAACAACAATAAAAAGGTGCGCGCGTATACATGTAGGCATGTACCTGGGCGTAGAGCGCAAAAAGTTGTTGTGTTTTCTGTATTTTTCTCTGATATCTCTGGATGCTGACTGCCAGCGCTGCTGACGCAATAAGTAAAACCCAATTATAATTTTGTAAGCTTCCTATTATTATGCTCGAAAAGGCATAAAATAATCTCGGCTTGATATGGTGTATTAATGTTTGTATGGAAATGTCGTCGGTTCTGGGGATTTGGGGATACAACCCCTCCGTCGCCCACCGCCCATCAAGAGGTTTTTGGCAGCGGTGATGGCGATGGTGGCGGTTGATGGTGAATAATAATAGGTATATTCAAGGATTCAAGTGACTAATCCGCGGCGAAATATTCGAATAACAGGCGCCACACCGGATGGATTATTTGTGTATGAGGTTCGTCCGGAAGTATCGATTAGGGTAACGGGTAATCCTGCTGGGTAATGTTTAAATCCTCTGGAGATGGCATCGCATGCCGGCTGATTGTAATATTTCATCACGGAAGCGTTTTTATTACGGCATGCAGTGGTGTGCGGTGGCACTTTGCGGAACTTTTACTGAATTTTACCGGAAATTACTACATTTGGTTTTGGTGCGGGCGTTTGAAAAGTGAAAAGTTGCATTACGCACTTTGTGGGTCTAGGACAGAGGGGCAATGGGACACCTTTTACTGATCATAATTAACCGATCACTTTCTTACCCTTTGTTTAAAAAAAAGTTGGTTTTAATCTGTTCACAAGCTAAAAGTTGGAAATGTGCACAAGTTGGAGTTTTTCACAAGGAACCACAAAAAGATTGAAAATAATTTGCAGGAAATTGAAAATTTTGAAACTTTCATGCTCCCGGGATAACATCCAATCTTTTTCCAAATCATTTTATTGTAAAGATCGTCACTTATGGCTTCATTTTAAGCTCCATCATTCAAGTCCGGCTTCGATAACCCTGGCCTGTTTTACATTTTCAACGGAAATTCCCGGGAAATTGAAAAGAGAATGAAAATGTTTGAAAATGTTCAAGTGCCAGTTACCTCTTGTTTAAAAAAAATGGTGAAGATCTGTTGACGGGATAAAAAGGTGAAAAATTTGTAGTTTTTCAGATATGAGAAAACTCGGAAAGCGTGGGTACGATTTCAAAAATTTCTAAAATTACTCTAAAAATTAACTCAATCTTTTCTTCAACTTTCATTCCCAACATGTCTGCACCTAAAGTGAATAATTCGTGGCTCACCGCATGTCGAAGTTTGCATTGCAGTTTTTTCAAATTCACGGAATGTGCTAATTTCATTTTGAAAAAATTACCGTCGAAAAACCGGAATCGTGCTGATTTTGAAAATGGGTCTACACGACGCCCAATCCAATCTACTTTAGATATCAGTTGGAGTCGCAATGACTACAGGTGCGTTCAATAAGCTTATTTAGCCGCAAGTTTTAGTTTTAGCCGTAAGCGCTGCATCGCGTGTGGCAGCAATGATTGGATTTCAAATACAAAGTTTATTTACAAAAGGTAATGAAGATGAAGAGGTGCCGGATGGCTAATTCCACAATGAAGGAAATAAAAGAGATCGGTATGTCGAATAATATTGTCGAATAATATGCACAACAACACAACAAAGTTTATGTTACATTCGGAAAAGAAGCTCGGCTTCAGCACGAGTCGGAATTAAAGTGAACGTTATCTGTTCCAAAGCGTGGGTACCTGTCGTCCAGTTTTTAACAGTACCTACCAGATAACAATTCAAGTCGAGGTGAAACTGAAACGACACGGTAGATACTTAAGTTGATAAGCCACCCCAGAGAGTGTTATTGGCTTCTTTTTCACACGTTAACTCTTTGAGGTACACCGGGACAAAATTTGAACCAGCAATACTTTGCATCTATTGGTACATCGGGACAAGAAATGTACCACTTTGAAATGATTTTTTGCTTTCGTGCGCATCGGTTTAAATTGTGTCCCGCTACTCTAAGCACATACATTGGCACCAATTATACACGAATTCGCGGTTTTCCAATTTCTCGGAAGTTGCTGACAAGTTTTTGCATGGTCTTGAAAACGGCTGCAAGAGCTAGTGCTTTCAAGGTAAGTTTTTCTTTGATAAATCTCGATAAAATAGCGTTCAATGCCAAAAATTGATACGTTAGAACTTGGTGAATAGCGTAATGTACATATTACGTGTTTTTGACTCAATGGACTATCGAAAAATGACGCAAAGCTCGCGGGTCATCAATTGTCCCACCATACATTTAGGCGTTTTTACTTGTTTCTTAGATATTATGGCAAGCAGACGATCCAGAGTTGAGCGGGATGCTCTACCGTTCAACTTGGTTGGCATGACGGTTGACGACCTTTATGACGAAATAGATGCCATAGACAACACCCATTGTGCCGAAATTCCATCAGGAAGCGAATCTGACAACGATAGCGAAGACGAAAGTGACAATGAAGCTATCGCCAGCGACGTTGACTCTGCAGGACATGTATTATCAGCAGCAGCAGCCGTTGCTCCAGACGTTGCAGCAGACGTTATTTTGTCGGAATCGTCTGAATCCGATGAATCTTCAGATTGGGATACAGAAGACGATATTCCTTTGGCCCAGCTCGTAGATCCAAAAGTCACCTGGACGTGTCGCAATCCAAATGATGTTATGGCTCCTCCCGAAATCTTCACGCAAACATGCGGAGTTCCTCAATTCATTAGTGATTTAGTGGATCCCACGCCATATGAATTGTTCAATTTACTGATCACCGACGATATTTTGAATGACATTGTATTTCAAACTAATCTGTATGCGGAGCAGCGGTACCAAACCTCTGGAAAACTTTATCAGAAGACGAATACTGCGGAAGTAAAAACGTTCTTGGGTATCAACTTACTGATGGGAATCAAAAAACTTCCTTCTTACCGAGATTTCTGGAGCACATCACCCGATTTGCATGATCCATATATCAGCAGACTGATGACTCTTCATCGTTTTGGTTGGCTCCTGAGCAACATTCACTTGAATGACAACACACTAATGCCAGGAAGAAACACTGCTAACTATGACAAATTATACAAGGTACGTCCATTTTTGGAAGCGTTGAGAGAAAATTTCAGGAACTGTTTACTTCCACACGAAAATCTTTCCATTGATGAATCTATGATCAAATTCAAAGGTCGCTCAAGTTTGAAGCAGTATATGCCGAAAAAACCCGTAAAAAGAGGGTACAAAGTATGGATGGTAGCTGATCAGTCAGGGTACTGCTGGGATTTTGAAATTTATACCGGTAAGACAGATTCCGTCGAGAAGAGTTTGGGGGCAAGGGTTGTGAAGACCTTGTCAACCCGTTTGGAGGGCAAACACCACAGAATTTTCTTTGATAACTTTTTCACAAGTGTGAAGTTGATGGGAGATCTTCTGAAAAAAGATATTTATGCCTGTGGGACTGTCATCGCCAACAGAAAAAATCTCCCAAAATTTTCTCCAGACAAATCCATGAAAAGAGGAGACTATGAACATTATCGAAGCAATACAGACGTACGTGCATTCAAGTGGAGAGATAAGAGAACCGTTCACTTGTTGAGCAATTTTCACGATGCGCTGCAAACAACTGAAGTCAAGAGAAAGACACGAGATGGAACCATTGAAAACGTTCCATGTCCCGTAGTTCTGACAGATTATAACAGATCCATGAACTCAGTCGACAAATTTGATCAGATGAGGTCGGTGTACGGTTTGGACAGAAAAAGTAAGAAGTGGTGGCACCGCATAATGTTTTTTTTCTTCGACGCATGTGTTGTGAATGCTTTTGTCCTCTATAAATTGTTGAAGAGGCCCACCAAATCCATGAAAGATTTTCGGAGGATGATCATCGACAGCCTTGTGGCTGATAAACTCGTATCTCAAACTAAAATTAGTCTTCCGGTGCAACTCACGATTCCAATTAAAAAAGGGAAGCCTTGCCAAACAGAAGCCGTGAGATTGACAAACAGTGCCCACCAACCCATACGAACGACAAGGCGCCGGTGTGCAAGATGTAGTACGTCGAAATTTGAAGTACGCACCAATTGGCTCTGTTCTGTATGCAAAGTTCCATTGTGTTTGGGGAAAGACAAAACATGTTTCCAAATTTACCACCAAAAATGAGTTGTAGAAAAAGCAAGTGCCTACTTTTGTTATCATATTTTCGAAATAAAATCTAATTTTTTTGCTGATTTGACACCTATATAATTTCTAAAATTGATAAACGTTTAATAATTTATACTTCTTTTAGTTTTCCTTCTGGTATGGTGGGTTGGAATATGACCCACACAGTTTTTTCAAAAAATGAATGAAATAAAAAATAAATAAATAAATTTCCATCTTAACCCAAAGATTTTCTAAGCAGTACCCAAATATTCCAATGAAAACTGAGTTTTTATTTTTACTGTACCACTAGGGTTATTTTTCGAGGTAGTTTTCTGTACCGCAAAGAGTTAACAATGTTACAAAAACAATAATAATTTTATCCATGGAACCTTGTGAACTTAATTCTGAGATTTTCCGTCGAAACAATAATTATTGATTACAAGTTAAATTAGGATATTTCGCCCTATAACATCTACGTCAATTTCAACGTCACCAACAACAAGGTATCACGAGACTGTCGGTGGCAAAACTACAGAATTTGTGTCCGGATTTCAAAAGATAAAGAGTGATGGTAATTTAAACAAAGCGCATATACTCTTGGCGAATGGTCAAAAATCGCAACAATTTTATTGCGAGCAGACTGAACTTTTGAAATTTTACCCTTCATTGTCCCCTGAAAACTGTCAATCTATTTTTCTTCCGTCTTTTTTCTAGAACGGTACTCGAGTAGTGTTCAGCCAAATATCAACGTGAAAAATGATTATCGTTTACGCATTTTTAATGAAACACAAGTAATAGAGGGAGCATAAAGCAACACAATAGGCGGAATTTCGCCGCTCCTTGACCAAAACGCAAAGCTGTAAACACGGTGACGGCTTCCTGACGGCCGCGATCGACAATTTGTCGTACGCTGAGACGTCCAGAGTGTGGGTGATGGCTAGACTCGGTGTCGTAGAAGATGGGATCCACTCTAGTGCGACAAGACTCGTTGGGTGGTTTGGAAAATCTTGCACTCAAACCAAAAGCGGGCTCCTCGTTGGATCGTTCCCTTTCCAAGGAAAGAGTCGCTCGGGAAATTCCCTGTTGCGTAAATGCGACGATGTCGATGACGGTGACGTTGACGGCTTGCTGGCAAAATCTCCAGACTTTGAAACGGAATGAGAGGAAAATAGAGATGTCGGGAACTTGATCGTAGAAAAACTCGGAATGTAGCAGAAAAACTGAGTGGTGGGTAAAAGAAGAAACCTACAAAAATTCACTCAACTCAGTGTCGACTCCAACTCGAAAATATGACAAAAAGAGGAACCAAATCAGTCTTTACTTTACCTCCAGGTGACAGACGGTTTTGTTTGATGCGCTAGGTGTGGTTGTACTTCTTTAGACGGAGAAACAATGCCTACTTCGGGTCCAATACCCTAATGATCCAACGTTCGCCAAATAAACCCGCAAAACAGGCGGTCTCTGGCTTCGAACTAACACAATTTCGAAAACCACTCGAAAGGCAAAAACGTGAATATACAGTACACACTAGACGACGGTTCCGATGCGAGTTTCAAATCGAAATAGAAAGAAGTAGCTACGTCGCTTCGTTTTATCAGATTCTGCCCACCGGCGCCGTGGGCTAGGTCTTATCTATAGCCAATGGTAGAAAGGCACGCGGAACTCGTTTGCCGGAACGGCCACTGCAAGATAACGAAATTCCCCAAACTACTAGAAAATAAACGGCAGGGCAGTACCAGACTGGCCCAATCGGTCCAAGTATTCAAAAACAAACAGAAGCAGGAAACGACGTAACATCCTATCAAATTTGGTCCCAATCCATCGGATAGATTTTGAATAATTGAATGGTAAAGTTTTGAAGTTTGACATTTTTTAATATTTGACAGATGACAGATAGGGCTATACTTTTAACTGTTCTGAATACAGTTTTTCATAGGCTTTCGAACGGTATATCGCAAGTCAAGTTCCGTGAGATATAGCTTTTGCCATTTTTTTTATAGTGACACTTCCGTTTGACAGATGACCACAAAAAACGAATGGGCTCATTCGACGGTGAAACCATGTCTGTGTACCAAATTCAAGTAGACCAGATAGACGTTGCGGCTGTTATCGTGGAAGGTTACAGACACACATACATACATACATACAGACAGAGATCATTCTGGAAATGGTCTTAATCATCACAGGGGATCTCAAAACGGATATATCTATTGAAATCTCGAAAAAAATTTCTAGCGGGTTCACAATACTTCCCCTCCTCGTCGGGTGGTGGGTCGGAGAAGTAATAATACAGGGTGGTCCAGTTTTTGATACATTCATTAATTTGGAGAGATGATAGAGAATCAAAAATCGGTTGTGTCACCACAAAACTTCCCCGACGAGTAGCAAGGAATGGATGGAAATTTTATTATGAGACGTCCCTTCAGGTGGGAAGATATACAATTTGACATAAAGATTGAAAAATCAAGACATTTTCTCTCATGAGGGATTCATTTTGAGCTCCATCATTTGAGTCTGGTCTCGATAAGCTAGGCCGGCAACTCATTTCAAAGTGGAAAACTCTCAGAAAACTTGAAGAATACAAATAGACCATTTCCGCATGACGTCACACGCACGTGTCGAACGGCTGATTCGGGGCAACGTCAACATGATGTCAACTATACGTGCCAGTTGTCAAAACTTTTTGACTCCAGTGACTTTCACACACCGACATCGACTGCCAAGTTGACACACTACCAGTCTGACTGACGCACATGACTGACGTAGCCCACGTGCCCGTGACAGATAGTGCTAGTCTGACTGACGTTGCCCCGAATCAGCTGTTGAAGACGGAGCTGCGTGACGTCAGTGGAAATGGTCTATTAAATTGCCTGAGAATGTTAAAAATATGAAACAATCAGTAAATATGCTTTCACGGTAGTGAGTCTCGGTAGCGCGTTTTCTTAAAGGGCATTATCTTGAATGCCGAGAAAAAGTGTGCTGAAGAAGTTGCAATAACGGACGGACGAATGGATAGAAGGTAAAAATTGTGCCAAACTAAGTTGATTGCGGATGGGTTTTGTTAAAAGCTCGGAATTTCGTCTAGTTCGTGGGAATTAGCAAAAACAAAAAGGAGGCTGGACTTTGACCGGGCCCTTTCTTTGTTCACAAGTTTAAATTCAACTGTTGGTTTTTCCAGCTCTGATAAAACAGGAACGAGTGATGTTTTTGTTATTTGTTTAGCAGAGAGGTATATTATTACGTTTGCTTAGGCGATTGACCTTATTGAGGAAAATGGCCGTTTCGTCGAGGAAGATTTAGGGAATTAATTTTCAGAAGAGGTGTAAGTTGCCGCAGGCAACGACGGCTGTTGCGTCAATTGGTGGCACGTCAAAACTGTCACTTTGCTGTCTTGTGCAGCCCATTAACAAGCAAACTTTTGTTCCTGTGAACCCTCGGGACCCCGTAGGCTCTTTATTGGGCCCCATGTTGATGACCAGCGTCGTCGCAGACCTTTCTCTAAATCATCCATAGCTTCCGCCCAAGGAAGAGCAACAGACTCTGTCACACCCGCACGGAGGGAAACACACAAGCCCGTCGACCAGCCTGCCAGCCAAGAAAAAATCACCTCGGGCTGGCCGTTCACAGGCGCGTGCTGGGACCCTCAAGAGGACCTGGGGGAATTCATGGCAAAAGGCCCCCCCTCTCTCGACTAAAGTACCCAGTTTTGAAAAATCAAAATCAGAACGAGAATTTCTGAATAATAAAAGTGAAAAGATTACACTTTTTTTTTTAAATTAGAGCGAAGTGAGGAAGACGGCGCCGCAGGCAAAAATTTTCTGAGATGATGATAATAATAATGCTAATAATGATGCTGAAAGCGAATTTCAAATAGGTACCCACTAGTTCTCCCTATTTTCACTCTCTTATTTTTTTTTAATTTAACATTTAGCAAATTGTAACTATTTCGGCACGTCCAAACAAAAACACTGCATCATTCAGATAAAAGCTGTCTGATTTCTACATGATTCGAGTGGGCTGTGTTTCTGGTGGCCATCGGCCGATCGCGGCCTGAATCGCAGCCCACTAGAATCATGTAGAAATCAGACAGCCTATAATCCTCATTTCTCATTCCTCACTGTTACCGTTGTTGATTGTTATCCCGTTTGAAATTTAAGTTGTCATATCATTCTAACTTCACTAATCAAAATCTCAGTCAGGGATCTCACTCGCAAGGGAATAAGTACCAGGGAACACGATTCTGCGTCCTGCAAATCATCGTGCAGGGTACAGCTGACCTTTTTCTCATTTCTTTGTTTGCACTACATCACAACTACATTACCACACAAGCAAATGGCGTGCAGTAAAAACCTTTGGCAAACCGTGTTCGCGAGAGTTTTGTGACAAAATTGTCTAATAAAGAGAAGAGAAAATGAAAAATTAGAGCGATATAGGCGAACCTTGAAAAATCCTAACATTTCAGTGAAGTTGGGTGGGGGGATTGAAATTGAAAGAGGAACAATCCCGTCTATATCGTGACGTCTGCCAACTTTACCTCCTTTACCCTACAAGTAAAACAAGGCTTTTTAGTCTTATATTTCCATTTTCATCCATAGAAAGATATCAAAAATTATAAAAATGAAATTTAGCTTCTTCGCTACCACAAGGGTTTCAGACCTAAAATTTACTCACAAGTCAATTTTATGCTTCAAAAAAATATAAAAAAAGACAAGAAAGGCCCCTCGAGGTCCTACGGCCGAGGGCCTACCGGAAAATGCCCGGCTGCCCGGCGGGCCAGCACGCGCCTGGCCGTGCAGGGTCAACCACCACCTACCTTTTTTCCTCGCTTTTTTCTAAAGATTTTCTGCTTGGACTCCAGCTGGAGATCCGCATTTTCTATTCTAATAAGCTCGCCGTAGCTACCTTTGTGTTCGGGACGTGAACGTTGTCTTTTCTTCACCGCAATGTAGTGTATTGCTGGGGGCGTAGTCTTTCTGCTGCGCACCTCTGGGGCTAGATCTACTACAAGCCTGCTAAATATGCTAACCATAACATGAAATAAAAGACACAAATACAAACCCGTTTTCACATTATTTCTACTTGTCAAATTTCCATGTTAATAATGTGGGTATTGCAGGTATCCACTAGTATCCACCTAGGCTACTAGACGTCGGAGTATGTGTTGCTCTCAAAAACGTCCCCTACGATCAAGTACCGAGCTCTACACCAGGTGGCGTTTTTTAAATGTAAATCGCCTATTATCGGCTCCAAAATAGCCACGGAAATTGAATGAGTTTGTACTTATCAACACAAGCAATACATTCTGGTACAGACCAATATACATTTTGACAACGGTCAGTAGTCCCAAGACCTAGCTAGGACTTACGTTATATTATACTTCAAATCCATTGTTGGGTCCTAATTAGAAAATTTGCAGAAATGTGTAAAAAATATTTATTACCTCTTTCCTCACCTGGTCAAAAATTAAATAATGGATCACCATAATCACTCTGTCCAACATGGCCGAATAACAGTCGTCATCTGTGCCGGATAAAATCTACTGCAGCAAAACTTGAGACAGCTCGGGACAATGCGTCAGGAACAACATTGTCCTCACCCTTCCTTGTTGCAACCTTACGATCAACCTTGCAAGATAACCATTTAAACCACGAATATTATTGAGCCACTGCAAGTCAAAAAGATTAATAATCACAAGAGAGAGCTTCAATGTAGGGTCTCAGCTTTTCGATAGACCAAACTGCCACTAAACATTCGCTCTCAGTAGTGCTGAACTTTTTTTGGACTGAAGTCAAACCTGCTGATGTTGCAAACCACCCGTTCACCATGCTCAGACAGCTGAGTTGAAACACCAGCCTCTTCGTGTTCACTTGCATCCGTTCAAACCTGAACAAGTTTAGAAAAATCAAGACAAAGTGATCACGTGATGGAGACACTCCTTCAAAGATTTGAATGTTTGTTCACACCTAAGTGTCTAGTAGAACTATGTGTCCTTCCTGAGTAGCTTTGTTATAGGGGCGGCTACTGCAGGGAAGTTTGGTATAAATTGTCTGTACCAGCTGGCCATTCCCAAAACTCGAAGGGCTTCGTTGGTAGTTTTTAGTGTTGAAAGGTCGATAATGGCTTGAACCTTCTAATTAAAAACTGATCCTTTATCTTTTTTTTTCTGTAGTTTTTGAGCATGTTCTTCTCAATTCTCTGTATCTCATAATATACTCAGGGTATTTAAAAAAGTCAATTTTTGCGACACTTTGTTTTCAGTTATTGTAGTCCATGAAGTTTTTTATGCTGGTTAAAAAAATGTAGGTATGACAAATGTGGATTTTTCTCAAATAATTTATCATAAAAAATTACAACTGATGGCAACGGCATACCTAGGCATTCATCATAAATAGGTAGGTATCACTCAAGGTAAATGATGTTGTCATGAAGTAATTGGGTTTGCCCTGGCATATTGAAAGTTCAAGCTTGTATCATAAGGGGACGTTAACCCAAAGCGTTTACCCAATTCATGCATTGTACAACCAATAATACACCGAACTTCCCCCTAAAAAAAATTCAATAACTTATCACCTGAAAGCTCATCCAAAGTGCTGAAGCCCGCAAAAATTAATAACACATCCTTCCATATAAAAACCTGCTGATGCATTTACTCTATAGCCAATAATTCTGACCCCTCTCGAACCAGGAAATGAATTTTTCGGCACCTCCGCCACAAAGGCAGAGATTTCCGGATATAGTTTGATTTTTCATCAATCACTTTTGCAGATTCCACGCACACCTATGCGGGAGTAAACTTTAATAGCAGCATCAACCAGCCAACCACACACACTCTGTCTGTGTGTATCCAAGGGGAAACGCATTAATCTCACCGGATGCGTTCTTTTTAACTAAACCTGTCAAATTAAATGTCTTTCTTGGCCCTTGGCGGCAACTCCTCTCCTCCGCCAGCCACATCATCTTTGTGCCTCGTGTTATTAATGACGTAGGTGCGGAGAGTTTGTGGAAGTACATTTATTCCTCATTTTACTCGGAGCGTGATGCTTACGGGGCATTACCTGCATTATGCTTTCATCGTAGCGTAGATAAAACAAGTGACTGGAATTGAAAAAAAAAAGCTACCAATTTGAGCTATCTATGCAAAAGCAGGACTATTGCGTCAAATTGGAGAACTGGAGGAGGAACAGAAGGTATGATGGAGTGACGGACCGTAACCAGCATTCATCATTTCAATTTCAATATGAATAAGCCTATCTTGACCCTTTCGACCTCTCCTCTGGTCTTTTGGGGGATAGGTTCGAATAGTTTTAGTCGAAGTTTTCGTTAATTGGCACACAGTTCCTGCACACAGAAACTCAGCGATTCAAGCTGCGTCGTTATTTTTCTCTTGTTGCGAATCCCATGCGGTAGGTGGGCATGTATACCTATCGAGTGGGAGGTTATTTTGCATAATTAGGTTTATTTAATAATGTCATTATTGTGAGCAGTGACCGCAAACAAGGATTACATGTACTTGCTATGCCAACATATTAGGCGTGTGTAATGGAGTTGCATCTCGTTTGGGCGTTAAACCAATGAAATTAGCATAATGTAACTACCTACTACCTGCATCTGTGTATCTGGATAAATAGGGCGACGACGCGGCGATTCCTGATGATGTCTATTCAACGGAGTTCATTGGATTGCTTTGATATCGGAATTTTTTTCACGGTTTCATTTTAAACTTATTCGCGATACTGTCACCAGGTTTTACACAAAGAAAACCTCTCATCAACAACCTCTATCGCTCAAACTTTCGTTTCGATAATGAATGAAAGAAACGAGATATTAGACAAACCAGAACATGTCCTTATCCCTACCCCTACTCCACGGAGCTGAGGCTATGTATTATGTTATCATATGTAGGAGGCGTTCGAATGATTTGATATCAGGTATGTAGTGTAGTGTATCCTCGTTGCGATGTTCGGCTGTGATCGTCGTTGTTTCTTCCTTTCCCCACGTCGTTTACATTTTTCCTACGTTGTGTTGAGTTCTTACTCGAGATGAGAATGTGTCGTTGGGGATGAGGTTTGATTCTTGAATGAAACGCGAATGAAATGCAAGCAAAATCAATGTTTTATTGAAAACCAATTTGCAAAGTTTCAGATGAATTTGTTTCTTTTCTCAAAACACCTAACAACAAGGAATTGACAGTGATAAAATGACACAACATGAATGACGAACAACAAAACACAAACAAATGAAACAAGAAAAATCATTACAAATTATTTAGACAATGCAGGAATTTACAACAATGAAATGAACACAAAATCAGATTAACAAAACAAAACAAGAAATCATAAAACATGGCAAACTGTCAATTTGATCGCAAAGGAAAAGTGACGTATTCGCTGACAGGCACACATGGGAAGAACACGTCAAAGAAACCCCTGCGTATAGCCTGGTTGATTGCTGAAAAATCCCTTCCCAAATGATCTGAATAAAGTCGAGTGTGAATGAGTCATGATGAAATGACAGAGAAGTCACTCCAGTTGCAGTGATCAAGTCAGCGTGAATCGGTGCTTGAACCTCTTTGAATGTTTGTTTCGTTTACAAGTTATTTACGTAACAACAAAAGGAAACTTTACGCTAAGCAATTTATGTTACATTTCCACAAACAAAAAGAGTCAAATTGATAGATGAATAAACAATAAAAAAAAAACCGATCGGTAAACAAGTACATGAATCAGCAAGAAACAAGTGATCAGTAAATAAGTGGATAAATCAGCAAGAAACAAATGATAAATAAACAAGTAGATAAATAAACAAGACAGAAATGATGAGTAATAGTGTAGGTAAATAAACAAGAAACAAATAAGAGATAAATAGGTAGATAAATGAACAAGAAACAGGTGAGAGATAAATAAGTAGAGAAGTTGAAGTTGGTCATACTTTTTGTAAGCAATTGGAAGGAAGAAGTATTTTTAACGCTTCGCTCGAAATTCCCCAGCAGTTACCCATCACAAACCCCACAGATACATACATACATTCAAAACAGAGCAATGGTTAGTAAACAGTAATCACATACAAGAAATAACAGTAAATACAAGAAAATCGACTCGAGCCAACCTGTGGCCCTCTCTTCGTCGTTATACATAATTTCCCCCCAAATAGGAAAGGTTAGTAGACTCAACAAGGCAGATTCATACGAGCAGGTGGAACCCCCCCCCCAGGACACGGAGAAGCGTGCAAGTCTTCTTTCCTTCGTTTACTTTCAGGTATAACCCGACAATGAACAATGAAATGTGAATGAATCATGAAAAATTACTGTTCTCTACTTAGCGGCTGATTTTGGCGTGGTGGAGTTCTTTTTTGTCGTCTTACTGTCTGTGACGTAACTTGTGGAAAGAAACAATTAATGAAACCTCGAAATACGCCAAGTGCACACGCACTAGATTTACGGCTGTTGCCGTCAATAATCAGATCACTTGGGAGCAGATAAATTACACAAAATTCAAAGCAGTGCGAAGCACCTTGATTTCAAAGGAGAAAAACTGCGAGTTATGCAAGCCCGTTGATAACAAAGAGAACAAAGAGTTTCGGGTTATGTACAATAATTTCGCGGACAAAATAGGTATCAAAATGCATGATTTGGTGAGTGGGTGGAAGCCAAAATTACGATACAATAATCAAAGCAAAACTGACCTTAAATACGTGAAAACGACACACACCGGACCACTTAAAATCACGTGTTCTTCACCACAGCTGATTCTCTTCTCTCCTGCCCGCGACTCGCTGGCCCGGCCCCGCCTAGCGCAGCGCCATCTCCCTCTCCCCGCGGCAAACGCTACGAACGTCAACGACCGTACCTACTTCAGGTACCAACGTACCAACAAGACAAAGGGGGAACACCACAGTAGGTATGGCGAGCTCATGAGAATGGAAGTCTTGCAGTCAGAGTCTAGTGACCATTTTTTTCACGTCCGATGATAGTCCAAGAGTATACAACCCGCTTGTTGGAGGAACTGCTGCCGCCCTCTGCCAGCCAACAGTCGAAGCTTATGTGTCAATGTGACGTGAAAGTCAAATTAGAACTGCCAACGCATCAACGTCGATTGATAAATTCAATTTCGTCGGAAAAGTTGTAATATTCTGTTGTTTCCGTTGCTTTGCTTCATGTTATCACCGCTGATTAGTGATATTGATTGTTTATTACGTATTTTTCTTTGCTTGATCAAAGACTTTACGAATCTGCCAAAAGTTTCGCATTTGCAGTTTGTCGTGCTTGGAGTTGAGCTAAATCGTTTAATCATTTCTTTCAATTTCGAATTTTGAAAAGGAACACCTGAATCCTGAACGCCTATGCCAACACGCTTGTCCGCATCGTACTGCGAAGGGGTACCGTGAGAAGTCGCATCATGGTAGCGTAGACCGTAGACCCCCATACAATTTCGTGATCGATCACTGCTCCATTAAGTACCTGGGAGACTTCCCCAACCCCAAGGTCCACTATTTCGATAATGAGCATGAAATACAAAAAAACGTTCTTTTTTCTTCATTTGACACTATCTGATAACATTTCCATATCCAGCTGTTTAACTCCATGCGATTGAGGGAGAAGCCGTTGATTGCTCTTGGGCCATTACCACACCATCCTGATTATGACGTACCTACCTACCCACGCAATTGAATATTGGTACACGAACATCCGATTTTCGAACGAATTTCACTCGATGCGGCATTCAGAGACAATAATGTAGGCATTCAGACGCTTTATTTCGAAATTCGAATGCAGAAAAACGATTCAACTCAACTTGAGTCTCAAAAAACTGCAGTGCAAAACTTCAGATTCTATAAACTTTTCGACTAAGTATAGAAAAAATACACTATAAATAACTGATATCACTTATCAGCAGTGCAAGCATGGGGAAAACAGCAAAAACGTTCAAATATCCCAACTTTTCCGACGAATTTTGAATTTTTCTATTGACGTTGATGCGTTGACAGCTCTAATTCAACTTCTTACGTCAGATTGACACATGAGCTTCGAGTGTCGGCTGGCAGGGGCCGCCAGCAGCTCCTTCAGCAAATGGGTTGCATACTCTTGCTGCCTGCGCGCCGTAAGTAACTTACAGATGTAAATTCGTTTATAACTCACCGATCGTCCTCGTATGCAATGGGTTTCAAGTCGAAATTGATAAACTTCGATTAGCGAAAAACCAACATCGATATGTTGAACCACTTGGAAGATATGGGAGATTGTTGAAATAAATTCGCTGGAAACTCCGACTCTGGGTTGAGCCACAAACTTTGAGATTTTGACTCGCGGATAAGCCACAAACCGGCACAATTGGCGGAGGAACCGTCCCGATTGCTTGTCCGAAGCGAAGCTGCTGACTTTCTTAGAGCTCTTCCGAATGGATTAAACTTGAAATTCTACGTGATATTTGTTGTTAAAAATTGTTTATACTTAATCGACCGACGATCGTTTTCGAATGCAACAGGTGCCGAGCCAAAATAGATTGGATTTTATCAGCGAAAAAGCGAGCTCGATATGTTAAACCGTTTGAAACAATGGGAAATGCAGCTGCCGAAAAACAGCTTTCAAACTCTCTCCACAGAGCAAGCTATGGAGAAAATATGTTGTGTTGGCACGAATGGTGCGATGCTAACTAGATTTTGACGCCATGACAGATGTGCTATGCATAATGTGACAGCTGTCACCGTCGTCTCGACGCGATGTACTCGAAAGTAGAAATTTCCGAGGTAGCGCAGCGAAAGTAGGGAAACGTGAGCTCCTTGCAGTGGACGTTGAGCAATCGATAAGGAACATCATCTTTGCCATGCTTGATGCTTCTCGTTGCTGCTGCCAGGTGAGCGGCGGTCACTGAAAAAAAAAAAAAGGTCAAGCGCGCCAATACTATGCAGAATGCAGTAAAACGCCCACTGTCCAGTGGTCCCTGTGAGGTTGAAAAAACTTCCTCAGATGGACAATAAGTCATGGAGTTGGATTGCGCGAGACGAGAAGCGCGTGAATGAGTGCACCCTGTTGGAATCTTGTCCAGTTCCTGTATGTGTCGTTCTCAAGACATGCTTGCTGTTTCAGCAGGTATGAGCTTGAGTCAAAAGCTAATAATCAGTGATTGACATTCCAATCTCTTTAGTAGTTCTGCGCTTGGCCTCTTGGTTATCATTTTCTTCAGTGACCACCGCTCACCTGGCAGTCAAACATGGTAGAAACGATGCCCCTTGCCGACCGCCCAACTTCCGGAACGGTGAACGGTGGTGCCGACCCCATGCGATGTTAGTAGTCGTTTAAAATCCGTACCATGTGTTGGAACATGTTTCGAAGAAGTAAATGTCCAGCATACAATTCGTAATCTTTGAATCGAGTAAGCTGTTTTCGGTCATGTTGGGGGCAGGACGTGTCCTCAGTGACTGGCGTTTCCTCCTCAGATGTTGTTGCGTCAGTATCGTTTGTGTTAGCATCCCTGCATTCATCTTCGGGCTCTTCTAGATTTTCTGATCCTTCGTCATATCCTTCATCTAGATTTTCTGGTGCTGGGTTTTCTTGTCTCCCTCTGGTAGAAAATAGAGTAGACTTGTTGCGGGTGTGGTCGGAATCACGGATTTCCTTTTTGGCGCGATTTCTCTTGAGATGTTTTGTCTGCTGTTGTCAGCTTGGTCGGTGAAGACTTTGAAGAACGATTTATTCACAATAATCGTCCTGTCCTCGTGACTCTCTGTAACCTTCGTTCCGTCGATCCTGGTAATCTTCAAGGGGTCTGAATGTTATTCAGGTGTTAAACTGGTCGTTTCCATTTGCCGGCATAGGGCTTGGCCTCTGATATTAATCAGCTTGGATTTTCTTCTCTTGTAAGCATACTCTTCTTATTTTTTCTCGCTTCTCGGGTTCCTTTTTCTTGTACCGTGTGTCGTGTTTCGGTAGAGTCGGCACGTCGGGAGGTGGTTGCTCATTTTTCGATCTAAGACGAGTTCATACGGTAGATTGAATGCTGTTGTGTGAGGTGTGTTTCGGTAGCTGATAAAAAATTCTTAGAGTTGTGAATCAAATTTTGATGTTTTTACGCTGGCACATACCAGTGAACATTTGACGTCCTTCACTGATTTTTTTCATCACACCATTTGTTTCTGTCTAGTAAGGTGTTGTTTTGTAGTATTTTATTCTGTAACGGTTTGAAAGACGTGGGGAAATGATAGAGTTAAAAGGTTTGTATTTACCACAATCGCGGGCGGGGAAAAATAAATTTTGTCATTCTTATAATTTCTTAATTATATCACTTTTATGATTCGAGTTTGCTGACGTCAACTGCTTGTTGAAGATTGCCAAAGATGTTTCGACATTTTACTTGGAGCAGATTTAACTTGCATGATGTTTCGTAACACAGCAAGGGCTCTCTTTAACCTTGAGCTACCACAACTCCTGCCTTGGAATTTTTTCTCATTACATTCAGCGTTTGGGATGTGTTGTATGCCCAATAGGGATGTTCCCGGGTCGTCGCTCGCGTATATGTAGCATTAGGAATGTTTGGTGATTGATGACGTTCACTGCGGATCCAGAGTCAATGACGATTTGATTCGCGTTCCGTTCAGCTTCACCGTTGTTGTTGGTACTGACAGTGTTCGATTTACTCTGATCTCAAAAGATCCCGCAGTTTTTACACCTCACTCTGCTTGCTGGTCGAGTTGAAGCTGTTGTTGCTGTAGTTGTTGCCACCTTTGAAATTGTTGCCGTTGTTGCTGGTGTTTGATGTTCGAGTACTGCTATGGAAGGGCTTATTCCACTGTTTGTTGACTTTTCGATACCTCGCTCTCCTTTCCTTCAATCTTGTTTTGCTGAACGGCTGTCCTGTGTTTGTCCTTTTGTTGGGAGTTGTTCCAAAGTCAGCTGCTCATTCAATGCATACGTTCTGAGTACTCGGGCTTTGTGGTTAGGATTATCTGTGACTTAATCTTATTGTTAACGTTGCTGAAATTGCAAGATTCAGAAAGTTTCCAGAGTCTAGCGTAGAACTGATCGATTGTTTCGACGATTATTGTTCTGCCTCTCTAACCGTCAGTTCCACAAAAAAGATGATCAGCGATCAAGACTGATTGTAGGTTAACTGAACTTTTTTCTACTAAATGCTAGGCGATCAACCACAAAAAATGCCTGAAATCTGTACTACACCCATCATCTTTCCAATATTGACAGATAAACCAGCATTTCCATTGATCAGTAAGCTACAAATTGACAAACAAAAATCGCGAATCAACTGATCTCGAATCATCTTTTTTGTGGAACCCGCAGGGTAAGCTTCAAAGTTTTGAAGTCAATGTTAACCCTTGGCTCGAGGTATCTTGAACGACTGAATGATAAGATTTTGACAGCTGACATGCAGTTTTCACAAAACTTCACTTTTTACGTCAGAACTGGCAAACGAAATAGTACATTACATAACTAGTGTGGGAAGTGATATATTTCACACGAGTGGCAAGTTTAGCACGAGCCGCTTGCGGCGAGTGCGGAAACCCCACGAGTACAAGAAATACACTTTCCAACGAGTTGTGTACACTATTTTTCCTACGACCCCAAAAATTTCAATCTCGAAAAAAAAAACATATTTTTTTTGAAAAATGATCAAATAAGGTATAGAAAAAAATCCGTAATTACATTCGATTATGAAATAAAACTGAAAAAATCTAAATATTTGACAAGTAGGTGCCTCTCCTCTGTGTGTTCAAAGTGTTTCTATTGTGAGTTCTATTATTCGTACGTATTTTTTTATTCCAATATTTTTTAGTACAAAGTGGGTTTTCTCTGCTGCAGTTAGGATAAAATAGCACAATTCTGGTTCAGAGGTTTTATTATCATAGGAGTCCGACTCGGAGTCCGAAGCGTGTCTGTAAAATTATTGGGTGTCTATACAAGCATTCCTTGGAAAACTGTATTGTGCTCAAGCCCACAACTTCCAAGTTGGCTTGTAGTTTGCTGGACTTGCCTGAAAAAACGATAGCTTGAGATGGTCTCACAAAATAAACTAGATAGATGATGAACCGAGCATTATGTCACTGATGTTCGATGTCACTCATAGGTCTCACACAATTTTTTTTATAAAATTTCCACCTACCTCGTGTGAAACTCCAAGGAAAGAGCTAACGTTGCTTACATCTCAACACTCAGTTCCTTCTTGGGTTTTGCAAAAATTATGAGGTAACATTTTGAGGTAGTGTAGACATCACATTGGTCTTTTTCAATGGAATACGTAAGAAGGATGTTTTCGGGTCGTTTCCTTGTTTCGGGATTATCTACGTGAGATCCTAGAGTATACAAAAAGTGCCCTTTCGTCCTAACATCGCTCTTCTGGTGAGAAAACACAAGAGAGGCACTCACTTGCTATGCTGCACAATGCTAAATTCCATTATTTGTTGGTCCACGGTCCACCAAACACACTGGTTGCCTATCTTGGCTTTCCCGCAACGGCAAACATATCGACGGTTAGAACGCAGGACCTCGTAAATAACATTTTCAGCAAAATTAGGTTTTTAATTGAAAAGGCTTCAGTATATCCATCTCCATCTATTAGCTAAGTAAAACTACAGTTCTTTACAGAGTTTTTGCAAAAAAAAAAATTAAAACATAACCTCGTAAGTTTTGTGATTCAAGTTCAAGAGCAGGACCTCGTATGTTTTCATTCTGTCATGCTGCCGTAACGGTGCTGAGTGCTACGGCGATATGTGAGTAAATTCAGTTTTTCAAGAATTACTTTTTCAAAAACTATAACGATTTGCTTTGTTTTTCAATTCAGACGGTTTTTTGCGTCCCCTGTAAAATTTGCATTTTGTAAATTACGAGGTCCTGCCTTTTGACCGTCGATATTACGAACATCGCTTGTCTCAAACAATTATATTTTGCTTACATTCGTGCAAGACTTGAGTACGCTGGACTGGTATGGTGGCTCATATACCAGAGACATGTCAATCTGTTGTTGCGAGTTGAGAGAAAGTTTTTGAGGTACCTTCATTTCAGAGTGCATGGCATGTTCCCTGAGAGGGGCTATGATGGGTGTCTCCTTAGAGAGGAGTTTGGGATTGACTCCCTGGAGTCTCGGAGGCGTCGTGCATCTCTCATCTTCCTATTAAAGCTTTTTCACGGTGCCGTTGACTGTGCTGAACTGCTTTCTCAGTTCTCTATACAGGTACCACGGCTGAATTCTAGAGGCTGCAGATTTTTCCGACTGCCTGCTGCCACTTCGAACGCGATCGTCAGATCACCTGTATAGGTGATGTCCAGGTATTTCAATGAGATCTGCCACACAACAGACCTGAGCTCTCCTTCGTCAATGGGTTCATGGGGGCTATCCAGGAAACACAGACCTTTGTCTTGTAATTGTAATTTATAATTGTTATATTTTGTCTTTCTTCATTGACTTGAAATCTGTTCAATATTTTATAGGTGTGTGTATATTTTGTGCTTGTCACCGTTGTCCTTTGTATGACTTGTGTTGTTGGACAATAAAGCTTCTTATCTTATCTTATCTTATCTTTGACAGTTAAGGTGCGTTCAGTCAGCTTATTTAGTCGCAAGTTTTAATTTTAGCCGTGAGCGCTGTATCGATTATTGGCTGTTCTATATCCATCCATTCTAATATCCATTTTAGGTGCAGACATGCTGCGAATGAAAGTTGGAAAAATAATTAAATAATTTTTGGAAAGAAAATTTTCGAAATCGGACTCACGGTTTCCGAGTTTTCATCTCTAGAAAAACCGCAAATTTTCCAACTTTTTATCCCGTGAACAGATTTCCAGCATTTTTTTTCAAACAAGGGGTTACTGGCTTTTGAACATTTTCCAATAGTTTTCTTCTCAATTTCCCGGGAATTTCCCTGTTAAAAATGTAAAACAGGCCTGGGTTATCGAAACCGGATTTGAATGATGGAGCTTAAAATGAAGCCATAATTGACGATCTAAGCAATAAGATGATTTGGCAAAAGATTTGAGGTTTTTCCGGAAAATTCGAATTTTCAAAATTTCCAATTTCCTGCAAATTATTTCATTCTTTCTGTGATGCCAGTTACAGATCGTTCACCTTCTTCCATGTACCATCTAATGCGTCTGACTGCCTCACTCGCTTTTCTTTCTACATATTTTTGGTTTCTTGTGAAAAACTGCAAATTTCTATAACTTTTTAGCTTGTGAACATATTTATGCCAGCTTCTTTTAAACAAAGAATAAGTGATTCTGAACATTTTCAGGCAATTTCTCTTGAAATTATCCAAGTTTTCCGAGAGTTTTCCACTTCAAAATGAGTAGGTAACCGGCCTGGCTTATGGAGACCGGACTCAAATGATGGAGCCCTTCTATCTTTCTCCCAAATTCCAACTTCCCACCCGAAGGGACGTCTCATAATAAAATTTCCATCCGTTCTTTGCTACTCGTCGGGGAAGTTTTGGGGTGACACAACCGATTTTTTATACAATGATAATTCGAACAAACGAGAAATAAACAGTTTTCTCCGTTGACATGGAGAGAGACATGGAGATTCGAAATTCCGTGAATAATTTGGGGCATTAAATGATTGTGGATGGTGTTATTTACGATCGAATATCTGTAGAAGAGCGCATGGATAAGAAAATGGACGTGTCTGTGGATAATTATTGCGGCGGAAAAGCTGGAAAATATCAATTTCGCAGGTAATGAATTTCATAGACTTCTGGATAATCAAGTAGCGTGCGATTTTAAAAAATATCACACTTGTGTTATATCATGTAGGTAGGTACTTTCGAAGTGTCAAGAACATGTAGAAAACGTCACTTTCATAGGTGGTCGTGGGAAAAAATGTTTTTACTAGAGAGTTTGCGATTTCATTGAACGTACGACGTAACGCAACGTAGAACGTGAAAACTTCCCTGTAACTGATGAATTGCAAATAACAAACTCGCCAATTTTCACGTTGAGAGTTATGCAAACTCCCCACTACTAACCAACTTTTTGCGTGAAGTAAACAAGACGCAGTCATCAACAGCTCCACCAATGGGGTCGTTGGAAAGCATTACGCATAGGTATGCGATTCCGTTACGCCAAAATGCTCTATGGGGACTAGGCTTTACCTAACGCAACCGTCTTCATTGAAAGAGGTTGAATTCAACCATTGATCAAGTGAAATAACTCATTATTAGATACATAGATTTTGGGTAGATAGGTACTTATACCTATTCAGGTCAATGTCAATAAATAACTGAAGAAGGCAAGGTCAATCGTGTGTGTAGATATATCAATTCACAAACATACCTACACCAATCCAATTGCACTCCTATCTCTAATCTGCTCAATTTCCATACATTTCCCAATCAGAATTTCATTCATTACCCACAAAGCACAAAAGCCCGAGCGACAAACAGATATTTCGATTTATTTCATTTATGCACACACCTACAGTATAACGGATAAAATATATCGCCTAATTTAATTTCATTCTCGAAATAATTGTCTCTCGAATAAGACCACATACCTAGCCTTTCATTTGATAACCAAAATCGCCTTCAGGAACTACGTTATTCCAACTTTGCACCTTTTTCAATCCCTCTAGGAGCCGTGCGAAACTTTCGCGTCTCTTGAACAGAAAATGTAATTTAGCCCAATTCACCCGGTCCCTTTTCTCTGTCCTTCTCTCTACTAATGAATAATGCGACTTTCTTTAAAGTCATCATAGCCGCCCGCTTAATTTACTCTGCCCCCTCAACATGGTTTTCCGAATGCGAATGTTGTTGCACGTCGTCTTATGGTGATTCTTAAAATTAATTTCAGTGTTTCGTTTTGCAGAATAACTCCTTAAAACTGACAGCCATGCGAGGATCGTCTGCCCTGAAATGTTTGTGCGCTGTCACTTGCATCATGATCGTGGTAGCGACAGTTACTTCAGCAGCGCCATCCTATGCGGATTACGACAGTGAGTATACAAATTCCACCTCTTACTTGCTCACTGGAATATTACACGCGGTAAAAGGGGAGAACCGGAAAAACGAAACAAAAAATATTTAGATTGGATTTTTCTTCTCGAAAGTGGGCATTGCGCAATTATTAGGTGGGTATCTGTACTGCCATTTGTCGAAAAGTTTTTAGTTAGAAGCGTCTTTCGCTGGAAGAGAGATGCACTGCAGACTGCAAGTCTTTTTTTTTTGCTTCAAAAGTCAGATCTTTATCAGAATAAATTTAATCACTTGCAGTATTTTTCCTAGATACGAACCGACGGCAGTTTGACGTAAGTTTTCTTTTTCTGAAATATTGGATGATTCGCATTTGATAATTAGAGCTATAAGGATAATAATCACTTAATCAATATTGCGAAAAAAAGATTATAGCGGCCACTCGTGAGACCCGTCTTCAAATCATAAATGGCTACTTGAGGCAAAGCTAGGTTCCCACTTCTAGTGAAATCGGTTCACTAATAACATAGTTCAATGTGGCAGTCAAGCCAAAATATTGACGAATCGTAGAACAAATCTTACTATCATGCATCATTATTACGCAAGATGCGAAAATGTATCCTCCTCACTATCCTCCAAGTTCCATCAAAATCGGTTCACTGATGAAAAAACTCAATATGACGGACCGTCTTGCTGCGAGACTCAAGGTGGCCCAGCAAAGGATTCCTGATCATCTCTTCGGCCGCCACTCAACGGTCAGCTCAGAACTGGCACGGACTGGGAGAATCCGACTGTCTAATTGAAACAAAGCATTGTGATGGCCTCATCAGGTGTGGACGCAATGTGATTTCTGCCCAATGTTCTGAATGTCAACGTGAAGAAAGGTAACAGTTTACTATCCGGTCAACTACCAAAATCGATTTTTTTTCAACGATTTTTATAATACATATACGTCCAGTCAGGTCCTAAATGTAACAAAACGATTGTCGGCCGCCAGATTTATAACAAAAAAAGATAGGAAATGTGGAAATAAACTCTATCAATTGGTTGACCGGATAGTGAACTGTTACCGCCCCAGTCTCGGTTTACTATCCGGTCAACTATCCAAATTGTATTTATTCGGGGTAATTTCTATTGCACACATTCAACTACGTCCTAAAAATAAGAAAACTGCTGTCGGCCGCCAGTTCCATAAAATATTTGGCCCCCTTGTGTCTTCAACACAGTTTGAAGTTCTCTTGAGCCCTCTTGCAGTTTCTCTAGGTTTTGGGAGCACTAGCCCTTTGTGCCTGTGTTTGTGCCTTCATGTGATAGTCGGACCCAAATCGGGGGGCCCCTTTTGTGTATTTAAGTATAATTTGGAGCCCTAATGAGCCCCCTTACGTGCTTCATGGCGTCCAGAATTCTAATAAGCCCTCATTTGCCATCTTATGCTATCTAGACTCAATTGGACCCCCCTTATTGTTTTTTTAATGTGATTTGAAGCCTTGCTGAGCCCCCTTGCATTTTCCGTTACTTTCAGAGCAAAATAATCACCTTTGTGCCGTCATGTCATTTGGAGACTTTTCAGGTCCCCTTGTGGCCCTCATGTCTAATTTGGAGGCCTATAGTCAGCCCACTTATGCTTTCATCTCAGTTTTTATTGACTTTCAGAATACCAGTGGACCCCTTGGACCCTCTTGTGTCACCAGGATTGTTTGAAGTCCTTCGTTTGGAGCCCTAATGAGCCCTCTTGTGCTTTTCGTAGCTTTCAGAATTCCAGTAAACCATCTTGTGCCTTATTTCATTGCTGGAAGCACCTCATGACTTCATATGATATTCGGAGACCTATCAGGCCCCCTTGTGTCTTCAAATGTAGTATGGAGCCCTCACTCAGCCCACTTAGTTCTCACTGGCTCCAAGAATAAGTACAATAAGCTCCTTTTTACCTTCATTGGTAATATAAAGCCCGTCCATTGGGCCTCTTATGTTTTTCTGTGTCATTCGGATCTCTATTGAGCCCTCTTGTGCCTTCATGTGTCGTTTGGAGCTCAAATGAGCCCCCTTGTGTTTTTTCGCGGCTTTCAGGGTTCCAGTAAGCCCCCTTGTGCGTTCTTGCGTTGTTAGAAGTCCTAGTGTAAATACCTTGTGCCTTAATGTGATTTACGGAGCCCTACCGGGTTTCCTTCATGTCCGCAAGTGTAGTTTGGAGCCCTGATGAATCCTCTTCTATATTTTAATTTTTTCCTGGCTTTCGGAGAATTTGTAAACATCGAGTCTTCATGTGATATTCGGAGCTCTGTAGGACCTCTTGTGTCCTCCAAAGAATATCAAGCCCTAATTAGCCCCCTTTTGTTTTTCCTGGCTATCTCAGGTTAGCCACCTTTTGCCTTCTTTGTTTAAAGCGACCGGTTTGACGCGAGACAGTTTGACGTCATGATCATTTCGCCGCCGAGCCGGGCCAAAAGCCACGCAAAATGCAGAGATGCTCAGCAGGGCTTCAAATGATATTGAAGACACAAGGGGGCCCAGTGAAGCTTCAAATACCATACAAAGGCAAAAGAGGTCTTACCGGGGGACTCCCTCGGGGACTCCATAGTACACTTGAGAACACAAGGTGTCGGTGTCCAAAGTCACATGAAGGCACAAAGTGCTTACTAACTAATGCTCCGAAAGCCATGGAAAAATGTAAGAGGCTTCAGAAGACGTTAAAGAAACAAGGGGGCCAAAGAGAGTTCTGGATAATACAAGACGGCAAAAGGGAGCTTACTGGATTTCTGAGAGCCAGGAAAAAACATAAAGGAGCTGATTTATATAATGGTTTTTCAACTCATCATTCATTCACTTTATAACTCGTGGGTTACACATTATCATCATTGATTTACCTTTATCAGGTGCCTTGTCTTGGGTTTTTTCCCCCGGAAACTTCGTACCTACCTGATTGGGGCTTCATATTCTTTTGAAGGCAAAAGGGGGGGTCCGATAGGGCTCCAAATATCACATGAAGGCTTGAGGTGTTCACTAATGCTCTCAAAGCCACGAAAAATGTAAGGGGAGATCGACAAGGATTCAAGTGATATTAAAAACACGAGGGGGCCCAAGGGAGCTTTATGTAATAAATGAAGACGGAAGAGGGTTTATTGAAATTCTGATAGCTACGAAAAAACACAAGGGGACTAATTAGGGCTCCAAACTACACTTGCGGTTATAAAGGGAGCCCGATAGGGCTTCAAACGATCAAACGATATTGAAGACACAAAAGGGCCCAATGGATCGAGCTTTATATAACAAATAAAGGTAAAAGAGGAGGCTTATTGGTACTCACCTACTCTTGAAGCAAATAAAAACATAAGTGGGCTGATCAGGGCTCCGAATATCATATAAAGTCATGAGGTGCTCACAAGAAGGCATCAGACCAACAGAGGGGGCTCACTGAAACTCTGATAGCCATGAAAAAACATAAGAGGGCTAACTTGGACTCCAAACTACACTTTGGGACACTAAGGGGTCCGACAGGGCTCCGTATATCACATGAAGGCACAAGAGACACTCACTGAAGCTTTCAGTAATGCAAAAGGCACAAGATGGATTACTGGAATTCTGAAAACCACAAAAAAACACAAGGAAGCTCATTGAGGCTCCAAACGAAGGGCTTCAAACAATACTGGTGACACAAGGGGGTTCAAGGGGCTCTATATAATAAAAAAGGCAAAAGGGGGGGTCACTGGTACTCTTAAAGTCAATAAAAATCGAGATGAAAATATGAATAGGCTGATTATAGGCCTCCTATCTACACATGAGGACGCAAGGGGACCCGAAAGGTCTCCGAATGACATGACGGCACAATGGTGATAATTATGCTTTGAGAGTAACAAAGAATTCAAGGGGGCTCAACAGGGCTTTAAATTTGAAACAATAAGGGGGAGTCCAATTGAGCCTACATAGCACAAGATGGCAGAAAAGGGCTTATTGGAATTCTGGAAGCCATGAAGCACATAAGGGGGCTTATTAGGGCTCCAAATTGTACTTGAAGACACAAGGGGGGCCCCCGATTTGGGGCCGAATATGTATAACATAAAGACACAAAGGGTTTACTAGTGCTCCGAAAACCTCGGGAAATTGCAAGAGCGCCCAACAGAACTCCAAACGGTATTGAAGACACAAGGGGGGCAAATATTTTATGAAACTGGCGCCTGACAGCAGTTTTCTCATTTTAAGGACGTAGTTAAATGTGTGTAAAGAAATCACCCCGAATAAATGCAATTTGGATAGTTGACCGGATAGTAAATTAAGACCGGGGCGGTATCAGTTTACTATGTGGTCAACGAATTGAACGTCTGCATTTCTCCATTATTTTCATAAAAGTGGGGGCTGACAGTAGTTTTTGATATTTTAGGACGTAATTGAGTGTTTGTAGAAGGAATTTGTCAAAAATGATGTGATTTCGGTGGTTGACCGGATAGTAAACTGAGACCGGGGCGGTAACAGTTTACTATCTGGTCAACTCATCAAGAGTCTATTTTCTCAATAAATTCGGATTTTTTCATAAATCTGACGGCCGACAACAGTTTTCCTTTATCTAATACCTAGCTGATCGCCTCCGATGAGAATTTCTCCAAAAAAATGCGAATTGGATAGTTGACCGGGTAGTAAACAATTACCTGAGGAAATTCAAAGATGGCGGACGTTTAGGTGAATATTTTTGTGTCTATGCACTAACTGAAATACCTGGTAACAAACAGTACCCAATTTACAAAAACCCGAAGGTTCTACGTTGTTCCGTTTAGGAGGAGATACATGACAGGACAGACGGACAGACGGACAGACGGAGGGCAAAGCGCTACTGATAGCGAATTTCTCATGAAAATGCGTCAAAAAGCTATGAAATAGGCGAGATTAAGTGCCATTTCTGCGCTTGTGCAACCATGCGAGGGGATTTGAGAATAGTGCCGTATGCCAACACATGTAAAAAGCGTAATTTCAACATTGTATATTATTGAAACGGCTGGAAATGGAACTTCCAAATAAGTTGTGGAATAAAGAGCATTTCTTGATCTTTCATTGTGTTCAAGACCAGCAATGATGGATCAGTTTTAGATACACGATGAGCGAAAATATGATGACGTGTTTATCAGTTAGTGTTTTTTTTGAAAATACCGCCCTATTTATAGTATTCTACTCTGCCTTACGGTTGCCGTCCTGTCTGTCGATGGCATGAAACTGCAAGTAAACAAATGGTAAATGAAATTTTATCGGGTTATATCAAAGGTTTTGTGTTTTGTGTCTTCTGTTTCTTCTTTCAAAAATGACGGGCAGTTTGTTGAGTGCCTGACTGCAAAAACCGTACGGAAAAAACATTGCACTTTCATTCCATGTGTGTTCCCAAACAAACATCACCTTCTAGGCAACCAGTTATACACTGAAAACGGCTTTTTCGTTCTTTTCGGAACACTACGCGCGGAATGCATTTTTTCGACAGCAATGCACATGGACAACATTATTTCGCCTAATCTAGCATGGAAATCAGGAGTTTCTTGTCATCTATTTTTCTTTGTTAAATTGGTGGCTGAAAATTTGCAGGTTTTGACTTTTCCTAGCTCGCGCAGACGCATGAGTTCCATCCCCTAGCTTTGCAAACCTACAGCGCATGTCCGTGCCGCTGAATATCGCATATTGGTGATCACCTCAGTGAATGGAACGGTTAAGAACATATGTTTCGAAATTCGCTGGAGCCCATGACGCGTGAATAAGACACACAACTGCACAATTGGCGGAGGAGCCGTACATCGAGAGCTGGTCGAAATGCCATTGCCGAAGCCACTGGACTTTTTTTAACCCCTCAAAACAATTATTGGCACCTCGGCGCCGTGAAAAATTTGAACGATCTCACGAAATGCCGGCTTAGTTGAGATATTTCAACTGGAACACCTGTATTGTTAGACAAATTGAACATTTATGAAGTGAAACAAGAGAGACCAAAACTGCACTCGGCAGCCCAAATCATTAGGATGTGTCAGTAACACGTCAGTAAGTTAGTGCGCCGAACGAAAATCTGTTGGCAATACTGAGCTGCGGTGGCCGAGTACATGACTGCCAACACATACGCACACGACAATGCCTACTATGCCTACAGTGTAAAATAAGGACGCGCTTCTAATTAAATTGTCCAATATTGACTTAGTACGCCCCTGAATATACAATTCCTAATTGCGTTTCCTGTAAGTGTAATTGAGTTCGCGAAATTACCGCCACCTATACCTGACCTCTCTCATCGTTTCAAATAAAAACAATTTGCCACCGACTAATATAATATTTCGCCCGGCGCCCCCATCGCCGTTTTTAATTCGAAACAATTTTCACACGGCCACCTAATAATCCGTTATTCCAAAGACAATTAAATTCCGCTCAGCCAAAACAACAATTTGTCACACCAAAAAGAAAAGAAAAAACAAATAACATGCGGTATGGGTGTGGTGTTCGTAATTACATAATATTTTAAGAGATGGCGGACGTAAATGTTGGTTTGCCTCTGTGCTTTTTATTCTGTTTGGTTTTATTTTCAGTACAATAACGCTTCCGTGTGCTCTTCTGTTTTGTGTTTTGCGGAAGGTGAATTTTATAGAGGACGCGATGAGGAGAGAGGGTGAATAAACAAGAGGATTCTTTCAGGAAGTGTGCTGGGTTTTTTTAAATCAAGAGCTCAATGGTGGCTATTCCGGAAACTTTGCGTGGTGATTTTGTTTTTCATTGATTAACAAAAAGAGCCGAGGGGCCTCTGACTATTAGGGTTGCTCTGATTGATTAAAGAAACTTGGGAGCAGACTTTTAGGGATGAACAAATTGAATAAGTAGGTATTCCAAATCCGGCTTCGATTATTTGCGGTGCAAGAATCCTACAAGGCTCTCTCACTGTAACTGCATCGTACGGTAAAAGTGGGGTTGATTTCGATTTCAGATTTTTGGCGGAACTAACAGAAGAATCCCTATAGAGCTGGTTGGATCACGATTAAAAACTGAATTGATAAATTATGGAGAACGGAATTGTAATATGCCGATCACCTCCCCTACAGTACAGTACCTACAGCTACTAACTGCATTTCAACAGTGCAGCTAAGCCAGAATTATTAACAAGCTTAGGACAAGGCTAACGCGAAATTGTGAAATAATTTGTGTATAGGTAGTAGCTAGCTGTTTACTTAATAACAGTTTCATGTAGCGACCTACAGGTGACGCCTACCTACTATTAAGTAGGTAAATGTGTTCCAGAATCCCTACGGAAAATATGTCCCTTATGACATTCAAAGCACATACCTAATGTGTTCCTGATTAGTTTCAGGATTTAGTGGAGTAAAGGCTCAAATTAGTATGCCAAAAAAATAGTAGGGCTTGCCAGATAGAAATCTCCACGCGCTCAAGGATGGAACTAGGTCACGAAATCGTAAAAACTGCGATACCTACGTACAGCTCTTAAATGTATCCAGCATGTATCCAGATTTTGTGTTTGAATTTAAATTTATTTCGCTTTATGGTGAAATTTTATCGTGGCGTTTATTGCCCTACTTGTCTTCAGAGTTTTACCGCTTTATCAAAGCTCAGTTTTTTTTCCACACATGCAGGGTATAATTGGGTGTTAAATTCTCAAGAATAAAGTAGATCAACTTTGGTGTAGGTATCCCGTGCGATTAACAAATAGCTATTTATGGTGTCGGTGTTGAAAGTGACTGATTATTTTGTGAGCAGGGACGATTGCGAAACGAGCGTTTAGCGAGTGGAGCAACCCCGCAAACATCCTTGAAGGTATATAGAAGGGCATTCTTGAAGAAGATTAGTTTTCGACGTTTCTGACTCACTCTGTATAGATCACAGAGATTCAAAACATATCCAGTGGTTGATATTTCTTATTCTGCCACCTTCTGCCATTTCCTATGATGTTCACTGAATCCTTTTGAAATAACGAAACTAGAAGGGTTCGAAGGACTTCCCTTTGATCTTTCATAACTTGAAAAATAAAAGTCCAAGAATTCCAATTCTTTTGAGCCATACCTAAAGAGTAGCGGAAGCTCTTTTTGGTAACTTTTTTGTGATAGTTCGTAATTTTTAACTTTTTTCTCAGTAGCTTCTTGATCGCAATCTCATATCTTCCAAACCGGTAAACATCGAGTTAATTTTTTTTGCCAATCAAATCTCACCTATTTCGGCTCACGACACCGTTTGCATTTGAGGACGATCGGTCAAGTCTAAACAATTTTCACCAACAAATGTGTACATCTTCAAGTTTCTTCTAATGCTGCAATAGTCCAGCAGCTCCGCTGACGAGAATCCATCAAGCTCTCGAACGGCTCCTCTGCCAATTGTACGAGCTTGTAGCTTATACCCGAGTCGAAGTCTCCAGGTTTGTGGCTTATCCCCGGGTCGAAGTCTCCAGCAAATGAAACAAGCTTGGATACAATAGGCGTAGTCTGATGTTTGTTTGTTACTCATCGAATTCATTGTTCAGTTTTGATTAATCGGTTGAGGTCTTTGTTCCTGAAATATTCGGTCTAAAAATAATCCTGCGAAATTAAAATTGGTCCATCAATCATTCAGTTGAGGAGCTAGTGGTGTGGTGGTCAGCGCGGTCGACCACCACTCCAGAGGTCGCTGGTTCGAACCCCGCCAGGGACGGATTTTCGCCTCGAAAACAAGCTTCTTGGTTTAGTTGGAATGCTTGCTAAATGCAAGTGCTAAGTGCGTGTGTGTCGCATAGCACGTAAAATAAATAAATAAATAAATAAATAAATAAATAAATAGATTTATTGTTTTTATGGACTTGACGTCCAATAACAAGGTTACACACAAAAAGAAAATCCAAAGTGTGGTGGTTACCAGAAAAAGAAAATTAAACCAAATACATATTGACGACAAATAGTAAATAAGACACAATTTTATACAGAACGAATTCAGCAATAGAGTTGGAATAAAAATTAAAATACTCATATTTCGTTAATTATTGCCCTGATCCTAAAAACATTCCCCATGAAGTTATATAAATATTTCCACAGACGTAAATCGGTTCGAGAAATCAGCTGGTGAATATCCTGAGAGAGGCTCAGTTGCCGGTTGTCCCTGAATTCGGAGTAGATGGGACATTCGTAAATAATATGGGAGAGTGTTTCTTTACTTTTCATACAGCAGCTTGGGCACTCGTCACTTGACATAATTTTGTTTGAAATTCGATTTACGTACAAAGTACAGGAGTCTGTTTTAGCTGTTCTTAATTGAAGTACAAAAATTCTGAGATAATGTGGAAAACTGTATATGAAATTGACGCCCAAGTTTGAAAGGTGTTTGTAGTCTGTGAAATTGACTGATAGCAGCATGTTATTTTCGTCATCTATTCTCTGTTTTGTCTCGATAGTCTTCAGAATTACATTAATTTTTTCAGCATCGAGATCTAAGATAGCGGTCTGTTCAATCCCATTCTTCTTTAAAACCTGCTTCAATTGTGTGCACCAATTGTATTTTGCTTTGTTGGTGTTGCTGGTGTCTAGATGTTTTAAGCGGTTTAGAGCTTTAAGGGGCAATCTGTTGTGTTTCATTTTTTTGATTTTCAATAAGATGATAGCACGTAAAATACGAACGATGGTGCCGACCCCATGTGATATTGGTGGTCGTTAAAAATCCCTACCATGTGTTGGAACACACAGGGGCTCGGCAAAATTTCCGGTATTGTGGAGGAAAGCATTCACCGGCGTCGGTGTTAGGCCTCGTTGCGGAAGTAGGCCGACGTTAAATAAACGAATTTAAAAAAAATCATTCAGTCTGCCATGAAATCACTGAAAATTTTTTATTTCATTGTTTTGTATATCGCCTGGGTAGAAAACCAGGTCTCATTCATATTTTCAACTTCCCCGTTGGCTTGTGGCCAATAAGGAGGTGAGCTGACAATTTCAATGCCATTTGTTTCACAAAATTTCTTGAACTCGTCGCTGTTGAAATTAGTGGCGCTGTCAACCTGGACCGCTTTTGGTAGGCCCAGCCGGCAGAACATTTCCTCCAGTGCTTGGATGACTGTTGCACTGTTGGACTTTGTAAATATAACTCCAAAGTAACGAGAGCAGTAATAGATTGCTACCAGCAGATGTTACTGATTTGGCTCTCCTGACATGTAGTTGAATGCAAAGTACTGCCATGGCCCTGAGGGCAGATGTTGCCTTTTCATTGGTGCTGGCTCATTTGGCTGTGATACGAGTAAGCAATCGCGGCAGTGGCAGTATTTGACGTGTTTCTCGGTCTCCCTGTCTATCGTATGGCCACCAAACTTATTGCATAGTCTCCGCTTCATCACCGTTTTCCTCGTGTGGCCTTCGCATGCTAGTTTAGTACCTACCAGGCTGGGCAGATTTGCTGGAACCACAATTTTGTTGCCGAAAAAAAGCAGTCACTCGATGCAGGTGAATTCGATTCGATAAGGGGTAGTACGGACTGTCGTCGTTTGCTGTCCATCAATCGTACGACATGTCGTACGCATCTGATTTGCTCTCTATTATCATTTGAACGATTGACGGTGCCTTAGAGATTGTTTTCAGGTCTAAGAATGCTAGGGTGGGCAGTTTTCCTAATACTTCCTTCAGTTTTTCGATCTTTTCCTGTTGATGTTGGTGAGAGCCCCGGTGCAATTTTTCTTCGTTTCTTGTGAGCTCTGTAAGTGGGTCGATCAGGTCCCCAAAGGTCTGGTATAAATTTTCCCGAGTAGGTGACAAGTCCTAAGAAGCTCCTTACCTCTTCTTTGCTTGCGGGAGCACAAAGATCAAGAACCACTTGGATCTTCGGCTCTCCCGATGACGTCAGTATATGTCCCAAAAATTTCCGCAAATTCCAACCTGCAACACCTTTAGGACGTCGCGTAAGCACTCACCGTGTTCCATCTCATTCTTTCCAAATACGACAATCGCCCTGATTCTATATAATAAGGGAATGTTTATGGTAATCGCTGTGCTCACTATCAAATTGCTATGGCGACAGCCAATAGGAAAGCCCGTTGTCCTAGCAATTTTATTGTAAGCACAATGATTACCATAACCATTCCCTTATAGAATCAGGCTGAATGTCGTCCAAGTAGTTCAGACAATTCTTACATGGAGCGAGGAGGCTTTGGAATATTCGCCGAAATCTTCGGAGCCGAATTTACCCTGAAGATGAGACGCTTATAACGGAATAAACCTTGTGTTGCGAACGTCGAAAGTGGTGATCTTTCTTCCTCTAGGTCTAGCTGGCGATGGGAGCTTGTTAGATCTAAGCGTGAGAAGTATCAGGCTCCTCTCAACTTGGCCATGAAGTTATCGAAAGTCTGTAGTAGGATGCCAATGCTTCGTCCAGCTTTGCTGCTGCTCTTCGCGCCAGCTGTAGCACTGGTTTTATGACAGGTTTGATAGTGAGATTCACTTTGATGCCATTCAATTTTGGAAACGGAGTCGTAGCTTCTTTCATTTGGTTCACTCCTGGTTCCATTAGTCCGAATCTCAAAATTCCCAGGGTCGATGCCGTTTTCTTCCCTCAACAGAAATACAGTTTTTCTTTGTCTACCATAAAGGGTTCTATTTGTTCTTGGCCATTTCTACTGCAAATGGAGGCCGTGAATTGCCATTCGATTTTTAATAAATCATTGGAGCCATACGATTTGATGGATTTATGTTTCTTCTTCTTGAATCTCCAATATGACAGCGTCATTTCTTGTCAATGTTTCCCAGTCTTGGCCGTTGATTACATTACAGGAGGCCCCAGAATCGATTAGTATTTTTATAATCACACCTTCCATCGTGATTTGGACACTGTGAAATGCAAATTACATATTACAGGCCGATTTTGTCTATACCGACTTTTCAAAGGTATTCGACCGCGTTGGTCACAACATCTTGCGGCGAAAAATTGAAGGTGTGGGTTTCTCTCCTGCATTGATTAGGCTGAATCTCCTTGGTTCAGATGGGTACATGACAACTTGACGCGGAACAACTTGACGCCAGGAATTTTAAAGTAGCCGCTACCCGACTTAACGTCGGGACAACTTCACATCATCAGTTGTAGCTATAGGACCCCGAGTATTACATGAAGGCACAAAGGTGCTTACTAAAGTTACGAAAGCCAGGGGAAAATGCAAGGGGCCCGATAGACCTTCCTATACCAAACGAAGGCACAAGAGTGCTCACTAAATTTAAATGGAAAAAATGCAAGGAGGCTCAGCAGGGGTCAAACACCATCATTGAAGGCACAATGAGGTCCAATGGGGCTATGAACAACACATGAAAGCAAAAGATGGCTTTTTGGCTTTATGAGGACACAAGCGGATCAAGTAGGGCTTCGAATGCCAGACGAAAACACAAGTGTGCTTTTGATGAAAACTCCCGAAGACACGGAAAATTGCAAGGGGGCTCATCAGGACTTCAAAAGACATTGAAGGCACAAGGGGACTCAATAGTGCTTTGGATTACACAAGAAGGCGAAAGGGGCTCACGGGAATTCCAAACACGTGAAAAAAACATAGGTAGACTCACCAGGGCGGCAAACGGTACTTGAAGTTGAGGACACATGGGGGCGCCCGATAGGGCTGCAAATGTTACACGAAGGCACCAAGGTGTTTACTAAAGCTGCGAAAGCGACGGAAAAATGTAAGGGGACTCAGCAGGGCTTCAATCGACATTGATGAAATAAGGGGGCCAGTAGGGCTTTTTACAATCAAAGAAGGCACAAGAGGGCTTACAGAAATTCTGGAGGGGCAAAAAATCATGAGGAGCTTAAAACCAGTGTGTCCAATTGGGATCTGAATAAGGGTGCTTACAACGCCATATGGAGACATAAAGGGTAGATACTACGATTCCGAAAGCATCATGAACACGTAAGGGGGCTCATAGGGGCTCAAAACGACATATAAATACACAAAAGGATCCACTGGAATTCCGAGTTAACACGGCAAAACAAAATGGGAGCCGCTTGAGCTCCAAAAGGGAAGACATAAGGGGGTTCCTTAGAACTCCGAACACCTCAAGTAAAGACACGAGGGTATCGGGGCTCAAAACGACACAAAAAGACACGGGAGCTCATTGGGGCTCCGATTGACAAAGAAGAACTTTAGAACTACAAAATCCGAGGAGATAGCTAAATTGTGG
This sequence comes from Anaspis maculata, assembly GCA_949128115.1. Taxonomy (NCBI): domain Eukaryota; kingdom Metazoa; phylum Arthropoda; class Insecta; order Coleoptera; family Scraptiidae; genus Anaspis; species Anaspis maculata. Next base: position 103,925,863 of record OX421962.1, on the reverse strand, counting down.
CTCGATAGAGTTCCAAAAGCAACATGAAGACACAATAAGGGGGCTCGTCAAGGATTGAAGCGACACATCAAATTGTCCACGCGTTAGGTTGTCCTGGCGTCAGGATGGCCGGCGTCGAGCTGTCCTCCTTCGACCAACTTGACGCCGGGACAACTTGATGCCGGACGATTTGCGCCAGGGATTTTGTGAGTACAGAGTAAAGTTATATTCGAAGAAAATGACAATAAGGGACTCATTGGGAGTCGAAATGACACATAAAGACACAAGGAGCTTGAAGACATTCGGAGCTACACACTGGGGCTCCAAATTATAGAACAAAACATAATGAGGGCCATGAGCGGGCTCGCTTTGACTTCCGAACACCTCAAGTAAACATTAAAGGGTTCATTGGGGGCTCGAAAAGACACAAAATGACACAATAGGGGCCGGTAAGGCTTCAAAATAAAAAAGATACAAAGGGGCTCTATGATGTTCCGAAACTGACAAAAAAATCCAAGGAGGTCATCGGGGCACAATACGGTACATAAAGACAGGAGGGGGGCTCCGATTGACACAACAAGACATAATGGGTCGCTAGAGCTCCAAAACATGAGCAAAGTGAGCATAAGGGGGCTTCTTATTTCCGAAAACCACAGAAAACATGAGGGGGCCCATAGTCGAAATGACACATAGACACAAAAAGGCCTATTGGAGCTCCGATTGACAAAGCAAGGCATAATGGGGCGCCCGAGGGGGCGCCATATAGGACTATAATCATAAGGAGATACAAGGGGGTTGATCAAGGCTTCACACAACACCACAACTTGAAGACACGAGGGGGATTCTTGGGTTTCCAAACGACAAATACAGACAAAGGGGGTCCGTTAAGTCTCCGATAAACATAGACACAACGCCGGCCGCTAGGATTCCAAGACATAAAGAAGAAAAAATAAAGCTAATTGCGGGGCTGGAAGCATCACACGGCCCAGATTGACCCAGCAAGAAAGAATGGGGGCCGGCAGGGTTCCAAAGCACACGAAGATACAAGGGGGCCGATAGAATTTAGAGCTTCACATTGGAACACAAGAAGGTCATCGAGGGGGTATCGGGGGTTAACACTATGGGAAAACAAATTGGCTCCAGTACAGTTTCGAAAACAACATGAAGACATAAGTAGGGGGCTCATCAAGGCTTGAAATGACACATAAAGATACATGGGGGCTGTCACTTCGGGTTATACAGCAATACACAACTGAGGTCATTGGGACTCAAAAACAAAGACACAAGTAGGCACAAGGGGCTTGCTAGTTCAGAAAAACCACAGGAAAACACAAAGGGGACAATTGGGGGACAAAAAGACACAAACTGGCCTAATAGAGTCCCGAAATCTAAATAACTCCTAGCGTCAAGTTGTTCTGGCGTCAAGTTGTCCCGCATCAAGCTGTCCTAGCGTCAAGTTGTCCCGCGTCAAGTTGTCCTGCGGCAAGTTGTCCCGCGTCAAGATGGCCGGCGTCAAGTTGTCCTGCTTCGGTTCAGATCGTACTTGGTGAGTCTAAAACAATCCGTCAAAGTGTCTGGTTACGACTCAGTGAGTTTTGAAGTCCTGTCTGGAGTTCCGCAGGGATCTGTTTCGGGCCCTCGTCTTTTCAACATATTAAATGACCTCGGTCTGAATCTTGAAAACTCATTCCTACTCTATGCAAATGACTTGAAAATCCTCACTACTGTTCAGTCGTCTGAAGACTGTCTTAGTCTGCAGAGGAACATTGACGGGATGGACCGTTGGTGCCGTTAGTTGAGTAAATACTTGCCTACCTACCCACTGAACTGAATAATTTGAAGCTTTGGTATGGTATTGTCTATTGGATTCCCACATAATTTGTTGCTGAGCAAATTTGGAACAAAATTTGGAGACTCATAGAGCTGTTGCTTACCTTCTTTTTGCATGCAAGCCTATCGCCGGTACCAGCATACCTGTCGAGGCTCTATCCGTGTGTCCCGAGACCGGGTCTGAGGCGTAATGATACTTTTTATGTGAGGCCGACACCGACGCGCCAGTATCTAATGACAGTACCTAATGTCACACCACAGTCAAGAATCAGGATAGAAAAGGGATTGAGCTTTCGTAGATATTCAAGTTCCAGTGGAAGAATGTAGAAAGACAACTTGGCAACAGGTTTTGCTTATGACTATACCGATGACAAAACGTACCTATAGACTAGGAGCTAGCGACCGATTTATCATAGCAGTTTAACACGGAAGTGGCTTATTTTTTGAGATTACTCCAAAATGGAGGAACAGAATTCAACCTGCTGATGACCAAAACGGACTTCGTCCAGCTGGCAGCCGGTGGTCTTGAGCGGTAGGTACTGTTCCTTGAGTCAAAGGTATGGACGATGCAAGGAAGGGTCTGCTGTGACGCTGGTCATCGAAATAGAGCCCAGTAAAGAGCCTGCGGGATCCCAAAAGTTTACAGTAACAAAAAATTCACGGCAATGGATTACGCTTGACAGCTAAGTGCTAAGTGACAGTTTTGACGTGCCTTCAACAGACGTGATAGCCGACGATGCATGGCAGCAACCGAGGCGGCAGCTTAAACCTTCTGAAATAATTAAATCCCCAAAGCTTCTCACACTAATGAGTCATTTTCCGTGGGAAGATAAATCGCCTATCGTCTTAATAAGTTCAAATGACATTAGGTCTACGTGAAGCTGGCAAAAGTGTCTTTTGGTAAAAGACCTTCCTTTTCCTAAACCGTTATTGTTCGGTTCAGTGCGACTTTTTAAGGTCCGTCTGATTTTTACTAAGGAAGGACTTCGTTTTTTCTTTCGAAACAGGTTTCGTTAGACCATTGCTTTTGCCTTTATCTGAATAGTTTGGGCGTCTTGCTTGTGTGCTTGTGATTGAGTTCTTGTAATAGGTATCTGTGGCCAGTTTCTTCCAATAAGAACTGCTCTGTTGCTGTGTTTTTGTTGTTGTTGTTATTGTTGTTGTTGTTACTTGTTTTTTCCTACTTGTGGTAACTTTAAGGAATAAGTTACACTTCAATCATGTTTTAGACGCCTTTCCAAACTCCAAGTGGACTCTCACCGTAACGCAAAACTTATGTTCTGCTACACAAATCAGGGATCCTCGGCCGTTTTCCATCAGCGCGCCGATGGTTTCGATGTTTTGCGGTCAGTTTCCTTTGGCGGGGGGGTGTTTTCCGCCGTCCTTCCGCTATGCGTATTCCCAAATCCTCCTTTGTAAATCCGTGGACCGTGCCTGCATCAGACAGCACAAGATCGCGTTCATCTCACTGTCTCGCACATCAGAACAGGTGACCTTCTCACCTGGTGATCATCACCTCTGACACATCGCACACACATAAAAAGAAACCTCTTCTTGCATCAGATCCCGAATCTATTCCCGTTTTCCCGTCTCAATCACTGCTCGCTCGGGGTTTGTTGTGTATATCTTAAAACTCTTTTTATCCGGGAATTCCAACATGATGATGCCAACATTGGTCATTACGCTTCGCGTCCTACAAATGAGCGGGTTACTTCCACTCCAAGAACTAACCCAATAACGACCGGCGCGTGGCGGATACTGGATGCTGCGGATATAATACCTGTGTGTGTGTGTATCACATACATAAACATATTTCTATTTATATTTCGTTGAGAGTAGAATAATCAATGCAGTTTCCCACGGGTGACGTCTTTAAAAAAAAATCCGAGTCGTCATATCGAAGAGCACTTGGCAAAACTGCTACATATCGAACACTTCGTTCCGGGTTTCGTCCCTCCTCTTCTATGGCTCCAGCAGATTTGATTTGATCAGTACATTTTCGTACCTACTTAATTGACGCACTTGATGGTGTTATTCTCATAAATTGTGGATTTTAATTAATGGAACGTTTTGGCGAGAGGCTTCTCGCGCGCTAATCCCGATTTTCGAGATTAATTACTTTGTTTCATGCTCTTTCGGTCTTACGGCCCGGTACGAATGTGCCGGGTTAAAAAGACAAAAGTAAATTAATTTCGGAACAGATGAGTACAAAACTGGATGTTACCCGCAGCTGATGAAAATACTCCGGATTCACACACAAGCTGACGCCTCGGTCGCCGGAATTCCCATTCCAGATGGAGAAATCACGTTCGTTATTCCTCTTTTTGCGTTGACAATGACGACGAGGGACGCACCGACCATGTGTTAGTAATTTTTTGTTGGGGCAAATCAGGAAAAATTCGTGCATTCCCATCCATACACCCTGGGCTCACCTAACCCCCCCCCCATCCCTAATTCTAGTGGAAAATGGGTCTCGGTCAAATTTCCCAAATGTTTGATATCTTGTTGCCCAGTTGAAAAGTAGCCAAAATCCATCCCCCGTTGCAAAAAATTGTCGCCATGTCTATCGCAGGACTTCTCATCGTAGCATTCTTCCTGCAAGGTCCTTGAAGCCAATTATTTCAATTATATCAAATTATCAAATCAAATTAAGTATCTTCGAGATTTTTTTTTCCCAATTGTGCCGGCTGGTGATCAACTGGCATTAACTATTTTTGGACCGAACATTTTTTCACAAGACTACTACCCCCATACTAAATTACATCGAAATCGGTTAAATGCTTCCGAAGATATAAAATAAAAATTTATCGAGAAATTTACAACACAACATTTTCTATTAATTTTCAAATAATCATATCTACACCGCTTTTAGTCACAATGCGTTTTTTCAAGCAAAAATCGATAGTAGGTACAAAATTTTTAGATGCAACTTGTGAATTTTCTGTGAGCTACCTATAAGGAACTTCTGTTATTTCAACTTCCATGTGAAAGTTCTGAGATGCGAGAGGGGCCTGTTCTGTTTCTAGGTTTTATTTTTCAAGGCTTTTTATATAATTTTTTTATTATTGAGAAAATGCTAAAATTCATCCAGTGGAAACTTGCGGGACATAATTTAAAAAAAAATTAGAGCTCTTCGCGGCCTACTTCTAAATCCCGGAACCCCTATAATTGCGCCACTGGATTGATGAATTAATGTTATATTGCTTTGTTTCTATATTCTATATAACGTCAGTCAACGTACACGGAACGTAACTGATTATTATACAGGGTGGTCCAGGTTTTAGTCGACAAACTTTGCAGGCTGATAGAGGATGAAAAAAGAAGTCGACTCACCCCAAAAAGTACATATCTAAAATGCATATTAAAAAAGTTACAGGCCTTCAAAGTTGCAGAGAAAAATTGTTTTTTTCTTGATAACTTTTGAACAGCTCCACCGATGTCGCTCAAATTTTGCACATATGGGTAACAAACACGTGTCCAGTGATTTCTTGAATTTTTTTCTGTCAGAATGACGCAGTGTTGTAGATATGGGGGGGGGGTACTAACCCTCTTACCCCCCTACTTTCTACGCCACTGAATATTTTGGAAAACCGTTAAAAGTATTGAATTTGGCGTTCAATTCTGAAGAGAAAATTGACGTGTTATTGCTACATTTGGAGCAGGCGTTTCGGAGATATTTGTGTTTAAAGGCTCAAAAACACCGAATTACGCAAATGTTTCAAAATTCGAGCAAGCTTTGATCCATCAACTTTCAACTTTTTTTTTCAATTTAAAGTTTATTGATCCATAATTTAGCTCGAGAAATTGAAAATTGGTTGTGAAAGTTCATAATTTCAGCAACAATTGAATATTCAATAGGTAGGTACCTATTCACTTACTGATAGTTGGGAAGTTTAGTAAGAACAAGAACCAGGGGCCCTTTGTTTGTTATTGGTCACGTTACTGAAATTATGAATTCTCACAACCAATTTTCAATTTCTCATGAGCTAAATTATGGATCAATAAACTTTGAATTGAAAAAAAAGTTGAAAGTTAATGGGTCAAAGCTTGCTCGAATTTTGAAACATTTGCGTAATTCGGTGTTTTTGAACCTTTAAACACAAATATCTCCGAAACCGCTGCTCCAAATGTAGCAATAACACGCCAATTTTCTCTTCAGAATTGAACGCCAAATTCAATACTTTCAACGGTTTTCCAAAATATCCAGTGGCGTAGAAAGTAGGGGGGTAAGAGGGTTAGTACCCCCCCATATCTACAACACTGCGTCATTCTGACAGAAAAAAAATCAAGAAATCACTGGACACGTGTTTGTTAACCATATGTGCAAAATTTGAGCGACATCGGTCAAGCTGTTCAAAGGTTATCAAGAAAAAAACAATTTTTTTCTGCAACTTTGAAGGCCTGTAACTTTTTTAATATGCATTTTAGATATGTACTTTTTGGGGTGAGTCGACTTCTTTTTTCATCCTCTATCAGCCTGCAAAGTTTGTCGACTAAAACCTAAACCACCCTGTATACTTAGAGAGCTGCTAAAAAAAAACATGGACTGTCAAGGTTGAATCAACGTAAAAATGTTCACGAAAATACTGTTATGAGCAGGTCTATGATTATGAGGCTCGCTGGAGACTACGACGCGCAAACAAAATACATACCTGTACAAATGGCGGAGGAGCCGAGGGGTAAACCACTGACGGAATTTTTGTACACCGATTTCCAATGATTTTTCAAGAGATTTCCATTGATTTCCAAAGATTTCCAATGATTTCCAATGATTTCTAAAGATTTCCAATGATTTCCAATGATTTCCAAATGATTTCCAAAATGATTTCCAATGATTTCCATGGAAGTGTACACCAGATTTCCAAGGTGGTTTACCCCTCGGGAGGAGCTTACCGGAATATTCGCCAAGCCAACATACTTTACTAGAGCCCTCGTGGATAGACTAGCAAAGGATGTTGGAATATGACGAAATAGAATTGGAAGCGCAAGAACATTCAAAGCGAGCTTCAAGGTCTTGCCGGAAGGAGCCTGGAATGTTCTCAAATACAAGATGCGAGTATACCCCGGGTGTCCGGGGTTTAAGTGCGGAAACTCTTTATTAGTCGATCAAGAATAGAACAATAAGTGGACTGCACTCAAGGAACATATTTAAAAAATCCAAAATAACAAAGATACAGGCCTTCAAAGCTCGATTAGAAAATCTTTCATCATAACTTTGAAACTGCTCAACTGGTTTTGCCCAATTCGAAAAAAGACATGCATTTCCGAAATAACGTGCTGTATTTGGAAACTGAATTAACTTGGAAACAAGAGTGGCTCAGAAATTGGGGGGGGGTCACTCTATTTTTGTCCATAATTTCTACGCCACTGGCGTTTTTCCAAGTTGAATGACTGCGTTCATTTGTCTAAAAACAGTTTTTACTGGAAATTTTGATTGGATTCTTCGTTTTCGAGCTATTCAAGGATTGACGTTTGAAAACCATCTAAAATAATGATCTAAAAATTTTAATTTTTTGAAAATTGACGGTGTTCTTGCTGAAGTACGTTTTTCAAGTTTTTAAGTAGAGAAAATACAAATTCAACTGGAGAATCGCAGGTTTTCCTAAAGTTCCTTCAAAATCTAACTTTTCAACTCTTGAAGTACATTTTTGGGAGAACTTTTATTCATTCCAAACTTTGAAACATCAATTATCAATACATACTCATCAAAAAACAATTACACAACAACGTCGATCTTGTGTATACGGAACAAGGACGGTGTCAATAATTCTTTGCCAAGTTGCCGGAGCGTTGGTTAACCCAAAGCTCATCCTGGTAAACTGGAACAACCTTCGACCTGCTACTGAGAAGGCAGTCAGCTCACATGACTGGGGAGCTAGTGGAAACTTGCCAATAGGCACTTTTCATGTCCAAAGTACTGAGGTACTTGGCATCTCGCAAGGAATCTAGAATGGCCATGATATAAACTGCTAGACAACGAAGTTGTCGGTATCGGAAAAATGGTCCAACTTTGGAGGTCAATATCTCTCGATTGTCGATTGCGATTTTTATTTTGTTTGTTGCGTTAACTAGCCTAATCTTTCCGTAACCCATCCCATAACAGTGAATTTTGAGAGACTTCATGTAAATTTTCTACAGGGTGATACGTAAAATGGTGCAAAATTGCAACGACTTCATCGTACCCCCATTTGTGAAAAAACAATTATGTATTCTAATACAAAAACTATGAAGTGTGGTGTCTTATCTCGAAACGGTTTTGTAATATCCCGGATTGGAAGCCCAACATTAAAGATATAAATTTTACTGTTGAATGTTGCAGATTTACGAAACTCAGGCATAGCACAAGCACAAAAAGTATAACGTCCAGGGGGGCTTTACTTCACTCGGACACTGAAGTTTTACATCGTTACCATGTTCAGGGGCTTAAATCTGCAAATAGAACATGTTCCATATCTAAAATTCTGATGAAATTCTGACGAAATCTAACGTACGAAAAACAGGCAGGAACAACCACTTGAAAAAGTGCCCCCTGCTTGGCCCCACACCAAATATTCGGGTTGTGTTGAAAGTTGAATTGTGTTGGACTGTTGTACGAACAATCTTGCTCAATGTCAACATCCATTCATCAGAAGTGACTTAATCTCGCGTGCCAACAAGGCAAATATGTAACATTCAAAATAAAAATTTATATCTTCGATGTTAGACTTCCAATCCGGATGATTCCAAAATGGTTTCGCGGTAAGACACCACAATTCATGATTTTTGTATTAGAATACATGAAAAAAAAATTCGACAAATGGGGGTACGATGAAGTCGGTACAACTTTGCAGCATTTTACGTATCACCCTGTAGAAATTGTACATAAAGTTTCTCAATATTCACTATTATAGGATAGGTTACGGAAAGATTAGGCTAATTAACACAATAAACAGAACGGAAATCGCATCCGGCAATCGGAAGTTATCGGTCTTCAAAGTCGGGCCATTTTTCCGATACCGACAACTTCGTTGTCCAGCAGTTCAATATGAATATGGCAAAAGCGTTGAGATCCGTTTTTTACCGGTACCAGAAAAATGGGAGACGACCATGGACTCTTTGAAGGCACGGCGACGCCGAGTTCTAACATTTTCTCCAATTCCTCTTCGATAAGTTTCTGCCTGAAAGGTGACACTCGGTAGTAGCGTTGTTCCAGCGGTGTAGCTCCTGGCAAAAGTTGTTGGAGACTTGAATACCTAAAAATTGCTTTTTATTGACAGTTAAGTAGTAGAAAGTTGATGCAATATGGAGGAACAGACCTTCCTCGACAATCTAAGATCGCAACCAATCGAATGGGGTCATCTGCTGAGGAGCTACTACGAGTTGAAGCGAAGCCTCCTTTTCGTTTTTCTATTCCAACGAGAACGAAGGCCCATTTTCAATAGTTTCCACCATCTTGAACTTTGACATGTCGGACAGTTTCTCATCATGAAAGTAGTAGCCTGTCCAACTGGCTAGCCATTGATACAATATTTGAAAAAATTGGTTGGAAATAAGGATATGGCGGACAAGATAATCCATTATAGGTACATTATTGGTCTTGACTTTCTGACAACTTTTAATAAAAAGCAACTAGGACAAAAAAGGCCTGTTTTCAATTATTTCTGTCATCTTGAATTTTGATAAATCGGCAATTTTGAAATGCGCTGATGGTAGCCGATTTCACTGGCGATTCGCTAGCCAGTGCTATAATGCTCGAGAAAATCGGTAGGGAATTGAAAAATTTTAAAGGAAAAATTGCGAGCACCGGCCTGTCGACCGGCCCACTCCGATATACTATTTTTTTCAATGAGCATCAGATGTGGTCAGGTCAGTTGATCGTTCTTTGTGACTGGCGGGAAAAAATCAAGAGATACAAAAGTCTTTGCCGGCGGCAAAAATGTCTTTTTGCATGGACTAGAGCCTCGACATTCCAAAAATTGAAGTAAATTAGGAAGCCTAAATCATCCTGAAGTCTTGGTGGATTACAAAGAGATTTTTTAATTAGCCTAAAAACTCCCACTCCCCGAAGTTCCATTTAACCCACCTGTGGCTCGTCTGCCAGGAAGCCGGGTAAAATTACAAATAGGCACCTACCTACCTGCCATAATAATAATAGTACTAATAATAATAACTACGGAACGATATCCAACGCCGATGCTTTTCAGCGAAGTCTCTCATTCACCGAAATTGCCCATACATACCTACCTTGTTACGTTCTATTCGCGTGAATTAAATTTAACGAGCCAAACTGAAGCGCGCTTTCATCGCAGATTTGACTCTCTGCATATGCTACCCCTGCGATCTGCTAGAGCTCTTTTATGCTCAGCTCGATTGATTGTCATATCTGCACAGCGAAACATAATATAACGCAAAACGCCAGAGCACTTCCCGTTGAATAACGTGTAATTGGGTAACTGGGAGCCATTGGGGTTCTTTCGAGCATGTCCGCAATCCTCACAAATCACGCACCCTCATCATCAATCCCCATCCATCCTGCTACCTCCTTTCTGGACCAACACAGGTAAACCACCACCTACCTTCCAAAGTGTTAAGCAGAGAAAGTATATAAAGACAAGGAATAAAAAATCCTAGCGTTCCTATTATTCTGATGAAAATTATTCTCAATCCCTTACCTATCCGAGTTGAGCAAACAAAACGGCGAACAAACGTTAAGGGATTGCTTTAGTTATAAAATTGAAAGGCACCACCGTGTGTTGACTTTGATGTATTGAAATTTATTCACAGTTGAAAAAACTTGGGGGCGGACGAGACATGTCGCACAAAGTCTTTAGTTATGGCACTCAAGCAAATTTCCATCAAGTATATGTACTCACGGCAATAAAGTTAAAGGTTGGGGTTTGTTGTTTCAGATAACATAAGAGACTTATGGGAAATATTGCTGCAAAAGGAGGCCCTCGAGGACAAATTCGGAGGACACCAGGTCGTGAGGAAATCCAGCCGGTCCCCGTCTTTGCGTCTCCGGTTCGGAAGACGGTCAGATCCCAGCATGCCATCCGTAAGTATCTTTCTAGTTGTTACTCATTTTATTTGTGAGCTGTTACTGATGGCATTTGTGTCACCGTGGCCCTTTGGTAACTTCAGAAGCTGACCTACATCACAAAGTTCTCAGTCTTATGACTAAGATTCGGACTAAGACTTGTTAGATCCGTACCTTAATCCACCTTCCTATCCTGCGCTAACCAGTGCATTTCCCTAAAGGTCGAACACCCTACATTCCTAACTATCTGGGAGCAGTGATCTAACCTGAGTCTACCTCTGTGTCTTACGGCGTGATATGGCGAAGGAAGTGTCTTGCCCCGAGCGGGAATCGAACCTGCGTCTTCCATTTGCCGGATGGGTACTTTACCACTAAGCTACCGACGACACAACAGTTAGTTCCTCCGCCACATGCCCATATGAGAGCCGCCACAGTCTCTTTATTCCCACCTCCGCTTCGAGTATATCTCAAACTAGTACTTCGTGTCTCAGAAGGTGTCCTACTATCCTTTTTCTTCTTCACTGTTTTCCACATATCATATACTTATTTCTTCCCTTACTCTGTCTAGTACTTCCCTATTGCTGACCCTCCTATACCTATACCTATACCTGTCCATGGTATTGTCACGTATTTCGCGTACGGATTCGATTTTAATTGAGACTATCGTTTTAACACACACACTGTTTATTACTGCGTACTACAATAAATACACGCCTACAACTATCTACTCAAAAATATCGCAAATACTTCGCTTTTATCCGCTCGCTACCACTTCGCTATCTTATTCAATACTGCTCGTGAGCTGACGGTTTATGCCTTATATAGGCCTCTGATTAGTGTCCCCGAACTTTCCATCATCTTCCAGCAAAACTCGACCCTGTCCCGGCATACGATTTTCTAGGCGACTCCCGAATAATCACACACATTTCGCGTACAATTCTGCCGTGCTCTAGAGCCGGCGCCGCCGCCAAATGGACTGATGTGTCTTGATCAGGCGTTTAAGTCTCCATGCATTTCAATGCCATCACGCACACTCTAGAAATGTCCAGAGCTCCGCGCATTTGTACACTGCGGCCGTGGAAGAGCCCAGAAATATCGCGTGTTCACCAGAATGCACGGGAACCGTCGCTCATAGCAGTATTTTCATCATGCGCCTCTAGCACCACATTTCAAACGCTTCCCATTTTTCTCCTCGTTTTTCTCTTATCTACCTCTCCCACCCTTCATGTTTCTCATCCGTACAACGTCATGCTCCATATGTACGTTTTCAAAAGTCTCTTCCAGACTGCTAAATTTATCGTTCTTGAACATCAGAGTGATTTCTTTTTGTTTAAAGCAACTCGGCTTTGTGCTATTCTTTGCTCAAGCTTCTCCTATTCCTACCATCCTGACTGACCAAATCGCAGATATTCGCGACTTCTTCTGCCTCTGCGTTTCCAATCTGTATTCTCGTGTTAACACTATTTTTACGTCTCTTGCATGCCGAAACTTGAGTCTTATTTTGGATGATTTTGAGATGGTAAGATGAGCCCAAAAGCGAGACCCACACATGCCCGTTTGAACAGTGTTCCAACAACTTCCCCCAATAAAATCCATAATCCAGACAGTTTTAATCACTTATAGCGAACGGTTATTTGAAGTTAATACGCCGTTGTATCTTCATATTCCTCTTATTCCACCTCTATTCTTCTGGTCCATCAACAGAAAGAGTAGTAGTAAAGCGAGATCAGTACACGATTTAAGGGTGCAGCGTTTCGAAAAACTGTTGTGATTAGGTACTATTTTTCTTGGTGGACCAGAGGACGAGTTTACGCCGCGGCACTTTTTGCGATTGAAAATCAAATTTCTGACGGATGAATATGTGTGTTTCAGGACGCAGCTTTCTTGATGGCTCAAGCAGTCGACCGCGACAACTAGTTCTTGAGCGCAACAATACAACATGTCGCAATTATGATGCCACTATTATATCGACCCTTCCGTTTATTGACTCTATTTTCAGGACGAAAAAATCCTTTCGAGTAACGTTTTTAAAATTCATTAGGTCAAAAAATATAATTATTACACTATTATTATTATCAACATTAAGTACGTATATGAAAATTTAACAACTTGAAAAAATTTGTGTGCCGTACTATAATAGTGTGTAAAACTATAGCCCCTGTGTCTTTATAATTTACATACTTAAGTATATACTTATCGTTTCTTGAATGTGATATTATTAACTCTTTAACAAAAAGACAAAGATCTCCTTAGTCCGTATTCATATAATAATAAGATGACTTAGTAGACAAACTGTTTTCCTTTCGTCATTTAATATAGAAGTTTACAACAACAAAAAAATGAGCGTAATACTCAAAATACCTACTCACTATGCACCCGTCACACTCGCATGCTATTATTATTATTATTATTATTATGAACATAAGTTGTTGGACATTTGTGTATACAATTCTGCAATGAAATAAAGTAATTTTGTGATGTATGCGTTTGGTTGTTTAATTTCTTTCGAACCGGCATGACGACTATTTTTTCACGAAAAATGGCCGAAGCTCACTATCTCGTCGATTTCGATCATGGATATGCCAAATTTATTACTTCTGTTGCTCACAGCCGCCCTGCCGAAAGCTTCAAACTAACAGCTATACCTACTCGAACAGCTAGGTTCCACGGGTGCCAAATCCACAGGCTTCGAAACCATTATTATTCCCTGTAAATAAATATCAGATCGCTGAACTAACTACCCAAGCCCTAACAAGTCATAGAGCAGACTACCTCTATTATTTTCAGGTGAACGCTGTAATAAAGTTATTTTTAGTTTCGCGAGATCAAACCGGATGTTCGATTCTTTTAGGTGAAATTCTCCTGCATGGCATTTGTCGAAAATAATTATTCTCTTGTACTTGAGCATCCAAGCAACATGGAAAATTGGATACTTGAGGCTGTAACGCAGGGTATCAATATTTCTCTCTCAAAAATAAAGATAAAGAGATATAGAATTTTTTTATGGGATTCCATTAAATGTTTGTCCACCTTGCTTCCGTTTGGATCACCCCACATTTTTCAGAAGCCGAATAGCCCTAAAACACTGGAAAAGTTTCTAAGGATTGCTGGGACATTTTTTTGACAAACTGAAAAATTTATCAACTGTTTTGTGGAGTCGGTACAGTATTATACGCTGCATTTTTGAGTAATGCAATGTCTTTTGGCACACATGTTCTTAGCACCTGTTTGAACAATTTTGTCCATCGCCGCAAGCGAAATTGTAGTTCAGATCCTGTATACAGGGTGAAGAAGAAAAACAACATGAAAAAATTGCATCTTTTAAACGGACAAAGGTGAAGTATTGCAGGGCATGTCATATGATGCGGAATTTGATGGTTGTTGAGGTACCTACACCAAACCATTTTGATACATTAATAACCGTTTTCGAGATATTTAAAAAAAACTGAGATCTGTCAAAAAAAAACATTTTCTTCATTATATCGCTTATTTTTGAAGATATCGGAATGAAATTTGGAATTTGCTTCATGAAAGACGTCATAAATGGATAACAGCTGCAGTTATTTTCTAGGCCTACTATTTTCCTGAATAAGACAGTCAACTTTTTTGGGGGGGAGTCGCCATCTTGTTTTGTGAATATCAAGCTGATGACCGAAAAAATGACTGGTAGTCATTAGGCTAGTATCATGCCATTATTCTTTCATGTGAACGATCACCTTGGATGGACCATCATACCATTTTTGCTGAAAGAAACATGACGCACTGATTTTATCGGGTTCCTCAGAACTAGAGAACCTACTTCCAGCCATCGAGCCATTGCAAGTAATTGAACACCGCAATTATGACCCCTGATCATTTCCCAGATTGCTCACCAAGATTCATAGCCATAAGTGCAGCGGTTCGGTTTTAGCAGCTGTTTGAATTAAGAAGTGTTGCCTTTTCGTGAAAAAAACAGAAAATTACGAGGTCTCTGGGTCAATTCTTAGGTCATTGGAAATAGATCCTCCACGGAATGTTGATAAATGTATGCTAAATTATTAGAAAAAAGTTCACTCTATAGCATAGGTTTGAAGAAACGGCTGAAAATTGTTCAAAACGGTTTCTTTTATCTTGTTAAGCGTTAAATTATGGATCTTTTTGTCGATTATCATGCCTCCAGCCTATTTAGATGATGGGATGGAATTCTTCAATTTCCTATCACCCTGTGATGTCATCTGCATAGATCGCCATCATGCCAACATTTCCCAAAGTTGAAGGAGGAATCTGAATAGAATATATTCCAAAATACATTGCGGCATCAAAATTTATAAGGTTCTCTCCATTATTAATGTTGCCCTACCGTATAATTTGTTCGCTTCCTACCTACTGCAAGATAGTCTTTCATGCTCTTCCTACATCACATGAGTACATCCTGTGCCAGTTTTTTGAAACCTTTACTGAAGAATGCACTTTTTTCTAATAATTCAGCATACATTAATTTATCAAAATTCCATGGAGTATCTTTTTCCAATGACCTAAGAAATGACCCAGAGACCTCGTGATTTTCTGTTTTTTTCATGAAAAATCGACACTATTTTATTTAAATAGGTGCTAAAACCGAATCGCTGAACTTATGGCTATGAATCTTGGTAGACAACATGAAGAATGATCAAGAGTCGTAATCGCGGTGTTCAATTACTTGCAATGGCTCGATGGCTAGCAGTAGATCCT
This sequence comes from Anaspis maculata, assembly GCA_949128115.1. Taxonomy (NCBI): domain Eukaryota; kingdom Metazoa; phylum Arthropoda; class Insecta; order Coleoptera; family Scraptiidae; genus Anaspis; species Anaspis maculata. Next base: position 103,910,328 of record OX421962.1, on the reverse strand, counting down.
CTAGTTCTGAGGAATCCGATAAAATCCGTGCATCATCTTTCTTTCAGCAAAAATGGTATGATGGTCCATCCAAGGTGCTCTTTCACATGATAGGGTAATGGCATGATACTAGCCTAATGACTATCAGTCATTTTTTCGGTCATCAGCTTGATATTCACAAAACAAGATGGCGACTCCCCTCTAAAAAAGTTGAGTGTCTTATTTAGGAAAATAGTAGGCCTAGGAAATAACTGCAGCTGTTATTCATTAATGACGTCTTTTATAAGGCAAATACCAAATTTCATTCCGATATATTCAAAAATAAGCGATATAATGAAGAAAATGTTTTTTTTTGACAGATCTCAGTTTTTTCAGAATATCTCGAAAACGGTAATTAATGTTTCAAAATGGTTTGGTGTACCTCAACAACCATCAAATTGCACATTATATGACATGCCTTGCAATACTCTACCTTTGTCCATTCAAAAGATGCAATTTTTTCAAATTGTTTTTCTTCTTCACCCTGTATACCGGATCTGAACTAAAATTTTGCTTGCGGCGATGGACAGAATTGTTCAGACAGGTTCTAAGGACATGTGTGCCAAAGGTCATTGCATTACTCAAAAATGCAGTGAGCATGACTTTTTCCGAACGTGCCGACTCCGCGTACAGAGCCGTTTTTTGGAAAAAGTTGTCAACAAAAAAGAAAAGAATATTTTTGTTCACATACAGGGTGTCCCGAAATTAATGCAACAAAATTTACAGGGAGGTAGACAATTGAAAAATAAGAGGACTTCCTGCATGAAAATACTCTCGCAAACGTAATAACGGAGATACAGGCCTTCAAAGTTGGTTTTTTAAAACAGTTTTTTCTGCATAACTTTTGAACCGTTGAGCCTATTTTATCCAAACTTGAACCAAAGTTTTATAAAATAGGTCTCTATCGAATAATGATAACGCATTTCATCAAACATTTTTAGGGGCGAAGATAATAGGGGGTACCTTCCCCCTTTTTTCCCTATTTTTCACCTCCTGAAATATTTTTGGAAATTGTTGCAATTTTTGAATTCTACGTTTAATTTAGAGAAAAAAGTTACTCTTGCAAAATTTTGATTTAAGGCTTCATTTTCGAGATATTTGGGTTTGAAACTTCGGAGAACATCTCAAGATCGCCACTTTTCAGGGTCCAATTTTTTTTTCTGAAAAGCTTCATGTTTCTTAGCAAAAATGGTAGTTTATCAACTTGAAACACCTAAAAAATCTTATTTCAGTTGAAGAATCTTGAGTTTTCTTGAATTTCAATTTTCAAGGCCTTGAAAGTGGTGTTTTTGAGATGTTCTCCAAAGTTTAAAACCCAGATATCTTAAAAATGAAGCCTCAAATCGAAATTTTGCAATTGTAACTTTTTTCTCTAAATTGAACGTAGAATTTAAAAATTGCAACAATTTTCAAAAATATTCAAGGGGGTGAAAAATAGGGGGAAAAGGTGGAGGGTACCCCCTATTATCTTCGCCCCTGATAATATTTGATAAAATGCGTTACTATTGTTCGATAGGGACCTATTTTAGTAAACTTTGGTTCAAATTTTAACAAAATCGGCTCAACGGTTCAGAAGTTATGCAAAAAAACTGTTTTGAAAAATCAACTTTGAAGACCTGTATTTCCGTTATTACGTTTGCGAGAGTATTTCCATCAAGGAAGTCCCCTTATTTTTCAATTGTCTACCTCCCTGTAAATTTTGTTGCATTAATTTCGGGACACTCTGTATGTAATTGAAGAAACGTTCCGTATTAAATTTTTTAATACACTCAGTACACCGTATAAAAAAAATCGTCGTCATGTCTGCCGCGGGACTTCTCATCGTAGCCATCCTTCCTGCAACGTCTTTGAAGATAATTAAAATTATCTGTAAAATTATTGCTTTGATAATGCAATATTATTGTAACGGTATTCGGGTTCACCTTTCTACTTGTAAACAAACTGCACTTTATTCACTACTACCGATACAACTAAATAACAGACAGAATTAATAATCGCTTAGAAATTCACAATGTCGCTTGAGATGTTATCGCCACGGTCGCTCGATTCCAACTCTCTCTCGATGCCAGGTCGAGTTCCTCTCTTATAGTGGCATCGAAGGTTCTGGATGCTTCCTGTTTGATCGTTGGGTTTCCAGCACACAAGGATTTTTCTGGTATCTGCGTCGAGATGGATTTCAGAGCCGAATGGAATATACGCGTACCTACTACGACACCTCCACCAGAAGTCTCGACGTGTCGTGACCTACCGCTGCAGTCTCTCGATGCTTCCCGAATGCAACGCGGCAGAGCCCTCGGTCAAATCTAGATTTCTCCGGAAAGAGCCGGGATGGTCGCAAGCTTCGTAACATTATTTTTGTACATGCACTATTTCTTTCAATGGGATGTTTTCAGCGTAGTTGAAGAAACTCTACTAGATGTCCCTAGTGGTTCGTAAGGGGCTTGGGAACATTTGTGTTCTGTATGTTGACAACTCAACCGACTGCTTGTTGTCGTTCAAAATTGAAATGTACCTAGCCCTAGGAGGACCTAGCCCAAAAAATTGATCGAGCGACGTTTCTCAAAAGTGTCAAAGTCTGAAGTGTTGAGTTTCGCTGGCCTTTCTTTGTTCGTTGAACAATCACAACGAACGTGAACTGCAGCAAAACCATGTCTGTAAGGTCAAGGAATAAGAAAGTGCAACTGACGCTACTTAATTTTGAATTCAACACTTCGCCGAAGTGCTTATCTGAAGATGCTTAACAGAGTTTAGTCTGGGTATTATGGTTCTGGTCTCCTCTTGCTTCCTGCTTTGTGTGAAAGAAAAGGCGACATGAGAATACGAGTTATAATAATCAATAAAACCTGGTAATTTTTACATAATCTTGTTTATTAAAAACGTTTCTGAAATAATTTGCATGGCTTTCACTCGACCTCTTCGCATAGCGTGCTGAAGTTTACGTTCAATTCAGTGGTTGTAGCTACTCTCTGGTTGTAGTCTGCAGTCTGCACTACACCTTTTTGTCTCTTCAGCCTCTCAAGCTACGAAGTTATCCACAGAACCATTTGTGGCCGCGCCTTTCACAGGGTGCGTGCTTCTCTCTTTGTGTGAACAGAAATTTATACCGTAATTTCGTCACATCACCCAGCAATAAGAAAATTGTGTTCCATGTTCAATCGATTTCTATTATTATATCTTCATTTATACCAAGCTGTTCAGCACCAAAAAGCTTTCGTACAAAGGACGTGCGTGATGACACGGGAATGGGAAATCTGGAACTGACAACAGCTGCCACATAGACAATTTAGCATTCGGCATATTTGGCAACGACTCTATGGCAACGACCGCAAGCTGTCGCAGAACAGTCACATTCAAAAATCCCGCTAAAATATCAGGGCAGCCGAACTGCCTCAGTGTCGCCAACTTATGATAATTGAATGTTTCTCAGCCCCTTACGAACTACCAGGGACATCTATTGAGAACCTGTCAGGAAAACATCCCATTATACGTGATAAGTAATAACAAAATTCATTAGTTTGAAAGTATACGGTTGCGGCCATAATAAAGTGGACGACAGTGTCAACGAGTTGGAGGAGTTGGCCATGAACGGAGGGCCATAATCCTAAAAAATCTGTCAACTGTCGTCCACTTTAAAAAGGCCGCAACGGTACCTACCTATAATAATCAATAACTGACTGAATGAAATCTGTTCAGTACCTAAGTACGGTATGATCAAAAACTTTCCTCCTCTAGGCAGGCTGTGGCCTGGCCAAAATCAGCCTATCGTTTGCCTGCCAATGACCAGACCACAGCCCGCTTAGAGGAGGAAAGTTTTTGATCATACGGTACCTACTTCTTGAGTTATTGGACGTCCAAGTTTTGGCTTTGACAGCTTATAGCTTTTGATAGATGACAGACATGTCATAACTTCTACATGTTTTGAATAGAGTTCTCCAAGAGGGCTTGAAAATGAGACAAAAATTAAAATCGCTGTCAAAACTCGCTGTCACTCTTTGACAGTGACATTTCACATTGACAGATCACGTTGAAAATCTTATTTTCTCCTCTCTACCATGAACCCTACGTGCATTACCAAATTTGATCGAAATCGAGCAGACGGTTTAGAAATAAATGGGAGGGGGGTCAAAAAAAAACCTAACCGGACCGACCGACACAGAAAATAGTATATTATAATACAAGTTTTATAAGACATCGTATTGCCACACGCGTCATTTTGAAGCACGAGGAGCGAAGCGACGAGTGATTCAATTGACGAGTGTGACAATAGGTCTCATAAAACGTGTGCTATATACAATTTTTTCTATTTTGCAACTATTCCATTCTTTTTTTTTTCATAAAAAAAATGTGAAATATGTGCCTCTGCTAACAAAATGGTTGAGAATTCCTCTTTGTGGTGAAAGCACAGTTTATCATCAGAAATGAGCCGGATTTTTCTGAAATAAACCCCTTCTGCGAAGTGATGTCACCTAAGTTGTCTCTTCTGTTAGTAAGTGCTATCATGCATGTCGATGTCATGCTCGCTATATTGCCAACATAGGGATTAAAAAACCGCGTATCGAAATGGAGCTTCTTACGATACGCGAATGACGTCATTCAAGTATCGAAATGACTTTCTTATGAACGCAAAATAGAAAAAAATATTTTTTTCGACAGATCTCGACGTTTTGACATACGGGGAGTCCGAGAAACGAATAAGAATTTTCAATTTTTTTTCGCGATTACCTTTTACGTCTTGTTTTTCGAAGAATTCGATGAGAAGTAAAAATTGAGTTTTTATCTTCATTTTTGCTGAGAATACAGCCTCAACTACAGTTGAACGCTAAAATGAAGTTATTAGTATCAAGCGGGGGAGGTTGTTTCCCATTCCCAAACTGATTATTATCATTAACAAATGCCACTCTACGAAAGGGTCCGAGCTTTGATATGAACAAGCGCTACTTTATTCCAATTTCAATTATTCTAGTTTTCCGCGGCTCTCAAATATGGCCGATCGTAAGTTTCTAGACCTGACCCACCAGGTCTAGCTCTCCGTTCACCCTAAATCACAAAGCAATCACCCAAAGGCTTTCCGAGGCCACAGACGTCAACAGAGGGTGAAAATACAGTCCGGGGCTACCGACGCTCATCGATTCCAGGCATCCAGTCTCCAAGACGAGAAGTCTCATCTTGGAGGACAATAGAGTATTATACTAAAAAAAATTATTGATTGAAATGGAAACTAGGTACATTGAAAAATAATTGACCCGTGTTTTTTTTATTCCGTCAAAAACCGTATCGCTTGGGCGTAATGAATAAATAACATCAACTAGTTCTGACGTCACAGCGAGTCACCGCCTATACTGCCTGTGTAAATGACGTCAGAAATAGGCAGAATATAGGAATTTCGTTCATTTATTACGGCCAAACGATACAATTTTTGGCTAAATAAAAAATACGGGTCAGTTATTTTTCCATATAGATTCTGTTTCCATCGAAAACAAAATATTTTTTTCAAAGTATAACACTCCATTATCTTCGAGTGCCACCACATGACATGACAGAGCTGTAGCTCCTCTTTGGACAGAACATCAGCACAATGTGAGCAGGACAGACCTAACAATAGTGACAGTGCACGGCCGGGAGATTTGTGCTGCCTATTCCCTGCTGCATTACAATGTGCGGTTCTGGCAAGCTCCACGATGAGACCACATTAAAATCGTTTTGTTAGCCTTCGTGCTAACTCATCGCGGAAATGAAATCGTTGGAGCCCTCGTTTAACCACCTCTCGACCAAATTCGGCAGAGGAATCAACACAACAACAGAATTGAATCACGTATGCAGTTCAAGCTTTCCACCTTTTCCCAGTCTGGAGCTACGAATTTTTATTTATTTTTTCTGTTTCACCCTGTATAAATCCCCTGCAAGAAATTCAAGCAAAACACCCGGTGAGGTGTGATTACTGACCATCTAAGGAATGTATTCCATATAGTCGCTATGCTCCTTCATTGAAAATCCCATATGATTACATTACGGGTCAGCTTATTTAGCCGCAAGTTTTAATTTTAGTCGCAAGCGCAGCGACGCCCATTGGCTCTTATGAACCAGCCTCCTCAGAACAGCCAATAAACGATGCAGCGCTTACGGTTAAAATTAAAACTTGCGGCTAAATAAGCTGACTGAACGCACCTTAAATTGTAAAATTTGTATTTCTCAATTTTCCATTTTTTTCTTATTTTTTTTGGCGAAAGTCCTTATTTTTGATACTCTACCATCTCCTAAAATATTGACTGGAAAAAGTAAAGCGCCCTATACAGGGTGTCCGTTTTTCGAGGCTAAGCATGAGTATCTCGCTTATCTTTAGAGATACAGAGTCGGTTAAATTAGAAAAAAGTTGCGAATTTTCATGACGATCAATGATCCAAGAAGATATTTGACTTGTCAGTTTTAGTTTTCGAGATATCGAGAAAAAACAGAAATTTGTAATTTTTGTTTTAATTTTTTATTTGAGAAACGGTTGAAGGTAGCCTTTTCTAATTAAGACATTGTGGAGGCGCTTTTTCAAGGGGAATTCAATGTTGCCAAAATCTTCATTTTAGCTCTCAAAACAACCGAGATATGACATTCAACTTTTTTTTCTCTCATGGGCGCCATATTGGATTTTGACATTTTTGAATACAATTTAATTTTTTGGTTACAACGATGTGTCACATGCCACTGTTGAATTCATGCTTCAGAGCGAAAATTTTATTTTTCATTTTTCAAAGAGTGCTTTGGAAACAAAATCAGCACCGATAATAAAAAAAACGTAAATGTCAAACATTTATTCAACAATGACATGTGGCACATCGTTCTAACCAGAAAAGAATACCGTATTCAAAAATATCGAAATCCAATATGGCGCCCATTAGAGAAAAAAGTTGAATGTCGTATCTCGGTTGCTTTGAAAGCTAAAATAAAGATTTTGGCAGCTTTGGAATCCCCTTGAAAAAGTGCCCTGACAATGTCTAGATTAGAAAAAGCCACCTTCAACCGTTTTTTGAATAAAAAATAGAAACAAAAATTTAAATTCCTGTTTTTTCACGATATCTCAAAAACGAAAATCGATACGTCAAATTTCTTTTTGGATCATTGATCGTTATGGAAATGCGCAACTTTTTCCTAATTTAACCGACTTTGTATCTCTCAAGATAAGCGAGATACCCATGCTTAGCCTCGAAAAACGGACACCTGTATACTATTTTTTTAAGATCACATTTTTATGGCTCCATTCAGGTACATACCGCTATAACCTCTTCTGTAGTGTTTTAAATTCAAGTCCACTTTCGCGAAATGTAAAGCATGGCCTACAGTGAAGACATAGCCCTACCTGTTTCTTCGCCTTGCGAAAATTTTCAGGAATCATAGATGGCTTCAAAAGAAATTTTTGCAATAACTCGTTTTGCTATTCTGTGTTGTTATGATCCATAACAATCACATATGCCTACATCAGCTATAAAAAATCACTATAATAATAATAGCTAGGTAGGTCAGGTGTGTACATAATGATGTACCTAACTGCAATTGTTTGGATTATGTACATACCGGGTGATCATTTGAAAACTATCCACCTGCAATAACTCCCGATTCCTAGTTAATATTTCTTCGAGCAAAAACAGGTCGATTTATATATCGAGGGGGACATCTAAACATACATACATTGGCGAGTTTCTATCTTCAGCCCCCTCGCCCCCACCCACCCCAACTTTGAAATTTCAAATGACACCAATTACCTTGCGATACATCAAATTGAAAAGAGTTAAATATTTTCAAAATCTCTAACCCCACCCCCCTTCTCCCCAAAAATTCTCCGAGTGTCCCATTTAATATTCTGGACCCCTCAATTTTCTTTTGTTTAGTCAGCATTATTCCAAATAGCATCGGAGAGGAGAATTTTCAGTGGAAAAAGTGCTACCCAAATTCACCCCAGTGCTCTCCCCCACCTCGACTTCAAAATTTAACAAAACACCACCTACTTGTGATACATCAAATCGAAGGGAATTGAATTCTTTCTGAAAACTATTTTTTTTTAATTTTCAACTTCTCCCCCATTAAATTGGTCATTTGAAGTATTTTAGGAGGAAAACGAGAGGATTTAAAAATTTAGAAAAATTTCAGTCAGGAAAAGAATTCAATTTCTTCAATTTGATGTATCACAAAGTAGATACTGTCATTTTAGATTATTAAGGTGAGATAGGATGAGCAAAGAGGTGAATTTGGGCGGCACTTTTTCCATGGAAAATTTTTCTCTTTCAATGCTGTGCAGGATGACGTTGACTGCACTGAAGAGAATTGAGAGGTCAAGAATATTAAATTGGACACTCAAGAGAATTTTAGGAAGAAGAGGGATGGGGTTGAAAATTTTATATTTTTTCAGAAAAAATGAATTTAATTCTATTTAATTTGATGAATCGCAAAATAGGTGGTGTCATTTGGAATTTCAAAGTTGGGGTGAGTGGTGGCAAGGAGACTAAAGATAGAAATTCGCCAATGTATGTTCTGGATGTTCCCCTCCATATAAAAATCGACCTGTTTTTGCTCGAAGAGATTTTCACTAGGAATCGGAACTTATTGCAGATGGATAGTTTTCAAATGATCACCCGGTATTATGCTGTAAGCAATTCAAGGTAACAACATGAACATTGTGATATTGCAAAATATGATGTAAATCATGCTTGTGCAAATTAGACAATAAGTAGGTACAGTTGGGAGCGAAATGATTCATACGGCACCGCTAGGAAGTCGGCTGGATTTCAGAAATGTTAGCTGCTTGAATCGTTCTTGAATGCCAGTTTTGATAACAATCAATCCCTAATCAAGACTGGCATTCAAGAACAATCCAAGCAGCTAACATTTCTGAGATCGAGCCGACTTCCTAGCGGTGCCGTATGAATCATTTCGCTCCCAACTGTACCTCGACTAAAAAATATATATATAATCATGAGTAAAAAAAAAACAAGGACTTCTGCAATGAAGACTATACAAAACCACCAATACAACTGTCTTGAAAATAAAAAAGAAAATCTTTATTACACTCTCCGTTCCAAAGCTGATGACGGTTTTTCTCTTCAGAGAGAAAAAAACATACCAATAATGAATTTAAACTATAGAACATATGTACAACTCACAACACTGTAAATTAAATAAGATTTAATTAAACTTTCAACACATTCATTCAATTGCGGGGCTATTTGAAGTTGAGTGGTTTTCTTTCTGTGAAAAAGTTTTTCAGTATGAAAACTTGCCCGACCGCCACCGTGATGACGGCCAGAGTTTCCAGCACAGACCACCACAAGACGGTCTCGTTTAAGTCCTCGGCGCGCTTTCTACCCTGCGCCTCCCTGAGCCGGTGGTGAGTTTGGTAATCTAAGATCGTGTTGAGGGCTTTGTGAATATCCTGAGCTGCCGACTCCATCTGGAATTCGCGAGGATATGAAACACGATACAAAATAAGCAAATGGGTCGAACCTGTGTCATGACAGTGGCGTGTTCTCCGAGCCCGGGTAGAGGTTCCTCTTCGCCGACTTGGAAATCCATGTAGACTAATTTATGTGAGAAGGTGGAGAATTCGTTGCTGAAGCAGACGACGTAGACACCCGTGTGTTGGGCCACGAACGTGTGCGAATCGAACTGCATCTTGATTTGCTTGTAAATTACTTGTTTTTGTGGATCTTGTAGCGTCACGTCCACGTCATACTGACCTCCCGTGACAACCTGCAATGATAGTGGTTAGTTATTTGTGTCACTTTGGATGCATTTGCGGCTGCGGCACCTGAAATTCGAGGGTTGTGGTGGTGTTCTTCTTGATTTCTTGGTGGAAACATTCTTTGGCACTGTCGGGCAATTCAAACGTCAGTTCCGTGCCGAAAACCGTCTGGAGAAGCACCAGAAGAAATGCGGAGCACACCCAACACCAGTTTTCCATGTTGTCTCCGTTTGCGCTTCCAGTTTTATCAGAAATATTGCGGTTCCAACATAATCACTTTTTGGGGACTGACTTTGACAGTTTGACATAACCTAACGTGGCAACAAACATGCGGTGGCGCCCTCTGGGACAGACTTCAAAATCGACGCGATTTTTCGAAATCTGACCAAAAAATGATGCTGGCGATCCTGTAACAGTTGATACGGTATCATATTCATGTTCGTCAATCTGAGTTATCTATTATTTAATCAAATCAATTCGCTATTACTTCGAAATGCAGGTACCTACAATACCGGCGTTAACTAATGATGTGTCACCATAGACATGTGTCACTTGTTTAAAAATCGACGTCATTGCAAGCCATTATTTCAATTCGTACTGGAACTATTGGCTTTTTCAGCCTTATTTCATCATTTTCTTCTAATTTACGTTTAATAATGAGCTTTTTGTAGTTCATGTTGATCGAGTTTGAAGATTTTGCTCTGAGTGGGTTGGTGTGACTGCAGTTACCACTGTCACTTTGACACAAGCGTCACTTGTCAAACATTCAAAACACGAGGATCGAGGAATAAGGTTGGAAATTTAAAAAAGCCACGGTTTTATCGTAAAATCAAATTCCTTTTGCAGAAAATGACGCTGTGCGAAGCAGAAAAGGTGTTTATCTTGCACGGCGTGGAGGAAAACTTCCGCATCGACGGCCGGAAGCGCGAAGACTACCGGCCGATGGAAGTGGAAACGGGGATCGTCTCGCATGCCTTTGGCTCGGCCCGCCTGCGTCTCGCCAACACCGACGTCATGGTCGCCGTGAAGATCGAAGTCGACGTCCCGTTGCCGGAGACGCCGGGCTTCGGCAAGCTGGAATTTTTCGTGGATTGCTCGGCCAATGCGACACCGAATTTCGAAGGCCGTGGCGGTGAGGAATTGGCCGTCGAAATTTCGAACGGCCTGGCGTCGGCGTACAGTTCGCCCCACGTGTTCGACCTGTCCAAGCTGTGCATCCTCAAGGGCAAAAACTGCTGGAAAGTGTACATCGACGTGCTGCTGCTCGAAGTCGGCGGCAACCTGTTTGACGCCGTGTCGATCGCCGTCAAAGCCGCCCTGTACGACACGCGCATACCCCTGGTCAGGGCGGTGAACGTGGACGGGAACAAGGTCGAACTGGACGTTTCCGAGGAGCTGCACGATTGCCAACAGCTGGACATCAAAGCCACACCGGTCATGGTGACGGTATGCAAAGTTGGCGAGCACTGCATCGTGGACCCAACGGCGGCCGAAGAGCAGTGCTCGCTGGGCGCCGTGGTGATCGCGGTGTCGCAGCAGAAGCTGTGCACTGTTCTTCAAACGCGGTCGGGTTCCATGAGTCCGGAAACTTTAACAGAGTCGATTGAAACGGGGTACCGAGTGGCGCAGGACTTGAACAAAGCTCTGCTGGATGCACTGCGGCAAAGCAAAAGTGGAGAAGACATCGGTTTTCTGAGATGACGACGGTTTTTCTTTAAACGTTAATATAATTTTTATTGTCTCTGCTTCTTGCAGAAAAACGTGATGTTTCACAGGATGATTTTTTTACAATATAAAAATTACTCTTAGTTTTCCCTAACCCTGTGTTTTCTTTGGAGTGTAGTACATGGAGTCGAGGTACAGCCTTGTGAAGTCAGACACTATCGAGCGGTCGGGCAGGCGTTGGGATACTCCATAAATTGCCATCTGAAATGCCATTCAAGACTCATCATACAAATAATTTTATACAGCCAGTTCCATCAAGGTTTTATGAGTGAATTATCTTTATCGCACTCATAGCAACTAGGCAACTCGCCATGCTATTGGTTGTGGCATAGCAACTAGGAGCGTGATCGCTCATAAAATTTTTGTGGAACTGAGCAATAGCATTTTAATGAAAATTTGATTTCAATTTTCGTCGAGTAAAAATCTGTAGGTAGAGTTCATGTGGGTAGAGTTCATGATGAGTTCATGTGAGAATTCTTACCCCCTTCCCCTACTAGATTTTCACCCTGAAGGTGGGTTTAGTCAGCTTATTTAACGGTGGTTTTAATTTTTTAGCCGTAATCGCAGCATCGCTCATTCATTGGCTTTCATAAGGCTGAATAAGCTGACTAAACACACCTTGAGATAGTTAAAATTACTGACTTCATACTTTTTCTGTAAAGGAATCTGTTTTTCATTTTTTTTTTATTGATGACACAGGCACAGAGTGTATGTGGCTAGTCACTTCTCATTTGGTGAAGTGGCTTGACTTGGCTTCTCAATGGTCAAAATACCCAATAAAAAAATTTGTAAATAGGTTTTTCAATTATTCCTAGAGCAAGTGATATTAAAGTGGGGACTAGCGGCCCAAAAAATAGACACCATGTAGACACCTCACGTATTTTTGTTACAGTCGGCCACAATGAATGAGAAGTTTATTACTTTATTTCTCAAAGGCCCTGGGAAACTGTCTTTTCACCAGTAAGTAGGTACCACCCACCAGATAAGGTTTACGTAACCGCCCATCAGGGGGTTTTTGTTTAAATTATGGGAAAATGCAACCACTCAGTCCGCGCCGATTCCATTGCCCACACTAAACTGCGGGTGAACGATCATCGATGACTTTTTCGAAAATCCAGAAAGATTTCGAAAAAATCTGCCACACGCTCAGGAATCGGAGTCATAACTCATCCTCATGGTTGCGACAGCTCTACGTTTGAGTAGAGAGTATGCGAAGATATACTACAGAAATGATCCTGTGAAGTATGATCTTGATTGAACCCAATCGACAAAATTGTTTTACGCATACTCGCTCAGTCCATCGCCGTGGAATGTAAAGCTGGCGCTATCTATACTTGTATGCTAGTACTACTATAGTCCTTCAGGACCTTCCTTCCAATACATACTTGATGATATTTTCAATCATAGCAATTCCATCGAAAGTTGCTCGAATAATAATTAACCCCATTTAATCTCAATTTTAAGATAATTTATTATTATTTATCATCAAAATGATTGAATACTTATTGAATATTACCAAGAAGTACTCTTTTTCTAGTTGGGTTTGAATAGCAAAAATGCAAGCGACCTTTGATAATAATGACTCAGTATAAACATATTTTTCATAATTAAAAAATATGACAGAAAAAGAATGCCTGGCTGTTTTTTAGACAGTAAAAAATAATTTTTTTACAATTTTTGGTTTTTAATTAAAAAAACATTAGTCCAGGTTTTACGGTATGGTGCTTTCTACATTTCATAATTTGAGTGAAAAACAAAGACAATATTTTGCAAAAACGTTAAATATTTTTAGCTGCATTGAGCCAGAAGTCGTTTACTATTTGAAATCTCGTGAGATCCGCACGCCTATAAAATTCAAAGCGTTTTGTAATTTTTTCACGTTTTTCAATAGGTATCCTTCTTAAAGCTGAAGAAGACTTAAATTCAAGATGAATTTTCTTGGTGTTTGAGTTTTTTGCAAAGTGTGTTTCAGTACCTTGTCTTCGCAGATTTTTAAATGATCAATAGACCATATTAATTAGTCTCACTTTCCCCTTCCACTAGTCATTTGTAAGTTAGGTATGTGCCTGTGACCATGCGCACTGCAGTAGAAGATCTCGCGCGCCACAGCATGCATAGAAAACGGAACTTTGCTGTCGCTGTCAGAATTTACGATTTCAAGGTGTTTTCTTGATTCTTGGGACGTTTTAACCTTTTTAACCATACTTTTACGTGACGGCTGACGCTCGGTTCGCTTTCAAGCGCTGTCAAAATTCTCGTTAGCGGAAGTTGTGCAATAAAATATGGCGGGTAATTTGAAATTGTTTTGGATTCACAAACCCCATTCTAACTTGCTTCGCATAAACTTCACAGCAAGATTTTCCATTTCATTATGGTGGAAAGTAGATCAGGTATTCCTTTTTACACACTTGCTATGTTATACATTCGTTGAAATTGTCAATTTGCACCTTGAATTGATCATTTTACAAAGTCATTCAACATGCATATTCTTATGGGAGTTTCAACCCAGCACATGTGGTTGTCTCTCTCCCCGATCTGCGACTGCGCTCTGAATAATTAATATGGTCAATAATTTGCTTTTGTTCGTTTATTCAACACAATGTTAGTCAAGGCTTAACACCGACGCCAGTGAACGCTTTCTTTCTCTGTACTGGAAATTTTGTAGAATCCCTGCGTACTTCAACCCAGGATAGAGAATTATTTGAAGAAGCTGAAGGCTGAATATTTCCTCTGTTGATTTCAGTACTTTTCTAGCAGTTTTCAAAAGTGAAAATTTTGTGAAAAACGTAACCATTTAACTTGTCTTACTTTGCCCTCCACGGGAACTTCCGGCTCCTTTAAAATATCAGTCAGCGATTCTTGCACATCCTTCAAGAACTGATCCGCTACACCTTGTTGAGTATGTAAATGCGTGACGCATATATGGATCCTGAATACAAAAAAAAGTGTTGAAAAAACTGCAAAAATACAGGGTGTTACACTTTTTTTGTCAATATTTTAAGTAAGAGATGGTAGAGCATAGAAAAAGTGGAATTTCTCGGAAAAATTGATATCGAAAACGCATTATAACGGAGATAGAGGCTTCCAAAGTTGAGTTTTGCAAATGGTTTTTTAGTTTTTTGGTTATAACTTCAAATTTAAACACTGGATTTTGACCAAATTTAGTACACAAAGTAAGTTGATGCATACCTACAAGCTGGTTATATTGAATTTTGTCATATTTGTGGGATTTGTAATTTTACTAATTTTTAATTTTTCAATTTTTTTTTCAATTTTTTTTTTTTTTTTTGGCGAAAGTTTTTTTTTCGATGCTCTATCATCTCCTGAACTGTTGACAAAACAAAGTGTAACACCCTGTATATTGAATACCATGCTAACTTACGCAGAAGGGAATTGCAAAGCATTCAAATTCCATCCTCGCTTGTCCATAGCCGATGCCAATCGGTAAATTTCGAACTCCTTGGAACCTATAGCAACTACACTAGTCACCGGCTGACCAAAGATGTAAATTCCTTGCATCCTTCTCAGTCTGAAAAATTGAAAATAAGTGTTATCAGATTTAATAATTTCAGCAGGTACGTAGTAGTGTCCATTTGGATTTTATCTACAACAGAGTAGGCAAAACTTAAATAGTAGATTTTATTATGTGTATGAAAGTATGAGTGCCGTTATCCAGAGCCAGAGTGCCTGGTGAGTTGAGATAACAGAAAATCACAAAGACTTTATAATCAATTTCAGGGCTTCCGTCACTAGAGCAGGATATGGAGAAAATGTGTTGTGTTGGCAGGAATGGTACGATGCTGACTAGATCGTGACGCCTTGATAGATGTGCTATGAATAATGTGACAGCTGTCGCCGGACACGATGCACCTTGAAGTAAAAATTTCTGAGCCTGTGCAGCGAAAATAGGAGAACGTGAGCACCCCTTGCAGCGGAAAGTTGTAGTGGTCGGCAAGGGACATCGTCTCTGCCATGGTGGGCGGCTTCTCGCTGACGCTGCTAGGTGAGCGGCGGTCACTGAAGAAAATTGAAACTATGGCCAAGTGCGCCAGTACCATGTAAAACTCTCACTGTCCAGTGGCCCCTGTGAGGTTGACGAAGCTTCCTTACATTGACAATAATTTATGGAGTTGGCAGCGTCAACGAGAAACCGCCAACCAAGGTGGAGATGATGACGCCGCTCACAGGAACTTTCACTGCAGGGGGGGCTCACGTTTTCCTACTTTCGCTACGCAGCCTCGGGAATTTCTACTTGCGGATGAATAGCGTCAAAATGACGGTGACAGCTGTCACATATAGCACATCTATCAAAGCGTCAAAATCTAGTTAGCGACTTATCATTCGTACTAACACAACACATTTTTCCCATAGCTTGCTCTAATGAAAAAAGCCGTGAAGTTGATTATGCTTGAAAAGTTGAAGCGATACAGTTCAGGCTCTATACTATTACAAATAAAATCTGAATATACAGGTGTCCCAGAGTAAAGCAGCCAAACGCCTATAGGAGAAAGCCCAGAAGAAACTAAGAGACCTCTATAGATTTTTTTTGCGAAAGCTCAATATTAACCGAGATACAGCTGTTCACAATTTGACTTTTTATTGATATTCATGAATAATTTGTTAATGGGTCGAAGTATTTGGCTGAAATTTGCCAGAGACTTGTTTAGAACAAGTACCTACTTATTACCCGTATCAGTCAAGTTTCACTAGAATCCAGCTAGTGGTAAAAAAATAATAACAAAAGTGGTTTCTTAGTTTCTCCTGAGCTATCTCCCAAAGAAATTTGGCTACTTTATTATGGGACAACCCCTGTATGTTTTTATTATTAGTATTACTGATAAACAGCCAATATTTGACACAGAAACATACCCTTTTTCGATATATTTAGTGGTATAGACGATGTTTTTGGTGGTCTCGACGTAGCCTTTTTGGCCGAAGCTCAGCATGGTGGCCCAACAGACGGCAATGTTGCCTCCGGCACGGGAACCTCCCACACAGGGTGAGCCGTAAACGCCGCCTGGCCAATCCGTGGTAACTGTGTATTGGTGATGGAGCAAGCTGGAATTATGTCATTTTTGGTATTAGTAAATATTTAAATATTGAAATGATACAATTTAGGCACAAAATTTCTACAGGATATTTGAAGTCGTGGCGTAGAAAACTGAAGTGGTTATAAAAGGTTATAGATTTCAGCAGCAAATTTTTCTGAAAAATTGTAATTTGGAACAGAATTATCCAGCTTCGAAATTCAGCTTTTTTGATTTTTGGAAATTTGTATTTCGTAAACGGTCGAAGTAATTGAGTCTTAATTTGGCATAAGTTACTTAATGAACATCTTCTACCTACCTATCCAATTTCAACAAAATTCAACTAGTGGGGGCGAAGTTACAATGATATCGTTACTTGGGGAAAGTAGACTTTGGCATTTATTATTGTTATTGAAATTGTTAAAATCTGACAGGTAGATAAGCGATATCCGTTACGTAACTAATATCAAATTTAGGCTCAGTTACTTCCACCATTCACAAAATATATATTTTCAAAAATTATCACAGCCGGAACATTATCACACAAACACCTTTTATTTACTGTCAAAACATTCAGTCATTTGGCCAATCCAGTCGCTCTGATTGGTGGAAATTTTGTTCCCAAAGCTTGACTGACTGTGTTCAAGTTAAAAGCTGAGCTCATATTATGTAGTGGGTTTTGGACAGTATAATTTGCATGCTACACACTGTCGTGCCCGAGATGTTGTCGTGCGCTCTCTTCAAAGTTGATGCCTCAGAAAAAAATCATATCTAAAAAACTATACCAGTTTAGAGAAAAAAGTTACTCTTGCAAAATTTTGATTAGAGGCTTCGTTTTCGAGATATCTGGGTTTGAAACTTTGGAAAACATCTCGAAATTGCCACCCACCTTCAAAGGCCTAAAAATTAGAATCCAAAAAAAAACTCATAATTTCTCAGCAGAAATAGGTTCTCTAGAATTTCTTAGTTGATAAACCACCATTTTTCCTGAGAAATGGGAAGTTTTCATGGAAAAAAATTAGGGCTCATTGAAAGTGGCGATTTCGAGATGTTTTCCAAAGTTTCAAACCCAAATATCTCAGAAATGGAGCCTCTAATCAATATTTTGCAATTAAATTGGACGTAGAATCCAAAAATTAGAACAATTTAGGAAAATAGTTGACGGGGTAAAAAATAGGGGAGAAATATGAAAACACCCCCCATTATCTACGTCCCTGTATTTTTTTTTTCTAAACACGTTGCTATTATTCGATAGAGACCTATTCTGGTTAACTTTGTTCCAAATTTGAACAAAATCAGTTGAAAGGTTCAAAAGTTATGTAGACAAATCGATTTTAAAAAGTCAACTTGAACACCCTGTATCTTTTTAAGGGAGCATTTCAGGACATCGAAGTTATCTTTTTTCTTGGTCGATTTTTGATGGAGAATCTCCCCTAGAAGTTTGTAACCGTAATTGCGGAACACCCTGTATAGAAAACTGTGAGAACAAAAATTTCCCGCGTTGACTGAAAATCTGGATGCATTCATAGCCGATGAAAATGTTTATAAACTTGATAGATGAATAAATAATAAACCATTGTTCCTCAATCGCTGTCACACTGTAAGAAAGGTCTGGGTATGTACTTCAATTTAAAAAAAAAATTAAGCACATAGCTTAATTAGATCAAAAGATATGATGATGTATACGTTGGTATCTATGCGTTTTTTTCTATTTTAGATAAGTGCCGCGACTTGTGCTTTCTTAATTGTTGTTAAGGATTGTTTATATTTGACCGATCATCTTTAAACGTCGTCAGCATCAACCCGCAATAGTTGGGATTCGATTAACGAATAAATGAACTGGATATGTTCAACCGTTCGGAAGATACGGAATATTCAGGTGAACTTGTTAAACAAGGGGTCCAAAAATAATAATACGAGGAAAATCACGAACAAAAAATTAAAAAAAAGCGGCCACAAATAGCCTTCGCCACTAGGTTTGGCGAGGCTTAAAAAAAATACGAAAAAATAAGCGGCCATGAATAGCCTCCGCTGCTACGTCTGAGGAGGCTTTAAAATGTTTTACTGTTGCAGCTGTTATGAGTGTGTCCAAGATATTTATTGAGGGATTTCTGACGAGACAGCTTTTGAGAGCTTATTCTTATAAAAGAAAATCAAATTCGGCATGCGACTTCCTCAAAGAGAAATGTGCGGCCAATGTTACTTACTCGTTACTGCGATAAAGCACAACAGAAGATCCCTTCGGCGAAAATCCGTATTTATGGGTGTCGGCCGAAATGCTGGTCACGCCGGGCAGTCTAAAATCACAAGGCGGTATAGGGTAGCCGGCATCTTCCATGAAAGCAGTCAAAAATCCTCCCAGACACGAGTCGACGTGGACCGGAATGTTGTACTTCACGCCGAGCTCCGAGATCGCTTTGATATCGTCCATGGTGCCGTACGGATAATTTGGTGCGGAACCTACTAACTGTTTCAATACTGCTTTGAAAACTGCTCGAATAAAGCATTTTTCGGTTTCGGGAGTGATTTCGATTTTGCCATACAGGCCATTTTATCTTGTCATTTTCATTTCCACGTTCCCATAAAATTATGAATTTCTTATAATTCTCACTCCAATAGTAAGGAATTATTACAAATATTATTGGTATTTTTGTCAACAGCAAAATGCATTTCTGAAGCACAAACGTAAAAGTAACATCATGATTCTGTATTTTGGGGCAATAAAATTGGCTTGGTAACTTTATAACTACATACCTACATACTTCCAAGCTAAATGTCGAGCTTAATGTTGATAAAGTTTTGAACAATGATCATGAAAAAAGCCCAAATAATTTTTTTGGTACAGAGCTCCTTTCACTCGTAAGATACACTGATGAGTCTTGACAAGGCGAAACGCGTGTGTGCATTTTGACTGTTGCGACAATTCTAGACACGTTTTGATTTTAAAATTCCGGTCAAGAGACTGGCTAGTCTTTCTCGCCTTGAGGAAAACAATGCTATTCTTTTGCTAGAGGTAGCAACTATGGTAATAATTTAGGTAATATTATTGGAAATTCTAATTTCTACGTATGCCAAAGCCAAAATCACCCTGTATGATTTTCATTGCTTACCATCACAGTATTACAATTTATGGCACGCTTCATGGCCTTAACATCGACTTGAGTTGTGACAGGATCAACGCGTATCGACCTAACTTTCAGTTTCAAATATTGAGCAGCTTTATCGAAAGCGGAATGGACGGTGGTCGGGACTACGATTTCTGGAAACCGGATTCCCTTGACTTCTCTCCCGTAGTCGCGGCATGCCTTGCACGCCATCAGGATGGATTCCGTGCCTCCTGTAGTCATCTGAAAAGCCCAATAATAATTTGTTACATTTATATTGACATTTATATTACATCTATAATATTGGTATGCACAAAATTACAAAATTGTTACGGTATTCATTGGAGACTCTTAACTCGGGGTAAGTAGCTGTACAAAGCCGGAGACTTCGACGAAGGATAAGCCACAAACCCGCACAATTGGCGGAGGAGCAGTTCGACAGCTAGCCGGATTCACAGCAAAGCGGCAGGACTTTTTCAGAGCTTTCAGAGGAGCTCTTCCAATTAGACGAAACTGGAGTTACATAGTTGTTATTGAAAATTGTTTACAGTTGACCGATCGTCCTCAATAGGTGTCTAACCATTACTACGTTTCCATGGAGAATTGAAATCGATTTGAAAACGGTATCGGGATTGAATACGGAAGTGTTCACATGAGTGGTTCGAACTCGGTATTCAAATCGATTTGAATTCTGTTTACATATCTGTCATGTGAGTCTAACCCTAACCTAAAACTATCCCAACCTAACGTATCAAAGAAAGTGCAAATACTCTGCAAACTGCAAGTGTGCAGAAGGCAGAAGTGCAGACAACAGGTGCAAGTATGAATGCGACCCTCGATGCGACCAGAACAGCGGTTTTACTCATTTCTATGTGTCAGTTTCTGTTTGTTTATGTTTCGATCCAATCCGATTAGGTTTCCATGAGTAATTTCGATCCGATCCCGATATACGATCCCAGAATTTGCCGAATCGACCTTTACTACGTTTCCATGATGGAGAATTGAAATCGATTTGAAAACGGTATCGGGATTGAAAACTGCATGTAAACGCTTGCAACATCGTATTCAAATCGATTTGAGTCTCAAGGTCGATTCGGCAAATTCTGGGATCGTATCGGGATCGGATCGAAATAATACTCATGGAAACCCAATCGGATTGGATCGAAACATCAACAAACAGAAACTGATACATAGCAATGAGTAAAACCGCTGTTCTGGTCGCATCGAGGGTCGCATTCATACTTGCACCTGTTGTCTGCACTTCTGCCTTCTGCACACTTGCAGTTTGCAAAGTACTTGCACTTTCTTTGATACGTTAGGTTGGGATAGTTTTAGGTTAGGCTTAGACTTACATGACAGATATGTAAACAAAATTCAAATCGATTTGAATACCAAGTTCGAACCACTCATGTGAACACTTCCGTATTCAATCCCGATACCGTTTTCAAATCGATTTCAATTCTCCATGGAAACGTAGTACTTGAAACTCAAATCGATTTGGATACAGTTCTGCAAGTGTTTACATGCAGTTTTCAATCCCGATACCGTTTTCAAATCGATTTCAATTCTCCATGGAAACGTAGTACATTTACAATTATCATGTTGAAATATTTGGAAGATGAGGCAGGCAGATTTAGCTACCGAGCAAAGAATAAAATGAGAGAAAAATAAGTAGGCAGAAGAAACGACGGAGAATAACAACAACAAAATTAACAGAACGGTCACAAACAGCTTCCGCTACACCGTGTCACGGCTTGAAAAGAACTGACTTTTATCAGTGAGAGATCAGAAATGAACAGCGGTTTACTTTTTTTTGAAATAATTCAAATGTGACCTTTTCGCACACCACTGGTGCGCTTTTCAAAATCAAAAAGATCTACGCAAAATTGTGCCCAGGGAGGAGGGGTGGTTACCGCAAACTTTACCGCAAAAAACGTCCACCATTTCTTCGGAAGTGGAAGAAAATAACGCAAAAATATACAATTAAAGTTAGTTCAATCACTCATTCCTGAAAATTTGTTTTTCAATATTTTTAAAAGCAACCACTCAGTCCGCGCCGACTCCACTGCCCTCAGTTAACTGCGGGTGAACGATCATCGATGACTTTTTCAAAAATCCGGAAGGATTACGAAAAAGTCTGCCTCACGCTCAGGAATCGGAGCCATAACTCATCCTCATGGTTGCGACAGCTCTACGTTTGAGTAGAGAGTATGCGAAGATATACTACAGAAATGATCCTGTGAAGTATGATCTTGCCTGAGCCCAATCGACAAAATCGTTTTACGCACACTCGCCCAGTCCATCGCCGTGGAATGTATAGCTAGCGCTATCTATATTTATGTGTCAGTACTATCATCGTCCTTGAGGACTTATTCTGAATAAGGCCCGTCAAATCTGGAGATGGAAATATCTGGCCTAATACTGAAATTTTTCAAATTATCATAGCTGTCCTATCAAAATCCCTTCAAAAGTTGCTCATCTAATAAATCTGGTTCAATCTCAAGTTGAAGGTTTATTATTATTTATTCTAATAATTATCATATCGCTAGATTATTATGAGGTTTGTATTTTTCTTTTTTCAATTGGAATGGTGATAATGCAAGCAGACTCAAATAATAAGTCGGAAATAAAATATTTTTCAAAATGTTTAGAAAATTACGCAGAAAGAGGATGCCTGGCTGTTTTCTTGGAAATAAGAATTTTTTTTTTTTTCATTTTTAGTTTTCAACTGAAACATCAGTGTAAGGTTCTGTGGTTTTGAGCTACCTACATTTCATTATCTAAATAATATGAAAAACAAAATCAATAATTTGCAAAGCAATCTAATTTTTGCTAACCCAAGTAGCAAAAAGAATGCGGCTGACACTATTTGATTAGCTTAGTTTTTAATAATTTCTTGAGCAAAATTTTAAATAATAAAAAAATGGTAAAACAATAAGGATGATTTGTTATTGAAAAAAAAACAAGAAATTTTAACGCAAATCTTGTAGTTTTTGCAATCCCATGAAATCCACACGTCATGTTTAAAGCGTTTTGTGAATTGTCCACGTTTTTCTCAATAGCTGAGTGCTTTCCGCAGCAAATTCAAGATGAATTTTTTGGACGTACTTCCCAGAGTCTAGAAATTCAAAATTTTCACGTTCCAAGTCAAGATTCAATTATCATACATTGACGAATGTTGCAAAGTTCGTTTCAGTATTCTCGTAGCAGGTGATAACTGAAGATAAAACTCGAAAATCTCTTTCAGTTCTCGTGAATAAAGTATCAATTTGAAGAGTTTTGGAGAAATTACATTAAATTTATGATATTATATAGACAATTTGTTATTGAGGATCTCAATCATGAGGACATGTCTTCCAATTCCGATATTTTTCCATTCAACATAACAAAAGTTGCTCGTATAAAACTAGTTTATCTCAAGGGTATATGTATCAAGTTCAAGATCATTTATTTAACTAATAATAATTATTCGTTATTGCTGATCAATATGCTATTTTTCCTGCTTGAAAAATACTGCAAGCAGTCTTCAATAATCACGGAGCACCAGATCGGCCTCGGTTGAAGTGTTATTTTTCTGTTTCGCTGGAGACTTCAACTCGAGGGTGAGTCACAAACCCGTACAATTGGCGGAGGAGCCGTTCTACAGCTTGCCGGATTTTTATAGCAAGCTGTTGGACTTTCGAGCTCTCCCAATTTGACGAAACTTGGAGACGTACTTTTTTTGGAAAATGTTAATAGTTGACCGATCATCCAAAGGTTTAACGACAGAATAAAAAATGAAAATAACCAAAAATCACCTGGGAAACAAAAGCAGCCACGATGGCTTTCGCAACTTCATATGGCAAGGTTAAAAAATAATCCACGTGTGAACGAAACACGTGGTTGGTACTAGATGGACCAGCTTTTCTTTCAGCGATTTCTTTAGACTAATTCAACAACTCCAGATTATAAAATACCTTCAACTGTATAGGTAATCGTAAGGAGTATAATAAATGAAATGAATATAATTATGTGATATGAAAACCAATAAAAACGAATGGGTGAAAAGTGACAGATGTTTACAGAAAAAAAAAACAAATGCTTACAAGACGGCGATATTTGACAATTGTCAAGACTTATTCAAACGCTTTAGTCATCAACCTGCTCTTAGTTTAAAAATGTCGAAATAAGATCCTCCTGTTTCTAGCTTGTAAAAATGAGAATTATGATTTAAAAAAAAACGGATTTTTCATTCCGGTAATATTTGCTGGAGACTCCAACTCGAGAAAAAGCCACAAAACCGTAGAATTGGCGGAAGAGCCAAAACCCTCACATATTTCGTATGGCGAGGCTTGAAAATGCAAAATAACCCACGTGCAAGAAACACGTGGCTGGAACAATATGGAAATATTTGTGTTTTTTTTTCAGTGATTTTCAATAGAATATAATATGTGATAAAAAAAACCGGTCACAACAAGCGAATGAAAAGTGACAGATTGCATGGAAAAAGTGGCAAATGCGTACAAAACTGTGACATTAATTTGGCGGTTGTCAATGTTTATTTTTTATTCAAGCAACATAGTAATCTCGACCGTGATTTTCTATTGTCGATTTTCCTATTACAAAAAATAATCAGGAATGTGGTAGAAAATTTTATCGAAAGAAAGTTGAAAAATGTCAAAATCAGAAGCTACCTAACGGTTGCTTGTAAAAATGGAAATTGCAACAAAAAGCCGGATTTTTCATTCCCAAGAAAAAAGCTAGTCATTCTTTTTCCGTGTGCAGATTTTCCAGAAACTATGGTAAAAAAAATTCTAATGGGCAATTATAATTGAAGCCTGTTGGCATTTTTATTATTTTTTAACGTACTGGAACGAAAAAACCTATTGAATATATTTTACCGTTAATTTACTATAATAAAATGACCCTGAGCTTGAGATAAATGAGATTTCTTATGAGCAGCTACTATGATCTTTGAAAAAATATCGGCACATATCGGAATGGAAGGCTGGTCCTTAAGGACCACGGCAGTTAGGACACACAAGTATAGATAGCGCTAGCTTTACAGTTCACGGCGATGGACTGTGCGAGTATGTGTAAAACGATTTTGTTGATTGGGCTGAGGTAAGATCATACTTCACAGGATCATTTCTGTAGTATATCTTCGCATACTCTCTACTCAAACGTAGAGCTGTCGCAACCATGATGATGAGTCATGGCTCCGATTCCTGAGCGTGAGGCAGATTTTATCGAAATCCTTATGGAATTTCGAAAAAGTCATCGACGATCGTTCACCCTGCAGTTTCCTGCGGGCAATGGAATCGGCGCGGACTGAGTGGTTGCTTTTTGAAAAAATCTAAAATGAATTTGACGAGTACAAGACCGAGCAAAATGATTCCATCAAATCCTATTGAACAATGCACGCATTATCACGCGCATACATGCCTGCATTTTTCAATAAGACTGGATAAAGCATAGTATTCTACTCGCGGGTAATGGCTATTACACAATGCTATTACTCATTCGGATGCTTCAAGACACTCGCCAAGGCTCGTGTCGGCAAACTGCATCCTCATGAGTAAGAAGCAATCATTACCCGCTTGTTGAATAATATACTATATTTAATTCAAAATAATTGGAAATTTTTGCATTGCCATGGGAACAGAAAAGAAGAAAAGAGTTACGCATTCTTTTTTCGTGTGTATGAGTCTAAAAAAAAAATCGGTTGTATACAAGGTGATTCACAAACAATGTGACACCGCTTAATGCCAGTCGGGCATCAAGGTGAGTTTAAATCAGGTGAGCAATTTTGGGGAATGGTTAAAAAGATACAGGCTGTGTTCTATATTTGGGTCTCAATTTTGAAACGTAATATTATTGCAACGGTTTGATAGAGTCTAATGTAATTTGGTAGCGCTGTACAGGCTTTTCGCTAATGCTGTTAGGTTTTTAGGGGCCACCGAGGAAAGTGGTGCCGAAGATCGGCAGTACTTGAGAAAATGGAATGAAAATGCCCAGAGGCCCCCCATCTTCGGATGCTCATCAATCAGTAATTAGTACTACCTACTGTAGCTTATACTAGACAACAAGCAGGTATGAAGAAGATACATACAAAAAATGGACAAGTTTCATGCTAGAAAATCTTACACGCATGCCTTGTCCCATGCAATGCAACTCCATAAATTAATGTCAATCTAAGAAAGTTTTTTCGCTTCACCGAAAGTAGTAGCAGTAGGCATTTTCATTTCATTTTCATCAGTACAGCCGATTTTCGACATCATTTTCTTCGGGCGCATTTTTAAAAAGCAAAAATCACACTCACGGTGCCGCAAGTTTCGTCGTCGCCGTGAAAAAGCGCCGCGGCCATCCGGATAACTTCAGCTTCCATTTTGCACAATCCGGGGAAGACGTCCGGATGCAGCGGGTTCGTGTACGAGGTCATGCCGTACACGTTCTTGACTAGATCGATCAGTTCCGGCTTGTAAACGTACATGGTGCCGGACACCCTGCCACCTCTGGCGTCATAATCACCTGGAAAATTCAAAAAGTTTATTCTAATTGTAATTTATCAACTATCTCCAATAATGACTTACTGAAATTCAAATTTTTATTGACCAGTTCCAGAACTTCAGCGGACGTGAGGCTGTTTTCCGGAAGGGTAGTGATGTACGTCAGATGCTTTGTTCGTTTTTCGGTGCTCTCTTCGAATGACTTCTTGACTTTTTCCAGTTCAGCGTCGAGCTTGGCTTTGATGCTCGGCACGCATTTTGCTATCTTGAATACTCGTTTCTTTGTCCGCTCCACGATTCCTGGAATTGAAATATATATTGAATTTTAAATTGCGTCCTACTATAGAATGGCAGAAAACTGGAAATTAAGTGGACTTTCTCAATAAATTATATTGGAAAAAATTAGGATTGTGGTAGAGACTTCCAAAAATCAGCTTTTGAATTCGTTTTTTTTATAATTATGAAGCTTTCAAGTTAATCCACCTTTCCCATGACAGAAATCACTAGCGCATACCAGTGAGCGCATACTCCATCTAGTACAAACGGCTACTACAGACCGCTAGTTCTGGGTTCACAGGTATGCGTGAAACTCTCATGGGAAAGGTGGATTAGGCTGAGTCAGGCGTAAATCGGTTCACAGGCAAAATAACTGCTGGAAATGCATTTCCTCAAGTCTGGAAAGCTCTAAAACAGCTATTCGATTTTGAACATTCTTGTAGGTACCAAGAAGTGATGCAATCTTTTCTCTATGTTCGACTGGGAGTCGGCACCTGAAATGAATATTTCTGACTCACCGAGAGCCAAAAAGTGCAAGGTTTTAGGATTGTTCAATTGTCGAGTGTAATTTTCAAAAATCACAACAACAAAAAAATAAAAAAATTGAGACATTGAAAATGGACCCATTACATGCAGAACTGTATCCTCTATTCATCCCTTTGACAATGTTGAAAATATCTTGCCAAATACACGTATGGGCGTCGGCGTCGTCCTGGCTGAAAGCCGTAGACAACAGCCGTCACGAGTGCTATCGGCCAAGAAAATTCGTAGCACCCGACCAGAAACTGATGGAAAACTCCAACAATTTTGATTCGAATCATTCAGGTAGTTTCTGAATTATTGATTGTTGAAGTTTCAAACTTTTTGACTTTTTTTATTTTTGATAAATGACAGATGATAGATGAATAAATACTTTCAACTGTTCTGAATAGTTTTTCAAGTACTTCTAAATGACATATTGCTAGTTGAGTTCCATGAGAAAAGCTTTTTTGACAGTAACATTTCCGCTTGACAGATGACAGCCCAAAACTAATGGTAACATTCCAGGGGGGAACTGCCTATACTGATCCTTCAATCGAACTTGGAAGAAAAAAGATTGGTGTCCTTTTCATTGCATCGAGAAAAATAATATCGGAAACGCATTATAACGATAGATTATAACGGATATAGAGGTTTTCAAAGTTCAGTTTCAAATATGGTTTTTGTGTTATAATACAGGTTTCCTAAATTGAGCGTCTCTTTCTGGCCCGTGACGTCACGTTCGATTGCACAGTAAATCGTCGCAGTCATAGTGTGCCAACATTGCCCCGATTCCGTAAGCCGGACGTGTGTTTTGATCATTTAATGGTGTTATTATTGGTATTTATACAGTTTTTACAAGTAGTTATGGTAAATAAATGTTGTGTGCCACTATGCAAGTCCACAAGTTAAACAGTGATGGCCATTATACCTACACCATTAAAAGTATTAAAACTGGGACTTGGAACACGCACTTACCTGTGCTTTCTGGGCACGTTCATATATCGTTGATATATTCATTACAAAAATAGTTGTATCCGCGCATCAAATGCCTCTCTGGCAAATTCTTCTATGCAAAATATTCATTTGCAATATTCATTGAGAAGTTCGTTATATTTTTAGCAACTTTCCCAGTATGGTTGGCTTTAGAATTCAAAAAATAAAACGCACTTTCAATACGGCGGAGCAATGTAAATACAAATGGCGCTATCACTCATGGCACACTGTGCCCAGAACGTGCCGAAAACAGCTGCGCGGAATCGCGGATTCTCCATCTCTCTTTTGAGGAAACCTGTATTCCAAATAAAATTACTGGATCTTGACCAAATTTGGTACACAAACTTGATGCATACCTGCAAGCTGGTCACATAGACTTTTATCACATTTATCAAAAAAATATTCTTTACTTTTTATTCATTGTTTTTAAATTTTTTGATTTTTCGTTTTTTTTTTTTCGGCGAAAGTACTTATTTTTCGATGCTCTACCATCTCCTATATATTAACAAAAAAGTGTAACATCCTGTATTATAGTCGAAAGCCGAAAGCATAAGCCAGGAAAGGTACTAAAATGTTAGTTTCAAGTGTAAAAAAATCGATAGCTGAAAAAAAAGGTTTTTTTCAAATAACGAACAAAAATGAAGTATCAGTTTCCACCTCTGCTTTCTCCCTAGATACGGAAGTTCATTATTTTGATCTAATTATGAATCATTCTGAATCTACCAAGTTTCAACTCAATCGCATTTATTTTTTTCATTTTTCTTTTTTTGCGAAGTACTTATTTTTCGATGCTATACAACCTCCTTAAATTGACAGAAAAAAGAAAAAAGTGAAACACTCTGTATAAGTCAAATCGGTGTTCAGCTGTGTAGAAGTTATGTCAAAAAGAAAGATGAATTTTTGTTTTCGACTATGAAGGGCTGCATGTCAGTGTATGTCCAATTGTCCAATATTAATGTTTTTTCCTAATCCTTCTTATCCTCCACATCGGCACTTATCGCGGACAAAGGAGTTCATATGCCTTCATTAATATCAATCCCAATTGAAAAACCCATTTTACGACACAACACCTAGACTTACATTACCGGGAATCGAGCCCGGAGCTCCACTTTGCAAACAGGTACACATCCCCACTCGACTAGTGGGTCGACTGTATGTCCAATATTTATTACGCATTTTTGAAAATCTTTCTTGGGGACAGGTTTGTTTACTTTATTTCGAGACACCATAAAAACTTCATAAGATGAAAAAAAATTCTACAATCTGGTGACGGTGTCATAAAGGGGACCCGAAACCGCACATTTTACATTAACGATTCTACCACCATGCAATTTCGAGTCGATGTTGGTGGGGAAGAATGCGATTTACTTACGTAACTATTCCATTTTCGCACTTAAACAATCGCCCACTGACGTTTCATTCACAACTGTCAACGTTTGACGGATAGCCGACCGCTACGTGCGACATTCCGACATTGCTCATTGCAGGAAAGAAGGAATAAAACACAGAAAAGAGAAAGAAAGTCGCAAAAAATAGGTAGTTGATTAGCAACCAACAATACAGCTTAAGAACAGCGAGAATGGAGTGGCGACGAGTGAAGAAACTGGGCGATGTTCAAGTGCGAAAATGAAATAGTTAACGTAAGTAAATCGCAATCTTCTCAATCGACTCAAAATTCCATAAGGAATGACATGGTGGTGGAATCGTTACTGTAAAATGTGCCGCCTCAGGTCCCCTTCAAAACACTGTCGCCCAACAATCTCAATACTAATCCACAAACCACACTTTATCCTTCATATAAAATGAGCTTCAAGCCTAATGCTCTGAGAAATCAGTAAAACGATTTTGAATAACTGCTTGTTCATGAGGTGAATCTGAAAATTTCTAAAATTGTGGAATTTAAAGTATTAAAAAGTCACTAGAAACTGTTTTTTTATAAATTTTTCTTAATCACTTTCAAATTGAAAGATAACCCAATGACAAGTCCTGATTTTAAATAGGTCGTTTTGATTCAAGATTCAATAGCTATTATTGTGTTGACTGTACCCTGAAATTATTCATCATATTGGTCAAAATCACAACTCCTGGAATAAGTAAACTCACTGTACCTACCATAGACAGGTTGTTGCTACTGGGTTCATTTATTTCAGGATTGCTATGATATGTCAACCAGGATTCCTTTCTTTACAGTTCATTATTTTATTTCAGGGCATCAGTGAAGATTGTCATGATTTTTGCCTCTGAGGTAGGTAAACAATACACTGATTGATAATGAAAAGATAATGAACAAATGACTTCCCAACTCCAACAGAAATTCATAAGCCTACCTTCATCTCGTTGGATAAAATCAACAGTCCAAACGATCAGCAAAACTGTAGTGGTGGTTAACGTAACGATCTGCCAAGGCTCTTTCCCAGCCAAGCCCTCGTTCACTCCTAACCGAATGCTGTTGAAGAATTCCTTGATCATCCTGTTTGCAACTAGAAACAGAATCAACAGGTTACCACTACTGATCTCTCTGGACCAAAACTCACATTTATTATACAGAGCTTGAGTCGAGTACCTGGTGATGTGTATGTGGTACTTATTGATAACAAGCAGATAACAGAACTGTGGACTGGAGATTAACCATTACCAAATAAAGTAATTGTTGTGAATAAAAATAAAGTTCTACGCATACCTTGAAGGCACCCTAAACTAAACGTGAATCATGTAAACATTGTTGGCTGCAGCTGGCGATTATTGGAGGTAAACGTTAACACTAAATAGTTCCAAGGTTTTCCCGAGCGATGTATCAACAAACGACCTTGAAGTGCATACATTACAGTCAACTTGTTGATAAAAGCGGAGAAAGTTTACTCACTTCCAAGATCCCAGTGCTTTCGCTACTTTCTCGATCATAACCTTAAAAATTCTTTGAAGTGTCAGACTGACAGCGGAAACGTCAACTCTGGCGGCGATCGGCGAACCTCCAAACTACAGGGTAGTACTCAAGGCTGAAGGGTACAAAAAAAATCATTGTTTTCCCAGTTTCTCAGAACAAAATCAGCAATAGAAAAAATAGCAAAAGCCCTGTGAATAGCTAGACCGAATCCGCTGTTTTAAAGATGTTAGCTTTCGTGGAGAAGATAGATTTTGTTCGGGAACCTTGTGAAATATTGTTCCCAGAATCAAAAATACTGAAGCCGTCCCTGTGCTACGACCAGTCCACCAATCGCGTGATCGAACCGCGCTTTTCAGACCAATCTCACCAATCACGGGCTTTCCGAATCGCTCGCTTTGAAATGGGCCGAGAACAATGAAAATTATTCTAATTAAAACTTGCGACGAAACGAACTGAAAATAAAGCCAGCAGAAATCGATGGGTTGACGCCACGCATCAATTTTCCCACCTATTTTAGTGAGTCGTTACCTACACGAGAGAGAAAATGACCTCATTGTTGTAGCCACAAACATAACCTACAAAAATGCAGACACGTGCAGGTGCGTTGCTGAAGGAAATCGTACCGGTAATGCGGTGAATTCGATCGTTGCCACGCATTTGAAGCGGTTGCCACGGCTTTTTCTCCAGCAATAATTTCAAGTATTAGCTCTTGGTTTCCACCTGCGAAAAGGCAGGTGACAGGTGAGCATGGCTTGCTATGACGCAATTTCCACGAAGCTTGAAGCAGCCCCTGTGCCCCACAGGGGGGTGATTTCAGTATTTCAAAAATGTCTCCCGTTGCCAACGATGCGGCCTCGCCGACTGACAATATGCTCATCAACTCTTCGGACAATATGCAGGCGCCCGAGGAAAAAGTCAAGATGAAGAAGCAGCTCGGGCTTCTCGAAGGTGTAGCTATAATTTTGGGCATCATATTCGGTTCAGGTAAGCGTTGACATTATGAGGAAGAGCTTTTGAATCAATTTTTTTTTTGTAGGAATATTCATATCACCCAAAGGCATAATCCAAGAAGTGGATTCGATAGGGTTCTCGCTAGTCGTGTGGGTTCTGTGCGGGGCGCTGTCCACTATAGGGGCGCTTTGCTACGCCGAATTGGGGACGTCGATACCGAAATCAGGAGGAGATTATGCTTACATCTACGAGGCTTTCGGACCTTTGCCTTCGTTTTTGTACTTGTGGGCAGCTAATTTGATTTTTGTGTGAGTATTAAGGTTTCTGAAAGTTGTTCATTAAGCAGAAGAATTGGTTTCAATCAAAACCCGCTTATTACAAAGAAATGCTTGAAGGTAATCAAGTAAAATTAGGTGATAAATTAAGGTCATCCATTTAGGTATCTTCAATCAGTTCTAACATATTCATTAAAATCTCATCTGGTGATAAAAATAACTGGGGGCAAAGGCGGACCTTTTGACACCCTATAACTTCAAAAATATAAAGTTTAAAAATATAACATTTTTTAGCACATTTGAATCATTTCTTTAAACTGCTTTGGATTCTCAGACACGAGTTCTAGGACACCTGTATAAGTAGATGATTATTTAAAACAAATCTCTGGCAAATAACAGCCAAATAGCTCAACCCGTTAATGAATGATTAAAGAAAAAACAATCGAAAAGTTAGAGGTTTTTTGAAATATTTCTGGGACACCCTGTTTGGCTGTTGTATTATTGAAATCAAGTAGGTAGTCACATTACCATTGTTTATTGTTACCATAAACAATAGCTAGCTGTTGCCCCAACTGACAGGTGTCAGGTGATAACTGATTATAACGCCTACTATTTCCTTTGCTCCAACTTGAAAATTTATAGTCTGCCTAAATGATAAGAAGTATTGTTTAAGTTTTATGAATATTCTAAACAAGTTGGGAGTGCAAATCTCCTTCACAGGGTGTTCCAAATTGCCTAATTTCAGCTGTTCTGTTTTTTCCTACTTTTAACTTTTACAGTAGAGTAGGTTCACTTGTACTGTGACTCTAGTTGGCTGGGCAAATTTTCTGCTTTAGCATTGTAGGCTTGCCGCCCTTTTGCCTGGTGTGAAACTGACTTCTCTAGAAGTGAAGTTATATTTCTCATCAAATTGATCTTAAAATCTTGGAAAACTTACCTTGTCATACGTGGAAATGCGACTAGAGAGGCCTAGAGCTGTATTACCGTCATTTAGACACCAGAACCCTACGGGGCCGCCTTCAACTAAGTCATTTTGACCGCGGCCATTCAAGGCCGACAAAAACTCGTTCCGCCAAGGTTCAAAACGAAAGCAAATTGAAAACTGAAGGTACTCACATGAATTTCGGTCCAATACAAAACTTTGAGCGGCTGGGGTTTTTGAAATTTGGTTTAATAAACTTTTTACGCGTAAATCCTGCTGAATCACTGTTGAATCACGTCAAGTTGAACCGGCTTCGAGAGGTTCGAAATATTTTTGACAACTGTCAAATGTCAAAGCTCCTTTGATTTATTTGTTCATTGTCGAAAATTGAAAACAGGTCGAAAAACTACTACATTTTCCAATAAAATGGAAAAAAGCGTCAGACAACACGTCCCGCAAAAATGTTCCGTCTATCTGCAGAGGAAATACGCAAAAAATGTGTTTCAAAACTGGTCCAGACGACTTCGTGTTTCTTCGTGAATTATGGTGTCGAATTAAGCCAAAATAGCCAACCGCAAAGTTTTGGGGATTTTCCATATTTCAGATTTGGAAACTTGAAAACAAAATCTCACAGCCGACTAGAATCACGGTACAAGTGAACATACTTTTTTTTATAGATATAATCCATTCCAAACTTGAAAGAAACCACAGCTTGTCATGAAAAAATCAAGTTTTGTTGGTGTCCCTGATTTTTAATGTTTGACGTCATCTTGGTATAAAGGAGTATACGTTGAAATTTGTGTCCTTATGGTGACATTAAACCTCCACCTAAACTCTACTACGCTGTGTTGTCAAATTGTCATTCTGGGGATTATGTCGCCGGTTTGCTCACTGATCTGAGCCGCTTCGGTCGGGCGCTACACATTTTCAAACTTTTTCCTGGTCGATACTACTCGGGACGGCCGCTCACCCGGCCTTTGGCCGAGAGAACCCGCGTTTGGTGCTGAACTCACTTCAAAGCTCTCTGAAAAAACTGTACCTAAGTAGTGCAAACCTCGACCTGTGATAAGTTTCGCAAAATACTCATTTTAGGTGCCGACATGCTGCAAGTTATAGTTGGAGAAAATATTGAAATCATTTTCGAGATCGAACCCAACGGTTTTCGAGTTTTCTCGACTCGAGGAAATGCATTTTCAGCAAACACCAACAAATTTCAAAATTAAGCCTAATTTATTCAACAGTTTTTACAATCGGAAAATTTGAAAACTGTTCCGGGTTTTCCCGGAAATAATGGTCAAGTTTTGATCTTAAAAGGATAAAAGGATGAGGATGATGAAGGATGAAGAATTTTATTACGTCGATCACGCCTTCCTCTAATTGGGTCATCCTTTTAAGATCAAAATTAGAAAAATAAACAAGGAAGTAAAAGAATAATATATTATAATGGTCAAGATTCTACTTTTTTTTAAATTTTTTTTCTGAAACCTAGACTGATCTGTGGGGGGCAATGATTGGCCTTCTTCATACATACTACCCTTAGCCGCCCTGCATTTTTTACAGTGAATTCAGAACACCTGTTTCAAAGTTATACATTTATTTATTTGAAAAAAAATAAGAAAAAATCGAAGTAGGAAAATTTATTCAAATAACCATTTATAAAAAAAAATCACAGCATGAACAGACATTTATGATCGATTATGGACCTGTTGAATTTTGACCTGACCTATAAAATAAGCAGTATCTGCGGCATGCTTGACAATTTTTTTTTCGTAAAAGTAATGAAAAATTTCTGTTTTCAGACCTACTACAAATGCTATAATGGGTTTAACTTTTGCAAAATATGTGATCCAGCCTTTTTTCCATGTGACCTGTGGGGACTTGCCCGAATTAGCTGTGACATTCGTAGCTGCTGCCACAATCTGTAAGCTCTTATCCAACACCTACTGCTATTATTACGATCACAACATAATCTAAGCAAATATCATGGCTTTGGGCTTTGGGAAAAAAGTATCAGTCATTTTGCCAATTCACCTTCAGTTCCACCAACATTTTATGAACGAATTAACTTTATTACTCCTCTAGTAACTAAGCAACTGGCCATGCTATTGGCTGGTGCATAGCAACTATCAGCGTGATGAAGTTGATCCGCTCGTAAAAATTTGATGAAACTGGCTCTAACCTCGGGTTCCACCAAAATTTTAAGAGCAGATTAAATCTATCACGCTGATAGTTGCTATGCACCAGCCAATAGGATGGCCAGTTGCTTAGTTACTATCAGAGTGATAAAGTTATCGCGTTGATAAAAGTTTGGTG
Source organism: Anaspis maculata (assembly GCA_949128115.1). Classification (NCBI taxonomy): domain Eukaryota; kingdom Metazoa; phylum Arthropoda; class Insecta; order Coleoptera; family Scraptiidae; genus Anaspis; species Anaspis maculata. The sequence goes on along the minus strand of OX421962.1, from coordinate 103,875,109 downwards.
GAACCCGCGATAAGTACTTGAAAGGTTTTCAAGGGTTTTCAACTGAAACCTAAATGAGCAACATATTTTTCAGGTTTCTTGACTTTTTTGAACGGCTTCAACGTGAAAGCGACGACCAAAATCCAGAACGTGTTCATGTTTTGCAAAATCGCCGCTCTGCTCCTGATAGTTTTCGCCGGCATAGTCTGGATGGGCCTGGGCAACGTGGAAAACTTTGAAAACGCTTTTGCCGGGACCAACACCAATCCGGGGAAAATCGCCAAGGCGTTTTACTCTGGGATCTTCTCCTATTCTGGATGGTACCGTGTCCCACCACCCTGTCCATAAACACTTTGTAATCAGTTCATTTCCAGGAACTACCTCAATTTCATGACTGAAGAACTTCAAAACCCCTATGTGTAAGTTTTGTACCTAGTTATCTATTTTGTTTTCATCAAAGCTTGAAATAACCAAACAAACGTTTCCAGAAACCTGCCGAGAGCCATTTACATCTCTTTGCCGTTGGTCACGTCGATTTATGTGTTGGCCAATGTGGCGTACTTATCAGTGCTAACGCCGAACGCCATGATAGCTTCTGATGCTATTGCTGTGGTAAGTTTGGTTGCCCATACAGGTGTCCTAGAATAAGGGTTACAGAATTCACAGGGACATGGAGAATTGAAAAATAAGGGGACTTTTTTTGATAAACTCTCGCAAACGTATAATAACGGAGGTACAGGCCTTCAAAGTTGTTTTTTAAAACTTTTTTGCGTAACTTATGAATTTTTAACCAAATTCATTCGAAATCAAACCAAAGCTTACTAAAACAAGTTTCTATTGAACAATAATAACGCTTTTTACCAAACATTTTGTTTTCAGGGGAAACATTTTTTCCCTTATTTTTCACCCCCTTAATTATTTTTGGGAATGATTCCAATTGTTGAATTCTACGTTCAATTTAGAGAAAAAAGTAACTCTAGCAAAATTTTGATTGGAGGCTTCATTTTCGAGATATTTGGGTTTGAAACTTTGAAAAACATCTCAAAATCGCTACTTTCCAGAGCCCAATTTTTGTTTCCTGAAAACTTCTTGTTTCTCAGCAAAAAATGGTAGTTTATCAACTTAGAACACCTAGAAAACTTATTTCAGTTGAGGAATGAGTTTTTGTGGATTTAATTTTTAAGCCTTCGAAAGTGGCGATTTCGACATGTTTTTTAAAGTTTCATATCCAAATATCTCGAAAGTGAAACCTCTAATCAAAATTTTGCAAAAGTCACTTTTTTCTCTAAATTGAACGCAGAATTCAAAAATTGGAACAATTCCCAAAAATAATTAGAGGAGTGAAAAGTATGAGAAATAGGAGGAGGGTATTCTCTATTATCTTCGCCCCTGAAAATATTTGATGAAATATGTCATTATTGTTCAATGGAGACTTGTTTTAGTAAACTTTGGTTCAAATTTGAATAAAATCGGTTGAACGGTTCAAAAATTGACAAAAAAAGGGTTTTTAAAAACAAATTTGAAGGCCTGTATCTCCGCTGTTATACGTTTGCGAAGGTATGTTTACCAGGAAAAGTCCCCTTATTTTTCAATTTTCTATCTCCCAGTGAATTTTGTAACCCTTATTCAGGGACACCTGTATTGTATAGGGTGTTACAGAATTTAGTGCCAGAAAGGTTGCTCTACACTCCTCAGTTGATGTCATGACCACCTAAAAAGTCGCTTTAAAGTTCGACTTCTTTCTAATTCTACTTCATCAATAATTCTTAAATTATTATAAATACTTGCCTCCGATTTCGCAGATATATAGTTTGACTTATTACCTGCCCATTTGTCAGATCTAGACAAAATCTAACCGCTAGTTTCAAAGTTGGCGAATGAAAAAAATCAAATTTTGCAAAATCGAATGCACGGATGGATCCAAACAAGGATCCAAGGTCTCCACATCAAGTGGGACGTTTAGGGATTTCTTTTGCAGTACCAAATTCTGGGTAACCCTATATTTTAAAACCGAAATTGTGAAAACCGTGTTTTTCAAAAAACCGCCCCAGCCTATGACTTGTTTCTTTATGCAGGATATCTCAGAAATGAATGCCATAATATACTCGTAAGATTCCTTGAGCAAAAAGTCTTGATAAACATACGTCGCAAAATGCTTTGTTCCAGAGGTCTCATTCTCAAAAGTAAGCGTCCCAAGCGCAAGTCTTATTCCAAAAATGGATGCGGCTATGCGATTCACGCTCGCTTAAAGAACTCATTTTTCGGTACTCCCACGTGCATTTCGATATTCAGTCTCATGCTGAGTGAAAAAAAACAGTCCAGCCTATCCATTTCTGCCAAAATTGAAGTACCTGGTCGATGGCAACAGTGAAAAAATGACTTGAATTTGGTGTTGGCAATTTTACACTTTTTTTTTATTCGTTTATTCAACGTAGGCTCACTTCCGCAACGAGGCCTATCACCGACGCCGGTGAATGCTTTCCTCTACTATACCGGAAATTTTGCCGAACTCCCCTGTGTCCCAACACAGGGTAGGGATTTTTAACGACCACTAACATCGCATGGAGTCGGCACCGTCGTTCGTATTTTACGTGCTATGCGCCTCTTACATTTAGCAAGCTCTAAAGAATTGTTATGATAAGAATGAAAAATGTTGTGGGCCGGGAAATGTCAGACAGTGAAAGTCGAGGGTCGCTGGGGGAAAACTACTCATTTTTGTGCGATAATAAAGGCTTTTTAAACAAAGTGCCCAGAGTTCATGATTTTACAAAACATTCCAAATAAATCAAGGAGCTTGTTTTCGAGATAAAAATCTGACCGCCCACGGCAGGAATCGAATCTACGACCTCTGGCTCCACAAGCTCCTCAACTTTACACCTCTTGCAGTGCACCTGCTCAACAAATGCTGTAGTTATGAAAATTATGATACCAGAAAGAGCTCAAGAAAAAAGAACGTGCTCGAAATTAATTTGGTTAAAGTCAGGCTGTAATACTGTCACATGTAAAAGAATCTTTTCAAATGGAAGAAGATTGCACGTTTGCTGAAGATTTTTTTCAAACGCAAAGAATGGCAACAAATACTATCAAGGGTTAATAGACTCATAATTATGGTTCCATTGCGGTAGGTGAGCCGGCGATGAACAGTGTATTGGTAAAAAGTTTTTCAGGATGAACACAACACAATAACAATAAAGAATAAACAATAATGACAATAAATGGAATTTCAACAATTTGCTTCTTTTACAAATTACTGATGCTCTTGATCACGCTGACTCAATGTGACATTTTAAAGCCAATGAAATGCTCTCTCAGACGTCATCATCTTTGCCGAAATCGGTTACTTTTTCAGATATCCCCATTCAAATAAAGAAGTGGACATTTTGGAAAATCTCTATTTATTTGGGCGTATTTAAGTTCTATTTATATGAACTTTCACAAAGTTCATAGGAAAAAAGTCATGAGCAGGCGCTGGCGGTTTTTGAAAAACTCCGAGTATAGAGAGAAAATTTCAGACTTTTGGAAATACCATCTTGGGAAAAGCAGCGTGGGTGGTCCCAGCCATGGTGGCAATTTCAGCTTTTGGCGGTCTAAGCGTCCACATCATGGCATCGTCTCGAATGTTGTACGTTGGCGCCAGAAACGGGCATTTTCCGGCCATGCTGTCTCACCTCAACATCAAACGACTCACTCCCATCCCGTCTTTAATTTTTTTGGTAAGTATTGAACAATTACAATTATTAAATTATTGTTTCAATTATAATTGAAAAAATTATGTCTAAATTGTAACTTAAAAAAAAAACCGTTGTTCTCGTAGTGTCTGCTGTCTCTGTGCATGTTGTCCACAAACGACATCCACAAGCTCATAACGTACTGCACCATAGTCGAATCGTTTTTCGTGATGTTATCAGTATCTGGGCTGCTGTACCTGAGGTGGAAGCGACCGAACATGTCGAGGCCTATCCGAGTCAACACTGCCATTCCCGTGGTGTTCGTCTTGATCTGTTTGTTTTTGATCATCTTGCCTTGCGTTGAAGCCCCAGTCGAAGTCGGCATGGGAGCTCTCATTACTTTATCTGGAGTTCCGTTCTACTACCTCGGCGTGGCGTGGAAGAACAAGCCAAAAGCCTTCCAAGAGTTCATGGGTAATTTTACTAAATTATTTTATTTTATGAAGACGTCTATTTTCATGTTTGATTGTTATCTTATTCTGTTATTCTTCATTTATTTCCGTTAATCTTTATATTAAAACTCCTTGTTTTACATAAGAAATGACCGTCTATTCGCGGAATTTGGATGATACGAACATTGCAAACTTGTAGCACAGTGTCGGTTGGCGCGACACTTTAGTTTTGGCAAAATCGAATTTATTGATTAGGAAACAGGTTTCCGTAAGGCTAAGTATCCGTGAGACAGGTAGGTATATGCTTCCCGTAGCGTGCACGTATAAGCACGTACAGGGTGTTCACGATAAAATTCACTCCCCCCCCCTCTAGGAGATTCCCCTTTGAGATATTTTGAAAAACTAAAAACTTTTTCTCAACGATTTTTCCCAGGGATCTTGAATAGATCGTCTAAAAGTTTCCAATTGGTACCGTATACAGGGTGTGACATGTAACTTTTTTATTTCAAATGCAACACCCTATATTTTATTACGTCATTTGAGGAAGCCTTTTTTTCTGATTACAAAAATATATAACATTCATGATTTATTTTGACAAGGAAGCTGTCAAAAAATAATAAAATAGGTAGTCAAATAAATTAAAAATTGAAAATTACGCGACACCCTGTATTAAGAACGAATTAGACCATTTATCGATGCACAGTTGGATTCTGCCGACAAAATGCTGCAAGAGTAACTTTTTTTTAAGTAAACTGAGAAACCAAAGCCATCTTGCCGCGAAACGAAATTATTTGACTACCTATTTTATTACTTTTCCGAAAACTTACTTGTCAAAATAAATCATAAGTGTCATATATATTTGTAATCAGAAAAAAAGGCTTTATCAAATAACGGAATAAAATATAGGGTGTTGCATTTAAAATAAAAAAGTTACATATCACACCCTGTATACGGTACCAATTAGAAACTTTTAGAGGATCGATTTAAGGTCCCTGGGAAAAATCGTGGAGAAAAAGTTTTTAGTTCTTCGAAATATCTTGAGGGGGAATCTATTGGAGAGGGGTGAATTTTATCGTGAACACCCTGTACCTACGGAAAATTAAAAACTCCTCGTTTTACGTAAGAAATGACCACCTATTCGCGGAATTTGGATGATACGAACATTGCAAACACGCAGCACGATATCGATTGGCGGTACTTTTATTTTTGAGCAAACTCGAATTTATTGATGAGGAAAGAGGTTTTTCCGTAAGTATCCGTGAGATAGGTAGGTGGTAGAGGTACCCATATAAGTGTTTATTTCCATAAATATTTCATGAATAAGCTGAAACTATGCTGATAGCTTTTTGACATGCTACCTAGATTAGGTATATTTCAAAACGTCCGGTCCGCGTCCGTCGTGAAAAATGTAAAATTTTTCCAAAACAAGCGAAATGGAAGCTACTAATCGCAAAAGCAGTTGAAAAATTGCGAAAAAAGTTGAAATGTAATAAACCGAGCATGCGATAGATACGAACATAATGAACTATAACATGCATCTGTCAGTTGCCTTGCCACTTGCCAGCCACGCACATAAACCAGGGCCGCGCTTAAAAGAAGGTTAGACTATGGGACTATGCGATTTTGATCAGGTTGACTAAATCATCAGTCTCTTATTCTTCGTTTCCCCCATTTCATTCGATTCAATACAAATTCAACATATGTATTGTGTATTAACATTAGGAGTAAGTCGCACCGCCATCGGTTTAATCAACTTCATAATAGATCTTTTGAAATCGTAGAATCCTTGGCTTGTTTTTTTTTATATTCTGAACAGCAAGGCTGCTGTGGAAGAATTACGGAATGATGGACCACAAGCTGTCCCAGTGCCTATGAAGTGGGTTCAAAAAAATTCGACTCCAATTTTGTTCCATTCTATTCTAAATATTTCATAAAGAGATACAGCTCTTCAAGGTTTGAGCTCCATTGGTTTTCCATTATCAACTCATAAGCGGGGTAAGGTGTTTGGCTGTTAGTTGCCAAAAATTTGTTCTGAATTATTACGTAGTCAAGAGTGTCACTAATATCCAACCAGTAAGTCCAAAGTTTAGAGTCGGAGGGGTCATACTTCTTCGAATTTCGAAAAATAAACTTCATAAACTCATTCCATCAATGACTTGGGGGTATTTGGGCTTATTCCTTTCACTTATTTCTGGGACACTTACCGATATTATAAATATACATACATAATTATATAATGTATAATAACATATTTATCCAATCCTATTGAATAATGCACGCATTATCACGCGCATACATGCCTGCATTTTTCAATAAGACTGGATGAAGCGTATTCTACTCGCGAGTAATGTCTATTACTCATTCGGGTGCTTTACGACACTCGCCAAGGCTCGTGTCGGCTAATTGCACCCTCCTGAGTAAGAAGCAATTGTTACCCGCTTGTTGAATAATATACTATTATTATAATAAATATCACGTTTTTTTTTTCATTAGAGCAAGCTATGAAAAATTGTGTTGTGGCGAATGGTACCATGCTAACTTGATGTTGATTGATGCTCCTGTTGAATGTGCTTCAAATAATAATAATAATATTAATAATGTCAACTATTGCGATGTAATGTACCCGGAGGTGAAAGTGCTCGAGATTACGTGGCGAAAATCGTGTCTACCGGTAGGTGGCTCTTCGCTAATGCTGTTAGATAGTGGTGGCCACTGAAGCATATGATGCCCGAGCGCGGCAGTATTAGAGAAAATGGAATAAATGGCCACTGTCCAGAGACCCCATTTTCTGATGCTCATCACAGTATAGTCAACTCTAGCTTATACTAAAACACCTAGCAGGTATGAAAGAGACACGTACGGGAAATGGACACAGTGCACTCACGCGCCTGTCTTGTTTCGACTCTTGTGCCAACTTACAAATGGTCCATTATACATAGCACATCTAGACAACTAGCTGGCATGACGTTAGCATCAAGTTAGCATCGTATCAATTCGCATCAACACAACACATTTTTCCATAGATTACTATAATGAAAAAAGCCGTGAAACTGATAATAACTACATTTTGCATTTTGTTTCACAGGAAATTGCACGGCGCTTTGTCAGAAGCTCTTTGTATCTGCTCACGAAGACGAAGATGTTTTGGAAGAGTAATTTTTAAATTGCTTTTCAAATTCTTGTTGCTGTTGCAGTTGAGTCTCGTTATCCCAGTCATTTTTTATATTGCTGTATTTTATGAAATACCTACCCTATTATTATTGCATGTGTACTTAAACTTTTGTGCTTTTTTTTTACTATTACTTTGCTTGTGCTTATTGAGAATCTCTTTATATGGATCTGATTTTTGTTTTGAACAAGTTAGTACTAACTGTGATTTTTTGTATTTATTGTCGGTATTGTTAAGTACGTATTTATATACACTTTGTTGCCATCACTCTTTTTTGAATAAATATAGGTTTGAATCTCTAGTTTGTGCAGTTTCATCACGATTCCTTCTGCTTGAATCCAATCCAAATTGTACGTCACTGGAGCCGGTGACTGGCCTCGTCGCGTAATTAGACCGATGTTGAAAACAAAAAATATGTCTACTTTGTCTAATCAGGATTTGTCCCATCTTTACTAATGTGCAGCTTGCATTGGACAAGTGACACTTCATCATTCTAATTAGAAAACCATGAAATGTGAGGCCTTATCTCCAGGTGATTCTGGAATTTTTCGAATTAGAAGTCAAGCATTGAAGATAAGAATTTTTATTATATTGTTGTACTTATTTTTAGCCACTGACTAAAACTTTAAATAAAATCGAAACATCGCGACGTGCGTCGGCCGATTGAAAACAATTTTTATACTTACATAAGTCCACAATATACCCCACGAAAGTAACCAAAATATGAACTAAATGAACGAGAACAATATTGCCAAGAATTTTTATGTTGAATGATGCAGATTTATGCTATTCAGTATAGGTAGGCAAGAAAAAGTCACTTGTGACAATGGAAGTTGGATGAGGAACAGTTCGAGTAATTTGAGCATTTTTTGAAAGTAATATAGGTTCATGGGTACACTTTTAATGGAGCTAAAGCCTAACCAACAAAATAATTCTCTAGCTCCATGATTCCTGTGGGACCGCGGAGCGAATTGGGGTGCTGGGTGGGTGAGAAGCTTGAACAACACGCGAGAAAGAATGATAGAACAGACAAGATGGCCTTCACAAGGAAAAGCTGTAATTTTGAATGAAGAAATGAAGGTTATGGCAAAAAAATTAGTAAAAAGAAGGAATATTATTTGTTGATTTTCCAGTAACGGGACCGAGGAGCGAAAAGAGGTGCTGGGTGGGTAAGATGGTGGTAACTTTAAAAACTGATTGGCATAAATGGAAAAAAAGCACTGGGGGTAACAAGAAGGAAAAGTTGAGAAAATAGAGGAAAACGGCAAAAAAAGGAAAAATGTTGGGTCATTGGCAAAACAAGCTTAGAAAGTGACGAACGAATTGCAGCTTTCCGGATCCATGAAAAAAAAAAGCAGGAAACTGACGAGGTTCATGTACACAGCATTTCGGATGAATTGCAGCTTTTTGAGCTCATAAAAAAAACTGGGGACCTGACAGGGTCCATGTACACAGTTTTTTGGTTAAATTGTACATAGTTTTTCGAGTAGATGCAACTTTTTGGACTTTAGAAAAACATAGGAACCTGACGAGGTCTATGTACTATGAGGAGCACTGTATTACATACATCAAAATTTTTACAACTCCAAAAATGTGACATAGCCATGAAGGAGCCCTTACATAGTACATCCATCATGAAGTCAGGAACCAAGCCTTTTATTCTGTCAGGCCATAACTGCAATGGAGCAAGACCTTGTCGCTTTTTTTCTAATGACAAAAAATTTTGATGTAGGTATGCAGTATTTTGCTCCTGACGGTACACACAGCTTTATGGTTGAATGCAGCTTTTTCGGTTAAAAAAAAATATATGGAGATCTGACGAGGTCCATGTACACAGTTTTTCGGGTAGATGCAGCTTTCTGGGCTAATGAAAAAACCTAGGAACCTGAGGAGGTCCATGTACACAGCATTTCGGGTGAATTGCGGCTTTTTTGGGCTAAAAAAAAAATGCCCAAGGATCTGACGAAGTCCATGTACACAGCTTTTCGGATGAATCGCAACTTCTTGGGCTCATAAAAGAAAACACCTAAGGACCTGACGAAGTCCATGTACACAGCTTTTCAGATGAATTGCGGCTTCTTGGGCTCAAGAAAAAAATGAAGATCTGACAAGGTCCATGTACAGGGTGTTCGCGCGAAAATTCTACCCCCCACTGGAGACTTCCCTTAAAGATAACTTAAAAGATTGAAAACTATTGTCATATTTTTTTCCGTAGGCTTCGAATTTACACATAAAAATTTTCTGTGGTTTTCTGTGGCTTACAGAGGGTGCCACAGGGCTTACACAGGGTGTTACATCGAGAACTTTCCTCAAATTGGACACCCTGAATTTGATTATGAGAATCGACTCCGCTTTTTATCCTGATTATAAAAATATATTACACTTCAACTGAATACATGTGGAAAAATTTGTTGAAAGAAAGAAATTTGCTGAAGTTTCTAAAAATATCGATTTTTTTCTCCTAGTTTGTAGAGTGATTTAGGTTAGGTGAAAGTTTCAGACTCTAATAAAATCCATTTTACGAAATTGATACAAAATTCACTGAGTGACTTTTGGATGAAGAAAATATTTTTCGATTTTTTTTTTTAAACTTCATTATTTTATTCACTTGTGTTTTGTTAACTAACCTATCAAGTGTGCTATATATTTATAATCAGGATAAAAAGTGAATCGATTTTCATATTAAAATACAGGTGTCCAATTTGAGGAATTTTCGATGTTGCACCCTATTAGCGATATACTAAAAAAAAATTGTGGGCAAATTTGAAGCCTACGGGAAAAATTATATAATAGGTAATTGTTTTCAATTTTTCAAATTATCTTTAAGGAGAAGTCTCCAGTGTTGTAAGGGTAGAATTTTCGCGCGAACACCCTGTACAGCTTTTCGGGTGAATGCAGCTTTTTGGGCTCATGAAAAAAACTAGGAACCTGACGAAGTCTGTGTACACAGCTTTTCGGTTGAATTGCAGCTTTTTCGACTCAAAAAAAAAACTGGAGGTCTGACGAGGTCCAAGTACACAGAGTTTCGGGTAGATACAGCTTTTTTGGGCTCATTAAAAAATTTAAGAACCTGACGAGGTCCATGTACACAGCTTTTTGGATGGATTGCAGCTTTTTGGGCTTATAAAAAAAAAACTAGTGACCTGACAAGGTTCATGTATGTACATATAGAGCTTTTCGGTTGGATAGCAACTTTTTCAGCTGAAGAAAAAACAGCTTTTTGGGCTCATGAAAAACCCCAGGAACCTGACGAGGTCCATGTACACGGCTTTTCGGGTGAATTGTAGCTTTTGGGCTCATAAAAAACCACCTAGGGACCTGACGAGGCTGAAAAACAGTTCCCAACAATTAAATTAATAACTATTAATAGTATAAATCCATCGAAAATGAAACATTCGTGATATCAAAATTGTTAGAAAAAACGGGGGCGTAGATGTTGTGTGGTATTACTGGTATTGTTACTGTATAAAGTGCGGTTGGAGCTGGTGTATACGACCCAATAAACCAAAACATTGAAAAACTATTTACATCAGCATTGATTATTTTTCAGTTACACACGATTACACCATCATATTGAAGGAATGTATTTACAATTTCAAATAATAACTAAGACAGGTGCGTAATGAAGAATAAAAACACTGGAGAGTACCTATCAACATTAATTACTCGATGATTATAATACTACACGAGTAAAGGGTGGAATAAAAGTGCGACCTTAGGTAGACATATCTTCGGGATTGAACATTCCCTGCAAAAGAAAAATCACATATTAAAAAGTTTGCCGAACAAATGCAACTCTCCAGCACTAACCCTGGCACGTCTCAGGATGGAATCTTTGCTGGCATCGTAAGGGTGATCTTTGGATGGAATTTCCAACACGGCCGGCACGGGCTGGCTATGGCTGTCGATGACATGTCGGATCATTTCAGCGATGTTCTGGTTGATCAGGATGATGTCGATGTCGTCGCGTTTGATGAAGCGCTTGAAACACTCTTCGATTTCACTGACAGCCGTGCCTGGAATTTGCAATTGTTATTGGGCCCTGCAGGTATCAGAATTTTACAACTTACTTTTGTCGACGACCAAGAAATTCGGGTGTCTGTTCTTGTTGATTTCACCAACTCCACCCAAGAGGAATCCAACACAGGTATCCTGAAAGTTGAACAATTAGCTTTGAATGTGCACGACTGATGGGACTGTTACCTCGTCGCCGATCACTGAAATCAGCTTGCCTTTCATTGCTGAATGTAGAGCCATTTTGCTGGATTTTCAACAATTTTGAGTTCCAAATAAACTTCTGGTCTCGTGCTGTCACCTGACACTTGTGACTGACTTTCAGATCAATCGACTAGTTGACAGGCAGTTACCGCGACAGCCCATAAGCGCGACAAACCCCAGCCGCGACACGTGGCAACGCTGCACGGCTGTCAAAAAGCAAAATGTCACATCTTGGCGACATAAGAGCGAAATGTGGACCTGCCAATCTGATTCCCCCTGTACCCTTTTGACCATTCGGCAATGCCGCATCAAAGTGTCAAAATGCACGTGCTCCACAACAATAAGTGCAATTTTACGTTAGTGTCTATTGTTATCGAACATCGAACAAGTAGAGCACTACAAATATCTAGGAACAATAATTGAAGGGAACGGAAGACAGGACAGAGAAGTGAGTGAAAGAATTGCTATGGTGCGAAATGGGTGCGAAGAATATACAACTCCCATGGTCCATGAGAAAAACATTTTTCGGGAAGAAAGAAGTTACAAAGGAAATAAAGGTTGAGGTAGTGAAGAAGGTAGTGACTCCAACACTGATTTTATGGGAGCGACTCGTGGACCCTGACAAGAAAGTACGAGAGTCGAGTGAATGCTGCAGAGACGAGATCCCTACGAAAAATAGAGGGGAAGACAAAAAGGGACAGAATCGGGAACAAGATTTTCAAAGAGCAGTAGTTAAAGACGAAACCCATGAGAGTGTATGAGGCGAGAGCACAGGGAAGAAATCTCGGAAGAACTAGAAGAGGCAGACCAAGAAAAACCTGGCGGGAAAAGGTGAGGCATGTAGCGGAGGAGAAGGACATCAGCAGGTGGGAGATCGATGTGTTGATCCAGAACAGGATGGAATGGATGAACAGAACAAACAGAACAAGCTGAATAGACCATATTAATTCTTCTCACTTTCCCCTTCCACTAGTCATTTGTAAGTTAGGTATGTGCCTGTGACCATGCGCACTGCATTAGAAGATCTCGCGTGCCACAGCATGCATAGAAAACGGAAGTTTGCTGTCGCTGTCAGAATTTACGATTTTAAGGTGTTTTCTTGATTCTTGGGACGTTTTAACCTTTTCAACCATACTTTTACGTGACGGTTGACGCTCGGTTCGCTTTCAAGCGCTGTCAAAATTCTCGTTAGCGGAAGTTGTGCAATAAAATATGGCGGGTAATTTGAAATGGTTTTGGATTCAAAAACCCCATTCTAAATTGCTACAGCAAGATTTTCCATTTCATTATGGTGAAAAGTAGATCAGGTATTTCTTTTTACACACTTGCTATGTTATACATTCGTTGAAATTGTCAATTTGCACCTTGAATTGATCATTTTACAAAGTCATTCAACATGCATATTCTTATGGGAGTTTCAACCCAGCACATGTGGTTGTCTCTCTCCCCGATCTGCGACTGCGCTTTGAATAATTAATATGGTCAATTCGGGCCCTATAGTCTTACACCGAACGGTAGGAAGACTCCGGATTAAGTAAGTAAAAGTAAGTGTATTGTGATTAGGTCTAAACAGCTATGCATGACAGAATAATTAATTTTTTTTTCGTTACAGCAGTACGAATTATACAACCTAATTGCTGTTTCAAATGGAGGATATTTGTAAGATCCACGAAACCAACAGGAAGAGCCAAGGATGTCAGTACATATGAAAGGAATCGGTAGGTAAAGTCATTGTTTGCGTAAGATTTATACTAACTTACAGTCTACACACACCTGTGTAAGGATTATTAATTGTATCAAGCGTTGAAGTAAATTTCCTCTCATAGTAAGCCTGGTCGCTATAGCCATGTTTTCTTACTAATTTTCCAAGAATCATAGGTGACTTGAGGCGAAATTCACTTGAAGGCTCTATATACTACAAGTGTTAGCTTTCCTCAAGTCCAAGTCCTAATGACAAGGCTATATTAATCTCGTAACGTAAGTTATTACATCACTTTTTGGAATCAACTTCTCCGCAGTTATGCATCATATATTCCACTCTTTGCTCAAGTCTCATGTCTGATGTGATCACTGATATATTCATCAACTCCCAGAATAATAATATAGCTACCATCGTACGCAAAATAAACGAGGACCGTGTTTCACGCGGAGTGTACTGATTTGATGAATTTTGGCCTTCTGTCACTGACACCAAGCCAAAATTTATCAAATCAGTACACTCCGCGCGAATCACTGTCGAGTATAATGAAATTGTAACGTAATTGTAATGCAGTGTGTTCTTTTGTTACAGTAGGAGACCATGGTGGCCATGAGGTAACCATCACACACCTTACCAGAATTCCACAGAACTGTAGACAACATTCTCAAAGCTTGCCTCATCAAGTCATCACTCCCAGCAGTGTTAACCGACAATAGCAGCTCATTTGGATCATTGGATCCAGACCCAGAAATAATTAACATCATCATTGATCTCGCTCTGTCTCGTGTTTTATGAAGAGTGCCACCTCCTCGTCAACATCTTTACGCCGTTTCCACCACTTTCTTTTATTTACTCTTTTATTCTAGTGTTATTACATTTTTAAGCACTATTATTCTATATTGTATTTCTTAGAATTTACATTCCTTTGAAAAATACCTGTCAACGAGGTTGAAAGTTGAAACGTTGGTTGCCAGTATACACGTTTTTTTTAAACTGAAATTGTCTATCATTCCCAAGATTTGAAGAAAAATACTGTAAGAAAACAGACGGGAATCAGGATCCTATGTCGGAGCATGAACAATTGAACTTTCTGTCAATGTCAGGTTCCTCAATGCTTATTTAAGAGTGCTAGAAAAATGTTGTTTGTGTTTTAGAAACAAATATATGTGGGGTGTTGGGTGGGTGTTGGTCAAAGGGTGTTGGATTGGCGTACAAACCAAGAGGATGCATTATATTTTGTCAGTGATTTCACCTGTCAGTTCTTCACTTGTCTGTGGGGACTAACCAGAGAGACGGAGAGGGCGGTGAAAAACAATAGGAAGATTTTGAAAAACATAGAAAATCAACTTCTATTTATATTTGAAAAAAGAAATAATGAAATAAAGCCGATGAACCTAAGCAGGGGTGGATGGGCCCAGGGAGTAAAAGGGAATTTACCCCCTGGGCCGGTGAGATCTATAAAATTTGGGCCGGTAGGATAAAACCAATACTTTTATTCAACAGTGGAAGTTTTGGGAAGAAAGATGGAGGCCGGGAAAATGAACAAGTTTTCAACGCAGTGCACTCAGCGTCACCTCATGTGCTAATATAACTTTACAACTTGTTTTCTCAACTTCACAGGGGCCACTCGACAATGGGCATTTCATTCCATTCTCTTCAGTGAACACACCGCTTACAGTTTTCCCGAAAGAGACCCAGAAATGTATGGAACTACGTTATTCAGACTCGCAAAATACTCGCCGTAATCAGGCCGCAAGACCACAGTTCTGTACACCGACAGTCCGACACTGCATGCTTGTCGGTATCGGTAGCTAGAAATAAGTAACAATTTTGTTTATTTCTCATCCTAGCTACCTCGGAACCCCGTTATTGGATACCAATAGGAAAGCGAGCTTTCTGAGGCTCATTATCGATTTGAAGAACATAGGTATAGTCGAGTATAGAGTTCAAACAAGTGAGTATGCCTTCACGTGCGTGAGTCTCAGTAGCGCATTTTCTCAAAGAGGCATATTGTGAACGTAAAGAAATTTGGTTGAAGGAGAAACACCATTCCTTGCCCACTTTCTTCACTCGAAACTCATTGTGATATTGTGTTATCAGAATGGGGTACTTGCCAATGAAATAGATTTGAATAAAAATTCTTTTACTCATCAATATATTTTTTTGTTTGAGGGCGGGAGCTGGGAGCGGCGACTAATCAACAGTAGTCTATTCTTTCCCATTTTTAGTCGGCTATCCATATAGCGAAAGAATTAGATCGCTATGTCTTCGGGTTCATGTTTTCCATTTATCTCTTACTTTGAGGGCAGCGTGTGGGGGTGGCGTGGCAGCATTCTGCAAGTAACTGTTGCACAGTTTGAGTTGAGAGTTTCTAAATGTTTAAGGAAATATGACAATCAATAAAAATTGTAAAAGTGGCATTTTTTTGTTTGGGGGCGGGAGCTGGAGGCGGCGACTAATCAAAAGTGGCCTATCTCTTCTCATTTTTAGTCAGCTATCTATATAGCGGAACAATTTAATCGCTATGTCTTCAGGGTTATCTTTTATATTCATCTCTTATTTTGGGGGCGGCGTGTGGGGGCGGCAGCATTTGGCAAAGTAACTGTTGCACAGTTTGAGTTGGGAGTTTCTAAATGTGAGGAAAATATGACAATCAGTGAAAATTGTGAAAGTTGCATTTTTTGTTTGTTTAGAGGCGGCAGCTGGAAGCGGTGGCTAATTAAAAGTGGCCTATATTTTTCCAATTTCAGTCAGCTATCAATATAGTGAAAGAATGAGATCGCTATGTCTTCAGGGTCATGTTTTACATTTATCTCTCACTTTGGGGGCGGCGCGGCGTGTGGGAGCGGCAGAGTTTGGCAAAGAAATTCTTGCACAGTTTGAGTCAAGAGTTTCTAAATGTTCGAGGTAACAGTATCAGCTAAATCAGTGAAAATTGTTGGAAGTTGCACTTTTTTCCTTTTGGAGGCGGAAGCTGGAGGCGGCGCCATATCAAAAGTAGCCTATCCTTTTCAATTTTTAGTCAGCTATCCATATAGCGAAAAACTTGGATCACTTTATCTTTGGGTTCATGTTTTTCATTTATCTCTTACTTTGGGGGCGGCGTGTGGGAGCGGCAGCGTTCGGCTGAGCAAATGTTGCACAATTTGAGTTGGCAGTTCCTAAATGTTTAAGGGAACATCTCAATCAGTAACATTTGTGAAAGTTGCACTTTTTATCGTTTGGGGGCGGAATCTGGGGGCGGCGACTAACCAAAAGTAGCCTATCCTTTCCCATTTTCAGTCAGCTATTTATATACCGAAAGAATCAGATCGCTATGTCTTCGGGTTTATGTTTTTCATTTTAAAGTGATTGGGGGCGGTTTTTAGCAGTTTTTTCATGTCGGCGGCGCATATTGATGACGGAATGTTTCTTGGCTTACGTTCATAAGTGGCAACTATGTATTATTCAAAAAATGAGAACACCAGAGCATCAGGTCTGGTAGAAAGTGCAATATTATGTTATTTCAAGTTTATCGGGGGCGGTTTTCTCTATGTTGGCGGCGCAATATAGACATGCAATATAGCCTAGCCCTCCTTTGGGAGTGGCAGCTATGTAACAGCGAAAAAATTAGAAAGCTAGGTCGTCTAGTTTGGGAGGAGTTCGAGGAACGGACGGACGGACAAAGCGGTTGCAATAGCGATTTTCATCAAGATGGAAAATGCGCTAAAAAGTTATAGATAGATGGATAGATGAGACTTACTAGTACTAGTTTAAAATGTGGGATGTATAGGAAGTGAATAAGGCATGGACTATTTACAAAGTCTTAAAACGTCACAGGACTTTTTGGAAACTTCTTTTTGTGCAGTGAGGAGTAGGGGCAGCTTCAACAATAACAACCCTGATGCGCAATAATTACTCGCGCCTATTAGAGTCTGCAGTCTGCTAATTCACCACTGAATCTCCACCTCCAATGGGAACTGCCTGGATGATATGGAAGAAGCAGCACTGTGCTGAATGCCGCCAGAAAATAAAGTCAATTTATTATTATCAGTGTTTATGTAGAGAACGTAGTTCTAGGTATCTTGTGGACTCTATGCTTGCGGGAAGATTGTAAGCGGTGTTCACTGAAGAGAATGATGACCTAGCTGTCAAGCGCGGCAATACCAAAGAGAATGGAATGAAAATGCCCATACTGTCGAGTGGCCCCTGTGAGGTTGAGAAAACGTACTTAGTCGGACAATATGTTATAAAGTTGGAATGCATGAGGTGCTGCTGAGTGCACTGCGTTGAAAAACTTGTTCATTCCCAGATCTTTTTTCTCAAAACTTTCATATATTGTAGAATTAAAGTGTTGGTCTTTAGAAATCTATCTGCCATCGCTCACCAGTAAGTGTCAAATTCTAAAAATTATCAATAAAAGGTAGTCTTCTCACAAAACGTAAAGAAATTCCTTACTGCAGTTTCGGGAGCGTAAGGGATAAATTATATGTTAAATATTCACTCCTACTCCTTCACCAGAATATTTCACAAGCTTTCACTATTTCACCTCTAACGACGAAAGACTGAAGGCTCCCGAAACTGCAGTAATAAATGTTCATAAACGTTTTTCGGGAAGACTCTGCCTTTTATTTATAATTTTTAAAAGTGTTTTTTTATCCTACCGGCCCTTTCACAAATCTCACCAGCCCAGAGAGAAAAAAGGCCTGGGCCCATCCACCCCCGAATCCAAAGTCTCGTTGTTTGTATAGACGCACCAGGTGGGATTTCAAACCTCTTTTTTTTCGTTATCTCTATAGATATCTCAAATAGATGAAGAACATGTAAAATTGAAAGCCTCATTGCTTGAGACAAAAATCCTGGAGTCAGACCCCATAGATGTTGGGTGAATGCTTGAAAAGAATGATAGCTAAATGTATGGCAGAGGTATCAGGTATGAATGTAATAGGAGTATGTTGTAAAAAACAACTATGGTGAAGGACTAAAAGCAAAATAATCTACAGCATTTGTGAACGTAAATATATATGTATTAAAATAATGAAAAATCAGCAATTACAAAAAGACATCGAATGAGTAGGTATCTACAATAATAAAATTATTGAACTATTACCACTTAGATAACTTGAAATTAAAAAAAATTGACCTCTGGTTGCACCAAGCCTTCATAATATACAGGGTCCTGCAACAGTGCGTCGGGCTTTTCTAGCGCCCTTACCTTGCAAAATAAAGAAAAAAATGTAATACATAAAATTATTAGTTTGAAAAGTTCTACCTTGTAAAATTATTTTCAACTATACAGGGTGTTCAATTTTTGCGCTATAACAAAAACAAAGATTTTTTTAAATAAAATGCCTCACTTTTGATTTCATTTTCTTGTTCAACTTCTCAAGCTCTATTACAGGTGGATTTTTGTTTTTTCAATTTGTGGCAGTGCTACCAACTGAAAATTGAAAATTGAAATTTTTTATAATCCCAAGGTTATAAAATTAACATTAAATTAACAAACATTAACATTCGTTTGACTGAACAACAATGGAGCATCGCATCTTTACCCATCAAACATGGCGGCATTGGAATTCGCAAAATCACGGATATTGGACTACCGGCCTTCCTTGCATCCATAAACAGCGTATCAAATCTCGTCCAAGCAATGTTACCTGATTCACAGGGCTTGTTTGATATTGCGTTTTATACGGAAGAATGGAAACTGCAATATGAAGAAACTCCTCCAGAAGCTGTTATCTACAGACAGCATGCTTGGGATATGTATGCTTGCGAAAAAATATCCAAGTCAATAAAAAGCGACAGCGACTACACACATGTGCTTCGACAAGCGGCTCTCAGAAAAGAATCAAGCGCATGGCTAAACGTATTACCATCTCGTAGTCTTGGAACGATTTTAGACAACAACACGTTCAGAATCTCAATATCAATACAATGCCACCGGAGAAGACAGATCGAGGTGCTATATAACCCAAAGGATCAGCCTAGCTATACAAAAGGGAAATGCAGCATGCGTAATGGGTACCATTCCACCTTCCCTACCCTTACATGAAATTTTTCACCTTTTATAACATATTTTATATACTTACCTATAACAGGATAGACGAATTTCTAAGTGACAGATTTACTGTTACGCCTGAGTCATAAGGCTGTGATTGTTTTATATCTATATATTATCTATTTATATTTTATGTTATACTTCATTATATTTATCCCAAGGTTCACTTTGAAAAACCGTAGACGCCTCGTTTTTTGAGATTAAGGAACAAAATTTGGCATAACAGTATTCGAATAGAAGCTGAATAACTTCATGACAAAAAACTTGGGGTTTACTTATACAGGGTGTGCAATTTTTTTTTTTGAACTTCGCATATTTCAAAATGCCATATGTCATTTTTTTCGAATAGAATGCCCTATATTTTATCTCACCATTGGATAGCTTTTCTCTTCCTCTTTTGTTTTTACTAGGGATACCCTACCCCTAAACTCCATAACTTCAGAGATAATCGATAATTTTGATAAAAATTGTCGTTTATTTGGATTTTTTATGTTCTTAATAGGTCCTGATACAGAAAATCATGTGTA
Organism: Anaspis maculata; assembly: GCA_949128115.1. NCBI lineage: Eukaryota > Metazoa > Arthropoda > Insecta > Coleoptera > Scraptiidae > Anaspis > Anaspis maculata. Next base: position 103,855,357 of record OX421962.1, on the reverse strand, counting down.
AAAATGAACGCACCTCTCAATTTGATAGTTTGAAGGTTTTTGAAGTCGAGAAAACCACTTTACTAAGCTCAATTTGAATTTTCTTTTTTCCATCAGGCAACGAAATACTTTTTTAAGCATTTTCTTCAGATTGGAATTTAGCGCAGCTATTCAATGGAAAAAACTTATTCTTAGCATCAAACCAAGCAAAATGTGTCAATCAGACATTTGTTGATGATCACTATGGCCTGCCCGGCGTGAAAAATTTTAATAAATAGCACTTTTTATCAAAATTATTGATTATCTCGGAAATTATCAAATTTAGCAGTAGGGTACCTATCTCTGGTAAAAATGAAAGAGGAGAAAAAAGCTGTCGAATGGTTTTATAAAATAGGGGGCATTCCATTTGAAAAAAAAATGACTAATGGCATTTTGAAATTTGCGAAGTTCGAAAAAAAATTCTGAACACCCGGTATCACTGATTCTGAAGTTTTTTGTCATGGAATTATTATTTACCTCCTATTCGACTATTGTTGTGCCAAATTCCATTTCTTGATTGCAAAAAACGAGGCTCCTACAATTTTTCAAAACGGAGCTTGAAATTACAAAAAAATTTCAATTTTCAATTTTTAGTTGGTAGCACCGCCACAAATCGAAAAAACAAAAATACGCTTATAATAGAGCTTGGAAAGCTAAACAAGAAAGTGAAATCAAAAGTGGGGCATTTTATCCAAAAAAACTTGTTTTTGTGATAGCGCAAAAATGGATCACCCTGTATAGTTGAAAATAATTTCACTGGTTAGAACTTTCCAAATCAATAATTTTATGTATTACACCTTTGTCTCTATCTCGTAAGGGAAGGGCGCTAAGAAAGCCCGAAGCACTGTTGCAGGACCCTGTATTATCGATTTACCAACTGAACCATGGGCATTTCACTGTTGTTTGATCAACAGCACTGCGAGTTTATATTTATTTGATGATCAAATTTATGAGCTTGGTGAATCCAGGGGGAGGGGGGTGTCCGCCCGCGTGGGTATGAATTTTTTCAGCAGCTTCAGGTCTGTCCTCTGGGACCAAGAGGTAACCACCTTACTCCGGAAATGGCTTAGCTCCTTGTTTCCCTCAAAACCTGGAGGCTAGCAGGCATCCATTGCAAAAAGTGTCTCTCCTTAGGGGCTGAAAAATATACATGAGTAGATAAATCCAAAGCCTTTCAATTATTTGATTTGAGTAATTATATTACACTGGTCCAATAATTCGACCCATCACCATTTCGTGACCGCGACTTTGTCGGCCGATATCTTTTGAACAAGTTGATGGATTTAAAAAATCTTATCCACCAAGTAGTGGCCGCAAAACGGTGAAAAGATGTGTCGAGTTATTGGAGCAGTGTATTTGGTAGTAATAGCAGCCGGCGAAGCCTTTCTTGCAGGTCGAAATTCTTTTGAAAACAACAAAATTATGTAGGTACCCGAAAAGGTATCTATAAGAGACAGTGACGATGTTCACAATTAGGTATTTGCCTGTCACCCTACCTGATGGCCATGTTAGCCTAAAGGGACCATCTTCTGTCCTGGTCCTGGATGCAAGAGAAAGTAGGTACGATGTGGCGACGACTTGCTCACCCTTTGAGTGAGCCTGATATGATTATCACAAGGGTCTTTGACAAGGATATCAACCAGTTCTGGAAGAAACCCAGCCTCAAGTCCCAAGGCAGGAAACATATCCTCCCCCGAAATGACTGTTGTGTTTCCCCGGAGCCACTAAAAAATACACCTTTAAATCATCTACCTATATAAATTTAAATTAAATCCGATTTTACTCCAAACTCTATTTGTTTTACCTACCTTTATGTTTATAAACTGGCATCATTATATGGGACACATGGACAGCACAAACGCGACACTGCGACGTTGCCTAGCGCTTTTGGAGGGTGAGAGGGGTGCTTGTAGGAAGGGGAATGCATTTTTTCAAGTTTTTGACATTTCCGTCAAACTAGGTGGCCATGTTGCCATGTTTATTCAACCTGTCGCTCTTGTGACCTGCCGCGCTTGAAATTGTCGCGCTAACTGCCCGTAATCAGATGACTATGACAGCTGTCAAATCGATACGTCGAGAAGCAATCTGTTTTGGGTTTTAATTCAACAAAGTTTAAGTAGCTTAATTCGTGCTCATTGAACAAAAATATTTAATTCAAATCTGATTTGATTGCTCCAATTCGTTTTGAAACGATCAAATCTGATATAATTTGAGATAACACCTTACGATTGGTAGCACTGCAGGTTGACACCAGCTCAATGAGAGAGACGTAAGAAAACCATGCGCAGGCTAGAAAGAGAAAGAATGACATCTCGTTGACATCTCAAAAATTGTTTTGAAACGTCAAAATCTTCGTACGTAACCTCAAACCGAGGCGTTTACAAAAATCTTTCGAGGTTTGCCCTTTTACTTCACTTGGCGCAAATTTGAAAAAAAACTTCTTTTTTAGATGTCTACCTCTAAATTAACGCAAATCAAGGAGGCAAAAGAAGCGTTTCAGGCCCTATTGGAGCTGTCAGGCTTGCTATGTACGGGGCTAGATCCAGACACTTTGTCCATTTGCGTGAGGCTTTGCGAAGCAGGCATCAACCCGGAAATCCTCGCAGTGGTCATCAAAGAATTACAAAAAGAAGTCACGAGTATCAACGAAAACTCCAGCGGTGACACTTAGCTCGTCACAGCGGACTTAATCTAAGCACAACTTATTTCAAAAACTGTATAATTATTTAAAAAATAAGTATTACATAACAAAATAGATCTGGTTCACAATTCCTCTTTCGTTTTCTTCGCGTGTTTTCCCGGATAAACTTTACTTTCGATCGTGACGCTTTCGCACCTCTCTTGTTCGATCAAAAACTCCTTGGCGTTCCACGCCTGCGAGCCATCTTTGAAGAGGAAAATGGCCCTGTTATCGTCTACAAGGTACCTGCAAAATGTATTGTATTAATCCTTGATTTTGATGATAAATTCTGAATTAGAAATCTACCTTTCCGCTTGGATGTGGCTGTTCCAGAGCCCTGTCTGCCACAGCTTGGTCAGTTCTTCAGTCTCTTCCTTCGAAGGATTTCCAGAAACGCTGACGAAAGTCATCAACGTCCTGCCTTTCTTGGTGGCTTGCAGCAGGCCTTCCGGATCGTCCGCATTCAGTTGGTTCATGTCGACTCCGGGCAAAGGCCTCAGGTGTTCGGGCAGCTCGTCGTCTTCGAGGGGCTCCTCGTCTTCTTCCCACTGATCCAGCAGTCTTTCCATGTCCGCATCAGTGAAGTCGCGTATGTCTTTTTTGGCCCATTCTGGTTTTTCCTTGGGCTTCTTCGAGGCGGCAATGATCACGAGAGTGGCGAAAATGACGAAGAAGAAGTGGTGCTTGTACATAAACATGATAATTTTCAGCTGCGAAATTTATTCACAAAATAAGGTCTTTCGAGGACTCCACATAACCTTGCGCGATCGGTTCTGGGTTCTGGGGCAAAAACAATTCGCCCCCACAAATCCACAATACCGGTTCTGGACTTCGGGTTCGGGAGTTAACAAGACCACAGGTCGACCAATGATTGGTCAAGCGAGCGAGGCCATCAATGAACCAGGACCGGATTAGGGACGTGGTGACAACCATAGACGTGACAACACAGAATGGTGTGCCCAGGGGCCCTATTTCTAGAAAGGATGTGATCCGTTCACATGCGAAGTTGCTAGGCAACCAGGGCTGTGATTGGCTGCACCGCGATCGCCTGGTGATCACTCCCTTCTAGAAATAAGGCCCCAGAGATAACGTGTGCCTACGCGCATATGGCCGTCGAACGTGACATAAGACTCACAACGTGACACCACCAGAGAAACTACAGCTATAATTGGTTCACTCCTACCGTGATTCTAGTCGGCTGTGACTGTGAGATTTTTGTTTCTAAGTTTCCAAATCTGAAATATAGAAAATCCCCAAAACTTTGCGGTTGGCTGCTCTCTGGCTTCATTCGGCACAAAAATTCACGAAGAGTTACGAGGTCGTTCGGACCACTTTTGGAGCACATTTTTTACGCATTTCCTCTGCAGATAGACGGAACATTTATGCCGGACGTGATGTCTGACGCTTTTTTCAATTTTATTGGAAAATGCGTAGTAATCCACGTTTACCATCACGTACATCACTTCAGCGCATACATGAGAACGCATACCTGCAGAGCGCGGTAATTTCAATTTTGACGCACGAAGTGTCACTGTCAATGGCAACTGTCAATCAATAATCGAAATGTAAACAAACAACAAACATAACCTCTTAACCATTCAACATTTAATATTGTTCAGAATGAAATGTTACGTGCAGAAAGACGCAGAAAAGATTCAGGTGATACGAAACACAACGAGCTGTAGGGCGATCGACGAAACAAGAGCATTATAGGTTAGGTCTGTCAAAACGTCAAATCGACGTCAAGCGCTGTCAGCTGCCATTTGCGTGACATTACACACGCACACCGTATTACAGTGTTGTCAACTTGTTGTCATGATATAGATATGGCAACGTCCTTCTTTCACAGGTATGCGCAGAAGCCTTTCGGGAAACGTGGATTTCTCGACCTGTTTTTAGTTTTTGCCCTGGTTTTCGCCAATGAACAAATAAATCAAAGCAGCTTTGACATTTGACAGTTGTCAAAAATTAAACCTAATTTCAAAAAACCCAACCGCTCAAAGTTGCGTATTGGACCGAGATTCCATATGTGAGTAAACTACCTTCAATTTGCAACATGCTTTCGTTTTGAAGCTTATTGGCGGAACGAGTTTTTATCGGCCTTGAATGGCCGCCATCAAGATGACTTAGATTGAAGGCGTCCTCGTGCGGTTTTGGCATCTAAGTGACGGTAATACAGCTCTGCGCCCCTCTAGTCGCATTTCCACGTATGACAAGGTCAGCTTCCCAAGACTTTCATATCAATTAGATGAGAAATATAACTTTACTTTCAGAGAAGCCAGCTTCACACCATGCAGGTAAAAAGGCGGCAAGCCTAGCACAATGCTAAAGTAGAAAATTTGCCCAGCCAACTATAGGTCGCGGGAACAAAAATGGCGTGCTAAAGATGGGTATATGGTATAATCTTATTCTCACTAGTAATTGTGAATAATAATAATAATAATAAATATTGTTTATTTGCTATTCACACCTAACAATTACAATATAGAAAACAAATAATGAAAATATTATAAAAATAGCAAATAGGCTGCCGTTCAGCTTTCCTGTAAAGCCAAGAAGCTGATCTTCCACGACACCTTGTACAAAACCTAAAATCAAGCGCCTAATTGTACGCGCATGGGTCTGGTTAACACTTAAGATACACAGAGTCCTATTGGTGGAAGCCTGACCTTTTAGCTTGCTTTTGAGAAGGCGCCGATGCGTGTGTAGGTGCTCTAGTTTCCAAGAAAATGCAATTTTGATCGAACGAGTCACAAGAATTCAAAAATTCATGACCGACAAAACAAAGTACTTCAGATGTAAAAAAATCATCTTACTTTCCATTGATGTGTGTCGCTGCGATGTCTGTATACCTGGTCCAGTAAGCCAGATATTCTGTCTTAACAGTCTAGCAACCACAATAATCGGAGTTCATGACGTCACCGATCACACTTGTTGATTTTAACACTGGCCGTTACTAGGACTTTTTCACTTACCATACCTGGACTCATCACAGCAAAGAATACTGGCTGATGTTAAAATCAACAAGTGTGTGATCGGTGACGTCATGAAAAACGAAAGTTAACTTACCTACCGGACGGTTTGTGAATAAGATAATAAAATAACGTCAAAATAAGACGCCTGACTTCTTCTCGTGTCTATTACGAATAAACAACAACTACACTTGTGAATACCGAACTGTTTCTAGGTAGGTACTGTACTGACCAATCGACTACCATTCCATCGCCCTTTAGTAGAAATCAAGAATTTAGCAAGGATCTTGCAAAATATGATTCCATATTCACGTGTTTTGAAGGTACGTAGGTAGGTATAAGGTAAGTATATCCATCATACCGTTTGAAAAAAATGTTCAGAGGCGGCCGGGCCGCAGGCGTGAAAAATGAAAAAAACAAACAAAATTTCAAAATGCTCAGGGGCGGTCGCACAGGTAAAATATAAAAAGCAAAAAACAGAGAAAAACCGCATTTCTGCCCCAAAATGCCGCTCTCTCGATTTGGCCGCCCTTGTGCCATACATGAGTTGCACGCTCGCTTAAGACGGCCCTGCCTCTCCGAGTCTCCTCTGAAGGTGCGTTCAGTCAGCTTATTTAGCCGCAAGTTTTAGTTTTAGTCGTAAGCGCAGCGATGCTCATTGGCTGTCATGAACCAGCCTCTTCAGATCAGCCAATAAGCGATGCTGCGCTTACGACTGAAATTAAAACTTGCGGCTAAATAAGCTGACTGAACGCACCTTAACTGAAACCCTCTGGGACCAAAGGTTGGCGAGCCGCGAGAGCCACTCTCACACGGTACGTTTTAGGCACTCTTTGCTACATCAATGTTCTGCGGATTGTATAAGACTATCCAGCCCAGGGCCGCTATTCTTGAATCGTGTGAGAAAAGTCTCTGGGAGTTTTATATAATCCGTACTACACTTCTGTAGCGAAAGTTGCCAAAAAAACCACGATTTTAGGCAACATTCGCTACATCAGTGTACTGCGGAATGTATTTTACTCCCAGAGACTTTTCTCACACGATTCAAGAATAGCGGCCCAGAAGCCAGGCAGGAGAACGGCAGAAGCCTTGTTCGGGGTTGCCAAGTGAACGGCTATGCCAAATCTGACAACATCGCGATTAAGAGACTGTGGTATATTTGCGAAGTAAGCAACCAACTTCCAATATTTTCATTATTTTGTAAAAAAAGAACTATACAAAATAGAAATTTATTGGCTGGCCTTTTAATAACTTTCTTGTATCTATCTGGAGAATTAGTCATGAATTAGCCTGGTATTCCATAGGGAAGTCGATATTTGTCTGAATGTTTCAAATTTGCCACTCACTAAATAGCGACAGTTGCATCCATGTTGCATCTGCGCCGTCGGGTCAGGAGAGAATTAACGCACTATTGAAATTGTTTTTTTTTGTTGCCTTGATATTTTCTGAGCAAATCGCGCTGGATTGCTTTAGCTGGGACACCTATATAGGTTTGGGTCTTTGAAATACATATGTTTCTGAAGAAAGCCGCCTTATTCTTACTTGATGCTTCATCGACTGTTGAAGGTTGAAGTATTTGCTGTTAAACACCCGCCGGACAAATTTTACCAACCAAGCAAACTCTTACAACTTTTTGAACATCAGATTCTTCTGTGGCCAGATTTGAGAGCCACTGGTTGTCGTCTCTTGAAGTTTTTCAAGCCTATAGGTCGCGGGAACATGACCGTTACCTTGGCACCCGCTATGGCAACGTTGCAGGCACGCCGGCACAACGAAGCCGAGAACGAAGCGCCTCTTGCCGGCTTCTTGCCCGCGTTTGCGCCTGAGGGGGTGCCAAAGTACCGTTGTAGAGATTCGCTTGTTTTTGACATTAGGTACTCAGTTAAATCTTGAGTTGAGCACATTAATTTTTATGATAAAGCGACAATTGTTCAATAAATTATCTATATATTTATTACAACTTTACAACTGAAGAAAATTGTATCAACAAGTACGTACTAGTGAAAATAACATCATACCATATACCATATACCCATCTTTGGCACGCCATTTTTGTTCCCGCGACCTTTGAAAAATTGAAAAAGTGTATATATAATATATTGTATATTAACTGACCAGGAAACTTGTTTATGACTTTTCTGTCTTTTCTTTTTATAATTCAGTCGTCTGTGCGCCTGTGCGGCGTGTCCCACTGTGACTTGAATTTTTGTTATTGGGCACCTCGTAGGCACACCATTCTGTCTTGTCAGACCATTGACCGTCTATGCCATAGACAAGGGTCTATGCATTGACTTGACCGCACGTCACGGATTCCGCACGTTCACTCCACGCTTGTCTAACCTAACCTAAAACTGTTGACTTTGACATTTTAACTGTCAACAAAGCAAGAATCTCTGAGTTTCCCAACAGAATTTCCCACTTTATGTGCTGTACGCTGTACGTATGAATTTCCATAATCATGAAGAAAGAGGACATGGAAATAGATTGGGTTGAATTTTCTACCAGTCAACTGCCAGAAGGTGTTGACAAAGAATTTATCATTGTAAGTTTAATCTTTTTGTGTAGGTATGCACATCCCTGCTATGCACATAAATATTATTATTGTAAACAATCATGATTAAAACATGGTCATTTTAAGGTAGAAAGGTTCTAATTTATCTATGTTCATTTCACTTTTAGAAACAACTTCCCAAAAGTAAGACGGAAATCGTGTCCGTAAAACAAGTCGATCATGCAGTGCGCGTCAAGTTATTCACCGCCTGCACCACAACCGATGAAGTCAAAGCCTGGATGAACAATTTCGAAACGATCACAAAATCTTCCTACTCCATCACCGTAACCAAAAACACCTCAGGACAGCTGGTCGATTTCAAGCAGTACTTGCATTGCCAGCACAAAACTCACTCCACCAAAAACAACAAAAGGACCAGAAACACCAATTGTCCAGCCACCGTCACGCTCACCCTCCACGCCAGGAAAAAGAGGCCGAGCAGGGGCAAAGACGAATCGCGAAACAAACTGATCAGAGAAATGCCGTGCGAAATCGATTTGATTCTGACCCACAACCACAACATTGAAGCGTCGTTCCGCAAGGTTTCGGAAGATGTGAAGGAACAGTTGATAGGCCTGTTTGACAGAGGCCATTCGCCCGCGACTGCTCTGCAAATGATCAAAATCGACATCTTTTTGAATCACAATAATGACTACGAAGATGTTCTGGCCGATAGAAAGCACTGTCCCGATTACAATTACTGCTACAATTTGTACATGAATCATTTCAACAAAAAGTATGAACCTCTGGAGTTTGACTCGACGAGAAAGGAGTGGTTGGCGAGAAGGCTGGATGAATATAACAAACAGATGAAGGACTACTGTGCCGAACTGGTGTTTCACGGCTGGGACTACGTCATTTGGTATGTACCTACCTATTAAACGCTTTTCTTTTACCACAATCTCAGTTTGCCTTATCTCAGTTGGAGAAAGAAGAAGCGAGAAATCGCTAAGGGGCAAATAAGACACCACTGCCAACTGAGGTGAGAATATTTGAGATTGATGGCAAAAGAAATGCAGCTATTATTATTGTATTTTGCAAGCAGGCGGTAAGGCGGTTGCACTCGAGTGTGTCTTTCATATCTGCCTTTTTGCCATAAATTTTATAGGTCTGAAATTTTTATGGGCCATATAGGAATATTTTTGCTGTTTTCCCTGGATCATAGCGTCAGGGATTGAAAATATCATGATATATAAATATTGGTGACCCTGTCATAAAGGGGATCTCGATTTTGATCATTCCAAAAGTATGAATGGTTCACAAGCAGTGGCAAAGAAGGTTTTTGGAAGGGAGTTTTGCAGAATATCCACAAACTTGCGAGAAAAAATATGATAGTTAGGAAACTACACAGTGAGTTTTTGGCGCCGGGCGGATATGCAACCCCCCGAACGAAGTGAAAATGGTACTTGACGCAAAAACACACGAGCGGGACTAGGGAGCAAAATAGGGGTGTTAGGCGGGGGGGAAACTAATAATAACGCGTCATAAAACAAAAAACAGGGCGCAGTATCGCAAGAATTCGTTAGAAAACCACGCAAAGACGCTGTTTTTGTGGCAATCAAAAGACACCAACGGGATCGGGGAGCAAAATAGGGGTGTTGGACGAGGAGAAGCTGAAAAGAACGCGTCGTAAACTAGAACAGGGCTAAACATCGCTAAGAATCGTAAAAAAAGAAACATTGAAAAAAAGGAATGAATTACACAAAATAGGAAGAAAGACGCAAAACAGGGCAGTCGACGCATGTAAAGAAGGAATGAAATGCAGGAAAAAATAGCGGAAAAGCGTAAAAAATGGATAACAACGCATGGAAAGTATCGTGCAACAGCATAAAAAGGAGTTGATGTACGTTTTAAAAGGAGGAATAAAACACAGAAACCGGTAAGAAAGTCGCGGAAAATAGGTAGTTGATGCTAGTGCTCGTGCTAGTGTAATTTCTCTATTTGCTTTTCAGTTGATATTGGTCGTTTTCTTTTGAATGGCAATGAATAACGTACTGCGCTTTGCGAAGCACATGCATTTTCACATTTTTCTCATAGCTCATACAGGGTGTTAATTTGAAAAGTTGTCACCCCTGTTTTCTCGCCACCAAAATTTTTCACAGGAAAACGCCGAAACAGGTCGATTTTTGTTTCGAGGAAAACATCTAGGACACATACTACCGATTTTGTTTCTTCAACCCCTTCGCCCCCACCTCACCCTACTTTGAAATTTTAAATGGCATTACCTATCTTGTGATACATCAAATTGAAGGCAATGAAATTCTCTTTCCATCAAACATATTTCTTATTTTTTTAAACCACTCCCCAACCCCTGTGAAAATCCTTTTTGTTAATGAAAGGAAACTTTTTCCTTCATAGACTCTCAATTCTTGAGGAATAGACTTTCCAGCAAAAACAGGTCGATTTTTTACTTCAAGGGTGTCATCTAAGACACATATGGTCAAGTTTTCATCCTCAACTTCTTCGTTCCCACTCTACCCTACCTTAAAATTTTAAACAGCATTACCCATCTTGTGATATATCAAATTGAAGGCAATAAAATTGTCTTTCCGTCAAACATATTCCTAATTTTTTTAAACCACCCCTTTGAAGTAAGGTAGGGTGGGGGCGAAGGGGTTAAAGATGAACATTCGGACATATGCGTCTTAGACCCCGCGTTGGACCCCATCGAAACAAAAATCGACCTGTTTCTGCTGGAAAGTCTATTTCTCAAGAATCGGGAGTTATAGGGGGGGGGGGGGAATTTTCCTTTTTAACAAAGAGAGGATTTCTACAAGTACCATACCATACCATACCAATACCATTACAAGAAAAATTTCATCATAATTAGGTTTAGGGAATGCGATTTAGTTGGGAACGCAACAAAACATATGAATTTATCGTCTCCTTGCATAGAAGAAAAAATAAGAACAGTTTCTTTGACCTCTGCCAAAGAATTTTTTTATTAAGTGTGAAGAATGAATCGGACACGACGACAATTGATGAAAACATTTTCAATAGACCCGTAAGCTTCACTTATGACATACATGACGATACTCAATAATCATCGTGTGAAAGTTCTTGCATCTTGAAAATTTGGAGGGCCCCCATTGGCCCCCTAAGGGACAAAATATCGAGTGCTGCGGGTCAAATCGCTTGTCTCGGTATAAAGTTTGCCCATGCAAAATCTCGTTACTGCACTCCTACTGCACTCCTAAGTGCAGTATCGATGTGTTTTTAGGTGTGTACCGCTTCCACTATTAGTAGGTATGAAAGAAATTGAAATATTTATTCAGTCTTGAATTGGTCTTGAGCAAGCTTTAATTAATACGATGTGGCGTCCGCGATGTGAAAAAAGTAATTATTCTAATGTGGAAGGTGTTGAAGTGTACCTTTTATTAACGTATTATTAATTTGAAACGTGATAGTACTAATAGTGATTAAATAAATAAATTATATTTGATTTTTTTTGAGAGTTTTTTTATTTTTTATATATTTGGGAATTAACCGAGCTCTTGAAGACGGCAGCCTGCAGTGGGGATAAACGAAGAAATCAGTATGAATTCGTATAGGTAATCATACCTAGTAATAGACAATGGTGATAGTAAAGGTGCCGGTACCCATATAACTACAATGGCTTTGCGGCTACTTTACAGCAGATCTTCATTTATGGCCCTTTTTACGACTGCAGAATACCTCGATATGTACTACACTTACACCAATCACGTCTCGTTTGGATCTAGTGTCTTTGTCTAGTGCACTAGTGCACACCCCGATCACTCGAGCCTGCAAAACAAAAGCGGCTACCTGCTTGCAAAACAAAAGCGGTTGCCTAAAATCAGAAAGTAGGATGGTCACGTGGTTTACAAACATTCTCGAAGACCTGTATATTCTCCCTCAACGGTCCAGCTCCCGGATCGGCGGACATGCGTATTTCGGTTCAGGATGCAGCTTTTGCAAAACCGACTTCCTTTTGAAGTTGACTTCAGTGTTTCACATGGTGTGACTTAGTGCAGCGTGAAGTACCACCGGCAGTTATTGAAGATTAGTCGGTCCAGTCACATCTATCATCCAATACGTGTGTGAATTCGTACTTGAAAATACATACCTACCACTATAATATTGTATCGTGCCACCAACAATGTGAGTATCTACTTGGTTATTATTAGTTACTACCTACATATTCTTAACAACCCCCTAAAGATGGTTTTATTTAATATTTCCGAAACTAATGAAAGTAAATTGATGAAGCTCAGCACATTTGCCAATCTCTTTATGCGGAACCAGATGGCGTAAAAATAATTTCAAAATTTCCACCGGGGGGGTGAGTCCAACCTAGGGTGCGGGGGATAAAATGAACCGTAATTTTTTTGCTTACAATTTTTTCTCTATTTTGACAAGACATTATGAAATTTTTGAGTTTTTTTCCAAGACACACCTAGTCAGTATCGATGGGATGCACCGTTTTCAACTAAAATCGATTTCAAAATTTAAAAGCATGCCCCAAAATGCATTTTGATGGTGATGACTGACTTTTTCCGTTTGATAGAACAATAAGCGTGAAACTCTTCCCTTCTCTCAAATGATCCTTTTTCTTCGTATATGTTCTTCGTTGCTGTACTTACTCACGTGATAGCATCGAAGTGACACACGTGGCCGTTTGACACCCTTCGAAATTTCTTGAATGTTAGAGCCTTTTCTTGACCCGACTGCGCAGATGCAACATGGACGCGACCAGAGACGCGACTGTCGCTATTTAGCGCCAAATTCGAAACATCCAAACAAATATAGACTTTTCTATGGAACACCAAGCTAATTCATGATGAAGTCTCCTGATAGATACAAAAAATTGTTGAAAATGTAAAAAAACAACCAGTAACAATACCAACCAGTTTATATTTTACTTTTTACAACTCAATGAAAATACTGGGAATTTGATGCCTACTTCGGAAATGACCCACAGTCTATCAATTGCGATGTTGTCAGATTTGGCATGGCCTCCGTTACCAGTAATGATTTATATTAATCAATTTGTTTTGCAAGATCTTTCCTTGTGCTTTTCTGGTTGGAAAATCTCCCACTGTGGGTACTATAAGCACAGAATAGAATAGCCTATAAGTGAAGTTCAAAATTTGGAAATTACCATATCGGAATCATTGAATATTTATATTTCTTGTTCACTTGGCAACACCGAACAAGGCTTCTGCCGTGCTCCTGCCTGGCCCCTGGGGTGGGACTCCGTGTTTTTTGTCAACAGTCGCTCTCTACCTGACCTTGAGCAGGTACATGTAAATTCCCTATACTTAGCGACTATCGTTTAGAAGCGACTGTCGATAGCGACAACACGGAGTCTCACCCCTGGGCCGCTTCTCTTGAAACTATGGGAGAAACTCCCTGGGAGTTTTATGCAGTCCGCAGTACATTGATGTAGCAAGAGTTGCCTAGAATCGTGTGAGATTGTTTCTCGCTTACCTTTGGGCACCTTTGACCCCAGAGGGTTTAAGTTAATAAGGGGCCCTGGCAAAAACTTGCACATGTTCGCGGGAACAGAATAAAACAAAACCTTTGTTCTTTGTTGCATCGACTCTCGCTTCTACACTCGACATGACAGCAGTGTTTGTTTGCACTTTTTCTTGCAAGAACCAAAAGCATCTACCTACCTACTTCACGACAAAATGGACTATTTCTTACTTTTCAGCTGATGCTATTTATCTAGAAATTTTATATCAAGCGCCTTATTATACGCGCATGCGCCCGGTTGATACTCAGAATACAAAGGCTTATGCCCGTACTCGTAGTCGAGGCTTCGTCCCATCCAGGGCCTGTGCACTCTATACCAGCGTGACGGGACACGGTTGTGCAATGACGCTAGATGGCGCAAATTCAAATTGTGCCGCTCTATTGTGCCGCTAAAACACTCCCCTTCATTGCCGCTGTCCTGTCTGTGTGTTTTCGACCTTCGCTGAGGCTATTTCAGCGGCCATGTTCGTTCTTGCTTTGATTGTGACGATAATTATATCCTAATCCTGTTGTGTTTTTGAAAAAATTTGCGTTTATCTCGGTCATCCAAGATGCCAAGAAAAAGACCGTGTGTGTTTTTGGTTGCGGGGACAAAACTGCGGCCAGGTAAGTTGAAAAATGAAAACAAATTGAAAATTACAGAAACATAACCCCAAAGGACCTGATTCTTCTTCCATGCTTTCTAAGTTTATATGATAACTTGTTTGTTTTTTTTTAGGCACTCGATACCCAAAGAGAGGCGGGTACGCGACATTCGGTCTGAGAGGACTGGAAATCCTAAATTACCAGCTTTGGATGATCGACATAGCTACCATTTTACATGGTTTATGAAAAACATTTTCGACACGCTTTTTCAATAACAAATTACAATACAGCATCTTTTTCGTTCAAGTAAAGTACATGTTCCGCAGTTTCTCACAGTTTTTATCACTTATGTACTGATTTGATTGGCCAGCAGTTGGTAATATTTGTACAAAAAAAGCCTATGTCCATTTTTTTTATAGGTCTTTTACAATCAAATTCATGTTATGCTTCAAATGAATCGTTTTGTGTAACTTCTCTAGTATTAATAACTTCTTTTTCCATTTTCCGAAAACCTAGTAAAAGTAACTTAGTCCTTTCAATAATAAGCGATTTAATTGAAAAATGATTGTTGCATTCCGTTGAATATTGTCGTATGCTAAGAATTTTAAAATGTGACATATATAATCTATATAAATAATCTAACTCAGTATGTACATAACGTGTATCTATGTGTATTTGTTTGTGTGATAGTACATAAATATATTGGTATTAAAACCTAAAAAGTGTTAGTTACTGACCCCTTTCCATAAAAACTGGAAGTCCTCTCAAATATTGGATACGAATACGACTAATATATATTTAAAATTTCGCGCTACATTCGTGCCGTCCCAAATTACAGAAATCTGTTTTTTTGGTTGAAATTTGGTTTTGGTTATGTGCAGTGTCCAGAGATGGCGCTTTGAAACGTGTGTCCGGCTGATTGCCTATAGAGTGGGCTATCTCTACCTTGCCCATCCCAGGTCCCATCACTGACTTGAGAACGTCTCAGGTACCTGGGACAATTCTTCATAACAATGGTTGCCATAGTTACATTGTGCTCAAGTCGGAGATTGAGCGAAGTATCGACTATGAGTATGGCCATGAGTATGGTTGTTATAGAGGAGGGGACCGTTTTGGACTTTCCGAACTCCAAAAACTCGCCCCTGGGCTTCTAGAAGTACCGATTCTAGGCGATTCCTAGGGATTTTTGCGATTTTCGGATTCCCAATCTGTTTTACTTGGGATATAATAACCTTTAACATCCTGGGGTGGGAGTTTGTGTTCTTCAACAATTGTTTTCTACCTGACCCTGAGAAGGTACATCCATGGCGATATAAGGTATAACGGACTCCCACCCCTGGCAGTCTTGGCCGAGTATTAGAATTAGAAACTTTGCTTTGCCAGTCCAGTACTCCAGTCTAGTCTATTGCCATCTATTCACCAAACCACGTGCAAATTCTTCGTCCCTTAAAATCTCACCAAGAACGTAAGTACCTACTTATCTGTTACTACTTATACAATTACTTTTTAATTTAGTAATGTATCTTTTTCTTGTCCTATAGAGTGATTTGTTAGAAACGATTTATGGCTACGTCACACCCTGGCTTTGGTCCGCGACCTAAGCACTAGTTCACTAGTATCGACCCAAATAAATTTAGTCCACGTGGTGTAAACGATCACAGGCAGGGATCAAGTAGCTTGGGTCAGATCTCAGGTAGCCGTGGACTGACCCAAATTCGGTTTTTTATTTATTTAATTTTAAACAGGACGTTGAGTGAATGCCTCAAACATCAATCAACTCCGATTTATTCAATTTTAGTTTATATTTTCAGTCTTCCGGTGTAAACGTATCCATAGAAGACTATGAAATATCTTGGGTTTTTGCGATTATTTCTGGGACACCCTATATTCGTCCATTAGCGATAGTGATTGATTAATTACTTCACGTTTCAAGAGTGCGGGAAGTGGTTCATTGCGAACTCGTCGGGAAAACGAAGAAATCGTAGTTGTAGCAGAAAAATTCTAAAATGATGCATCTTATCAAACAATAGACCCTTTCCAATTTTACCTGAGCTGTTAGGTTTGCTCAATGGTAACCATACATTTCCGGTTGGCGCGCATTCAAACTGCTGTCAGATGGTCAACTCAACAGTGATTTGAACGGTTCCCCCCTGTATAACTAATGTAACGTCTTACTTTCTTTGTTCTAGCTCATCGAAATGGATTTGATCGCTGAATGTTCACGCGCCATCATCTGTCCTTTGTGGATGAACACGGTTCATCGGATTTTTGAACCGAGCGTCGATGGTACCGTCGAAATAATCACGGACAGGTTCAGGCCAGCAATCGTCTCCCTGCGATTGCCGAGATATTTGGAAGGACGGATCTTCAATGAAATCAAAAAATTAGCGCTCTGGGTGTTATACGTGACAGTGCGGATGGGTTTGCCGGTGAAATTCACTTTGAACGTCCACTGGACCCGGCTTGGATACATTGACATCGGTAAAATAGTCGATGAATGGCTGTTGATGGACCACGTGGATGCGGATGTCAGGTTCCACATTGCCGCAGAATTCAACCGCCGAGATGACGTGACGGAGTTGTGGAATTGGTTTTCTGGAGAAGAAAAAAAACAACTGATCCACAAGTACTGCCGGTTGTCCAATACTTTCAACAGTGTCAAGGCTGGATACCGTCAGCGCATGTGTATTCACACGCTCAACTCGAAATACCATCTTCGCAGCAGTGATGCATTAGGAATCGATCAGCACACCCTGGCCATGAGAATGGGAAATGCCATGGTGTATCATAGCATAACGATCTTGAAAAAGTGGTGGGACGTGGCCGTGAAATGCTTCTTGAGCCAAGAGACAACGCGCGAGGAGTTTTTAAAAATCCTGATCCTCGAAATTCACGGGAAATTTTTTGATCGGGATCAACAATCAACGATAATTAACCAGCAATGTGTAGAAAACTTTGATAGATTTATGCGCGAAACCGTACTTGAAGAAAATGATGCAATTTTAAGTTGTGTAAAAGAAATTTATAAAACTCATGGTATTTATATGGTGATGTGGAAACGTTATTTATGTGAATAAAAAACTCTTGTTAACTACTTTGATTCTTGATTACTTCGACGACATAGTAGCTGTTTCGGCTGAGTCTCACCCGATAAAAGCGAAAACTTGCAAAGTTGTGACGAAGGTAATGATTTTCACAACTGTCCTGCGTCCTTCACGATAGCGATGTGGCAGGATCATATTTGGTATATTGTCCTTTCCACGATGCATGCAACTGACTTCCTACCTGTAATTATACCATCGTGAACTCAGTAGAGCTCTGGGAGGATATGGCTGATGGACGCTGATAGTGTCTCTCCAAAACTTTGCAGGCGCCATCAGCCGTAGCCGTAGCCCTCTAGCTTATTTTTGATCCCAATTTATTATGGGCTCCAACTCCCATTTAACCAAGACTCCAATCTTGACTCTACTAACCCTATGGAACACAGGCATGGGGCCTGTTCTCCCGAACAGTACCTCCTTATTTATCCGACATTTTATCACCTTATGTTTAGTCATAACAATGTTCACTTCGAAATGTCGACTACTTTTATTACTTTCAGTCGGACAAGGTCATTCATTTTACAATGGTTTATTAAAATAGTTAACTTAGATAAATATGTAGGTACTAATGAAGCAAGTCAATGAACATACCCATGAGAATGACTGAGTTCTGGAATTTGGTCTCACGTTTTTTTGCTAGACTTCGAGTTCTGAACGGAATTATTCCACCAAAAAACAAATTCAACCAAATTTGAGAAATTTTCTAGCCAAATAAACGGAAGTCAGTGTAATGGGATTTTTGTGAATTTTTTGACAATTGCCTTCGAAAACAACTCAACATTGTGTATTTGTATTCAGAATACAAAACTATATCGATTGCTATTCGAATATACAGGGTGTGGCGTCTCCATATAAGTTGTAAAATATTATAGTTTCCAATTTTGAAATTAACCGAAAAAAGTGGTCAAGAAAAGTTTTTTCCTTTTCAAATTATCTCAAAGGGGAAATCTCCAGTATGGGGGGGGGGATTCTTGCGTCATCACTCTGTTGTACATTACCCTGTATATTTGATTAAACTCATCTTGACTTTTTCAATCTATCAACTTATCAGATTGACCAACTTGAAGAAAAAATATCATAGTCGATATTTTCTGTGTTTTTTCAAGGCTTGGAATGGATAATAGACCATCCACAATGATGTTAATGTTAACGTAATGTTATCGGCGAGTTTCAAATGGTGACGTTCACAATCATGTTAGTGGCAATGGTAATCATTACCATTGAAACTCGTTGCTTTGAATGCTAACATTACCGTTGCCGATGACATTACGTCAACATTAACATCATTGTGGATGGCCTATAATACTGTGGTAGTCTGTGCTGTGGTGATACAAACCTACCCCTTCTAATTTAATTTGCTCTTGACGATAAAGAAATTAATGCTTACCCATTTTGATAACTTTTGCTTACACTGCTGCTGCTCTCTTAGATCGACACGCACTCTACATCACAGGAATGACCCTACGTCATGGTTGGCCCTACGTTGTGTCTCAACTCAATCAATTTGTCATAATTAATTAAACCAATAATTAATGACACCAATCAATTTGACTCCCCAAAAAAACCCAAATCCCAGTTCGTTATGGGTTAATAGTGTCAGCCTCAAGAAATGAATTAATAAATGATAACTATAGCGAGTTTGAAGACCATCATAAATGTATTTCACAATAAAATGAACCGCTACACACAGCGAGTGGCCTAATCAGCTGAAAGAGAAGCCTATTCCAAATTTGTATAGAGTCAAACTCTTTAACGGAAGCTAGACTTCCAAGTTAACGCTGGCTTTCATTCTATATTCTTCTTTCTGACACAGGCAATGCAAATCGCGGGTCCTGAAATAACTCTCAAAAGAAATCAAACACAGCAAGTCACATAATCAGCAGGTAAATTAACCGAAGCTTTGAAACAAACTTCCATAAAATTAAACAAATTGAATGACACCTCTGTAGCTAAACTAGTCGCGATTACGCAGCCCAGTCAAAATGATATAGTGCACGCTTATGATGGTGTTATGTTTAGTGAGTTCAAACGTCGTGGTTCATCACAAATTTTCAATCGACTTTATATTCAGTTATAGTACGCCGGATAGCGACATTTTACCTAAGTCATTTCATCAAGCGACAGACTCGGTCAAATTGGTAGTTTTTGTGATGGCAAACAAGGAAAACAACTTCTGTCACTCATGCGTCGGTTGCTTCAAAAGTTACAGGGTGTCAAACATGTCAGTAGATAGAGATGGTTACTTCAAACACATTTTGAGGAGGTGGAGGAGGGGGAGGGGGGTTGCCTCCTGTGTAACTGAACCCACAAAAACTATCGAACTAACCGTTTCTGTTCCGTGATGAAACTCGTGATGGAATGACTTGGGTAAGTTTTTTTGTTGACATGTTTGACACCCTGTAACTTTTGAAGCAACCGATGCATTAGTGACAGAAGTTGTTTTTAGAGAGAATTTGAAAATTGATAACACAAGAGTATTCAGGAAGAATTTTTCCATTGACAAGAAAAAGAATTATTCAAATCCAACCGCACCTTCGGAAGTTACAATACATCAAACTTGAGGAAAATTTTAGGTTCGCCACTTTTTTTGTCCCTCAGTGTAGATAATTGGAGGGCACAATTGACCTTTCCAATTTTAGGAGATAGAAAATAGATGGTTTTTCGAGGTCACCTTTGACGTTTTGACGTTTATGACGTTTGGACGTTTCGTTTCTGACTTTTGCGGGAATTTTGAATCGGTTAGCTATACTGTTCCCATTATCATGTGGGGAAAGTCACTAGAACCCATAAGGGAGTTTTTAATGGACGAAGCAAGAAAGTTTTTTCGTAGTAAGATGCACGTGGAAGCCAGTTCCAGAATAGGCTACAAATTACGAAGTAATCCAAATGGCATTAATGATTTTTTGTCAACCTACGACGCTTCACGATGTTGGCAGAAACATCAAGCATTGTCTGGTGCAGCGTGATCCCTGCTGGTGCTGGTGCAGCCACACTTCCATCAAGTTTGGGTCTTTCGTGAACCGGTGCATGGTTATTCCGGGTGTATTCGTCTAATTCTCGCACTCGCATAGAGCGACACAACACCCTTGAACCATTTCTGTAAGTATCTACTACAATTTTCCACTACATATAACACACTTATTGGTAAGAACGAGGGTAAGAACAAGTGAAATCATGAAATCCATGCTGAAATCAAATAAATAGACGACAGAGCGCTTGTCAGATTCGGAAAATTTCCCATTGTCAGAAACGAAATGTCATATCTCAAGAAACATAGGGCGCTTTCCAATAACTGCGACAAGACCTAGGAGGATAGAATAGTAAGGAGGGAACATACGCCAATGAAAGTGTAGCCATGCGGGGTAATCAACTACGCCCAGTAACCGTATCGAGTCACCAGTGCAACTTGACATTAGTGACTGCGATTTGATGGAAATGACATTTGTAAATAAACATAATTTGAGGTTATGGAATGTGACTGCTGTGCAGTGCTGTGCTTCTTCGGATTTTTGGCTGTTATTCTACCTAAAAGACCGACAGGATCAGTTTTCAAAGACGTGTTGAAAGACATGCTGCGGCATACGACGTGTAAAAGTGATGATCCCCCGAGTGATCCCCGCATTGGAAGCATTGAAATGGACGTCATTCTTTTGAAGTGTGTTGGCCAATATCTGCATCGATGCGTGTTTATTGAGTTGGCCCATAGGAACTCCCTGCGATCCCTGCATCCCCTAGGATATGACATGGTCTATAGGGAATGAATAATGTTTCACAAGCTCAAAAATTACGATCTCGTGACAACCATCAACATACCTTGCAAAATGACGTCCATTTCAATGCCTCCAATGCGGGGATCATCACTGTTACACGTTGTTTATCGCAGCATGTCTTTCAACACGTCTTCTAAAACTGATCCTGTCGGTCTTTTAGGTAGAATAACAGCCAAAAATCTGAACAAGCACAACCCTGCACAGCAACCACATCTCATAACCTCAAATTATGTTTATTTACAAATGTCAATTCCATCAAATCGCAATCACAAATGTCAAGTTGCACTGGTGACTTGATACGGTTACTGGGCGTACTTCATGCAATCCCCTTTCGTCTCCCGGCGACAGCTTTGTCCGTCCACAAGCTGGCTAACCTTCCCTCCCTAATATTCTATCCTCCTAGGACAAGACGGATACACAATGTCAAAGTGCACTTGCCAGCTCAATTCCAAACTCAGCCTCGCCAATGTTTCGATTGTGTCGACATGTGGTGCTATTATTGCTATTGGAACGCTAGCTGTGTCAAATTGTGTCCATATGTGTCGAATTGTGTTTGTG
This sequence comes from Anaspis maculata, assembly GCA_949128115.1. Lineage (NCBI taxonomy): Eukaryota > Metazoa > Arthropoda > Insecta > Coleoptera > Scraptiidae > Anaspis > Anaspis maculata. The sequence continues at coordinate 103,833,623 of OX421962.1, read as the reverse complement.
TCCTTATACGCCTTATTGGGAAGCGCCCAATGACCTCGATTAACCATCTCTTATACGCATGACGTCACAGTAAAGAGAGACAACGGAAAATTGGAGACCTCAATTAATGTTCTATGCTTGGCTTCGACACTATTAAATCCTTCATTTGTAGGTCCCTCGGTTTCCGACCGCGCCTTCGCGTTTTGAATCAAACATGCAAATTTTTACAACTCTTCGATTTACGTTCGCGCGGGATTTTAATATGTTAGCTTTTTTTTGAAGATGGAATTAACTCAGACTTGAAACAGCGGCCCTCTATTTGGGTCACACGCAGGTACTTGTAGCCCTTTTTCCAGGGAGTTTCATCTTGATAACATAGAGACAAAGGGGTACTTTGATTAGGATTTCGCCAGTCAAGTCGCGAAAGGTGCATTTTGAGTGAGTTATGCTTGTCGAAAACAAAGTAAATAAATTGGCGACTAACGCCCTTTACAGGATGAATACTTTTGCTCTGGCCGGAAAAGGGCCACTTGAATGAAGTGATTGATAATCATGAATTCCGTGTTATTATCCATCTGGTGGTGTGGTGTTTTGAACACAAAGTTTGATGATTGAAGGGGTTATTGAAGAGGTGACCACCCAATCAACCCGATGCATACCACACTTGGAAGTCCGCAATGCAGCTTACCACAAAATTGGTAGTGCCATAATGGCGCTGAAGCGAATGAGAAAAGCCAACATGCTGCGAGATCGCAATCATTGTACCCATTTGCTTTATGCTGATAAGATGGAAACTCCCTGCAAAAAAGGCTACAAGTGACCTCCCCTCCATGAGATCCGTACAGGGCCGGAGTCTCAAGTCCGAGTTCAATTCATTCTTAAAAGGAGCTACCTGTTGAAATTCCGGGCGAACGTATATCGGAGGGTTGTGGAATTTGCATGTTTGTTTCAAACCGCGTTGACGCAATCGTGAAAACTACAAATGATGGATTTAATACAGTGTCTAAAGCCAAGCATACATCGTAAATTGTGTCCTCCAATCAACTATTAGAAATCTGTCATAATTTCCCTATTGCTGGTGAAGCCAGCTATAGGCTGTCTGATTTCTACACGATTCTAGTGGGCTGCGATTCAGGCCGCGATCGGCCGATGGCGACCAGAAACGCAGCCCTCTCGAATCATGTAGAAATCAGACAGCCTATACCCCTTTCCTAAATGAGATAAAGTAATCGACCGTGTCTGTTTGAGCTAGCTCGCAATTTGCAGTCTGTTCCAGCCGACGGGAACACGCATCTTCATCTACAAGACGGCCAAAATATTGTTAGCTAGAGTAGCTGATGAGGAACCTTTTTGTAACTAGACCTCCCAGGGTTATCGTAAAGAAATAATTAGACGAGACACCTCGTAACACCATATGGTATTTTAACAAGCAGAAATTATCACCACGAAGACGAGTTAAACCGTTTCAAACGCTAGTGATTATTGCTTGATTGAATTGAAGAATAAATTATCAGAAAATTGATTGAGTAATATTTCAAATAATTTGTAAAGGTAATCCGTTGAAAATAACAAGTAATTGAAGATCGAGTCAGTTTATTAATTGAAATAAACTCGACGCTTGAACTCACTCAAGATAGCTCCAGCTGTGTGCAGTACCTACCTGTGTCAATTTAGTTGGGCCACGTCATTGCGACTAATTCGCCTGTAGAGGTGCAAATTTACTTGTTTAATTTTTACAACCTTATTCCAAGCTTCGGCTGATTATTTACCTGTGGGTCATGTAGCTTGCTATGAGAGTTGTTTTTAGATCCACGATTTGAATTGCCTGTATCAGGAATGTAAAGAAATCAAGCCGAGTTTCAATTGGACGTCTGGTATCCGTCGAACGGTTGGAAGCCATGCAAAATTGGAATAGGCTTTTCTTTCAGCTAATTAGACCACTCGCTGTGTGTGGCGGTCCAAGTTGATGATGTTAAATAATTCTAAGTTAACTAGGCAATAGGGGTCAATCACCAAAGGGTTGATAAATGGTCAACTGTGACCTCGGAACTATGCCAGTTGTGATATTTGTTCATCTAGTGATTTCCAGGGTAGTATGAGCTCATTAGCAGCGCCAATTAGGCCATAAATTCTGTATCTCAGAGTCCTCGGGACGGACCATGAAAACTAGAAAATAGGCGGGCCATGGTGGTTCCGACAATTATGAGAAAGAATTGATTGTTCCGATCTAAATGATTCTGTGAATAAAATTAAATAATGGTAAGGTATAAGTAGTGCGACGTCGATCTAAGAGAGTGAAGCACCTAGTGTAAGCAAAAGAAATGAAAAGGGGTAAGCATTAATTTCTTTATCATCACGAGTCAATTGAGTGAAAGGGGTAGGTCTGTCTCGTTACAGTAGGTAGGTACCTATAATGTTCAATCAAGTTTATAGTATTTTTAGCGCACTATCCCAAAAAATAGGAAAAATGCGCTTTTAGCTTCACTTTGTCCGTCCGTCCGTCCGTCCGTCCGTACCCGGGATAACTCCTCGAGGAAGAAAGATATCGATGTGGTGTAAACGCTGATCAATAGTACATATGTACAGGATTTCAAATTGACTTTTAGTTTTTTGTTATTCTGCCGCCATCTTTGATCCGCCATTTTGAATTTCTCTAAAAAAGTGATCCGATTGAAATGAAATTTGCAGGCAATGTAAACCACATCAAGATCTATCCAATTTTCGACAATTGATGTCCCGCCGTCATCTTGTATTCTCTATATTGAACATGTTTCGAAGTGATAGAACTAGAAGAATTATGCCTCAACGAAGAGAGATATCGATGTGGTGCAAACGCCAATCGAATGCGTACGTGACCACCATATAAATTTGACCAATGACTTTTGTCACTTGGCCGCCATCTTTAATCCGCCATTTTGAATTTCTTTGAAAGTGGTCTGATTAGAGTGAAATTCGCAGGCGATGTGAACTTCAATTAGATACATCCAATTTTCGACAATTGATGCCCCGCCGCCGCCTTGTATTCTCCATATTGAACGTGTTTCAAAGTGATAGAACTAGGAGAATTATGCCTCAACGAAAAGAGATATCAATGTGGTGCAAACGCTAATGAAATGCGTACGTGTCCACCATATGAAGTTGACCAATGATTTTTGTCATTTGGCTGTCACTTGATCCGCCATTTTGAATTTCTCTGAAAGTTGTCTGATTCGAGTGAAATTTGCAGGCGATGTGAATTTCAACTAGATACATCCAATTTTCGACAATTAATGCCCCGCCGCCATCTTGTATTCTCCATATTGAACATGTTTCAATGTGATAGAACTAGGAGAATTATGCCTCAACGAAAGAGATATCAGTGTGGTGCAAACGCCAATCGAATGCGTACGTGACCACCATATAAAGTTGACCAATGATTTTTGTCACTTGTTTCTATTTTTATAGTATTTGCCCGCCACTCTCGAAGCGAGTGCACCAACACTGCGAGTCAGCTTCGCAAGCCGTGTTCTTGGACTCTTCGGGAACAATCGACCAAGATGACAGCAGAATATTCTTTTTGCTGACGCACGGCGACTGCGGAGGTCTGCCACTCGGAGTGATCATCACGTCGTCGGGAAGCAGCGACATCATACAGATGGGCTTCCAGCTGCTCAAGGACATGGTGGGAGATTCTGCGATCTTCGGCGGTCATCCAGATGGACCGTCAGTATTTCTGACGCACGATTCCGGTGCCGAACAAGCCGCCTTGAGGAATGCCTGGACCAAGTCGGAATGTTTCCTGTGCGATTTTCACGTCCTGCGTTTGGCATGGAAGTGGCTGACGAAAGCAAGGAACAACATACCTGAACAGCAACAGTTCGTATATTTCAACGACCTCAAATCCGTATTGTACAGCAAAACTGCGGCCGAATTGGCTAGGAACTACGAAAATGCGAGAACCAATGCTGTGCACGGAAACTACGTTGCATTTCTGGAAGATCTCTGGCAGATACGCGTCCACTGGGTGTTGGCGTACCGAAGCGCTGTGCTGAGCAGAGGCGACAACAATCGTATCACCGAGGTAGCCATGAGAATCGTCAAAGAAAAAATAGTCGACAGGGTGCAGGCTTTTAACGTTGTTCAAATGGTCGACTTCATTTTGACAAAGCTCGAGACTTATTACGAAATTCGCCTGACGGATGTGGCAGACAATCGCCAGCATGAAAAGAAATCGGTCAGCAATCTCAGTATATACGTTCCTCCGACTGGTTTGCTGAAACGCATTGCTGTGTTGGCAGAAAATATTTTAGTTGTCCCAAGCGAAAATGCATTCCACGTCGTCAATTTAGACGCTTTAACCTGCACGTGCTTGTTGGGAACTACTAGAATATGCAGACATATACATTGGGCAGCCGTCGTAAAACATAAGGAATATTATAATGCTGACATAGATGCCGTAAGCGCTAGGCAGTGTTTACGTTACATTGCAACTGGAATCCGCCCTTACAGCGACTGGTTGCCACCATCTTACTCTAATCAAATTGAGAATCAGAGCCATGCTGTTATTGCTGCCTCTGCCAGCTCACCGACTAAAGAAGCCGATTTTGCAGAAGACGCGACTGACATCAAAGAAAATACGATCGAATTTGAAAATACGACCGACTTTGAAAATACGATTGAGATTGTCTTCGAAGAAACTACTGACTCTGAAGAACACACAGTCGATTTTGCAGAAGATACGACTGATTCTGTGCAATTTATTACCGCAGACAATGCCAGGAATGTGAAGAATGCCAAGAAGGAAGAGCAAATGAAGGAGATACAAGAGCGAGCTCGTGCCGTTTCCGATAAGTTCTACAATTTGTGCATGAAACACGGAGACGAATCACCTGGCGATGTCGGGCTTGGCTTAGAAAAAATGTTGCAAAACATGAACGATGTAACCACAACAGAAGCGTTTGTGTCGGCTTGTTCAAATTTTGCAATGGGTGAGTTCTGTTATCAACGTTCATAAAACAAGCCTCTATGTAATTTTCGGGGATTTTTTTCAGTTCTCAAAGCTAAATTTCTATCTCAAGTCGCCTTCAAAACCCAATTAACTAGATTTCTATACTGCGTCACTTTCGATGATTGGTTCTGAGTCCTCAAAAGTGACTTCCTGCATCAAGTTCTTCGACGATTGTTTTTGAGTAACAAAACTGAGTTCCTCTACTGAGTAGATCTTAGCGATTGTTTTTGAGCTCTAAAAGCTGTTTCTGTTGCCCCTAGAGGCTGCCTCCAAAATCCTCGAGACCAACTTCCTCTACTAAAGACGCTTTATACGATTGTACTCGAGTCCTCATAACCGTGTTCCCTCGCGTGTTCCTGTACTAAGTCGCCCTAAACGATCGTTTTTCAGTCTTCAAAACTGAGTTTACGTACTAATTCACCTTCAGCGAATATTTTTGAGCGTATAAAACCTAATTTGTAGGCGATCCTTTCAAAATCTTCAAAATTGACTTCATCTACTTAGTCACTATAGTCTACTGCAATTATCTTTAGTGCAGCAGTTAGTAGACTCAACCTTGCATTTTGGCACGATGGTAGTAAACTTGACAACGAAAATAGCGCCCACTTAATTTATGACGAAAACGACTATTTGTTTGGTCTGCTCTACCGTAGTAGGTAAGTATGTACTCGAGATGGATAAAGCAATGCCTCCCTTATAGAGGACTGAGTAAACCAACCGGGTGTTGGTTCGATGGCTTTTGTTTTCTTTCTACCACCACAATAAAACGATATTTAAATAATTTGTGTTTAGGTTGCAGCGTGTATGCTCAATTACTCAAAAATAAAAATGCTCAACAACAGTTTCAAGTCCAATAATACTGGTGCAAAATGGTCTGGTCCCTGTCAGCACTTACCATTATTGAACGTTCGAATGGTCTCTTTCAGGGCAACATAATAATTAATTACAAGGATAGCATTGCTTTATTTATCTCGAGTATAACTACTACGTGGCAGAGTACGCCAGCAAATAGTCGACTTCGTCACAAGTTGAATGGGCGCTATTTTTGCTATCGAATGTACATACCAACTTACAATTGAACATTAGGTGGGTACTTATTCTAATTGCTCTTTTTTTCAGAGAATCAAGTAACAAACGAGCATTGCATGATTCCGGTGCAAACGCGGGTGACTGCTCGACGAAAAGCTGCTGTTGCAGATGGTCTGCCACGTATAGTAAAGAAGGCAACAAGTAAGAGGAGATCACGCAGATCATCAACTATTTCTATGGTCGATAGAATGATATTATGGGCTAATAAAAACATCAGTAGATAGATAAATATTGTACTTACTTGTCTTGGCATAACTTTGATTCAGGTGTAACTACAGTCAGCTATTATCTGCAGGCAAAGGCAAAGTAAAATGTATACTTGCTTAATTAACTATACAATGACATCCATTGTTATTTTGAAGAAAAAAAAAGTCGAAAAATGCAAGTTCAAGTTTGACCGAGAGCAACCGAGAGCTTGATTGTACCTACTTCAATCTACCAGATAGAAATATACTGGCGGACAAAATTATCGTTACACTTGTTTAACGTATTGGAACACCTCAGCAGATTTTCCCAAAGTTTTTCGAGGAGCAAGTAGCTTGAAGTGTGTTCTTCAAGTCCACAGACAGACGCGCAAAGACTTAGTCCACAAGATGACACAGTTGCACGGTCTAAGAACTAAAATTGACCAAAAACCATTTCCGCAGAACTTCTCAACACATTCCAAAGATCGTCCGAGGGCTGCAAAGAACGTGCTTCCTTACGTGAAACTGTTCCGAGTGGATATGGTTCCTGTGTAGTCCTCCTGTAAAAAGTTATGAATGACGTCTTTCCTCTCAACGGTTTTTGATTTACCCCCATATTTTTATTTAATAAAAAGTTACGGCATTTTTTCCTCCAATGTATACTTTTGAGAATTGGCTTTTTAGTGGGCCCTATTTTCGAGGAATATTTGGCAAAAGTTGATAGTTTAACTAAAGAAGAAGTCTCCAGAAAAACATTTCCACCACACACCCCTAAAATGTTTATCCTCAATCAGTGCCTAAAATCCCTGTGGGCCGAGTACCGATGATATTAGCAGGACAGCAGATGAACTGATAAGCATAGTGCGGCACATCAGACTTACCACAGTATAACCGTATTAGTCCCTTTTAGATAATTCTTGTTAAGAGTTATTTTGAATAAAAGACCAAAAATTGGTAACTCGAGAACAAAAAGATTTACAGGCAAAATTCTTATTCCACCTTCAATCGCATAGAATGATGCATTTTTCAACCCAGTAAGGGTGTCCCTTAAAGCAACCCTTAGGGGAGAGTGGGGATCCTTGGGCACATTTTTAGGAATTTCACTGTAATATAAATTCAACTAAACTTACCGCCACGATTTTTTATACCTGCTTTTGGGAGTATCTTGCGCATCAAATAAACAAAGTTAAAAACGTTTTGAAAGATTTTTTCTTATACAAAAAAAAGATTTAGGGAACACATGTCTAACTGTCCAAGTCTCCCTACTAGGAGGAGGTTTGGGCACTGGGTGTGGGAGGCTTGGGCAACAATAAAAATGAGAGCAAATAAAAAATGTATGGACATAAAAATATCTCCAAAGACATTACATACTATTATTCAGTAACATAAATTCAACTCAGTAGAAAACTAAATTCAAAAAAAGTCAGGTCACATTCTGTAACAATTTTCCGATTATCAAAAATTTAATTTTATACAAACGAAAACCAAAATAGGAAGAAAGCTCTTTACTTCAGATTTTGTAAAATCCATAACGGTTTGTCAAGCAAATAAACTGCTTGTCAAAAGTTAAGCATAGACAAAAATTTGCTCAAATTTCAAGGAAAGATTTCTTTGGGAAAAGATATCCGATTTGAAAAAAGTAGATGGTGCTGGTAGAGCATTTCTTCGGCTACAAGACGTTATGTCGACTTTGTCCATGATATACAGGATGCCAAAGGAAAGAGTGTCAAAAGTGTTAATTTTTTGAGGCGTAGAATTTTTTCAAGGACAATTTAGTAAGGCTATAGTGCAACTGAGAACATCTGGCTAAATACTCGGTCAATGCTTTTTCCTCAGCAGGAGAGTGAATATTTGCCGAGTCACAAATTGTTCGATTTTTGAAAGGTCGCTCCAATAGGGTGATTGCATGTAGAGGGAGTATATGGCAAAATGTCAATAGTGTCATTGTCATCTGTCAAGTTTCATCCATGCGGAGTCAACGTCAACCGGAATAACCTCACTAAATACTGTAATTTTTACGTGTTTTGTTCACATGCTGGTTTGTTCGACGTTTTACGAGATCGAGATTGTGATTTCTAATCATTTAACAATACACCTTACACCTGTTATGTGTCCCAATCTTTGCCTATGGCCCCAATGCAATTCCCTAACAAACGTCAAAACATAACTTCATCCTTGCGCTGCCTGCCAGTGATCAGGTGAACGAATTTCATGCAATCACCCTATTTGAGATAGCGCTGGAGAAAAGACCTAGGGATGTTGTATTTTTTGGCCGTTGGATGAATTTTTGCTTAACCATGGACTTTTTCTATTGCCCTTTGATTAATATCCAAAGGGACTTTAGCGAGATCTGTCTTTTTTTATAATGAAAAGGCATCGCGACCTGAAAAATGAAAGAGAGATCTTGAAGGGAGGGATGAGCACTGCATAGTGCGGGAGCAATGGGCATGCCCATCTCTCCCACTTTGCTACGTGCCCAACCATCCCACTACACGCAAAAAATATTTGATTGGAAAGATCACAAAGAAAAATCCCTCCCATAGAACAACGTAATACACCATTACAAGCGTCTGACATTGAAGTATAACAGAAAATTCAGAAACAATACATTTACCGTAGTTTTCCATCGACAGGACGAAAATCACGGCACCTGCGAACACTACTTTTTCAAGTTGAAATTTTCGTGCGACGATTTCAGCTTCAACAGGTTACACTAAGGTTTAAATATACAGTGGTCATTTGCGCCATCTATGGGGCATTGTAACAAGGGCCATCAGGAATCGGTTATACCAACGCGCCAAATTTGAATCCCAAGTGCCCAGGCATCCCACCTGCCCAAGGATCCCCACTCTCCCCTACGTAGGGGATAAAGATATTTTTGTATGCTCAAGTGTTTGGTATCAATCCTATTGGTTCCGTTTCTCCTGAATGTAATTCTGACAATAGAAATTAATTTTATCTTCATAACCCTCAAAAACTTATCCGCTGATGAGTTAGTCATCGTGGCAAGGATGCGAGAAAGAGGTGACACAATCGAAAGCATTGCGACAATATTTAGAACCTCCTCTAGATCCATAACTCGTGCGATTAAACGTCTGACATGATTCAAATTTTGAAAATTTCTAAAAGCATAGCATTGCCTGTACATTTTCTTTTTGGAGTAGTTTCTACTTGACGAAGAAAATAAAATAAAACCGATTCCCGTCAACAACCCCTTTAGGGGTTTCCTCGGGGGTTTCTGATACGAATAAAAAAGTTGTTGACGGGAATCGGTTTTATTTAATTTTTTCGTCAAGTAGAAACTCCTCCAAAAAGGAAATGTGTCAAATTTTAAGAATTTCCAAAAAATATTTGAAATTTTTGATTTTGATTTTTGAAAATTCAAAAACTAGATAGCATTGACAATGCATCTTTCCTCAAGAAAGTCGCATGCCAAATTTGAACTTTCCATTTTCAAAAAAAAGGTACCAAAAATGATTTCTCGTAGACATGAAAAAGTGAATTTGTAGAAATCATTTTTGGTACCTTTTTTTTGAAAATAGAAAGTTAAAATTATTCATGCGACTTCCTTAAGGAGAGATGTATTGTCAATGCTGTCTGGTTTTTGAATTTTCAAAAATCAAAATCAAAAATTTTCAAAAATTTTCAGAAAGGCACATTCACCCCGCACATTCCTTATGGGATTTGGCTCCCCGGGGGATTTGGCTCAAACTTTGATATGTTGTAGCATTTGTTGAGGTGATCAAACTTTATCATTGCGCAAATCCTCTTAACTCAATGGTTCACCCTCTAGAGGGGGCGGAATGCCGGTAGTCACAGAACTAATTTATTGCAGTTATGGGCTTCAATGAGCAAAAGGTGGATCTATTTTGACACCACGAGGTGGTTCTAAGGTTATACTTGCCATAACTTTGAGCTGGTCAAAATATCTCATAGACCCCTATTTTTAAAACCACCCCTAGCATTTCGAAAAATGACTGAAAATTCAAAGTCGAATAACGACCAAAATGAACGGGATTTTTTTTTGAATTTCTGACACCGTATGTTCAAAGTGATGCTGATCCATTATTTCTTGCGAACCAGCCCCTAAAATCTGACGTTCACCCTCCACTGAATTATCAACTTCTGCTCTGCCCTATTAGAAATAAATTGTTTCTTGATAATAAGTTAAAATAAGTTTCTACGACTGTAACATGTTATGTGTTGAAAAAAGTTGGTCCACCCCTTACCTCTATAGCTCCTATAAGTACCCTAATCGTTTCTCCCAAATTGTCAGTGGAAGCACTCGTTGCACATTTTCTAGTTGAATGAGTTGAACTTGTTAAACTAATCATTTCTAAAAAACTACCAGGGTATATAGGTGTTATAAGGGTAAGGAAGGGTAGACATAAGGGATGAAAATGTATCATGTATCACCCTTTCCTAGACATGATGCTAAAATAGTGGAAATTCATTAACAAGAAACAATTTATTTTCAGTAGCGCAAAGCAGAAGTTCATAATTTATTGAAGGGTGAACGCCAGATTTTAGGGGTTGATTCGCATAAAATACTTGATCAGCAACACCTTGAACATACCGTGTCAGGAATTTTCGGACACATTTTCGGAATGGGAGCGGTGGTAGCCGAGTGGTACAGGTGATGGCAAGCCAAACCATTCGCGCTGCCCTGTGTGGGTTCGAATCCTACTTCATCCATGGATATTTTGTGCTGTTCCCGAGGTTGCATGGTAGAGCAGCTTATAGCTGAATGCCGCCTCGTAAAATAAGACAATTAAATAAATAAATTAAAAAAATAAAAAAAATTCAAAAAAATTCCCTGTTTATTTTGGTCGTTATTCGACTTTGATTTTTCAGTCATTTTTCGAAATGCTAAGGGTGGTTTTAAAAATAAGAGTCTCTGAGATATGTTGACCAGCTCAAAGTTATGGCAAGTATAACCTTAGAACCACCTCGTGGTGTCAAAATAGATCCACCTTTTGCTCATTGAAGCCCATAACTGCAATAAATTAGTTCTGTGACTACCGGCATTCCACCCCCTTTAGAGGGTGAACCTCGGGGTGAACCATTAAGTTAAGAGGATTTGCGCAATGATAAAGTTTGATCACCTCAACAAGGGCTACAACATATCAAAGTTTGAGCCAAATACCCCGGGGAGCCAAATCCCATAAGGAATGTGCGGGGTCCTTTTCAAAATTTGATAGCATTGCCCGTACATTTTCGTTTTGGAGGAGTTTCTACTTGACGAAAAAAATTAAATAAAACCGATTTCTGTCAACATTTTTTTTAGTCGCACAGAAACCCCTTAACTAGGTACAACGTCATAACAGAAATTCAATATGGCATAAGTAGTGTCCGTTTTTCGAGGCTAAGCATGGGTATCTCGCTTATCTTGAGAGATACAAAGTCAGTTAAATTAGGAAAAAGCTGCGCATTTTTATGACGATCAATGATCCAAAAAGAAATTTGACGAATCGATTTTAGTTCTCGAGATATCGTGAGAAAACAGGAATTTGAATTTTTGTTTTTATTTTTTATCCAAAAAACGGTTGAAGGTGGTCTTTTCTAATCTAGATATTGTCAGGGCACTTTTTCAAGAGGAATCCAAAGCTGCCAAAATCTTTATTCTAGCTTTCAAAATAACCGAGATACGACATTCAACTTTTTGCTCTAATGGGCACCATATTGGATTTTGATATTTTTGAATACGGTATTCTTTTCTGGTTACAACGATGTGCCACATGTCACTGTTGAATAAATGTTCAACATTCACGTTTTTTTTTATTGTCGGTGCTGATTTTGTTTCCAAAGCACTCTTTGAAAAATAAAAAAAATATTTTTTTGCTCAAAAGCATGAATTCAACAGTGGCATGTGACACATCGTTGAAACCAGAAAAAAATATTGTATTCAAAAATGAAGGATTTTCTCTTGGGGTAGACTTTTGGACACAAATAAGTAAAAACTCTAGGTATTTGCCGACGTTTCGATTTAATTAAAATCTTTTCCAAGGCTCATGACCTATTTACTTTAAATAATTATTGAATGAATTATTATAACTGACATTTTTGTGCAGTAAACTGCTTAACAAGTCCTGGAATTCCTGCCTGACTTGTTAAGCAGTTTACTGCACAAAAATGTCAGTTATAATTCATTCAATAATTATTTAAAGTAAATAGGTCATGAGCCTTGAAAAAGATTTTAATTAAATCGAAACGTCGGCAAATACCTAGAGTTTTTACTTATTTGTGTCCAAAAATCTACCTCAAGAGAAAATCCTTCATTACTAAATCCAAATGGACAAGAATCAGAATCAAAAATTGTATTCAAAAATGTCAAAATCCAATATGGCGCCCATAAGAGAAAAAAAAGTTGAATGTCATATCTCGGTTGTTTTGAAAGCTAGAATGAAGATTTTGGCAACAATGAATTCCCCTTGGAAAAGTGCCTGCATAATGTCTTGATAAGAAAAGGCTACCTTCAACCGTTTTTCAAATAAAAAATAAAAACAAAAATTACAAATTTCTGTTTTTTCTCGATATCTCGAAAACTAAAACTGACAAGTCAAATATCTTTTTGGATCATTGATCGTCATGAAAATTCGCAACTTTTTTCTAATTTAACCGACTCTGTATCTCTAAAGATAAGCGAGATACCCATGCTTAGCCTCGAAAAACGGACACCTGTATATAAAAGGTCGCAAAAAAATCGAATTTGAAAAGTGGGTCAACTAGCCCCGGTCTCCCCTATTTTGTAACGTAAGTACATAAAAGGATCTAAGCGTACTAAGCGATACAGTTAGTTAAGATTCAGACGACAAAAATGAAAACTTCCTGTAAGCTTTTTATAGTCATTTGCCCTCTGTTCCCTCACCCATCACCAAAGATAGAGATAAGGTATATATATTACCTAACTCGAGTACTCGAACGTTTCTATCGATGAAGTTGACGGCTCCTTATCGTGCAAGCTCCGTCGACCCCAAATAACCCATTATTTTTCCCTTCCTGTGTAAATTATTATTTATTTTATTAGATACCTACTCCTTCCAAGAAAAAGTGAGAAGTCGGCTGAAGTGATGTCGGCAAAGCTACCGAAACCAGAACAAGATTATACAATAACTGCAAACGAAGAAACAAACGAACTAAACAATGCAGAAGAGATTTATCAGAACCTTCAAGGTCCTACCCCTCCCAAGCGCTCGGTGTCGCTTACTATGGGCCCGTGGACAGCAAGGGAAACGGAACCGCCAGAAGCCCATTACAAGTGGGAAGCCCCAGCATACTACGACGACGACCCCCCTCTTCGTCATCAACCAACTCCTGGACAACCGAGAACGGCAGCCGGCTCTGCCGATTACCATTCCATCAACGATCCGAGCAGAATGGGAATGAGACAGAGACAGCAGCAGCGCCACTGCAACCGCAAAGAGGAAGACGGATATACGCCGTTCAGGATTATTTTGCAACACATCACGACGGGCGTTCACGTCTGCACCTTGCTGTACACGATTTTGGTGGTTTACTTGTGTTTTTCGCAAGAAATCACCTTCTTCACGTGGCACCCTTTGTTGCTATCAATCGGAGTGAGTATTATTCAATTATACCTACATTTAACAACAATGGCTGCAAATAAAGTAATGTAATAACCTTGTTGCTACAAACATAACCTCCAGTGTAACCCATAGTGTAACGGGCGCACTGTTTTCACGCGACATTGCTCTGGAGCGACGTGGTCTCCGCGCGTCAGATTCTTCAATGCTATGCATTTGGTATCACTGATTTGACTTTTCAAGAAATTGTTCAGGAGTAGGTTGCAACACCGCATCAGTCTAGACATCTAACCTGAAAATTCATCATGTTACGACGGCTTCAAAATACAGTTTGGAATTATATGTAGAACAGAAGATATGCTCGTGATTTCATTTTTTTTTCAGTAATATTGATCATTTCACTGTAACTAAGTAAGCCGACGGGATTTTCAGGGGGGCGAGTATCAACTTCCTGCTAGAAATAGGCTCCCTGGTGTAGTGAAATCTTGAAAATGAAGACCATTATCCATCTCTATGAGATTTCCAATTTCACAAATTTATGCTTTAGTCAAAAACTGCATCATAACACTTTGACGTCTATTTTAATTATTAAAATTATATTTTCGGTGCTTGTAGGTACGAAAGGGTCGGCTGAAATCGCATAGTTTACAGTAACCATTCTATCACCATTCTCTGCCCACTAAGCATGAAACATCATATTAACGTTTGTGAACGTTATATTTGTTGTTCAGTAAATAACGTTCTTGAAAACCGTTATCAAGACACAATAGTGTGACGTGATTTGCCAAACGCTTTATTTATGAACATAAATGTAACGTTAATAAGGAAACAGGATTTTTAAGTTCTTAATGTAACGTTTCCAGGACGATTTTCAGCAAACGTTCGCAAGAAAACGTTATTTGAACGTTCCTTTTTATAAAGAAATATGATGTTATATTTTGAACGGTTTAATAACGAGTTTGAACAAACGTTCGAAAGCCAACGTTTTTAAATTGTTTTTGTTCCAAAGGTTTTTTTTGATGTTCAAAACTTGCACGTTAAAAATTCATAACTAGAATGAATGTTTTCGGCAAAACGTACATGTATTGTTCATTGTTTAAAATCAACATGACATTTTGAAGAGAACGTTCTAATAATTGTGTTTAAGAAACTTTTTCCAAAATTGTGTTGAAAACACTGTTTCATATCTATCTCGCATAGTGTAAGTGTAAGTATACAATATAACGCTTCCTATATTCATATATTAAGTACAAATGAATATACCTTATTATTCCTAATTTTGTGGAAAAAATGATCCCAAAAATCCCGGGCGAAATATACTTATCGAACGCTGAAAGGCGGTATACGATACGCCGGTACCGCTCTTTCTGACAATGGCAATGATAACAATTCAATTTCAGCGGTAGGTATATCGCTAAATTTCTGCGAATATGCCGCTCGTGCAGACCTAGCTCAAACATGCGAAGGTAGCACCAGATAGGTAGCACTCACTTTGCGTTGTTGCCGCCTCTTGCAGTAGTGCTTGGATGTTTAAATTTCCCGCTAAATTTCGGCCCAAAACCACGCAGTACTACCAATAGTCTAACCGTAAAAACTGTGTCGCGCGAAAGCAGTGTCGGCTGAAAGCACCCTACCCAGTGTAACCCATGTTTTTTTTTATCTGATCTAAAAATTAATAAACACAACGCTGTAAGTGGAAGTCTCGGTGGAAGTGCTGTAACGTTACTAACGTTGTTTTTTCAATAGGTTATGGTGATGGTGCACTAAAGTGCAGAAAATGCAAAACAATAATGTTTCTTTTGCTGGGTTTCTTGTATAATAAATTATTCATATGTTTGTGTGGGGAGAAACTAAAAACAACGCGTCATGAAACAAAGAACAGGGCGCAAACTCGCAATTAATCGTGAGAAAACCTGTAAAAGACATTGGTTTTTATGGTAATACGCTACCAAAATACCAACGGGACCGAGGTGCAAAATAAGGATGTTGGGGGCGGGGAGAAGCTAAAAAAACGCGTCGTAAAACAAGAAACAGGGCTAAAGATCGCTAACAATCGTAAAAAAACATTGATAAGAAGGAGTAAATCACACGAAACGAGAAGAAAGTCGCAAATAAAAATCGGTCGACGCGTGAAAGAAATGAAATGCAGGAAAAATAGCGGAAGAGCGCTAAGAAAGGATTACGCATGGAAAATATCGCACAAAAGCATAAAAAGAAGTTAAAGTACGTTTAAAATGAAGGAAAAAATACAGAAAATAGGAAAAAAAAACGCGAAAAACAGGTAGTTGACGCGTGTAATTTCTCTATTTGCTTTTCAATTCATATTATGTTTTTTTTTATGGCAATAACGTACTACGCTTTGTGGAGCACGTGCGTTTCCACATTTTTCGCACATTGAATGTAAAATTACGAAATTTACCACCTCCGCTGATCTTTTTGTTTATTTTTTCTCACTGTTGGCTCTGGGAACTAGCCTTTTGCCACAAGGGTCGCTTTTGCATTTGACATTTTACGAAAAATAAATATAACCTCTTCAGTGACGCTGTCTTTTCGACGCTCTTATCTATAAAATCTGATGCCGTCGTTTAAAAAAATGTCGCAATGGAAGAACCTATACCTTGTTGCCTCCTGCAGCTGGAAAGCCGTGATTTGTTGTGACTATTATTATTAATGCAAAAAAAAACATCCGCCCAAAATTGCGCATTGGACCAAAATCAATGGTTTATGCTTCCAGTTGGCAATTTTGGGCCTCTTGAGAAGCGGGCTTTTTTCTTTGCCGCCGTACTACCGCGAAAAATTCTAGTCAATTGCATCAAATTCCGTTGAGGCCGTGGAGATTTGGTGTCTAAACGATAGTAACATGGCTCTGCGGCCCCCGAGTCCCATTTCCACGCATGACACAATTAATTTTTTTCAAGATTTCGATTTCAGTTTGACAGGCCTCATAACTTGGACAAGACAGTTCCCCACTAGGTAAAAAGGCGACAGGTCTACAAAGCTAAACTAAGAGAACATTTTTTCAGGTCACTAAAATCACAAAGTTGCTAAACATACCTACTAACAGTACAACATTCAAAAATTTTTTTTAGCAAATAACAGCAAAATAAGTATGTACGTCATTCAAATTTTTAAGAGCTGTTATCCCCTTTGTGAATGCGAATTTTTTTAAACCAACTTTTCAGGCAGTCAAGATATGAAATAGGGTATTTGAGGTCTTTTTTTTCACTTCAGCGGTTACTTATACGTAAATTTGTAATATTTGCTATACCTAGTTGCGAGCCAGTCATATATTTTTCACTGTGGATTAATTATTCACCTCGTAAATCTTGAATGTACTATTGGTGGTGTAAGATGTAATGATTGCCCCAAGGCTATTAGTTTCTTTGCTCAAAAGTATAAAATGCCATGCTACAATGGTGTGTTTATTCTTTCAGTGGTGTTTCCTGATGACCGAAGGAGTCCTGGCACTGTCTAGGGACAACTTCTTATCCGGCACCCTGCTGAGACCGACCAGAGTCCTCTGGCACTGGTCCCTCCAAGGCCTGGCCCTGCTCCTGTTGGCCGGCGGCTTCTTCGTCGTCTACTCCAACAAAAACAATCTGAACAAGGAACATTTCAAGACCTGGCACGGTCTGCTGGGCCTGATCGCCACGATCCTGGCCTACGTTTCGGCCAGCGGAGGAATCGCCGCCTTGTACGGTCCGGAACTGGCGCGCTACGTCCGGCCGAACGTCACCAAAATCCTGCACGTCTCTCTGGGCATCGCCACTTACGCCATCGGGGGTGCGACCCTGTTTCTGAGCGTCTACACGAAGTGGTTCGAGAGGAACACGGAAGGCAGCGAGATCGTCGCCAAGTTCGGGATGGGCATGGTCGCGATTTCGGCCGTTTGGACCTTGGCGAGGCCTCTGATGAATTTGTGGGATCGCCTGAGGCATTGCTGCTAGTTTGAAGAAGCGCTTTTGTAACTGTAGGGTATTTACTCGTACCCGTTAATTTTATTGTTGAATTGAATGTAAAAGCGTTATTGTATAATGCTAATGCTTACTAAAAGCAAATTTCTGTTAACTTAATGCTAGTTGCGTTAAAAACTAGCTAGAAGTTTTTCCCAAAGAAGACATAGTATAGTTTTTGAGTTCATGGTAGACAGAATTGTAACCATGCTCAGAAAACAGCTCTCTGGTCATGGCTGGCGGGAATACGCCAGACGGTTTGGCGCGCTGGGTGGGTGGAGTCCCCAAGCTTCATGTGCCCTGGAACCAGTTGATTTCTTCAGATCAGCGTGTTTTATAGCAAAGATATTTTGAGACTTGGAACATACGGCATGCATGAATGAATGAAAGATTGCTGGGAAGTATAGAAATGATGGGTCCAAGCATGTTGAAAAAGATAAAATTCAAAACAAGTTCTTGGAGGGTAAAAACAATAAGCCAGTTCAAAAACTTGCAATTTAACCATTTGATTTCTTTATCCGGCATGTTCCAAGATATCTGAGACATACCGAATGAGTCCCTTTTAACTTGAAATTAATGCTGAACATAAGATTCTAAAACCTCAAAATTGGTCAGTCGAATACAAGATTAATGAAACATATTGGAAAAACACTCATTTGTCTCATGTTTCAACATTAAGAAGAGACTGAAGGATAGATATGGGTTTTCACAATCGTAAAGAACCTTTCCTATCCAACCTCAATTTTAGTATCTCAAAATTAGAACTAGCTAGCTAGTAAACTAGTTGTTATAAGAATCTAAGATCAGCAAAGCATACTACTGAAGAAAGCTTTCTGTGCTCATAAAAAGCAATCGATGTCTTCAGCTAGCATGTCTTGATAAAGATTTTGTGAGAGTTGTGAGAGGTACCGGTTTGACATGTAGTCGCCAAAATATGGACCAAGGGGGCGGGTAGGCGGTCATCTTTATCCACCCCCTCCCTTTGTTGGGTTTACTCGCAATGTGGTGACCACAGTAAAAAAAAAACGGCTAAAAAAGTCTTGCCTATTTGAAATAGGTAATTCTGAGACTGGAAGCATATGGATTAGATAGGTATTTGAGACTTGAAGCATGTGTTTCACGAAATTGTAAAGCTTGAACCTTTTTATTCAACCTTAATTTACAACCTAAAAATCAGTAGGTACTAACTAGGTACAACCTTAAAATTGGATTTAGCTAGCTAGTAAAGTAGTTGTGAAAAGCTACTTAAGTTGAACAAAGCATAGTGAAGAAAGCTTTCTGTGCTCATTGAAATCAGTTGATGTCTTTGTCTTCCTGTGTTTATTTTGCGAGACCTGAAGCATGCTGGTTGTTGACATGAATGAATTTTTGAGATTGCTCAGAAATGTAGAAAATAAATGCCTATAAACGGAAAAGCGGAATTTCCAGATGGGCGAGACCTTTGAATTCCAGAATCTCAAAACAAGTTCTTGAAGGTGAAAGCAACAACAATTCGCCTAGTTCGAGGTTTTTTTTTAATCAGTTGATTTCTTCAGGCAGCATGTTTCAAGCTTATTGGTCTCAAGATATTTGATTTGATGAGACCTAAAGAATGGATTCTTTTCAACTTGAAATCATTTAGGTAAAACTGAATCTTAAATTTCAGAACCTTCAAATTGGTAGGCACTTGAAGCTAAGATCATTGAAGCATAGTGAAAGAAGTAATCATTTTTGTCTCGCCTGATTTCTTTGTCAAGCATGTTCATTGTAATTGACTCCCTACCTAGTATAACGCCATACTTTGTGTCTAAACTTGTGTAAGCATGAGTTTTTATGCTTAAGGTCAAGTATATGGATTTGTATAGAATAAAGTTTGGAGTATATACTCCTATTTCACGAATGAAAGCTGGTACCTACTGCCTAATTAGGAATCGGTTAAATACCAGTAAGACAAGACAAGATCTCAAGTGGCTTAAAAGTTGAAATCAAAATCTTGGAAAGCACTTTGTGCTTTTAATTTAGACACTAACTATACCCAATAATTGTTATATCCAGTTACCTAGCTATTTTATATTAAAAATTGTAACATTTCTTCCTATTTCAATACCCAACGTGTTCCTAAAAATTCAACAAGACTTGAAGAGTGTCAGTTCTAGCATAGGTAGGTATAATCAATGTGATACGTGATCCAAAAATTGAATGGAATTATTTTAAATAATACACTTTACAATGTTATGAATAAATTATCTATTTTTTTAAACCTTCCTTCTGTTTCAAAATCCGTCCCTAAGAGCTCGATACCAAGTTGCAGGCGCAAAGTTTGGGACGGCGTAACTCGCCAAATACAGCGGCCCGATTGGTTCGTATCCGCCGTTGCTATGGTAACCGCACTTACGGCGGTCTCATCCCCAACTTGGTATCGAGCCGTAATAAGTACCTAACTATATATGGCATTTTTTTTCAAGTTTTCATTTGAATTGAATCAAATGTCTTGCCTTGTCTAAGAAAACCCAAAAAAAGCATCGTCACTGAACGGAGAAATTTGAAAAAGCCGGAACCACCAGCGCCTCTGGCGACAGTAAACTGAACTGTCAATAACTCGTGGGCACGCATGTAGGCAGGCGGCAGGGACCCCGGCGAACGCGAGCCGGCTGATGCGATGTTGTTTGCGCGGACACATCAGATGTGCGAGGTGCCTAGATTTCTATGGCCTAGATGCCAGCCAAGTGACGTACGTACCGACGCTCGAAGCGAGTAGTGACACAAATAAATACAATTTTCCGCCGTGCGTACACAGCCGGAGAGGTAAATTATCGCCGGGATTTATCAAAATTTGATCCGTAATTGTTCCGTTTCAGGTGGATTGCCGATTTCGCCTTACGATAGTAGAGAGACGTTAGAGGAATGCTGTCGGCCAATCAGGTGGCTTCTTGGGTGCGTATGGCCTGGGCTGGGCTGATGGCCTACATGTAGGAACTTCCAAAACACAAGACCTTTTCAATGGAACTTAGATTTAAATTAGAATTAGTTCTAGCACGTAGGAACCTAAACCTAAAATAGCGTTTTGAAATAATTCAGCGTGCGTTGTGTTTGGCGCGGCAGGAATCAGGGATAAATGTCATATTTTGTTCTGCTGTTGCCATGGCATATGTGCACCGCCATGTTGGCTAGGTTATCCAGCTGGTTGATATCTATATTTTTATTTAGGTTTTGGCCTGTAACTAAAGCTGTGATTCATTTGCATTGCTGAGAAGTATAATATTTGAAAGCCTAATAGCAAAATATTTATTATACTTGTGCTGTTGAGCTGTGTACCTTAATGTAAATTCAAATTTCAAGGTCATTGGGTCCTAGGACTGTGTAGCTCAACCAATGGAGCGTTCCTCTATTATATTAATGCCTCGGTATTTAATTTTGGTAGTCAGGTATCTAGTAGGTACGTCTATGCTGGTAGTTGTAGCTATAGATATTTTGAATAATCTAACGGCATGCGAAGCAAACCCAAGTGCTAAAACCTTGTTTTGTAGGTAGGTACCTAACGTATGATCAGTTGAATTCCTAATAACCAGGCTGTGCCCTAGCCAAATGCAGCTTCGCAGCCGTGATTTCGACCAGGCCACAGCCTGCCTAAATTAGGAATTCAGTTGATCACACTATACTTGGGAACTTGATGCCGCAGGTATTTTAATTCTATCACCTGTATTCATTATTTTGACTGAGACGTCTCGAACGAGGTGATTGTAGAGGTACCTTACTTACCAGAACAGACAAAAATGCTTTGTTTCCTGAGCTCAAATTAAAAAAAAACAACGAAAAAATACCTGCCTACCTATACTAATAAGTTGATTAGGTACCTTAGTACATACTGAAGAAGTTGATTGTTCATTACAATGAAACTGTCTTTGGGTATCTGTAATCCCCTTTTTTATTCACTTACTTGTTATTACGAAGTAAAGGGTAACCTGCACCCTACTCCCTACACCTACTTATTAATGTAACCTGTTTTGCAGTCATCGACTGATAGCATCAGGTGAGGTCAGGTCATAAATACAAATATACCAATATCAGTAAACAATGATAGATAGAGTAGAAGAACGTATTTAGTTCTTAAAGTTTGATCATTTGGAATAATGTGCAGGCCAGACCCAATGAATCTGGATGATTGAAATTTTGGATGTGTAATCCGGCCCGGGAGAATCAAAGAAGAATTTTCAATACTCAGTTGAAATAATCTCTATACTGATTTATTCAAAAAATTCATTCATTCATCAATTCATTAAATTTAGGTAGGTACTTACAGCATCAGTTATCGATCATTTACAAAAAAAAATACAAACATTTAATTTATTGGAAATAATATGACAAAATTCAAGCTTGTTAAAATCCGTGCAAAAATTTGTTCCGTTGGCAGTCTTTCCACAGCCGTAGCCATCAAAATTTCTTCATGCCAGGTCTTCATTCAATTCCGAAGACCACGTGACCAAGTTCTTAAAGCATCCAGTTGGACACCTTGCGAAACAATTCTCGACTGCTCCCCAACGTGTCTAACTCACCAATTCACCCTGTACATCAATCCAATTTGAAAAAACATACAAAGGTCAAAAAGAATCCCCTCTTCCAGTCGGACATAATAGATAAAATGATGTACCATGTACCTATTATACCGGATGATCATTTGAAAATTGTCCACCTGCAATAACCCGCGGTTCCTGGTCAATATTTCTTCGATCAAAAATAGGTCGATTTTTAGATCGAGGGGGACATTTAAAACATAATACATTGCCAAAGGACCCCGCACGTTTTATATGAAGAAGTGGTTTCGGTGAATTTGGCTTATTTTTTTATATGTTGTAGATCTTGATTCAAGAAATATATTCCTAAAAAATTGGACCCCTCCTATGAACAGTTTTTCCCCTACACCCCTAATAAGGCCAAAATTAGGAATAGTCTCAAATTTTTTGAAATTCATGAAACTGGTCCAAATCGAACTCGTGATCATGGGAAAAATAATTAAAAAAATCCAAGTTATGAATTGGGTTAGTTATCAAAAGGGTTGGGGGTCGAAATTAGGAAAATAAATAAAAATTCCAAATTTTTTTATTCTCATAAAATCTGAACAGAATAATAATGGAGAAATAATTTTGGAAAACCTAAATCAATTGATTGGGTGTTATTCTAAAGAGGGCTGGAGGTCAAAATCAAGCGAACGGAGTAACATTCCGAGACTTGCGATTCCTATTATTGAGAAAATAATTCAAAAGAATCTAAACCAATGAGTTCTGGTGTCATTGAGGAAGTAGAGGGTCAAAATCAGGACAACAATGAAATTCTGGACCTTACAGTTCATCTAAAAATTGATCTGGGTGAATGACAAAATGATAATAAAACCAATCTGCATAAGGATTGAGTTCTTCATTTCTCGACCATCCCTTTTCCCACCTACCATAATATCTGCCAACAACCATGTCCTAGTCCAAATAAGAATTTGTCTCAAGCATTTTAAAATTCATGAAACTGGCTCACATTAAGTTGAAGAATAAAAAATATAAGTTGTGAATTGGAGTAATTATCGAGGGGCGGAGGTCGAAATCGAGTAAAGGAATTGGCATTCCAGGAATAGGGTAAAGGAGAAATAATTTAAAAAAATCTGAATCAATAAATCGAGATGGTTACCTACTGAGGAGACAGTGGTCAAAATCTAGAAAAAGGAAGAAATTCCGAAACTTTAAATTCATAATGTAGGGGAAGGGTCCTTCAGTGAGAGTGATAGAACTGCAAATTGGAAATAAACAAATTAACAAAAAACAGTTTTTGACATTATGTGTGGAAAAGAACATCTAGTGAATGGCCTCCTCGACTTTGTCTAACGGCGGGCAGACGGAAAGTCCAATTTGTAATGACTTTCTGGCAGATATCGGGCTCTATTTCAGTAATAACACGCACAATATTGTCCTTCAGGGCTTCAGTGGTTCTAGGCTTGTTCTTGTATACCAGGGACTTCACATAACCCCACAGAAAAAAGTCCAGGGACGTAATATCGCAAGATCTCGCTGGCCAATTGAAATCGCCATTCCGCGAAATTGTTCTTCCTTGGAAGTTTCCGGCCAACAAGTCCCAAGGTTTCTCCTGCTGTGTGGCACGTAGCCCCGTCTTGTTGAAAGAAGATGATTTTGTAAGATATACTGAGTATTTATGTCAAAAAATGACAGTAAAATCTTACCAAAGTTCTATCACTCTTATTGAAAGACCCTTTAGAACTGAAAATTCAGATTTGAAAAATTGAGCCTTACTTCCAATATCGATCTATTTTTGGAATCTCATTGAATCAACCAATGACCAAAAGCAGGATTTATGTTTATTTAAAAAAAGACAGTCCAGTCAATTTTTTTTTGACACAAGCTATATGATGGACAGCACACAGAACCGTGGAGAGCTTCTCGAGAACTGTAATTAATAATGCTGTTGCAAGTAGTCTCGATTCCACCCCCCTCCCCTTGGCCCTCATTGTGGTTGTGGGTAGGTATCATAATGGTTGTACCCAGAGCTTGGTACCCAGGTACCTGGGTAAGGGGTGAGGATGATCGAGGAACGATGAACTCAGTCCTTATTCACATTGGTTGTATTATCATTTTGTCATTCGCCCAGATCTTCCTAGATAAACTGGAAGTTCCAGAACTCCACTGTTTTTTCTAGTTCGACCCTCTACCCCCTTAATAACACCCGAATTCATTGGTTTAGATTTTTTGAGCAATTTCCCCATTGCTCGTAAAATCATATATTATGGGAACCGCAAATTCCAGAATTTCACTGCGTTTTCTTGATTTCGACCCCCCAGCCCCCTTCAGAATAGCCCCCAATTGATTGATTTAGATTTTCCAAAATTATTTCTCGATTATTATTCTGTTCAGATTTTATAAGAATAAAAAAATTCGGAATTTAAATTTATTTTCTCAATTTTGATCCCCAACCCCTTTGATAACTACCCCAATTCACAACTTGGATTTTTTTAATTATTTTTCCCATGATCACGAGTTTGATTTGAACCAGTTTCTCGAATTTCAAAGAATTTGAGACTATTCCTAATTTTGGCCTTATTAGGGGTGTAGGGGAAAAACTGTTCATAGAAGGGGTCCAATTTTTCAGGAATATATTTCTTGAATCAAGATCTACAACATATAAAAAATTTAGCCAAATTCACCGAAACCACTTTTTCATAGAAAACGTGCGGGGTCCATAGGCGGGGTCCTTTCTATCTTCAGCCTCCTCGCCCCCACTCACCCCAGCTTTCAAATTTTAAATGACACCACCTACCTTGCGATACATTAAATTTGAAAAAAATCAGATTCTCTTTCTGAATAAAATATTTAAAAAAAATTTAACCCCACACCCCTTCTCTCTAAAAATTCTTTTTGTGTCCCATTTAATATTCTGGATCTCTCAATGCTCTTTAGTTTAGTCAGCAGAATCATCTTAAAGCATCCAAGAAGAGAATTTTCGGTGGAAAAAGTGCTACCCAAATTCACCTTATTGCATTGGTCTCCCCCACCTCAACTTCAAAATTAAAAAAATTATTACCTCCTTTGTGATATATCGAATTAAAGAGAATTGAATTCTCTTTCTGGAAACATTTTTTTTGAAATTTTCAACTCCTCTCCCATTAAATTGGACATTTTAGGACGGAAACGGGGGGTTTTAAAAATTTCAGATACATTTTTTCCAGGAAGAGAATCCAGTTTCCTTTAATTTGATGCATCACAAAGTAGGTATTGTCATTTAAGATTTTTAAGGTGAGGTGGGGGAAGCGAAGGGGTGAATTTGGGTAGCACTTTTTCCAATGAAAATTTTCTTTTTCGATGCTGTGCAAAATGACGTTGACTGCATTGAAGAGAATTGAAAGGTCAAGAATATTAAATTGGACATAGATACAGAGTTTTAGGAAAAAGTGGGTGGGGTTGAAAATTTTATAAAAAGTTTTTCAGAAAGAGAATTTAATTCTGTTTAATTTGATGTATCGCAAAATAGGTGGTCTCATTTGAAATTTCAAAGTTGAGGTGAATGGGGGCGAGAGGGCTGAAGATAGAAATTTGCCAATGTATGTTTTAGATGTCCCCCTCGATATAAAAGTCGACCTGTTTTTGTTGGGAGACATTTTCACTAGGAGTCGGGAGTTATTGCAGGTGGATAGTTTTCAAATGATCTCCCGGTATATATAGTATTATTTACTTGAGAATATCGCTCGCTAATAACTACTCGCTTTCTTTTCTATCCGCTCGCTGTCTCTTTCAATTCAATACTGACTGTCTAGGCCGAGGACGGTGCTGCTTATATATGCCTTCGACTAGTCCTCTCGCACCTTTCACGGGACCTCCAGCAAATTCCACAGTGAGCCGGCATACGATTTCTAGACGACTCCCGAATAATCACACTTTTCGCGTGCCTCCCATGTGTTCTGGTATGTGGCACCTTCGCCAATTCGGCTGATGTTTTCTGATCGACCGTTCAAGTCTCCCATGTAATTTAAACCGCAAGCCATCGCTTTTATTCCAGAAATGCCCAGAGCTCGGCACTTGTACACTGCGACCTATATGGAAGAGTCTAGGAAGATCGCGTGTTATCCAGAATTGCCGCTCGTAACGCTGCCCCCCTCTTAGGCCTATTCTTCCCGAATAGGCTTATCGCTACTCCCCGAGTAACCTGCAAGGCGATCAAGGTGGACAACCTTCATCTTGGCTCTCGGGGCTCGCTGGATTCTGTACACGACGTCATTAATCCTCTTGACTACCGTGTACGGTCCTTCCCACGACGGATGCAACTTCAGAGACATTCCCTTCTTGCGTTGAGGATTGTACACCCAAAGGTGCCCTCCAGTGACGCCATCTCCTTCAGGACCTCTTTTACTTTCTTCTTGAGAAGCACCAATTGAACCATATCCTTCTTCCCATCAGGACTCTCCCAGACTCTCTTCAGCATCCCATTCTCTAACCTCAGAGAATTCCACTGTGCCCAAAGAGCTTTGATTTTGGGTTCTTCACCAGAAATCTCGGCCCACTCTGGTCTGTCCTGGCCAAGTACCTTTCTTTCAGCAAGCGAACCGATGTCTGGGTCCTCGCGCTGCTTCTTCTTGAGCTCAGTCGTACTCCAATTCCTTGGGGTTTCAACGACAATTGCCTTGACTTTAACGTTCCCATTCTGCTGGTCTACCCTCTTACAGTCCTCGTTGCATGGTCTTTGAGAAGGAGCATCCGCGTTGCCATGACTTCTTCCAGGGCGATGTTGGACTTTGAAGTCATATTGTTGCAGTTCCTCGATCCACCGTGCCAACTGTCCCTCGGGATTCTTCAACTGCAGTAGCCATTTCAGGGCAGCGTGGTCAGTCCTCATGAAAAATTTCTGGCAATAGAGGTACTGGTGAAAGTGATCGACAGCTTTCACTATGACCAGTAGCTCTCTACGCGTCACGCAGTAGTCTCTCTCAGGCTTGGACAACACCTTGCTGTAGTTTTGCACTACTCACTCCTGGCCCTGCTGGTGTTGTGACAGCACTGCTCCAATTCCGCTGTCGCTGGCATCAGTGTCCAAGATGTACTGTCCTTGCGAAAGAGGGTATGTCAGAATTGGACTCGAGCACAATGCAACCTTCAGAGTCTTGAATGGGTTTTCACATTCCTTGGTCCACAGGAATGGCGCACGGTGTGCAGTCAGTTTGTGTAAGGACTTAGCAATGTCAGCGAACTTCTCCACAAATCGCCTGTAGTATGTGCATAAGCCCAAGAAACTTCTGACTTCATGCTGATTTCATGCTGATTTCTTGCTCGTGGCCATTCTCGGACTACGTGTCCCAAAAATTTGACTTGCTTCTGGAAGAGCACGCATTTCTTTGGGTTGAGCTTGACATGTGCACCTCGATGACGTCGAAATACCTCCCGGAGGTTCTTCAGGTGTTCCTCGAATGTTCGACCGATGACCATTACGTCGTCGAGGTAGACTAGGCAAGTTTCTCATGTAAGACCTCGCAAGACGCACTCCATTAGACGTTCAAACGTGGCCGGTGTGTTACAAAGTCCAAACGGTATCACAGTAAACTGATAAAGGCCGCTCCCGGTGGAAAACGCCGTCTTCTCTTTGTCATCGTTGTGGAGTCCTACTTGCCAGTAACCACTCTTCAGGTCAAGCGTCGAAAACCATCTCGATCCTGACAGCGTGCCTAAAGTGTCGTCAATCCGAGGCAGTGGATAACTGTCTTTTTTTGTCACATCATCGAGTTTGCGGTAGTCCACGCAAAATCGCGTACTCCCGTCTTTCTTGTGAATATATGCTACCTATATCTTCTAAATGGCTCAACTTATCGAGTTCATTTTTTCGGCGATCGAAAAAATCTTCTTCATTTTGGCTTGACACCTTTTGCATTTGAGGACAGTAAGGGGTCAACTATGAACAGTTTTTTCAACAACAAATATGTACATTTCAAGTGTATGTGTATTTCTTCGAATGAACTCGTTAGTCCATTTTCTTTGTAGTAGGTACATTAATTCCAAGTACTTATTGGCAGATTTGTCTCCAAACTGGATTCTATACCTTCCAAAGGGTTAAACATATGAAGTTCGTTCTTTCAGAGGGTAAATGTTCAGTTTGGTAGCACTTTAGACTTGAAATCAGAATCTTGAAGAAATCTAGAGAAGTGGCCGGTATCGAGAAAACCAAAACAATCATCGACGAAAAAAAATCTGCCGTTTAATGTTGGAAGGTTTACACTAGAAGGGGTTTAGTTTTTTCTACAACTAATCCATTACGGTCTTGTGGAAGCAATGGCGTAACTAGAAGTATCCAATGGGGGGGGGGGGGTCACGACTGAAAAATAAGCGAGAATGCGAGCAAAGCGAACAAAAAGGCGCCGCATTCGAAAAATTTTCAGGAAAAAGGAGGGACACAAGAAAAGTTTCGATGGCTAATGGGGGAGGGGGAGGGGCGAAACCTCCCTAGCTGCGCCACTATATGGAAGGTCCAAGGAGGCATACGTTCACATAGAAAACTGTAGTAGGACTATGTATTACCCTTTTGCATTTGAATCAGCCTACTCAACAGCTTTTCTCATCATCCAATCTTGACTGCTCATTCTTTCAGGCTCAGTCCTATTCGCTGCAATCAAAATGGAACTTGGTCTTTGACAAGTCACCGGAATGGATCTCTTTCAAACCCAAACCTGGCTCGAAAGCATATCCCTGCTACTCGTGCAAGAACATGTAAGTAACTTTAAACTCAGGAAACCTGAATTTGACTTAGTCTTATCCGTACCAGAGTCTTTACTAAATTCGCCATTTTTGTTCGTTTTAGATTCTCGTCCAAACTGACATTCCAAGACCACGTCAACCGCCGCGTGAACATAATCAAATTCAAATGCTCCGAATGCACCAACACGCTGACTTTTTACAACCGCTGTTCGTTCCTGCTCCACACCAGAAAGCACTACAACGCCACCGAAGGCCGCATCAACTTGGCCAATGTCGAAATTTACCTGCTGCCCTTGGAAATGGCCGGTTTTTCCCGCCACGAAAGCATCCCGTTCCTCTACGACGAAGACGAGGAGTACTTGCCGAACGGCCAGAGAATCAACTCGCAGTTTTATCACCCAGAGGACGAAGAAATGGGCAAACAGGTCGTCACGGTCCGAGCTTCCGATTTGAGATTCAGCTACGACGACAACGGCGGAAAGGTTGTGATGGTGCTGCAGCAGATTTGTTCCAACACGCCTCTGTGCGAATTCGTCGAAGCGCCGCAGGTCGTGACCAACGGAAACGGTTTGGCGGCCGTCGAAAATACGCTCATCAAACAAGAAGTGGGGGATTCTTCGTTCACGATTCCGGTGATTTCTAAAATCGAGTCCCTCAACGAATACGCCAGATGTCCCGAGTGCGCCACGGTCCCCGAAATTTCGATGAACTATCATTTCTTGAAGAACAACAAGCCTCTGGACGCGTCTCTCTATTGTTATGTTTGCAAATACATGGCGCCCTCCGACTGTTCGCTCAAAGCGCACGAGAGAATTCACGTGAAGCAAGCACCGTTCGTTTGCCCAGAGTGCGGTAAGGTCTTCAGGACTTTCGAAATACTAAACAAACACATGGATAATGTGTGTTTCCATATGACCAAACAGATACGTTTCCGCTGCCCGGCGCATAAGTGCGGTAAGATTTTCGTTCTGGCCAATACATTTCATGCACATTTCGCGAATCACTTGAAAGGCATGAAGAAGTGCAGCGTGTGTCAAGTGGCGTTTCTGAGTCAGACTGAATTCGATCAGCACGCAATCACACACGATTCATGCAGTTTGCTCTTGGCGTACCAGTGCGGGGTTTGCAAAGACAGTCCAAATTTTTCGGAAAGCCAATACAATGACCATTTGAACTGGCACGTCAACGACCGCGAGCTGTGCGTCTACATTTACACTTGCAAAGAGTGCAAGAGCTCGTTCAGATCGACCACGACTTACGCCACGCACAAGCTCAGGTGCAGACAAGACAGAGTTCGTCCTCAGATTTCCCAAGCCAATTGCCACTATTGCGGACAAAGCATCGAATTCCGCGAGAAAGAGAACCACAAGACTTGTTCGATATGCAAACAGATCAATCACCACCCGTTCAGCGGCAGCGCTGTCAACAACCAAGCACCGCAAGTCTCGAAAGACAACAGCACCAGCCCCAAAAAGGTCACCTGTGTTTTGTGCAAACAAGAAATGACCCAAGATCAGCAGGAAGCGCACGGAAGAGTGTGCAAGTACATCAATCCCGTGGTCACGGTCCTGAACGAACAGTTGGAGTCGGACAGCGAAGACGTCACAAAGAAACGCAAAAAGAAACACTCGCTGCCGTCGACGCCCACCAAAAGACTGCACATCGAAAACGCGCAAGACTTTGACGGCACCTACAGGTGCAAACTGTGCGACTTTGAAGATACAGACCGAAGTATCTTTCACAAACACGTGGTGACGCACAGAACCGTGGCCACTGCATACCAGTGCATGGAGTGCGGTGAGTGTTTCGTGGTGAAACCGAGTCTCGTCAAGCACCTGGTGCATTTCCACAAGGTGGCCGATGCGGAAGCGTACTTCGAACAGAACGACTGTTTCGACAGGTTCGCCATCGAGGAGCTGAACAAGTACCACAAGCTCGTGCCCGGTCAGGTCAAAGGTCCGGTCAAGGAGAACCAGTGTACCGTGTGTATGGAGCAGTTCGAGAACGCCATGGATTTGAACAAGCACTTTAGGATTCACGGCATGGCGTTTCTGATGAAGACTACGAGTAAATAATAAGAGGGCTTCGCATACGTTGCGTTGTTGATTTGATATTAAAATGTTGAAGTTGGTGTAAATTTCGTTTTATATTGAATAAATTAGGTATTTTTTGGTTAAATCATGCTCGGTTTTATGTCTGGGTCCTTGTATCCAAAACCGCACGAGTCGGTCAAAGATCTTCCCTTTTTACGCTGGGGGTCACAGCCAGACCAGGACACGTGCTTGAAATCCAGTGGAGTTAGCCCTTGAAACCGTACCGGATTGTCACCAAACGTGTCTGCCAACACAAGGCGATTTCAGCAGACAGAGCACCGGACTTTTGCCGGTCCATGAAGAGCTGAAGCAGGACCTGAGACGCCCACTTTTCGCTCCTTGGAGAACAAAGGAATCTCAAGTTCTCTCTTGGAGATCATCCACAGCTACTTTTGCAAGACAACCATCACATACGACGATCTTAGCTTCGAAAGCAGCGCAGGAATGCCACAAGGCTCAGTGATGGGACTCAAGTTGTGGAATGTGGCATACGATGCACTCTTGAAGCTGGAGATGCCACCCGGAGTAGAGTTGGTCGGCTTCGCAGACGACGTGGCTGTGATTGCCTACTGTCCCGGAGAAATCCAAGAAATTGAAATGAACATGAATGATGCCCTGCTCGAGTTGGTGTTGGAATGGCTTACCGACCATGGTTTGCAGGTTGCTGCAGAAAAGACAGAGGCCGTTCTTATCACACGAAGGAGATGGCTGATGCCGCCAAGGCTCATGTTTGGGGGCACAAGAGTGGCGTTCTTTGGGGGAGATCAAGTACAGTTGGGAGCGAAATGATTCATACGACACCGCTAGGAAGTCGGCTGGATCTCAGAAATGTTAGCTGTTTGGATTGTTCTTGAATGCCAGTTTTGATTAGGGATTGGTCGTTATCGAAACTGGCATTCAAGAACGATCCAAGCAGCTAACATTTTTGAAATCCAGCGGACTTCCTAGCGGTGCCGTTTAAATCATTTCGCTCCCAACTGTACCTTGGCGTCACCATTGACTCAACAGTTGATGTTTGCAAAACACGCGAAGCAGAGGTAGGTAGCTGCCAAAGCCGGGTGCATGGTGGCTGCTCTCGGAAGGTTAATGCCAAATGTCGGAGAAGCGGGAGCTGGAAGACGTAGACTGCTGATGAGCGTGATTTCATCTGTCGTTCTGTATGGCGCACCGGTCTGGGGCAAGACGATAGGCGATAGACCGTGAAGCGTGAAAGAGTAGTCAAAAAGGAGTTACGGAAAGCAGCAGAGTAACGTGGGCCTGTGCCTATCGAACAGTACCGTACGCGTCCATCAGGGTAATAGCCGGAATGCAACCTTTCGATCTACTGATAAACGAAAGATGCGCCAACCATGAGCGACCGCCTAACCTAACACAACAAAGACTGAGTATCGAGCGGAGACAAGGCAGATATTATTCACTAAATGGTCAGAACGATGGAGTGAAGAGGATAGCTGGACGAAGAGATTGATCCCAAACCTCAAAGATTGGATTGGAAGAGATCACGGTGAGACCGACTGCTATACCTGACGCAGGTGTAAACTGGGCATGGCAGTTTTGGACAGTAAGTATAGAAGGAGAATCGGTAAAACACCCCATGCGAAGTGTGATTTATGTGGTGATCCTGAGGACAGCGTCGAGCACGCAATATCTTCTTCTGAGGGGACATCTGATATCAGAGCTAACACAAAGACTTGAAAGACCGATATCAGTCAGCGATATTTAATTGTCTTATTTTACGAGGCGGCATTCAGCTATAAGCTGCTCTACCATGCAACCTCGGGGACAGCACAAAATATCCATGGATGAAGTAGGATTCGAACCCACACAGGGCAGCGCGAATGGTTTGGCTTGCCATCACCTGTACCACTCGGCTACCACCGCTCCGAATATGGTCCCAGTGATGTTACAAGACGAAATTGAATGGAAACTCATCCAGGAATCCGCAAAAAAAAACTATGAGATATCGCGCTGAAGCAGAGAAAAAGAGGGAAACGAGCGAAGAACAGTAGCTTTGGAAGTAAACAGACCAGCCGCCACCCGAAGCAATGCTCACGTGGTCCCAGGGGGTGGGTTAACCGCTAGGTCTTCGGAGGGGTTTTAGCCGGTTTGCGCCCGGCACTATACCCGGTGAATCGATCCATCGCTGCCGGGTGTCAAGCGATTCCCTCTTCGCCCTTGCTGTGGCAGGGGAGCAAAAAAACGTGGAGTTAGCCTTCAAGTCGTGACGGGTCTTCCATTCGGTCGGTGGCGATCGAATCCGTTTTTGAACCAACTCGTGCATGTCGCACTTTTTTTTGCCTTAGGTCGTTGACCGAATCGGGAATAGCTTTTAGGATTACTCTCCCGCGTGTTGAATTATAAATCGCAGGGACGTAGGGGATGCGAATCTCTCAATCAAAAAGAACACGACGTATGTGTAGGTGGTGTTTTTCCCGTGGTGTAAATGGCGGCGCAATACACGGCATTGGGAAAACCGGCAGATAACGATCCCAGTCGGGCTGATGTTCGTCGACGACCTTTGCTGCTCCATCGTCCTCTGTAGAACCGCTCAACCATTCCATCACATCGTGGGTTGCATGAAGAAGGGTGTCCTGGTATTTTGGATTTCAAGCAGAGTACAAACACCTTGGAACACGTTGGATTTGAAGTTTCGTCCCTGATCTGAGTGTGATTCCAGTAGTAGGTACTCCAAAACGTCTGATCAGGTTGTCTCTGCCAGCATACTCGCCATTGAAGAAGTCTTTTTTAGTTGTGCCCCCCCAGGTGAGCCGTCGTGCATCATCCTCGGGACCTCTTCCAGTCGCTTCTTGGGAATCACCAATTGAACCATCTCCTTCTTTACACCAGGACTGTCTCATACTCTCTTCAGCAGCCCAGTCTCCATGCTCGGATTCCATTGAGCCCAGCGAGTGCTTTGAATTGGG
Source organism: Anaspis maculata (assembly GCA_949128115.1). Lineage (NCBI taxonomy): Eukaryota > Metazoa > Arthropoda > Insecta > Coleoptera > Scraptiidae > Anaspis > Anaspis maculata. Next base: position 103,799,662 of record OX421962.1, on the reverse strand, counting down.
ACCTCACCCTGTGAATGAAACGTCAATGGTAAAAAAAAAAGAACAGCGAGAATATAGAGTGGTTATACCGTGACGACAGAAAAGGAAAGTGGGCGATGTTCAAGGTTCAAGTGCGAAAATGGAATAGTTAACGTAAGTAAATCGCATTCTTCCGTATCTAGATCTACTCAAAATTGCATAAGGGAGAGAATGGTGGTACAATAATCGTTACTGTAAAATGTGTGGCTCCAGGTCCTCTTTATGACACGGTCACCAGATTTAAATTCGCAGCGGAAATGAACACATCGGCGAGATTGAGCAAAGCGATATCCAAGTGCGCTGGCTCACTCTGGCTTGTCCTCATCCGCTAAGCTTCTTCACGAGGGGTAAACCACTTTGGAAATCTAGTGTTAACTTTCTATGGAAATCATTGTAAAACTTTGGAAATCATTGGAAATCGTTAGAAATCTTCACATGAAGGCGCATGCGCAACTCAGTCATTCCACGCGAAAATGAAACCAAATGCTCAGTAGGTATAGTATGATATAACAAGAATTTTATAGAACGAAGTACTTATGTCACTGCTTTGGGGCTTTGGTGCCCCCACTTTTGGGGCACGACGAACACAGTGAGGATCGAGGGCCTCAAAGGATTTTCACGTTCCGTGAGGCCGACAGCTGTCAGTCCATGACTCCGTGATGCCGTTCAGTCACGAACCTCAGTAAACAAACGGTCGGCCAGAATGCGGTACCCTTACGCCGGCCGGCAGGTCGCGTGATAATAAGGTTCCTTAAGTACATACGGCGTTATTGCCATCCAAACAAAAAACACCAATATATGAATTGAAAAGCAAAAATACTAAAAATAGAGAAATTACACGCGTCGACTTACCTATTTTCTCGACTTTCTTCCCGCGGATCATGATTCGGAAATCCGCTCACGGGGTTGGTTGGCTGTGTCACGTGCAATCAATCCAACCAATCCAGTCAGCGGATTTCCGAATCATGGTCTGTGATTCTGATCAAACCATGGATGTGATCAAACCATTGGTGCTCAAGTTTGAAAGATTTAGGGAATTAACAATACTGTTGTCGACACTGCTTGTCAATTCGCTTCGTTTGACAGCACTGACAGTGGACAGTTGCGCTGTTGTGCACATTTTTTCAAACTAACCTCAAAATTTTCCGCCAAACAGCACAAAAATTCAATTTTTCCCGTCGACTTTTTCGTTCTTTTTCAAAATGCATTTCGTTCCCGATTTGTACGCTGATGATTACAGCGACGACGACGACGACCTGGACGACGGTTTTCAACTGGGAAGCAACGACGAATTTAGAGTGAGTTCACTCTGCCTTCATTTTAAAACTTTACAAAAATAAAAACACACTCGTTCAAAGGAACAACTGAGAAATGCTCAACTCGAAGCCAGAATTAAAGAAGAAAATTCCGAGGAGTTCCAGAAGAAAAGGCGCCTGGACAATATTTACTCGGCCATCAGTTATAGAAGGAACAACCTACTTGTTGAAGAGCTGGAGAAAGGTGGAGGATTATTTTTGTCTCCAATCAGATATATTTTACAATAATTATTGAATATCCAAATGATTATGTGATTTTTATAGGTTTGGACGTGGACGTAGATTTGCAGCAGGGATGGACCCCGTTGCTTTTAGCTGCTTCCGTTGCAAACGAGGAGGCTGCAGAAGAGCTTCTGAAGCGATTTGCGAATCCAAACAAGTCTAGAGGTATGATTTGTGGTAGTGGTAATATGCACAATTAAATGAGTGCCATGTCCCAAATTAATTTTGGCCTTTGAGGCTGGAGTTAGGCATTAGACGATACATTAGGTATAGTGATAAGTAATGGTGTATTATTCAGTGAACGTGTAGCAATTGCTATTTCTGATGGCCATTACACAAGATTAGAATGCCATGCTTTATTAACCCGGTCAAGTATTGTAAAGGTGCACAATTGAGTCATGTATACTCTCAAGTATAAGTAAGTATATTATTCTTATTTCTTTTTTGCTTGATTTCTTTGTCTTCTGTTATGTGTAATGTGACAGCTGTTACTGTCATCTCGACACAATGCACCCACAAGCCGCAAGTATAAATTTCTGAGACTGCGCAGCGAAAGTAGTGAAACGTGAGCCCCTCTGGAGTAGAAGTTGCTGTGGTCGACAAGAGACATCGTCTTATTCGGCTTTATCATGGTTGGCGTCTCCTCGCTGAAGCTGCTAGGTGAGTGGTGGTCACTAAAGAAAATGATAGTCAAGCGCGGCAGTACTAAAGAAAATAGAATGTAAATCACTTAGTACATAGTGACTATGCTCTAGCTTATACCTACTGAAACAGCGATTCATACAGGAAGTGGACAAGATTCTCGTCTCGCGCAATCCAACTCCATAAATTATTGTCCATCTAAGAAAGTTCTCTCAACCTCACAGGACCACTGGACAGTGGGCATTTCACTTCACTGCATTTTACGTCGTACTGGCACGTTTGGCCATCACTTTCTTTAGTAACCGCCACTCACCTGGCTGCGTCACCGAGAATCCGCCAACCAGAGACGATCTTTTTTGTCGACCACAGCAACTTTCACTGTAGGGGCTTATGTTTCTCTACTTTCGCTGCACAGTTTCGGAAACTTACACTTACGGGTGCATCGCGCTGAAATGCTGCTGGCAGCTGTCACATTATACAGGTGTCACGGAATTAGTGTTTCAAAACTCACAGCGAGATAGAAAAATTGAAAAATAACGAAACTTTTGTTGATAAACATACCCTCCCAAACGTATAATAACAAAGATACAAGCCTTCAACGTTGTTTTTTAAAAACAGTTTTTTTGCATAACTTGAACCGTTTGGCCGATTTCATTCAAATTCAAACCAAAGTTTATTAAGACAGGTCTTTATTGAACAATGATAACGAATTTCATCAGACATTTTTAGGGGCGAAGATAATGGGGAGTACCTTCTCCCTTTTCCCCCTATTTCTGACCCCCTTAAATATTTTTGGAAACGGTTTTAATTTTTTTGTTCTGCGTTCAATTTCAAGAAAAAAGTTACTCGTGCAAAATTTTGATTAGACGCTTCATTTTCAAGATATTTGGGTTTGAAACCTCATGAAATCGCCACTTTCCAGGGCCCAAATTGTTTTTTCTGAAAAACTCCATGTTTCTCAGCGGAAATGAGGGTTTATCAACTTGAAACACCCAGAAAACCGAGCAGAAAACTAATTCTACTTGACGAATCATGGGTTTTCTTGAATTTTAATTTTTAGGCCCAGGAAAGTGGCAATTTCGAGATGTTTTGCAATGTTTCAATCCCAAATATCTCGAAAACTAAGCCTTTAATAAAATTTTTGCAAGAGTAACTTTTTTCTTTGAAGTGAACGCAGAATGAAAAAATTGAAACAATTACCAAAAATATTCGGGAAGGTCAAAAATAGGGGAAAAGGGGGAGGGCACCCCCTATTATCTTCGCCCCTAAAAATGTTTGATGAAATGCGTCACTATTGTTCAATAAAGACCTGTTTCAGTAAACTTGAGTTCAAATTTGACTGAAATCGGTTGAACGGTTCAAAAGTTATGCAAAAAAAACTGTTTTTGAAAAACAACGTTGAAGGTTTGATCTCCGCTATTATGCGTTTGCGAGGGTATGTTTATTGAGAAAAGTCCCCTTATTTTTCAATTTTCTATCTTCCTGTGAGTTTTGTAACACTTGTTCCGGGACACCCTGTTGTATAGGGTGTTTCGAAATTATGGTTACAAACTCCTAGGGGAGATTCCATATCAAAAATGACCAGAAAAAATATAACTTCCATGTTCTAAAATGCTCTGTTGAAAAGTTACAGGGTGTTCAAGCTGAATTTTCGAAATCGACTTTTTGACGTAACTTTTTGGCCCTTCAAGTGATTCTGTTCAAATTTGAATCAAAATTTACTGAAATAGGTCTATGTCGAACAATAGTAACGTCTTCCAAAAGTTTGGAAGTTGGGAGTTTCTCACCTACCCAAAGACAGCCGGTTTCAGGCAACTGTTGCTACATCGATGTACTGCGGATTGCATAAATGCAGCCCCATCGTCATCGGCAAAGCTCGGTACTCGTTCGGCTTATCTTCGAGCAGTAGTTGAAAATATTCAACTTGTTATTTTTATTCTCAAATTTCTTGGGCAGTACTGCCGTGCTAAACCTAAAGCGTGTATCTACAGTTTGATAAATTTGATACACTGCATTTTCATGCTCATATTTTAGGGGCTAAGATGTTTGCGATCATATGGTTATGATTATACATGGATAGCGCAATAATTAGAGTTCTCAAATTCATATGATACTATAACATAACGGCATAAAAACTTGGCATAATACTGCAGTGTATCAAATTTATCAAAATGTAGATAGGCGCATTAGGCTTAGCACGGCAGTGTAGCGGCGATAAGTATTTTTTGGGGGGATCTCGTCATTAACGGAAGAAAGCACAAGCCACGGAAGGCTTTAAAGCACATTGTAGAATATTATTCTACATAAGTTAACCGCGTAACTTGATTATTCAATAACATTGAAGATGATTTGTGCAGAATTTAGGAAACATTTCGCCCTCAAAGACTCTTTTATTACGCCGCCACTGTTGACACATCTGCGCATCTTCAATACGCAACAGTGAATGGAAAGTTGAAGTTCCTTATTCTTATTGTTATTTCTTATTTTGGAACATGACCGCTTTGAAAGCTCATTTTCAACATTTTCTTATTTTTATTCCGGTTTTATTTTTATTCTTTAGACGGCCCCGTAGCACAGTCGGTCGTCTGCCGTCTGTGGGGCGGATGGCGCGGGTTCGAATCCCGTTCAGTCATGGATGTTTTGTGTTAGTCTGAAAATTTGCGTATTGTAATTCATGTGTAAATTTGTTATCAATAAAAAGCGCAAAAACTCCTATGGTGCATGGATATGGATAAGCCGAGAAGGAGGAAAACATTTTATTATTATTATTTATTCATTTTAATTTTAATTTTTTGCGAGCATAAATCCACCTTAAGAATTAAAATCCAAGAAAACTCATGATTCCTCAACTGAAATAAGTTTTCTAGGTATTTTAAGTTGACGAACCGCCATTTTTTGCTTAGAAACGAGTAGTTTTCAGAAAAAAAAACAATTTGGGTTCTGGAAAGTGGCGATTTCGAGATGTTTTCCAAAGTTCAAAATCCAAATATCTCGAAAATGAAGCCTCTAATCAAAATTTTGCGGGAGTAACTTTTTCTCTAAATTGAACTTAGATTGAAAAAAAAATCCGAAAAATAATTAAGGTTTGGCAAATAGGAGGAAAAATGAGGACACCCCCCATTGTCTACCCTTTTTTCACTAGAACTTAAAAACACGTTACTATTTTTCGATAGAGACCTATTTCAGTAAACTTTGGTTAAAATTTGAATAAAATCGATTAAACGTTAGGTAATTGAGAATAATTTCACGAGGTAGAACTTCCTAAATCAATAATTTTATATATTACACCTTCTTCTTGATCTCGTAAGGGAAGGGCGCTAGGAAAGCCCGACTCACTGTTGCAGGACCCTGTGTAGCACATCTATCAAGACGTCAAAATCTAGTTAGCATCGTACCATTCATGCCAACACAACACATTTTTTTCCATAGCTTGCTCTAATGCAGAAAGCCGTGAAATTGATAAAAGGGTGTATATGACACAGCCACCAAGGTGGGTTTAGTCGGCTTATTTAGCCTTGATTTGAATTTTAGCTGTAAGCGCAGAATCGTTCATTGGCTTTCATGACGTGCGTTGGCCACAAAAGCTAATGAGCGATGCTGCGCTCTGGGCTAAAATTAAAACTATATACGGCTAAATAAGCTGTCTAAACCCATCCTCATTCGTATAACTTTTTAATGTTATAATTTTCAAGATGGGATTACGCCCTTGATGTACGCTTGTCAAGGTAATGTGGAAAAGAATCCCCTGCCTGTCGTCAAACTCCTCGTCAAGTATAAAGCTGACGTCAAAGCCATAGATCTCAAGCGCAAAAACGCCTTCATGCTTGCCGCTTACTTCGGCTATCTAGACGTGGTCGAATTCCTAATGCCTCTGGTCGATATACACGCCGAAGACAACCAAAGATGGACTGTGAGTTTGTGCAGAAGCTTTCTGAACAAAAAACCACTGAATTCCTCTCTTGCAGGCCCTGTTCTGGGCCGTGGACGGCAACCAAAAGGAGGTGGTAAAGTTCCTGCTGGAGCAGGACTACGATTTGAACAAAGTCGACGTCAGGGGCAACACAATCTTGTCCATGGCCACGCAGAATCAGTCTCTCAAGGTGCTGGAGGTGATACCGCAAGAGGAGTGCGCGCAGAAAAGCTACGGCATGCATTCCGCCAACAGTTACTTGGAATTCGAGGATCACTTCAAGGGGTTGAAAAAGGGACAAAAACCGCAGTTCTTCAAGGACGTTCTCAATATCATGTACGGGACGAGAAACGAAGGTCTGGCCGATTTGATGTACGAGAAGCAGGTCGATTTGTACCGGATACTGTCGGCCACGGATTCAGAGCTCAAGGAACTCGGCGTGGCCATGCCCTATCAGAGGAATCGCATTCTGGGAGGACTGTACAAGTTTCACAAGCATCCGTACCATCCGAAGTCGATAAGAGTCGTGGCGAAGAATGACATTTTTTGGTAATTATAAAGATTTTTGCGTTTTACTAACATACATACTTATAGTCTGGAGGTTAGTGACCAAAAATCAAATGATTCCTGCACTTGGTGACAAAACCACGAAAATTGGTAGGACGGCACAAAAGACCGGCTATTTTGATTGATTCTTCGCTTTCATTCTTTACTGTTAAAAAAAAAAGTATTCGGCTAGTGCGAAAAAAATTTTTTTTCACCCACAAGAACATGAAAAATTGGCGCGTTTGATGTCGTTTTCCACATTCTCGCATCAGCTCATTCCATTTATGAAGTCGAAATTGCAATAGTCCAGGAGAATGCCAGGCAAAGAAATGGACAATTTTATTGCTCTGTTCAACAGCGGTTCTTACAATATTTACAGTCGATATTACTGATAACATTACTAGGAAAAAATAGGCTGAACTGTCCTCTAACAATATTTCGAGAGTGTACATGCGGAGCCACACGTGAAAATAACGTAGTCGAATGTTCATTGTATAGTACAGGGAAAATATTTAAAAAATCGGCAAAACCTCGGAAAAAATATGGACGTCTTGAAAATTTTATATTCCGTTCAGAATTGAGTGCTTTCTACTACATATTCAAAATCGCCAAAAATCGGCGTTAGGGTTTTGAGTTATTTTAGGGAGTAGATTTAACAGTTCCCATTCGAAATATGGAGTATCAATGCTGCCGAAATGTTATCCCCCTCCTCGAATAACTCAAAATCCTACAGTGCGACTCATGGCCCCTTTTCAACAATGATCGACACTTTTTGTGCCAAAATAGTATCAACGGGATAAAATGCGTCGGAATATAACGCGTTTGCATCCAATGTATTGACGGGTTTCATCCCCTCCATTTTTAGCTGCCATTTTTTACCCCCCCCCCCTCCAATGACTCAAAAGCCCCGCGTGCGATTTTTGTTGATTTTGAATATGTAGTAGAGCACTCAATTCTGAACAGAATTCCAAATTTTCAGGACGTCCATATTTTTTCCGAGGTCGAAATCTATTTTTCTTGTACTATTAGGCGCGGTAAAATACGGATAGTACTGTGTGAGTACGTAATAGGGACTGCAAAAAGTACTTTGCTGAGGACTCGCGGTTTATACACTCACTATCAAGGACCATGACCTTAGAAAAAGCTCTACTCCAGTAAAGTGGAAAAGCAAGATGCTGGCTCAAAATAATCTGAACACCGTATGTCGTGAGAACCAGTTTGTAGAATTTTTTTGCTGCTACTTACTTCATTTTGCTTGGAACGGGTGCAGTTGGGAGTTCCACATTTGAAATCTCGAAATATTGTGAGAGGACATTTCAACTCATTTTTTCCTAGTAATGTTATCAGTAATATCGACTGGAAATATTGTGAAAACCACTGTTGAACTGAGCAATAAAAACTGCCTATTTCTTTGCCTGGCATTCTCCTAAAAAAAAAGAACTATCGCAATTTCGGCTTCATAAATGGAATAAGGTGATGCGAGAATATGGGAAACGACAACAAACGCGCCAATTTTTCATGTTCTTGTAGGTGAAAACAATTTTTTCTTTTCACCCTAGTCGAATATTCAAATTTTTTGACAGTAAAAATTGATAGCGACAAGGCGGCTGATGCTGTTAAGGTTTATGATAAGAGTCATACGTTTTCTCTTCATTAGGAATAATGATATTGAGAAGTGGTTTCGCAGGAGCTCCAGCACTTTCAAATTTGACGTATCTAAATAGGGGGCAAAACAAGGGAAAAAATGTCGAAAAAATTGAAAAATTAATAATTTAAAACTGTAAACTAGCTGATAGTTAGTTGTTAGTTATTAAACTAGTAACATCTTCTGTTAGCTACATAATCCCGATTGTGAATTAATTGATATCCTTTACAGACTAGAAAACCTTATGATCATTAAGCATAAATTACGATATAAATTACTAGTGTGTCACGTCGCCATTTACTGGATGCTCATTTAGACAGTCATTTAGGACCTCAATGATCATTAACGAGGAGTAACCATAATCGCCGAATAATCGCCGGTGGTCGTGTATCATCGCCGTGATTTTTTAATACCATTGGCCAGCGTTTCTGCAATGAATCGCGATATCTATGATCAAGTCTGTCATTTCAGTACGCCATTCAGAGTGTCAGACACGTATTTCTGTAATGGAGGAACTGGATTTTGTGTCTTGCTTCTTGCAACAACATTTCTTATACCAAATTATGAGATAATGCCCGTAACGTGCACGTATAAGCACGTACAAAAAATTGAAAACTCCCCGTTTTACATAAAAAATGACCACCTATTCGCGGAATTTGGATGATACGAACATTGCAAACGTGCAGCACGATATCGATTGGCGGCAGTTTATTTTTGGGCAAAGTCGAATTTATTGATAAGGAGAAGGTTTCCGTGAGTATCCGTGACACAGGGAGACATATAACGCCCGTATCGTGCTCGTAGGTAAAAGCACATACGAAAAATTGGAAAATCTTCTCGCTTTGCATAAGAAATGACCGTCTGTTCGGGAAAGTTGGATGATACGAACATTGCGAACTTGTAGCTGGATATTGGTTGGCGGCACTCTATTTTTGGCAAAGTCAAATTTATTGATAAGGGAATAGGTTTTTCCGTAAATATGTGAGATAGGTAGGTACCTATATATAAGTATTCATTTCCATAAATACTTTTCTTATTCCATACCAATCGCAAAAGCAGTTGAAAAAATTGCGAATGACCACACGATAGATACGAACATAGTGAACTATAACATACATATGTCAGTTGCCTTGCCACTTGCTAGCCGCGCACATAAACTAGGGCCGCGGAAAATTAAAAGTTGGTTAGACTACTTAGACTATGGGACTATGCGATTTTGATCAGGTTATTGACTAAATCATCAGTCTCTTATTCTTCTTTTCTTCCAATTCTTTGGACTTCAAACAAATTCAACATATCTTTTGGCAACAAATGAAGATAGTATGGTGTGGTGTGATCATTGCAAGCATTGATAAAATAATTATTGCTTTCTTGATTAAATGGAATCTAAGCTGAATACCACCTCACACCTCACCGAAAATATGAAACTATTATTATAATTTTAGATAATAAGGGCAATAATAGCCCAATACTTCGGACCATTTGACAATTTGACATTGACATTTTAGGAGAAAAATGATCGCCACGTTTATTTATTTTATGCTACGGCGCTAGCTCATCGGCTTATTACGATTTGTAGTGTGTCACCCCCAAATTCGCAATCGTCATTCGACGTTTATGATCATTAAGTGTAGCGTCATTTAAGATCATTGAGTGTAATGATCATTCATGTGCAGTCTGTCTAGGATATAAGGGATGAAATGGAGTCACCAGATGCAACTTACCAAATGCAGTTTGATGCAGTCAGGAATGTTCCTGAAAGAAGCGTCAAGTTTTCTTTATTGTAAATTAATTTATTAAGTAAACTGAGTATTCAATTTTTTATCATAAATTTGTTACTAACCCACAAAGTTGAAGACAATCATAACATTGTTGCAAACTTTTGGTTTGTCCTTGATGAATTTTGTTGACCAATTACCATTACCATTAACTTTTTTTTTGTAGCAATTTAGATGTTGCCTCGAATGTACTAACCATCATCAAACAATTAATCACCATGGAGGCCTGTCTCAGTTTTATGACGAAGAATTCAGAAGAAAAACTGAACGCCAAAGAATCCAAAGAACTGATGATCACGATAACCAAACTAAAAAACCAGCTGGACAGAGTCGAAAATGTCTCTCAAGTGCTGCTCCAGAAGAGTAAAGAGGTAATTTCTGTCCACTATAAATGATCCTGATGTTAGGTACCTAAAATTACCGCTCAACTGCAGCGCCGAATTCAGGGGGGGGGGGGGTCTAAGGGGGTCTGTAGATCCGAGGCGCAAGCTTTTTAAGCAATTCAGGGGCGCAAAATCTCATTCCACAAAGCATTTCAAGAAGGTTAACAGTTTTTACGTTGAAATTTGGATGTTGGCTCACTTCGCTATCAGACCGTACGCTTTTGTTGAAAAGTGTTTTATTGAATTCATCGAGGGGTAAAGGCGGAAAATTCATAATTTCATGATCCGCAAAATCAGCAAAATTTCATAATCCGGCGCTGCTCAACTGTACTTTTCAACATAATCATAACCAATCGATTTTGTCGCCTTCTACAGGGTGTTTCAGGGATGATAGCAAAAAATTCAACTGTTAGTAGATCTCGTCAAAATGCGATGAAAACCTATATACTATTTTACAAAGTTCGGCCTTATGACGAAGATACAGCCCTTGAAAGTTCACTTTTTTCGGATTTAAAAAATTCGTAGCTTGGGAACGTTTCAACAAAATTAGCTTAAATTTAGCATACGCTGGTTTATCAATATTATTCATCAACCTGCTAAATCTCCAACCAATCCAACCAGTAGTGTGGAAATTATGAGGGGTCACCTTAAGTCAACTTTTCTTTGGATGCTTCTAAATAATTGACCCTCGTAACTCCTACGCCACTAGCTGGATTCTTTCAAAATTTGGCAGGTCGGTAGATAGTTTCGACAAACCAGTCTATGGTAAATTTAAGTTAATTTCATCGAATCGTTCCTGAGTTACAAATTTTTGAAATCCGAAAAAAGTGAACTTCAAAGAGCTGTATGATAATATTCCACAAAACGCTAAATTAACAATATCTGCAGGCCTGCCAATGTGCAGTGCGTGGAGGGAGACAGCATCGCGATAAAATGTCGACATGCTCTTTTATCAATGGAATATTCACAGTCAAAATGCAAGCAAATTAATGGCAACATTTGATTGGTCATGGATGGATGAACGGGATGGGATGGTCTTGAAAATTGTTTCGCGGTTTTTTATAACCATGGAAATCTTTGATTTTAGTGGGACGCCACCGTAAAGCCAGCGGATTTGATACAGAAACAACCAAAAAAGTTCCCCTGGGCCTTCGTTCTGATTTCAGCAAGCGCTACATCCCTTTGTGCATATTACTTTTATAAATCCAAGCTCACTTAAAAGATAAGATAATATTATTTAGAAAATTTACATACCACATAAGAAAGAATACTGCCTGATTTAACACTTGTTTAAAAATATGTTTATTGTTTATAAATAAGTTATACAAAATTGTTTTTTTTTTCTGTTCCATAATTCTACACAATATCTTGCAAAACAACGATCTCTACATATTTTAAAGCTATAAACCTTTTGTTCAAAAAATTTTGTATCCTGTATACCATGGTATACACAGCAGAATATAATTCAATTCGATAACGTAGTAATAAATAATCTTAGTTTAAACAATTAAGTTCATCACCATCAACAAAAATTGAAAAAAAAATACGAGAGAGAAATAAAAAGACAAAATAAAATTTAAAAAATCTAAAAGCAAGTAGTGGTGTTCGTGTGGAAATTGCTTCGATTTAGTGCTGGATTGGAATCAGTGTTTCGCCGGCCGCGATGGCCGGAAGCGGGGCCTCGACCGTCAAGACGCCGTCTTTGCTCAGCGAGCTCTTGATGTGCTCCGGGTTGGTGCCCTTGGGCAAGAGGAACTCGCGGTTGTACTCCCGGTAGACGGATTTGGATTCTGTTTTTTCTTCGTGCTTGGCGTGTACCTGAAAATCAAAATAAACGTCTTTTAGTTCTATGCTCTGTTCTATCAAAGTATCCAACAGCCAAAGATTAAAATTAGAGATCAGGATAAACGCTTGCTAATTAACCAACAGAGCTTCGTATCGCACAAAAGACAATCGAGTGGTGTTTTTGATTTGCAAGCAGGAGCTGCTGGGGGTAGGTTAGTCACTAGACAAAGAAAGTAGATACGTACACCAGTCACGGCTTAGTTGGATCTATCATCTTGTTCTAATGTTCTAGTCCATGGAGCATGAAATCCTCAAATCGAAAACAACTAGGCTTTATAAATTGGTGCAAAACGGATCCTACACGGTCTCGGCTATAATGCCAAAAGTCCCCTCCGATCCCGTGTGAGCTTCCCTATTTTCCTGGATTTTTCTTCCACGATTATTTGTCGTGCTCATCTATAAAACCCAGCGTATTAGGCGGTCGGGGTTTTATAGATTATGCACAAAAAATAATCGTGAAAGAAAAGCCCTGAAAAAACAGGGAAGCTCACACGGGATCGGAGGGGACTAAACAATTGAAGTATCTGAGCTAGAACCCAAATAATGGCAGATTAAGTTAGACAACTTTTTTAACAAATCAGCTGCAACGTTTCTGAAGATTTCAGCTTCGTGCCTGGGTTGCTCAAGTGCGCGTTTACTTTGCCTCGAATTCCAAATTGGACTCGTTATAGAAAAAACGGTCTTATTGGTTGGCTACCTATGGTCGGGCTATGGCTATGGCTATTGGCCAGCAAGGAAGGACCAATAAGAACGTTCACCTCAGCGCTGTAAATTTGAAATTCGTGCCGAGCTGAGCTCTGCTATAGCCTACAAGCTTACGACGTGGTTGCGCATCTTCAAAATAGTCAATCCGGTTTTTTTTTGCTTTTTTTTCCCCTAGAAAACTTACGAGCAATTTGTTGTCGACTGTTTTGACGACGATTTCTTCAGGGGCGTACTGGCTGACGTCGAATCTGAGTTTGAGGCTCTTTTCGTTGCCGTCCTGCTGGATTAGGGGCGAGTTCAGGTCGTCGTACCATGTTCTGACGTCGCTGCTTGGTCTTGCGAGGTCCATGCCGGAGTTGTGTGATTGGGTCGTTGTGCTAAAAATCAAATAACATAATTTGTTAATTCAAGTTGGTAAATTCAACAATATTCTGCTAAATTTGCTACGAAATCATGTAAAGTGGAGTTTTTTTTTTGCAGATGATTGTACTTCGAGTTTTTTTTTTGTAAAAAGGACTGACCATTTGCGTCTTTGATAAAATCAAGGTTGGAAGGTTATTGTATCGTATATCCAACAAGCATTTTCTGAATTTTTTTGCAATTTCGTATAGGAAATTTTTGTTTCGATATGAAATGGCGATTTTGGATTTTCTGACTATAATTTCATTTGTTTGTCATAATCATAATAACTGATTTTTTGACAATTTGCTTTCGGAAATGACCTAACACTATGATATATTTGTATCCAGACTAAAAAACTACATCGATTGCAGTTGCAAAATATACAGGGGGTGTCTCAAACAATTTTTTTTGCGACACCCTGTATATTATAGGTTGTAAAGAAGAAACTATTTCCAATTTTGAAATCTACAGAAAAAACTGTTCAAGAAAAGTTTTCTCTTCAAATTATTATTCAAATGGGAAACCTCCAGTAGTGGGGAGAATTCTTGTGTGATCACCCTGTGCTAAGAATAAAAATATAAATAGCTGACGAATAAATGAATCACTCTCACTAACTTTACGTTTTGTTCAGTTTCACAAATTTACGTGAAGTTGGTAGTAGTTGCTGCTGCCAAGGAAGAAAAAAGGAAATCAGGAAGAAGAATGCAAATTCAAGAACGATCTGGATAATTTTAAAAATTCCGAGTCGGAGGAAAGTTTTTGAGGACCACTACCATGTCCAAGTCTTCAGGAAGAAAAAAAAGAAGACTAAGGGCTTGAGGTTTGTGAAGTTTTTTCATAACATTATATGTAGTGAAATTTTATATTCTGCAGGTGAAAAACTGCACCCACGAGTTCAACGACGCCAACATTACTTGGTTGTTCAACATTTGGGCTTGAAAGGTGAGTGTTTACAAGCTATGGTTTTGTTTCCTTTGTTTTCTCAAATTATCATCTCAAAAACGGTTCAACGCAAATGGACTAAGCCCCAAGAAACTACAGTAATATCGCTCTTTGGAGCTGAAAGAACAGTTTTGACTGAAAAAGAAAGATGAATCGTCAACAGCATAGCGGTTTGTTGACGGATATTTTCTATCTAAAACCAAAATGTTCTCACACAAACACGACAGCATTCCCGAAACACACGAAAAATCTTGCAGGTTTCAAGTGCAATCTTTCCGCCACCCTGCTCCATTGTTCAGTAAACTTCAACTGACCAGACCTCACTCACTGACAGTGAGTTACTTGAGCACCATTTTTTTACCAAAAGTGACAAAACTTTGCAGTTCCAAAATTTTAGCTACGCCAATCAGAAAGGACCGGCAAAACAATCGCAATACCTATGCTGCTGTGGGGTTTCGTCTTTAGCTTGAAAGAAATTTCACTATTACATCGCTTCTCAAATTTCTGCTGCGTTCACTCTGGAAACGCGAAATTTCACTTTTTAGTGGATTGAAACCGAAAGGAGAGGGAAGCATAATAATGGGCATCTGGAGGGTCAGAGGGAAAATTTTCTCACTGATCACCATTCTTGCTCTTTCCAGTATTGTTCGGTGAGAGTAAATTTGCACTTCTCCCAAGACATCAGGAGGCGAATTTGCCGCCATATCAACGCTAACTCATGAACCTTGGGAATTTTTTGACTAAGTCAAAATAACGTACGTTCATAGTTGCCATGGCATATGCGTCGTTTGATTGGCTGTAACGTAGCAACTGCGAGTTTTACGAAGGGTCATTAATTTACGAATCCTGCAAACACTATTATAGTTATGGGCGTTGGACGTTGGTGCATATGACTGGGGATTTTTTTTTGGTAACAGATTATGGATGTCATTTATTTGTGTTGGGGTACTTAGTGTTTTCTAAAAATATCCCATCCAACTGTGCTTATGATTATTGCGAATATGTATAAGAGTAGGTGTAAGTATCCACAAAATTTAATCTGCAAAAAATCCACAACACATGTCCCGAAAATCTACGGTTCTAAACTACCAGACTACAACAACTACTGACGGAAGCAAGACTTATGTAAGCATCTTACAAAACACAACACGTACATATATCATCTAATTAAAGCATATAAAACATTTTAATTACAATCAAGTGTCGCGCCGATCCAAGTTAAAGGTCAGCCGTTTTCTATAGATTTTTTTTTCAAATTTTATCAATTACATTCGAAGCAATTAATCATCGAGCATCTCCATAGATCTTGCTCCCACATTGTATTAATGCAAAAACAAAAGACTGTAATACAAACCTTGACGATTTTGATTTGTTTCCTCCAGAAACAGACTCATATTCGTACGACATGCAAAGATTAAAAGCAAATTGTTAGACTTGGTTATATTGTTCGGAAGCTTGCAACAAAACTACATTATGTACATAATTACACAAGTTTGTTTCCTCTTCACATCACCAATTATTATTTTTTTGTCAAAAGCTTCAAGCAGAAAATCAGACAATCGGTACGCCCCTCTGGATAAAGCGTGGGCGTACCTTGCATTACAAGTTGTATAATATGCTAATCCCTGCGGGTGTATAATGCAATGTAAAACGAACTTCTATTTTTGTAGCGTGACATCATCCGAATGTTACGTATGCACTCTTTAAATGGACACAGTCGTCAGGCGCCTCGTTTTTTGTTGGGGGAGAAGAGCAGATATACCTATTGTTTTAATAAACGCCATCTATGGGGGAGGGTGCTGACAAACAAAGTGCTTTCCGTACAACAATTCAATTGATTCAAATGGAGGCAGATAGCCAAAGTATTTTAAGCATACCGGCATAAAGTTTTAGATGACATTGACCACAATAGGTTGGCACCTCTGAGTTGTTTCTATCTGAGCGGAAATTTCCAGATGCTACCTAAATTTTTTGGGTAGATATACCTAGCTATGCATCAGCGAGATGCAAGGCGTATCAGCCTTGGGATGACTCAACACGAATTTTCTTTATTGTAAAATTTTGTTTTTCACGCTCAAATATTAACTTGGTACTGCGCACAATAACAACAACAACAATTTTCTTTACTCTAGACTTGCGTCGGTACGGTACCTAGGGTATGTGAAGCGTGAAAAAAAAAACTGTTGCCCCGGAAAAATACCGATAGATGATGCACTGCAGTACACATACACACAATCATCAAGGCATTCCGTAGAATGTTGTGTATGACCTTTTTTGTACAAAACGTGTGTCCGTAATAGGTAGCCATAGGTAACTTCCTGTGTAAGCCCCGCGCGCGCTCTTCTCTGTCGGATGAATGAATGTAATGTACCATTGTTTAGCTTTTATTCATACTTGGCTGGGGCTATGGGATTATGTAGCCGGCGGATATATGGACGGTGGTATAATAAACGCGCGCGAAAGATAACCATCGAGACTTGGCATTCCTCTGATTTACCTCTTTGGAAGGTAAATAGTGCGTTGTGCACTCAATGGAACTAGTATATCAAGGCTGTAGCTGCTCAATAGGGAGGAGCTTATTCTTTGATCCTTTCATCATCATAATTATCGTTAAGTCAACTTGCGAATAGTAATGTAATTCAAGTTTTACTCCTCTTCTCCGTATACTACCATTTCCGCTTCTACTACCCACTATGACGTCGTGATCTAGCCCTTTGTGTCTCACGAGGTGACATATGCTAATATCTGTTCTTTCTCTTCTCCTAAATCTAATACTTCCATCAAATTCATCCAAATTCCTAGCACGAAATTTTCCAAACGTTTCAAATCATTCCCAGTCGCTTTTTCTGTCTTCCATGTTTCGCAGCCGTACGTGCTCCTTAGTACGTTATCTGGAGTCTCTTCAGAATTTAGCAAATTTCTTGATCTACCTCATTGAGAGCTTCTTGCATGGAAGATCCGCCCTTGCGTGCAGTACAATGGCTTCAAATCGCATCTCCACACGCACACGCTGCGTTCTGGGGTGCCTCAGGGCTCTGTCTTAGGGCCTCTACTCTTCAATATGTCAATGATCTGGTTTTTGGTCGGAGTGCTGAGTTTCTTATGTATGCAGACGATCTTGTAACATATCGACCAATAAACAGTAGGGAGATTGCCTCTACCTTTAATCTGTGCTAAATCAATTTTATTGCTTGGTGCAGCTCAAACTGACTAGATGCCAACATTACAAAATGTTCAATAATGTCATTTAATCGAAGATAGATGCTTTGATTATGGCTTGAACGGTGTCTCACTCGACGTCAGTCTATGCGGGATTTGGGAGTCATTTTAGATCCCAAGCTGAGCTTCAATCAATCTGTCAATCATTTTTGAAATATTCTCCTTGACTTCGTGTTGCTGTGTCTGCCAATTCTGGATCATCCTGTATGCAGACGCGCGATAGAAAATGTCAAGGTTTGCCGCCAGGGGCGTCATCTGGACGATATCATTTTCAAACAGTCAATTCCTACGGGATGAGGTTCTAGGTTTTATGAAAAAATGTTCCAATGTTCCCTTGAATTCTGATAGTTGAGACGTTGAAAATTTGATTACCAGAAGACAATGATGACTCAACACAATTCATTCTTGTCCTTCGGAAACTTATGAAGATTCATTGGAAATAACTTCGACTGATTCATCGAGATTAGAAAATCTACTACGACAATTTGCTCACATTATTTCTAAAATTGAAAATAATTTCTTGAGAATAGTAATAATGAAGTCCCTTAAACCTTCGAAGCTACTAAGAAATCCCTAGAGAATAACTTTCAGAGATTCCTTGAGATCTTGAAAACAAATATTAGAACTAAGTACAATAGTTCCTTCAACTATTTCGAGAAACTAGGGATTCCTTCTCAGTAATGAGACTTGAATCATTTGATTACTCTTCAATAAACAACATTTTTGGGAAACAAATGTTGAAAAGAAAACATCTGAGGTCTATACCAAGAGCCATATCCTCTGTCTCTTTTAATATTGACCTTGATGATACATTTTTGTTGGAAAATAAAAACTATTACTATTCTAGCATTCGCCCTGCACCCTTCAAGTTCTTGGAGAACGGAAGATTCCATTGAAAAATATTGCTCAGATTTGAAGGAATTGAACCGAATTCTCAATAAAATTTATGAGTCGCGTAAATCAAGGCAGAAAAATGGTACAATTATTATAATAATAATTTAATAATACCTCATTTTCCTCGCGCACGTTTTACATTTCTCTGTAACTTTATTACCTGGTTATACCGCTTTTATTATGTACTAATTATTTCAGTTGAATCATTAGACGATTTTACTAGAATTAATAGTGACTGAGTACTGGTCAGTTGAAGATGGCTTGAACGTTTCATAAAATAATAAGGGAGTCTTTCATAGTTGAGTGCGAATAAAGGCACCAATTATAAAAGGCGAGATAAAGGTCTTGAACGACCTGACCTGACATAATTAGTGAAGCAGCAAAATTTTCTACTCGATTCTGTAAAGAAAAATATTGAAAACTCTTATTCGGTCTGACCTGGTGGAGTTGAAACTGGAATTATCAGCAGCCCAGCCCACGGTCATGAACTATACAGACAAAAAAGCCAGATCGTGCCATGTCACGAGCCTTCCTACGTTTGGGCGGTGCAGGATTTAAATTGGAAAATTATCATACACGACCGGCCGACCATTTAACTACAGATTACGGGTCGTTACAATGTACACTTTCATAATTAAATGCAAAAAATGGCACCTGCACAAGTTTTTTTTGTTCTTTCAGTCTTCTTAATAAGTGAAGAAAGATCGACAATACCGAGGATAATACCAGGTTTCATTCGAAGTACCTATCAGATTCTAAATATTATCCTCAAAAGTCATCCTCGTGATAGAGCCATAAATTGTAAGTATTTCAGCTAAATTACGTACATCTGTTGGCAGACGTGCAGATCGCCTTGGTAACTGCTTAACACCTTATGGTCAACACACTTGAAATTCCGAGCAAATAACGGGTGTTCAATAACAACGGTTTGGAATCGACTCTGATCGTTGGTCGCATGACTGCTGAACGTAATTACTATGTCGAGATGAACCTGCGCACCTGTCAAAGCAAGAAAACGATTTTGACAGCTACAGGTGTATTACATATCTTGATCATTACCAACTCCAAACAATTCCTTGTATTAGTGAACGCCCGTTATATTTTTATCAAAAGCTATTATTATTAATACTGCATAATAGATATTGTTTTATCAATTCTAATGTCTTCTCAGAGGTGTCAATCGGATCAAGAAAATGTTAATGTCTGCTAGAAGCTATCGATTGAACGGCCAAGGCAACATTTTTTTAAGCTTCAATTACCAATTCATTAGATTTTGAATAATTATTAGATTTGAATTATTAGATCATATTGATATATTCGTAAATGTATAATAGATCGTTTATGATTGTTGCTATACGTTTTAGAAGCCGTCCGTTTCGTACTCCTCAAAGGCTCATCAGGACTGTCAACTGAATTACATAGGTGTTAAACATTCCTTTTACAAGCATTAACTTTACAGCTTCTCTTATCACACCATTACGGCTAATAAAGTGAATTTATGTTTGTTTTGTAATCGCTAACTATTGTTTTA
The DNA here is from genome assembly GCA_949128115.1 of Anaspis maculata. Taxonomy (NCBI): domain Eukaryota; kingdom Metazoa; phylum Arthropoda; class Insecta; order Coleoptera; family Scraptiidae; genus Anaspis; species Anaspis maculata. The sequence continues at coordinate 103,779,664 of OX421962.1, read as the reverse complement.
ATTAATGTACTTGCTATTTGCATTCTTTTCTTTTTATCAGGATTTCTTGAACTCAGAAAGCTTCATCATTTCAAATCCGTACCGCTCATTCAAGTTGTCAAGAGAGTTTCAATTTGAATCTATTGAAATTGTAATATTTACTATGTCCATAAGACACCAATCAAGTATTGATTTCAAAGCCACCCTGTATGTTTACTAAGCAACGTTCAAAAATAAACATGAGTACTATGGTGACCATATCGCTAAAATTATTTCTGTAAACATTGTCACTTTTTTCGTTAATTGATTTATGCAAGATTGAAGAGCGAGATGTGTTTTCAACCAATTAGAGCTTCGCGCTTAAAATTGCTGGAAACTAAACTAAAAACCAAAACTAAAAACTGGAAATTTTTGAAAATGGAAACTAGAACAACTAGAAAAATTGTTTGATTTTCTGCATTCGGCTGAAATTGTAGGATTAGTGATGTAAAGCTACCTCAACCTCAACTCAAGAAAAAATTAAAAACAGCACACACTCATTGGATTGTCATATCTACCTGGTGGAGGTTTTGAAAAAGTTACTCGACTCCCTATTCATCAGCTCCGACCTAAACTTGCTCATCTCCTCCTCCATTTTTCGCATTTCGGCGTCGAATCGCTCCCTGATGCTGCTGAATTCGGTGTCGATGACGCTGAAATCGCCCAGCTTGATTGGGATATCCCGTCCGGCCATTTTTTTGTCGATGTTTTTTTTTCGCACTAAACCACACGCGTCGAAAAACGATCGAATTTTCTTTTACGTGAAAAGCACGAGAGAGGAATGCACTGCGTTTGTGTCTGCGAAGACTGGTCTTCGAATACTGCTGAGCTGAACCGGGGAACTTTTGGTTTTAAATAGAACGCACGATGTAGGGGGACTTGCGCGCAACACGGCACCTTGTGCGAGCCAAAGAACTGTTTTGTGTAGGTATAACACCTATGGGATGGGAGACTGATGCAGTGTGACTAAGGTTTTAATTGGAAATCTTCGGGTAACGCTTTTCAAACCTACACTACAACGGGGGAAACTGAGTCAGAGGGAAACGATGAGAAAATTCGATGCCCGTTTTGAAATGTGCGCAATTCCGGAAGTAGTTGCGCAAAAATGGCGGCAGCGCGCCTCTATCTGGGAACTACACAATCAATACCGGTGGCGCGTTATTTGTTGACATTCGCACACACACACGGTGGCTCTTCGCTGCTTTACGCATCGCTTTCACCTTACCCTTACGCTACCGACCACCTTAATCGATAGCTTTGCACCAGTTTTGTTTGTTGCTTTGTTCAAAGGCGTCCTTGTCTCTGTCTTCGACATAATTAGGTTAGAAATCTCGAATGCATGTCGATTTCATTTGACCAGTACACAGTGTCACCAACAGTTTTCAGCCCACAAATTACTAAATTCGAGCTTTGATTCGTCCGTGTCTTGTCATCCTACTCATAAACTGAACGTAGTAGCGACTTCATGTTGTTTGCACTTGATCAGGTACACTCTACACATACGAAAGAGGAAGAGCAAATAAAATCATTGACATTTCCTTTTCCTGAACAAAAATCTGTTGTGGGCGACACAATAATTTCCAGGCGGTATCCAGCAATTTAGGAACCTATAATGATTTCGAAAGAAGCTTCCCTTTAGAAAAGGAGGTCTATTTGAAAAATTGAAAGAAAAACACCCATCACGTTGAGAAAGCATTCCGGAAGAGAAACTTTGCGTACCTATACAACCACATCAAACAGCAATGTGGCTCAAGTAGTCGCAGGCGGCTACAGAAACTCAATCTGGTTTTATTTGCCAACCTTCCCAGAAACCACCTCTCCCAGAAACCACCCTTCATCCACCTTCACAACGGAGGATTACCTTTTCAATTTCCATTAGACCATCGAAGTGGTAATCAAGACATTGCTACGACCATGGATCAAACACGATCAACACCGTCCTAGCCTGATCACCTAGCAGCGTTTTAAATTAATCACCCTGTAGAAAAACTACCGAAATGAGCCTGATAGAGTGACCATGGGACTGACGATAATACCAATTGTTACTGATGCTGTATTTGATCCACCCTGTACGAGTAGTAATACGCTTGTAACTAAAGGTGGGTTCAGTCAGCTTGGTTTTAGTTTTAGTCGTAGTCGTTGTCGTAAATTTGAAAGTAGAAAGCACGCGTCATATGCGCGGCGTTCATACAGAGTTTTAGTTTTAATTTTAGTCGTAAAAGAATTCCGAACTTTGTCGTAAGATGCCGACTTGCAGGTTGCGTAATTACCGGTATTAGGTACGAGCATGGATGGTGATGGTAATGGGTTGTATGTATCAATAAAAAAATAGCATAAGCATTTGCTTCGATTTCAGAGGAGTTGTACTCCTCATAAATGTAAGCAAATACTTATTTATGCTTATTTTTTTACGAGTTTTTATTAATACTGCCCATTATGAACACAGACCGTATGAAGATGAAAGTTCGCGCAGTATCATTCGAGCTCCTATTGGTCAATTCTTACGACTAAATCTTGCTGTATGAACGCTCTTCTCTGTTACGACAACGACTAAAACTAAAACAGCGACTAAATAAGCTGACTGAACGCACCTTAACGAAGTCGTGACGTGCCCCACTAAAGGTGCGTTCAGTCAGCTTGGTTTTAGTTTTAGTCGTAGTCGTTGTCGTAAATTTGAAAGTAGAAAGCACGCGTCATATGCGCGGCGTTCATACAGAGTTTTAGTTTTAATTTTAGTCGTAAGAATTTCGAACTTTATCGTATGATGCCGACTTGCAGGTTGCGTAATTACCGGTATAAGGTATGGGCACGGATGGTGATGGTAATGGGTTGTATGTATCAATAAAAAAATAGCATAAGCATTTGCTTCGATTTCAGAGGAGTTGTACTCCTCATAAATGTAAGCAAATACTTATTTATGCTTATTTTTTTACGAGTTTTTATATTAATACTACCCATTATGAACACGGACCGTATGAAGATGAAGGTTCGCGCAGTATCATTCGAGCTCCTATTGGTCAATTCTTACGACTAAATCTTGCTGTATGAACGCTCTTCTCTGTTACGACAACGACTAAAACTAAAACAGCGACTAAATAAGCTGACTGAACGCACCTTTAGGTGCACCCTTTCAGGTGATCACGGGGGAGGGTAGCATCCGTAGAGCTCGGAGAGGTCAAACTCTTTTATGGGGCTGTTTGTCCGGTAAGCTATGCATTTCTGCCAAATTAAGGCGAACCGAACGGCCATTTACGGACAAAAAATACATGGTCTGAAACAAATAATATCAAAGATATGGGCGTTCAAAATTAAACTTCAAAACATCGATTATTCGTCTCAACCGATTTTGTTCAAATTTGAACCAGAGCTTACTGAAATAAGTCGGCATCTGAGAATAATAATGTGTTTTATAAAAATTTCATATTTTTGAATGCTACGTTCAATTAAGATTTTCAATTACAATTAATTAATTTTGATTATTAAGTATGGTAACAAAAATTAACAAAATACCTCACAAGGCCAAAAATTGGATACATCAGTTTATAAAAAAAGGACTCCATCAGTACGTAGTTGGTCGATAGAAGAATAAGTCGACTTGCATAATTTTATTTTTCCCCAAAACGCTTCTTACGAGAGATACGGCCGTTCAAGTTCAAGTTCCTTTTTTTGCAATAACTCTTAGATCATTGAAGCGATTTCGACCAAATTTGCTCAAGTACTTATGAAAAAGATTCCCATCACTTGACGCAAACAACTTTTGCTAAAATTGTCAAGTGGCGTCAAGTTCACTTTTTCCGCCCCATTTTCTACGCCACTGGATATTTTTGACAAAAGTTGTTTGCGTCAAGTGATGGGAATCTTGAATCTATAGTCCGGTGGACTAGGGTTATAACTATGCATTTTATGACTACGGAACAATTTTTTGCAGGCATGTTCAGAAAGCCTTCATCTATCATTTGAGAAGTGCTGCCAAGCCATTTTTCAATGTGGGGGGTCAAGGGGGCCCTTTTTTGACAACTGAAATCGTTTTTGGGAGATAAAATCCGTAAGAAAGATTCTAAATAGAAAATTCCAACGGATTATTGAAAAGCAACTTGAAAGGTCACTTATGTGTGATAAAAACTATTACAGGGTGAACAGGTTCCGAAAAAAATGACTTCCCGTCAACATGCAATAAATTGAAGAAAAAATTGCGCCAAAGACCTTTAGTTTCGTCATTGAAAGATGCCGATTGGCATATTTGCTGATCATACCCACCTGAACTGGTTGAAAACTGTACTCAACTGCGTCAATGGTGCCGGAGCTATATACAGGGTGGAAGAGGAAAATATTTTTGTTCTTATTTATTCCAAAAGCAAAGATAGATAAAGTGAACAAAATTGAGGAATTGATGTTTCATTCAATGCATATGAAGCTTTAAGAAACCGTTTTGAAATATCTTGAAGCGTTCTTGAAATATTTTTGAAAAACTGGAGAATCATCAGAATTTTACTTTCTGTTTTGATTTCGTATTTTCCATTATACAGATGTATATCCTCAAGTTATGCAACAAACTTCACAATATATACACAAATATACAATGAAATATGGTTGAAACTAAACAGCACTATCATCGGCATCAATCATGTATGCGTTGTATACAGGATGTGAGAAAAAAATTGTTGTTTTTTTTTGCTGTATATAAAAAAACAAGCAAAAAACGCGTGGATTACACATCCACGTCAGTAATTTACCTTATCAGGTGTCTTGGCTTGGTTTGTTACCCCGGAAATTTCTCACCTCCCTAATTTTTCACTTTTTATGTCTTGATTTTTCTATAACAGTAAAGAAAACAACCATTTTTTCTTACACCCTGTATATTACGCATTGACGCATACATGATTGATACCGGTAAGTGATGTGGCTGTTTAGTTTTCACCCTAATTCGTTGTTAAATTGTAGTATATACCTCTATATAATGGAAAATACGAAATCAAAGTAGAAAGTAAAATATTTATGATATTCTTCAGTTTTTTCAAAATATTTCAAGAACGCTTCAAGATATTTTAAAACGGTTTGTTGTGTCTTCACACGCATTGAATGAAGCATCAATTCCTAAATTTCGATCACTTTATCTATCTTGGTTTTTGGAATAAATAATAACAGAAATATTTTTCTCTTCCACCCTGTATATAGCTCCGGCACCAATGACGCAGTTGGGTACGGTTCTCAACCAGTTCAGGTGCGTATGATCAACAAATATGCCAATCGGCATTTTTCAATGACGAAAGTAAAGGTCTTTGGCGCAATTTTTTGAAACCCCCCACACATTGAAAAATTGCTTGGCAGCACTTCTCAAATGATAGAAAAAGGGTTCCTGAACATGCCTGCAAAAAATTGTTCCGTAGTCATGAAATGCATAGTTTGGGCAATATTTGGCGCTAGTCCACCGGACTACTATTTCATAAGTACTTGTAGCAAATTTGGTCAAAATCGCCTTAATGATCTGGGAAATATTACAAAAAAAAAGATTTTTAAAACTGAACTTTGAACAACTGTACAGAGTGATCACGCGAGATGGGACCCCCCCCCAACTGAACGCTGGATATTATTCTAATAAGATGGCTGTGATTACAGCACTAAATACCCAAAAAACACTAAAACTGATTTTTAGGCTACAGATTAACGAAACATTGGATTTGAATGGAAACAAGTATCACTTCTGAAATTTAGAAATGGAGAAGTTTCCAGGAAAAAAAAATTCGGCGCTTGAAAGTGGATTTTTGAAATGTTATTCGAAGTTTCAAACCCAAAATGTGTCGAAAATTAAGCTTCTAATCAAAATTTTGCGGAAGTAATTTTTTTTCCAAATTGAACGTAGCATTCAAAAATATAAAATTTTTATAGAACACATTATTATTCTCAGATGCCGACTTATTTCAGTAAGCTCTGGTTCAAATTTGAACAAAATCGGTTGAGACGAAAAATCGATTTTTAGAAGTTCAATTTTGAACGCCTATATCTCTGTTATTTGTTTCAGACATATTTTTTTTTTCAAGTCCACTTCTTTTGAAGTTTCCCATCATTTCCCGAAATGACACGATTTAAATTTGAAACACCCTGTAGATATGGTTTCAGCCTTATGGCAGCTTTACAGAACTTCGTATGTCGCCGGCGACAGTGTCGCTGGCCAATATGATTCGATCTGGCTGTATCCCCCTACCTCCCCCCATATCATTCTCGCGACACGAGTTTTTGTCGTCGTGTCGTTCAAATTATTCAACTACAGTTAGTGTCGTCAGATTTTAACGAAGGAGTGGGGGACTGTCGCCGGCGACATACGAAGTTCTGTAAAGCCGCAACAATATGTGCAAGTTTTTTTTTGTCGTCTGTCACTTTTGGGAATGTCGTAGGTACTATTCGCTTCTATACGCTCGCTACCACTTCGCATTCAATACTAAATCTGTGGGTGCGATCCATGGTGCTCGTATAGCTCCGACTAATTATCTTGAATGTTTCATGGGTCCTTCAACAAATTCCACAGGGAGCCGACATACGATTTCCAGACGATTCCCGAAAAATCATACACCTTTCGCGTGCTTCCCGTGTGTTCTGGTATGTCGGCACCTCCGCCAATTAGGCTGATGTTTTTTTATTGAGCGTTGAAGTCTCCCCATGTATTCCAATGCCAAGCCTTCGCGTATATTTTGGACATGTCCAGAGCTCTGCACTTGTACACTGCGACCTAATGGAGGAGTCTAGAAAGATCGCGTGTTCTCCAGAATTGCCGCTCGTGTAACAATGACAAATAGGTCCCTTCGTTTCGGTTTTTTTGAGTGCGCATGTCTGGCGCGAATTTCATAGTTTCGTACACTGATATTGAAAATTAACACTAAAAAATATTGCAGTGCACCTAAAATTCCACAAATAATTTGGTTGAATGTTAGATACCATTTTCTATATTCAAAGGAAATGTTTCATTGAAATTAGGTTCAATGATCATTTGTGGAAGTTCAGGAACAACGAAAATGGCAACAGCGCTCAAAACAACAAGACATCGTCGCCAACTGTCACTTGTGACAATTATGATCACGCTTCTCGTTTCTACCTGACCTACATTTCATTAGCTCATGTTTTGAGGAAAAGACAGAACCTGTTGAAAATGGCTGTACGCTGTACCGAGAAGGAAGTTCAAAGAAGCTACGAAGAGATGCATTTACGGTATGTGTAAAAGTGACAGCCAGGAACCAGTTGTTGGTCAGGCGGCTAGACAGAGCATGCAGCGTTGCCATTCAACTGACAGGTGTACGAAAGTTTTCAAAATTTGGAGCCTTCAAGCATGCGCACCTGCCCAAACGAAGTAGCCTATTTCAACTCAATCGGATTAAAGGTTCGACAGTTAGCCTATTAGCCAAGTTTGACTTTCTACTGGTTTTTCATGAATAGTCATTGAACGGGTTGAGGGATCTCGCCTAATTTGACAGAGATTGGTTTTGAAAAACTATCTGATCGAAACTCGATTTTTATTAAAATCCAATCAGTGGTACCAAAATTTCAAAATACGGAAAGGGATCAACTCGACTATCGATAACCCACTTCTTGAGCCATATTGAACAGACCATTACTCGGTCGCTCTAGTCACTCAGTTACTACAGTGATAGAGTTACAAACAAGCCAAGTGAAGGAGCTACCCGACAAAAGGCGCTTTCGATTTTAGGATCTCATTCTCCAGAGGGTAGAACATATTATTGAGACAGTAGATTCAACTGGGCCGTGGTTGGTATACGTATCTACCTTTTCTTTCTAGTGCCTTAGGTACTCCGAGCAGATCCTGCTTGCAAGCAAAAACGCTCCAAGCTATCTAGGTATAGAAAGATCACGTAAGAATTCTCCCCCACCACTTCGATCCAATATTGTCGCGGGAACAAAAATGGCGGCCTAAAGATGGGTGTATATGGAATAATGTTATTTTCACTAGTACCTACTACTTGTTGATACATTTTTCTTTAGTTGTAAAGTTGTAATAAATATAGATAATACTGAACAGTTGTCGTTTATCAAAAAAATTATTGTGCTAAACTCAAGATTTGACTGGGTAATGTCAGAAACAAGCGAATCTCTACAGTGGTACCTTGGCACCCCATCATGCGCAAGCGCGGGCGAGAAGCTGACAAGAGGCGCTTTCGTTGTGCCGACTGGAGCTGCTCAGGGTGGATCACCAGACAAAGAAAGTAGATCCAGCTGGGCCATGATAGGCGTATGTATCTTCTTTTTCTATCTAGTGATCTATCCGGAGCAGCTCCTGGCGCGAAACAAAAGCGGCTAAGAAGCGCGGAAATGCGCAATGCGCTTTTTGCTACGTCAGGCATATTTGCAACGTGGCTTTGGTTGTGGACCAGCCGTACTTACGCCAAGATTCTTGAGACACGGTCACCGTTGGGCATGGAGCCGGTTCCGTCTATGGTTCCGTCCAAGGTTCCGTCTGAGGTCCTGTCCAAGAATCTGTGTGAAGTTCTATACAGCATTCCTTTCGTCTTCTTCGAAGACGAAGTTTGGAGTCCCATCCTCGAGGACCAGGCAATCGTCGTCGGAAAGAGATGGAGGGCTCAAGGACTGAGGGAGGGAACGGGGAGGCAAAGAATTCAAAGATGTCAGCGACAATCTGTTATTATGTCAAAAATCTTGTAATAGATTGACACTTTCTTTCAGATTCTTGACACTGGCAGATTCTGTGCTGGCAGTTTATCAGACCGGGTGCGTTCGTTTACGCAGTGGATGTACCAGTTTTTGCAGAGTATCAGGGTAGAATTCCAAAAGGTGTATTCCGGTAACCGTTCATGGCACAGCAATGGCTGTGGCAGCATTTTGTTCAAAATTTAACGCTCTTCCATTTTGACTATAAGACATTTTCGTCGTAGAATCACCGTTCAAGAGTTATCCAAGAAAAACGTTTGACATTCACGATTACAAATCGGGCCTCATAGGGCCCCATAAAAAATTTCCTAGGCCAAGAATTTCCGAGAATTTGGATATGTTGTTTCTCATGATGCATAAGACCCGTAACCAAAAATTCAGCCTGTAACCAATTTATTCCAGGTTTAGGCGATTTTCGATCTATGTATGATGACTGGGCTATTAGGGAAACCCCTAGGAGGATAGACGCCGTCCAACCTGAAGGACAGAAATTTAAAAAATCTCCGCTGTACACTCTCTAGCCTGTTGATGTGGATCTTCTATAAGGGGCTCTTAATAATAGAAGCATACTCAAGCTTCGACCTGACAAACGTGCAGCACAGTAGACGAATCGTTCGAGTTTCGGATGACAAAACCCAAACTTCTGAACGCCGTTTTGACGACATCATTTATATGCATTCTGAAGGAAAGCTCCCGGTCAAAACACACACCAAAATCTCCAACGCTGCTAGGCCTAGAGAGAAAGTACACCCAGGTTGTAATAATAGAGAGTTGGACTTCAGAATCCAAAATTAGCGAAATTGCTAAAAAAGCTGGCCCGAATTTGGAAGATGAACGGTTTATCGTGAAGAAAATCGAGAGAGAGGTCTCTATTATGTGTCACTTGACCTCTCTTCAACATTTTAGAGCATGTTATAACGCTGCTTAGGGGGTTATTGTGAAGCAGAAGAATATATGTCAAAGATCTGCCTTCTCAAAATGAGTACTGTACTTATATTGCTACCAGAGACAAGAAGACAAGCAAACAAGAATGCATTTTGTTTTCTTGTCTATGGGCCTACGGCCCACTCTATCACAACGAGTAGAACACCAGAAGTATGACTTCGCGTTACCTAGCAGCCCTCGCAGCAGCCTGTCAGAGGATGGATGCCATATGTAACATGACGTCACAGTTGTAGCGTACAGTTAATCGTGAGCATGCGAATGTCAAAACATCGGTGTCCGTGGATTCAGTTCCTCTTTTTCAGCAACAAATCACCTAGTAGATGATTAATAATCAATCATTGGTTTAAAAAATTGAAATTCAATTCTTTGAAATTTAACTTCTCTGAAATTTCCAAGAAGTTTCAGAAATTCTCACACGGTTCACGCGGGCATTCTGCATTTCGGAGCATACAAGCGACTTCCTGATTTCATCTAAAGTCCGATCAAGTTTGCCGTATTTCGAGTGACCCAAGAGATGACAAATATTGGGGTCGGTTATCAGCAAGAGTCCAATCAAAATCGTTGCTGTCTAGTTACCGACGTTGTTATGTCGTCCCTTGCCAGGCAAAGCAACGTAAGCGACATTCAAGCAACTTCACAGGAGAGACAGGATATCGTGTTGATAGCAAATTGCCCACGAAAGAGTAATTTTAATTTTGCATGTTTCATGTTATGCTATGTATAATGAGATATATTTCAGTGCTTGTGATGGTTTACTTATTCGACGCGGCTCACTGGACCTTTCCAACAAGATCAAAAACTCATTCTCGCCAAAATGGCGCTTACGTTGCTTTGCCTGGCAAGGGACGATGTGTCACTTCATAGATTGGGTGCTCAAAACGCGACAAACTGGACCCGACTATAGAGGTGATCCATAATAAGACCAGAAGAATTGAACCTTATATCAAAAAAGATAGTGTTACTACGGAACTGAAATACGTTTTTTACTCGTGGACGAAATTTGTAAGTTATGGTTCTTGAAACTTGAAGGAGATTTAAAAAAAATAGATGAAAATTTGGCTTTCTTCCTTGATATACGTAGTGTTTTATTTTTTTTGTTTAATTATAAATTATAAATCACCCTGTAGTTTAATCAAAACACGAATCACTCTTTCAAAATAATTCCAAATGTGAAAACAAACTAAATATACCAATTAATGGACACGACACAATAAAACAAAGACTGAGGTGTTTTTCTATTTTAAACCCATCTGTACTTTCGACTGTCATTTCATTGCCAGGTAATGGGGCGCTACACAGTTAACATTCCAAGTATAATAGCCGGATCATGGATCTAGCCAACGAGATAAAAAGTTACGGCAAAGCATACAAACATCTAAAAAAAAAAACAGCAAGTTGCTCTTTGGGAAGTGGAAACTCTTCTCGAAATACAGCTGCACATTTCTTACTGTCACAACTCACAACTATGTTCACTTCTTTTATTTCAACTATGCAGACACATACCATCTCCAATTTTAACCGCCGGGTACCTACCTACATCATAATAAAACAAAGCCTTGTACGTAGGTACGTGCTATTCCACTTCATCAAGTTCCTGCAGACTTGCTCGAGCAGTTTTGCCGTGTGCTCTAGCAGCACATTAATAATCAAGTTTACACTCTATTATGTCGTTTTTTTCGTTCTTCACTTCTTCAGTCCAACTTGCTTGGCCATATTTGAATCCTTAGAAGCGAGAATTTAGAACGGAAATCGCAAACAATATCCTCCTAGCTATAAGCACGCCATCAAGATTCATTGGTGCATGGTTACAGCACACCCCATTTATCAGCCACACTTCCACCTTATCAGATCATATTGAGACCACCCCCGGTGTATGGTTGATGAAGTCCATTTGCGTTACGTTATAATCCAATAAAGGCGGTCATGGAGAGCTTCACTTCTCAACCCCTCGCCTTTTTTCGTGGATCTGCCGTGAATTTGTCTAACAAGATTTGTTTTATTTCCAGGACTGCGAACACGGCGAGGGAGTTGACATTTCCTAACTTTCCCAATGAGAGAAGAGAACCTTTCACATTTGAGCTCTCTGGGTCTTCGCGCGTGGTTCTTCACCAGAGCTAAAGGGAGTAACGACTTCGAGGTCGCTCTTATAACAGGTCTGCCGTGCGATTTCAAACGCAATTCTTGTGGAACTTTATTGTAGCATGTACCTGTTGATATCGATTTCGTATAAATGTATGTAGGTACGTGCCACACAGCGTACAATAATTCTCAAGGGTTTATCAATAATTCAGCCGGGCGAACCCAATTGCGCTTATATGGAAATGGAATCTCTGGTCGGATTTTGTGGCGTATAAATCAATAATGGTTGGCTTTTTATGCTCCGAAAACCAGATTTATCGGGGTCACCACCACCATCATCCAGCCATCCGAAGATAAAAGTATAGCAATCGATAGATTAACTGTAAACTCCAAACAATGGAGATGCAGATGACAACTCTAATAAAACGGTACCGCTTCGAAAGGTGTGCGGATCTCGCGTGGTTGCATTTTTGCACAGTCATGAGAAATACGAGCCAAAGTGGTATCACCGCGGTGGTATCAAGACAAATTACTTTGGAATTCCTCACTGGCTTTTATTAAGATATTATTATTAATAGGTAATTTTATACTCTGCCCGGTGAATAAATGAATAAGTAATTATAACGGAAGATGTGCATGCCAGGAACCAGGAAAAATCGTCCTGTTCATCCTGTTTATCGTTTACCGTAAAGACTGACCATTTCCTCGTTGAAATGCCCATGTGCCTTGTGGAATTTATTCCTCCAGTTCTATTATTATGCAACTCGCTTTGGCGCCAGACGACGCTTCGTTTTCTCAGGATGTAAGTTTTCAATACAACGAGGTATTTAAATCACGTCTTATAATACCGAATGAAACGGCGACAATATCAACATTTAACTTACGAAGGGCAGGTACAAAGGATAATTATGATCAGGTGGCCACAGGTGAATAATTTTCTAACAAAAGTAAGTTTTTTGAATGAAAAAATCAGATCGATTTGAAGTTTCATAATTAATAATAAATTGAGTGTGAAACTACCCCAATTCTTTTGGTTATACGCCAGAATGGGTAGACAACTCAATCAATATATCTAAATTTGATTCAATTTATTTGAATTAAATCACTTCTCCCGCTTTTAAAACCGCCTGGCCGATGATCATCTAGTATTAGGACGCCATCCTCTGTTGTGCTTCCTTCTTGTGGTTCGAGGATAGAGCTCTTGAGAGTGTTGAGATCGACTTAACCACGAGTTTGGACACAATAAGACACAGAAATTAGTTTTAACATAAAATCAATGTATCGACTTCTGGATGCATATCAAAGTGGCTAAATAAAGGCTCGTTCCTATACCTAACCGTTCAACGACCTAACCCTTCCTCAACGCTGTTAACAAGGATAGCTCGGTTTTCTAAATTGTTCGCTAAGAGATGAGTTTCCCCTAATAATTTATTCAAAGCCGCCACACATTAAAACTCCTACGAACACCTGATTGATTCTACACCTTGACCAACATTTGATCATTCAAACTTTGTTTGGGTAGAATGGTTCGAAATTAACACTTATATGCCGACAGAGGCGTATCTACGGGGGGGCAAGTGGGGCACGTGCCATGGGCGCACTTTAATCCTCAGGGCGCAAATGAGAGGAAAAGATAGAAATGTGGAAAAATGAAGAAAAAAATTGGAAAAACGAATCAAAGACCAAGCTCTTTGAACTTCATATAATTATATACAGGATGTCTCAAAACTCACGCCCCAGAGAAAATGAAGAAAAACTAGATAGCAGTCAGATGTGTAATACCGAGGAGAAAAAATCTACCTCAAATGGTATTCGAGAAAAGACAAAGTTAAGTTAACCAATCACAGACCTGTACATTTGAGGTATGTTACCTCAATTTCAAGTTGCTAGGTTCAAGTATCTCAATCTGGCAGTGGCACAGTTACAGTGAGCCAAACATTTATTGCAAAATGACAGGCAGTTGGTATTACTTTCAAAACTTGGCAACTGGGTTAAATTTTGCAAATTTACTTCGAATTGACCCTCCGGGATTGGTGGATTCAAAAAACTCATGACTCCTTTATGCAAGCAGCAATACATTTTTTCCTTTCGTTTCCTGGGAACCTATTGTCGTCGGCACCATGTCAGTGTTCTCTGGAGCGCGAGTTTTGAGACACCCTGGATAATGTAGATATTTGAACTATTGGGCGCAATTCGTGTGAGCAATAATTTACAAGCGAAATGGGAACAGAGAAAGAGGGAAAACTAAAACCAATACATTCAAACAGACGATCAACTTTCGACTTTTTCATCTGATCTAGGTATACAGGGTGGTGAAAATTTCGATGCTCACCATTGGTATCTTGGAAACGGTAAGAGATACGAGGTCGGTTAAATTAAAAAAAAGTTGCGCATTTTTGTGGCGATTGAGAATCTGAAAAGAAACTTAGAATATTTTGATTGGTTTACGATTTATCACGAAAAAACTGAAAATTTTGATTTCAGAAATTATTTTTTATCTTTCCAACCATTCAAGCTATTTCGATCAAACTTGGTAGTTTTATGTTTTTGATCATTCCGAGTCGATCAACGTTGGCAGAAATTTTCCAGGCCTTCTAGATGTCAAATTATGATACTCAACTTTTGTTTTTCTTATAGCCGCCATATTGGATTTTTGCACTAATGAATAGAAAAAAAAATTAGCTTTCCGAATTAGTAACCAACATGTTCTTTTTATGACATTTTTAGCGTCAAATTTTGAAATTTTCTTAAATTATTGACAAAATCGGGAATGCTTTGAAAAACAATTGAAATATTATCAATAGCAACAACAGAAAAAAGACAGATTGTGTTCAATTGACGTATCTAAGGGCCCGATACCAAGTTGCAGGCGCGAAGTTTGTGACGGCGTAACTCGCCAAATACAGCGCGGTCTGATTGGTTGGTATCCGCCGTTGCTATGATAACGGCACTTAGGTACGGCGGTCTCAGCCCCAACTTGGTATCGAGCCGTAACTTCTTAATCGTGTTTTGTGCTTGTTTGTACCGAGAGCTCATAAATTAAATGAGTCAAGGGTGCCTGTGAATTCAAAAACGTCTGTCGAAACTAGGGTAGTCCTTACTCCTTTTCTAATAAATTTGTTAAACTTTAACAAGAACGATATGCTAGTTCCGACAGACGTTTTTGAACTCACAGACACCCTTGACCCATTCAATTTATGAACTACCGGCACAAACAAGCAGAAAACACGATCAAGAAGTTAGATACGTCAATTGCACACCATCTGTCACTTTTTTGTTGTTGCTATTGATAATATTTCAATTGTTTTTCAAAGCATTCCCGATTTTGTCAATAATTTACGAAAATTTCAAAATTTGACGCTTAAAATGTCATAAAAATAACATGTTGGTTACTAATTCGGAAAGCTAATTTTTTTCTCTATCTATTTGTGCAAAAATCCAATATGGCGGCCATAAGAAAAACAAAAGTTGACTATCATAATTTGACATCTAGACGGCCTGGAAAATTTCTGCCAACGTTGATCGACTCGGAGTGATCAAAAACATAAAACTACTAAGTTTGATTGAAATAGCTTGAATGGTTGAAAAGATAGAAAGTAATTTCTGAAATCAAAATTTTCAGTTTTTTCGTGATAAATCGTAAACCAATCAAAATATTCAAAGTTTCTTTTCAGATTCTCAATCGCCACAAAAATGCGCAACTTTTTTCTAATTTAACCGACCTCGTATCTCTTACCGTTTCCAAGATACCAATGGTGAGCATCGAAATTTTCACCACCCTGTATAGCCCAGGCGCCAGGGAGCAAAAATCAGCTCAATAAGGAAATAATTGTTTCCTGGCTGGAAACTAGCTTAAAACGATCTGTGTGGCTTAGGTTTTGACATACTAATTTCCCCCCTTTCAGAAATGTCGGCGTCATGTCCCCATCATCAACAAGAAGTGCACCAGCGTGGTTTTTGCCAAATATCTTTATTTTAGGCCATCTGACCGCAAAAGATGTAAGGAGTCATTTGGAAACCAATGAAATTCCCTACAGAATACTTTTTGAATGACCTTTCTACGATCTATGGTTTTTGAGATAGAGCTTCTGGACGCGAGAGGCATTGTCGTAAAAGCTCCATGGCCACTTGACTCAAAAAACTAAAATGTCCATGTGACAAAAAAATTTCAAAATAAGATTTCTCGAGAATCCTTCATGCTATAGTTGCGGTGATGGTCTTAAACTCTTTCTCTTGAACCGTTGATTACGAATACAGAAAAGTCAAAAACGTCACATTGTACATATACAGGGTGGACTGAGGGAATCAAATCAGATCAGAGAAATTTTACATATTTCTTCGATTTAGCCTATATGCGACACTCTAAGCACCTAACACGAGTCCAATATCAATCTGGATTTGCTCTATAGGCTCCACTTAATACACTTAAGAAGTGGTCAGCTCACAGCTTTACTGTAAAATGTTTTGAATGCCCTCTGAATTCATCAAAATATTGAAAATTCAGTACCAAGGAATGTATATAACAGTATATTATATACCAAGGGACCAAAGTGAATTTTTGATTTAGGGATTTGGGCCCAAAGGGCCCTCGAGCAACAAACTTCACCCAAGGGATCAAAAATTTACTTTGGTTCCTTGGTATATAATATACTGTTACATACATTTCTTGCTACTGTAAATTTTGATGATTTCAGAGGGCCTTCAAAACATTTTACAGGAAGGCTGTGAGCTGACCACTTCTTGAGTGTATCAAGTGAAGCTTACAGAGCAATGCATATTGATATTGGACTCGTGATAAGTGCTTAGAGTTTCGCATAGGCTATATCGAAGAAATATGTCAAATTTTTCTGTTCTGATTTGATTCCCGTAGTACACCCTGTATATGTACAATGTGACGTTTTTGACTTTTCAATATTCGTAATCTACGGTTCAAGTGGAAGAGTTTAAGACCATCACCGCAACTATAGCATGAAGAATTCTAGAGTAATCTCATTTTGAATTTTTTTTTGTCACATCGACATTTTAGTTTTTTTAGTCAAGTGACCATAGAGCTTTCACGACAATGACTCTCGCTCCCCGAAGCTCTATCTCAAAGACCATAGGTCGCAGAGAATTGATTGAAAAACCAAACTGTAGGGAATTTCATAGGCTTCAAAATGACTCCTTACATCTTTTGCTGTCAGATGACCCAAAATCAAGATATTCGGCGAAAATCACGCTGGTGCACTTCTTGTTGATGATGGCGACATGACGCCGATATTTCCGAAAGGGGGGAAACTAGTATGTCAAAACCTAAGCTACACAGATCGTTTTAAGCTAGTTTCCAGCCAGGAAACAATTATTTCCTTATTGTTTTCCCTGGCGCCTGGGCTAATAACCTATAACAGGGACCCTATTTTCGGATCCAGGGAACAGTTCATCAGGTGATGTTGCCTAGGTGATGATAGCCTAGTGACAGCCCTGGTTGCCTAGCAACTTTACATGGGAACGGATCACACGTGGGGGCCCTATTTGTCGTTGGCCCACCTGAATTCTGAAAAACTGCCTGAGGCGAATTTCCCAGGGTTTCTAATTCAGGGGCGCAATTTTCATATTTTGTCCTGGGCGCAATTTACCCTAGATACGCCACTGTATGCCGATCAGCTTTCAAATTCAGCACTAGAACGGTAATTTTTGCACGCGCCAAGTTGGCAATTCTGCGATATTTGGGAATACTCAAATTTGTAATGTTGGATCAATATTTCCCCAGATGACCTTGAATTCGTATTATCAATCGAGTACACCGCTGTTGCAAGATTGTATATGAACGCTCAAGGTCTTGATTTTGATAGACTTTCTCCAGTTTAAATGGGCGACTGGTGAACAGTTTTTTTGAATAAAATAGTGAATCATAATATACCATCATATCATATACTAGGTTGAGAAAACTGTTCTTATGTATGGTCAGAAATGAAGGCCTAGTGTCTAAAACCTAGAACGGCTCGGCACTCTGTCACTCACCTGCCATTCTGACAAGATAACAGTCATAACAGCCAAGGCAACACTGTAGCGGAATATGATGCAAGGAGACGCCAGAATTGGCATTTCATGTCAAAATTTTCTAACCTCATTGGACTTTGCCACAAAAGTCCGTTTTCACGTGACTTGGTCTGTCAGCGTCCGTTACACCCTAGGGAACATGGCCAACCGTGTTTTAATTTCTACTGAATTTAAAACGTGATCGGCATATATGTTAGTGTTAGAGTTATAGTTAGGGTCAGGACCAACTTCTAGACACTGTAAAAGAAGTGATTGGTCTTTGCGAGCGAATGGGAACTTTTCAATCTTTTTCTTTTTTTTCCCGTGTTCCCTACAATCTATGTTCGTAGGCCTGGGCGTGCAGATGGCTTCTTTTATTATGGGCCTTTTTTCAAAGGCTGCGTCTTTTATATCTGGACTATTCTTTTTGCTTTGCTCTTTTTAGGCTATGGTCTCTTTTGCCCGTTTTGGAGAAGAATTTGTGGAAGTTGCCTTTGTGGAGGACTGAAATAACCTATTTTTCACCTTGAATTGCCTTTGAACTTTGAAAGGCGAATCGCGAACGCGAGTGTCTAAAACCGGAAATGTTGAAC
Source organism: Anaspis maculata (assembly GCA_949128115.1). Classification (NCBI taxonomy): domain Eukaryota; kingdom Metazoa; phylum Arthropoda; class Insecta; order Coleoptera; family Scraptiidae; genus Anaspis; species Anaspis maculata. Next base: position 103,761,338 of record OX421962.1, on the reverse strand, counting down.
CGAATTTGAACTTTCAAAAAACTTCGGAACCAATGGTGTACGCGAAACAATGACTAAAGTCAAGGTCCAAGACTTACATGTGAAGATTTTTTTGATTGCGTCCCGTACTGTTTTGTGTTTAGTGAACCCATCATTGATAAAATCCTACAAAGGTGCTCGCCGAAGAACCCACGCGAAAAGGCTTGGAAACTATGATTATTGTTCTCTATAAATAAATATCAGACTGCTAAAGTAACAAATTGAGCCGTAACACTTGATTACACAAATTTTTCAAATCGCGTCAAGTGTCCAGGTAATACGATCAGCTTCTTATAGATTTTTCATTTCACCAGCAGCCTACTTCTATTAACTTGAGGTAATGGTATAACAGAATTATTAGTTTCGCGAGAACAAACCAGATTTTCGTCTAGGTGAAATGTCCCTTGCAATGTCCAACAATTATTTGCACGGTGAAAAAATTTCCTTGTGTTGAAAAAATAAAAACCAAAACCGAACAAATCTGACCAGTGGGGTCAAAATGAAGCTTAGGTGGAATTGCTAGAAAAAGGTCTACTTTCCGGTCGTATTTTTGTTTGCACATTAAAAGAGTCTCTTACTTTCATTCACACATTAGGTAGGTACCTAATTATGATTTTCTGAAAAAAAGGAAAAAAGTAAAAACCGCATGTCGTGTCTCACGTTTCTCTGTTTTTCACTTTTATCCGTGAACGGCGCATCCTACGAAAAAAATGCAGGAGGTATAAAAGTTTCGGGTCTATTCAAGTGTGTAAACAAAAATACAAACGGATTGCAGACTTTTTTTCTGACAGTTTAATCGACCCCAACCCTAACTCCGCCGTCACTGACCAGATTTGTTTGAAATTTTGCATGAACATTAAATTTGCAATGTTGAGAAAGCTTCCTACACCAAATTTCTTCTCTTTGGCGGTTCCTGAGCAAATAATTCAAAACTCTGTTCCACCTCGTACCTTTGAGGGGCTGTAACTCCCTTAGGAAGCGATTTAAGAGAAAATGTCACTCCTACTTTTCGACTTTATTTCTTTGAGAGGAATCACCTCCCGAAATTTTTTGCAAGGTCACTGAAACCCCCTTTATACTGGGTATTTCAGCGATGATAGCAAAAAATTTAACCGAGTAGATCTCGTCAAAATATGACGAAAACCTATACACCATTTTGCAAAGTTCGGCCTAATGACGAAGATACAGCCCTTCAAAGTTTACTTGCTTCGAATTTCAAAAATAGGTAACTCAGGAACGTTTTGACAAATTCAGCTTTAATTTGGCATAAGCTGGTTAGTCAGAGTTATCTATCAAGTTGCAGGATTTTGAAAGAATCCAATCAGTGGCATATAGAAGTTATGAGGGGTCAGGTGTCACCTCCTTAAGCCAACTTTCTACCCACAGTTGATTTTTTTTGCTATCATCGCTGAAATACCCTGTATACGTCTGCTAAGTGGCATTTTGTATCATCTAATGCAAGGTCCGAAAAGTATTCAGCAGTTAGTGTCCGGACAACCTATCTTTTTCCAAATAGCTCATTTTAATCTTTTAATCCTTGTATCTCAGGAACCATCAATAGAAAGGAGATTCCGAAACATGCTATTTTTTTTTTGGTATCCAATTCTTGATGCTTTCGCTTCACTCAAAAAATCAAGCAAATGGCATGGTATGAAAAAATCGATTTTTGGAGATTCTTCGAGACATCAAGTAACAATTTCAAAGGTCGAGGAAAAGTATCATTTTAAAGTAAGCGACTTCTAGACAAATGTATGATACCGAGTGTTGAATTGGCCTTCCACACCATGTAAAACGCACTGAAATCCGCATATTTGCTGTCCACGTTACAGCCCCTGAACTGACACTATCGTTACGTAAAATCCGGAAATAAATTTTGCGTAATTTCCACTGCGTTTTGCAGAAGCTGTATCGCAGAGGCTATTATTGACCACAAAGTAATGAGTTCAAAACTGATCTCTTGGAAATTGAACAGGCTAACATTTGCTTCGCCGGTGTTTGTGTTCTAAAGGTAATAGTTTACAAGATATTCAGAGAAAAACGAAAATTTTCAAAGATGACGCTCTTTTATTGATCCTAAAAAAATCCAAGCCTTGGAATTTTCGGGAATTTCGGTATGTTATTCTACGTCAAATTCTGCATCGATCCACCACATTTCGTCAACTTCCGAATCTATTTCCGGTTTGGCCCGGTTTTTGCTTAATTTGACTGGACTACTAGTCTGGCTGTCTGTTTACGACAGACACAACGCTAATTAACCAAAGGTCCCAAGGGCTCGAATACTTTTTCTGTGAAAGATGCCCAACAAAGGACGAGGCTAAACTGTGACTCAGTGGCAGAGCAGACACCAGCAACTGTAGGCAAATTCTGAAGAAACGCGCAAGGGCTCTATCTGAGTTCCAATCCCAGCCTACGTTCAGGAATCTTGCTAAGACTCTCCGAAGCTAACGACACGACTCATCGATTCCAAGCATCCAGTCTCCGAAGCCCGGTCTCTGCAGCGGAAGAGCCAAGCTGCCCCGAGAAGAATCACGTCAAATATTCTTCTCTGCTATTAAAAGTCACAGGCTACTTTGATTTCATGATTATTTGTTGACGAAAATTGAAAACAGGTCGAGAAATTACGCCGTTTGATTTGAATCGAGATCGAGATGAAGAAAAGCGTCATACGCCACGCACCGCAATTTTTTTAAATCCATCTGTAGCGGAAATTTGTGAAATATACCTTTCAAAATTGGCTCGGACGACATTATGTGTCGTCGTGAATGATTGTTTTGGAAATCTCCCGTGACATTCCATAAACGCCCTGTTACGCTGTTATAACCTAGGCAATAGCCTGTAGCCGACAGGATTTTTCACATAACAGAGATCGCACATTACATACATATAGGCACCATCAGAAACAAAATCTATCAGGTCACTCGAATCACGGTTCCACTGGAAGGACTTTACCTATTATGTTTTGGCAAGAGCGGTGTATAGTAGTCAATTTGCAAAAATCAGCTCTAGTTTCCCAGCAGCTTGTGGTAGTAAATCTCAATCGGATGTTGGCACGAAAGATATGCGTGACTTGGAGCTTTGAATCGTACCTACTACAAGAAACCTATAGGCTCAATGGCAACAGTCATGTCCGTATAAGGAGATCCGAAACGTCAACGATGCCGACTTAGCGAACAAATCTAGAAAATACTTCATCAAAAGAGCAAACAAGATGCTAAACCCACACCTGTTCAAATAATTAATTCGACACACAATCTTATTCTTGCGCCGCAATTACGTTCACGTTGCGTGAATTTGTCGCGTCCCAAGGATTCATGCACCTTAAAAGCTCCTCTCTCCGATTATAAAAATTGCACTTTACGACCACCCAATAAAAAAAAATTTGGCTGCAAAACCTCATCATTGCCATCATTAGTCACGCGTATTTGTGTTACCTAGCCGCGAATATCGAAAGGGAACCAAACAGAATTGTTTTTTCTTGGTATTTTTAGATTGCAAACTGAGCAATTGGCTCGGTTTTGGCCAATTGTTTCGACGTCCAACGCAGAAGTGCAAGATACGTCATCGGGCTTTGAGCGTCGGGACAGGTGTGACCTCAGCAGAGGCGTTTTGTTAGGACAGGTCAGTGGTTTTTCTCGATCATTCTGTTTTGTAAATTCGCTTTCTTTGGTGTGACTCATGAAATACGCATCATAAAGGCAAAAGCCTACACTCTGCTTGGGTAGTGAATATCGATTTACCATTTCCAGTGCAAGACGCGGAGTGTTCCACAAACCCTTTAAGGACATTGCCCTGCCGAAGTAAAAGGATTCGAGAGAGAGGCGCACAGTCAGTGGGTGAATGAAAATTATAATTGGTTTCGAGACCGTATTTGGAACAGCTCCAAAATTTAGTGCCTGATAATCGAGAAAACGGGGTGACCATAATGCCTCTTTGCTTCAAGATTCAAGGTTTCTGTGGCTTTACACTAAAAGGTACCTACGACATTGGTTCTTCCACAAAAAAGGCCGCATTGTAAACACAAAAATCTCTTGAGTCTGTTCCTCTAGTTATAAAAAAAGCATGTTTAATTCTTAAGTATAGGCATTGTTCGAAAGGAACAGTTGTTGGTTGAATGCGCCGTCACGAATTTGGTCTACATCGTAATCAAGACCTTATCTTCACTCTTCATGTCGATTTCAGAACACATTGATTGGCACCACTATAATTTAGCTCCATAATTACTACAATTGCAATAGCAGAAAACCAATAGCACCTATCCTGTCTCGCTGAGGAACACGATTCGTAACGAAATACAAACCTTTCCCTCCTTTCTAGAAGAGGGCATAGCGTGTAGTACACTGCTCCAGTCGGGCGACAACTCAACTGCATCAACGCTCAGCGCGGCCGAAAGTCGGATGGGAGACGCCGGTAGGTAGAACCAGTGGGCGAGCGATGGACAAGTCTCATCTAATTCTAAGCCGGCTGGAACTCGTTCTTGGATGATCCGGGGCAAACCCCCCCATGCCTGCAACCGGCAGTACGGCAATGTGTAGATTTGAAATCCGACAGCGCAGTCTGGAAGACCGACAAAGTCAGGAACGTACCGGCGAAGGATGTGTCAATCGCAACCGCACCTGCGTGTCGGAGCTCAAAGACATACTCCGGGTCAACCGTGCGCTATCGGCTTCAAGGCTTAGATGGACCAACCATCAAACATCCAGGCACCACATTGTTGCTCGGTGAGTCCCGCTGGTCTGGGAGGGGTACAATAGGCCCAATAGTGAAGCCTACGTGCCAGGTGGAACTACGTTTCATCAACTCCCCCCAATAAATCCAAAATCCAGATCCCTCCTTCCTAAAAAGTTACATACGTACCTACCTTATTTTGGGCTACAATATTTCTGTTCACAATTCAAACTCAAAATTAGTTCTTGATTTAAATTTCGACACCACGGACGTTGACAAAAGGTGAACACACTCCAAGGCCTACGACGCTCATCGATTCCAGGCATCCTATTTCCGAGGCAAAGTCTCATCCCGGAGGAGGACAGGACTCATCGGTGATGGATCACGAATGGATCGAGGCGGGTTCATCTTCGAGTGCCACCCACCCCATGACAAAGCCGCAGCTCCTCTTTCAACGGAACACCAGCACAATGTGGGCAGGATTCAAGAACGCAGATGGCAGCGTCTCTACTCTTATTACTGTGCGTTTAGCAATCAACGGATTGGGACGCTGTTTTTCGAGTTACAGTGGGCTGTTGATATCGCATCACGGTGTGTGATTCAAGCTTGTCGATGGGACCCCATACAAATAATTTTGTTAGTATCGCTCAATTCTTCCGTGGAAATTGAATCGTTGGCGCCCTCTTTTCGACATCTCTCGACTCGAAGCCGCAGCCGGTCCGATACTGCTTGCATTCATAGATTATCCTCGTATTTTTGCTGCGAATTAGCTGTTCTGTGCTTCACGTTCCATTTTCAATTTCATTTCTATTTTATTTCTGCAGGTATCACACATTACCACTTTTTACTCTGGGTTCACACTTTCAAAAACGAGCAAGCAAGTAAACAATCACAAAATAGCCGTTGATAAATTAAATACAAAGTTTGTTAACACGTTTGCTGTGACAGCTCCATGAAGTTCGTAAAAATTGAAAGTGGCCGTTATGGCGGCTTTACAGAACTTTGTATGTCGCCGGCAACAGCGTCGCTGGCCAATAAGATTCGATCTGCCTGTACTCCCCTACCTCCCTCCATAATTCCCGCGACACGAGTCGTGTCGTTTAAATCATTCAACTACAGTGAAGTGGGGGATTGTCGCCGGCGACATACGAAGTTCGGTAAAACCGCCATTAGTGGCTTGAATTAATCTGGGTGACAGAAATGCCAACCTGCCGGAGTTATACTTGCCCAGTGGTTCTCAAACGTTCGTAGTGCGCCACATTTTTCTGAATAATTCAACTTTTCTGGCGGCACAGTTTGTGATGAAAAATGTATTTCCACTATCAAGAGGCCCATGATCACAACTCAAAATCATTGCATAAAATCTTTTGCCATTTCTTACTGATGGGTGATCTGGTACAGTGAGAGCATGGAATCACCTGCATCAAATTTTTTATTCCCATTTATTTTCATTTCCAAGAAAGTGACAAGGCGTTTTTTGAGGCATTTCTTCATTGTAATCATGTCTTGAAAGAATAAAAGACTGCGGATTCCTATGATGAATGTACTACGTGGAGACTCCTTCATTGCTACGTCACTTTTTCCGGAATTAGAAGAACTTTGATGTAAAGAAAAACTTTGATATAACGAGTGATCGAATACATTTCTCCTCAAGTCACCTATGATTCCTGAAAATCTGGCGAAAAAATGTGGCTACCGAGCAGATCGAGGCATGCATACTTTGAAGAGAAATTCAGTCGAAATTCCGCTCTTTCCATTCTCCACAAATCAAGACAGAAACCCTTTTTTCGCACCAACCGACACAGGAAAAACAAATCAACAGATCTCCGCGCTTATGGCATACAGGACCTCAAAAAAATTCTATATTTTTCCGATAAACATAGCTCCGTTTTTTTTATCTACATATTGTTACGAGCGGCGATCCCGTGCATTCTGGTTGGTAAACACGCGATCTTTCTAGATTCTTCCATCCATTAGGTCGCGGTGTAGATACAAGTGCGGAACTCTGGACATTTCCAGAAGTATACGCAATGGCTTGGCATTGGGAACCTTCAACGCTCGATCAAGACACATCTGTTCATTTTGGCGGAGGCGCCGGTTCTAGAGCACGGCAGAATTATACGGGTGATGTGCATGATTTTTCGGGAGTCGTCTGGAAACCGTATGTCGGGTCACTGTGGAAACCGCTGGAGAATGCGTGGAACATTCGAGATGAATTAGTCGGACCTATATAAGGCATCAATCGTCGCCTCACGAGCAGTTATGAATTGGAAGGCGAAGTGGTAGCGAGCGGATTAAAAACAAGTAGTAATCACAGCGATATTCCTAAGTAAATAATTGTTGGCGTTTATTCATTGTAGTACGCAGTAATAAACAGTGTGTGTTTTAAAACGATTGTCTCAATTAAATATATTCGAACCCGTACGCGAAATACGTAACAATATTAAGTTAAGAATATCCATTGTAACTTATCCTTCTTGCGTGAACACCCTGTATTGTACCAAAATCCAAAATAGTTATAATAATACGGATACTCGTTCGGATTCAATAAAATATCATTTTCTGCTATTGTGACTCAAGTAACATTTCATCTCATTTTGCTTTTAGACGATGAATCCCTGCAAAAAAAACACACACAAAAGTGATGATTGGGATTGCGACTGGAATCATCTAGCGTCACGATAATACTTCTTACGAAAAAGCGACCTTACACGTGACACCTGTGTAGAAATTCTGTGGGTACCGAAATTCCAAGTTGAAGAATCTCAAGGAAACCACAAATATGGTAATGTTTATGAAGTCTTTTTTTGCGTTTTATTTATTAATAATATGTGTAGGGTACCGTACTTACCTACATACTTAGCTAGCTAATGTGCTTTTTTCATGTACCTTCCGAGGTTTTTTATTTGTCTACGTAACTCTTTACAGAGATTTGCTGATCAAAAAGCATTGCACGAATCGAACACATAACCAGAGGATTGGCTTATATGGGGCCCTCCACATCTCACAGTCTGCTCATTCATCCTCGACTCCACGACACGACTTTCAAAGAATGGCCTGTTACGGAGGATGTGGGTGGAATTTGGCGACGCCTAAAAAACCAGTTCAATGACTTTGAGAACAGAGAAATATGTAGCCAAGAGTAAGTCGAAACTTGCATTTCTATCCACTTGAACTAATAATAATTATTATAATTATTATTCCGAATGCCATATCCTTGCACCTCGAAAAGGAAGCAAAGGTTTTTGTTGAAATTCCAAAGTGCATGTGGGTTTTGGCTTAGCAATCATCTCAAGTCACCTATTCAAATTAGAACCAATTAGACATAGCGAGTGTTTCTGGCTGTTTATGGCCATTCGACACATTATGTCACTTTCGTAGTCATACAAAAAAGTGCTGGATCATTGTCTCGATTTTCCAAGCCCATTTAGAAAAAGCTTATTCATTATTACTGTAGTAGACATAGATTGAAACTGTAAGACTGACAAGATATTGATTAGGTACATTGTCGCGATCTATTTTCGGGTTTCGTTAAACATTGTATGTAGGTGCTTATTCTTCAACTTGGAACATTTGACGTTGAATTATATATGTTCTAAAATTAGATTTACTACACTCAATATGCGTGAGTTACCTATACCTATAAGCCTAATCCATTTCTTTAGTCTTGGCGATAATGTGGGTGAACTTGTCGACGGTGACGTAGGTGAGGTCATGCCTACTCTACTAATCAGGTGTTCCCTTTTATGGGCATGCTTGTTAGGCGGCACACACAGCGCCGGAATTCTTGGGCGGCCCATTATGGAAAATTTCTGGATCCGGCCGTACATAGAAGAGGAAATGTGACTTTTCCGTTTCCTGAATCATGCTAATTGGGAATAAGCAGCATGGACTGCGCTGAGCTATTTATAAAAAAAAGTGTGTTGTTTGTGGTTGGCGGAGAAAAGCGAGAGTGCACAAATTCGAATTCCTTTTGATGTTCCGAAAACACGTAAACACGTTGATTTGGTTGTGAGAAACGTTTTTCGTCAGTTCGACCTAATCATGTTTCATATTTTACACGATACCTACTTAGTAGAGTACTTACCTATGATTATGAGTGATGGTGTATGATTTTTTGAATCAATATCCACGGGTTTCACCAAACAAAACTGATCAACGAATTAAATTTATCACTCTCATAGTCTAAGCAACTCTGGCCATGCTATTGGGTGGTGCATAGCAACTATCAGCGTGATAGATTTATTCCGCTCATAAAACTCTAGTGGAACCGGAGGTAGGTAAGACTTATTAAATGAAACTTAGTAGTAATAAACTGAATCAAAACAGGAAATCGGACTGGCTTGAAAATCTCATCGAATGATACGTTACGTAACGACGATACATCAACTTGAACATGCCATCCTTGTGGAATGTTGAAAAAGACAATCCATTAATGAAATCCTTTTAGGATACGGATATCGTATCGTGTCGTGGTAATTTCATCCGGTCCTGAAACCAGCAGCAGCTGTCTAGCGTCTCTGGGCTATTTCAGGCGTCCTGAATGTTGAACGAAAATAACCGCCAACTTCCAGACGTTACATATCTGATGACGCCCGAGATCGATATTTTGGCATGCCAGAACCAAATTATGATTTTCCACCCATCATCAGACAAATTTCAATCGGCATGCAACCCTCCTCAAATGGCATGCACAAGCCCAATTCGTTGCGCCTCGGTGCAAGAATGCATTAGAGCCGCCCACGCCAAAGATTAACTCTTTTGAATTACTATAATGGCTTCAAGAATAGCTGCGTTTAGGGCTTTTTAGTTTTCAAACAGAGCTAAAATTGGCCGTCTGGGTTCAAACTTCGTATAATTCAGGTATGAATCATGCCGTCGAAATTTTCGTCAAATCAGCGAGTAGCGAGTATGCCAATGACAACAGAGATCGGATCCAAAAATGTATAATGGGAAAAAATTTGGAGAATTTGCGCCAGTTCTCATAACGAAACGGTATGCTTTCGGATTGAAATATTTCTCTCGGTTCTCATACTGATGCGAAGAAGATGCACTCTCATGCTTATATTCTATGCGGGCCTCCAACTGACTTTGTAATTAAATATTTGCGGTGTGATGTTCCCATAGAGTGCACAAACGAAGCAAATCGTTTATGCGGTCCCCCTTCATTTGATCTAATCCCCCTTTGTAGAGTCGCAATAAAATTTTACGACTGAGATGCCATCTGCGCGGATATGGGCGGAATCGATCAACCCTGACACGCTCACTAGACTTCTCTCTTAATACTTTGTATGGAGGAGACCCCTCGATGTTTATTTTATGAATTGATCAGAAACCAGAGAAAATCCTTCGACAATAGGACACAGGGGTGAGTAAGTCATCTATCAATTGACTTTGATGAAGTTGGTGCTACTGCCGATGTGTGCTGTATGTGATTATAAAAAAGTCGTAATCATTGACCCGTGGGTTTTGTATCGATGTGGAGCTTTTAGAAGAAAATTCAAAGTCCATTTATAAGAATCAAGTACCCGCCCGCATATACGTCTATACCTATCAGGGTCGAAAGGATCTGGTTAGGAGTATTTGCCGTGACGGACGGACAGTCAGACAAGTGCAGCCAAAAGCCATACCCCCTTTGGGGGAACGGCGCAAAAATCAGCCGGTTGGGGGACCTATACAGGATGATTGAAAAGTGGACCAAAACAATATACCTACGGTATAATGGAATCTACAGGGTGGTTCAGGATCAATCTGATGAATTTGAATGATCAAAGAGCATGAAAAAACAATCAGAACAAACCCAGAAACCATATTATATAAAAAATGCATACGAACGGAGATATAGCCCGTCAAAGTTGAAGGTAAAACACTGATGGAACTCTTGACAAAAATATTGTTTGTCAAATGTGCTTGTTAGATGCTAAGGAAGTGCATTGTGAAAATCTGTGTATTAATAGAAATAGAATAGTTCATTTCTGTCGTGTTAATCAACCCAGGCAGCAAGCGAATATTCAATGAATATTAAAAACTTAATGTTCGCTGAATATTAAAAACGACAGATTTTTTTAGCTTCAATGAATATTAGTTGCAGTATTAAGTGAATATTTGTTTTAATGTTGGGTGAATATTAGTTTGAATATTGAGCCAATATTAGTCCTAATATTGGGTGAATAATCATTTAAATATTAAGTGAATAATAATTTTATTATTGGGTGAATACTAGTTTTACTATTTGATAAATATTAGTTTCAATATTGAGTCAATATCAGCTTTAATATTGGGTGAGTATTGGTTTCAAATAGCAGATGAATATTAGCTTTGAATTACATATGAATGTTTGATGAAGCAACAATAAAGCTGCAGACACACAGACACAATCATTTATTATTATTATCATCATTATTATTATAATACATCATATTGTAATTGTGGAATTGTACAATCTGTCAGTTAAACAATCAAATTCATTGTTTTTTGACACTATTTTGGCAGATGGTTCAAGAAATTGTACAAGAAATTGTGAAGTGTAATACAGCTATAAGGGAATGGTTATGGTAATCACCGTGCTTACTATCAAATTGCTATGGCGACGCAGCCAATAGGAAGGCCTGTTGCTCTAGCAATTTCATCGTAAGCACGGTGATTACAATAGCCATTCCCTTATAGAATCAGGCCGATTATGGCCATAAGCCTCAATCACTCCGATATTGTCTCCGGGATATTATCGTTGTTGTCGTTTTTCGTTTTTCTGAAACACAAAAAATGTATGACCAACTTTTACTATTATAGGTACTTACTGAATTTGGTACTATATAAAAAAAATACTTATAGCTTTCATAAGGCGACGGCGTTAGGCGAGCTTTGCTCTTATAGTGAGGTGCAAACTGATTTCTCTCTCAACAACATCCTCGCAGCCACATTTGGATGTGTTTGTCGAATGGAAACTGAAAATGATAGCTAAGTTATGTCTGAGCTCGAAATGAACAATTATTCTTCCTCGCCAAAAAGCACCTTGTACAAAATAGAATTTTTGGAGGTCAACTTCTTTTGGCACCTGTCGTGGAAAGGGTACAGCAAGCAGACTTGGGGGGTGAGTATAGCTTCTTCATCATATTTTGGACAATTCGTTCAAGCGAATCGCATTCCAGGAGACGTAGAATATCGAGTAGAATATTGACCTGAAGAACGAAGAGTAAATAAATATGAACAATAATAGGTTTTAGTACAATATGCATACCAGTTTCTTGAAGTCTTGTTTTTTGTAAGATAGTTTGAACTTCAGGAGTGTAAACATCGAACGATCTGATTATTATTCATGAACCATTTTCCTTATTACTTAAAGGCCCCTAGAAGCTGCAAAATACACCCAAATAAAAAAAATAAAGAAGGTACTTACTCTCGGAAGTACCCTAGCCAGATGTAGTGTGATGTGGTGATGTGGCTTTCGAAGTACTCGTATAAAATCCCATCTTCGTCTCTTCTCGCGGGATTTTGGAAAAGGTATAAATGATGTAGTAAAATATCCTTGTCATAAAAGCTTGTTGAAGCTTATCGAGCCATATGTGAATCTCTTATAGGTACCTGCCACTCTGACCGGAAGCAACAGACATTGATTTTTGGATAATTTGTCAAAATGATTTAATATATTGATTTCTTCGCCAATGGGTGCAAAATCTTCCGGGTCATTGATATTTTTGAAATAATCACTTCCAGTATTTTTAGACGAAGAAGATTTGGGCTCATCAACACCTACTGCATTTGCATTGTTCTGTATGCTTTCTTGCATATCGAACTTCCCGAACTTTTGCACCCACCACCATGCATTTCACCCAACGTATTTTATAACACTGGGTTCGATTCGAACGAACCCTCTGGCCTGCATCATCCACCAAAACACACACCATGGTCACCATGTGGTCCGCACATGCATAAGACTTGCCCAATATGCTTGCTAAACTTTCTGCACAATAGTGTATTGTAATAAATCTTCAACTCAACAGGTCACTATTTCGGTCTTTGGATGACTTCTCTGCCTATTCATATCAAAACGCAATATTATATCTTAGAGAAATTAAGTTTTACGTGTTGAAGAATAACGGTGAAACGAAACAAAATAATTTGCAGAACGGGCGTTGCATAGTAATCTGCAGAGATGCGCAGGTAGGTAGGTCCTACCGAGGTAGGTATATCCGTGTAGTAAATACCGGTGTAAAAACAAAAACAACAAAAACACCGAATCACGCAAATGTTTCAAAATTCGAGCAAGCTTTGATCCATTCACTTTAAACTTTTTTTTTCAATTTAAAGTTTATTGATCCATAATTTGACTTATGTATAAGAAATCACGTAAGAAATTGAATATTGGTTGTGAGAATTCATAATTATAGCAACATAATCATAACAAGAAACAAAGGGCCCTTGGTGCCTTGGTTCTTACTAAACTTCACAACTATAAGTACCTAATTGAATATCGTTCTCAAACTATCTCAAAGGAGAACCTCCGGTATGGGAAAAATTCTCGCGTGATCACCCTGTACCTATCAAAAAACACATACCTACTTATATAAATTTTTTTTTCAACTTAAAGAAAACGTATCGGCTCTAGAGGACACATTACGTCCTGACAGGTCTGACAATTACATAAATCCGAGATATTATCTGATATACCAAATTACGCACTGCAATAGATTGACTTCAAAAACTATTCATAATGAGTAGTAGGTACTGGTAGGAAAATTGATTAGGTAGGTACCTACCTACTTACATTTTTCATTATTTTTGTTATCAATAGGTATGTGAAACGTATCAATAAAATAGATCATTATAGGCAGATGTAGACTCTGCATGAGCTTGTCTTTAGCTTATGGAGTCTTTGACAAAATTAGCGGAGTCGAGTAAGTGGGTCGGCAGAATAGTGAATCATACAAGAGTAATCTGCATAGATGCGCAGGTAGGCAGATATACCTACCGAATCTCGGAGAAGTGGTGCAGAGCCGCTAATAGGTATACTTACACCTGTGCATAATGCCAGTGTATTTAAGCACAAAGTAGGGTGTTCGCGTAAAAACTTACAGTTGCCATAATTTCCGCAATTTTCAAGGTAGGTACAGATTTCAAATTTCACAGTATCAAAGTAGTAACGCGTATTTCTACATGTCTCTGTAGTTTGAGAAGAAACATCAAAGTCAAATGTGTTGCAATTTATTTAGATCAATAAAAAATCAAATTTCTCAAAAAAAGGTGAACTTTTTCCCCAATTTTTCACAGATGTATACCTAACAAGAATGACTTTTTTTCCCAGAAAAAATAATGAAAAACAGGGGTGCTATTTGAAAGAAATAAATTGGGGTTGCTAGGGGCGAAACGAATTGGTCCGCTCCGTTCTTACTTCGCCTACCGATGTCCCCCGCGTTACTAATTGACACTGTGAAACTTGAGATCTGTATCTTGAAAATTGTGGAGATTACCGCAATTAACTGTAAGTTTTCGCGCGGACACCCGGTATGTATGTAATGCAGCGTTTGAGTGTAATAGTCATATTACAATGGATTGAGGATGGAGTTATGAGTAAATTGGTGAAATAATAAGGCTTTGCGGAATCAATCGCAGTGGGCAGTGGGCTTATTCCTTGATAAAAATTCACCATTCAGGTCTAAACTCCCATCCCAAACATTCGATTATGAATATTCACTAGATATCAGTTTAGTTCCATCCTTAACATTCACCGAATATTCGTGTAAAACTCCATTTAAAACATTCAATAACAAGTATTCACTGAATATTTCTTTAAAATTTCATCCTAAACATTCAATAACGAGTATTCACTGAATATTCGTCTAAAATTCCATCCTAAACATTCAATAACGAATATACATTGAATATTCAACAAGTATTTCACCCTAAACATTCAATAACGAATATTCACTGAATATTCGTCTATAACTTCATGCTGAACATTCGATAACAAATATTCACCGAATAGTAAGCTAATATTCCACCCTGAACATTCAATAACAAATATTCATAGAATATTCGTCTAATATTCCACCCTAAACATTCGACAACGAATATTCACTGAATATTCAATCAATCTTGCGAAGTGAATGTTCAAATTCCAATATTATGTGAATATTCCGAGTATCAATTGAATATTAAGATAATATTTAATGTTGAATAAATATTCAAATAATATTCACTGAACATTACTTGCTACCTGGGAAGTTACCGATTCAAAATAAAATATGATAAATAATAAGAAGTTCGAAGTTCCGTGTTCTCAGTGTTTTTGAAATTTCATGCTCAAATAACTCCGAAACCACTGACTGATGAGAATTCAACAAATAAGTTTCTGCTTCTGAAATCAATGAGTATATAAAAAAAACTGATGACTTTCCAACAAAATCCAGTGCCGTCGAAAATATGGGGATAAAAAGGGGCAACCCCCAAAAAGCTACGCCACTGGGCCTTTTGCAGGAAATTTTCATTGGGTGATGGGCGGACACCGACGGACAACTATTCAAGATTCGCCGACACGAAATTTTAGCAGCTCGGTCTGATGGTTTGGAGATTATAAAAAAAACGATTTTTTTACCTTCAACCTCGCCTTCACCTGAACTGCTTGACAATTGAACTGCAACACCTAAAAATTAGGTGCGTTTTCGAATTGAGATGGCTCGCAAAATATTTGACGGATTCCAGAAATTCAGGCATGCTAGAAAAGATCATTTCTTTGACTATCGAGTGCTGGTATTTATGATACGTTTGATTGCTCAATTTGTCATATACAGGGTGCCAACGGAGAGCGTGCAGATATGGGCAATCTCTCACCTTGTACAACTTTCGAAAAAAATGTCCGAGATTTTTTCTATCCCCTGCTTTTGAAAAGCTGTGTTATTATGCCGAAACAGTTTTGGAATTGACCCTAACTGTTTTTTTTCAAAAAATTGTGCTCAATTTTCTGAAATATGCACTTTTTGATTAAGAAAAAGAAATAGAGACATTGTTTGTTTTCAGACGGCGTCCATATTGAATTTACTTACGAAGATTTTCATTTGAGCCTTCACATCCCCTAGAAACTACCCCTTTTGGGACACCGTCTCACAACAAGAAATGCAATGCTTCATTTAAAAGGCCTGAGAAAAGTACTCATCAATAATTGGATTGAAATAAGGATACTACGATAACCCTACACGTACAGCTCCCTAAAAACCACCCCTTGACTTTAAGGGACAGGGATAGGGTTGATATGATAAGACATGCAACACATGAAAATTCCAAAAAACGTCTTTTTCAACTTACCCTTTGCGTAGGTCATCCCAACAGCTACCCTCTCGAAAAAAGAACTACCCTTTAAAAAACCAGTACTTCCGCAATACCTCCTTTGTTGGAATTTTTTTAAAATCTGTCGCAATAGTTTGCCGCTACGATGATTTCATTCACATATCTACCCGAAACTACCCCTTCAAGTACCCCTTCAATATCACATAGCCTTTACCTCGATGCGTTATTTACGAGTTGGAAAGAACTTTTGCACACTAACCGTTTCATTGAAATGATGGTGTTTTCTACGATGATAGTACAAAACCTTTCCTGAAACTACCCCTAGAAATCACCTCTAGGAGACGGTGTCCCAAAAGGGGTAGTTTCTAGGGAATGTGGAGGCTCAATTGAAAATTTTCGTAAGCAAATTCAATATGGACGCCGTTTGAAAACAAACGTCTCTATTTCTTTTTCTTCATCAGAAAGTGCATATTTCAGAAAATTGAGCACAGTTTTTGGAAAAGAAAGTTAGGGTCAAAATTCCAAAACCGTTTCGGCATAATGATACAACCTTTCAAAATCAGGTGATAGAGAAATCTCTGACTTTTTTTTCGAAAGTTGTACAAGGCGAAAGAATGCCTATATCTGCACGCTCCCCGTTGGCACCCTGTATATGACAAACTGCAATCAAATTTATCATCAATACCAGCACTCGATAATCAAAAAAAATGATCTTTCCTCACATGTCTGAATTTCTGGAATCCGTCAAATATTTTTCGAGCTATCTAAATTTGAAAACGCACCTAATTTTTAGGTGTTGCAGTTCAATTGTCAAGCAGTTCAGATGGTTTTCGGGTTTGTTCTTGATTTTCAGATTTATCCTGGACCACCCTGTATACAGGTGTCCCGATTTCAATTTGAAAAAATAATTTTATAATTAAAATTGTCATGCTGACAGAACGCCACTAGTTACGACCCACATCATCACCTTTTCGCCGTGATGAAGATAAAATCGCGATTGTTGAAAAATTTCAATAATGCAATGTTTCTCAACATCTTTGTTTCTACTTTGGACTTTTGACGATTCAGGGCTCTAACCACAACAGTGTACCAAATTTGACGTCGGTTAAACATACGCTGTTAATTACTGCGAACTACTAAATACACGTCAATTAATATTCGCACTTGGATATATCGTTTTGGTCAACTTCGCCGATTAGTCGCTGTCGCTGTGAATTGAAATCTGGTGTCGGTCTGCACCATCACGTTTGCGTCCATCAGGTTTGCGTTTATTTTAGCAAGGTCTCGATCGTGGCACCTCTGCCCATCGTTCTAATGTGTCTTACTCGCGTATCGGGATCCACAGCTTGCTCGAACAATCCAACAATCACCGCGTTTGCTCTCAAATATACTGGAATCGCACTAGAGCAACCCGTCGTAACAATATATCCGTCGAAATTTATTTTGTTCTGCACGATCACAATACTTTCCTTTTCATGTTGGTGGGGGGCCGAGAAAGTAAAAGTAATAAATACAGTCAAACTTTGAAGGACTGTATCTTCGTTACTCAATTTTTGCAAGGCATGTTTTTAGGGCTAAGGACGGAGTCATATTGGTGAAATACGAGGGTCGTTTGATAAGTCTTTAGAATGGACATGAAGAAACATTTTTTTGGGTCAAAATTAGTTTTATTTCTCAACATAGTCTCATTTTAGCTCTATACACTTGGTCCAACCATGTTCAAGTCTTTTCATTCCTTCGCTATGGTATGATTTTTGAGACCCTTAAAATATCCGTTTTTGGCGTCGATTTCTTTATAATTCGATGTGAATTTCTTTCCACCGAGCCAAGTTTTCAGTATTGGAAGTGGGGAAAAGTCACATGGGGCTAAATCTAGAGAATACGATGGGTGGGGAACAAATTCGAAGTTGATTTCGTGTATTTTGGCCATTGCAACGGAATGTCCATTCAAGTGCGCTTTTGGTCGATTTTCAGCAATCGCGGCACCCATCGCGCCGATAGCTTCTTCTTTTGCAAATGTTCGTGCAGATGTTGAATACACGTTCAGTTGAGATGCCCACAGCTTTAGCAATCTCGCGCACCTTCACTTTACGGTCGTCTAACACAATACCATGGATTTTCTGGACCATTTCTGCTGTTGTGACCTTATTTGGCCTTCCAGATCGTGGTTCATCAGTCGGGCTCGTACGACCTCGGTTAAATTTTTTGTACCAATTGAAACAGTTGAGTTCGATGGAGCAGATTCCCCTGAAGTCCTCGTAAAGTCTTCAATCATTTGTAAAGACTTTGGGTCTTTCAAAAAATAGTATTTGATTACAAAGCGAATCTCATTTTTCTCCATTTTCGCAAAATACTAGGAGTCGTGTATCTCAAATGGGCCCCAAAGATGAACTATTTGACGTATATGTCTAAAATTTTATATTTAGGCAATCTAAGCTTGCTAGATTTCAGTAAAAATAGGAACTCCGCGCTAGTACCGCTATTTCAGTGTTATTCTAAGGATATGTCAAACGACCCTCGTAATCGTTGCAAAATCAATCCGTGTGGGTTGATTTCTTGACGGATTCTCACCATTTTGGTCTGTTCCGAAAGCTACAAGGATGTACTTTGGTTTGAGCCCATTGGCATTTCCAAAATACAAAAATATTTTCTTCAAATGTCAACTTTTTTTTTGGATTTCGGAAATGCCAATGGGCTCAAACCAAAGTACATCCTTGTAGCTTTCGAAACAGACCAAAATGGTGAGAATCCGTCAAGAAATCAACCCACACGGATTGATTTCGCAACGGTTATTTCACCAATATGACTCCGTCCTTAAAGACGGCATTTCCTAGTGTTTTTTCTTTAAGCGTAAGTTTCATAAGAACCAGTGGAGTAAGAGACTTGAAAAAAAGAAGAGTAATCTGAAATCTAGAATGAAAATTAATAAGTACTTAAAAATTTCAAAATTCGAAAAACCCGATTTTTTTTACAAATTTTTTATATTTTTTTTCAAAAAAAGTCCCTCATTCTCTTGCCAGTCCAGATTTGAATGACTGATTTTTTTGTTACATTTTTAGCTGCTCAGATTTGGCAGAAACTCACGCCACAAGAATCTATCTCTTTCTCTTTCGCTCTGCAGCTAATCCGCGGTCTGTTTCAGCCATTTTTTATGCTAGGAAATGCCGTCCTTAAGTCGAATTCATTTTGATGGTCTATCCACCGTTGAAATTGATACGGTTAAAGTCGGGTCGGGACACCTGTATATTACGAAGTCCACAATAGTAGTTGAGGTAATAAGGTCTTATGAGTATAATAACGCCCCGGTGTACTCTCCATAGAGCCTATGACCGTTATAAGTACTCTTAACGCCCGTCGTACCTTCAACTTTCCACGCCATATAGACCTTCTCATATAGGCAGTTCCCTTTACTCGCAGCTCGTGCGCAGGTCTTCCCATAGACTTATCTCACTGGTTCAATTGGCTGTTTAACCGGGAGCGCTTATCGATCGGGCTGGCTAGGGTTGGGGTTGGCGACGGCGCCAATATATAGGTGAACCTGCGCCCCGAGGATCCCAGGTAAACGAGAATGGTTATAGGTACTTATTGCACGGGCGGCACAACATAGGGAGTGATTTTTTTCTGCCAGGTCATCAGCTTCAAAATCAGCCTGCACAACTGAGATTTGGAACTCTGGTTATGTGGCTATGCGAGCTTTGAAACGGGCGTTGAAGCGGGCCTTTTGGAAAATAACGGCCCGTCGGCGTCGCGTCGTTAGGAAAAACAATCGTTTCTAGGTGGGACGCCATTCTTTGTTGTACCTACACACACCGGTGTGTATTGAGTTTGTTTTCTGTACAGGGTGAGTCATGAAGTTAATGAAAATTCAGTTTCTCTAAAAAATTCTTCTGAACTATTCGGTTGGTCCTTCTCCTTCAGCCAATGTAGAGCAGAATATCACCAGTTTTGTACTAAAGACTTTCGAAAGATTTTTGTAGAGACATTGAATTCAATATTAACCGAGATACAGCTGTTAAAAATGTTGACTTTTTCATTGGTTTTTCATGAATAATTCATAAACGGGTCGAGGTATTCCGCTGAAATTTGCCAAGACTTGTTTCGAATGATTACCTATTCATTAGACGAATTTCACTTAATCCAACAAGTTATGGAAAAAAAAAGACAAAATGAAAAATTTTGAATGCTGAAAAAATAAGGGGTGTCTTTAGTTTCTTCTGGGCTCTCACGTAGGCGTTTGTCTATTTTATTCTGGGGCACCTGTATAGATATAGGGACACCTCATAAGAAACACAGGGACACACACAGTTCTTCCCTCATGTTCATACATCCGAGTATCATCCATAGATATACACCATAGATACCAATAGAGCATCGTACCGGTCCCAATGGGTCTTCAGTATTGTATTGCACTCAGCAACACTGATTGATTGAGTATGTACCTTACTACCTTATGGTTATGGCGTTTTCGAGTCACTAGAACCGAGCTAGTTCTGCTCGAAATTCGCTATCACTGATTGGCCAGAGATTTTCAAAAACCAATCAAACCCCCTGCTGATTCAAGAGCTGAACTGGTTCGGTTTTAGTTACTCGAAAACGCTTTTAGTTTTCAAAGAAAACGGAACGAATGGAAAAAACTGCTGGGATCTGCACCAGCTGTACCATTGTGCCTATACATCCCGATACAACCCATAGATACCATAGCTTCCGATAAAACATCCTACCGGTCTGGATGGGTGTTCAGTATGGCACTTAACAGCAGTGATTAATTCATTAGTACAAGTAGCTACCGTACCTACTCTAATATATGTATATAGTTGTTGGCAATATGCATTAGATATTCAGATAGGTATTCAAGAATGTAGCTAAGATCTCAGGAATTTTGCTCTTGGTACTTTGAGTCTATGAAATAATATTAACGGCGGTGAATCATGAATCAAATTAGAACAAAAATTCAATTGAACGCGTTCAACTTCATATATAAATGACGTGTGTACTCACAGACGACGGGCATTGTATTGACCGGATGTAATGGTTCAAATTTAGACGGGCGCGGATCTAAATACCCCATTTATTTTGACAATATACGCTTATTATCCTTCATTTTAGAAGTTTTCATATTTTTCCCGTGTAGGTAGATGTTTATTTATTTTGTGCTCAATTTTTTTACAACGCGAAGGCCGAATATTTCGGTTCATTCAAAAAATATATCGCAATTTCTAGATCAGGAGGTATGATGTTATTTGCATCGTCTATTTAGGACGAAAAAAATGGCGTTGTTAATGGACGCAAAGTGACAACACCACACCCTCATTAGAGGGCCGCACCGAGCAAATAAAGTGTTGAATTCATTAACGCTGGAACCTTGATCTAGTCTTGTATGCTTACCTATGTTTACTTTGTTTACTATCCTGTAGCTATATGTTGTCAGTATCTACACATAACTAGTTGAGTACCTATAACTACCTACCTATATACACCGGATTTATCCACGGTCTTTTGATGAATGAAAATGCATGACACATCTTGGAATTAATAAATACCTACGAGAACGTACTCGTAACGTTGTTGAAACGCTAAATGCCCTATTCCCGATCCCGAGTGTGTCACCCACTGTATGCCCAGTTCTATTGCTGTTATTTTTAGGCATTTACGCCAACTTCCGGTGTTGCTCAAGTTTTGTTTTTCATAAAACCGTACCGTAGTGTCAAGTGCCGAAATTAGTCTGCATTGTACAATTCCTGTTGTTTTTCAATTCGGCGACTGATTTAGGTAGCCGTGGACAGATAAATTGGGGCGTATTTCTCAACTATTTACTGCAATACAACTATTTCTGATCATGCAACTAATCCTTGTGCTTCAAAAACCAACCAACAGATTTGAGAACTGAACTGAATTCGATAATACAGGGTGATTCAGTTTTAAGCTACGATGAGGAGAGGTAGAAAAATAGGTCATTTTGTTTGGCTGTGCGTATATGTGGCGCGAATTTCATAGTTTCGTACACCGATTTTGAAAATTAACACTAGAAAATCTTGTAGTGCACCTAAAATTTCACAAATATTTGGGGTGTGTGTAAAAGTGACAGCCAGGAACCGATAGCTGGTCAGGGGAGGCAGACAGAGCATGCAGCGTTGCCATTCAACTGACTGATGGTGTACTAAAGGTTTCAAAATTTGGCGCCTTTGCACATGCGCACCTGTCCAAACGAAATAGCCTATTGTTATCTTGATTCAGAAATATGTCACATACCGTGTGTTTTTCGAAAACCGTACCAGCCCATAACTTTTTTCCTATATATGTATAGATTAGAAATTTGTATGGGGTATTTGAGAGCACTTTTGCTATTTTTGCGTTGATCATGAAGCAGCTCTCACTTCCGGAAGTAACATAAAATTTTGATTTTCAAATGGAATAGCCTGTATATTTTTTGATTCGGATAGAGATTTTTTATTGACACAGTGGTGGTCTTAGAAATTACACATGATTAAAAATGGACGGTTTTATAGCGGATTGAATTTAATGAAATTATTATCACCAAAGGTGGCTGCGACCACAAATAAAAATCTGAAGTTAGAAGTTTGTTTATTGTTCATGTCAAAAAGCGTTGCCGGTTGAAATCGACATAAACAACAAATTCTTATTTGTGATCGCACCTCTGGTAATAATAATTCAATTATATGTATTCAATCCCCTGTGAAATCGTCATTTTTTATCGTAGAGAATTTTTAAAACCACGACCACTGTGTCAAAGAAAAAATCTCTATTCGAATATAAAAAAAAATACAGGCTGTCCCATTTGAAAATCCAAAGTTGATGTCACTTCCGGCTATTTCCGGCTAAAACTAAAACTGCGGCTAAATGAGCTGACTGAACCTACCCTCAGTCGTTTCCTAAACGGCCAGTATAATCAACTAAAAATCCGCCTTTAGTTTGAAGGACCTTCAACTACGTTCACCTCTCCAAAATTTTCATGTTTATTCATATGTTAAAAACTTGAAAAAATATAGGTAGGTACCTACCGGGTGGATATATGAGACCAGTGACCTGGCATGTTTTTCCCATGTTTGAACATCAAACGTGAAAACTAAGAAAATTTGGGGAAACCTCAATGATCCTTTCAACTAAAGGCGCATTCAAATTGGTTGATAATACCGGGATAGGTACAGGTTGCTCCATTGCGTGCCACTGCACTGGTGTATCAAGTTTTTATAAATTGTTTACAACATTTCTATTATAAAAAAGTTTGTTAGTAACTGGATCACCTGTACCCTGTACCTTATTGTATTTGTTATTTCTCACCACACTTAGAATGTATACAATAGCGCGACACTGCTGTTTTGCTGGTTGCCTAACTGTGAAATCAATTTAAAGAAAACTGTCTGCTATGCTTCTACCACTATAACTTTATTGAACATTCAACATTATCACATCACAATAATCCTAAACAGTTGTTTGAAACAGGATCAAGACAAATCAGGCTGCCGCAGTCGTTTTTCGCGGTTCAAATTTTTGCAGTGAAGCTTGAGCATTTTCATGACTCCTAGTTCCTCGTATTCCTGTGGCGTTGGCTTGTTTTCAGTGGCCCAGTAGTACAAATCCCAGTCGTTTGATGGCCCGTTGATTAATCTGAAACATGCGCGTCACATTTATTTCTCCATACCAATTCTGTCGTCAAGTGGATTCATGAGTATACCCATTGCCCAGTGAGACCTATTTTACAGGAAAACCATTTCAAATTAGGAGCCGCTCAAGGAGCCGCTACAATAAACCGTCGCAAGGGCCAGCATTTTTGTCTAATAAGATTCTGAATTGCCTATTTGGCAGTTTGGCACATAATCATTGCACTTAAAGCTATCTGCACAGCGTTTATTTGCCAGGTAGCTTATTCGCAACTTTGATTATTAGAGAATGGAAATACCAAATACCGGCCTCCCTAATTTTGAAGCAACTTTTAGTTCATGACTACTCCACCAGTCCACACTCCACCTAGACGGGCTGAATTTTGAATTCATAAAACTATTGTGCCAAGTTGTGGAAACGCAGAAATAGTTATTCTCCTAACAAGTGCGGAAAGTATCAATTTTTCGAACACAACTGCGACTGCGTTGACTGAACGACACGAAGCGGAGCTAGTTTATTAGTCTCGCAGTTCACATGTTCTCAAACGCAAACTGTGTACTAAGTTTCATTGAATTTCAGTTGTCTTATACAGGGTGGTCCAGGTTATGTAGCAATAATTTACCATTCGATGGTCCATCGAATACTAGGTCGACATGCATCATTTAATTTTTCTCCAAAACGCTAAGGAGATAGAGCCCTTCAAAGTTCAGTTTTGAAAATCTTTTTTTGAAGTGGAACTTCCATTCTTTCGCCTGGATCACAACACAGACAACTAACAGCAGAACCACACATGGGAGTGAAATCAATTCATGGCATGAGTTGTTGTAACGGACGGACGTAACGTTTCCGTGGCCTTGGGGCGACCAGTACCGTCTCAAGAAATGGAAGAAGCTGTTTAGGCGTTCGGTTTTATTTTTACAGTTAGTATTCTTTTACCGCTTGCATTGTGTTTTAAGTACAACAGCTTTCATTACAAACAAAAATTTGATTTGATCAATGAATTCCAACTCACGGTAGTGTCATTAGCAATAAAAATATGATTATTTATATTCGTAATGCGTATCGCCGCCACTGGACTGGGTGCTGACTGCGGAGATGTTGTCGTGCGGGTGACTTGACAGGAATGGTTCTCGATTTGGCTATAAGTTATCATTGTATCCGTGGTGGGGCGCTCTCATTGTAATTTCTTTTAGGGACCCTCATTATCACGCGACTGGCCGACCGTATGTTTACTGAACGGCCTCACGGAGTCAGGCACTGACAGCTCTCGGCCTCACGGAACGCCATAGGTGTTCGTCCCAACGGGTTCTAGCTGTCAAGAGCATGTTTATTTTGGATTCAGGTGTACAAATTCGTGTGAGGGGTGGATATGATTTGTCCGATGAGTTTCAAAACACGTCTTTCCTGCCTCTAGATGAAATGAGATTTTTATGTATGTTGGGTTGCGGACATCAAGCAACAGCACCGGACCCCGCAAATTACCTTTTGCTCCGCTCATGGTAAATTTTGACACATAGCTGGATTTTAGCCCCTCCCATCGGCCCTCAGCAACAGATGATTGCGTAACTCTTGTACAGCGAAAGCTGTCGATAATCTAGCAACACTACATTTTTCTATTGTAATTTTTTTGTTTCATGTTCACACGTGCAGACGATTACGTGACGGACTATGAAAGTTAGGGCGCCGAGAGCAGCGAGCCGAATTAAATCCATACGAGTCACATAAAATCACTTACAACTTACAACGCGAATACAATACAATACAACGTTTTTTTCTTCTCAAACAATCCATTTTATATGCCAAATATTATAAAATAAGAAAATTGAACTAAGACCAAGTTTCCTGGCGTTGATTACGATGGTTTCTATAAGCGATAAGCACTTTGCAATAAACGTACCTATTTTAAACTGTTGAATCATTTGCGGATGGCAATTCTCAAGAAATAAATGCGTTTTTTTTTTCAATGAAAATTAAACTTCTTACTGGGACATTCTTCACCAATTTGTAAATATATAAGAGCCGTTTAAATGAATGACACTAACAGTACCTATTCTATTCGCATTTTCTCCAACATCCACTTGTAAAAATTGAAGAATGCACTCAATTTCGAAAAAATTGTGGCCTGCCAGACCCAGTTTCCACCGTGCTTTAATATAGCGGGAAAAAATCGTACAGTAAGAAAATCCGTCACATTCGCTCATTCGCATAATTATGTGTATGGACGGACAGACCTCGTCGGTTCACCGGCACCACCAAAGATAAAATAAAATAATAATAATAATAATGATAATAATTATTATATTATACTAATTGTGAAAAATATTATGGATGAAAATAGATATTCATTGTATTAGGGGTATAAGTGAGATTTTATGTGACGGAGTATGGAAGTTAAGGCGCCGAGCGTAGCGACAAAAAAACAAAAAGAGTCTAATCGTTAACATATCGTGTCGTAAGTATATCTACCATTAGAAACGACTCCTTATAAAAAAAAACAAGATGATACAAACCGTTAGGAAGCGCCGGAGCAAGAGTACGAAAAGAACACCCCTTCGACCGTTGTTTGCTAATTGATTCATACCTATAGAAGTTTCACTTCTTCCGAGGGTGACTATGGTCACGCACCATGAATCTGTCACGCACCCACGTTTTTTTTTGCAATAACTCTCAAGTCATTGAAACGATTTTGATCAAATTTGGTACAAATACTTACGAAATAGATACCGATCACTTGACGTAGATAACTTTTGTCAAAATTGTTCAGTGGCGTAGATACGGGAGATTGTTCAACTCTCCCGTCCCATTTTCCACGCTACTGGATATTCTTGAAAACTTATATTTTTTTTTCGAATTCTTCAATTTAAAAAAAAAAATTACTTCTGTAAAATTTTGATTTGAGGCATCGTTTACGAGATAATTGAGTTATTAACAATAATAAGAAAAATAAAAAGATACCTCGCAAGGCCGAAAATTGGATACCTCAATTTATAAAAAAAAATACTCCACCAGCAGTTGGTCGATGGAAAAATAAGTCGACTTGCATGATTTTATTTTTTCCTAAAACGCTTCCTACGGGAGATGCAGCCCTTCAAAGTTCAGTTTAAAACATTTTTTTTGCAATAATTCTTAGTTCATTGAAACGATTCTGACCAAATTTGCTACAAGTACTTATAAAATAGATCCCCATCACTTGACGCAAACAACTTTTGCCACAATTGTCCAGTGGCGTAGGTATAGGGGATGGTTTCACTTTTTCCGCCTCATTTTCTACGCCACTACGATATTTTTGACAAAAGTTGTTTGCGTCAAGTGATGGGAATCTATTTCATAAGTAATTGTGGTAAATTTGACCACAATCGCTTCAATGATCTGAGAGTTATTCATTTTTTTTTTATAAAACTGAACTTTGAAGAGCTGTATTTCTCGTAGGAAGCGTCTTGAGGAAAAATGAAATTATGCCAGTCGACTTATTTTTCAATCGACCAACTACTGGTGAAGTTCTTTTTTTTTTCATAAACTGAAGTATCCAGTTTTCGGCCTTGCGGGGTTCTTTTTTCTTTTCGTTATCATACCTAATAACTCAATTATCTTGTAAACGAAGGCCCAAATCAAAATGTAACAAAAGTAACCTTTTTTTCTAAATTGAACAGGGAACTCGGAACAGGTATAACTTAAAAAAAATATTCAGCAGCGTAGAAAATGGGGCGGGAGAAGTGAAGCAACCCCCCCGTATCTACGCCACTGGACAATTTTGACAAAAGTTGTGTACGTCAAGTGATGGACATCTATTTCATAAATATTTGTATTAAATTTGAGCGAAATCTCTTTGATGACCTGAGAGTTATTGTAAAGAGATTTTAAAAATTAAACTTTGAAGGGGTGTATCTCTCTTAGGAAGCCTTAAATTTGGAAAAAAATTAAATTATGCATGTCGACCTAATTTTCAATGGACCATCGAAAGGTGAATTATTGCTACTATAACCTGGACCACCCTGTATATGCCCTGAACTGTAGAAAAGTCTGTTTTACTCTAGGAGATTGTCCTCCTAGGTTTTACTGAAGAATAAATTGTCAAAAATCCGTGTTCCTCAAGAAGATGGTTTGTAGTATTCAAAAAAAAGTTTGCTAAAGGCTAGAGGAATGCCTTGGTCTCTTCCTCTCGCCAGTTGTGTCTTTTGCTAATACCTACGCTTCACTTCCATATACTAACTTGTCGTACTCCGCCAGCTGCACCTCGCTGAAGCCTTTCAGATGCTTTGAGGCGAAAGTGCTGAGCAACAAGTCGTTCTCGAGCATCCCCCGCTTGCGTGACTGGTACAACAGCCTGAAAAAAAACCGTCCTTTAATTAGATGTCCTCGGTTGCAAAAATCAAAAGGTTTGCTTCCGTTCGAACCTGGATTTCCTCTGGTCCATCGATTCACCGGGCCTCTCTTTCGGTTTCGGAATCGTTATGTTCTGGTTCGGTTCTGGGTCTATTATGCCGCCGTCGCTTGCGTTTCGCAGAAAATGTGTGGAAATTCTGAAGGGCGACTTCTGGAAAATCGAAAGTTTTTCCGATTAGAGCGATTGTCACGGCGCGACTGCGGCACATAGCCGGGGAATAGGCTCACCAGAATTGATTTCTGAAGTAGTTTGAGCGAATTCATTGTTGCAGAGCTTGATTTTTGCGAGTTGAATGTTTATTTATAGCAGTTTCTAGGTTATGCATCGACGCGAGTGTCAAGCTGACAGTTGACGTTTTGGCTCCGCGCGCGAAATTTGAAATTCCAAAGCACGCTTGCACATTTTCTCGATGGTGTTATAATCTTCAGCAGTGTGGCGGCGAAGGCTATTTTCGTTTACTGGCAGATCTTCAGATCAGCAATTTTTTTTTGAGCATAGACAAAATAAAATTTGAATGATAAAAAAAAGATTTCGAAATAATATGGTGTTGGGTGTTTCTAAATCGAACGCGATTATAATTTATGATTATGATTGTATTTAAGTAATACATTGTAATTTGGAATAATAAACACCATATCCTGGAAAAAAACTGCGCGGTGATAATTTTTATTTAACATCAGTGTAGTCCCATGATTCGAGTCCCGTATAATATAAATTAAATCATTTGGCGCGGGTGAATCTGATGATTTATTTGAAAATATTTATTTAATAAAAGACCTTCACTTGTGACACGCGCGAATTATTGTTCAAAAAGCCCCCCTATCTATTGTTCTTATGGCGCGCGTAAATATTTTCCAACGCTTTAAATAAATCAAAATATAGGCGTCGTCACCTACATTTTTTCTGATATGTTGCTATTACAATAACTCAAAAATTAGATATTTGTTTCTAGATTATTATTATTTATTTCACCACCAACAGAGTCAAATCGCGCGTCAAAAAATTACGTGCGTATTCGCGTTGTAATTATGTAAATTTTTACCCGCGAGCGCCAATCAAAACGAGAGAATTTGAACACACACTTTTGTGATTGGCCGAGCCAATTCCGCATTTTCCTTATATAAATATATGGAGTGCTCGCAGTAAGGTAATAGTCACAGTTTTGAATTTGGCCGCGACCGAAAAAAGCGAAATTTTCTGGAAAGCGCCGCTCCAGATAGCACAGAGAAAAGGTCACGATCTGCTATACATTATCGTGTTCACCAGTTTCGACATTACAATAATTATTTGTGTTTCTTCGACGAGTGTTGTTATTTTTCTCATTATTGGGATGTAAAAGAGTCTTTGCATCTTGCGTCAGTTTCGGTCTTGTTAGTATGTATGGAGAAGAGAGTTATTGCGAAAGATAAGACGTTGTCTCTTTTTCTAAAAATAGTCCATAAATCGTGCGATAACCACCACCAATACCCATCATATACTAATTTTATTGATATTCATACGCGTTCACTTGGACAGAGACAGTTGCCGGTTCAGAACCAAAAGGCATCACTACCAGTATTCCGGACGTATTATTATAATCAGAGTGAGAGTGTTTAGTGTTATATATTCAACATGTCAGTGATCACCAGCAAACAGGTAAGTTTCAAATCCACCCTGGCACTGTTAAAAATCCAAAAAACTCTAAACTTGCGAGTTTATATAACAACCGCTCCACAGATCGTGCAAAAAATCTCGAAATTGCGTGCATAACAACCCAGATAAACTTCTCAAAACGTTGCAACAGATTATACAAACTGACCAACATCACAGGGTTATTAATCGATTCATCAGGAAAACAGCCGAGTTTCTGTATTGTAATGAACCCAGTACGTCAAACAATAGTTCTTGAATGGGTTGTTGTGTAAAATGCAAGTAATTATAAACAAAAACAAGTTGTTGCCGATCCTGCGGGGTTATCTCGAGATAACGCATTACGGAATGTGGGAACGCGCGCTTTAAATTTTCAAAAAATAAGGAAAAACGATTGACGATTATGGAAATTACAGTGCGCCTGCAAATGGGTCCTCAAGCATCAGCACAAGCTCAAACAAGCCGCCAGGTCGTGCCATCTGAAAGTCAAGGAAGTCCTGGGTCTGGAAGACATCCAGAGCGATTCAGAATACACTTTCAGAGTAAGTAGTACTGAATTATTCTTACTAGGAAAAAGGTGAATAGGCTGACACATTAGGCCGCGGCAGTGAAATGCTAATAGGTTATAATTAGCTGATTAAATTTTCATTGGTTTAATAGTGGTCTATTTCTTGATAATTTGTTTTGGTTCTGCCTAGATTAGTGATACAGGCAGATTGTAGTACTGATTGCAGTGATAATTAGTGCTGACGTCTTTCTTTTGCTTAAGAAACTGTCACTGGGTGGTTATCCTCAAATAAGGTTAATTAATTATCAAAAATCGCTCAAAATTATTTCAAACTTTCATGTGATTCAAAATCAATGAGATAAAAAAACCGCACGCTCATAATAGATTCTTGAGAAATCAACTAGCGGCCTTGAGCTTTTCAGTTTTTACGTTTAAATTTGGAAAATGTTTTTGAATGAAAACTGCGATAGCAATCTATTTTGTTGTGACATATTGTTGCAAATCGGTTATAATTATATCTGAAAAAGATTTTTAAATTTTGGCTTGATTAGCACAAGTGCAGTAATAAATGTTCCAATGTTACATCAGCTCAGTG
This sequence comes from Anaspis maculata, assembly GCA_949128115.1. Lineage (NCBI taxonomy): Eukaryota > Metazoa > Arthropoda > Insecta > Coleoptera > Scraptiidae > Anaspis > Anaspis maculata. The sequence continues at coordinate 103,730,639 of OX421962.1, read as the reverse complement.
CTCTGACGCCTATGCGACTGGCTTGCAGAGATAAAGCTCGTTTTCCATCTTCAAAATTGCTGATACAAATCCTGGGTTAGACCATGCCAACCCCAACTAGACTATCTATCCCGGGTTTGTTCAAGTTACTTCAGGCCGTTCTTACCTCTGCTCTGGTCACGTAGGTTAGTCAGATAGACCCCTTTTATAAATAATTTTATTAGTTAAAAATATAAATTATCAATTATTTGAATTGTTTTTTAATATTAGTTATTTGTTATGGTGTAATTCAAATTAAATGACATCTCGGGCGGCTGTGGAATTTGACATTTGCGCTAGATATAAAGCGTTTTCTAAGTTAAATCGAACTAGATTTATGCTCTTCATCAGTTTGTGATCGTTTGGTGATGATCTGCCATATAAAACTGACCCGAACTCCGAAAACACATTATTTCTAACCTCGTTTCTAACTCATAACTAAATTGTTATTTGACAGTTATTCAACAGTTATTTGACAACAATAGGCATTTGTTCCAAACGCGAGTTTGACGTTTACGTCTTTGCCGAATCTGACTGACGCATAATTGGTTATTCCCATGGTTATTCTCGACCCCAGAAGTATCAGTAAATTGCAATTTGTATCTTAGAAACTAAATAATTATGCAGATTGTTGTAATTGTTGAAATGCTTCCAGATAGTTCCAATAATGTCAAGTTCTTCACAAAATTTCAACCCCGTTTTGTCTAGTGTGTTATTTAGTCGAGTTTGGTCCCGTTATTAGGTCCCATTGCAATGAAGCTCTCGGCTTCACAAGAAAATGTACTACATCTTGTTGTTCTCGATGGGACTTCTAAGAATCTCTAAAAAAGTCCCATAATCTTTGCCATGAATCCGGTAAGCTTTCGAACGGCTCCTCCGCCAATTTTACGGGTTTGTGGCTTATCCCCGAGTCGGAGTCTCCAGCCAATCTTGGAAAGAGTAGGCCTGGAAAAAATATTATATTCATAGGGATGTCCCAAAATAAAGTAGCCAAACGCTTATGGGAGATAGCCCATAGGCGCATAAATAGCCCATAGAAGAAACTAAGATACACTTCGATGTTTTTTATTGACGGAAGCTCAATATTAATTAACATTAACCCAGATACTTCAAAATTCAACTTTTTACAAACGGGTCAAGGTATTGGGCTGAAATTTGCCAGAGAATTGTTTTAAATGATTACCTAACTACTTATAAGTCAAATTTCACTAAAACCAAATAAACCAGTAGTGAAAAAATTAAATGGAAAAAAAAATCGAATGCCGAAAAACTACAAGGGGTCTCCTATTCCCTTTGGGCTTTCTTCCATAGTTGTGTTTTGAAAATGGTTTTTTTGTTATAACTCCACATTTGCCAAATTTGGTACACAAAGTAAGTTGATGAGTACCTATAATAAAGCTGATCATATTTGATTTTTTATTTTTTGGGGAAAGTACTTACTTATTTCTCGATGCTCTACTACCTCCTTAAATATTAACAAAAAAGTATAACATCCTGTATAAATTATATAAAGGGATTCTTTTGTAGCTTGCAGAGGAGACAGTTTTTTAATTTTGACTCACCCTGTAGATTCAATAATATTGAATACATCCTGAATGTTTGGCATTTTTTCACGGTTTTTTCATACGATAAGGTCCTACAAATCTTGAAGCGAGCTTCTGGGTATAGTAGTTGGTAGCGTTAGACAAAGCCACGTTTCTTCGTCAAACATCTTGGCCCACATGAAATTCTTCTGGTCTGTGACGTACCTGAATCATAGTAGCGTTTGTTTCGACGGATCGCACAAGTGACTGATTGTAAATATTTCTCCCACCCTCGTTGATCTTATCCCAGATGACAAGACAACGTTCGGCTCGATACCAAGTTGGGGCTGAGACTGCCGATGCCGTAAGTGCGGTTACTATAGCAACGGCCAATCAAACCGCTCTATTTGGCAAGTTACGCCGTCCTAACTTTTGCGCCTGCAACTTGGTATCGAGCCCATTGTCTTCAACACGCGGTTGATCCGCTTAGTCGGGTTGGATTGGGGATGATAGTTAGGTGTGAACTTTGATTTCGTACTTTTCAGCCAAACGGACGATTCCATGGCTCCGAATCTGAACTCCAGTATCACACAATATCGTCCATGGTGCCTCAAAGAGTAAGATGGCCTGGTTATCCAAGTGTTGCCCTATATAGAAGCCGCCACAGCCCTTCGAAGAGAAAAACTTGAGACAAGCTTCGAAAGCACGTCGGAAACAACCAGATTGTTACATAAACCTGTTCTGGAATTGGGTAGCGGTCCCACAAGATCCACAATCACGGTTTCTCACGATAAACTGGGTGGCGCGCGCGACAACATGAAACCAGCAGGTTTTTGCTGTTCGGGCTTCTGAATTTGGCAGACATGACGCCTGGATGTGGCGGGCAATGTCATCTTACATTTTTAGCCATGGTACTTCTCCGAAACTCCAGAGAAATTCTTCGAAACACCTGTGTGGCCAGACGAGAAATTGTTATGGTGCTCCCTCATAATTTACAAGCGATCCTTTTTAGGCACCATCCCCTTCCAACTCTCGTACTCTTCCCTCAGTTCTTGATGGGAAAGTGGTTTGTGCTTGTAGATGACTCTATTTTTGACACGAAACTGTGGATATTTTTCTGGGTCAGCATCGACTTTTCGCAACATGCCCTGATACCACCTATCCACCGATTCTGCCTGTGTCAAAGCATCCACTATTGGCACTGAATGGGACAGTGGATCGGGCACAACGTGATCCTTGCATTTTCGATGCACAATTGTGAAATGGTATAGGGTTGCAGGCGCAGAGCCCTTTTGGATAAACGTCCTTGGGGATCTTTTAAATTATGGAGCCATAGGAGGCTGTGGTGATCCGTAACGACTTCAAATCTGGATCTCTCCAGATAATGACACAGTAATTCCACGCTTCAGATCACCGCTAGACATTCCCATTCAGTCGTGGAGTCATTTCTCTCTGTGTTAGATCTTTTATATCAACAGAAATGAAGAGCAACTCAGAGAGCCCCTATCATCCTATTGAAAAATGAGATCTTGGTCCCGTGGTATATACTCTGATTTTTTGCACTCTTCATTCCGCGATTTCACAAGTTTGGTTCACACGAAGTCGTTTAAATCAAAATATCATATTTTCAAAATATCAATATATCATTATCACCCCTGGTTCATTTCTCATGCACTGAAACAAGAGTTTATTGTGCTTCCTTGAGGTTTACCTCATAAGCTCCTGTTCCCTGAAAAAATATCAGGATGAGACTGAAGGTTTTTTGAAAATTTCTTCTGGTTCAGTAAATTCAGCCCAAAGTGTAAGTGTCTGTTTCAAGAGTAGGAAACTCACGTAGTATGCGAAGAGAAGTTTTCTCCTCTTTGTTACATGGCCTGCAATTAGATTGCCTTTCACCTTTATCGTGGTAAGATGGTTATTAAGTAGACAGTATCCCGTAAACAGGCCAATGATGGCCCATCTTCTTGATTCCTACCCTATTTTCTATTTTTTGCTGGGGTTTCTCGTCTTTCGACGTGTCTCTCGTCCCTTCTCCGTCAATGTTCATCTTCTTCCCCCATCCGCATTCCTACCTAGGCGTTTGGAGCTGAACTGTAGATGGGCCGAGGTAGGTTCTGCATGGAACACTTTCAATCTTCTTCCATGAGCTTTCGCCCATCAGGACAATCTGTGTTGTCCCTTTGCATCCATACCTGGATATTGATTCTTAAGGCTCCCCAATATTTTTCTGGGCTCCTCGATAGGTCCAGATATCCATACCAAGACCCCAAGTGGTTTTGGAATGTTCTTCGCATTGACGATTCTCAGTTTCATTGCTGGGCAGGGTTCTTCCTCTACGACAACTTGCCCCGATCATCCCTAGAAGCCTGGTCGGCAGCGGATGCCAGGAGAAATACCTCCTTCAAATTGATTTAAAAGAATCTTGGAGCAGGTTCTCCTTCCGGCATTTCTTTTCGAGTCCCAATCAAGGCGATTTTGTTACTGTCCGCTTGCTCTTCGTCAAGGGGGACGTTTGGATACCCTCGTGGTATTACTGCCACTTGGATATTCGTCACTGCTTCTGTGTAGAAAGTCAAAGGTTTCACCCCTTTGTCCTTTCTCGATCACGACGACCCATTCGGTGTGTATAATCAATTTCACCGTGGCGGTCACCGAAGAAAATGTTGGCCAAGCGCGGCAGAACTAAAGAGAACGGATGTGAATTACTGAGTAGCGAGTACTTTCTACTTCAGGTGATACCTACCTACTGAAACAGCAAGCATGTATCAAGAAGAAGATACATAGTCACATTATATACCTATAGCACAACTGTCAAGACGTCAAAATCTTTAGTATCGTACCTACCTACCTACCTACCATTCGCGTCAACGCAACACTTTTTTTTCCATAGCTTGCTCTAATGAAAAAAGCCGTCAAATTATATGTTATTGGTCAGTTACAACTGACCAGACCTTACTCACTGATATGCGGATCGTTACTGATCAAACGCCTGATTTGTTTGACATTGTCACTCTTGGTAGCGGAAACGTAACTCCGACGTATTCGATCTTTTTTTTCCACGGAGTACCCGTAGAAGAAAACCTGGTGTGAAAAATAACACCCAAAATTTGGCAGGTGGCTCAGAGCTTATAAAACTCAAAAAGTGCCAATAATAATGAAAAAGCCGTCAAATTACATGTTATTGGTCAGTTACAACTGACCAGACCTTACTCACTGATATGCGTATCCTTAGAGTTGACGGCACACCACAGGGACCTGTAGGCGGGGCTAAACAGAAAAACAAAAATCGTTTTGGACGAGTCCGTGTGTTGAAATAGCGGAAGCAACACCGTCAGCTGGAGTGGTGGACCATTACCAGGTCACAGGCGGACCTAAAATCCTACTGCAAATCTAGGTGCACCACTAGATTAACTCAGTTCGCGTAGTTAGGCTCCACCCACAGGTCCCTCTGGTATTCCGAGTACTCTACTGATCAAACGCCCGATTTGTTTGACATTGACACTCTTGGTAGCGGAAACGTAACTCCGACGTATTCGATCTTTTTTCCACGGAGTACCCGTAGAAGAAAACCTGGTGTGAAAAATAGCACCCAAAATTTGGCAGGTGGCTCAGAGCTTATAAAACTCAAAAAGTGCCAATAATACCAAACAAAAATAAAAGAAAGGAGGCGGTTGGGCTTTGTATAACGAAGTAACGTTGAGCTTATCTAAGATTTGATAGTGGCTCTCGTGAAGTTTGTAGTTACTTGAAATTATAAACAATATACTTACCTACCTAATATAAATTTAGATTAAGTCAAGGTTTCTGCACAGGAAAAATTTCCGTTTTATTGAAAAATTCCCAAATATTCAACCTCTAACCAATTGTTTTGTTTTCAAGAGATAAGGCCAGCTTTCGACATGAAGTGGTTGGTTGACATAGGTATTAGGTTCGACTCACGCCACCTTCGACCTTTAGCAAAAAATTATTACCAGGGAGATGGCCAAATATAGCTTGTGGGCGGGGAACAGTGAAGCTGTATGGGACGCAAGGGGAAGAGAGCTTTTGGACAGGATCGTTTCTTTAGTACCTGTAGTTAGGGCTGGGCTAAATGGACTAATATGAGCCAAATATGATACGTTGTTTCAAAATGATGTGCATCTCTGGCGGCTGCGAAATTTGACATTTCAGTTGAAAATAATGCTTTTGGTAAGCCAGGACGAGCTTACCATCATGATCATCATTTTGAGAACGTTTGGTGATAATATTTGATGTTGAACTCGATTTGGCTTAACAAAAGCAATATTTCCAACTCAAATGTAAAATTTCGCGGCCGCCTAGATGCACATTACTTAATTTTGAAATTCCACAACGAAAGCATTTCACAATTCATTTGTAGTATACAGGGTGAGGGTGATACGATAGACAGCGGGTCTATACGTTCCAAGGGAGTCACCAAGGAGCCAAGTGCATTGCAGAGGGATTTAAGTCCGGAGACAGGGCCGGCCGTAGCATGATTCTTTCAGTACATATTTTTCTGCAAGTTCTGAAGTTTATTTTGAAAGTTGCGTTCATAAATGCTAACATAATGTACATTGTCTTTGTCAACAGCCCTCGAGGAAGTCATAAATAATTCAATAATTTCCCACATTGGCCGTAGCTATCGACAGATTTACAAAGTACCACTTCGATCATTGTGTCACAAACCCACATCCTCGTCGCAACAGTTTTCGATTAAAAAATCACCGGAGGAAACAATTAGAGTGCAGCGGTGTACCTAGGTACTTGAGTATCTACAACTACACGATTATATGCTAATGCTGGATATAGTCATAATCCCGGAAAGGAAATGGAGCTTTCGATTTGACGGCGCGCGTTTGCAATGATTTTTAAAAATTGAATTGTTTTACCCGTCAGGATTTGCATACTCGGCTGTTTTCATGCGACTTCAGGCGCATATTTTATGCTAATCGAACAATGAAACGGCATGAAACTATAACGAAGGTGAAAATTTGAATTGGACATTACGGTTTATTTGAAAAACGAACTTAATCAAAAACCGGCGACTACCTACTTATTGTTGTAATCAATTAATATTTAAATCAATTAAAGATTGCGCCACGCGTCGCAAAATTTTCGGTCATCATTAAAATGTTGCCAATTAATAATTTATCGGGGAGCTTAAAAGACACATAGATATAAACAAAAACATTCAAAAGACCATTTTGCAGACCAAACAAAATGAATAATAATAATAACTATGAAGTGCATATACTCGCACCTAAGTAAATTAATGACTTCTTGACCTCTCGGTTTTTGCTGTAATACCTACTCGTTAAATATAGGTGTTTAAAATCCTCAAGTTTATCTAATTACTAAATCTATTCAGTATTTCAATGTCAAGATTATCAGATAGTACGACTAATTACTAGTGTATACGTACTTATCATTCAATGGATTATCATTAACTGTATGTAGGTGCAACGACTTGTCATTTATCGCGTTTATTTACCGCGCTTCCTTAAAAATTATTGACAAAATTGCGTTCTTGGCCGTTTTATTTTGTAAGTGTGGTACATTGAGACTTCATTTCTTATCAAAAATTTGAGTGATATGAGCAAATATTTATAACATCATAATGATCGCACACATATACAATCAAAATTATTGTTATAATGTCGTGACCTAAATTATGATTTATTGATAAAACAGCAAAATAATTTCTTATATTTTTCAATTTTGCATAGCAATACCGCCATCACCGAAAACAATATGAATTTTGAAATTAAATCACAAGTAACTAATGCCTTTTATTACTTTGTAGCTTTTTCTCGGTAGTTGAATCTTTCATATACTCCAAACGGTTCAACATATCGAGTTCGTATTTTCGCTAATCGAATCGCATCAGGTCCATCTCGACATATATTGCAGAACGATCGGTCAACTATAAACAATTTTTCACAACAAATGTACCGGGTGGGCCATAAAAAACCGTGCTCGGGACTTCTCCTTCTAAAATTTTTATTTTGCCACCGATTTTATCAAACTTTCCAGCATTGGATAGCCAATTGAATAGGCTATCATTTCCGTATTTCAAAATGGCCGACATATCTAAATTCAAGATGGGAGAAACAATAGAAAATAGGCCTTCTTTTGTTCTCGATGCTTTTTATTGAAAATTACCAGAAAGTCAAAGCCAATCATGTATTATGAAAGAATAGACCTTTCTTGTCAATTCAAGACCACAACCAATAAAATCGGGTCATCTGCTGAGGAGCTATTGCAAGTTGAAGCGAAGCCTACTTTCCGTTTTTTTCATTTCCGCATAATTGACCCAAATCTAGGTATCCTGCCCGCCAATCCGCCATATGCTCATTCCTCAACCGATTCTCTCAAATTTAGTATCAATGGCTAGCCAATTGGAAGGCTACATTTATGATATGAGAAAGTGATGGACATGTCAAAATCCAAGATGGCGGAAGCAATTAAAAATAGAATTTCTTTTGTCCTCATTCCTTTTCAATAAAAATGAGCAGAAAGTCAAAACCAATAATTAATATGGAGGAATAGACCTTCTTGACAATTCAAGACCGCAACCAATCAAATCGGGTCATCTGCTTAGGAACTACGGCCAGTTGAAGCGAAGCCTACTTTCCGTTTTGCTATTCCAACAAGACGAATTAGGCCCATTTTCAATAGTTTCCGCCATCTTGAATTTTCACACGTTGGCCATATTCTTATATAAAAATGGTAGCCTGTCCAAGTGGCTAGCCATCGATACCAAATTTGAAGAAATCGGTTGGGAAATAAGGATATGGCGGGCAGGATTCCTAAATTTGGGTCATTTATGCGTGAATAAGGAACCGGTTGGTAGGCTTCGCTTCAGCTCGCCGTAGCTCCTCAGCAGATGACCCGATTTGATTGTTTGCGGTCTTGAATTGTCGAGGAAGGTCTATTCCTCCATAATAATCATTGGTTTTGACTTTCTGCTAATTTTTATTAAAAAGCAATGAGGGCAAAAGAAATTCTATTTTCATTTGCTTCCGCCATCTTGGATTTTGACAAGTCGGTCATTTTCTTATATGAAAAAAGTAGGCTGGCCAATTGGCTAGCCATTGATACCAAATTTGAGAAAATCGGTTAAGAAATGATCATATGGCGGATTGGCGGGCAGGATGCCAAAATTTGGATCAATTATGCGGAAATGGGAAAAACGAAAAGTAGGCTTTGCTTCAACTCGCAATAGCTCCTCAGCAGATGACCCGATTTCACTGATTGTGGTTTTAAATTGGAATGGAATTGCAATTTAATCTATGGAAAGCAACGAGAACAAAAGAAGGCCTATTTTCAATTGTTTCTGCCAACTTGAATTTTGACATGTCGGCCATTTTGAAATACGGAAATGATAGCCTATTCAATTGGCTAGCCAATGCTAAAAAGTTCGATAAAATCGGTGGCGAAATAAAAATTTTAGAAGGAAAAGTTCCGAGCACGGTTTTTTATGGCCCACCCGGTACATCTCCAAGTTTCATAAATGTTTATTCATATAAATGTTTGTTTATTCATATAAATGAGAATATAAAGCAATAGAACATATTTACGTGCACAATGAGTCTCGAAGACTTGTGCGTGCACGAAGTAGGTACCTAACTATAAGAACAATTATCAAAAAATGAACAAAGAGCAAAACTTAATATTCAACTACGACCAGTTTAATTGAATCATCATACTTGAAACTAAAATACCACTAGGTAGGTATGTATATACAAAATAGACACACAGCAGAACGAGATAGATGGATTATATACTAAGAAATGAAAACGGGGTGAACTCTTGAAAGTCTAGCAGTTTCTCTATGATGCCGGCAGGCTCTCAAGCAGCTCCTCCGCCATTTGTACAGGCTATGGCTTATTCCCGAGTCGAAGTCTCCTGGTTTGTGGCTGATCGGTCTACAAACCTCCGAATGCTTGTCCTGCCACTGTCCAAGCAGTACTTCACTTCTAGCAAGCACTTCGTAATGGCATATTTCATGCACTAGACAATAAAAAGGCTCCGCCTTGATTATGTTGGATTTTTTCAAGGCTTTTGACACCCTGGCCTGGACCACAATCCGCGCCAAGCTTGGATTCTACGGCTTCTGCCTGTTAATTTCTCCCAATCTCACTTGAGAAACATAAGGCATTTGGTGGTGCTTGATGGTCAGACCTCGGACTGTCTTGTTTCCTCTGGGGTTCCCCAAGGTTCTGTTTTGGGACCGATTCTTTTCTTGATTTATACAAGTGCCATCTTCTCCAGAATCTTTGACACTGAGGTGACGGCTTTCGTCGAGGATACTATCAGCTCAGCTTCAGTTTATCTCTTTTTGACGTAGTGAATGCTTGTGCTTGAATAAATTTTCACCCCAACTCGGTTGCCGATTGCTCCAAGGAAAATAACCTCAAGGATCGAGTTGGATTGGTGAAATAAAATTCCAGTGGGCCTATTCTTTGACAGAAATTCACCATTCAGGTTTGTTTCGAAAGCTGGAGGAAGGTATTATGCATTAACCTTTAATTTGCAACAGAGTAGGCGAGCCTAGTTTGACAGAATCCACCCTGTAGGAGCACTTGTCAGTGGAATGCCACAGTTTAGGTTATTTATTATTTTCGGAGGTTATCGCTTTACTTCAAAATTCACAACGGTGTTGCAAGTTCATTTTTGATTGATATTGTCCGAATGACATACACTATCAGCCTCTTGGCATTCTTCAAGCGCAGTGGAAAAGTTCTTGATCATTTTACAGCCAGGAACCAACGATGTTGTACAGGAGGTCCCACACAAAGTGAGAAAAGAGAAGAAAATTAAAATTTGGCTATATTTAACAAGGAGGAAGCTGTGTCATTTGGCGGTGTTTCTTTCAGTCGAAAGAGATCGATCTGGTACTGGCTTCTACCAGTAATATTAAGTGAAGACCTTTGGATCGAAACGAATGAAACGATTGATGGCTGGCCTATGGATTTTCTATTCGGTATAGGTACTTTTAGGGAAACAGTAGGTACTTGAATTCGGAACATTGAAGATTTGAGGAGATAGGTAGGGACTGTCTATCACTTGGGTTAGCAATCAGCCATCCTGCCTGAAATGGACCTTCAGACCTTCATCAGCATCCGTCAGGAATCTATTCAAATCAATGATTCATTTTTCGAATGGGATTGCCAAATCAGTCGTTACAAATGTTTCCGAAAAGGTAAAATTTTGATGATAAGAGCCAACTGTTTCATTTTCTCCCCGAGGTCGGTTTAAGGTTTTGCTGTGAAATGTCCTATCTTATAATGGCCTATAAAGCTGGGTGGGATACCTGAAACCATATAAGGGTACCTAAATCTAATTATTTACATACACCATCAACATGCAAAACATCCCTGCTAAAACACTGTGTTGAGGTAGGTCGGGCCTGTTATCTCTGAACTGTTTCTAAGCCTTCTGTATGCGGATTTCGTCAACTGGTTTATCTTCGGCATGTTCAGATCGAAGCAATCGAAGCTTCAAACAACTTCTGAGCGAAAAAAAATCAGCGATAGGGGAAAGGCAACATTGCTTCCATGGATTGCTTCATAAAGGCTGTCTGATTTCTACATGATTCTAGTGGGCTGCGATTCAGGCCGCGATCGGCCGATGGCGACCAGAAACACAGCCCTCTAGAATCATGTTGAAATCAGACAGCCTATATCAGCTTGTATAAACTGACGGACTATTAACACTGACACTGACTGGCAGCTGTAATAGCTAAAGGGCCAAGGTATTCAATTGTCTAGGTATTTTTAATTAAAAAAACCCGTTAAAACAAAATTCCAGGTCCTGCTGCGTTGCAAATAAAAGCTGAATGCATAATACTGTTATGTTATTCCGAAATTTGATTTACCTAAAGCAAAAAGATAACATGATTCCAAAAAAAATTCCAAAAAACGAATATAAGCGTAGGTAAACAATGTGTAATGACGCAATCGTAAATTGAATTCTCATTAAGCAAAGATGCAATAAATAACACAGCTCACGAGGTTCGGCTGATTTAAATGAGACATGATGAATTATTTTGAGGATTATACAAAAGATAATGATTATATTGTTAAATCTTCACCAAATTTCACATTCTCGGAATCGTGCGAGAGATAACAACAGCCCCGTTTGAACTCTACACGCACACTTCCTCTAGATGGTGTTACACAGTAAATACTAAGTGTATCTTGTGAATGATAATGATTCAGCTTTACTCTAACAGATAATTCCACATAGATACGAGATTTCCATCTTAAGTTGTCTGTAACCTTAAACAAAGGGTAAATGAAATGCCTTCAGTTGTATAAGATGGCAGTAAACGTCAAATTATCCTCAGGGTACAACCCGAGATGGATATACTGGGCGTAAGGGCCGGCATTTTTATACTAGATAGCTCCGGATATCCCTAAACTGGAAGACAAGCAACATGACAAACATAAGACCAAGGTCAAATAGTGGAGTAATTCTGTTTTTTTTTTAAATATTTCACAAAGGTATCTGATTCTATAGCTGAAGTACCATTTGGTGCTAAAGCACAATCTAGTAAAATCTTGGTAGTGTTTAAAAAAGCTCAATTTTGAGTGATGTAGTAAATTAGTGGCGCTAAAGACTAAGTAGGGAGCAGCTTAAACAGAGGCGTAAAGAAAGTCTAATCTTCTTGAGATCAGACCTAGTTTTGAGCAAACACTTTATCGAGTGCCGGAACGCGAAAGCGTTCCGCCAGATATCGCTACGCTTCTATCTCGCTCCCTATTCCATTTCTTCTTCGCTCTGTTACTATTTATGAATATTTTGAATTCCAGTACAGCGACCTGACAACAAAACTGGCCGATCCGGACCAGCTGCGGAGCAAACCGGACGTGTCCGAGCTGAAATTCGGCCAGATATTCACCGATCACATGATGAAGATCTTCTACCACAAACAGCTGTCCGGATGGCAGAAGCCGGTCATCATCCCCTTCGAAAACATATCCCTCCATCCGGCCGCCAAGGTCCTCCACTACGCCGTCGAGGTATTACATTCAGGCTTTTCGAGCTCGTCGACATCAAACAATCACTCAAAAGTTCTGGCAAATTCCAGCTGTTCGAGGGCATGAAGGCGTACCGCGGCGTTGACGGCAAGATTCGAATATTCCGTCCCGAGCTGAACATGCAGAGGATGAACCAGAGCGCCCAGGGCTCCGGCCTGCCCACCTTCGACGGCATGGAACTGATCAAGTGCATCAGCCGCCTGGTCCAGGTCGATCAGGAATGGGTGCCGCATTCAGAGGCGTCCAGCCTGTACATACGGCCCACCCTAATCGGCATTGACGTACGTTTTTTTTTCCATAAACAATGCACCAAGGTTATTTCTCGGTCTCTATGTGGACAATCTCTTGTTTTTGGCGGACCTTTGCTCCACTCGACGGCAATTTTTGCACAGATTGTGCGAGCGAGTTTCTCAATTTGACGGGTCACGTCCCCGTTGTTGTTATGAAACTTGCTCTGCGCGAACAGATAGAGATGTAATAAAGTTCTGGTGATATCCGGCCGATGAAAAATCATGCGATAGGGTTTATCAAAGTTTTGGATTTTTCGGCCGTCACACCGCTGAGTGTCGAATATTGCCAAATTATTTGGATGGAACTGAAGGTTATCTCGTAGGTGCAAAAATTTGGGACAGTTTCACAAGTCCCACCTTGAACTTGAAAATGGCCCTGAGCGGAACTTATCATCACAATATTGTTGATATTTAGCTTAAAAAAAATGGCCGTCATCGTGTTGTGTCCTCCAAGGGCATAATCCTGAGATGCCAGATTGATGTAATATTTCTTCTTCTGATCAAAATATAGGGAAAAATGTGATTTTTCTAGTAGTTGAAACGTACCAAAGAAACGCGATTAGCTTTGAACAAGTTTCAATAAAAAACGCGGATGTTGTTGCAAAAGAAATGATTTCGTAGATGAACTGTCTATGTATTACCTACATCAATTTTATCATTCAAATCAGCTTTAGTGATCAAAGATCTGATTAACATCGTAAGTTGAAAAAACGCGACAAGGCTTTGAACAAATTTTAATCAAAACCACAGAGATTGAAGCAAAATAATCATTAGTGGAGCAACAACTGTGTCATATCTGTTTAAACTTCCAAATCAGTTGTAGTGATCAAATATCTGACTACCACGAGCTAAGCACTAAAGGAGCTCGAGCAAGGTTCTGAACAATTTTTCTGAAAACTGAACCAGTGATTGACGTTGACGCAAAGGAATTTACTTGGTAGGTCAACTGTGTAATATTATTGTTTCAATTTTGTCATTCAAATCAGTTGAAGAGATCAAACACCTGAATATTACAAGTTAAAAAGCGCTTAAGAAAATCAAACTAGGTTTTGATCAAGTCTGAAAAATAATTGAATGAAGACCCCCCCCCCCCTTCTCCGGTACAAATAAACTTCTAGACAACGAAGTTGTCGGTATCGGAAAAAAAGGTTCGACTTTGAAGACCAATAACTTTCGATTGCCGAATGTGATGTCCATTTTGTTTGTTGTGTTGAAGAGCCCAATGTTTTCGTAACCTATCCTGTAAAGATAAATGTTGAAAAACTTCATGTAAAATTTCTACAGGGTGATACGTAAAATGCTGCAAAATTGAACCGACTTCATCGTACCCCCATTTGTCAGTTTTTTTTATGTGTTCTAATAAAAAATCATGAGGTGTGGTGTCTTATCTCGAACCGGTTTTGGAATTACCCAAATTGGAAGTCTAACATTAAAGATATAAGTTTTTATGTTGAATGTTACAGATTTGCCTTGTTGGTACGCAAGATTAAGTCACTTTTGACTAATGGATGTTGACGTTGAGCAAGATTGTTCGTACAACAGTCCAGAACAATTTTACTCTCAACACAACCCGAAGATTTGGTGTGGGGCCAAGCAGGGGACACTTTTTTGAGTGGTTGTCACTGACTGTTTTTCGTACGTTGAATTTCGTCAGAGGTTCAGCAGAATTTCAGATGTGGAACATGTTCTGTTTGCAAGTTCAAGCCCCTGAACATGTTAACGATGTAAAACTACAGTTTCTGAGTGAAGCAAAGCCCCTTTGAACGTTACACTGTTTGTGCTTGTTCTATGCCTGAGCTTCGCAAATCTGCAACATTCAACATAAAAATTTGTATTTTGATTGTTGGACTTCCAATCTGGGTAATTTCAAATCCGTTTCGAGATAAGACACCGCACTTCGTAATTTTTGTATAAGAATATTATTATTATTATTATTTTTTTTTTAAATGGAGGTGCGATCAAGTTGTTGCAATTTTGCACCATTTTACGTATCACCCTGTAGAAAATTCACATGAAGTTTCTCAACATTCACTATTTCAGGATGGGTTACGGGAAGATTAAGCTAGTTAACGCAACATACAAAATGTAAACCACAATCGGCAATCGGGAGATATTGGCCTCCAAAGTCGAACCATTTTTCCGATACCGAAAACTTCGTTGTCCAGCAGTTTAGTATTATAAATGAGGAGACAAATTAAGTGGATTTTGTTTTTTGCAGGGCACGCTGGGCGTCATGCAGTCGGAATCGGCCCTGCTGTACACGATTTTGTGTCCCGTCGGGGGCTACTTTGCCGGCAACGACGATTCAGTATCACTCCTGGCCGACCCGGCCTACACCCGGGCCTGGCCCGGGGGCTGTGGCGACAAAAAAATGGGCTCGAATTACGCCCCCACGATCCGCGTCCAGAGCACGGCCCTGCGAAAAGGACGCCAGCAGGCCCTGTGGCTGTACGGTCCCGAACATCAAGTCACCGAAGTGGGCACCATGAACATATTCATGTTCTACATAGACGAAAACGGAGGTTCGTATAATATTATTATTCTGTTTTTTTATTTCGTTATTCCCGGGATTATTTTGAATTTTTAGCGCGCTGAAAGAACGCGTCGTTATTAATTTGTTTTATAGGGCGATTGCACATAATAGGCTATTTTGTTTGAGTAGGTGCGCATGCGTGAAGGCGCCAAATTTTGAAAACTTTCGTACACCTGTCAGTAGAATGGCAACGCTGCATGCTCTGTCTAGCCCGCAGGAGCACGATTCTGTACTTGACTGCGGTGTCGGTAGCTAGGCAGGAGCGAATTTGATTGGTTCTCACCCTGAGCTACCGATCCGATAGTTTTGTCGGTGGGCGAGTACAGAATAGCGGCCCTGACCAGCTATTAGTTCCTGGCTGTCACTTTTACACTCATGAAAACTTATCTCTTCATAGCTTCTTTGAACTTCTTTTTCGGTACAATCATTTTCAACAAGTTGTGTTCTTCCATCAAAAGATGAGCCAATTAAATGGAGGTTAGGTAGAAACGACAAGTGTCATCATAATTGTCACAAGCGACAGTTGGCGCCGATCCTTTGTTGTTTCAAGCGCTGTTGCCATTTTTGTTATTCTGGTACTTCTACAAATGATCATTAAACTTAATTCCAATAAAATAAATCATAAATCATAAAATCGGTTTATAAATCTAAACTTTTCGACTTTTCTTTTGCAGATAAAGTCCTGGCCACGCCTCCACTGAACGGGTTGATCTTGCCGGGCGTCACCAGGTATTCGATTCTGGAATTGGCACAGGAATGGAAGGAGTTCAGGGTCGTGGAGAAGACGATCACCATGAGGGAAATTATGAAGCTTATAAGGAGCGAAAGGGTAATTTTCTTTGTTCAGAAACGTACAGTACCCAGCAGCAGTTCAACTGCTGTGTCATTCACTGCTGCCAGCAGTAGTTGTGTCGTATGTTTTCGCGGGGGGTTCTAGAATCGTCGCAGTGATTTGTTTTGGCATTACCTGTGCAAATTTATTAGATTCTTATCATGTTTTCGTAAAGATCAAATACTCACCGTCCCAGAGAAGTTGATTTACGGCCTATAGTTAAATTTAGAATGGAAAGAAAAGCGGCATGGAGATAATATTTGTGCAATGTCCTTCGAGGCCGTCACTCACCTTGATTGCCTACACAATCAATTTGTTTATGGCATAGGTACTTGTGGTTCATGTTGAGGAATAACCAGTAACGTATCAATTGGTTGAGATGGGCTTCCCATTACGATGGTATATCTATGCTTATATCAGCATTCATTGCTCAAGGTACACCTGAAGTATAACCTTCAGTCAATAAATGGACCTCAAGTGCGACTTCTGTTTCAAAGACCAATACTTGACGTTTCTTCAGTGAAACAGTACCTCTTGATCAATATTTTTCATCAAGTACCAACATGACGCACAGTTATGGCTTGTGATTTGACAGTGTTATCTGTCATAATCCAGGGGACTTCGATCATTGAAGCCAAGCCATGCACAGCGCGGCCCATCTTTGGATGGGTGACCGCTGCAATATGCTGCACTGTGGTGAGGCCCACTCGGAGGCGGGACAGCAGCGCCAAATCCCCCCTCGGTAAGGTGCGTGGCCCTCGAAAGTTCCCTCTGGAATAGTAATAGCATTGTATAACTACTACTAGTAGGTCAGCCTCGGGTTTAGGATGTTATTACGAGAGGTCGCACAAATCGGGAAAGAGCACCCGTCCTGGAAGAAATTATTCGCCATCTAGCAGCAAACTCAGCAAACTGATAAAATGGAATAAGGTGCGCTGCCCGGCTTCCACAAGCGATGAGGCTTGGTGCAGAACTAATTGGCTCCGCCCACGGCCTATTGTGAATGATCGAGTGTACAGTTAGTACTTATGCCCAATGCACTTTACTACCTGAAAATGTGTTTCTTTGCGCCTCGCCACTGCAACCACAGTACAGTGTGCGTAGTTTGTGTGGATTTTTAGCGTATAGTACGAGTGCCTGTATCTCCTATTTCCAAAATAGTGCCTTGCTGGGTCCACTTCTTTGAAATTTTGGCGCTGCGCTCTCGCTAAAATTGACTATTATTGCTATGATCAGCTATTATGATCTATGCAAATGCAGCTGAAAATGATCTATTATGGCCTCAAATTTCAGCCGTTTCATCAAAAACAAAATTTGTTCTCGTTTTCTTA
The DNA here is from genome assembly GCA_949128115.1 of Anaspis maculata. NCBI lineage: Eukaryota > Metazoa > Arthropoda > Insecta > Coleoptera > Scraptiidae > Anaspis > Anaspis maculata. The sequence continues at coordinate 103,713,067 of OX421962.1, read as the reverse complement.
GTATGTAGTAACGAAAAGTTGTGGCAACATTTTATTTTTTTTTTGTAACGTCCCTCAACTTCAGCTCAATATGGGATGGAAGAGAAGTTGAGGGACGTAACAAAAAATATTTAAGAATTCTGGTGAAACTTATCGTTACTATTAAGAAAACGAGGGAACATTTTGTTTTCTGATGAAACGGCTGGAATTTAAGGCCAAAATAGATCGTTTGCAAAAAATATTTGAATATATAAATTTGCAAAAAATCCTAACATCAAAAATCTTCAGGATTTACAAAATTTTCTTGTTAGCTCAATTGTACCAAGCAATTTTTTTGCAATATGAATAACATGTTTCATGTTAGTTTATAAATAGACGAATGAGTTTTAAAAAATGTGTATACAAAATGTCTTTGTTTTAAAAAAAGCTTTGAAGTTTTTTCAAGAATCGCCCTGGAAATTTCAAACTAATTGATAGGATGATGTGTCAGTTAACAGTAGAAGAATAAACCTACAAAATTTCAATCGAATCCATGCGGCCATTCTAAAAATATGGCTCATCAAAAAATTCGACAAAATAATGGAATCGCACCGTGTAACTTTGAAACGAATGAACAGCGTTAGAGAAATTTCAAAGCCAGATCTTAGCTCGCCTGAAAAAACTGGACCTATCCTTGAGCTATGTCCATTTGGTGATTTCTCGCTTTTCCTCTCTCAAACATAGATCAGATCAGTGAGTTTTGTGGTAAAAGGAAAGCACCTAATTTCACCCTAAAAAGCACGATGTAGCCATACTTCCGGAAAACAGAAATTTCGTCAGAAACACGTGACTCCTGTCAAGTTGGTTTCAAAAAATTCGGCTCCATATCCGTAAAGAAGACACGTTCAGCTCTTAGAACTTTGATTTTTTGCTGGCTTTTCATCGATAATTTTCGAAAACCGGTTGAGGAAACTTGAATTTCACTAAAATCCAAACAGTGGCATCAAAGTTACAAAATAGTCCCACAAAAAATTTCCCAAGAATTGGTTTTTAAAAAATTCTGTCCATCAGTTCCTCTTTACTTCGATTGCAAAGTTCTTGTACAGAGATGGGATATTGCTAGTTTGTTCATCAGAATAGGTGTTTTTCGAAATAACAGAGTGCATTAGCCAAATTTTAGGCGGGCTTTTTGAAACAACCGGACAAAAACATTCGAATCCTACTCTAATGCACCTGTAATGTAATATAACGTGGTAGATTTCCAACGCTATTCTATTTTTGAGATAAAATTATGCTGTAATATTTCATCTGTGCAGAAATTTTGTTTACGACAAATCTGCGTAAATGCATTGGTTTGTCCGGTTGTTTTCAATATTCCGCCATTACTTGCCCTTGCACATGTGCAGTATGTCCAGATAGCGGTAGAAATCTTTGAAATGTGAAATGTGTAAAATGTCCCAGTATTCAGGAAACTAACAATCGGAGGGAGCTTCCCGCTGCGCAGGAGGGCGGAGCCAATTCCACGGTAAATGATGAAGCCGAGCGCTCAACCCAGCTTTCGCGCTCTTTGCTGAGTTTCGAAAAGCGACAGATCCTGAACACGCCATCTGTCCGTGCTTTACACAACCTTCACAATTTCAACGACGGCTGGCCTACTAGGAGTAGTTATACAATGGTAATAGCTATTGCTATTCGCTCGTGGTTTGGAGTCCACTGGAAACTGTAGGCCCCCTTTTCAAAATTGATAGGCAAAGAAGCAAGCCGAAAACATCCCTCAATTTTCCTTTTGTTTTGTGAGGTCGAGAGTTTGGGTGATCCCTAGATTTTCTTCGGGTAGTTTTTTTGGAAGCAAATAGGCCTCACTTCTGGGCCCACGTACTTACCTTCTCCTCAGCCGAACTATACGGTATAACTTATTTGTGTACCTGCTATTTACCACTTACCACCTGTTTATAACCGAAACCTCTCACCTTTAGTGCTAGTGCTAGTACCCACCTACCTATTGAAATTATATAATTCCGGGAACACTCGTTTCCGCTGTTTTGTAAGTTCTCATTGAAGCTTCGACCTGGTGTCAAGTGTATCAATTTATCAATCAAGTGATCCGTCAAGTGGGTCGATTTATTAGTAACACGAAAAACACTCAAGATGATTGGATCAAAAGTAATGTCATAATATAATAAAAAGTGGTACCATCTTCTTATCTAAGAAACTCGGTGGGGGTCAAATTTTCAGGGAAATGTTTTTTAAATTTATTGCACGTGCCTTGCGAAAAAACATGTTTTGCACAAAATCCACACACCCACTTGGATCAACAATGAGTTGTACTCACATTTCCACGCAAAAAATGCGCGGCTCATTCTTGATTGCTGGGTGAATGGGGGGAAGGGGACAATGTCAACGGCAATTAATTTTGAGGGAAGCATCGGATTAGAAAGCAATCAAATTATATCGGTACCTATATAATGATTATAAAATAGGAATTAATAGGTGCTTTCCTTTTATCACCTAACTAAGTATTCTGACTTGAGTTGTTAGTGGTATCTCACTTTCGCGCATGTGATTTCTCGCTTTTTCTCTCTCTCTAACTTAGATCAGTTCAGTGAGTTTTGTGGTAAAAGGAAAGCACCTATTGTATGGGGATATATCCCGATCGATACAACTCATGGATACCATGGAAAAATCGCTATGTAAAGACCAGTAAAGTTCACATTGCTCATGTCTGCTCTTTTCTCGTAGACTTGGACGCAAACTCTTGAATACTAGGAGAAGAGAATTCTAAGAATAGAACTCTATGGGATATAACCAATGAGGCTGCTTGCTTGAATTACCTCAATTTAATTGTTCCTGTTCAAAAGAAAAATATCAGTGCAATACAGGGACTCCATTGGACTTTTTTGCACTTACAATACAGAGAATTTTGACACGAAGTGTTTTTTTTTGTTCGATTACCTAATTGTGACAACGATGGGTATAATCCAATTTAAATTTTTTTACTATCTAGCTATTTATTTCATGTATTATTAACATCCCCTAATGCACGTGTGATAGTTTATTTTACTGAGAATGTCACAATGAGATCGTAAACTTTTTTGCAAAATAGCAGGAGGGGACAGTTTCGTTTGAATGGATGATCCAGAGACGTCATCAGACTTCACACTATTAGGCAACCTTGCATGAGTTACGATAGCAACCAAGAAGTTGTTTCAAACTTTCTACTAGTTTGTAGGTACCTACTGTAACAGCAAGTACCTACTGTATTTGTTCTTTCTCGTTCACGGTTTGCCTCCATTTTCATAACAATAATGCCGGGGAGGGCCGATACGTGTTTTATTGTTGGTTGCTGCAGTACCAAAGAATCTGCACCCAACAGTCTATTCGTATCATTGCCAAAGAACTTGAAAGTACGTGAAAAATACTAATTATTTCCGAATACTTTGGAAGCAACAAAAAAATATAACTCTTGTCGACAGCTGGAAATTCACTGTGAAAAACTGCTGAACTGCAATAGAACGTATCCACAATGTCGTCAACATCGGGCGGATGCTTAAGTTCCCTCCCTCAAAACCGCTGTCCATGGCAAATAATAACTGTTGAGTCACCTAGTTTACCCACTTCTGTCAAATCAGACTCCAGTTGGACGTCTAACGACTTGACGTCTGTTACAAAGTTTCATACAGAGATTTAAATGATTATTCGTTACCATCGCACCCCAAGCGCGATGTTGCCAAATAGGGTATTACCTGATGACGTCAGTGGATTATGAGGGCCTTCCTCGCGTCTTTTTGGGGATTTTTCCCGCCTGATTATGAAGATCAAAGTGGAATAAACTACCACATACCTATCGGGGAATGTTGGGCTCCAAATTATGCATTAAACAAAATAATTATACCTTATTAAATCAATAAATAAAATTGAAATAATATACTCCGTGTTTTTGCCGTACCAGATATATTTGATCGCGATGGTACAATAGATATCAAATTGTGCAGGGAATCAGGGATGAATGAATGAAATACACTGTTTCTTACTACTAGCCGTAAAGTAAATCATTATTAGCCTAAATCTGGATGTCAATTTTCTAGTCAACCAAATCATAAACCACGGTTTAGAAAATCAATATAGCTTCGGTTGCGTTATTCCTCATATCCTTCAGCTGCTGCGTTTCGGGATTTAATCTGATGGCTGTGGTCGAGGCTGTAGTATGATACTATTATTTAATGACCAATGGAGACCAATACAGCTCTCAATTTGTACCGATACATGCCATAAGGTTTATGTTCCATCAAGAGCTCTGACTAGTTTGAGATTTCTGGTGGAAGAAACCTATAGCTACCTCATAGATACCGACTATAAGGGCTCGATACCAAGTTGCAGGCGCAAAAGTTAGGACGGCGTAACTTGCCCAATAGAGCGGTCTGATTGGCCGTTGCTATAGTAACCGCACTTACGGCGGTCTCAGCCCCAACTTGGTATCGAGCCGTAAAGCTTTATGTATTTGAACCATGATTGATTTCTGCAGGTTTCACTTTTTTATTAATTATATTGCTTATTTTTTCAGCTGCTGGAAATGTTCGGTTCTGGAACAGCCTGCATAGTCAGCCCCATCAATTCCATAGAATACATGGGCGAGCTCCTCCAGATTCCCACCATGGAACACTCGAGTCCTGTCTACAAGAAATTCCGCGACAAGCTGACGGCCATCCAGTACGGCCACATAGAACACCCGTGGGGAATGGTCATAGAATAACAAACTGATGATTGAAGAAAAAAAAGAAGAATAATAGGTCTAGCGAAGTAATTCCTACAACTGACTGTGTTACTAATTAGTTTTTATAAATCGATAAATCGAGAGTGGTTCATGCACACCACCGACGACTCACAAAATGTCCTATATTTTAGAACAGTAAGGTTATTAAATGAATTTTTTGTTGTGTCGATATGTATTACATAAGTCTATTTATATGATTGTTATTATATGCATTTGAAGCCCCATTGATCCCACTAGTTTTATACACGCGCACAATAATATTTATTGTTTATATTATGTAAAATATATTGTATATAAATAAATTGTAAAGGTACCTATATGGGTTTGCGTTTGATTTTGATCCTGCAACTTTGCGAGGTGAGTGGATAGGCAATACTTTCAGCGCGCGACCTTCACAACGTGCTGGATTAAGGCTGGGTTTGTACAAATTGATTAGGAGTTCCCAAACACTCTCACTTCTCAGAGTGCTAAACGTCAAAGTCAGTCGGTAGTGTTCATTCAAATAAGTAGCGCGTTGAAGCCGGTTTGAAATTTGGTAATTTTTACGCAAGATGGGCAAAGATAAAGGCGATAAGGGCAAAAAGGACCATGTCAGTTACCAAGACGGCGGCCTTCCGCAAGCCTTGACCACTGCCACTCACGTTTGCATTGTTCTGTTCGTTGTTTTGATTTTGTATTTGTCTCTCCAAGGCGAATATTCAGTGTTCAATACGATTTTCGCCTGGCACCCGATCCTCCTCACCATTGGGGTAAGTTGGAGGTTCTGTTCTGAAAAAATTGGCTTTTTGTTAATTCAAGAAAACGTATAATCATTGATTTAAACGCAACGAGGTGCTTTTAGTTGGTTTTATTTGGCTAGTTGCGCAATAATTCAATGACTTGCTTGTAACAGAGATAAGCTAAGCCAGTGATGCGTGATAATGTCCAAAATTAAGTGGGACATTCGCTGCTCATGGATATCGTAATTGTTTAATAATGTTGAAAAAACTGGAATATAACCAATCACTGCGCACTGCATTCGGCAATTACACATCTGTTTCTTACATTACTTGATTGCTGTGGAGCCGTTTCTTTATGAATTGTTGAGAAAAGACTGATTCGCTCCGATCTACGTTTTACGGTATGTTATTTCCATCTCCCAATCGGTGGTAGACAAATCATTGTGCATATCAGTGTTGCTATATGAAAATAATCTTCAATTGCAGTTTCTATACAGGGTGTTCGGGTCTGGTTATTACACACTTTAAGGGATGATTCCCCATCAAAAATAAAGCCGAAAGAACAAAAACTCATGGTCCTAAAATACTTCCTTGAAAAGATACAGGGTGTTGAAGTTGACTTTTTTGAATGTTTTTTTCACCGTAACTTTCAAACAGTTGGACCTATTTTAATTATATTTGAACCAAAGTTTAGTCAGATGAGTCTCCATCGAATAATGATACCACAATTTATCAAAAATTCCTGGGGGCGTAGATAACACGGGACCGTCTCCTATATTTTTGTCCCTATTTTCATCTCCCCTGATTATTTTTGAAAATTGTTTATATTTTCGGATTCTACGTTTAGTTTAGAAGAGAAAGTTACTCCTGCAAAATTTTGATTAGAGGCTTCGTTTTCGAGATATTCAGGTTTGAAACTTTAGAAAACATCTCAAAATCGCCACTTTTCAGGGCCCAAATTTTTTTTGCTGAAAAGTTTCATGTTTTTAAGCAAAAATGGTAGTTTATCAACTTGAAATACCTAGGAAACCCATTTCAGTTGAGGAGTCTTGAGTTTTTCTGAATTTTAATTTTTAAGGCCTTGAAAGTGGTGTTTTCGAGATGTTCTCCGAAGTTTCAAACACAAATATCTCGAAAATGAAGCCTCCAATCAAAATTTTGCAGGAGTAAGTTTTTCTTTTAAATTAAACGTAGAATCCGAAATTTTAACAATTTTTGAAAATAATTGAGGGTGATGAAAATAGGGGTGAAAATAAGAGACAGTCTCCTATTATCTACGCCCCTAGAATATTTCAATCAATTGTGGTATTATCATTCGATGGAGACTCAGTTGACTAGCCTTTGGTTCAAATTTGATCAAAATCGGTCCAACGGTTCAAAAGTTACGGTGGAAAAACGATTTAAAAAAGTTAACTTCAACACCCTGTATCTTTTTATAGAAGCATTTTGGGACCATGAGTTTTTTGTTCTTCCTGCTTTATTTTTGATGGGGAATCATCCCTTAAAGTTTGTAATAACCAGACCCGGACACCCTGTATATTAGGAAGATAAACATGAACTAAAGATTGCAAGCCTCGTCGTACTGAGTAGCGAAGGATATATTTATTTGTGCCCGTCTTTTTTCAAGTTATTTTCTCGTTAGCTAAATCTCCCTTGTCTTTTAAACGATTCAACGTTATCAAGTTCGTTTTAATCGAATCTTACCAATTTTGAGCTCGACACCTGTTGCATGTGAGGACGATCAGTCAACTATGAACAATTTTTACAACAAATACGTACATTTTGCTAATGAATCTGGCAAGCTGTCAAACGGCTCCTCCGTCAACGGTACGGGCTTGGGGCTTAACCGCAAGTCGAAGTCCTCTGGTTTGTGGCTTATCGGCGAGTCGAAATCTCTAGCGAACATCCCAACAATTTTCCATATCCCCCAAATGGCTCAACATTATATCCAGTTTGTTTTTGTTTTACTAATCGAATTTTATCTATTTCCGTTCGACGCCTATTGCATTTGAGGACGAGCATCAGCTAATAACAATTTTTGACAATAACCAATGGACAATTTTTCAGAAAAGCGGTTGAAAAATGTATTTTTTTTCTACTACTAGCCTACAAAGCCATCATTATCGACCGATATTCGCGACCCGAGAAGTCCTTCCTCTCTACCTAGCCTGATAATTCTTCATTATTGACCAAGGTTAACAATGAAAATCCAATGCCAACTGGAAATTTGGCAAGTAGGTTATCCGAATGAAGTATCAATTCAACCCTTCTCGTATTAATTACCGCAACGTGTTCATGATTTCTTCTCATTGCACGTTGTACTGTAGTAAATGATACAAGCAATTTGCCTTATGTAGTTAGACGATGTCCCCGTCTTGGCAATGAAATGTATTTTCTACATTCTCATCGAAATCTTGTCGAATTATGCCGAGCTGCCGTTTTTCTTGCTATAACAATATACCTACGTGTTCTTTTCAATTTATACCGTAATTGAAGCCAGGCTTTCACGGCCCTGGGTTCAGAATTCCATTTTTTTTTTTGGATTGATGGATTTCCGTCCTGATTACACCACTGCACGTGAAACCTGACAGCTTGGCCGGCTATTACTCGCGATGTAGGTAGGTTCAGGTTATGTAGGTATGTTATGACTTATGCCAAGAAATAAATACGGAGTACATGATAAAATCAGTCTTTATTGTTACGTATTTCGCGTACGGGTTCGTTTATAATTAAGACGATCGTTTTAAAACACACTGTTTATTACTGCGTACTACAATAAATACACGCCAACAATTATTTACTTGGGAATATCGCAGATTACTACTCGCGTTCTGTCGCTCTCGATCACTTCCAATTCAATACTGCTCGTAGGCCGACAATCGGCGCTTTATATAGCTCCGATTATCGATCTCAAATGTTCCATAGGTCCTCCAGTCAATTCCACACTTCCACAGTGACCCGGCATACGGCTTCTAGACGACTCTCAAAAAATCACACACCTTTCGCGTGCCTCCCGTGGTTTCGGAATGTCGGCACCTCCGCCAACTCGGCAGCTGTTTTCCAATCGACCGTTGAAGTCTCCCCATGTATTCCAATCGCCAAGCCATCGGGTATATTCTGGAAATGTCCAGAGCTCCGCACTTGTACACTGCGACCTAATAGGAAGAGTCTAGAAAGATCGCGTGTTTTCCAGATACCAGCTCGTAACAGTACAGAAAATGGAATTATTCAAAAAGTTGTAGGAAAAATCTGGCCTGGAGTATGGTATACGGGGTTATGGGTTATTCAAAAGTCCGGAACAAAATTAATAATTTTGTACCATATTACGCTCGAACAGGTCGATTTCTAAAAAGGGCAATCTGTTTTTTCCGTGACACGTGTCATGATGTACCGTCAACCCCTTAACTCCCAGCCACCCTTAGTATTTTTTTAAATCGCACTCTATGGCTTGTGGGGGTTCTTTGGAAAGCTTGTCAATAACTGTATTCAGATCTACCATTGAAAATGGTTGGACGTTTTCCAACGAGCCCCCACAAGCCATAGGGTGCGATTAAAAAAACACTTATGGTGGCTGGGGGTTAGGGGGTTGACGGTAGATCATGACCCGTATCATGGAAAAACGACTTACCGTTTTTAAAAATCGACCTGTTCGAGCGGTTTTTCCGAAAAAAAATGTGGTACAAAATTTTGAATTTTGTTCCGGTTTTTTGAATAACCCTGTATAAATAGTATACATAAACCCCTTTTTTTCGCTACCCTGCCTTTTTTGGCAGGGGCGAAGGCGAAATCGCTTGACACCCGGTGATGGATCGATAAAACCCTTCCGAAGACCTAGTGGTTAACCCGCCCCCGCCCCTGGTACTGCGTGAACATTGCTTCGGGGGGCGGCTGCTCTTACTGTGTCTCTTCTTCAGGTTTTACACCCCTTGATGCTAAAACAAGGCGGCCTCCTGGCTCTTCCGACCTCATGTTTGTCCTTCCCGTTGTCTTCCAGCTTCGTACATTTATACATATACCCCCTACCGATATGAGAAGGGCGAGGAATGAAAAAAAGCTGCGGTCGACAAGGGACATCGTCTGTACTGGTTGACGGCTCCTCGCTAATGCTGCTAGGTGAAAGGTGGCCACTGAAAAAAATGATGCTCAAGCGGCCGAGTGCGACAGTACTGAAGAATGAAAATGCCCACTGTCCAGTGGGCCCAGTGAGAGGCGGACTCCGTGACGCAGGTGGTTGCGTGGCTGTCTGCGGTCGCGGGAGCCCCGGGTTTGATTCCCGGGCAAAAGTCTGGCTGTTTGTATTGTACAATTTGCGATTTATCACGTTTTTATGAATAAGTAATTGAAGACAAAACGTCTTATGGTCAGTGTGAGCCGAAAAAAACAACAAAAAACATGTCCAACCGGCTAAATGCTGCACCACTAAAGAAACTGGCATGAAAATGCCCATTGTCCAGTGGCCTCAGTGACGTAGGGGTGTTCCTTAGATGATGGTTATTTTGTGGAGCTAGATTGCACGAGGAAGTACACACTCATTTCCTGTATGTATCTCCTTCATACCTGCTCGCTGTTGAAGTAGTATAAGGTAGAATAGGTGGTAACCAAATAACTACCTATTCAGTGATTTTCATTCCATTTTCTTTAGTACTGCCGTGTTTAGCCGCCTGGGCATCATTTTCTTTTTCTTCAGTAACAACCGTTCACCTAGCAGCATTAGCGAGAAGCCGTCAACTGGTAGAGACGATGGTTCCCCTTTGTCGACCGCAGCAATTTCCACTCCAGGGCATATACCGTATGTTCATCAAAAAATTCAATAAGGGGTGGCTGTGGAGAGTAAAACGTATGTTCGTGACTTGATTTATGCTCATAAAATTCGAATGGAATGTCATCGAGTTTTCAATTTGTGTCAATTTGAAAAATACGGCTTTTACGGCCGAGATTGGTTGGCTCAACATGGAACAGCGTCGCATCTCCCAGTTGGGGAACTTTCTTTACAAGCTTTTCAAGTTTGATTTGTGCAGTGTAGCTTTGAGAAGTAAACTTGTATTACGATCAGACGCTTGTTCCATGGGCTTAAATTTAAGATGGTCTAATGATAGATTGACAATGCCTCACCACCATACAACTTTATTTCGAAGATCTTTCACTTATAACTCTGTGAAATTTTTCAACTCTTTTCCTCGTGGGTTGATGCAGTCGCCATCGCTTTCGTCTTTTAAGAGCCAGCTCATCAGATTGATTTTATCGGGTGGAATTTGATTTTCAACTCATTTCTTTATGCTTCTCTTCCCTGCGGCTTTTTGACCATTGATTAAGTCTCTCCCTACAGTTGTTTTTTTTCTTTCTTACTTTAGCTTAATTGCTGTTATCTTTCCTTCTTGCTCTATTCTCTTGCACTGAGGATACAGATTTCTATTTAATTTTGTGTTGATTTCTGTTCAATTTTGTGTTAATTTCTTACATTTGATTTCTTACTTTAGTTTTTACATTATTTTCTTGTGATGAAAATTAGCAATTGATTTTGTTTTCCTCCCTCATTCCATATAATTCATGTGTTAAGAATTTATTGCTTGTTTTTTTTTTGTCTGCTATGCATTTTTTCTTGTCATAATTCATTTTGTAACATGTTGAGAGGGTTAAGTAGAATAGCAATTGTGCTAGACTTCGCCCCTCTTCATTTAATATTCATTTACTGAATAAAGTCCATTTATTATTATTATTATTATTATTATTATTTTTCTTCCGAACACAAAACATTCACGTATAGTGCTTCTCAGGCCTGCAATCTGCATGGTCGAATTCCGGCAAAAGTTCCAAATCTCCCAGAACCCATTTGAAAACACGAGACGACGCGTTCAGTCATGTTTGCGAGGAAATGGGGTCATCTTCAACAATTTCTGTAACCTTCAACACTTACATGTCTGTTTGACTTCTGAGTTTTCAATCACATAACCTAAAAATTGTGACTCACTGACGCTTTCATTTCATTGTTATGGTTAACCTGGATCAAGTAACGGAAATACGTTTGAAGTTCCACAGCCGCCCCTTATTGAATTTTTGGTAATTGTTGACGACGACTACTTCTCGACTAGCATTTTCTAAGAGTTAGGCAACCACTTAAACAGCTATATTCTCCGGCTATATAGGACGCTTCCTTCTTGCATGTACTTATAGTAGGTACAGGAATTTTAGCCGAAATATCACTTCAACCTCAAAATAAATACTGTAGTCGTGAAAATCACAGGTTCTGTTCAGAATTTTGTGCTCTTTCTAAATTTTTGGGTTTCAGAAAAATCCCAGCGGAGGCTTTTTTTAGAGCTGTCAAAAGTCTGAAGACTGATAATTCTGAACAATTTCAAATTAAGCAAAATTTTTCATGGGATTTCAAGTAACTATACACAGTTATGTGGAGACTGCAAATGTTGACAATGAACATATGAACAATTCTGAACCAAACACGATGGAAAATTTCATAGTTCTGTTGGAATATTTTGATTTTTTCTGTCAAATGTATATGATACAGGAAAAATAGTAAAAAAATCGCTAAAACCTTGAAAAAAATATGGACGTCTTGAAAATTTGATATTCTGTTTAGACTTGAATGCCCTACTACATACCTAAAATTGACAGAAATCCCACCCCTGGGTTTTGAGTTATTGGAGGAGGGGTGATCAGTTGCAACTCAAAATGGAGGGGATGAAACCCGTTAATCCATTGGATGCAAATACATCGCAATTTGACGCATCATATCTTGTTGATACCATTTTGGCACAAAAAGTGTCGATTATTGTTGAGGGGGGGGTCGTGGGAGGGGCGGAGCTCGGCAGGTGATTCTTATTGTTTTTCTGGTCATATATAACCGATCACGACAAGTTTGGTATCTTTTCCGACTAAATTGAAACTATGCCTCTTGAATCTAATGCCTCTTGAAATATTTTCGAGGATTTCAGACCTCTAACAGTGAAAAAAAAACTGTCAAAATTGCCAAAGAAAAAAACAAGTTTTTTCAAGTTAACTTGTTCAAACTTGTTTTCATTAAAATTTACACATCGAATTCGAGGTCAGGAGTTTGAATTCAGTCGGAAAAGATACCAGACTTGTCGTGATCGGTTCTATATGACCAGGAAAACACAAAGAACCACCTAGCTGAGCTTCGCCCCTCCCACGACCTCCCCTCAACATCAATCGCCAAAATGTGTATCAACGAGATATGATGCGTCGAATTGCGATGTATTTGCATCCAGTGGATCAACAGGTTTCATCCCCTCCATTCTGAGTTGCGATTTATTACCCCCCCCCCCCCCCTCCGATAACTCAAGACCCCGGGGTGGGATTTCTGTCAATTTTGGGTATGTAGTAGGGCATCCAAGTCTGAACAGAATGTCAAATTTTCAGGACGTCTTCATTTTTTCCAAGGTTCTAGCGATTTTTTTACTATTTTTCCTATATCATATACATTTGACAGAACAAATCGAAATATCCCAATAGAACTATGAAATTTTTCATCGTGTTTGGTTCAGAATTGTTCAAATGTTCATTCTCAACATGTGCAGTCTCCACATAACTGTGTGTACTTGAAATCTCATGAAAAATTGAGCTTAATTTGAAAATGTTCGGAATAATAAGTTTTCAGATTTTTGACAGCTCTAAAAAAAAGCCTCCGCTGGGATTTTTCTGAAACCCAAAAATTTGGAAAGAGGACAAAATTCTGAACAAAATCTGTGATTTTCACGACTACAGTATTTTTTTTGAGGTCAAGATCTATTTTTCTTGGACTATTACGTCGTAGGACAAGTAATGGAAAGAAAGGGCATTTTACAGTGGAAATAGTGGTTTCCCCAGGAAACTACGGTCGACGAACGTGATGTTGTGGTGGTGTCTACCTACCGTGAAAAGTTGGTGGCTGAAGTCGAGAAGTAGTGGTCGTCAACAATTACCGAATTTTTTATTGAACATACGGTACAAGGCGTTAGCATAAGCCATTCGGGCCGACAAATTTTTTCATAGCTTGCTCTGATGAAAAAGCCGTAAAACTTATTATACAGGCTGATCCAAAAGTGTCGGACCAAAACAATACACGGTATACCTATACAATAGAATATTTGAAATTTAAAAAAAAAAAATTTGGAAAATTAGCAGTGGCGTGGAAGTTGGGAAACGAAAAAGGGCAGACCCGTCTCAATCAGTGCTATTAATGACAGATACTGATTTCAGAAAAACTCTCGGGAAAACTTGACTTTAATGGAATAGCAGACATACAGGTGATTCAAAACGAATCAACGGACGAAAACAACATACAGTAGGTACATGGAATCCTCTATGAAGCCCGTGAAAAATATTCAAAAAATTCTTGGACTTGAATTTTTGAAGTTATGACCGAGGTTATGACGGGTCAAAGAGTGGTTCTTCAAACCCTTCTTTTTTCGTTATTTCGAAAAAATTTTGTCAACTCTTGGTGCAGGAATTATGAAGAGAAAATATCAACTACTGCATGGATACCACAGTTCCATTTACTTTACAGGGTGATTCATGAAGTGAAAAAATTGAATTTCTCCAAAGAAGTCCCCTCACCAAAAAAATGCTTGCTACAAAACCGTGTTATCTTTTGCTCCACATCGGTTAAAGGACCAACCAAAAGATTCAGAGACACTTTTGAAGAATAATAATTTTCGAGGTTTCTGACTCACCCTGTATAGAAAACACAAATTCGATCAATACATATCCAGTGGTTGATTTTTCTTACTCATAATTCTGCTACCATCAGTCTATTAAATTCTTTTGAAATAACGGAGCTGGAAGGGTTCAAAGGACCACCCATTGGCCTTTGACCCTTCATAACTTCAAAAATTGGAGTTTAAGAAAATTTTTGAATATATTTTAGGGGGCTTCATAAAGGATTCCACGTACTGTGTATTGTTTTGGTCCGACACTTTTGAATCATCCTCTGTATCTCGCCCTGTATGTCCGCTATTTCATTAGAGTCAAGTTTTCTCGAGAGTTTTTCTGAAGTCAGTATCTGTGGTAAATAACACTGATTGAGGTGGGTTTGTCCTCGGGTTTGCCTTTTTTCGTTTCCCAACTTCTACGCCACTGCTGATTTCCTAAAATGTGTGATATTTTTGGATTCTGAGTTCTATTTGTTGATGAGTTTCCATTGAAAAAGTTTGCTGGGCGCTCCGTTTTCGCGATATTTGAAGATATAAACGTTCTCAGAACATCTAAAAAAGTAATTCAGTTCTTGTATTTGGCTGACAACAAACCTAAAAAGACGGACCTACCTATAGTTCAGTAAAGACAGTCAATTTTCATCAAAATTAAAATTTTTAAACCCTATTTTACGATAGATGGTTTTCAGACGTTTGATCTTCAAATATCTCTAAAAGGAAGCATCCTCTTAAAATTTTCCAGTAAGAACTATTTTCAGGTTTTAATGATCGCAAATTTCAAAAATTGGCATCCATTTTGAAAAATCGCCAGTGGTGTAGTTGGGAATCGAAAAATTATTTTGCATTTCCGAAGTAAATGTTTTGGGAACAGACGACAATTTTTCGATTCTTCATCAATTGGCGAAGTTTCCGCACTCGAGCTCTGGACACTAAAATAATCTAAATTCTGTAGGAAACCCCTTGCTGTTATTATTTTTACAAAATAAAATAGTTTCAATACAATATTTATTTCGAACTCAACAATTTTTTCTCCTCATCATCCTGCTTCCATGGGATCCGGTGTAGTTGGTGGCTCTGTTTCTAGCTGTTCAAGTTGCGCCACTTGCGGTTCTGCCACTGGTCGTAAACGCCGTCGTTCCTGATTGACCACTTGGTGGGGTTGGGCGCGTCTTTCCAGTTGGTGACAAACACGTCCCAACCGACACGTTGACCGTACCAGTCCATGTTGCACCAAAACTGGGTGCTACGGTTTCTGCGGAAGGCCCACGAGATCTTGTCCCCGGGCTTGACCCACACGCCGTCGTCACCGCCGATTTTGTCGTCTTTGGAGGCGCACCACATGTGAGCGTGATGTTTGCCCTCGTTGTGCACCTCGACCAGCCAGACCTCGTTCTTGTCCGCGATGTTGATGACGGTGCCCAGCACGGCGGTGGCGATGCCGGCCACCGCCCAACCGAAGCAGTGCACCGACACCAGCTGCGTCGCCAGCACAGTCACCACTAGCGCGTGTTTCCAATTCATTGCGGACAATACAGCTACTCTGTAAAAAAAAGAAGTAGATTCAGACCGAATTTCAACCGAATTATTGCCAAGAAGTATTAGCTCATCAAGTATTATTTTAGATTTATAGGGAGAATGAGTTTGATGACCGGCCAAAAAAAAAAGCAGAACGGATCGCAAAACGGACTCTGAACGGTCACGGCTATAACATATTAAAAGTCCCCTCCGATCCCGTGTGAGCTTCCTGTTTTTCAAACCGTTTTCTTCTACTAATGTTCTTGTGGCTATATGTAAAAACAGCGCATGAGCCGGTCAAAATTTCACCGCGGTGATGCAGTTTAAAAAAATTTGCTTCACATGCTGTAAACTGAGGTTCGATTCTCCGCAGGAAAAAAGATTGTTTTTTTGAGTTGATACTTTTTATTCTCTAAAAATTACTCATAGATATGTTAAAGTGAACTACGTAATTTTCAGAGTAAAGAAGCAGGTATCAGTTTCACAGAAAAAAATCCCAGCGGAGGATCGAGTCCCAGTATTTGCCGGCAAGTGAAACAAAGCTGTTTCGACTACAGCAACTCGGCAAAAATCTTGGCCGCCACATACGCTGTGTTTTGTATGTAGATCATGGATATGTAGATAGACACGAAGAATATTCGTGAAAAAAAACGCGAAAGTTCAGACTGGATCGGAGGGGACTTTTGATATGCTATATCCAAGACGTTTAAGGTCCGTTCTCCATACTTTCAGCCAGTCATATTCACGCTTATAATAAAATAGCACCTAAAATACCCAGAGGCTTTATCTTTCGAACGTGAGCACAAGTAAGTCAACTTACCTGCCAGGACAGCTGTGCTTGTTTCTCTTGTAGACACAAAACAGATATTGTCTACAATGAAGACAAACCGTACATTTATACCTACGGGCTCCTCGGCCTGAGAGTTTGGCGCGATGCACTCGTAAAGCAGGAATTCGGGAAAACACAGGTGTTTCAGCACATTCCTTGGAATCCAAGCATGGGCAATGTTTTTTTAATTTTTTCGCAACCTTGATATGCCTATAGATAGCTAACCTAATTACTTAACAGTATTGCGGTGAATGCATTATCGGGTGCACAATTCAAGATAATATCGAATTCTGGAAAATCCTTCAGAGGGATTTTCCAAATGCAGGGATCTTCTGACGCCACATGCAGGCATTACCTGTAAATATTTAGCATTATAAATGCTAAACAGTAGCAGTTTGCGGTAAACTATTTACCTCGGTATTTACCTACATGCCTATACAGGGTGTTTCAGGGATGATAGCAGAACATTTAACTGTGGGTAGATCTTGTCAAAATATGACGAAAACCTATATACCATTTTGCAAAGTTCGGCCTAATGACGAAGATATAGCCCTCCAAAGTTCACTTTTTTTGGATTTCAAAAATTTGTAACCCAGGAAGGTTTCGACAAATTTAGCTTTCATTTAGCATAAGTTGGTTTGTCATAATTATCTGTCAATCTGCCAAATTTGGAAAGAATCCAATCAGTGGCATAGAAGTTATGAGGGGTCACCTTAAGTCAACTTTTCTTCGGATGCTTCTCAATTATTGACCCTCATAACTCCTACACCACTGGTTGGATTCTCTCCAAATTTGGCAGGTTGATAGATAATTATGACAAACCAGCTTTTGCAGGATAAAAGCTAAATTTGTAGAAACGTTCCTGAGTTTGAGTTTTTTGAAATCCGAAAAAAGTGAACTTTGGAGGGCTGCATCTTCGTCATTAGGCCGAACTTTGCAAAATGGTATATAGATTTCCGTCATATTTTGACTGGATCTACCCACAATTGAATTTTTTGCCATCATCCCTGAAGCACCCTGTATAATACCTACCTACTTTGCGATTCTGGTGTTCGTTATAACGGGTGGGATTCACGACAACAATTTTCTCCATGTTATAATAATGTCATATTAATTTCTGAATACCTACAGGAGTTCCGAAATTGTTGCGAAAGATTTCAGAGGGTGATTCCTGAGTTTATTCTAAGAAAAAATCAAGTGATGATCCTATGGAGAAGGGTATGGACAGGGAGCTGGTGCCTCAAAACTTACGTCATAAGGTACATGATTTTAACCCTGTAGGTCTGATGTGCGTTGGTAAAGTTGTTGAAAATTTCTTTGTCTTACATGTCAGACCGGGGGCTTTAGGCTGGCATAGGCTTGTCAATTTTAGAAAAAAATCAAAAATTTATGTCATAAGGACCATAAGGTACATGAATGACACCAACGGGCTTTTGTGTGGGAACATCCCCTTAATCAAAAATCGGGACATGAGACAAAATTTTTGGGGGCTCTCGGTCCATAAGACAAGTTTAAAATTTTCAAAAAAGGCCAAAATCTACCTCCTCTTGGAGACTTTCCCTTTGGCATAATTTCAGGAATGAACAATGAAAAACGATTCTCACATGATTTTTTACGCAGGTTTCGAGTCTGTCCACAACTTTTTTTTATGGTACATCACTTACAGGGTGCAACATCGAAATTTTTTTCTTTAATCGTACACTCCGTATTTTAACATGGAAATCGATTCCGTTTTTTCATCCTGATTACAAATATATATCACACTTAGTGGGTTAGTCAGCAAAACGCCTGTGACAAAATTGATAGATTTTGTTTTTTTTTTTGAAAATTTCAAACTTGTCTTATGGACCGAAAGCCCCCAAAAATTTTGTCTTACGACCAGATTTTCGATCAAGGGGATGTTCCCACACAAAATCCAGTTGGTTTCATTCATGTACCTTATGACGTAAGTTTTTGGCCATTTTTTCTAAAATTGACAGGCTCATACCAGCCTAAAGCCCCCGGTCTGACATGTAAGACAGAGCAATTTTTAACAACCTTATCAACGCACATTAGACCTACAGGGTTAAAATCATGTACCTTATGACTCAAGTTTTGGGGCACCAGCTCCCTGTCCAGTACCTATACCTGAAGGAGCCATAGCCCCTTGAATTTGAGACCCTTCCCCTGATAAGAGGATTCTAATTTATTATTTATCTTCGCGACAATTATTTCTGAACGCGCAGAGAACTGGCTTCAGGAGTTCAGTACCAACACCCCTAATTTTTTTTAGACAAAAAAGAGGGAAAACTGGGTGGAAAATGGATCTTGATCAAATTTCCTAGATTTTTTATATGTTGTAGGGCAGTTTGAAACTAATCAAAATCTACAACAGTAACAAAAAAAAAGACAAATTTTTTATGTCTTTTATAGCATAAAGGGCTAATGACCACTTTCTTTTCTTTATTGAAAAAGTCAATCTCACCTCCCATCCTCTACTTGTGGGCATCAAATTGGGGAACACGTTTGAAAGTCATGCGATGATTCGTATTTTGTTGAATTATGAATTCAGGCACTTTTTTTTCCAACCCTCGATTATATGGAGTGAAGTGTGAAGTTGAAAAAAAATCTTCGGTCGATTATGCTAGTTTTTACCCCAAAGAAGTTGAAGTCAGCGATAATGAAGCATAAAACATTTTTTCATGTCATGAACCAAATTATTGGAAATATTACTTTTATATTATTGTTTTGTGGCAGTAGCTATTTCTTCTTCAACAACAAATTCCAACCCCGTCCCTCATCCCCCAACCCTGTGATAGGGGATGAGGGAAGAAGTTGGATTTTTCTGAAGAAGAAGAAGAAGGAGAAGTACTGTCACGAACATAATATGAAGAGTATATGGTTGTTATGACATAGTTAACTACAACCCCTATGCTATTGTGTAAAAACTGGTCATACGAATGTGTTTTCGCTCGGACCCTTGTTCAGCATAACCGGAAGAGCACAATATCAAAAATCGTCGTCATGTCTGTCGCGGGACTTCTCATCATAGCATCCTTCCTGCAACGTATTTGAACTTTGAAGACTAGTATCCAGGAACCTATGGAGAATTTTCTTCTAAGTTGGAATTAGGGATCGGTATTTTCCTACAAATAACTGCCGGGTATCCCTGAACTGGAGGGCAAATAAAATAGGTACTGTGGAAACAATTATTTTAACAAATCTATGGTATTTTCCAAAGAAAGTTGTATAGAGATGGGAATACCGGCTCTTAGAGAGAAAGATTGAGAATTATTTGCGAGAAACTGGAAATTGTGTTTTGGAAAATTGGAATTTTCCGGGAAAATCCTCAAATCTTTCTCCAAACGAACTTATTGTAAAAATCGTCATTTAAGGCTTCACTTTGAGCTCCATCATTCAAGTACGGTCACAAAAACCCAGGCCGGTTTCACATTTTTAACCGGGAAATTCTCGGGTGAACTGGAAAAAAATTGTTGGAAAATGTTCAAGAACCTCTTTCACGAGGTTCAAGAAGTTACCTCTTGTTCAAAAGTAAAATGGAGAAAATCTGATCAAAAGTTAAAAAATCTGCAGTTTTCCCAGAGAGGAAAACTCGGTAAGCGTTGATCCGATTTCAAAAATTTGTCCTCCTCCAAAAATTGGCATTGTAGGTCAAAAATCGACAAAACTTAGAAATAATTCGCCTAAGGCTGAATTTTTGCACATTGACAGGTTAGATCTAAGGTTTGTTCGCGTCGCATGAACTTTTTGCACTTTCTGCACCCTAGCCAATAGCGTGGGGTCCCTGACAGCAGATGACCAATCACAGCAGTTTGAGTGCAGAAAGAGCAAAAAGTTCATGCGACGCGAACAAACCTCTAGTATAACAACATATCAAAATACCCAAACTTTCCCCTGTCCGCGTCTTTGATTTTCAGGTCCTCAGGTTCTTGAAGTTGCATCGCTGATCTGCGACTCATGCCGTAGCATTATTCTTGGACCGATCAAGCTCAGTTTAGGCTTGAATTGAAAAGAAAAGATCAAACAATGATTTTCTGGTCTAAAAACACACATCCGGTGCGCAGCAAGCCGGCAGACCCGCGAAATTCAAAGTTACGCTGCTATTCGCGACGACTTCTCACGAAATTTTCGCTTTGTATCGTTTTTCAAGAATAAATAGTGACAAACCAGAAGTCAATGCATTCAGGAATTCTTCAGCTTTTCTCCACAGGCACCATGGATACACACTTGGAGAGCTGAAGAATTGCTGAATGCATCGACCAAAGTATGGTTTATCATTGTTAATTCTTGATAAACGATACAAAGCGAGAATTCCGTGAGAAGTCGTCGCGAATAGCAGCGTAATTTTGAATTTCGCGGGTCTGCCGGCTTGATGCGCACCGGATGTGGGTTTTTTACATCAGAAAATCATTGTTTGATCTTTTCTTTTCAATTCAAGCCCAAACTGAGCTTGATCGGTCCAAGAATAATGCTACGGCATGAGTCGCAGTTCAGCGATGCAACTTCAAGAACCTGAGGACCTGAAAATCAAAGAGGCGGAGAGAGGAAAGTTTGGGTATTTTGATATGTTGTTGTACTAGGTCTAAACTGTCAATGTGCAAAAACTCAGCCTTAGGCGAATTATTTCTAGGTCAAAACCTAATTTGACTGAGCTAAAATGAATATTTCGTGGCGCCTACCGCATGTCGAAGTTTGCACTGCATTTTTTCAAATTCACAAAATGTGCCAAATTTCATTTTGAAAAAATTACCGTCGAAAACTGGAACCGTTTCGATTTTGAAAATAGGTCCACACGATGCCCAGTCCAATCTGCTTTCGTTATCAATTGTAATTTTCCGAAAAAAGTTGATCTCCGGGCAAGAATGAATTTTTGAGTGGAGTCCTGCTACAAAAATCCTGGTCTTAATACGGACGAAAGGCCCTCTCGGGTAGCAACGGCTAGGAGAAATTTTGGAAATTTATGCCTGGAAAATGGTGGAGAACTGCAACTGCAGACTTAATTTGACTCTTTTGTTTTGTTATTTCCTGCCAAATTTGGTTCCAATCCATTAGATTGATTTTGAAGAATTAAATGGTAAAGTTCTCAACTTCGACAGTTTCTATTATTCGACAAATGGTTCTTGAACATTCAACAACTTTTTTTTCCAATTTCCCGGGAATTATACGGTTGAAAATGTAAAACCGGCCTGAGTTCTCGAGACCGGACTTGAATGATGGAGTTTAAAGTGAAGCCTTGATCCACGTTTCCCAAAAAGCTTCTACGCATACCTGTGAAAGTAGGACGTTGCCATATCTATATCACGACAACAAGTTGACAACACTGTTATACGGTGGGCGCTTTCCATTTAAAACATTTGTGTCGGTTTGTGTCAGCTTGTGTTAGCTTGTGTCGATGAGACAAAGGAACACAGATCAAATGGAACGCATTTGTGTCGATTTGTGTCGACACAAGTCGACTTGTGTCAGTAAATGGAAAACGCCCGGTGTACGTGTGTAATGTCATGCAAATGACAGCTGACAGCGCTTGACGTCAATTTGACGTTTCGACAGACCTAACCTAATAACGCTCTTGTTTCGGTGATCGCCTTGCAGCTCGTTGTGTTTTGTATTACCTGAATATTTTCTGCCTCTTTTTGCCATACTAACATTTCATTCTGAACAATATCAAATGTTGAATGGTTAGGAGGTTATGTTTGCTTACATTTCGATTATTGATTGACAGTTGCCATTGACACTTCGTGTGTCAAAATTGAAATTACCGCGCTCTGCAGGTATGCGTTCTTATGATGTATGCGCTCAAGTGGGTTTTCCCGGGAAATTCAAATTTTCCTAACAAAATTTCCAATTTCCTGGAAATAAGTTTCAATCATTTTCTCTAATTCCAACTTCCCCCCCCCCCACGAAGGGACGTTTCGAACAAACATTTAGATAGGTTCCTGGATACTAGTCGGGAAGGTTTTGGGGTGACAACCGATTTTTTTTTCCTTTGAAGTAGTTTGGAAACGAATCAGAACCACAATTTTCTAGAACTTGTAATATACCCACGTGAAAATCTTTTCATTTTTTTTGACACCCTGTATTCTGTATTTACGTAGTTAAATTGGAAATTATGTATTTTCTTCTCCCAAATCTGAATATATCACTCACGAGTCATCCCTACACGCGGTATGATCGAAAAAAAGGGAAATTTACCCTTTGAATCAAACAAATCTATGATTCCTGCAAAATATAAAACAAGGAGCAAAATCTTCACGGGTGTGAGTCACACGAGCGCATTCTCGGAGTGCAAATGAGTGAGCTGTTTACTGCTAAACACGAGGCTAATTTCATCGAAATCGGCCCAGATAAATATTATTAATGATTGAAATTGATTTACGTATGATTAGTCCAATTTTTCACTAAATGATTTCTGTTCCATCACTGTAACTTCCTCAGCACGCCAGGTTTATAGAAAAAGAGACTGGGAGACTTCTTGAACAGTCAGCTCAAAACAAATATTGGATATACTCAACTCTCCTAATCACTACAAAGAAAAAAAAATTATTTCAAAACGATGAATAACCGAAGAGGCTCTACTCCAGAAGAAGTTTTTTATGACTCAATGATTTTATCTTTCCTGTCGCAAGATGGCTGCTAAAAGCGGACTGTGATGAGTAGTGGCAACCGAACTACTAATAACATCGAAGTGACATACATAACAATGACAACCAATCATTGTCATTGCATTGCCGCTTCTGGCAGCCATCTTGTGGCGGGAAAAATTACGTTAAATCACGAATAGTAGGCTAGGGCTAGGGAACACACGGTATATAGTACTCAAACTTCTTCGTTTCGTTTCAGTGGATGTTCTTCATGTCGCAAGGCATCTTGGCGCTCAACCCCCTCAACGTGTTCATCAGCAACCTGCAAAAGGAAACCAAGCTTTTCTACCACTGGCTCTTCCAAGTGTTCTGCGTAGTCCTGATAGCCATCGGCGGCACCATAGGCTACACGTTCTTGGACGCCAACCGCGACGGCACCCATTTCCTCTCCTGGCACGCCTGGTTCGGCCTCGCCGGCTTCGCCTTCACCCTGCTGTCGTGCGTCAACGGCACCGGAGCCTTCTGGAGCAACGAAATCCGCAAGTTCGTCGCGCCCAAGAAGATCAAAACCGTGCACGTCATCGCCGGCACGGCCGCCTTCACTTTCGGCGGTCTGGCGCTGCTGACCAGCCTGTGGACGCACTGGTTCGAGGTGCAGAGCGGTGCGAGCAGGAACCTGTTCCTGTTCGGTCTGCTGGTGACTTCCGGAGCTGTGGGCGGTACCCTGCTGAAACCAATCAAATCCGTCATCAGGAAGTGGCCAAATCTGAAGAGCAACTGATTGGTTTTTCAAAAATACTGTTAGGTACCACTGCCTCGACTAATTTGTTCCTCCTTTGAAAATATATATTATTTTTGTTATTAAAAATACGTTTTTTTTACACTGTTTTTCACGAGAAGTTGACCGCAGCGAGAATTTGTACAAAAAAGTTCCTCTTTTGGAAAGAGTTCCTACTTCCTCTGAATTCCTATTGACTTCCCATGACTTCCCCCGACTTCTTCCTGACTTCCCCCTGACTTCCTCCGACTTCCCCGGAATTCCTCTGACTTCCTCCTGACTTCCTCTCAACTTCCTCCTGACTTCCTCAGACTTCCACAGACTTCCACGGACTTCATCGGACTTCCTCCGACTTCCTCCTGACTTCCTTGTGATTTCCTCAGACCTTCAATGGCTTTTTACTTATCTTCTCTTATTTTTGATCAAGAGGTTTGGTTGCTGCGCCTAGCTAGCGATTAGAGGTGTTAAGGAGTCTAGCATGGGTATTCAAAATAATAATAATTTATTCAGCGCCAGCTGAAGTATACAGGATGGTCCAGTTGTTGATACATTAATTTAGAGAGATGATGGAGAATCAAAAATGAAGGGGACTTTTCCGGGAAAAAAATTCAGAAGTGCATAATAACGGAGATAAAGCCCTTCAAAGTTGGGAATAGAAAATCGTTCTTTAGCTAAACTTTTGAATCGCTTAACCGATTTTGTTCAAATTTGAGCCAAAGTTTACTTGCGAGTCTCTATCGAAGGATAATATAATAACGCGTTTTATCAAAATTACCCAGGGGTGTAGATAATAGAGGCACCCCTCATTTTGTCCCCTAATTTTCACCCCCTCAAAAAAAAAGTTTTAATTGTTTATATTTTTGAGTCTATGTTCAGTTTGGAAGAAAATGTTATTCTTGCAAAATTTTGATTGGAGGCTTCGTTTCGAGATATCTGAGTTTGAAACTTTAGTCCAGGAGCATAATGTAAATATGTAAAAAGCATTCCGTGGGATTTTGAATGGAAGAGCATAGCGACTATGTGGAATACATTCCTTGAATGGCCAGCAATCACACCTCACCGGGTGTTTAGCTTGAATTTCTTGCAGTGGATTAATAGAGGGTGAAACAGGAGAAAAAAAGAAAAAAATCATATTCCGTGAACTATAGAAAGTAGAGCGGTACAAATCACCAGGTGGATGCCCGACTTGATGCCCGACTTGATGCTTTTAAAGGTTTTGCTTGAAAAATTGACATTCGTGGTGAATAGTGTGAAAAACAAGAAAACTTGAAAATTAAATTTATTATTTTGAAAAAATCATCGTCGGAAAAGCGAAACCGTGTCGGATTTGAAAATGGACCTACACGACGCCCAGTGCGATTTACTTCCGATATCAGTTGGAATTTTTCGAAAACAGTCAACCCCTCACCAGGAAAGGACAGATGAGTTGAGTCCTGCACCAAACACGAGTCGTCCTGGTCAAAATCCAAACGAGCGGCCGTCTCCGGTGGTAACGGCCAGGAGAAAATTTAAAATCTCGTAACGTCCAACTGGGAATTGGTGGAAAGCTGCAATTGCGGGCTTGATTTGATAATTTTGTTTTGTTGCTTCCTTTCAAATTTGGCTCCAATCCATCGGATAGATTTTGAATAATAATAAGCTGAAAGCCGATACAATGGGGTTTCGCCCCACAAGGGGGCGCAAGGGGTGACGGCACCACTTTCAGAGGCCGCCATCAGAAGAATCTGATTTTGTGGATCTTAGCTATGTGGGATTGCCAGAAAATACTCATGGGCCTATTTAAGGGAATAAGCAGAAAAGCACCTGCAAGGCTTCTTCTCAATGCTTCTTTTGAAGGGCTGTGTCACTGTTGTTACTCACTGAAAAAAAAACAAAAATCATCCGTCTGCAATTCTATATCGATTATCCGATTAACGAAACTTAAAATTATTACGACGGGGGGCTAGCCCCCAAGAGGGTGCAGGGGGCAACTACACCACTTATGGGCGTTGCCACCAAAAAGAAACGATTCTGTAGATCTTAGTCGATGGAAATTCACAAAAAAAAACCTTACCGACCTCTTGATAAAGTACGTAAAGACATTGAGTTCTGGCTTGCGGACAATGTCAAACTAATTTTTTTCGCAGAAAAACCTGAAAAAAATCTTTTTTCCAGTACATTGCAGCTGTATGATATGTAGTGGAAGTTTCAGGACGGCCCAGTGGCGCAGGTGGTTGAGTGGCTGCCTGCGACCATGAAGGCTCCGGGTTCGATTCCCGTAAATGTCTGGTTGTTTGTGTTGTCCAATTTGCAATTTTTCTGAGTATGTAAACTTGGTAGGTAATCAAGGTCAAAAACTCCTAAGGCCAGTGCAGGCCGATGAGGAGGAAAACATTTATTATTTATTTTATATGTAGTGGAAGTTTCAGAGTCGAAAGTTGTCCAGGGACTTGGGAAGTGAAGGGGACATGATTATGTCAACATTTTCCAGTAGCTACGCCCGCCACTGAACAACTTATCTAGAAATTGAAATTTCACATTATAGATGCTTGTTACAGAGGGCCCCTCGGAGGGTCCAAGCCAAATTTTTAGCAAAATCGGTTGAAAATTGTGGAAGTTGTACCTCCAAGAAAATCGCCTTTTTGAAATTTGAAGGGTTGCATCTTCATTGTTGATCACTTTTGATGGAGTTTCTTCATGACATCCTGAACTTTTTGTTATCCTGTGTCGATTCTCCGAGTTACAAAACTACAAAACTTTGATCAACTGGGGGCTGGCCCCCATGGATGTGCACGGAGTGACCGCAC
Organism: Anaspis maculata; assembly: GCA_949128115.1. Classification (NCBI taxonomy): domain Eukaryota; kingdom Metazoa; phylum Arthropoda; class Insecta; order Coleoptera; family Scraptiidae; genus Anaspis; species Anaspis maculata. The sequence continues at coordinate 103,686,467 of OX421962.1, read as the reverse complement.
CACTTTTGAGCGTTGCCACCAAAAAAATCTGAATCAATGGACCTTGACTGATCGGAATTCCAAAAAAAACCTTTTTGACCTCTAAAAAAATACAGAAAATGAACTGGCAGATGGACTAGTTCGGTGATAACCAAGAAAAATAGTTTTCAATTTGCCATTTTCCAGTGTTTCTTCTGTGGCTTTCTAGCACTTTTGTTGCTTAGTCAGTTGGCTGTTGGTAATAATCCAGTCCAATCCAATTTTTTGTAAGTAATTAGAAATCAGAATCAGCAGTAAAGAGTTGCTTACTTGATAAACAAAATTAGGTTTGCAAATTTTCAGAGCAGTCACCAGTGAGCAGGCAACTATAGTAAGTTGAACGCGAGGTTAGGTGAACAAAAAATAAATGCAAATAATCTCCCAGACCAGAAGTGATGCTAACTAATGGAAATTCGAGTTTCTATCTAGCTTTTCCAAAAAAACTGCAAAAACTTGCGAAATGTATATACAACTGTTTGCCTGCTCACTCGTGATTGCTCTTAAATTTTGTTGACACGTTCTCTGGCGGTCGTCTCACTCAAATGGGGGCCACTCTTTGAATAACGCTTCATCGAAGAACTAAGGATGGAAACAAGAAACGTTACGCTTATCGCGACTTGCTGGGCTTTCATGGCTCTCCCATAGAAAATTGGATTAGGCCTATCACTTCTTTACCTACTGCTCCCATTCCAAAAATTTTTTCACGTGTGAAATTTCAAACCTTTCAATTAGACCTTTTAATTAACCTTAACTACATGGCACCCAACGTAATTATACCGCCACACTTAAGAATTACCAATTCCCTTTGACTCCCATGTTTCAAAATAAAGCCAACACCAACAGCAATCTACAGAAGCGGAATCAAGATTTTTACTCCCGACTTTTGCGACGTTATATCAAAAAACTCGTAAAAGACGTAGGTATACACCTAATATACCTTAAAATACCTGTATATTTTTTTATTTCGGTCGCAATTTAGTTTGAAAAAAGTAATATTGCAATAATTCCTATCGATTGGTAGATGGTAGGTGAAATGTAGCAGAGGGGTCGTTGGAAATAATACTAATTCTAATGCACGAATCGAAAAAAAGGCGTCTTGAATTGAACAGTTAAAAGCTGGAACACCAAGAGCTTAGTGCCTAGATGCTAAATAATCATGCTGAGCCCAGCCCTGGACACCAAGAACAATATAAAAGACACCACACCGTAAATTCACCCCATTTCACAATCCAAACATGAGGGTTTCAATTAGCGTAAGCTTGACAATTTATAACAATAAAATTTGAATAAGCTGATCCAATATTTGCAGGATTACGATTTGCGAAAAGCTATCGAAAGCGACCGGAAATTCTTGCAATTTTCCGGGCTGTATCCACCGCAAAAGCACAAGAAACGCACCGCGTTCGAAATTTTCATGGCCGTCGCCAACATTTCCCTCCTGATTGCCATCATCCTCTCGATGTTGACCCAAATCGTGATCTACCGCAACGATCTGGTCAAAATCCTCGAGGCCCTGCTGCTGCTCTTGACAGAACTGACGTACTTCTGCAAACTGATCAACCTGAATTACCACGCCGACGGTGTTTTGGCTCTGGACGAGTGCCTGGCCAATCCGCTTTTCTACGGTTTTCCCGCGGAACAACTGCAAAACCTCAAGGAGCGCATAAAAGTCGGCAGATTCATCGCCAATTATTTCAGATTCATGGTCTACATGTCCGTTTTGTTCTTCGGACTGGTTCCGCTTTTGGACAAAAGCAAAAAATTGCAGCTGCCCTTGAACGGGTACATACCCTACGACGTGAAAAAGTACTACGTGCCGACGTTCGCCCTGCAAAGTTTGGCCATTCTGACCAGCGCCTTGAACAACATGACCCTCGATACGATAGTCTGGATGTTTATCACACTGGGGACGGCACAGTTTGATTTGCTGAAATTGAAGTTGCAGAATATTTCCTACAATTTTGAGAGCAATAAATTTACGGTCAGAGAGAAACTGAAGAATTGCATCGAGCACCACAAAGCTATAATAGAGTAAGTTATACATCAGGGTCTCCTGATGAACCACCCACTATGCGGATAAGTCAAAGGATAGGTACCTTGGTACCTAACTCCATTTTTATAGGAGTACATCCGCTGTTGAACAGTCCCTTTGTATAAGTAATAAGAGTTCAATATTTTGCACATTTTTATGACCATTCCAAATTTTACAACATTAAGTTGCTGGATGACTGAAGAACCTACGAATTTCAGCGGAGTTGAAGTGCTATAGCTCATTCTCAAGGAAGAGGATTAATTATTCCAATAAGTTTTTCTTGTGAATAGCTGAATTTTTGCAATTTCACATGCTTCATATCGTATTCCATACAGACCCTCCGTGTTTATCATACAGGGCGTTGTGTTAGGCTCTGCAAAATCTGAAATGTTTTACAGATTCTCCCAAATCTGTAAAAAAATCGAAATGTCTTCAACTGGTCCAGGAAAAAGAGGAATATCTCAAAACGGTTTTTCAAATTTCCGGATTTATCTTTTATTTACAGGATGATCTGAAATACTCGATAATACTCGAAATATTAGATTCATTCTAACGACGTCAAGATTTTTTTGCTGGTATGAGTTGAGGACGAAGGATAGAACAGGCAAATCACCACTGTATGTTTTGGAGGAGAATCAGCCTCCGATCAGCCCCTTGATCACTCGATAACTTCCCGTAACTATCACTACGAAACTCGAGAAATGAGTAATCTAATCATAGTTCTGATTTTCGTTGTGTTGGTTACGAGAAGTTATCAGGTGATAAAGGGCGGATTCTCGTTCAACATGCAGACTGTAATTGCACTCCTCCACTTTCCATCTTTGATCCATACAAGCTAGACAAATTTTGACGTATTTAGAATAAGAGATACTTTTGACAGCAAGCTGGTTTTCATCAATTATTTCTCTAAAATTAGATTTCGGGGACGTCGCAGATTATTTGATGGGACCCTTGATTGTGAATGTTTGTCTGTCGTTGTGTGTCTTTGTCTGTTTGAGTTGATAATGAGCTTGGGTGTTTTTATCTTGAGATCCCCAGCATTGCTTCAAATTTTCAAAATCGGCAAAGGGAGAAGGGAGTTATCACTTCATCACTACAAAATTATAAAATCGGTTTTTTGGATTTCCCTGTATATGAAGGAGATTTGTGGAAATTTGAAGAGCCATTTTAAGATATATTGATTTGATGCCTCCCTGAACAAAATGAAAAAATTCCGAGTTTTTTTTTACAGAATAATTGGGTGCATACAGGGTGTCCCAGCTAAAACAATCCAGCGCAATTTTCTCAGGAAATATCAAGGCAACAAAAATTGTTTTGCAATTGCGGGAAAGCCTAACCTTTTAGCTTTCTTTTGAGGGGGCGCTTTTCTTTTCTAGTTTCTAAAAAAATGCAATTTTAATCGGGCGAGTCATAAGAATTCGAAAATTCATGATCGACTAAACAAAATACTCCAAATGAAAAAAAATCCTCTTTCTCTAGGCTTTCCATTGATGTGTCGCCGATGTCTGTACCTGGCCCAGTAAGCCAGATATTCTGCTTCACAGTCCAGCAAAACACAATAATCAGAATCATGACGTCACCGACCACACACTTGTTGATTTTAACATCCAGGTATGGTAAATGAAAAAGCCCTAGTAACGACTATTGCTAGTCAACAAGTGTGTGATCGGTGACGTCATGATTCTGATTATTGTGTTTTGCTGGACTGTGAGGCATAATATCTGGCTTACTGGGCCAGGTAGACATCGGCGACACATCAATGGGACACCCTGTATATGTCAAATTTCTCAGATTTTATCTACAAAGCTTTACGCGACGCCCTGTATAGATAATAAATACGAATGATCTGTATGGAACAAGGCATGTATAGCATGTGATAGTGCAAAAAGTCAGCTATTCAGAAGAATTTCTTTCCCAATTAGTCCTCTTCCTTGAGGATCTATACATACTCACCCCTTTAAACTCCACTGGAATTTTCAGTTGTCACCCTCAATTGTCTAGCAGTTTAAGCTGTCTTACCTGAGACTGCAAAATAACGATGAGTAATGGAGATTTTATTTAGGCGATCTTTGTTCAGGCCTTTGATATAGGTATAAGCAAAATTTTTTAATCTAATGAAAAAAAGTTCTGTTATAGACAATACAAATAGAAAAGACCATATGTCGTCACGGATTTTTACGGTTGCGTAGGAACCAGGCGAGTCCATCATTCAAAAAAAGGTTGGCTGATTTTTGATGCCCCGATATCCGTGACGACGGTGGTAATAACATATGATCTTCTCTATTTGTATTGTCTATACATACGATCTATGTCATATCCACGACGATATGTATCTCACCCTGTACAAGGAGGATTTGAAGCAGCAAAGATGTTTTCTAGCTTCGTCACGCGGATCGAACAAAACTTTTCGAATGGAATTTTCGTGCAGTTTTTGGCCAGCGGCTTGGTGATATGCTCCACAGGCTTCCAAGTCTTTTTTGTAAGTTTGTCGATATCACACGTTTTGCTGTCGAATCCGAGGTCGAATCTATATTTTAGTGCTTTAATGTTTCAGATTCCGATCCTCAGCACCAGTTTTATTTTTTTAATCTCGTATTTATGCGGAATGGTGCTCCAGGTCGCGATGTATTGTTGGTGCGGACACGATCTCATGATCACTGTAAGGGTAATTCGAAGTATTACTGGTTGCATACCTCACTTCACCAAAAGTATTCATTACAGAGTGCCGAAATCGGAACGCTCTTCTACATGTCGAACTGGTACGAATCGGATGTGGAAACGCGAAAAATCATGCTGGTCTTCATGGAACGATCGAAAAGGCCGGTGGTTTTGACCGCAGGGAACTTTGTTACGTTATCTTTAGTCACCCTTACTGCTGTAATTGTTTTCTTTATTGTTTCTTGACTGTTGCCTTGTTAATTTGCTTGTTTCAGATCTTGAGGTCTTCGTATTCATTCTTTGCTGTTCTACAACGATTGTATCAGGATGTTTAGTTGAGCGATGATCTAAAAGAAAATCAGGATATAGGTAGTACCTCGGGTGGTACCTACCTACATGCTCACCTACTTGCGTTTTTTACTTGCATGAAGTGCTACACATTATGAAATGATATATTAAAATATGATATGGAGTAGTTACTCGCAGGTTAACTGTTGAATAAATTGATTTATTTGAACATTATGTTTGATACATACTGCCAACATTACGTGGCAGTAGCTTTTTCTCTAGGTACCTACCTATAGCTTCCAAACTTGTACTTCAAACGGTTCAATAATCGAGTTCGTTTTTTTCGCTGCTCGAATCTCATGCATCTATTTTGGACGATCGGTCAACTATGAACAATTTAAAAGAAATATTATGTAAGTACACGCCACGCTCATGAAAGTTTCGTCTAATTGGGAGGAAGGAGAAGGAAGGAGTCTAAAGGAACCGCGTTGAGATTATAATGATTTTCCGTGAAGTGGACAGGTTGCACCATCGACCACAGAGACAATTTTTGAAAGACTAGGAACTTTCAAATTAGCCAAAAAGAAATGTTTAAAAAAGAAGCTACAATATCTAATATCCAATCAACACAAACATAATGAAAGCGAGAGCTACGGCACTACCAGCGAGAAAGACAATAATTGTCACAGCTCCGAAGCGAGTCTTTGAACCAACACAACGACAAAACGTACCAACAGTTTTTTAGCTAACTAAAAACTGGAGAGTGAGGAGAATACAACAAGCGAACGTATGATCTTTCTGGAAACAACTCAACGCTTAGCTGAGTACGGTATCAGACGTTACAGAATGATGATATCGCGCTCCCAGGATGATAAAAGGGTTTTTCCACTGGTTGACCTAACTCTTGCACTATTCTCAGTTCCGCTCAAGAGGGCTAATTGTTAGGTAACGACTTGAGATCCCTTGCATGCCATGATACCGCTATCTGTCCGTTCTCTCGCCGTAATTCCAGTGAATATTCGTCTGAATATATTTTTTTGCCATGGTCTACAAAAATTGTAAAAAAATAATGAAAATTGCTGCAATCAACCCGCAAGTTGAAAACGCCAAGATCGAGCGCCATTTGTGACGTCACCGTCTCCGACCAATGATGCAACTTTCCACCGCGCCGGCCGGGCGGATGCACTAGGATTGTGAGTCATTGATGACGAGTGGCGGCTCTTGCCTAACTATATTTTTCATTCAGGAATTTGTCTTCATTTGTTTTGAATATTTTGTCTTTGCCACACTCCAGCGCTGCATGCGAATGTGTGTTCAACAGTGTAAACTCAATAACGAAACAAAATCCCGGAATAAGCTGAATACCAGTATAATGAATGGTATATTATTGAGAAGCGGGCTGTAAAGACGTCCAAATCCGGCACTTTTGGACCAAATTCTGACATGCTGAGCCGGATGACTGAAACTTCTTTATTATGAAAAACCAAATGTTTCTACAAATATCAAATCAAAATCAAATAAATGTTTATTGTTTTCTTAGATACAATACAGTATCACAAAACAGAAAAAAAACAGTTTACAAATCCATAGGCTCCTATCCTCAAATAAATAAATTCTCCAAAGATGAAAGTAGAAAAACACAACACAATCATGGAGAGATGGTAGGTACTGAGTAGGTATAAAAATAAAGAAAACAATAAAAGGAACAGTTTTATTCTCCCACAACAAAAGATCTCATCTTCATTGCGCTCTTGAGGAAAGCAAAAAATTCCTTTACGCTGTCAACTGTCAAATTCTTCAGGAGGCAGTCGGCGGATTCCCGGATTAAAGCCGTACGGAAGCAGTTGTGAATTGGACATCAAAGCAAAACGTGTTCTAGGTTTTCTAATTCACGGAGGTTACATATGGTACATGGTGTTTGGCAATCGATTTTGTGTGTGACATGAATGACAGAGACCACCATGTGAGAAGAGTTGCAAGTACGAAGCTGCGCTATACACTAATCTTTTTTTTTAGTATTATTATCATTGTCCGCACTTTTACATCTGCTTACGATCCAGTGACATGAAATACGATAATTTGAACCTGGCGGTACAATAATCTACTTTCGAGAGGTTGGCAACACTGATTGTGACAGCGGTTTGGGCCAGTAGCGTAGGTACTATCATGCCAATGTAGTGCACTATGGGCCAGGAATTCATCGACTCCCCATGAATGAGTTCAACAACAATGAAGTTCATTGATTGCTCTGTTACATCAATAAACTATTTGTCCAATTATTTTAATCTTTAGGTTTTTGCCATTTTCATACAAGCTTCGCAATGGGGAACTATAGTGGCAAACGCCTGAAGTAATGGCGCTCGTGTTCCATGCACCCTAGCTATCATTAGTGTCATTTTAAGCGTACATAACCTCAACTTTGGAAGTGTAATTCCATTTTCATTTGTCAGCACTCAGCATATAACCAGCGGTTTGCGTCACTTTGTGAGTTAAAAAGCAGAGAAAAGTCGAAAAGTCGACAAGCGAAAAATAGCGGTGAAAAAAAAGGTAGTGCCGTGTTATGTACCAGGCTGCACCTTGCACCAGCTCTTTTTTTTTCTTCTCAGTGGGGCTCCTCTCCGCCTCGACTCTTCTTTGAGCATTAGCACTTTTCCCCTTTCCGTACATTTCTTTGAGGGAGGTTATGTACGATAACTGTCAAGAGTGTCAATATGGGTGCATAGAACACGTCGCCCTCTACAATCCGTTTTGCCTATAGTTCCCCATTAGAAGAAAATCTCTACGCCACTGTAAGTTTCTGCGCTCTGAATGCTAGTTTGCACACCTTCGATCCATAAGATTGGATGAGGACGATGACGACACATATGGCGCGTATAAGTTACATCAATGCCACTGCCGCACTAGTGCAACGTCAGCACTGCAGAATCAGCACTTCCAGATTTATTATAATAGAAACGCATTGTAGTAGCATTCATTCTTATTATATCCGCATAGCTTAAATGTACGTTCTTTAGTAATTAAAATATTTTTTAAAAACGTTTGTTCGGTCCCAATTGATATAATTGGCGCAGTTATCAAGGTAGAATTACTGGACATTTTTCATCGCGAAAATTGTTTGTTTCAACAATTAATCCAGTAAACCTGTGCTCTCTCGATTCATCGCGAATCGCAGTTAAAAAAAGGACTCTAGTGGCATTCCAAACATCGAATAACCACCGGCCCTTTTGAGACATCCCAGAGCTACCGACTACACACAGATGCAACTCCAGTTCTCCGGATTTTTAGGGTGAGCGATTTTTCTGATATACAGTTTATGTCTGAAATCGAAGGATTAATCGAAAGAATCCAACAACTAAATATCGACCCCCCTGATCCCGAGATTTTCAATATAAATACAAGTTTAATCAATAATCACTTGATTCTAACTAATAATAGTAACAATACTTCAATAATAATGAATCCAGCGCAAAATCCTCCTCAAGGAGTCGGGCAACAGCCTCCGCAGCAAGTAGTTGGGGTTGCGATGCAGTTTAAACCTGAATACCTGAACTGCGTACCCCTTTATGATGGCAACCCCAACGAATTGAATAATTTCTTGACTGCAGCGGCATCCATAATATATACCTTTATTGACCAAAACAACCCGCAATGTTTTCAAAATTTATTCATTTTAAAATCGTTGATGAATAAGTTGACGGGAAATGCAAAGATAGCCATAAATAGGTATATCATCCGTGGAAACATGGGACGACCTTCGCGATACTTTATCGCGGAACTTCAGCGACTTACGGGACGAAATATGCTTAATAAGGGATTTAGTTCTCAGTAAACAATCCAGCGAAACCAGCCTGCATTTTTATGATAAAGTGGTGGGATTGTTGAACTTGCTTTGCTCATATGTCACGATGCATGAACCAACTGCGGAAGGTCAAGTTATTAAAAAGGAATTGTATAATAAGTTAGCGCTGAAGACGTTCCTCGCCGGTCTGAGAGAACCCCTTGGAAGTGGAATTCGGGCCATGAGGCCTCCAGATTTGCAAACCGCCCTTCAATACATTAATGAAGAAAACAATGTGAAATATTACCAGAAATCTTCAAATTCAGGTGGTCAAACCCCACAAAGTTCAAACTCAAATATAGTCCGGATGCTAGTTGCATAAAATGGAATGAACCTTGCATTTTATGATGAGAAGATGCTACTTGGTGGAAATGTTCTTTGCATTGTACTTTTCCGATCCAGAAAGGTAGCCATCAGCGCCATCCAAGCCCGCGGCGTATACAGGGTGATACAGAAAAAAAAAGTTGAAGAATTATATTTAATTAACCGAAGCATGTGGAGACGTGTATTTCACCACATATAATAACTGTTTTATGCTTATGAAGTCACAGCAAACTGTTCTTGATTACCTTGAACCGTCTTTGAAATGTAGGGGAAAACCTGAAAAAAAAACAAGAACACTCTTTTTTCCATAAATAAGTAATTCTTCGAGATATTGACACAATACTTGGTATTTCTACGAAAAGTAATATTAGAAATGATATGAGCTGGGTAGCCAATTTCTAAGCCAACTATTTCCAGAAATACGATTGTCAACTTTTTTTTCCTCTTGAGCACCATCTTGAATCTGCCCCGTAAGGCATCGTTGAAAAAGTGATTGGTTATCATAATAATGGTAATATGTGATCATTGCATCGTAAAAACAACCTCTTCATCATAATTTAGTGACTTCTTCTGCGGCAAAGAACTGCCATTAACGTATTTTCTGGCTCTTCAAAGCTTTAGTGCCCATGATGGCATTTGCAACATCTGGAATGGTAAAATATGTTACGCATTATAAACCTTGATGTACTTTGAGGTAGCCTACAAAGTTTTGCGAACATCAATTGAAAGGTTTGTTCTCAAAAGCTGTTTGAACAAAACTTGTTAAATTTTTTTATGGAAAATGCAGAATATTGGATCTTTCAGCCTTATTTGATCCCTTGTTGAGGAAAGCCTGAAACCGAAAGTTTCCAAAAATTTTATGCTAATGGTTCACTGAGAACTGCTCTTCAATGTGTAGTTGTCGGAATCTGCATAGTTGCGTTCAGATTCCAGACAGAGAGCGACAAAGAAGTTCATGCAGTGAAAAAAGACACAACTTTCAGTGCAACGGAGAAATCCCGGAAATGTCCCTTTCAGATAGGCTTCCCGCAATACACAGCTTCTGGGAGACTCTTAGGCATGGGTGAAAGGCATGAAATATTACTAACTTAAGGCTCTAACAGTGTACCAAATTTTACATTTATGTTATAAAAAGCAAGGTCTCCAGACAGCTTTCAGTCTAGCCCTGGACTTGTTTTTTCTCGACTGTAATTTATGTCTTTTTTTACTGCATGAACTTCTTTGTCGCTCTCTGTGTGGAATCTGAACGCAACTATGCAATTTTTGACAACTAAACATTGAAGAACACTTCCCACTGAACCATTATCATAAAAATTTCGGAGACTTTCGGTTTCAGGCTTCCCGCAACGAGGGATCAAATAAGGGTGATAGATCCAAAATTTTGTATTTTCCATAAAAAAATTAAACAAATTTTGTTCAAACAGCTTTTAAGACCAAACCTTCCAATTGACGATGGCGAAACTTGGTAGGCTACCTCAAAGTACATCAAGGTTCATAATGCGTAACATATTTCACCATTCCAGATGTTGCAAATGCTATCACGGGTACTAAAGCTTTGAAGAGCCAAAAAACACGTAAATGACAATTCTTTCCCGCCGAAGAGGTCACTAAGTTATGATGAGGAGGTTGTTTTTACGATGCAATGATCACATATTACCATTATTATGATAACCAATCACTTTTTCAACGATGCCTTACAGGGCAGATTCAAGATGGTGCTCAAGAGGAAAAAAAAGTTGACAATCGTATTTCTGGAAATAGTTGGCTTAGAAATTGGCTACCCAGCTCATATCATTTCTAATATTACTTTTTGTAGAAATACCAAGTATTGTGTCAATATCTCGAAGAATTACTTATTTATGGAAAAAAGAGTGTTCTTGTTTTTTTTTTCAGGTTTTCCCCTACATTTCAAAGACGGTTCAAGGTAATCAAGAACAGTTTGCTGTGACTTCATAAGCATAAAACAGTTATTATATGTGGTGAAGTACACGTCTCCACATGCTTCGGGTAATTAAATATAATTCTTCAACTTTTTTTTTCTGTATCACCCTGTATACGCCGCGGGCTTGGATGGCGCTGATGGCTACCTTTCTGAATCGGAAGAGTACAATGCAAAGAACATTTCCACCAAGTGGCATCTTCTCATCAAAAAATGCAAGGTACTTTCAACTAGCATCCGGACTAATACATTTAAGCAAAACTTCCCGTCTCAGCCAATCAATGTACAGCCGCGGCAAATACAGAGACCCAAATTCTTCACAAATAATGCACAATCTTTCAGAAACCCTAAACCGCAAAATTTTAGACCGAATAATTTCCAAAATAATTATCAAAACAGGGACCAGAATGTTTTCAAACCGAACCCGAATTACAGACCATCTACGCCGCCGGTACCCATGAGTATAAGTACCAGGCAAACCCAACAGAGACCACCGAATTTTACCCAAAATTACAGACCTAATAATAATTACAACTCTCAGTTCCACCATAACGAAACTCAAGATATCCCAGAAACTAACGGACCAACTAACGGACCAACTAACGGACCTAATCATCAATATGTAGAGGAGGACGGAAATTTTTTAATGCCGGCCTCAGCGACGGAATTGAACAAGTAACCCTTAATCATAGCGAAGAGCATACAAATCAATTACCGTATGTTATCTTCCCAAATTTCAAAGACTTGAAGTTTTTGATAGACACAGGTGCTAGTCAATCCTTTGTTGATCCGGATATTGCAGAGCAGATTTTCCCAGACACCATTCAATTCGATCCATTTATTGTATCAAACATGTTTTCAACCTCGGCGCATAAATATAGCGGATGGATGGAAGTTCCCTACATATTTAATCGCCCAGGTGAATTTATGAAATTTCGATTATTCAAATTCCATAATATCTTCAAAGGACTAATTGGCTTGGACAACTTGCAGTTTTTAAATGCGACTCTGGATTTCAATAGTCAAACACTGGTGTCTCCGTTTGGAAACCTGAAAATTCATTTTCAAAATATTCCCCAAAAACAAATTAATACCTGTTCAATAATCCCTCGTTGCGAACAAATTGTCAAGGTAAGAACCACCATCGCCAATGGTGACATCATCATTTCCCATGTATCATCACATGGCTGTGAGATCCCAGAGTGCTTGACTACTGCCAAAAACCATGAAGCCTTCGTAACGGTTATGAATAAAACGGAACAACCCGTCAACCTCGACTTTTCTGAACCGCTTTATGCAGAACCTCTCGAATCCGAGCCGATTGCTCCTGAAGATTTTCAGAAAAACTCAATGGAATACTCTAATTTCCATAACTTTGAACACAAACAATGCAATCAACCCAAAATTCGAACTGAACACATGAATGCTGAGGAAAAAATTGCCATTGAAAACCTTGTAAAAGAATTTTCTCATATTTTTTATGATGAAGATACCCCTTTAACTTTTACAAATGCGATCAAACATCAAATTAAAACATCAGACGAAATGCCAGTATATTCAAAAACTTACAGATACCCTTTCGTCTATAAAAATGAAGTAAAAACACAAATTCAAAAGATGTTAGACCAAAAAATCATAAGACCCAGCAGTTCGCCATGGAGTTCACCGATCTGGATAGTGGCAAAGAAACCTGACGCCAGTGGTAGACAAAAATGGCGTATTGTTGTCGACTACAGGAAGTTAAATGAAAAAACTATCGACGACAGGTATCCATTGCCAAACATCTCAGATATTCTTGACAAACTGGGACGTTGTCAGTACTTCACCCTGTTAGACCTGGCTTCCGGTTTCCACCAAATTGAAATGGCCCCGGAAGACATTCAAAAGACCGCATTTACGGTCGAAAACGGGCACTATGAGTACCTACGCATGCCCTTTGGGTTAGAAAACGCTCCGGCGACCTTCCAGCGCGTTGTAGAGAATATATTACGCGGGTTACAGAATGAGCTTTGTCTAGTCTATCTAGACGACATAATCATCTTCAGTGTGTCACTTCAGGACCATTTGGTTAACCTAAAACAAGTTTTTCAACGATTAGAACAAGCGAATTTCAAAATTCAACTGGACAAGTCCGAGTTCCTAAGAAAAGAAGTAAATTACTTGGGTCATGTTGTCACACCCAATGGCATTAAGCCCAATCCAGAAAAGGTTAGGGCTATTCAAAATTTTCCCATCCCAAAAACGCCAAAGCAGCTAAAAGGATTTCTAGGGCTCTTGGGCTACTATAGGAAGTTCATCAAAGACTTCTCGAAACTCACCAAGCCATTGACTAAATGTTTGAAAAAAGATGCCACAATTACCCATAATGAAGAATTCTTGTCTTGTTTCGACACATGCAAAAAGGTATTGATGAACGAGCCCATCCTTCAGTATCCTGATTTTTCTAAAACGTTTAACCTGACCACCGATGCGAGCAACGTAGCCATTGAAGCCGTTTTGTCTCAAGGGCCCATTGGTAATGACCTGCCCTTGGCCTTTGCATCACGAACTCTCAATGATACGGAACAAAACTACTCCACGATCGAAAAGGAACTTCTGGCAATTGTGTACGCCGTGAAGTACTTCAGGCCCTATCTCTTTGGGCGTAAGTTTAATATTATCACTGATCACAAACCCTTGATATGGTTATTCTCCCTCAAGGAGCCTAACTCCAAACTGGTCAGGTGGCGCCTCAAGCTCGAGGAATATGATTATAAAATCATCTTTAAAAAAGGAAAATTGAATTCCAATGCAGACGCTCTATCTCGCATAGAAATCAATATCAATGAAACCAATATACCTCAGAATATTCATGATTATATCAGAGAATTCAATGACGAATTAGAAAAAGCCTCTCTAATCGCCAACAAAGACGAACAATCAGAGATCGGTATGCCTTCGACGTCACAAAAAGAAAAATCAAACCGAATCAAAATTTTGAATGGAAACCTTTTTGACGCCCCCGAACATTTCTCCCTTGCTCACTGTATTTCTCAAGACCTTATAATGAACAAAGGGATCGCAGTTCAGTTTCGAACAAGATTTAATCATATATCGACTCTAACAAAACAACGTAAAGAAGTTGGAGAGGTCGCCTGCTTGAAACTCCCTTCTAGATACGTTTATTATATGATCACGAAGTCTAGTTACCATGACAAGCCTACCTACGAAAATCTGCAAGAATCACTCACCTATTTAAAAGATCTCTGTTTACGACATAATGTTGAAGATCTTGCTATGCCAAAAATTTCTTGTGGGCTTGATGGCCTAAAATGGGAAAGAATATCCCAAATGATCGAAACCACCTTTCGGAACACTCCCGTCAATATACGTATTTACATTCTTAACGAAACCGAGCCCGAAATCGTACCAACAATAGCTATAGACGAAACCGATGATCAAACCCCCGAACCAGTTGTTATAGATCGCGACCACGAAAACGACATCCAGCAGGTACCTGAACCTGATGACACATTACCAGAACCTGATGACCCATTACCAGGACCTGATGACCCATTACCAGAACCTGATGACCCATTACCAGAACCTGACGACCCATTACCAGAGCCTGAAAATGATGACGGTACTCAGCATTCTAATGACCAAGAAAACCCTATTGTTGAAATTCCGATATCTGATGATATATTGAATAAAGGTCAAAATCAAATTGAAATCGAACTGGTCAATCACTCTCCAGCTCGAACCAAAATTATAAAGCCGTTCCCAAACAGACAGAGATTACTTGTCCAAATCGATAAAAATAATTTCGACACCGAAATCATTGACTTTATAAGGGAATACATCGTACCCGAAATAACTTATCACATGATCTTTGATCCCCCAGAAGCATACTATTCATTTTGCGAGACAGTGAGGAAAACATTCAAGTGGCCCCACTATAAATTCATTTGTACAAAACGAAAATTGATAGATGTAGAGGAAAACCAAATACCTGAAGTACTACGAAGATATCACGAGAGCAAGACCAACCATCGCGGTATAAATGAAACAGAGGCAAAAATTAAAAGTATTTATTATTGGCCTAACATGAAAAGTTCAATTCAGACATACATAAATACCTGCGATATCTGCCAACGTACAAAATACGAACGCAACCCCTTGAAACTGGGAATCAACCTAACACCCACAGCAACTAAACCTTTCGAGACGATACATATCGATACGATAACGATTGATAAGGGAATATTTCTCACGATCATAGATGCATTCTCGAAATACGCTCAAATCTATAAGATACAAAGTCACAACTCAATCGACATAATTCAGAGCCTTCTGAAATTCTTTTCACACCTTGGAATTCCAAAGATGATAATTTGTGATAACGGCACAGAATTCAAAAACACAAATTTGAAAGAACTACTTGAATTACATAAAATAAAAATTCATTTCATCACTCCTGAAAATCCACAATCCAACGGCATGGTAGAAAGGTTACACAGTACACTGTTAGAACACATTCGGCTGCTCAACGAACAATTCCCAGCTGAAGATTTGAAGACTAAAACTCTTTTCGCAGTTCTTGCCTATAACCATTCTATACACACCTCAACTGGCAAAAAACCTATCGAAATTGTATCTGGCCACCTAGAATTAGACGACCCTTTTGACATAAACTGCCAAAAATTACTGACTAGTAATTATGTTCAGAATCACGAAGAAAAGACCAAACTGTTATACCGTGAACTCAATGACAGGCTACAAGAAAATAAAACGAAAACCTTATCAAGACTTAACAAAGACAAAGAACAAATCGAACTTGACGCTGAACAAGCTATTTACCCTAAGGAAACTAGACGGGTGACCAAAACCCAAAATAAATTCAGGCCACCCATAAAACCCGTTGCAGTTGATAGGAACAAACATGTTATTGCCACAAAACAACGCAAATATCACATGAGAAACATTAAGCGACCATTAAAGATCAATAAATTGTTGCAGGTTCGCCCTACTGCTCATGGTATTGATAACGACCACGAGTCCGATAGAGATACGGAACCTTAAAAATAATCCAGGACTCCTCCCAGTACCCCTAGGTACTGCAAAAATCCAGCAATATTCCCATAAATTACTCTACTATTATGACATATCCATTTTGGTCAACCGCTTTGAAAAACTCAACAGAAACCTTAATTCTCTCACACGAATAATTACACAAGATTCAACCTCGACCCGACAGACACAACAACTCAACAACTTGACGTACTCAATGGAAATAGGAAATTATTTGAAAGTTATAAGCAATACAAAAAACGCCATTCAGGAAAGTATCTTTGAAATTCTACCCAACAAGACAACAGTTAGAGAGAACCCAAATTTGAACAGGAAAAAACGCGGATTGATAAATGCACTTGGTTCAGTTTTTAAAAGTATTACAGGAAATTTGGATGATGAAGACGGAATTCACTTCGAGAGTATGATTCAGGAACTAGCCGAAAATCAAAATTCACTCCAAGAAAATATTAAAAATCTGTTGTGGGGCGACACAAAACTTTCCCGGCGGTATCCAGGGACGTCAGTAATGATTTTGATCTAAGCGTCCCTTCGGGAAAGTGGGACTCAATGGCGAAGTTGAGTGGAAAAGTTCCATTGAGTTGAGCGTTTAGCGAGCATCCTGCATCCATTGTCGGGCCGACAGAACAAGTGACAGGCTCTTAGGTTTCCACGATGATGAAATATTTCGAAAGGTAGAACTAGGAAGCTAAACCTCGGGTTCCACCAAAATTTTAAGAGC
The DNA here is from genome assembly GCA_949128115.1 of Anaspis maculata. Lineage (NCBI taxonomy): Eukaryota > Metazoa > Arthropoda > Insecta > Coleoptera > Scraptiidae > Anaspis > Anaspis maculata. Next base: position 103,669,579 of record OX421962.1, on the reverse strand, counting down.
AGATTAAATCTATCACTCTGATAGTTGCTATGCACCAGCCAATAGGATGGCCAGTTGCTCAGTTACTATGAGACTGATAAAGTTATCGCGCTGATAAAAGTTTGGTGGAACCCGAGGTAACTATTGTGATATCTCAAGAATGCAATGCTAGTTCCTTATTCAAATTTTTGTTTCTACTTAAGACATAATGATGAAATTACACAAACTTGACTGAGAACTTTCTGCATCTGTGTGTCAAATTTCTACTCTATATCTTTAAATTTAGAGCTTGGGCAGACAAGCCCAGACCCAATGTGCCATCTGAGGGTTTCCAAACTAAATCATCTACCCAAAGTCTAATCAGGTCATTCCAGGCTGAACTTATGCTTTCGTACCTGATTTCGATTTAATCCGATCAACAATTTGGTAGTTATCGTGGCAGAACCGTTTAATTTGCGCGATCGCATTATGAAGTAGGTACAAGACGATGATATAATTCAAAAGCTAGTACTAGAGGTAGTTAACTGTTGTAATATTTCAAGAATGCAATGCTAGTTCCACACAAGGGGGTTTACACAGCCCCAAACAACACCTGAAGACACAATTAATCGGGGCGCACTGTTGCCTTTAATGATGCAACCTAAATTATTGTGTGAAAAATAACCGGTGAAAATCAGTCGCGGATTGAAAACCTGGAGCAGAGTTCTAATTAATTGCTATTCAAGGCTCCCAAGTGGTGACCTCTGAAATGAGACTTCGAGCCCATCAAGAAGTTAAGTCCGAACCACACCTGAAGGCACGATAGTTCTGAAAACTAAAAAAAAGGGGGGCTCAGTGGGGCTTCAAGAGACACCCGTAGACACCAGGAGCCTAGAGGGCTTCAACGAACCCAAGAAGACACAAGGCCGCAGTTTTGGCCTAAAACGGCAAAATCTGATAGACACAGATGGGGGCCCCATCAGGGCCTTGAACAGCAGACACCATGGGGATGGGGCCCTGGTACCGAATCAAATAAGGGAACTGCACACATTACAGTTTGTACATATACGTCAATGGAATGAGCATACTGGAGTTGCTAAAACTACAGAAAACACAAGGGGATTTACGGAGCCCCAAACAACACAAAGGATCGGTTCGCACTGTCGCCCCAAATAATGCAAGAAGATACAAAAGAAAACACCGAGAACCTGCCGAGAACAGCGTTCATGTTGTCACTTTGACATTGATACGATTCGTAACAAAAACGTAGTTACCTACCGGTTTGGTTGCTATGTTGCTAAAAAAATTAAATAGGCCAAAAATCGAGGAACAGGCAAGCGAGGCGAGAATCGGCTAGGAAAATTTTTAAAAATCCATAGCGCTTGTCCGGAAAACGGTGGGAGACTCCAACTTCAGCATTAGTTTGATTCTTTAGTAATGTTGCATCCTGCCGTGTTTGATTCACATCTGTCGTATAGATTTTGAATAATTAAATGGCAAAGTTCCAGACTTTGATATTTTTTATAATTTGACAGACAACAGGTAGGAAAATACTTTTAACTGTTCTGAATACAGTTCTTCAAGGACTTTCAAATGACATATCGCAAGTCAAGTTCCGTGAGATGTGGCTTTTGTCATTTTCTGATATTGACACTTATGTTTGACAGATGACAGCCAAAAACTAATCCGGTCATTCCAGGGCGAAACCATGTCTGCATATCAAATTTTTAATCGATCGGATAAACGGTTCGGCAGTTATCGTGGAAGATCACACACACACACACATACACACCCACAGACAGACATCATTCTGGAAATGGTCTTAATCGACTTGGGGGACCTCAAAATGGATATATCCGGTGAAATCTCAAAACTTTTTTTCTGCACCATTACAATACTCTCCCTCCATGTTGGTGGGGCCGGGAAAGTAAAAACAGTACTCTCTTTCCACAGAAATTATTGAAAAATTCAACAAATCTATAATGGATCTCTATCAGAATAAGGTTATTTTAGAAACACGAATAACGGAAGCTGAAGTAATCCTAAGAGACGAAGTAGTTCAACAATTAAGGTGCGTACAGACCTGAGCACTTGTTCGCGGACGAACAGTGCTCGCGGACAAGTGCGTGCATGTGGACGAGACACACGCACGCATGATGTTCGCGGACGCACAGTTTCAACGCACAGAGCCCGTTCCGAGGCACGGTTTAGTGTTCGCGACGCACAATGCTGTCCGCACATGAAAAACGCTCAAAATTCATGATGGACTAGGAAACCCAAAACATACTCATTCGATAGGTATTCAAAATGGGCTTGTACCATCTTCTTATCTTCCACTCACCTCACGGATTTCCGTTGGAATTACCGTTTTTAGGTTCTTCTAGAAAACATCACGAAATCCCGTGAATTTGAACTAAACTCGTCGAATCTCAAGAACTAAAAGCAATATCAGAAAAATTTCTTCGCTGGCGCTTGAAGCCAAGCTCTGCGGTGCTCACGTTGAGAATATTTTTAGGTTCACGTTGATAGGTGGCCCCACAAAAATTGGAAATCAAAGAATTGCACAGCCAAAAAATGAAAAAGACGCGAAATCTTCGACCAGCGATGGACTATGTTAAATTTTCAAAATAGAAGGGTATATATGCGACGTTATATTTGAAGAAGACATTGAAAAAGTTTTATCCTCAAAGTGAATGCCAATTTGGTGTGTCCTCTGGAAGGTACTGATTTTCAAAGGTAGATCTCGGATGCGTAATTTTAGGTTTTGAAATATTCCTTGTTTCTTGGATCAATATTCAAAGTAGTTTACACCTAAAGATGCCAACACGTTTTCTGTAGAATAGAATAAATGGTGGAATTAGTGAGCAGTGGTTCTCTGATCCAAAGATGGCTGGTGGCGTATGTCTTCATGTTAAATAATTCTTCAATAAAGAATCAATCCTTCCGCCAACGTAAGAATGATGAGCAATTTTTTTCCAATGTCCAAAGTGTTATTGCCTACAGAGTTGAAACGTCCATTGTCCCTCAGGCTCTTTTGTATTTTCTTGTGTCATTATTAGTGTAATCAATATTTTGTACTTTTGCGTTCCATTTTGTTTTCCTAAATTTCTTTCAAATACATATTTATGCAGTGGGGACATAATTATTGGAACTTGACTGCTGAATCATTATCATAAGTATCAAGGCTGACTCTTTGTCAAATGGACTTGGCAGAGTCCTGAAAAATTTCAACACTGAAATTAAACCAAAAGGTCATCGATGGTATTTCATTGTACAAGCTAAGCGACACAAATTTCCGGTCAAGCACAAATTTTGGTCATTACTCGTTACTGAAACGATTTTGATCTGCTTGAATAGCTCTGTGCAGTGTTGGACAATGTGGTGTATTTGAGTTTTAGAACAAATGAGGTTACGTGAAATTGTTTCGAAATAGGACAACGCAACTTTTAATCAAAAACATCATGCGATACAGGCCCTACTAAGGATGGTTTGCAAATATTAGGCCTCATAAATCAGTCAAAATAGGTTTTAACCGGAAATAAATTCGGAAGTTGACAAAATTTGGTGGATCGATGCCGAATTCAACGTGGAATAACATACTGGAATTCCCAAAAATTCCAAGGCTTTGCTTTTTTTCTAGGGCCAATAAAAGAGCGCCATCCTTGGAAATTTTCGGTTTTTTCTGAATAACTTGTAAACTATCACTTTTAGAACACAAAGACCAGCGAAGCAAATGTAGCCCGTTCAATTCTCAAGAGATCAGTACTAAATTTATTACTCTATGGTCAATAGCCTCTGAGATACAGCGTCTGCCAAGACGCAGTGAAAATTACTCAAAATTTATTTCCGGATTTTACGTAACAATTTGCATAATATCAGTTCAGGGGCTGTAACGTGGACAGCAGATGTGCGGATTTTATTGTGTTTTACATTTTTGGAAAGCCAATTCAACCTTTGGTATCACACTTTTGTCTAGAAGTCTCCAACTCCAAAATGGTACTTTTCCTTGACCTCTGAAATTGATACTTGACTACCCGAAGAATCCCCAAAAATCGATTTTTTTCATAGCATGCCATTTGCTCAATTTTTCAAGTAGAGCAAAACCATCCAGGAAATATATGAAGAATTGAATACCAAAAAAACAACATGTTCCGGAATCTTTTTCCCAGTGATGGTTCCAGAGTTTTATGAGTTGAAAGACTAAAACGACCTATTTGGACAAAAAACTGGGTGATCCGACACTAACTGCTGAATACTGTACGGACCTTGCATTTGAGGTGTAAGATGTCATTTGGCAGACGTGAAAAGTACATAAGTATATTCAATTCGTCTGCTAAGTGGCATTTTGCATCATCAAATGCAAGGTCCGTACAGTATTTAGCAGTTAGTGTTCGAACTACGTATCTTTCTTCCAAATAGATCGTTGTAGTCTTTCAATCCATATAACTCAGGAACCATCACTGGGAATAAGATCCCGTTACATGTTATTTTTTTGGTATTCAATTCTTCATATATTCCCTGGATGGTTTTGCCCTACTTAGAAAATTAGGCGAATGGCATGGTATGAAAAAAATCGATTTTTGGGGATTCTTCGGGACATCAAGTATCGATTTCAAAGGTCGAGGAAAAGTACCATTTTGAAGTTGGCGACTTCTAGATAAAAGTGTGATACCGAATGTTGAATTGGCTTTCCAAACACGTGAAACCGATTGAAATCCGCACATTTGCTGTCCACGTTACAACCCGTGAACTGACACTATGCAAATTGTTACGTAAAATCCGGAAATAATTTTTGAGCAATATTCACTGCGTTCCGGCAGACGCTGTATCTCAAAGGCTATTGATCAGAAAGTAATGAGTTTAGTACTGATCTCTTGGGAATTCAACGGGCTACATTTGCCTCGCGAGTATTGGTGTTCTAAAGGTAATAGTTTACAAGTTATTCAGAAAAAATCGAAAACTTTCAAGGATGGTGCTCTTTTATTGGTCCTAAAAAAAAATCCAAGCCTTCAAATTTTCGGGAATTTCAGTATGTTATTCTACGTTGAATTCTGCATCGATCCACCAAATTTTGTCAACTTCCGAATTTATTTCCGGTTTGGCCCGATTTTTGCTTAATTTGACTGGACTATCATACATCACATAGCTTCGATAGATTATATTATTATATAGAAAAAAGCTTCTTGAGTACAAAAATGTAAGTAAAAAAGTAGGGTAAGATAGCCGGTTCTGGGACCTCCTCCTCCTCCTCCTCCTCCTCCTCCTCCTCCTCCTCCTCCTCCTCCTCCTCCTCCTCCTCCTCCTCCTCCTCCTCCTCCTCCTCCTCCTCCTCCTCCTCCTCCTCCTCCTCCTCCTCCTCCTCCTCCTCCTCCTCCTCCTCCTCCTCCTCCTCCTCCTCCTCCTCCTCCTCCTCCTCCTCCTCCTCCTCCTCCTCCTCCTCCTCCTCCTCCTCCTCCTCCTCCTCCTCCTCCTCCTCCTCCTCCTCCTCCTCCTCCTCCTCCTCCTCCTCCTCCTCCTCCTCCTCCTCCTCCTCCTCCTCCTCCTCCTCCTCCTCCTCCTCCTCCTCCTCCTCCTCCTCCTCCTCCTCCTCCTCCTCCTCCTCCTCCTCCTCCTCCTCCTCCTCCTCCTCCTCCTCCTCCTCCTCCTCCTCCTCCTCCTCCTCCTCCTCCTCCTCCTCCTCCTCCTCCTCCTCCTCCTCCTCCTCCTCCTCCTCCTCCTCCTCCTCCTCCTCCTCCTCCTCCTCCTCCTCCTCCTCCTCCTCCTATATAGAAAAAAGCTTCTTGAGTACAAAAATGTAAGTAAAAAAGTAGGGTAAGATAGCCGGTTCTGGGACCTCCTCCTCCTCCTCCTCCTCCTCCTCCTCCTCCTCCTCCTCCTCCTCCTCCTCCTCCTCCTCCTCCTCCTCCTCCTCCTCCTCCTCCTCCTCCTCCTCCTCCTCCTCCTCCTCCTCCTCCTCCTCCTCCTCCTCCTCCTCCTCCTCCTCCTCCTCCTCCTCCTCCTCCTCCTCCTCCTCCTCCTCCTCCTCCTCCTCCTCCTCCTCCTCCTCCTCCTCCTCCTCCTCCTCCTCCTCCTCCTCCTCCTCCTCCTCCTCCTCCTCCTCCTCCTCCTCCTCCTCCTCCTCCTCCTCCTCCTCCTCCTCCTCCTCCTCCTCCTCCTCCTCCTCCTCCTCCTCCTCCTCCTCCTCCTCCTCCTCCTCCTCCTCCTCCTCCTCCTCCTCCTCCTCCTCCTCCTCCTCCTCCTCCTCCTCCTCCTCCTCCTCCTCCTCCTCCTCCTCCTCCTCCTCCTCCTCCTCCTCCTCCTCCTCCTCCTCCTCCTCCTCCTCCTCCTCCTCCTCCTCCTCCTCCTCCTCCTCCTCCTCCTCCTCCTCCTCCTCCTCCTCCTCCTCCTCCTCCTCCTCCTCCTCCTCCTCCTCCTCCTCCTCCTCCTCCTCCTCCTCCTCCTCCTCCTCCTCCTCCTCCTCCTCCTCCTCCTCCTCCTCCTCCTCCTCCTCCTCCTCCTCCTCCTCCTCCTCCTCCTCCTCCTCCTCCTCCTCCTCCTCCTCCTCCTCCTCCTCCTCCTCCTCCTCCTCCTCCTCCTCCTCCTCCTCCTCCTCCTCCTCCAGCATTGAGCGGCAATCCATTCGCAACAGCCCTGGAAAAGTCGATCGCCTTCGCGAATATTCTGGCAAGTTTCAGATGCCCGGCTGCTTCGCCATTTGTAATTGTGTAGGAACGTGTCTTATTCGCGCGTCGTGGTCTCCAACAAGTTTCGTATCAATATTAACATTGTTGTCATGTCCGCTTGTCTTCGGATGATCTTCAACTACCTACTTTTAAATGACATTGCCTATTTCCATAACCATAATATCGATTCATGGCCGTTTGGGAAGAGGTGATCAAAAACCTTATCTTTTTTTTCTACAGACCCGTTGGTTGGCGTCTTTGGGTTGACGAAATAATTGCCAATGACTTATCATTGGCCTATTAGGAGATCACAAAATATTGTTCCTCAAGGTAGTTATTCTTCAGATGGTCTAGGACGATTCAAAATACCGTTTCTGATGTTCTTCTTCAGATGGTCTTTCAATCATTTGAAATTTCCGGGAACATAGTTTTCTGAGCCATTGGGTGTTCTTGACAAGTTTAACCACTCGCTGATAACTAACTTGCAAGTCCATTTCATGGCTCCGCTACCGCAATGCGTTCCACCGCCATCATATGGTTTACTGGAGATGTTCAAAATTAGATTTCCAGGGCCGTTGGTGTCTTCCGATGCCCAGTCATTTTACCTCCAATAGCCTTCTTCAGATGGTCATTCTCTCTATTGACAACTTCTCCATCCTCTCCAGGATCGCTAGTTTTTTGAACGGCACTCGTGTAATATTTTCAAGTAAGGTACGCGTCGAACACCCAATTTTAAGTTCTGCATGTCCCATTTCTTCGGTCTTCCGCAGATGGCTTTTTTATGGTTACTTTTTCTTCTTCGCAGCCGCATTGGCTTTTTCGAAAGGTTCAATTATTGGTGAAACCACTCTGGTTCTTCTGCTTTCCTTTGTTACATACACTGACTCGTTAAAAAACTGGATGACGCCAAGTATCAAGTATCACTTCACATGACCTTAGCTCTGCCTTCTCTTATTTTAAAAGCTTCATTTTTTTCTCTTCAGTAAGGTTTTGAACTTTTTAAGAAAATTATCATGCGCTCAATATATCGAGAAAAGCCTCGCACTGAACCTATTGGGCATCTTCATTGAGGCAACGAAATCAATATTAAGACCCATCAATAACACCAGACCTCTCACAGTTGAGTTGAATCGAAATAATTACTGAAATTCGGTATCAAATTTTGCACGCACCGCACATAACAGCGTTCGCACGCAAACAAAATGTGTGTTTGTTATTTCCACTCCACGGAATGTCCGCCGCGAACAGTGTTCGTGCGCGTTGAAATTCCGTATTTACACGTCCAGACCTGAGCATTTGTGCGCGCACGAACACTGTTCGCACGGACGTTCGTCCGCGAAAAAGTGCTCAGGTCTGTACGCACCTTTACACCTCCATAATCTTGCTGATACGTTAAATCAAATCCAGTTAATGTATCAGACTATCTCAAAAATTCTAGATCAATTATTGCTGGCTATATCATTTACAAAATTAAAAGTCTTACATCCCAGCATCATATCCACCAACGATCTTTTCAATGCACTTTCAAAATTGAAGTCAACCGTGGAAATGCCACAATTGCCGTTTGAAATAAAGCCGAAAAATCTAATCTATATTTCCAAATTAATTGAAGTAGATTCATACATTTACAACGACAAACTTGTATTTATTCTGAAAATTCCCCTGTATAATAATGAACCGTTCGACCTATATAAACTCTACCCGATCCCCATTTGGCGTGAATCTCAGTTCTTTCGATTAGTTTTACCCGATACCAGATATTTACTACTATCGGGGAGTCGTTTCGCCCACGAAACCGAGGACTGCCAAAAGATCAACGAAGTCTTTTTCTGCAAAACTGCACTGATCGAGTTCTCCAAGAACAACTGCGAAGTCAACATCATCCGAAACCAAAAATTATCGGATTGCAACCGACACTCCATCGAAATTCAAGACCTCCAAATTCAAGAAATAGAGGACACCAAGTATTGGCTTCTTATTGCACCAAACTACGCCGACCTCAAAATTACCTGCCCTTCAAGACGAGAAATGCAACGTCTCCAGGGTACCTACTTGATACACATGCAACCACAGTGTATCATTTTTATCAACGACCAAAAACTAAGCCCATCAGTGGAAGAAGAACTAGGTCGACCCCTGTTCGTTGACTTCGAGGACATGGAAATTCAAGAATTCCAACACCCATCACAAAAGAAGACGCATATCAACCCTGTTAACTTGGAAAACATCTCCGAGTTGAAAAATGAAGTTAAATGGTTCCAGGCCCAAGCGATGCTTAAACGTTCATCCAATTCTGGTCATCACACCCAGAGGCGTATCTACGGGGGGGCAAGTGGGGCACGTGCCATGGGCGCACTTTGATCCTCAGGGCGCAGATGAGAGGAAAAGATGAAAATATGAAAAATGAGAAAATGAAATAATGTAGATATTTGAACTGTTGGGCACGAGGCGGGGCATAATTCGTGTGAGCAATAATTGACAAGCGAAATGGGAAAGAGAAAGAGGGAACAAACCAAAACCAACACATCCAAACAGAGGATCAACTTTCGACTTTTTCATCTGATCCAGATAAAGCCTAATAGGAGGGCCGAATTTGTCGTTGGCCCGCCTGGATTCTGAAAAAAAGCCTAATTCAGGGGCGCAATTTTCATGTTTTGCCCTGGGCGCAATTTACCCCAGATACGCCACTGATCACACCCACATCATCTATGCCATGATTGTCGTGATAGTCGTAATCATTTTCTTCAAGAACCCAATTCTTCGATTCTTGAAGTCCTACAGAACCATCAAAGAACAACCTCGGCAACCCTTACCATCACCAACGCCGCCACCACGAGCTGTTCAGCTTCCTCGTGCCTCCGAACCTGAATCTTCGAGGGGAGGAGTTACATCAATGCCACTGCCGCACTAGTGCAACGTCAGCACTGCAGAATCAGCACTTCCAGATTTATTATAATAGAAACGCATTGTAGTAGCATTCATTCTTATTATATCCGCATAGAAGCTTAAATGTACGTTCTTTAGTAATTAAAATATTTTTTAAAAACGTTTGTTCGGTCCCAATTGATATAATTTATACAATGCTAGTTTGAAAATGGCAGTGAAATTCTTGAAGTTTACAAAAAAATGTCTCCCTGAAATTTTCAAAATTTCGCAAAATCAAAAGAAATACGTAAATTTTTATTTTCATTGAACTCTTTGCTCAAGCAAAAAATTACACTGTTTAGGCCCATTCATGCGTCCATGAAGATATGTTTCTTTTGTGGTATTCCCCCTTTGTTTTGTTTGTACGTTGGTACCTGAAGTAGGTACGGTCGTTGACGTTCGTAGCGTTTGCGGATGAAAGAGGGAGATGGCGCTGCGCTAAGCAAGCCGGGCGAGCAGCAGCCGCGGGCAGGCAGAAGAGAAGAAACGGAGAGAAGAGAATCAGCTGTGGTGCGGAACACGTGATTTTAAGTGCTCCGGTGTGTGTCGTTTTTTCGTATTTGAGGTTAGTTTTTCACTAATTATTGTATGGCTTCCACCCACTCACCAAATCACGCATTTTGATACCTATTTTGTCCGCGAAATTATTGTAAATAACACGACATTCTTTATTCTCTTTGTTCTCAACGGGCTTGCATAACCCGCAGTTTTTCCTCTTTGAAATCAAGGTGCTTCGCACAGTTTTGAATTTTGTGTAATTTATCTACTCCCAAATGATCTCAATGTTGACGGCAAAAGCCGTAAATCTAGTGGGTGTGCTTTTTGCGCACTCATGACGTGACCTCAAGGCCGCGCTATCGCGCGTACTTCGAGTTTCATCAATTGTTTCTTTTCCACAAGTTACGTCACAAACAGTAAGATGACAAAAAGAAACTCCGCTACGCCCAAATCAGCCGCTAAGTAGAGAACAGTACTTTTGATGATTCATTTTCATTTCATTGTTCATTGCCGGGTTATACATGAAAGGAAGGAAAGAGAGACTTGCCGCTTCTCCGTGTCCTGGGGGGGGGGGTCCTCCACTTGTATGAATCTGCCTTGTTGAATCTACTAACCTTTCTTATTTGGGGGGAAAATTATGTATAACAACGAAGAGAGGGCCACAGGTTGACACGAGTCGATTTTCTTGTATTCACTGTTATTTCTTGTATGTGATTACTGTTTACTAACCATTGTTCTGTTTTGAATGTAAGTATGTATCTGTGGGGTTTGTGATAGGTAACTTCTGGGGAATTTCGGCCGAATGCGTTATAGATACTTCTTCCTTCCAGTTGCTAAAAGTATGACCAACTTCAACTTCTCTACTTATTCATCTATCATTTGTTTCTTGTTTATTTATCTACCTGTTTATCTCTTATTTGTTTCTTGTTGATTTACCTACACCATTATCTATCATTCGTTTCTTGCTGATTTATGTACTTGTTTATCGATCATTTCTTTATTGTTTACTCATCTATCAATTTGACTTCTTCTGTTTTTAAAATGTAAAATGAATTGCTGAGCGTAAAGTTTCTTTTGTTGTTACGTGAATAACTTGTGAACGAGACAAAGCAGGCGTTTCAAAGAGGTTCAAGCACCGCTTCACGTTGACTTGATCAATGCATAACTGGAGTGACTTCTCTGTCATTCCATCATGACTCATTCACACTTGACTTTTGTTCAGATCATTTGGGAAGGGATTATTCAGCAACCAACCAGGCTATACGCATGGGTCTCTTTGGCGTGTTCTTCCCATGGGTGCCTGTCAGCGAATACGTCACTTTTCCTTTGCGATCAAATTGACAGTTTGACCTGTTTCATGATTTATTGTTTTGTTTTGTTAATCTGATTTTGTGTTCATTTCATTGTTGTAAATTCCGGCATTGTCTAAATAATCTGTAATGATCATTTTCGTTTGTATTTTGTTGTTCTTAATCATGTTGTGTCATTTCTATCACTGTCAATAGACCTATTCCTTATGGGGAACAGAGACGTTCAGACAAGGATAAACAATTTTAAGCCGGACCCCTGGTCAATTAAACGCCTTTAATTATTGGGCGCGAAATTCGAGGAAGGCGATACTGTCACAATAAATTAGAATTGTCACTGTCACTATGAGTGTAACATGTGTCGTGTCGCTACACTGATCGAACAATTCGAAAAATGCGCGTATGTTGTGTAAAAAGTTGACCGCACAAAGTCTAAGATAGCATTCCCCCCAAATGTTGCATACCACGGTTTTTCTGCCGACGAAAATAAGCGAAATAAATGGATGGCCGCCGCTGGAAGACACGATGCGGGCATCAGGAAGAATTTAAAGGCTAAGGGAATAACTTCAGCTGTTTTACAAGTTGCAGTTGCAAGGCCAAAAAGGGGGCGTCCAAATCACCGTTCAAAGTGCTGGGAATGCTACCTCACCTTCCTATTTGGCGATTACTGTAACTTCACAACAAAACCTCAATATTTTGCTTCAATCTTAGGTGTCTCACGGGGCACTTCAGAGCGGAAGATTTCTATTCATCAGTGATTGATTGGTACAAAGAAGACACTGGAAACAAATGCTGTTCCGAACATTTTCTTGGGGAGCTTGTTCCTTTTTCTGGCTCCTGTAGCACTTCACTTCTACCTCCAGGTTATTCACAAGTACGTCTTCAAAATATCCTTCCGCACTATACTTCAACCCCTTATCACGCTGGTTCCCCGTCATTTGATGCTTACACTTCTAAACAAGTGAAGCGTTGTCGAGTCTGTAGGTTTGCATCGTGGCAAAACTTTTGCTCCACATTTTGGTTCTGCTCTACTAACAACTGATGACAAATTGTAACATATCGTTGTCAGGGGGCGTGATCCCTGGTCAGGGGTAATGAGAAGTAGAAAGTCACTGACACTGACACAGTTGCTACGGGAGAATGTGAGGCAAATCCCGCCAATGAGCGGAGATAGGGGGCAAAATGGGCGTGAAAAAGAAATAGGTCTATTCCTTGTTGTTAGGTGTTTTGAGAAAAGAAACAAATTCATTCAAAAACTTTGCCATTGATTAAAACATTCATTTTGCTTGCATTGCATTCGCGATTCATTCAAGAATCAAACCTCATCCCCAACGACACATTCTGATCTCGAGTAAGAACTCAACTCAACGTAGGTAAAATGTAAACGACGTGGGGAAAGGAAGAAACAACGACGATCACAGCCGAACATCGAAAACGGGGTTACACTACAGAAATGGTGCCATCAACCAGGATACATTACAGATTTGGTGCCGTGACCAGGATAAACTACGGTACACTACACTTTCCAATCACGACGCGACGGTCCAACATAAATATTCGGGAGCGAGTTTCGCCATGAAGTTATCCGGTCTTTATTCAAAAGCACTGTGTTTCTCTTCCATACTGGGCCACCCACGTTGTAATTTGGCTCCCGTTTCTTCAGATCGTAACCCTTCATCGAGGCCTTCAGCAGACGGTCTTCACTTCGATATAAATTTTAGTCAAGATAACATAACGTCGATTTTGGTCTACAATGGCTTCGTCGTCCTGAACCTCAATGTGATCCTCTCCGCTGGACAATTCTTGACCGGAGTCCCACTACGGGGTCATTCCAGTGGATTCGTGAACTTAAATTCTTATGACACAAGCAATTTTGGCTGAATTTTTATCCCATTCCTTGTGATTATCCTTGACCCTGGACGTAACATCACAGCATGGTACCAATTGGCCGATTGACACGTTCTGCAGGATATGCCTGCGGGTGATAATTCGCCGTAAACAAAACCATGAGCACGGCCAGTTCCATACAATTTTGACTCTTTAATCGCACTCTGTATAGAAAAATTAATTTTTGTATAATTTATGGGTCCCTGTGTTATATTGTCCAATAAAAAGGTTATCGATAACAATATACTGCTTTTTTTGACTTGAAACTTGTATTTGAACTGGAATCACATAAAGAGAGTCAAATTTATGAGACCATGTTTCACACATAAATATTTATCGTGTTCAGTTCTCGAATTGTTAACTTTGACTGTAATTTTGAAAAAATGGCTTCTGTTTTGACCCCCGTCAAAAAAATGGAAAAGTGTGTTGCGGGTCAACTTATCAAAAATCATTAATCAAATGAGCAATCGTTTTAAATTTTATTTCCTCATCAACATAGGACCGATTGTAGTGCGTGGCGACAGTTCTAAAACGTAGGTACAAAGTCGAGAAAAAATCATATCTTTGTTGTTAGACATCCGATTCGTAAAATTCCAAAAATTCGGAAAAAAAATCCTGCGCCTGAGCACATTGGAAATATGCACTAGTTTACATATCACCCTGTACAAACTCCACGAGAGGTATCTTGGTTTTTGTATTCACAGGATTGACTGCCAGAAAAGAAACTAACGGACACCGCAAACCGAATCAAAATATTTGGTGAGGCTTTAAAGTTACATCGTTTTGAAAAGAGGCAAAATTTTTGCTGGCGACAAATTGAGTGGTGCGTAGTTGATTACGAAATTGGCTGGAGATCATGACGCGCGAGTAAGACACACACCTGCATAATTGGCGGAGGAACCGTGCATCGCGAGCTTGCCGAAATATTCGGGAAGCCAATAGTTTTCTAGAGCTCTCTCGAATATGGGCGAAATAATTATGTCAGAATGGCAACGAGGAAAACCATCGCGGCTTTTCCAGATGAGGAAGTCCGAGATGTTTTATAATGCAGAAGCAGGAGCGGCTTGAAATCGGAGAGCGGGGTTGAATTCAGACCGATGCGATAGTACGAACACAGCAGAGAAAACCAGAACGAAAGACTAACTTCAAAGCATCTACCTAATTTTTTTTTGCCATTTTAGGACCACATCGAGTCAAATCGGCTTATTTCAAATGAAGATATACAGTCATAGACCTGAACATAGACTGGACAGTGACCCATGCACTGGACTAATAATACCGTACATTGCCATGGCTCCAGTAGAAGGCTGACATGGAGGTTATCGCTACTCGCTAGGGAGTTTCATTTTCTAGAAATAACATTGGTCGTCCTGCTTGTCGTTGCATTGTCGTCATTCTTTGCTGTTTGTCGGCATGAATGAAGTATGGCTGTATAGCTTAAGGGGGCGGGTGTCTCGTGTCAGTCGTCCTCCGCCTTTTCGTTTTTTTCACAGTCACTGCCGTTGCTGTTCCTCGCTCTTTTTTCGCATAATTTGCACGATTGAGCTCGTGATCCATTCCAGGTCATGTTCTCTCTTAGCATATTCTCCATGAGATTCTCAGAATTTAGCTTCCTCCCAATTCCCTACTCGAGCCGCTCTCTGGCACGTCGCTCCGTCTTTCACATTGACACAATGTGTACTCGGGGGTGTCTGTCATCCGGCAATAGTGACAGAACTTACAACTTACCGCAAATAAATTGGCAGACAGCGGTTCTCAAACCATCTACACGGTCTAAATACAAATTCAACAAACAGAGAACAGATTTTCACGGTTGAAGTTTAAATTCTTTGTTAACTGATGAACATGTTCCTTGCTGCTGAAATGCATGTCTGCAACTATGCAGATAAAAGGTATTAGGTAGGTACGGAACAACAATGAGAGGATAATAATAGTCGCCCATGTATGACTTTATGTAGCATTTATTGCTGGCATGTCAATATTTAGAAAACCTACTGCCTACTGCCTGCCAATATGGAACTGCCTACTGGCGATTCCAAGCTTTCTCCATTATATTCATTTGAAATCTTGAGTAAAATCTTTGTTGTTCCAATTCAGATCTGGACGACTTCGATCGAAGTAGTGCAGCCTACTACTTACTTTGGACAAACCTGAACGGTCAATTAACGGATTGTGAAAAACTTTGATGGATTGCAACTTGGCCAAGTTGTCAAAAGTACCCGGCTCGAACCTCTTGATAGCATTGAACGATAAATCCAACTCGCGTAGCTGGTACAGCCCTTCCAAAGCGCCTCTTCCGACATCAGTAACGGAGTTGTGATCCAACTTCAGCGTTTCTAAACGCGCCATATTCAAAAACTGACCGGCCTTCAAGCGCGTCAGCCGATTGAAACCCAAGTCCAAATCTCTCAACGCCAATTCGAACCGTTGCAGATGCACCTCTCGGATCTTATTGTCCCGAACTTGCAGACTGATAGTTCCGGTTCCAATCGTCCCCAAAGACGTCAAACTGTTTCCATTCAAAACAATGTGATCGGCATCCAACGTGAACCAGTCTTCGATTTTGTTCTCGGACAAATCCAGCTGGTCCAGGTGAGGCAGTTGGATTTTTGCAAGGCCCGTTATGCCGTTGGCCGTCAGATTCAGCACTTTCAAGCTGTGCATGGCGCTCAAATCGAGTTTTCGAAGCGAGTTGTGGGCCAGACTCAACGTTTTCAGCTGGTTCAAGGCATTGAGCGAGGTGATCCTGGTGATGTTGTTCGAATCCAGGCGCAGCTCTTCCAGATTCACGAGCCCATCGAACGCTTTGGGCGGTACAGTTTCAATTTTCAAGTGGTTCAAGAAAAGCTTACGTATCGTGGAGAAGTTGGCGAAAGCTCCGTGAGGCAAAGTTGGCAGAGTTGATTCGACGACGTGCAAAGACTGCCGGTAGTAGCTGTCTCTGTAGCTGTGGACCAATGGCAGCAGCGTGACATTCTTGCAAGTTATCGTGGAAGTTTCGGGAATCGAGAAGTAGTGCAAGCGCGGGTTTATCAATCCCGGGTTTAACCTTCTGGAATAGTACGAGGTGCCGAAACCGCAGTCCAACACGATGTATCTGTAGGTGAACGCTGTGGTACATGTTGAAAAGGCTGCTTGAATAGCAGCTGCTAGCAAAAGCACGACACAATAGTAATGATTCGTCATGGTAAAATGTACTTTTGATGCTATACTTGGAGCTGTTGAATACACTTATTTTATATTGTTTTGAAAATTATTTTCGCGAGAATTTGTTTATCGGTTTTTATTTTATTGCAGGCTCAAAATAATTCGCGGTAAAGTTCAACGGGTTATGTTGTGGTGTAGATAAGCACTTCTAAGACCGATTTTATTTTATTGACTTCTGAATCTCAAATTGTATACATAACGGGTGATTAAGGTGAAGCTGGCAACCAGAAGTCTCGCGGTATCTTTTCTGACCCTCAGTATCGCCCCACTATTCCGAAACCACCTGACATAATAACTTCAACATATTCGAATCGAAAGCATCTTGCTGATCATTCAACTACCTATATTTTTTATTTTTCTCACGGCACTATTTGTGAAGTGATTCTTCTAAACGTCAGATTGCACGCCAAGTTCAAAATACTTCATTCACTTTAGCGCCGTCTGGCGGGAGCCCGCTCAACGGTCCACAGCGAAATCAGTCCACAGCTCAAACGTCCCACCGGAAAAAAGTTCACGACTAATTTATCCCCGAGTTCTCCCACCGCGAAGACATTCGCTGCTAAAACGATCCACCGGAAAAAAGTCCACCACGCATTTATTCCCGAACTCTGACACCGCAAAAACATCCAAAAAAAGGTCCACCAGCCCCTTATCTCCCAGTTTTCACACCGATAAATCATCCCACGGCTCAAATGTTTCCCCGGGAAAAAGTCCACCGCTCATTTAGCCACTGTCACATGCGCCTTCACCCATAGACATTTAAAAACTAGTAGATGGTCTGTTGAATGTATGTTTGATTACATACGAGGTTTCATAATTATATTAGCATGAAAAATAGCAGCAGTTCATTTCTTGTCCATGATATTACTCGACAATTGCTCGTTTTCTAACAGTGATCAAACAGTGGAATTTACAAATTTCAGTGTCACAGCTCCACAAGTCATTTTTGAATGGAATGCTCTCCAGGGACGAAATCATAAGGGACTGTGGAGGGAGTCTACCGCCGACTAAATTCCGACAGTTGGCATTTCCAAGTTCCTAGTTTTGCAATGTCTATGGGCGAAGACACCTAATGGGTGTCACAAAAGTAATGACCGCAGTTTAAAGGTGCGGCGACAAAAGATCCCAGCTAAAAATATCCCACCACAAATATACCGGCAATAATATCCCCGCGACAAAATATCCCAGGCCAAAAATATCCCCGCCAATAATATCCCAGCCAAAAATATCCCCGCGACAAAATATCTCAGGCCAAAAATATCCAAGCCAAAAATATCCCCGCTAAAAATATTCCCTCCAATAATGTCCCGGGCAAAAATATAAATGATATATCATCTATAAACTGAATATGTATAAAGAAAGAGACAAGGAGGCTTATCAGGGCTCAAAACGAGCATAAGTATCCCGAACATTTTTGCTAGTACACCGAACTTCAGGAGCACTGGTAAGAGTAAGCCCCTTTTTACCCCCCTTTTTTATGTAGGCGATAGGGGCCTAGATTTTTGGCGAAGGGCCCCCAAAACTTCGGTCGATTAGGGGCGCCCGCAGACCAAAAGTAATTGGGTTCAAAAAATACAAAACAAATTACACGAAAACAAAATGGGGCCCCGAGGCCCCCTTCCTGTTATTTTTTCCTCAATAAAGGGAAGTGATATTATAGCGCAGTAGATAGATGTATTTCAGCAGTAAGAATTTACAGTTTGTGACAATGAATATGGTTACCGTAGGTATAATCAATTTCACGGCTTTCTGCATTAGAGCAAGCTATGAAAAAACTGTGTTGTGTTGGTACGAATTATACAATGACAAGAGAATGCCAGCCAGTTGTCTACACGTGCAATTTTCAATATGACACCTTGTCACCGTGTCGAGGTATCATGTATGCAAAAGTGAAATTTTTTGAGCATATGCCAGGAATCGTGAGTTTCTTTGGAGGTTTGGTTTGTCTTCACTGGTTGGTGGGTCTCCGCCAAGGTTGTTGGGTTTTTGGCGGCTACTAATGAATGATGTCGAAGATCGAAAGGATGAAAAGGCCCACCGCCCAGAAGGCTACATTTTGTGATGCACAGCACTGGAGTGGTAAGAGCTAGGTATAGACAATACAAATAGAGAAGACCATATGTTATCACCACCGTCGTCACGGATATTGGGGCATCAAAAATCAGCCAACCCTTTTTTGAATGATGGATTCGCCTGGTTCCTACGCAACCGCAAAAATCCATGAAGACATAATATGGTCTTTTCTATTTGTATTGTTTATACCTACTCTAGCTCTAGCTCTATACCTATTATACCTGCTGCAACAGCAAGCAAGGTATGAAGACATATGCTGGCAGACAACACAGTGTACCTACCTACTCACGCCCAAATTGTCTCGTCTCCGTACAGTTCAACTCTATAAATTATTGTCCTACTATCCATATTGTTCATCTGAAGAATAAGTTTTCTCTTGGGCAGTGGGTTTTTCTTTTTTACATTCCATTTCTTCGCGGCATCACGGACTTTCGGCATAATTTTCTCAGTGGCCGGCAAAAACCTAATAGCTTTGGCGAAAATTCACCAACCAGTGAAGACAATGTCCCTCATCGTTCACACTGCAAATCACTCGAAAGGAAACTTATTATTCCTCGCATATTCTCTGAAATTTTCACTTCCGTGAACATGACTCCCCGACACGGGTGACAATGTGACATTGAAAATTGCACATGAAGAAAGCTAGCTGCCAACAAGTCGTCAAGGTGTCAACCCTTTTTTTCCATAGCTTGCTCTAATGCAGAAAGCCGTGAAATTGATTATAGTTGCGCTTTTAAGCTGCTGAGTTCCTAGAAGACGTTTGAATGTTTTTTTATCAGGCCACCAGGTAGGTAGGTTTTACCAGGTAGTTACAAATACTTTTACCAATAATAATAATTTCAACTTGAAATTTTTGAAAAAAAGTTTCAGTCTATGACCCCCCTCCACGTCACAGGGGCCCCCCAAATCACACCAGCGGCCTAACTTTTAGAACCCCACTCCGCCCCTGCCTATCGGACCCCTCATTCCTCCAATTTAATTTTTGAGAGCTTATCAGTCCCTTTATGTTTTTCATAGCGTTCAGACTCCCAGTAAGGCCCCTTTTGCAGTCTTGTGTTATCAAGAGCTCTACTGGGCATCCTTATTTTGTCTTCAATTTAATTTAAAGCCCTGTTGAGTCCCTTCGCATTTTTCATGACTTTCGAAGCAGCAAGCAGCAGTGTGTCATCATGTCATGATGGGAGCCCTATCGGACCCTTATTGTGTCTTCAAGTGTAGTTGGAACCCTGTTGTGCCCCATTATTTTGTTTCATGGCTTTCGGAATAAATACCAGTAAGTCCAATTTTAAGTTCTTTTGTTACAGACAGAGCTCCCCTTGTGGACCCCCTTGTGTCTTCAATACTGTTCAAAGCTCTGTTGAGCCCTTTTGCACTTTTCCGAGACTTTCCGAGCACTAGTAAGCCCCTTGTGCCTTTATATGATATTTGGCCCCAAATTGGGTCCCCTTGTATTTTCATAATTGTATAATTTGGAGCCCTGATGGTGATGACTTCCATTATGTTTTTTCATGGCTATCAAAATTCACCCCTTTGCTTTGCCTTCTTTTATTATACCGGGTGATCATTTGAAAACTATCCACCTGCAATAACTCCCGATTCCTAGTCAATATTTCTTTGAGCAAAAATAGGTCGATATTCATATCGAGGGGTACATCTGAAACATACATTGGCTAATTTCTATCTTTAGCCCCCTCGCCCCCACTCACCCCAACTTTGAAATTTCAAATGACACTACCTACCTTGCGATACATCAATTTGGGAGGAATTAAATTTTCTTTCTGCAAAAAATATTTTTTAAATTTTTAACCCCACCCTCTTCACTCTAAAAATTGTCTGAGTGTCTCATTTAATATTCTGGACCCTTCAATTCTCTTCAGTTCAGTCAACATCATGGTGAAAAGCATCGAAGAAGAAAATTTTTGGTGATAAAAGTGCCACCCAAATTCACTCCATTGCTCCCCCCCCCCTCAACGTTAACTTCGAAATTCAAAGAAGCATCACCTACTTTCTGGAACATCAAATTGAAGGGAATTGAATTCTCTTTTTGAAAACAATTGTTTCGAAATTTTCCACCCCTCCTCCATTAAATTGGACATTTGGAGTATTTTAGGAGGTTTTAAAATTTTTGTCCAGGAAGGGAATTCAGTTTCCTTTAATTTGATGTATCACTAAGTAGGTATTGTCGTTTTAGATTTTTAAGGTGAGGTGGGGGGAGCGAAGGGGTGAATTTGGGTTGCACTTTTTCCATAGAAAATTTTCTTTTCCGATGCTGTGTAGGATGACGTTGACTGCATTGGAGAGAATTGAGAGGTTAAGAATATTAAATTGGACACTCAGGAAATTTTAAGAAGAAAAGGGGTGGGGTTGAAAATTTTATAAATATTTTTTCAGAAAGGTAATTTAATTCTGCTTAATTTGATGTATTGCAAAATAGGTAGTGTCATTTTGAAATTTCAAAGTTGTGGTGGGTGGGGGCGAGGGGGCTGAAAATAGAAATTGGCCAATGTATGTTTCGGATGTCCTCCTCGATATAAAAATCGACCTGTTTTTGCTCGAAGACATTTTCATTAGGAATCGGCAGTTATTGCAGGTGGATAGTTTTCAAATGATCACCCGGTATAGCTTCATTGGACCTCCTTTATAGTTTTTCAATGGCTTTCAGAGCTTTATTGGGCCCCTTGTGCCTGAAGTGTGGTTTGGAACCCTAGTTAGCCCCCTTATGTTTTTTCATGGCTATCATAATTTCAGTAAGCTCCGTGTTGCCTACTTGTTATCCAGAGCTCCATTGGGTTCCCTTGTTTCTTCAATGTCTTTTGAAACCCTGCTGAGCCCCCTTTCATCTTTCCGAGACTTTCGGAGCATGAGTAAGCGCCTTGTGTCTTGATGTGATATTCGAAGCCCTATCGGGCCCCTTGTGTCCCCAAGTGTAGTACAGAGCCCGAGATGAGACCTAATTGGCCCACTTATGTTTTTATTGGCTTCCAGAGTACCAGTAAGCTCCCCTTTCCCTTCATTATCATGTAAAGCTCCATTGGGCCCCCTTGTGTCTTTAGTATCGTTTGAAGCCTTACTGCCTTGCATTTTTCCGTAGCATTCGGATCTCCCTTGTGTCCTCATGTGTCGTTTGGAGCCCCAAAAGCCCCCTATGTCTTTTCGTGGCTTCAGAGTTCCAGTAAGCCCCCAGGCTTGGAAACCCTAGTGTAAATCCCTTGTGCCTTCATGAGACATCCGGAGCCCTATTGAGCCTCCATGTATACGCAAGTGTAGTTTGGAGCTCTTATTAGCCCCCTTCTGCTTTTCCAAGACTCTCAGAGTTTCAGTGAGCTCCATTCTGCTTTCTTGTGTTACACATGGCTCTATTTGGCCCCCTTGTCTCGCCCTGCGTGAATTGTGATTTTTTAGTTCCGAAAAAATACAACAGGTTATTGTCAAGAATGGAGGCGAGGCGGCCGCCCTGCGTCAACTATTATAGATATCAGACTTCTCTCTCATATCATATAAGTATCTGAGGAAAGGCAAGAATTTCCATCTCTTGGTAACATTTAGGATACTCTGTTTGGCCGATGAACTTTGCGTCAAAACTTTTTGAGGGAATGGGAATACCTACTCTGTGGGAAATACCCTCGGATATACCGGCCCTTGGTATAGGTATACCTTGTACCTACTACTCACAAACCTAGTACTTACCTTTTATATACCAAATATGTATTAGGTTTGTCAAGTTTTTTTTTGTTTTCCGAATTTTGCAAGTTGTTGTGTTTTCAAGATTATAGGTATTTTACCAATAATTATGACTTTTTTTCTGGGTTTTGCCCGAGGTTTTGCCTTCTTATCAATAAACAACCACCCATTTAAACAGCTTTTTCTAATTCCATTTAACTACAAAATCAGTATACCTATGAATTGGTGCCATTTCTAGAGGACCCGGACGCCTCCGCCAGAAAATTGCTGCGGGGTTACAGATGGTGGGCGGCCAAATATTTTTCGCACAAGGGCGGCCGACGAGCCAGAATCGGCCCTGCTCACCATCACTTCAAAATGATCGTCAGGAAGTCCAAGGTTGGCATGTTTCAAGTAGACACCTTGTCAAATTAGTAATGTTACGTTGCAGGACGGTTCAGTGTTAAGCCTAGTCTACAATATGGTTTTTAGTTGCAAGTTGCAAGTCTCTAGTCGCAAAAGTTGGGCTAGAACCAACTATCACTGCGACTAGAGACTGCAATTCCAACCTCACTTCCACCTTGCGACTTGCAACTTGCAACTAAAGACTATATTGTAGACTAGGCTTTACTGTATTTTGAAAATATTTTCTCAATATAATTTGTTGATTTGAGCGACCCGTAGGCAATAATTACGTAAAGCGTTTGCCTCGGCGTTTGCTCTCAATCGGGTGATGCCTTGTGAGAAGACCATTCGCCATTCGGTCAGAAAATTCTGGAAGATGGTTAAGTGATTGATAAATGAAGATCTGCACACCCTCATAGTGCAATATCCCCCTTGTAGTGAGATTTTTTGGGCTGGCGGCGTAATTGGACCGTTTTTCCTTGAAGATGAAGGTCGTACTGTCAATACTGAACGCTACCGTAACATGCTGAACGATTTTTTGTGACCTAAAATCGTGGAGGAAGGATTCCAAAACATGTGGTTCCAGCAGGATGGGGCTACGCCCTATACTTCTCGTGAGACAATTAATTGAGTTGCCTATGAGAAGATTTCCCGACCATGTTATTTCACGAAACTGCGATGTCGACTGGCCGCCAAGCTTGTGTGATCTGACGCCCTTAGATTTTTTCTTTGGGATTGCAGAATAGGTCCAGAATGTGTGAGCGAGCTATGCGAAATGCAGTCCAACGCGCCGAGGTCTGTCGCAGGATGCTTGGTAGATTTTTACATGCCATACCGTGGGTTCCACCAAAATATTTAACCAGCTGATAGCTAACTCGAGAGTTATTTTGATGGATTCTGGCCAAATGATCAATGTAAATTCAGGTTTTACGCTGAGTAATTAACCAAAGGGTGGTATACTTGCGATTTAACGTATTTTCCAGAGTGAATCTACCAACATTGACCAGAAAAAAATCCGTTTAATCTCGGTTTAGCTCAAACCGCTCTTAACTTTTTTGGTGGAACCCGTGGATAGTCAACTCCAACAATAATGAGTAGCTAAAGTAGCCTGCTTTAAACTGTTGATCCAACCTTTTTTAATTTTGACGAATCGGAAATTTCCATGTATCCAAGTATACCTACCTAGATGTTTAGGTAAAGCAATAAGAATACCTAACCGAGTGAATATATAAATTTATATCTACAGTAAATCAGTTGAAAATAATTCCTGATTACCTTGGTAATCCTCGAGGTAAGTAGTCTTTTTGATCAATGCGGGTTCTCCGTTGTATGCAAGTACATCTGATGAGTACCAATTGGAGACCCAAGATACATTTTCGACATTTTCAGTTGATCTAGTAATCTTCTCACAGTGAAACAGTCCTCTCAATAATCGCTTGGCAACATTTGAATATTTAAAACGATAAATGAACAAATAGAGCCTCAATTCAAAATAATTGCTGAGAAAGACACTTGGATATCTTGTC
Source organism: Anaspis maculata (assembly GCA_949128115.1). Lineage (NCBI taxonomy): Eukaryota > Metazoa > Arthropoda > Insecta > Coleoptera > Scraptiidae > Anaspis > Anaspis maculata. The sequence goes on along the minus strand of OX421962.1, from coordinate 103,645,471 downwards.
TTCATCGATTTGATTTTGGAAATGACTTCCTGTAAAGTGGGATGAGTGGAGAAGTATCTACGACCCTATTAACGTTTTTCTAAATGTTCCTGTATTTTTCCCGAATGTGGAATTTGGTACCTACATATTATTTGAGTCTCTAATTAAATACTGGAAATTACAAGTCCCAACTACCAGTGTGGAATCCCGTACTTTCAGTTTAATTGAAATGATTACAAATTCTCTTTCACTTCTCCTGACTTGTTCCAAAACAAGGCAATAACACACAGGGCCGTATCCCGGAGTTTCACTGCATCACTAGAGGATTTCAATCATCATTGCCAAAACTGGGCTTTGAGAGTAATGGCAGGCTTATATTCCAGAAGATATCATATAATACAGATTTGAGCAATTATACTTGAACCAAGACTGTGTACTAGAGTTTACTACTTTAGTAATATATGGAACTTAATCCAATACTGGACTGATTGATCTGAAGAATGTTATAAAAGACATTTCCGCTTCAGTTTTGAGCCCCAGTCTGAGGCCATGAGCGTATCAATTAACGTGAGAGCGTTTTTTTAACCTGCATATCAAAACTATACACTAAGAATTTTTCTAGGACTATGATTTGCGAGAAGCAATCCAGTTCGATAAAAAAACTTTGAGCTTTTTCGGCTTATACCCAGTGGAGAAACACGCGAAGCGTACTTTGATGAAAATCATTGCAGCTTTTGTTAACGTTTCACTTTTGATAACCGCAATATTCTCAATGCTAGCCCAAATCATAGTGTATCGCAACGACATGCTCAAAGTTTTAGAAGCTTTGATGGTTCTTTTGTCAGAACTCACGTACCTGGGCAAACTGGTAAATCTGAATTATTACGGCGTAGAAATTCTCAACTTAGAGAAGAGCTTGACAAATTCCCATTTCTACGGATTTCCCCGGGAACAGCTGGCCAAACTGCAAAACCGAGTCAGGGCCTGTGCCAACATAGCTTTCGTTTTTAAACTGATAGCCGCAGTTTGCGTGCTGTTTTTCGGACTGGTTCCGTTCCTGGATAAGAGCAAGAAGATGGAACTGCCTCTGGCCGGATGGTTACCATACGACACCAAAAACAAAATGTACTATTATCCGACCGTTTTGTTTCAAGTCCTGATGGTTTGGTCCAGTGCTTTGAACAACGTCACCATCGACACGCTGATTTGGATGTTCATAACGCTGGCAACAGCCCAGTTTGAGCTTTTGAAAGAAAAACTGAAAAGTATCGATTTCGGCAGAGACCGGAAGGAGGAACTGAAAAACTGCATTGAACATCACAAGGCTATTGTAGAGTGAGTATAGTCCCATCAAAATTCAGTCTTTTTCACAGAGTGAGCAAAAAAACAAATTAGGAAGGGATAGGCATTTGAACTGTTGAAATTTGAAACATTATGCTAGCAGTTCTCAGAACTGATAAATGATGCTCAGCCTTGTTCAATTCGGATATTTTTGGCTCACGCCGTATTTGAAAATTTCCAGATTGGTTTCGAGCGTAGAACGCAATTTTTCAAAATGCATTTTCGTCCAGTTCTTGGCAAGTGGTTTGGTGATATGTTCGACATGTTTTCAAGTTCTCTTTGTAAGTTTCTCTCTCGGTTTTCCATTTTTTTTACGTTATGAAATACGTTTTCATGTTACAGATCCCAGTTGTCAGCACCAGTTTCGTGTTTGTATTTTCCTATCTATCAGCAATGACGTGCCAAGTGGCAATGTACTGTTGGTATGGGCACGACATTATGATGACGGTAAGAAAATATTGTCTCAAGCAGATTTAAGAACAGAAGTGGATTGAATTAATCCAAGTCCGTCCTTGATTTCAAATTTTATTTAAACTAATAATAAGTGAGTACTAAGATAGGGTAGAAGAATGGTGCAAACCTGAGGCGAATCGTTCTGGTGGCAAACACGTCATATAATAGTAAACTTTGAGGTAAAAATATTAGTAGGTGAAGCGTCCTTCATTCCATTTCTTTGTAAAGTGACGCGGGGGAATTCAGGAACGAATTTCCCTAAAACGAATTTTGCCGGAATTAATTTCCCGGAAATAATTCCCCCTGGAACGAGTTTTCCCAGAATTAATTTCATCGGAATGAACTTCATTCAAAAAATATTTACTACCTGCGAAGAATTTCCACAGAATGAATACCAGCGGAATAGAATTCTCTCGGAAAAAAATTCCCTTGGAATGAATTTTAAGTCTTTCAAAGTCTTTGTATATACATACCTACCTAGTGTGTTCATTTTTTGATAATTATTCTTATAGTTAGGTACCTACTTCGTGCACGCAGAAGTCTTCGAGACTCATTGTGCACATAAATATGTTCTATTGCTTTATATTCTTATTTATATGAATAAACATTTATTTATTTATTTCTCTCAAAATAAATTGAATAATTTGTCCCACGGACAATTCGTCGCAAGCGAGGTCACAACAGAAACGACAAAAAACAAAGAAGCCACTAAGGCTTCGGAACGTTAGGTTCGTGGTTCGTGATATAAATGTAAAATCGGCCTGGAGTCTCGAGACCGGACTTAAATTATGGAGTTTAAAGTGAAGCCTTATTGACGATTTTTACAATAAAATGATTTGGAATAAGATTTGAGGTTCTCCCGGAAAATTCAACTTTCCCTGACAAAATTTTTCCAGGAAATTTTTTCAATCTTCTCTAATTCCAGCTTCCCACAGGAAGGGACGTTTCGAACAAAAATTTACATAGGTTCCTGGATACTAGTCGGGAAAGTTTTGGAGTGACACAACCTAATTTTTTTTTAATTCCAATGATATAATCATGAAGCCTGATGTCCTATCTCAAAACGGTTTTTGAATTTTTCTTATCAGAAGTCCAACAATGACGATATGATTTGTTTTTGTAAAAGTTGCATTTTATTCTTCTCGTTTGGCAATAAAATCGCATTTTTTAGGATAAGAACATATAGTTTTGCATACGTGTTGCTTGAACAAAAATAAAACCATTTTACTTTCCCGGTTCGCTTTCTCTAATGGAAAGGAAAATATTGTGAACGCGCAAAAAATTTGTTCCCGGATTTCGACGAGGTCCCTCCAGAGATTTTTTTAGATCATTTCCAAATTGAAGTCTCTGCCTGTCTGCCTGTCTGTGTGTCTGTCTCTGTGTAATCGTCCATGATAACTCCCAAACGGTACATCCAATTGAGCTAAAATTTGGTATGCAGCAGCGGCGGCGCCAGCATTTTTTGACCGGGTGGGCACAAAAAGGCAGACTAATCAGGGAGTTGGGCACTCATCCAGTTAGATGCTCAACCCCCATCCTCCAAACAACTTTTTTTATGTAGAAAAACAGTCAACCGCAAAAATTTTATTTAAAAAAAGACAAAAAAAACAACGGAAAACATTCTCATTTCAGGTTGTTTTTATCAGTATGTACTTAGTTATGCAATTTAGGTGGTGTGGTTTTTTCATATTGACATTTTCCGGGACACTTTTCGAGAAATCAGGGTGGGCACGCGGGTGGGCACCTATGATTTTAAGGGAGGCACGTGCCCACCCTGGCCACCCCCTGGCGCCGTCGCTGGTATGCAGGTGGTTTAGGCGTCCAATGAACCCAAGGGAGATTTTTGTTGGAATCCGTCATTAGAGGGCGCACTCATTATTGTATCGTATCAATATCAGATGTATTCAAGGAACGGAAGTCAAATTAGATAATTATGTAGATGCTTTGTTGGTCCAGAAACACATTCTGAAATTATAGTTTGAATTTGTTTTGAAAATATAGCCACAATTTCTGGATTTTTCAAAAATGTCCAAAATGCAACTTTGTTTTCAAATCGTATCACCATTGTTGGACTTCTGATCTGGGAAATTCAGGACACAGGCTTCATAATTATATCATTAGAATTTGAAAAAATAAATAAGAATTGTTCACAAAAACTATCTGTCGGATCTGTCGAACCACGCACAATTATTTTGCAATTCTTCACATTCTCTAAAGAATGTAATTAAAATTGTAAAAAAAATCTCATCAACGGAGTAGATTGCTGAAAAATGTATCTGAACAACCGTGGAGACAAAATTGGATTCGGTTGGACAATCCAAAGTTGAACTATTTTGAGAAAAGCCAAATTTTCGATACCGACATTTCAAACGTTGAGCAGTTTAGTAAGACTTCAAGTCCCTTTCTTCTTGTTATCTGAACGATTCTTGTGAACTCTCCAAAATGAACTAAAACGCGTTCTTTTCGAACCATTGAATGTGTTTTGAAATTTTATTCACTTCACAGGGTGACTAATGATTAGAGAGCGGATTTATAATTTTTTACATGTTTCATTCGCTAAGTTGAATGCAACCGTCGACTTGCAGCTTGACGTTTTCATCTATAAGGAACCTAAATACTAAGTTTTATTTCGCATATAATTTATTATTTTGAGTTTTTACTGCATACAAATTGATAGTCCATATAATCGCATATAGCCGCATATTAAGTCCATATTTTTGCATATAACTGAATATTTGTCAATATTTTGGCCATTTAATCTAGATGTGCCAAAAAAAATCACGATTTTTTCATTTTAAGAAAAAATTATTAAAAATTTTCGTAGAATTTTTTTTTTACTTCGATGGTCAGAGCGAGGTCAGAGTTGGTTGGTTTCACATGGAAATGTTGAAATTTTCAATATTTTTGCAGCTTATATCACATATTTACTCGCATATATTGCTTTATTTGAACATTTTTACCGCATATTTTGATACTTTTTAAGCGCATATAAAATACATATTCCGAGCTTTTTTACAGCATATATATTATATAAAATTAAAAAGTTATATATTATATATGCATATATAAATTCGCTCCCTACTAATGATCCGTATTCTTCAAATTCAAAAACACTTGCAATACGTTCCAGAGGTACCTACTTGAACTGATGCAGAGCAAAAAATAACATGATTCGTTCCCAGAGAAATCTTTCTTCTGCTTTTCTGAAGAAAACTGGATCACCCAGTAGTATGGATAAAAATACAAAACATATTCAACATTTCAATTTTTTTGTCTGGAGCCTGTTTCAAAGTGATTTTAAAAATCATTGAGGATAATGAACGTATTATCTGCAAAAATAAAATTCCGAAACTTTTTTCAATATTTTTCTGGCACCCTTTTACCGTGGGTTCAACAAAAAAGATGATCAATCAATCAATTTTTGTTTGCCAATTTGTAGCTGACTGATCAATGGAAATGCTGCTATATCTGTCAAAAGTGAAAAGATTATGGTTCCAGTACAGATTTCAAGTATTTTTGTGGTTGATCGACTAGCATTCAGCAGAAAAAAGTTCAGTCAATCTGCAATCAGCCTGAGCGCTGATCATCTTTTTTTTTGTGGAACTGCGACGGTTAAAGCATTTGCCCGAACTGTCCTGTATTCTTTTTACGGTGGATTTGTAGCACCCTGTATTATATTTTGAAACGTTTGGAATTTGAAATTGAAATTTCAGAGCAGCGAACTGGGGACGTTTTTCTACATGTCCAACTGGTACGAATCTGATGTGGAAACTAGAAAGATCATGATGGTTTTCCTGGAGAGATCTAAAAGGCTGGCGGTACTGACCGCTGGAAAATTTATTGCTTTATCTTTGGTTACACTCACGTCTGTAATATTTTCGTTTTTTTTTCTACTAAACTATTCACTCAAGTCTGTTTCAGATTTTGCGGTCATCTTATTCGTTTTTTGCTGTGTTACGTCGTTTGTATCAGGATAAATAAACAACGAAATCGTTCTGAAATCGTTCGGTTTATGGGTACCTGCTGGCTTGTGTATATTTTGCACTCAATACTTACACCTATAATAAATAACAAATCCAAAGCTGCTGCGCCTGGTGGTGCAAAGACTGCAAAGGGTTCCAGGCTCGATTTTTGGCCTGGCCTGGGCGTTTGCTTGTTCATAAACAACTCAACAATTGATGTGGCCCATCCAACATTTTTGAAGAAGTTCAAAGTATTCTAGCTCTCAAATGGGACTAATTCCAAATATTCTCTTTTACCAAATACTCGAGCTCTTTGTCTATCACAGGGTGGATACAGAATAAAGTTGAGTGGTGGAAGCACGCCGTCAATCGGTTACAAAATTCGTGTTCGTATACGAATTTTGCTAGCACGCCACTTTCATGTTTCGTAAATAGTGAATATCGCCCAATCCCTTGCGTCTTCTGCCCTGTACAGAGCATGCGTTTAAACGGTTACGAAGATCGTTTTCGTATCCGAATTTTGCGAGCACGCCATGCCACGATCTTTTTCTCACTAGAGGGCATACTCACCGGACATCAGACTTGCACTCGGCTAAAGCTCAGGGGAGTGGTCGTGCAGTAAAAATTAGTAGAAAAAAATAAATAAATAAGGCGCCAGGTAGTTTCTTCCGTTAGCTTAATGTCTGTGTCGGTTTGGAAACTACCAAATACTTACTAGTATAAAATAATGTCTCAGACTTCGAAGTGAATCTTTCTTTTGGATAGATTAGAGAAGTAAGAATACGTAAGCTCAAAGTAATATTTAACAATTTATTGAATACAGCAGGGTCTTGACCGGAGAGGATAGGCAGACCGGCTAATGAGGCCGAAATAGCCCTACTGTCGGTTGCACTGAGAAACAAAACAGTTTCGTGCTATCGCAATGAAGCGGATTGCGCAATGGATCCTTTCGTTTAGTTTACCCTACCTACCTACGTACGTACGTGAAATAGGAAATAGGTTCCGGGGATCGGGATAACGTTTCTTTCGCACGGGATTGTTTTAGCTCCTGATTTGTGCACTTTCAGTGAATCGAGTTGCTACAAATTACTGCCAATCTAACTACCTCGACGGTCAGGCAACTGACGTCTGCGTTGACATTTTTTTATAATAACAACAAATAAATAAAACAGGTACACTGAGTTCAGATATTGGAATTATCGCTTTTCAACTGGGATAAAATTGGAACGCTCTGACCTTGCAGGAAGAAAGGAAGACCATGCGGCACCTGCACCGAACAAAGGTTCTTCTTCTCGGGCTAACACGATGTATCCCAGACCATGCGCGTCCTTCCTCCTTCCAGTCCTCCGCTCAACAAGCTTGCCGAAGTTTCAGCTCGACTGTTCGACGCAAGATGACAGCCGACGTCACCGATGCTGTACCAGACCAAATCCCAGGAAAACGAGTAGAAATACAAATACGAACTAAGTCGAACTGAAGTAAAAGCAGGAAGAAAAGAACCCCTAGAACAAGGGGTTCAATCACGCTCAGGTATGACGCAGAGATGATGTCTCCGGAACGTTGAGGCGCTTACAGCGTGAAGGCACTTGAAGGGTGTTAAGGTAGAAACCTATCGAGCTCGTCTGCAATTTATCGGCATCAACAGGCCAGCAAAACGATCTCCCCTTTCGCGCTGCAGAAAAACCCAAAACTATTCCCGAAAAACAAAATCGGTCAACAACCACCTGACATCGTTGCCAAGGACGGTCGGCTGGATCGAAACGGAATTTCAGACCGTTACACCCCACCCTAACTTCCATGAGGAAGACTTCCTTCTTAGGAAAAGATTCCGAACTAAACAAAAAAAAAATTACGACACAACGGCAACGTAACTAACTCGCAACGGTTGCACGGTCGTTATTTTCATCAAAGTTATCGGTAGCTTGAAAAGGTTTTAAATCTTGAACGTGCCAAATCCCTGCTTGGTCGCCAACTTCATTTTCCAATTCGTAAGTCCACGAACCAAGTTTTTTACGAACTTTATATGGTCCTACGAATGTTGGACCTAGCTTCGCGCAATAAAATTTCGTAGCATCAGAGAGGGATTTATTTTTTCGCCAAACCAAATCGTTCTTTTGGTACTGCACGGGTCTTCTTCGCAAATTATATTGTCGTTTATTCCGTTCAAAAGCTTGCTGCAACTTGGTGCACACATCTTTGAACATCTTGACAAACCCGGTACGCCTCTTTTCCACGTCATAAACTTCTGGAATTTCACCGGAGAAAACGTGTGGAACATGCTCGTCACCGAGATGAACATACTCCCTTCCAAAGTTTACGAAATAAGGGCTGTGTCCTATGGTTTCGTGTTTGGCAGTCCGTATCGCGCAAGCAATACCAGCAAGATGGTCAGCCCAACTACGTTGGTTTTCACCGACATAGGAAGACAACATAGTTTTCACGACGCGATTCACGCGTTCGGCGGGATCAGCACGAGGATAATATAAGGGAGTGGAATAAATTTTTACTTTGTAACGTTCGCACAGTTTTTTAAACATCTTGGAGTTCATTTGGACACCATTATCACAAATTAAATACTGTGGTACACCATAGATAAGAAAAATGTTTTCCTGAACGATTTTTGCCAACGCTTTAGCCGTGGCTGATCGAACAGCAAACAGAAGTACATATTTACTAAAGTAATCCGACACGCAGAGAATATGAGTATGTCCAGTGGAGGAACGAGGTAAAGGGCCGACAAAGTCGAGACTTATCATTTGCCATGGATGTGTCACAACAGGCTTCGAACCCATCAATCCTGCAGGCAACTTCTGCTCGGGCTTCTGACTACCACAGACCTTGCAACCACGAACATACTCAATCACACTTCCCTTCATCTTTGGCCAAAAATACTTTTCCGTCAATCTTCCATAGGTTTTGTACACTCCTAAGTGTCCCGCTCGGACTTCGTCATGGTATCGTCTCAACAGTATCACGCGGTATTCTTTCGGAACTACAACTTTCCAACAATCTCCATCGGTAAATTCAGGAATGCGATTTTCGACATATTTGTAAACAGATCCGTTGTCTACGCGCCACTTTGAATAACGAATCGGATCAACCGTGATTTTCTGTATCATGCTCTTGTACCAAGCATCACAGGTATCAGCAAAAGAACTTGCTTCTGACATAGTTTTTGTCAATGCACTAACCGACACTGGAACAGATCGAGAAAGAAAATCAGGTACAATATGATCTTTACCCTTTCGATGAACAATGGTGAAGTCAAAGGCTTGCAGACGTAACGCCCATCTGGAAAGTCGTCCCGTTGGATCTTTCAACCGGTTCAACCATAACAAAGAAAAATGATCCGTAATTACGGTAAAGCGAGAACCTTCAAGATACGGCCGAAGTTTTTCTATAGACCATATCACACATAAGCATTCACGCTCAGTAGTTGAAAACTTTCTCTCTTGTGCTGTCAACGATCGAGATAAATAACAAATGACTTTTTCACCGTCGTCGAATTCTTGAGTTAAAACGGAACCTAGCCCATACGCACTAGCATCACACTGTAAGGTAAACGGACGAGTAAAATCTGGACATTGGAGAACAGGTGCAGTCATGAGACATTTCTTGATCGACTGAAAGGATTCATCACATTCAGAACTCCACGCGAATTTTTCATTTTTGCGAGTGAGTGCTGTAAGTGGTACAGAAATAGAAGCGAAATTCTTCACGAACCGACGGTACCACGATGCCATACCTAAGAAACTGCGTACTTGTTTTGCTGTGCGGGGTACCGGAACATTCGAAATGGCTTCTACCTCACCTGGAACCACATGTAATCCAAACTTATCAACAACATAACCCAAATATTTCAGTTCTGGACGACAGAACTGACACTTTCCACGATTGAGCGTTAATCCAGCATCAAGTAATCTTTCAATGACCTTTGATAAAATTTTCAGATGTTTTTCAAAATTGTCGCTAATGACGATTATGTCATCTAAATATACGAAGACATTTCCTTGCATTTCAGGACCAATGACGTTATCAATGAGACGTTGGAAAGTAGCAGGAGCGTTTGTGAGACCAAACGGCATTACTTGGAATTGGTAATGTCCACCAGCAACAACAAAAGCTGTCAGTTCTTTGGACGACTCTTTCATTGGTATTTGCCAATAAGCGCTTCTTATATCCAACGAACTCAGGTACTTTGCGTCTCTTAGCTGATCTAAAATATTAGAAATGAGTGGTAAAGGATAAGCATCTTTCTTTGTCACAGCATTCAGACGTCTGTAGTCTACACAAAATTGAATAGAACCATCTTTCTTGGGAATCAAGAGAACAGGTGCCGACCAAGCACTTCGAGAAGGTTCAATGACATTAGCTGCCAACATCTTCTGAATCTCTTCGTCTATAATTTTCTGACGTGGTGGTGACACAGGATAAAACCTCTGTTTTATCGGAGCGGAATCTACTACAATTTCATGTTCAGCCGCCGTGATTCTTCCTAAACCATCTTTCATACGCAAAAACACATCATCCAAAAGCTGTTCTAGAGCAAAACGTTGGGCTTGACTAAAGTCTTCTTCACTTCGCACACCAGTAATCACTCTAGACAAGGCTGACGCACTAGGCGCACTACCAAAATACCACATATCCCTACGTAAGTCAGGAATGACCTCCATGACTTTCCAAAAATTGATACCGAGAACAAGAGAATGAGTTAAATCCGGAACTATCAAAACATCAACAACTTTTTCTTTGTTCATGACACAAATTGGTACAGACGCATACCCTAAACTTTGACACGTTTCACCGTTTGCCACTTTAACTTCAACAACAACAGGATTATCAACACGAATACCAAGGTTTTGGAATATCTGCCAGCCATTTCCACCTACTATGGTATCTGTAGCCCCAGAATCCAACAAACCTAACATTGAAAAACCAAAAATTTGAACTTTTAGATATGGACGTTGATCATCTCCTGTATGCGACAGGATATAATCAAGAATGACTTGTTTTGAGTTTAATTTGACCGTTGGTTTTGCTTGCGAGTGTCGAACACGGTCGTATTGACACTCCGGTAATCGTTTTTCGAGTTTCTTTTAGTGTTACAATCGACACAATCTGGCTTTCGAACATTGGGTTTACCACAACCAAAACAGTGTATATTCGTGGAAAAATTCTTATTGAGGGGACAAGAAGACCTGAGATGTCCTTTCTTGGAGCATCTCCAACAGAGTACCTCTGTGGAATCATGTTCACGACGATCTGACGTAGAAGGCTTAGAGAAAGAAGAAACAGTAGCTTGTCTCGGAATAGTTTCAACGAAAGCAAAGCTTGGCTCAACCATGGTGTTTTTCTTTGCAGGAGCTTGATGGTTTTCTGACCTAAACTTCTTTATTTCTAACATTAAACACTCTTGTTCCAACTGTTCCAAGGTAGTAACCGTACCTAAATGCATCGCATAAAATGGAGCAAGATTTGGAATGATGATGTTCAACTGTGCCGTCTCAGAAAGAGTTCCATAACGTTTGAACAAAGCCTGCATGTTCGCCAAATAATCAATGATACCTTCAGTAGCACCTTGAGTACGATTCACGATATCTTTCAACAATCGAGACTGGTAATCGGGTGGTTGATAATGTCTTCTCAATAATCTTGACAATTCCGTCCAGTTAGAAACGCGAGACTTGTTAGACCTAAACCAAGTTAAGGCTTTACCTGTGAAAAGATCAATCGCAGAATCGAATAATTCTTCCGAAGAAATTCTTCGTGAAGTCTTTTTTTCATCTACCAAATCCAGGAATTGATTGATTGACATATCACGTGATTCTCCGCTGAATTTTAAATTCCATTTATAAACCGGTTCAGACATAGACGTTCGAGAAAGAGAAATATTTTGAAAAGTAGAATTAACAACTGGCAATGAATTTTCAACATCGGATTCTGAAGATGTACTTTCATTCGAGTCGTCGTCGGTTTCTGGTTTAGCCGCACTAGTATTGAATAACGCGCTCATATTCAACTTAACCTTTGGACCTTTATCCAAAATATCCAAAAGAACAAGTACTTGAGGCAAAAGTTTTGAACGAGTTTCAATTTGTTCTAACGCCATCTTTGATACATTAAGCCGATTAACACGTTTAATCAGATGATTGAGTCTTGAGCGTAGTCTTTTTGATACTTTAACTGGAATTACCGTACCGACATATTCTTTCAATGTTTCAGAATGCTCGGCGACCTTGTCGTTCAACAGATTAAGCTCTTCTTCAAAATCGACAGTATACTCAATCTGAGTCAACTGTTGACCTGATTTTTCGAAACGTACGAGTGAACGCAATGACGACCGCATGTCATCAACAGACGTACTAGCTTCATCGACTTGAACACCTCGAATCAGCAATTCGTTTTTGAGTTCATCTTTTCTCAGATGATTAACCTCCATACTTACCAATTGAAGATAACAATAGAAATAAAATAAAATCAAAGATTTCTTCAAATCCCTTTGCGTTCCAGATATACCTGATAACTACTTAAACTTGAAAAATGTGAGTCACTATTTTATTTACGTAGGTACTTCTCTAACCTTCCTTGAGAAATTGTCAACAGACTGGCCCCACGTTTTAGGGTGCCAATTATGCCACGATCTTTTTCTCACTAGAGGGCATACTCACCGGACATCAGACTTGCACTCGGCTAAAGCTCAGGGGAGTGGTCGTGCAGTAAAAATTAGTAGAAAAAAATAAATAAATAATGTCTCCGGAACGTTGAGGCGCTTACAGCGTGAAGGCACTTGAAGGGTGTTAAGGTAGAAACCTATCGAGCTCGTCTGCAATTTATCGGCATCAACAGGCCAGCAAAACGATCTCCCCTTTCGCGCTGCAGAAAAACCCAAAACTATTCCCGAAAAACAAAATCGGTCAACAACCACCTGACATCGTTGCCAAGGACGGTCGGCTGGATCGAAACGGAATTTCAGACCGTTACAGCCACTTTCGTATTTCGTAAAAATCGACCAGCCCCTTGCGTATCCCACCCGCTGCTTAGCCCGCAAGCTCCGTACAAATACGAAAACTATGGGTTTTGCGTAAAGTGTCGATCTTTCTTGTCTTTCTCTAGCATATTATATCTGCATCTTTCCTCTTCGTCACTGAAATTTAAGCAATATGGCGGTCTTTATCCACGGGTACGACTTTTTACGATCGTTTCCGATTGCAAAGACGAATGAAAATACGCAAGTTTACACAATAGAAAATACGTATTAGCTTAGTATACGAAATTCGTGAACGGACGGAGTGCTCCCCGCACAGATCTCCCTTGTTTGTTGTGCAAGGCATCGTGTAAGACCCTACAAAAACTATAAAGTTTGAGTAACTCCCAATTCCGGAAAACATATTGTGACGATTGCCCCCCTTCACCCTTTTCTACGTTGTGTATTTTAACCCTTTTGTTTCTCCTCAATTAGCTTACCCCTTTCTTTGTTAGCAAACCTTGGTTCTACCTACGAGAGGACCAAATTAATTTATTTTCCACATATAAACAAACAATTCAAATCACAATGACCTTCATTTTATTTTATTAAATATGAACACACATGAGTCTTTTGCTTCCGGTGAATCTTATTGTCTGATTCTTCATTTCACCGCTTGATTAACTAGATTCGTAACAAATACAATTTAATCTCTGGAATACGTCATTGCCTTATTCAGCAATAGTTTACACAATTTTATGACATTCCCTTCAAAGGGAATCCGTTCCCCTGTCAAAGGGTTATTGATCGAAAGAGTGACAATCGGAATGTCCACAATTGCAATGATACCCAGTTTTGTCGGGTCCCAATTATCGTCAGAATGTCGTCAGTTTTACACCCAGCCCTTTAACTAGAGAATAAGTGGATGGTTCATTCACAGGTATGATGGGCATGAATTAATCCTTTGGGTCTTTGTTTGTTGAGGCCCTTTCAATAGACTTTTTGGAGGGAGATTTATTTCAGATCATGTATCAGGTAGCTTCAAATGACTTGGCTTTTCAGATTTTGTGTGGGGAATGACTCGCGCTTTGCATTTCCTAATTTCCGCATTTTTCCGCTCTTATTTTCTACCGCTTCGCGAGGGTGGCAGCCAGGTTCCGAAGCTCGATTGACCACGAACCTCCTTCCAGACGGTTCGGGTCAACTTCGTCCTGTCGTTAGCTGCCTGTTGATTAACCCTTTTGGTCAGGTAAGTGTTGCTTTTGTTTGCCTTAGTTCATGGTGACATCTCACCCGGTTCTTTGTGAAGATGGCGTCGGTTGAGTAGGTTCCTGGCATCAAGAGGGGTTGCTTGTTTGTTCCGCAATGCCGCACCTGACCTTAACCCTTTCTTATTTGCGTCTAACTCTCACTTCTAATTCTGCTGAACTTAGGATTTTAACGCACTAACTAAAGCTTATACTTGAAAGGGTTAACCGCATAGAGAAGAAAGTCACGTCAACTTGAAGCACCTTTTCAGGTAAGAAAGCCCAGGTAACTTACTTCTTGAAATTCGATTAAATCTGACATTAAGACGGTACTTGGATTCTAACAGCTGAACATTCATAATAAAGATTGTACACCATTCAATTGAAGTGCGACTCTGATTTCACAAAAAACCGTGCTAATAAATTTCTGAACATCTGCTACCTCAATTAATGGTCGAATCAATCAAATCAGTGATTTACTTGCCTTTTGATTTCACCGAAAGTTCCACATCCAAAAAAACCCACAATCACGAAACCATAAACAACTTGATCAACAAATAATATAACAATAATAGCAGGAGCGCAAAGCAAGGCGTCTTCTCTGTGTTGCATTCACACACCAACCACCCTTGCGTGCTTCCTCACTTTTCGCTCAACGCCTGCATCTTGCCTGCCTCCCTACTCTCTGAATATCGCCAGATGTAGCTACGCTCCCATGCTTGACTTAACTAATTTACTTTCAGGCTGAGCCAATCACCACCCAGTCAGTATTTGAGCCAATATTTTGGAATATTCCCAACTGGTCCAGGGAGGTTGGTACAACTATATCTTGAAACAGTTTTACAATAATTTTCCGATTATCTTTTCAAACTTGTTAGGGAACGGACTTTCAGACACGAACAAGCAGGTTGATTTTTCATGACTAATAATAAAGTCAAAATTCGTCGCTTTCTTGAAATTACATACACATAAATAAAGCAGAATCTGGTATAGTTTAAAACATCAAATCATTCGCCGAGAGTGTCGGAAGCGGGTGGATTTTATACCTGCGAAGGGTACAGAACTTCACGCAGGTTTAGCTACAGGCGTCTTGGTGCAAATCCGGGGAGATCGAACTCAGCCTCGACTAGAATCGGACGTGATAGAAGTCCACGGTGTTTTATTGTGCTTGTAGTTTGTGTACCTCCTTAATAAGGCAAGTCTGTTTTATTAATTGTTATATTAATTTATTTCCTAAATATTTTCAGCGTTGTACATGGTTTTCGGGTTACCATTTTGTTCAAATTTGCGGTGTTTCACAAGACGGAGATGCTCTCATGTTTTTGGAATTGGTTGTACTGTGTTGATAATGATTTGCCATTTGGGTTACTTTATCGTAACGCCACTGTTTTATTTGTAATTTTACTTGGGATTCTCTGTTCCAATTGAGATTTTATGTCATTATTTTGATCCGCTTGATTCATTAATTTATATTCGTGTCACTATGTGCCTCTCATGCTTCATTATTTGAAATCGGAACAGCAGACCGCATTCCATTTTGTTGATGCTCATTGAAATTGCGCTAGCAAGAATGAAAGGGCCTTGGTGAATTTTGCGACACCAAATAACATTTACGTAAATTGTATATTTTTGTATATTGAAAGTCGAACCCAAAGGACATCATCCCTTGGGACATATTTATTTATTTTGTGTGGTCCTGGGAAATTGCTGAAGAGGGGTGGGACCAGGAACCAGGAATGGCGAGGACGGTGATTTGATCAATTAAATGAGGTGACAGGCCTTTACTGTTGCTCGGAATTTAGTACTACAAACTACTTCAAGACCAAATCAACTTCAAAACCCTTGTCACTTTTGAGTCTCCTAAATTCGTTCGGAACTCACAAATCATCTGCCTTTATTTCAAATCTTCCTCATTCGCTCAGAAACTCTCAAATCTTTTGTAATTATTTCAAGCTCGATTTCAAGTCTTCCTCATTGCTCAGAAACTCTCATACCGTCTGCCATTATTTCCACTCTTCCTAATTAGATCAGAAACTACGAACAGAACGACGATCACAGCCAAAATCGTTGGAAAGTGGGTTACATTACAAACTTCAGGGTGATTCGAAAAAAAAAACAACTTTTTGGTTTTTTGGTTATAGCTTGTTTACAGGTTGACCGATTTTTATGATTTGTGGCTCATGTTGCAGCTGAAGCTTCAGGGAACCAGAATAGGTCTCCGAAGTTGATGCAGAAGAATACTTAGAATAAGGGGTCTGCATCAAAAGTGACGCAGATCTGAATAGCCCCCGGAATCATATTTGGAGATGAAACTCGTCGAAAATCAATTTGCTTTGGAGCGAACTATTCAATATGGTCATTTTAAGATTTAGCTGTGCTTGTATGAGAGAAGATTTCTTGATGAGGGAATTAAATTACGGGTGCATGTTTTCCGGAGAAAATCAGTGTCCCTACTTACCTGAAAACTAATGTAACCTACGTTACAAATAACAAATCTGGTAAATTTTTATTGAATCGAGAAAAAACCTCGGAAGAAACCAACGATGTTTCTAGATACAATAATTACCAGATTTGTTTTTCCTTACTTAGGTTATATTAGTTTTTAGGTAAGAGGGTGAACTGTTTCCCTCATTCTGACCCTTGGCTATGATTGTCGTTACCCCCCTCCCCTTCTACCTTGGACCTCTAACCTACGTTTTTCTCACGTTGTCGTTTCACTCAGGTTCTACTCGAGACGAGAACGGAACTTTGGGGATGAGGATTGTATTGAAAGTTGAACAAAAACACGAATTGACAGCAAACAAAATGAATTTTCATTAAAATCATCAGCAAAATTTAAATGAATCAGATTCTTTTCATAAAACACCTAGCAAAATGGAACTGACAGACTAGTAAAATGACACACAATGGACAAAATGAACAAAAACAATTGAAACACAACAATAAAATATGTCATACTGTCAGTCAAAGAAAAAGAGGAGAGTGACGGATTCGAAAAAGGGCACTCATTGGAAGAACCCAGTCAAAGAAACCCCTGAGTTAAGCCCTAAGAAGAAGACTCTCACATTTGTTGACAAGTGAATAACAAAAACTCACTGATAGATTCCGGTATTCAGTGTAAGTGCAATTAGTAAAACAAAATCGCAGAAACATCAGTAAACAAATGTAAAACACATCAGTGAACAATGCAGAATGAATCAACAAATCGACAATGCAGATAAAATCATCAACAATGTATAAAAACTCAAAACAAGACAAAATAGGGGTGGTTAGTAGGATCCTGTAAAATACCTACATTGGATATCTGACAAACATAGCAGCGAGCATAAAAACAAAAACATGACATAAAAATATGAGAGTCATAAAAGACGGCGGACAATGACATTTACATGAAAATCAAATCATGGCACAAACAAAAATAGGAAATACAAAAATTACAGTCAAGTGAGTACATGACAATCAAATTACACACAAAATCAATAAAATGGTCATGAAAATATTGACATGAAAATCAGTAAGTTAACAAAATTCGTGAGACAACAAAAATGACATCAAAAATCAGAACGTAAAACAGACTCATACAGGAAATCAATCTAAGCCCGGACCTGAACATGAAAACAAGTCCCGTATACGCACTAAAGCTCAAACCAGAAATAACGAAATCCCATACGCGTTATTTTTGAAACCTGCAGTTCCTCGCGCAAGGCACCGAGGTGCGTTTCTTGAGAGAGCAGTGCAAACACGAATATAACATCATCCATGGAAAGAACGCGTAGGTACCTGGCACCTATCACCGCATTCAGCGTCAACAGGGCCGTTGGGTATCCCCGAAAACTAGTAAAATCCACGAGACGCGTAGGGTGCCTCCATCCTCGCTTCAAACTAGGCTGTAAAAACCGCGAAAGCCCATTTTCGGTCCTCTTCTTTGTTCTGAATTTCCGGAAACTCATAAATTGACGCCCGAACAGGAAGATGCGATTTTAAATCCATAATTCAGCTCTACATGCGTAGTAAAATTTAAAACTGAATGTAGAGGATTGAATCTTGAGAAAATAAGTCAAAAATCACCCACCTGTAATGAGAATCTTTCAGGACGACGCGGGACACACCCAGCCTCGACAAAGCACGACACAAGAATCCCCTTTGACCCGCGAGAACCCGAATTTCTGCCGCGTTTTCAGTCAGTTCCTAATATAGAAATGTTTTACTTGCGTCGAAGTATTAGAGTAGGTAAGTTTGTGAAAAGTCGCTGAAAATGCGTTCCATCACAAGGTGTACTGATTTTCTGGAAACATGCAGCCATTATATTAATCCCCTCGTCGAGGAATCTTCTTTTATACAGAAGGAGGTATATCTTAGAATGATCATAGTGAATGGTTCACTTCAAAGCAAATTGTTTTCGACGAGTTCCATCTCTAGATTTGATTTCGGGGGTTATTCAGATCTACGTAATTTTTCTGGATTGCAAAAAAATGCTCCAAATTTCGGATAGCCCTATCCGAAACCGGGGGCCAAGTTTTTGAATGTAAAAAATATATTTAAAAAAAAAAATTGCAAATGAGGCATTCTTCTTTGTTCTGTTTGCACATTCTCCGTGTCCCCATTCGAAGCATTTTTGATGCAACTGATCCATTTTTTTGCCAGTACAATCCTCCAAAAAAAGTCCGCCCGCAGGGCATGCACTCCGGCATCATCATCGCAGGTTGACCCATCCATGTGTGAATCGTCATTTCAAGCCAAATCTTCCAAGGCACTTAAAGGCGAGCTCCTGGTGTGTTTTCACTCCTTTCCAAGATTTTTTAATTTTTTTGTTTTTTTTTGCATGCTTTTTAGCAATCCGAAATTTGGAGCCATCCTCTTTCCGAAATAGGACAACTTGCGATCATTTTGGTTAAGATAGTAAAAATGCTGTTTTTTTGTACCAAATCTAAATATATCAAACAACAGGTAGGCTTCCAAGATCGATACTTTGCTCAGATCAATCAACATAAGCTATGTGCTACCTGATTTTCCAGAGAAATCGTTCCTTCCGTGAGATGTTAAAAAAAACTCTAACCTGTCAGATTCCACTTGAAAAATTCCTGCTCTCTAGGGAAGAATCATAGAAACACCAAATTTACACAGTAACGGTTTTTCAGTGTTGCACAATGATAGTAGATTCCTTTAATTTTTCTGCCCGACAGTTCTCTAGAAAAGCCGCCATCCGAAATTAGGCACGTGTCCGAAATATGGCGACTTTCCTCTAATATAAAAATCGATTCCGCTTTTTTCCTGATTATGAACATATCACACTTGATAGGTTGTTCAACAAAACATGTGGAAAAATTTGCTTGAGTTGGAAAAAAAAATTATAAAATTCCAAAAAATATCGAAAGTTTTTTTGAGATTTTAGAGTTGAGCTGAGTTAGGTGGAAGTTCTAAACGGTAATCAAATCCATTTCACCAAAATGATGAAGAATTCAATTAGTTACTTTTAAGAAAAAAATCATTTTTCCATATTTTTTTTTATTTCATGAATTTTTTCACAAGTGTTTCGTTAATTAACCCTTCAAGTGTGATATATAGTTATAATCAGGTTGAAAAGCGGAATCAATTTCTTTATTTAAATACAGGGTGTCCAATTTGACAGAAATTTTCGATGCTGCACCCTGTAAGCGATATACCACAGACAATTTTTGTGGACAGATTCGGAGCCTGCGACGAAAATAATACAAGAAACGTTTCCTATTTTTCAAATTATCTTCAAGGGGAATAAGTCTTCAAGGGTGTTATAATTTATACGTGTAATTTATACCCTGTACAATACAATGAGGCTAATGAGTAGGTTATGATGACTTCATTTGAATAGGTTAATGCGTCCTCCGGAACTCCGCGCTAGATTTTTCTCTGGAAAACCAAGTGAATTTTCACTGAAAATCATTTAAAAATCAATCATTTTTTGTTATATGCGATACGATAAGGTATACCTAGTGAATAGGTACCTACCAGTTGGATGCACAGAATGCATTATTGCCACTCGAGTTGTCCCACTTTTAGAATTTTTGGTTAATTAACTCGTTTCTTCAGGGAAAGATAACCCACTTAATCATCATCAGCTTTCCTGTTTATTTAGCTACACAAAAATTTCATTCAAACATTTGGGACAATAAATTAATGTGAACGAAGCTTGGATGGAAAATTTCTCAAAATAATTTCTGAGAAAGATACTACTCGCGTCTCTTGTCTAGGTAGGTACATCGATTTGATAGTGGTAATGGCTTCCAGAAAAGTGGGATGGGTGTACAAGTATCTGCGACCCAATTAACATTTTTCTGGATCTTCCCATATTTTTCTCGAATGTGGAATTTGGTACATATTTGAGCCTCTAATTAAACATTGGAAATTACAAGTCTCAACTACCAGTGTGGAATCCCGTACCTTCAGTTCAATTAAAATGATTACAAATTCTCTTTCCTACTGACTTGTTCCAAAACAAAGCAATAACAAACAGGGCCGTATCCAAAAGTTATACTGCATCACTCAACGATTTCAAATCATTACTGCAAAAACCAATTTTTCTAAATAACAATCCAAGTAATTCTATGAATACATAATTGAACATTTATACCTCAACCAAGACCGTAAACCAGAGTGTACTACTTCAGTAATATAGAACTGAATCCAATACTGGACTGATTGATCTGAAGAGTGTTATAAAAGCCATTGCTGCTTTAATTTGAAGCCCAGTCTAAAGCCATGAGCGTATCAATTAACGTGAGAGTGTCTTTTTTAACTGCATATCAAAACCATACAGTAAGAATTTTTCTAGGACTATGATTTGCGAAAAGCAATCGAGCTCGACAAAAAAATCTTGAGCTTTTCCGGCTTATACCCGGTGGAGAAACACGCGAAGCGTACTCTGATGCAGACCATCGCAGCTTTTGTTAACGTTTCACTTTTGATAACCGCAATCCTCTCCCTGCTGACCCAAATTATAGTGTACCCTATCGACATGCTGAAAGTTTTAGAAGCTTTGATGGTTGTTTTATCATTACTCACGTACCTGAGCAAACTGGTAAATCTGACGTATTACGGCGAAGGAATTCTCAACTTGGAGGAAAGCTTGACAAATTCCCTTTTCTACGGGTTTCCACAGGAACAACTGGCCAAGCTGCAAAACCGAGTCGGGATCTGTGGCAACATAGCTTTCGTTTTCAAATTCATGGCAGGAATTTGCGTGCTGTTCTTCGGACTGGTTCCGTTCGTGGATAAGAGCAAGAAAATGGAACTGCCCATGGCCGGATGGTTACCCTACGACGCCAAAAACAAAAAGTACTATTATCCGACGGTTTTGTTTCAAGTCCTGACTATTTGGTCCAGTGCTTTGAACAACGTCACGATCGACACGCTGATTTGGATGTTCATAACGCTGGCAACGGCTCAGTTTGAGCTTTTGAAAGAAAAACTGAAACGTTTAGATTTCAGCAGAGACCGGAAGGAGGATCTGAAAAACTGCATTAAACATCACAATGCTATTGTCGAGTGAGTATAGTCCTCGGTATAGTTTAATAAAAATGTAGTTGTCTTTCCTACAGAGTGAGCATAATTTTTTTTCAAAGGATATAGGCATTCGAGTTGTTGAGACTCGCAAAATTATTCCAGCAGGTTTTAGACCTGACCTATTTGGATGCTCAGTTTTCAGGTTTTGTTTTCGTTCACGCTGTATAGTTCAGGTATTTTAGACGTTGAAAACGTAAATAGCGACCAGAAATGAAACCCAGCCGGATCTTTCCATATAAGCTTAGTTAAGCATGGAGTTTAACATATCAGAAGTCCTCATCGATCCAGTGTGAGCTTTGGCCGTTGTGGCCTTGAAAAGAACTTGAGGTTGAGGATCAGTTTTTTACGTTTATCTCGTGAACGATGGCATTTGGAAAAAAAGTACAAGCAAATAAATTGTTGGAAATTTTATTGTTCAATAGAAAAGTCCTTACATATTTCAGTCCATATGTTCAATGTTGAAAACTGTTTGGACCTTGTTTTTTACGATGGCGGGGTGCCACTTGGTAGAGGTGTTGTTTGATTCATTTTATTTTGATTGAGACTTGTGCAATAGATACCAACTATACCGGCGGCATATACAGGGTGGAAAAAATAAAATAAAAAGTTGAACATTTGTATCTCAAGAACCAAAGTAGGTGAAGATATGTAAATCGCCATAAATAATCCTTTATGTCATGAAGTCGTCGTAAACTTTAATCAGATATTGACTGATTTAATCTGAAAAGACTGACGTTGCTACAAAAAAAGTATTTTTTTGTACATCAGGTTTCTTCAGGTATTGAATCGAAAGTAGGTGTTTTCACAATAAATAACATATAAAATAAAAGAGGAGTGAAACTCGGCAGTGAAGAATGAACAATCTATGTCAATTATTGTCCAAAAAAACACAAGTCAACTTTTTCTCCGAAATACGAAAAAACTATTTTTTTACAACGATATTTGTGGAATGGCTCAAGATATTTGAGTTTTATCATTTTATTTTTCTTTCACCCTGTATTTGCCGCCGGCATAGTTGATATCAAACTCGAACAATTTATTGGTCGTCATAAAGTTGCTCTACGCTACAAGTTTCAAACGAAAGAGAATAGATCAAATAACATCTCTATCAAGTGCCATCCCATCATCACAAAACTCAAGGTACATGCA
Organism: Anaspis maculata; assembly: GCA_949128115.1. Taxonomy (NCBI): domain Eukaryota; kingdom Metazoa; phylum Arthropoda; class Insecta; order Coleoptera; family Scraptiidae; genus Anaspis; species Anaspis maculata. The sequence goes on along the minus strand of OX421962.1, from coordinate 103,622,837 downwards.
GTTTTCAGCACTGATAAGACTATTTTATATTTCTTATATTTTGACGAAAGAAGAAATGGACTGGCGATGAAATATGTGGGGACCTTTCTTGTAGACAATAAAATTTCCAACAATTTCTTTCGAAGGTACTTTTTATCTAATGCCATCGTTCACGAGATTAACGTAATTAACTGATCCTCAAGTTCTTTTCGGGGCCACAACAGTCAAAGCTCCCACTTGATCTTTGAGGACTTTTAGTCAAAAATCCGGCTGGGTTTCATTTTTATTCACTTTTTTCCCATAATTCCTGGACTAGTACCTACATGAAACTTTTCAGATTGGTTTCGCACATAGAACGCAATTTTACAAAATGTGTTTTCGTCCAGTTCTTGGCGAGTGGTTTGGTGATATGTTCGACGTGCTTTCAAGTTCTCTTTGTAAGTTTTTTCTATTTTGGTTTTCCATTTTTCTCTGTCTTAAGATATACATGTTTTCATATGTTACAGATCCCAATTGTGAGCACCAATTTCATTTACGTCTTTTCCTATTTATCAGCGATGACGTGCCAAGTGGCAATGTACTGCTGGTATGGGCACGACCTTATGATGACGGTAAGGAAAAATTGCCTTACGCAAATTTCAAATATAGAATGATCGAATAAATTTTTCCTCAAAATAGGCCTTGGTCTCCTTGGTAGCCACATTTTTTCGCCAGATTTTGTGGAATCATAGGCGACTTGAGGAGAAATTGATTCGATCACTCGTTATTATTGAAACTGATAATAATAAGTAAAAACCTCGGAAAACTGTAGTAAGTAGTAGTAATATGCCCAAGATTCGGCCAAACATTTTCGTCACTCACTCTGTAAACCAAGTGTAATGGGGAGTTTACATTGGCTCCAACTCGACAAGCGGAGGCGACTTTGAGCAAATGAAATAAAGTAAAACCCTCCAATATTTGATAAAAACAGCCTTTAATATTGAAAAAATAAAGGAAAAGTCCTGGCGCAGTACGGATCATATTCCTATAGCTTATTGGCTTCCTTCATCAGCAATATTGAGAACCGAATCCTGAATGACGTTTTCTTGAAAGTCCGGCATCCAAACTTTCAAACAGACGAAGACCAAGGCTATATGGATAGACAGAGGACTTGCATCTTTCGGCTCTACTATGTAAAAAGCCGAGCCGTGAGAAAAAAATCTCGGGACGGACACAGCGTTAACATTAGTGGGTCGGGGCGTGCAGTGAACACTTGTTGCTTCCATACTTACAAAAATAAGAAAAACTTTTTTCAATATTTTGCTGGAACCTTTAGAGCACTTCCCTGAACTCTCCTGGACTTTTCCTTTACGGTGACATTGAAACACCCTGTATTGTATTTTGAGTCGTGTGATATATGAGATTGAATTTCAGAGCAGCGAACTCGGGATCTTTTTCTACATGTCCAACTGGTACGAATCTGATGTGGAAACTCGAAAAATCATGATGGTTTTCCTGGAGCGATCTAAAAGGCCGGCGGTGTTGACAGCGGGAAATTTTATTGCTTTATCTTTGGTTACACTAACATCTGTAATTATTTCGCATTTTTCCTGTAGGTACCCAGTTTTCAACTCAAGTTTGTTCCAGATTTTGCGGTCATCTTATTCGTTTTTCGCTGTGTTACGCCGTTTGTATCAGGATAAATAAACAACAAAATCGTTCTGAAATCGGCCGGTATATGGATAAGTACCAGCTGGCTTATGTATATTATGTACCTAAAACTTAAATCTAATAACAATCCCAAAGCTGCCTCGCCTGGTGGTGCAAAAGGGTTCCAGGTTTGATTCTTGATCTAGCCTGGGCCTTTGTGTTGTCTATATTTACGTTTGTTGAGACTTGTTTACAATGTATCTAACACCTATCTACTCCTACGTACCTACTGTAATGTTATCAATATGCTATAGGTCGCGGAAACATAACCGTCACCTTGGCACTCGCTATGGCAACGTTGCAAGTATGCTTGACATGGCAAATGCGCAATGCGCATCCCTTTCGACGATGAATTGACATAAAAGGCTCGCGCAAGCGCAGACAAAGTGCCAAGCTACCGATGTAGAGATTCGTTTGTTTTTAACATTACTCAGACAAATCTTGAGTTTAGCACAATCATTCTTTTGATAAAGTGGCAATTGTTCACTAAGTCATCTATACAGGGTTATTCAAAAGTCCTGAAAAAAATTCATAATTTTTGACGCTATTTTTTTCGGGAAAAACTTTCGAACAGGTCGATTTCTAAAAAGGGCAAGCCGTTTTTCCATGACACGTGTCATGATCTACCGTCAACCCCTTGACCCTTAGCCACCCTTGAGATTTTTTTTTCAAATGGCACCCTATGGCCTAGGGGGGCTTGTTGGAAAGCTTGTCAAAAACTGTGTTCAGATCTACTATTGAAAATTATATCGAACGCTTTACCATGAAGTTTTGAGTAACCCTTGGGTTACTCAAAAGTCCGGAACAAAATTCATAATCTCATACCATATTTTTTTCAGAAAAAAAACGCTCGAACAGGTCGATTTTTAAAAGCGGTGAGTCATTTTTCTATTATACGTGTCATGATCTACCGTCAACCCCTTAACCCTTAAGCTCTTGACCCTCAACCCCTTAAGCGTCTAACCATTTTTAAAAGTAGATCTGAACACAGTTTTTGACAAGCTTTCCAACAAACCCCCACAAACCATAGTATGCGATTCAAAAAAATACTAAGGGTGGCTGGGCGTTACGATGATGACACGTATCATGGAGAAACGACTTACCGTTTTTTAAAATCAACCTATTCAAGCGGTTTTTTTTTGGGAAAAATATGGTAATGAATTATGAATTTTGTTTCGGACTTTTGAGTAACCCTGTAGTTTCTCAAAATTTCATGGTGAAGCGCTCGATCTAACTTTCAATGGAAGATCTGAATACAGTTTTTGACAAGCTTTCAAAAGAGTCCCCAGTGCCATTCAAAAAAAAACTAAGGGTGGCCTGGGGTCAAGGGGTTGACGGTAGATCAAGACACTTGTCATCAAAAAAACGATTTGGCTTTTTCAGAAATCGACCTGTTCAAGCGTTTTTTTCCGGAAAAAAATATGGTCAAAAATTATTAATTTTATTCCGGACGTTTGAATAACCCTGTATAATTTATTACAACTAAAGAAAATGATTTTCACAAGTAGCAGCGAAAATAACATTATACCATATACCCACCTTTAGCACGTCATTTTTGTTCCCGCGACCTATACCTACGCTTTTTCTTACTTCCCCATTTTCTGCAAGTGACGAATATCGCATTAAGGGCTGGTTCATCGACTACGCTCGCGTTCGTAGTATTTGGTGTAGGTAAAGAGGTAGGTATTTTTTCAGGATCCTACTAACACCATCCCTATTTTGTCTTGTTTTGGGTTTTTATGCATTGTTCGTTTTACTATTATGCAAGCTACTGATGATTCTTGTGTTTTATTATGCAATGTCTACTGTTGTTTCTGTGATTTTCTGTGATCAGTGAGTCGTTTGTCATTTTGTTACATATTTGAGAGTCTCTCTTCTTTGGGGTTTCTTTGACGGAATTCTTCCAGTGAGTGCCTCTTCTTTGAATCCGTCACTCTCCTTTTTCTTTGACTTGACAGTTTGACATATTTTATTTTATTGTTTTCAACTGTTGATTTGTTTTATCATTGTATTGATTTGTTATGTTTCTTGCTGTTGTGTTTTTACTGGTTTTTGGTCATTTTGTTTGCTGTCACTCGTGTTTCTGTCCAACTTTTCAATTCAATCCTCATCCCCAAAGTTCCGTTCTCGTCTAGAGGAAGAGCCTGAGTGAAACGACAACGTAAGTGAACGTAGATAGAGGTTCACAAGTAAGGGAGGGGGGTGACGACGATCACAGCCAAAGATCAAAAAAGGTGAAACAGCTCACGGTATCGCTTCGTTATTGTACCTAAAAATTGGATACAAAATACGCCTGTAAGGGTTCGTACGAGGACTCGTATTTGAGTCGTCAGGTATCACCTTGGGTACCACTTAAGTGAATAACTACTAACTAGCGAGTAAAATTATCCTTAAGTTAGTGGGAGCTACCTACCTGCTGATTGGTTCTTCAATTCATTTATGAGTTTCCCAGAACTGCTTATTTTTTTGACATATTACTTGACATTCATACCAGCATGTGCCAGTTTGTTACAACAACGACACATTTCTTAGGAGGGCGCCCTCCTTCTGCAAGTAGCTGAATAAATTTGATAAAATTGTAATTCAGAAATAATTGAGACTACAGTTTTCCACTAGAAAGAAAGTGACAAATGTTTTGTGGTATTTTGACTACAAAAGTCCCAGGCTTGTAATAGGCTATTTAGTTTGGGCAGATGCGCATGCGTAAAGGCGCCAGATTTTGAAAACTTTCTTACATCAGTCAGTTGAATGGCAACGCTGCATGCTCTATCTACCCCCCTAACCAGCTGCTGGTTCCTGACTGTCACTTTTACACACACCCCCAAATTATTTGTGGAATTTTAGATGCACTACAAGATTTTCTAGTGGTCATTTTCAATATCGGTGTACGAAACTATGAAATTCATTCATTTATTTGAATTTTTATTTAATTGACTTATTAACAAGGCGACATTCAGCTATTAGCTCCTCTACCATGCAACCTCGGGGACAACACAAAATATCCATGGATGTAGCGAGATTCGAACCCCCACAGCGCAGCGCGAGTGGCTCAGCTTGCCATCACCTATACCACTCGACCACCACCGCTCCTTCGCGCCACATATGCGCACACCCCAACATTATTCTGTGCCCCAACGAAACAACCTAATAATGCCTGCGGAGTGCGGTCCAGTTTACAGGCCTGTTTATCTGGTTGCCTACTTCAATTGCTTATTTCTTAATAAGACGGAGGTCAAATGGGAAGATCCGACATCCAGGTCGTCTCTTCGAAGTGCAAATGGCACACACCTTTGCATTCACCGTGATTCGCATTCGCATTGCATTCGTTCTGCCCTACTTTTTTTCCGCAATGATACCTCATCAATGTGGACAAAATATCATCGTCAACATTCGGGAAAACAGGCAGGGTGGTGAGAACACAGGAGAATCACTTTGAGCTCTATCACAGCAAGTCAATCTCTCTAATGGAATATGCCAAAAAATTATCCGAAAGGATTTACACCTTATTTCCTTATCGGTAACCATCAGTTGAAGAGCTGTTTCCACTTGATCCATGGCACGCGTCGAGCTTTGCAACTGGTTTCTCGAAAACATGGATCATGATGATATCCTCGACCGAAGCTTTTTTTCGGACGAAGCATGGTTTTATATCTCTGCTTATACTTCAATTCACAGAACATGAGGATGTGGTCTGCAGGAAATCCACATTTTTCCATCGAAGCACCACTCCATCTCAAAAAAGTTGGGTCTGGCTTGGTCTGAGCCGAAGGCGCTTGATAGGGCCCATTTTCTTCGACGGAACACTAACGGCAAGAAAATATCGAGAGGAAATTTTAACTCCATTCGTTAATCAGCCCAAACGATATGATGAAATTGGAAACGGTTTCTTCCAGCCAGACGGTGCTCCAGCTCATGTCTTAAGTGAAATGGTCAACTTCTTGCGTGAAACTTGATAAGCAGAAAGACGGATACTCCATGGCCCCCAAGGTGTGCGACATGACGCCGCTTCATTTTCCTTTTTAGCGCATTTTCCATCTTGATGAAAATCGCTATTGCAACCGCTTTGTCCGTCCGTCCGTCCGTCCGTCCGTTCCTCGAACTCCTCCCAAACTAGACGACCTAGCTTTCTAATTTTTTCGCTGTTACATAGCTGCCACTCCCAAAGGAGGGCTAGGCTATATTGGATGTCCATATTGCGCCGCCAACATAGGGAAAACCGCCCCCGATAAACTTGAAATAACATAATATTGCACTTTCTACCAGACCTGATGCTCTGGTGTTCTCATTTTTTGAATAATACATAGTTGCCACTTATAAACGTAAGCCAAGAAACATTTCGTGTCCAATATGCGCCGCCGACATGAAAAAACTGCTAAAAACCGCCCCCAATCACTTTAAAATGAAAAACATAAACCCGAAGACATAGCGATCTGATTCTTTCGGTATATAAATAGCTGACTAAAAATGGGAAAGGATAGGCTACTTTTGGTTAGTCGCCGCCCCCAGATTCCGCCCCCAAACGATAAAAAGTGCAACTTTCACAAATGTTACTGATTGAGATGTTCCCTCAAACATTAGGAACTGCCTCGGGAACTGCCAACTCAAATTATGCAACATTTGCTCGCCGAACGCTGCCGCTCCCACACGCCGCCCCCAAAGTAAGAGATAAATGAAAAACATGAACCCGAACACATAGCGATCTAAGTTTATCGCTATATGGATAGCTGACTAAAAATGGAAAAGGATAGGCTACTTTTGATATGGCGCCGCCTCCAGCTGCCGCCCCCAAAAGAAAAAAAGTGCGACATTCAGCAATTTTCACTGATTCAGCTGATAATGTTACCTCGAACATTTAGAAACTCTTGACTCAAACTGTGCAAGAATTTCTTTGCCAAACTCTGCCGCTCCCACACGCCGCCCCCAAAGTGAGAGATGAATGTAAACAGGGGCGGCGCAACGTCATAAATATTGGGGGAGCCAATTATTCAGATGGCTAATGGGAAAAGCAGGGGGGCCACAGCCCCCCGGTAAAGCGCCGCAGGCGATTTTTTTTTAATTGGGGGGGGGGGGGTTCTCACTTAAATTGTCCCTCTTCGCAGAGATTTAAAATATCCAATTTTTTATTTGGCCCCAAAAACTCGAGAAAATGTGATGTTACAAATTCAAAAGTGAATCAATCGTGGAGATAAACTAGATAAATTTTATTGCAATCCTACAATATTAATTATCAAAAACAAACAAAAAGAGAACACTGAACAATCACAAAAATCAAAACATTTCTGAACGTACGTTTAGGTACCTGAGGTACCTCCTAAACTTACTAACTACTTTAGCAGTTGGCACCTAAGTAAATACAAAAAGTTACCTACTGAACTACAGGACGACAATCAATAAAGCCCCTCATGATTAGGTATCATGATACATACCACTGATATTTGATACCTACATGTAGGTAGGGTACAAGTCCGCAAGTCGTAGGTACTACAACAGCGGCATTGCCAATTTTGCGGTTACCTACCTAGGTATCTAGTTGTATTTACATAGTACAGTAGACATTTTGATCTCTAGATAGTCTAAATTACTAATAAAACTTTAGATACCTACCGGTCTTTTCTTCCCAAAAAAATCTGTAATTTTCCTGGTGTTCATGATGAAATCAGGAAGTAGCTCATTCACCACGAAGCACAGATTGTAAAATGTGAAATACCGAGTGAAATACCAAATACAAATCCTGGTAATTAGACACTCCGTGCACCCTCCACAAAGATCCGCATTCGCATTTTTTCAAGTTAAATGTTTGTAGTGAGTGTGCGACGAAGAAAGCTGATCAACCTCCGAATAGTAGTCGAGTATGGATCTTTTTTTACCGCTCTTTCTAGAAATCCTAGATGAGAGTTCTATTCGGGGTGCGTAATTTATTACTTCCACGAATTTAATTCTTGATACGGAAATTCGATAGTTTCTTGGCACATGGAAAATAAGATTTTATACCAGTTTTACCCAATTTATTATTTGAAATGGATATTGTTGTAGGTAAGTAAAAAAAGGAAAAATTATCGGACTTTTTTAAAATTGGGGGGGCATGGCCCCCTCATATCTAGGATTGGGGGGGCCAAGGCCCCCCTGGCCCCCCCGGTTCCGCCGCCCCTGAATGTAAAACATGAACCTGAAGACATAGCGATCTAATTCTTTCACTATATTGATAGCTGACTGAAATTGGAAAAAGAGAGGCCAGTGTTGATTAGCCGCCGCCTCCAGCTGCCGCCTCCAAACAAAAAAAAAAGCAACTTTCACAATTTTCACTGATTGTCATATTTCCCTTACATTTAGAAACTCTCAACTCAAACTGTGCAACAGTTACTTTGCCGAATACTGCCGCCCCCACACGCTGCCCTCAAAGTGAGAGATGAATGAAAAACATAAACCCGAAGACATAACGATCTAATTCTTTCGCTATATGGATAGCTAACTAAAAATGGGAAAGAATAGGCTACTTTTGATATGGCGCCGCCTCCAACTTCCACTCCCAAATGAAAAAAGTGCAACTTTCAATAATTTCCACTGATTTACATTTTAATGTTACCTCAAACATTCAGAAACTCCAAACTCAAACTGTGGAAGAATTTCTTTACCAAACTCTGCCGCTCCCACACGCCGCCCCCAAAGTAAGAGATAAATGTAAAACATAACCCTGAAGACATAGCGATCTAATTGTTCCGCTATATAGATAGCTGACTGAAAATGGGAAGAGATAGGCCACTTTTGATTAGTCGCCGCCTCCAGCTCCCGCCCCCAAACAAAATAATGCAACTTTCACAATTTTCACTTATTGTCATATTTCCTTAAACATTTAGAAACTCCTAACTCAAACTGTGCAACAGTTACTTTGCCGAATGCTGCCACCCCCACACGCTGCCCTCAAACTAAGAGATAAATGGAAAACATAAACCCGAAGACATAGTGATCTAATTCTTTCGCTATATTTTTGGTCTTAAATGAAGAATTTCATTTTGCAAACGCCGGTCAAAAACCTAGAGGACCTTTGGAATAGAATTACGGCCAAGGTGTTCGAAGAAGGGTTCAGTTATGCCTTGAAGAAGCTGCGGAGGACATTTTCAGCACCTACTGTAACTTTCTCAATCGCTCCGCTGAACTAGATTGTTTTGTATTGCTACGAGCGACGATTCCCGTGCAATCTAGTAAACACGCGATATTTCTAGACTCACAGCCGCAGTGTACAGGGTGTTCACGATAAAATTCACCCCCCCCCTCTAGGAGATTCCCCTTTGAGATATTTTCAAAAACAAAAAATTTTTTCTCAACAATTTTTCTCAACGATCTTGAATTGATCATCTATAAGTTTTCAATTGGTACCGTATACAGGGTGTGACATGTAACTTTTTTATTTCAAATGCAACACCCTATATTTTTTTACGTCATTTGATGAAGCCTTTTTTTCTGATTGCAAAAATATATGACATTTATAATTTATTTTGACAAGGAAGCTGTCAAAAAAATAATAAAATAGGTAGTCAAATAAATTAAAAATTGAAAATTACACGACACCCTGTATTAGGAACGAATTGGACCATTTATACATGCAGAGTTGAATTCTGCAGATAAAATGCTGCGAGAATAATTTTTTTCAAGTGAACTGTAGAAACCAAAGCCATCTTGCCGCGAAACAAAATTATTTGACAACCTATTTTATTATTTTTTCGACAAATTACTTGTCAAAATAAATCATATAATAAGTGTCATATATATTTGTAATCAGAAAAAAAAAGCTTCATCAAATAACGGAATAAAATATAGGGTGTTGCATTTAAAATAAAAAAGTTACATATCACACCCTGTATACGGCATCAATTAGAAACTTTTAGAGGATCGACTTGAGGTCCCTGGGAAAAATCGTGAAGAAAAAGTTTTAAATTCTTCGAAATATCTTAAAGAGAAATCTACTGGAGGGGGGTGAATTTTATCGTGAACACCCTGTACAAATGCGCGGTTCTCGGACATTTCTAGAGTATACGTGATGGCATTGGAATACATGGAGACTCCAACGCCTGATCAAGACACATCACTGTCCATTTGGCGGCAGTGCCGGCTCTAGAGCACGGCAGAATTATACGCGAAATGTGTGGGATTATTCGGGAGTCGCCTAGAAAATCGTATGCCGGGTCACTGTCGAGTTTGCTGGAAGATGATGGAAAGTTCGGGAACACTATTCGGAGGCCTATATAAGGCATCAATCGTTGCCTCACGGGCAGTTTCTCCTCCTCGTATAGTTCTCCTTGGTAACATACTTTTTGTTCTTGACATTACAACTTTGATAGAATGGAAAAAACAAAGAATTCTGTTACACTACGAAACAAAAATTCTTAGTTTTGATTGCTGTTGCCGTAGAAAAAGTTATCTAAAAAATTCCGGAAAAAAATTGTCACTAGTCCTAAAATGATAATAATGATGAAAAACTAATGTCATCAACAAATCCGCAATGGTCATAGTAGTTTACAATACGAGTTGGCTGTTACATAAGTGGTTTTCAGACACGAAGCCGAAATTTGCAGAACGAGGGCGCAGCCCGAGTTCTGTGAGAGGCTGAGTGTCGGAAAGCATCTTGTGTAGCAAGCCACAAGTGTTGTACAACATTTTACGTGTTTCTTCTATAGAAAATTGTGAAATTTTTGTAATTTTTGAGGTTATTTTGACAAGTGTCAACTCAAATACATAAACTGTAATATCCATATACAACTTATATAAAAGTCATTACATCTCATGTATTAACACAACAAACACAAAATAGTTATTTATGTACCATGGGATGGGCATAAAGTGCTACTTTTTTCCCCGCTGTGCGAGATTGCGACCGTCGTTTCGAAAGCAGCTTGACATCCTATCACCTATCTTGAACACGTAGCTACCGGGGCCCCATCGCTTACTAGCATAAAACAGGTATTTATTGGTTTTGGTAAACGTACTGATTTTGTTGTTCTTGTAGTCTTTCGTGTTCTCGACCAATTGAAGTCTATTTTGCATCGCATCAAGTAGTAACGTCAAAATAGAAGGTGACGTCTCCTCTGACGGATCAAGACCGCTCGTTGCCATGACGACTTTTTTTGCCCAAGGGCTAAAAAGAGTCACTTTAGGCCCTGTTTTGAGGTCGTAAAATAACGCATTTAATATAGGTAGTGCAAAAAAATCGTTATACCCTTCGACTACCAAAAAAATATAGACACATTTGTTTACATATTTCCACGATCCAACAACTAGCAACATTCTGAGGACTGCAGGCAGAAGATGGCGGCTGATGTCAAAACTTATGACGCGCAAAGGGCAACTATCCCAAGAAACTGTGGCCTCCAAGTGCTTCGTGTGCAAAAACCTGGACTATATAAACCCGAAATTAACATTTCACATGTAAGAAACATGTGAATAAGTTAGGTTACCGGCAGTTAGTGGCTCCCCGCCGCGCCAGTCCGCCATCTTCTGTTAGCACAGCCCCCCCGCTCACTCCCACTCTCTTCTCGTCCTCGTACTTGTTGGCATGTCAACAATGTGTAGTGAAGTATAGGCAATGCGTAGTCTATATCTTTTAGTAATCGAAGGTTATACCCTCGGTTATACCGTCCAGTCACTATGTTCAAAATACCCCAGCAACTTCGGAACAAATGGTAGAGGGTTCAAATTTTGTACACATGATCTTAAAGTAGTAGAGAATGAACAAAAAAAAGTCCCCTAAAATCCGAGCTCACGAACCCATGATAGAGGCCATGAAGTGTAAAAAACCATTTTTTTTTGGCGAATAAGCAGTCATTTTCTTAGCTCAAGATTTTTCTTTCTGCAATTGGTTGGATGATTGTATGTTACCATTTTAAGAATACTCATACAACATTTTGACAGTTGCCTAGAAGGCGAATCCAAGATAACGGCTAAGTCCGGCTATGACCATACTGAAATATGTTTTTGAAATTTCCTGGGAAAACTGAAAAATTTACCAAATTCTTTTTTCTCAATAAATCGATGATTTTTTGAGAGGCTGGAGTACAACGTGAGTTTTCAATTGAAAATCATGCAAGAAATAAGATATGATCATCATTCAATGTCTAGATCTATTATTTACAGAAAAAAGATAGTCAACTGTTTTTTCTTTTTGGCCGCCATCTTGGGTCCGCCTCCTTTGCAAATAATGAAATCGCATATGGCTATTGTTAAGATGGTCATGTGAAATCATTCAATTGCAAAAAAAATCTTAAGTCAAGACAAGGACTTCTTCGCTGAAGAAACGAGTTTTTAACACTTGATGACCATTATCATAGGTTCCTAAGCTCGCATTTTAGGGGACTTTTTAAAGGTCATTTATGACCATTAGAAGAATGTGTGTACGCATTCCGAGATTGATAACGCATGGTGAAGTACCTATTGTTTTCTTTTGCTGCGCGATAAAAATCCCGAGTTATTTTACAGTGAATACTGCTTTAAAATTCTCAATTAAATAGTGAGAGTGGGTTTAATTAACATTTAGTGCCAGTTCGGAGCATTGGACGATGCCCGCCACCCAAGGGGCGGCGGGCGGCCAGCCACCTCCTGATGAAGGCATGGACTATTGTGAAGCCGCCTCTGATGTTCAATCAAACGAACGTATGAAGGAAAATAAATCCGATCCAAAGGGGATCAAAGAAGTAGAAAGTGGCAGGCAAGGATCAAATAAGAAGGAGGATTTGGTGAAGGTATTCAAAACGGATTTGCAAGGTCGGTGTACATACAGGGTGTTTCATGACTTATACGACATAGCTTGAGGATAGATCTAGTTTTTTGAGGCGGATCCGGGTCTGGCTTCAAAATTTTTCTAAGATCCTGCGTTTCAAAGTTACAGGGTGATTTATGTATTTTGGTCAAAACTTTGATAGGTCATAACTTTGGAGCAAATGAATGGAATCGAATGAAATTTGACAGGAAATGTCTCTCACCACGAACAATCACAATGACCAACAAGGCATGAAATAATCCAGGGCCGGACTAAAAAAAATGGCCCCCATCAATTCTTGGGGCAAAAAAGCCATTTCCGCATCGGATTCCTAAAAAAATGCCATTGTATTTGGAAAGTTGAGAAAAAATGCTACAGAAGCAGCTATCCAATACGAACGGCACACCTCAGTAGGTTTAGTAAAAAAATAAAATAAAAAAATTGAAAATTTTAATAGCGATATTTCCTGAATGATTCGAGATAATTCATCGCAATTACTACTTTTCAAACAGGAAACGAGCAACATTTGGGGAAAAAAAATCAAAACTCCTAACAATAGGTGATAAATACATTACATGTTATCAACAAATGGTTTTCAAAATACCCTCCCCCAACTTCGACGCATTTTCCACATCTCGTCACTAAATGTCTAGTGGCTTTTCAAATGGTTGGTGTATTGTCCCGCGTTTCATTAGCAGCTGCAATGATCTTTTCTCTACAATCCTTCCTGGTATTCATTTCCGTCTTGTAGACCTCTAGATCTTTCATGCGGCCCCATACTTAGTAATCTAGGACTGTGAGATCAGGAGATCTGGGAGCCAGGAATGAGGACCTCTGCAACCAATCCAGCCATGGGGGTATTCTGCGTACAAGTGTTCTCTGACGTTTAATGAAAAATGAGGCGGGTTTTAGCATCCCAGCTAGAACATCTCGGCGTGATTTTCTCAGAAACCGTTCAACCAATACAATTTTTTTTTTGTGGAAGTAAGCCCTGAATCCAAGCTTCAATTAAAGAGGTGCCGGTGTCTGCAGCTGCTCTACTTCCCAAAATATGGCAATTTGAACAGGCCCCGAAACAACAGGCACATAATTATGGAGATTTATGATTAGCAAGAAGAACAATTCTACATCAGAATGCAATTGGAGCACTGTCTTGATTTTCCATCAAACGCCAGAGAATACTTGGATGCAGAATACCCCCATCGCTGGATTGGTCGCAGGGGTCCTCATTCCTGGCTCCCAGATCTCCTGATCTCACAGTCCTAGATTACTATGTATGGGGCCGCATGAAAGATCTAGAGGTCTACAAAACGGAAAGGAATACCAGGAAGGATTGTAGGGAGAAGATCATTGCAGCTGCTAATGAAACGCGGAACAATACACCAACCATTTGAAAAGCCACTAGACATTTAGTGACGAGATGTGGAAAATGCGTCGAAGTTGGGGGAGGGTATTTTGAAAACCATTTGTTGATAACATGTAATGTATTTATCACCTATTGTTAGGAGTTTTGATTTTTTTTCCCCAAATGTTGCTCGTTTCCTGTTTGAAAAGTAGTAATTGCGATGAATTATCTCGAATCATTCAGGAAATATCGCTATTAAAATTTTCAATTTTTTCATTTTATTTTTTTACTAAACCTACTGAGGTGTGCCGTTCGTATTGGATAGCTGCTTCTGTAGCATTTTTTCTCAACTTTCCAAATACAATGGCATTTTTTTAGGAATCCGATGCGGAAATGGCTTTTTTGCCCCAAGAATTGATGGGGGCCATTTTTTTTAGTCCGGCCCTGGATTTTTCCATGCCTTGTTGGTCATTGTGATTGTTCGTGGTGAGAGACATTTCCTGTCAAATTTCATTCGATTCCATTCATTTGCTCCAAAGTTATGACCTATCAAAGTTTTGACCAAAATACATAAATCACCCTGTAACTTTGAAACGCAGGATCTTAGAAAAATTTCGAAGCCAGATCCGGATCCGCCTCAAAAAACTGGATCTATCCTTAAGCTATGTCGTATAAGTCATGAAACACCCTGTATAATAATTGTTTTTACGTGTTCGTGGAAAAAACTGACGATAAAGGCATCGGTCGACTTCATCCTATGTATGTGGGACACATTCTTCTGAAGAAACTCAGACTCAAGAATATTCTTGACATAAGCGTGGTGGGAAAAAACAGGATAAAAGTAACTTTTAGCACCCCAGAGGACGCTAACAAGTTATTGAAAAATGGGTATCTACCAAACGAGAATTTGAAAGCATACATTCTCCTGCACCTACTACAAAAAAAAGGTATTATCCGGCACGTGGATACATACTTCGACGATGACTATATTATAGAAAATACAATTTCGAATGTTCCCATCATTGATGTGTACCGTATGAAACGAAAGATTTTTTCAAAAGATTCTGCGGAACCTAAGCTGGTTCCTAAACAGACTATTGTGGCAACATTTGAAGGTAATGTTGTGCCAAATCATGTTATAATAAATAGTGTGGTTTGTCCAGTGGAAACATACGTAGGTAAGGTTGTGCAATGTTTCAGGTGTCTTTTGTTTGGTCACGTGACCGCCCAGTGCCGAAGTACTAAAGAGAAATGCCAAAAATGCGGACAGGTGAAGGCAGAGGAGGATGTTCATAGCTGCAGCAAACCCTTCTGTATTCACTGTAAAAACGAATCGCACCAGTCCACCTCTAAAGACTGTCCGATACTGGAAAAACAGAAAAAAATCAAATCAGAAATGGCATTTAACAACAAAACTTTCAGCGAAGCTCAAAAAGCAGTAAATTTGAGCTACAGCACCGTGACTACCAACAACAGGTTTGACATTTTCAACACCAAAGCTTTTGATGAAAGCTCCTTCCCCAAACTTCCAATACCGCATAAAACTTTCTCAAATTCGCAACCAACTACCCGAAGTAACAACATCCTAAACCCAAACAGAAGTAACAAAGTCCCTTTTTCTCAACCAGCGAACAGTTTTGGATCGCATGGGCAGAGTAAAAACATAACAGGAACGAACGAAAGCATTCTCCGCAAAAAACGCAAGGTTCTGTCGCCCAGCACGACAACTATGTTTCCATTTACTTTCGGCCCATCCCAACCGATTCTGACTAACAATAACCGCAATGATGCTGAAGAAAATGCGAGAGAACTTGACGCAATAAAAAATGACAACACCCTTGAACACATTTCCAACTTCCTTCTTCAATTTATCAGTCGAATCAAAAACTTATCTGAAATCGAAAAAGTTGATTATAATGAAATAAAAAATGCTTTTGAGTCGTTTTTGGACGAGTCGCATTGTTCCTTTTAGATTCTAATCTCAATCGTTGATTCAAAAAAAAGAGACAAAACATGGCTAATTTCACAATAATGCAATGGAATGCTCGATCAGCGTCAGCTAATCGACACAGTTTAACTAATTTTATCTCGCAACAAAAAATACAAATAGCGCTCATCTGTGAAACTTGGTATAAACCGCAGATGAACATCAGGTTTAAAGGGTACAACATCATCCGCCAAGATCGCCCAAACGGTAAGGGTGGGGTGGCAATTCTTATTGCTGACTACCTGCAGTATAAAGAAATTCATTTTGATGTGAATCGGACAGGTGGTGTAGAAATTTGTGGCATATCCACAAAAATTGCCAATAAATCTTTCGATTTCCTCTCAGTATATCGGCCTCCACACATCACAGTTACTTCCAATACTTGGAAAAACCTATTCAGCAATTTAAATGGTGATGCTATAGTGGGCGGAAACTTCAATGCTCACAATGGTCTTTGGGGTTCACCATCTAACACGGTAGCAGGAAACAACCTGGCGGATGCGCTTGATCAACTTGGCCTAATAGTCATGAATGATGGCAGTCCCACCAGATTCATGAACAACCGGAATGACTCTATCATTGATTTATTTTTTACCACTCCCCAAGTTGCAGCAACATTGGTGTTTGAAAGATACGACGATACCCTCGGATCTGATCATTTTCCAATTTTGTTGAAAATGCAGAATAGCGGTGAGAATGAAAGTCAATATATTTATCCGCGGAGAAAATGGCGTACACAGGCGGCAGACTGGGACCTATTTCGATCGGAGGTTGACAGAAATCTCGGCGATTTCTCCCCTGGGTCCATAGAAAATGATGTTGAAATTTTTTTGAACGCTATTGATAAGGCAGCTCAGGCGTCCATTCCAGAAAATACTCCATTTTTTGTTAAACATTCAAACAAGATCAACCCTAAATGGTGGGATGATGCTTGCAGTGAAGCGGTGAAAGAAAGGAAAAATGCTTTCCTTGCTTTCAAGCGAACCCCTATAATCGACAATTTTATTCGTTGTGAACGTGAAACAGTCAAAACAAAGCGGTATTTGAAAGACAAAGCTAAGGAATCTTGGCAACAATTTTGCAGTGGTCTAAACAGGAATTCCCCTCTAGGTGACATCTGGAAAAAGGTTCGGAGTCTTAACAATGCACAGCAAAATCACGCTTTCAACAAAACCCCAATTTTTATTTATTTTTATTTATTTATTTATTTAATTGTCTTATTTTACGAGGCGGCATTCAGCTATAAGCTGCTCTACCATGCAACCTCGGGGACAGCACAAAATATCCATGGATGAAGTAGGATTCGAACCCACACAGGGCAGCGCGAATGGTTTGGCTTGCAATCACCTGTACCACTCGGCTACCACCGCTCCAATTTCACATGAGGTAGCAGAGCAATCGTTGGAAAATCTCTGTCCACCAACAGTTCCGTTTCGTATCGCGCAATATGAGTCAGACTTTGTCGACAATCAGGAAGGTGATAACATGTTGTGCAGAGCATTTTCGCATAGAGAATTGGATCTTGCTCTAAAGAAGACGAACAATACGGCTCCAGGGAAGGACGACATCTCCTACTCAATGCTGGACAACATGAGCGTTGCGGCAAATACCGTACTCTTGACCATTTACAACAAAATGTTACAGCTAGGTGAAGTTCCAGGAAACCTGAAGCACAGCCTCATTGTATTGCTTAAAAAACCAAAGAAAGATTCTAGCAACCCTGACTCATATCGACCGATATCACTGAATAGTTGTATCATTAAAACCTTCGAGCGTCTAATCAAGTTCCGGTTGGTATGGTGGATTGAAAAGAATAACTTGTTGCCAAAAAGCCAGTATGGTTTCCGTAAAGATGTAGGTACTACTGATGCTGTCAACCACTTAGCCACTGAAGTGAGTGCAGGTTTGTCAGGGAACTTAACAACAGGAGCACTTTTCCTTGACTGGAAAGGTGCATACGACAGAGTAAACCTACAGATCCTCCACAACAAGCTAATCACACTCGGGATTCCCAAAAAGTTGGCAAATGTCATCATCCAGATCTACTTCAGAAGAAAAGTTTTTGTTCGCCTGGAAGACGGTTCTTATCTGGGCCCTAGACTGGCCTTTCAGGGACTAGCCCAAGGTGCAGTACTAAGCCCAGACCTGTTTAATATATACACCGCGGACATGCACTATGGTATGCCCGTTGACAAAAAGTGCATCCAATACGCTGACGATACAGTACTGTATGCCACTAACAAAACATATGAATTGTGTGTCAGAGATCTGAAGTACTTTATGACTATTTTCAAAAGCTGGTCGAGAGAAAATGGCTTCGAAATAGCTTTTTCCAAATGTGCTGTCGTTTTTTTCACTAAGAAGCGTAACCCCAATGTGGAATCAGTCACATTGGCCAGAAAGAATATCAAGGTTTGTAAAACGTTCAAGTACTTGGGAGTTATTTTTGATAAAAAACTGTTATGGTCCGATCGTATAAATTACATCGTTGCCAAGGCGGAAAAGGGAATTCACTTGCTGAAAATAATTAGTCACGTGACCTGGGGATGCGACCAGTCGACCTGTTTGTTATTCTACAGATCATATGTACGTTCTGTGCTTGATTACGGTTCTGCGGTGTATGACGGGGCGGCCAATTGCCACTTGTTGAAGATTGACAGAGTTCAGTACAAGGCATTGCGAATGGCACTCGGTGTTATGTTCTTCCCCCTGTCAGGCTCTTCTATCTGAAGCGGTAGAGTTGGCGTTGCAAGAACGCAGAACTCTATTGGCAAGCAAGTTTGTCCTCAAACAAATCACGAGAAAAACCAAGATACTCCACGCGCTTGTTGAGCTTTCTTCTCAGTACCTGACGAATAAATATTGGCAGCATAAAAATCCACCACCTCTGGTTTCGGCCTTTCTTCTTCTCAAGGAGATGGGACTTCCTGAATGTGAGTTTCCTTCTCTGAGCGAGCTTGATTTTGAATGTCTCCTGGTGAAGCCAAAAGTGTTCATTCTGTCTTATACAGAGTGTTCAGAGATAAACCGTCATATTGTAAGGCAGAATGAATCATGTATCAACATCTACACTGATGGCTCTAAAACCTCTGAAAGAGCCTCAAGCGCCTTTTACGTTGACAAAATTAAACACAGGGAATCCTTTGTTCTACACTCGTCTGCGAGAATTTTCACCGCGGAGGCTTTGGCTATTGCCAAAGCCCTTGAATGGTTTCTCTCTAATTCTGTTAATGTGTTCACAGTTACCATTTTTTCGGACTCGCAATCTGTCCTTAAGGGCCTGTCCAGTTTTCTAAAATCCTCTAAAATAAATACCTTTTGCCTAGACATTATACGATGGAATGCGGCTCTACACTCAAGAGGAAAGCTGGTGAAATTTGTTTGGGTGGAGGCACACAGCTCGATAAGTGGCAATATTGAGGCAGATGCGCAAACCCGTAGACTTGACGATGCAATCCAGGTGCACAAAATACAATTTACGGATTTGGTGGTAATGGTAAGAACATATTTCAAGAACTTCATCAAAGCAAAGTGGCTGGAGCACTCATTCACTCACGATAGCTGGTATACAAGAATTCTACCCGAGTATTTGGGCGCTCCGTGGTTCAGTGGGGTTTCCTCCGATCGAGAATTTGTATCGTCAATCACTAGAATCAGAATAGGACATGGAAGATTTCCAAATCATCTTTATCGCATGAAATTAATTGACGACCCCCACTGTACCTGTGGCGAGGTTGGAGATCTCAACCACGTAATCCTCGGATGCTCCCTTGCAGAGGCTTCACTGAGGCTTTTGTTTGTTGATTTGACGGATTTGGGAGTGAAGTACCCCACTTCGGTTGCTAACCTACTCAGTTTTGGTAACGTTGAGATCTTGAGAGCTCTCTTCTATCATATGAAGAGAATAGGCCTCGAACTATGAGGAAATGGTCTGTTTCAGTTTTCTGTTTGCTAAATCACATCAAACTGAATGAACTGATTGTCTCTCTTTTAAGAGAAAACGGCAAGATGAAAAAATGCGTTTTATTAGTTTTGTGGTCTGTTTTGATTTTCAGTAAACTTGTTTGTTGTCTTTCCTTTTTGTTTTTATACTTCTTTGCACATTTTTCCAACTTCGTAATCACAATTCTTTTTTTCTTCTGTTCCTTTTTTTTGTGCACATTTTCAAAAATTCGTAATCAAAATTCTCTGCTTTCGTCGCTTTTTCTTTTCACATTTTGTCTATATAATGTCGTAATCAAGATTCGTTGATCACTTCCTAGTGATATTTTCTTTTTGTTTTTCTAATTACTAGATGTTTTCATCAAATAGTTCCATTTCGTGGCCAACGAGCTAGAACTTTGGGCCAACAACGACAAAAAAAAAAAGAATGTGTGTACGAAATTTCAACCCTCTACTATTTTTTCCGAAGTAGGAAGACATAGTGACTGGACAATGATGTTCTGAAAAAAATATGGAGCTGTGGTGGAAGCACGCCGTCAATCGGTTACAAAATTCGTGTTCGTATACGAATTTTGCTAGCACGGCACTTCCATGTTTCGTAAATAGTGAATATCGCCCAATCCCTTGCGTCTTCTGTCCTGTGCAGAGCACGCGATCTATCGGTTACGAAGTTCGTTTTCGTATCCGAATTTGGTGAGCACGCCACTTTCGTATTTCGTAAAAATCGACCAGTTTCTAGCGTATCCTACCCACAGCCGTGCCTGGGATTTTTCAAATATTCGAGAATAGAGATTTAAAATAGCTCCAGAAAGAGCATTGCGCGATTATTTTGGTAAATTTGAAAAACGAAAAGTTGATGAAATCGACGATGATGTTCAAAAAACAAATCCTTCGACGTCTCGTTCTACATTACCGAAAAATTGGAAAACAAAAAATTATCACGTTAAGTAGGTAGTTTACTGGATCAACTTTTCAACAATCAAATCAGACAAAACAGAATTGTAAGAAGCCTGAAATAGTAGTTTATACACCAAGGGACTAAAGTGAGTTTTTATTCCCGCGGGTGAAGTTTGATGCCTGAGGGCCCTTAGGGCCCGAGGGCAGCAATTCACCCAAGGGAATGAAAATGAACGTTAGTCCCGTGGTGTATACAAGACTTTTCGCAATACCGAAGTACCATTTCCACGAACCAGTACCATTCATTCTGAGAGTTTGACGTTTGAAAGGAGCGAGCGCTTCAACATAATGGCTTAGCGCCTTTTTTTGAAAGGCGACCCCAGGTTATGCAGGACTTTATTTTCATTTGAATTCAAGGAACATTTCTGCGTAGGATTTTTCCAAATCAATATCGTGAAATCGAAAGTTACCATGAATTGAACACAAACAATGAAATATTTCGTTTGAGGAATTCCAGTTTTTCTAGCGTTTCTCCTGCAATTAAAAATTTAACTTTCTACGGAAGTCTGTGGACGAGGCATTACATTTTTGCACTGTTGAATAGACCTTTTTTTGGTTGATCGTTGATCACACAAGGTATCACAACTCAGTCATATTGCTAACAATCGGCTCGAGAAGCTTGAAAATTCTGCATCAAATGACTACAAAATCTTTCATTGTTTGTGTTCAACTCACGATAACTTTCGATTTCACGATATGGATTTTGAAAAATCTTACATAGTAATATTCCTTAATTTCTAGAGAAAATAAAGTCCCGCATAACATGGGGTCGCGTTTCAAAAATAAAGGCAGTACAAGCCATTATGTTGGAGCGCGCGCTCTCTTCAAACTACCAAACGCGCCAATGTGTTAGAATAGATCCTCCCCTAAATAGTTTAGAACGACCATATTCTTTACAAGGGAACACAGAGACCTCACGCCAATGTTCTGTGGACAATGTTCCTTATTTGAGGAAATATCGGTAGAACGCTGCACTCTGCAGAGGCCTGCCAAAAGCGTTCTAGCGAAATTCAACCACTACACTAATTTGCGTGCATGCAGTCACTCAATTACTTTTTTTCCCAAGGGAATAAAAATCTACTTTTCCTCCCGCGAAAGGGGGCGAAAAAGTGTACGATTTGTCCCGGTATTGCGAAAAATATTGAAACAACCTATGTTTCCTTTTATTTTTGAAAATATGGGGTCAACTTCAACTACTTCAGCCTTTTCATTGCCGTTACCTGTGAGAATGTTTTTAAACTCTTGAAAACAAATAAAAACGCATTTTTTCACCTGTTGGAAATGTTCTGAATCATTTTTGGAGTACAGGCCGAGTCATGAAATCCGTATTGTTTCCAGAAACATCTGCAAGAAGTTCCATGGGCTCCTGAACTGATGTAGAAAATAATGCGATCTGTTGGCATAAAAAAGTTTTTGCGTGCATTTCCGAAAAGAACTAGGTTTTCGAAATGTACCTATGACTCACCCTTCATGTGGTTAATAGAAAATCAAAAGACAGTCGACAGATCAAGACAATTTCTCTTGAGTCTGTTCCAAAGTGTTTTTCGAAATCATTTGAGACAACAAAGATGGAGGGACTTGAAGCTACGTCCTTTGCTCCTAGTTTGACTCCTAATATTTTAAAATAATCGATATTTCTTTGGCAATCTTGAAGCATTCCCGTATGTTGTTTTGGGATTTTGAATGACCAATTTGGATGTAGATACAGATATGCTTCAGACTCAAGTTGTGCCACTTTTGATATTTTTGCTGATTCCACTAATTTTTTTCAGGTAGTATTCATCAATCTCTTTTTTTTTTGTCATTTGGCTGGAAAATAATATAATTTGATTATTTGAACAAATAAATAAACATACAACTTAAGCACAGACTACTGTCTCAAAATAATTGACAAGATACTTTGGCCTCCTGTCTTCGTCGATTTGGAATTGGAAGTGACTCCTTGAAAAGTGGGAGGGGAATGGAGCTACCTGCCCTTATCTCCAACTCTATTGATGTTTTTCTATATTTTTCACATTTTTCCAGAATGTGGAATTTGGTCCACATTTGAGCCTCTAATTAGACACAGCAAATTACAGTCTCAACTATCAGTGTGGAATCCGGTACCTTCATCAATCCAATTAAAATGATTACAAATTCCCTTTCACTCCTCTTCGACATGATTGTTCCAAAATAAAGCAATTACACACAGGGCCGTATCTTGAAGTTTTACTGCATCATTAAACGTTCTCAAATCGTTGCTATTATAAAACGAGTTATTTTCAGTTTGATATTATGAATTCATACATGAACAGTTGAACACTAACTTGAACTTGAACGTGGTATCAAATTTGGTACCCTACTTTTATAGAAAAGAACTTAATCTAGCCCTTGATCCAGCACTGGAACGATTGATCTGAAAAGTGTTATAAAGACACTTCCGCTATAATTTGGAGTCCAGTATGCGGCGATGAGCGTGTCAATTAACGTGAGGTTTTTTTCCACCTGATGCATATCAAAACTACAATCAATTTTACGTTTGGAGTAGGCTATGGAAATTGGTGTTATTTTTTAAATAATGCGTTTGTTGAGTCAAGCTCATTTCAGTCACATTAT
Organism: Anaspis maculata; assembly: GCA_949128115.1. Taxonomy (NCBI): domain Eukaryota; kingdom Metazoa; phylum Arthropoda; class Insecta; order Coleoptera; family Scraptiidae; genus Anaspis; species Anaspis maculata. The sequence goes on along the minus strand of OX421962.1, from coordinate 103,599,596 downwards.
ACCTAAACTCAATTTGGCATACCAAACGCATTATTTACAACACAAATATTAGTTTTTATTGCTTGCTCTGACGAAAAAGCCGTGAAGTTGATTTTGAATGATAATTTTTTCAGGATTATGATTTGCGAAAAGCAATCGAGCTCGACAAGAAAATCTTGACGTTCTGCGGCCTGTACCCCTTGAAGAAACACGCAAAGCGTACTTTGATGCAAACCATCAAAGCTTTTGTCAATGTATCACTTTTGATAATTGCACTCCTCTCGATGATAGCCCAGATAGTAGTCTACTACAACGACATGCTCAAAATCTTAGAAGCTTTGATGCTTCTTCTAACAGAACTCACGTACCTCAGCAAATTGATAAATTTGGCGTATTACGGCGAAGACATCCTGAACTTGGAGGAGAGCTTGACGAATTCCCTTTTCTACGGGTTCCCCCGGGAACAACTGGCCGACCTGCGGAGCCGAGTCAGGGCCTGCGCCAACATAGCTTTCGTTTTCAAACTCATATCAGCAATTTGCGTGTTGTTTTTCGGAGTGGTTCCCTTCGTGGACAAGAGCAAGAAAATGGAACTGCCCATGCCCGGATGGCTGCCGTTTGACACCAAAAAATATTATTATCCGATAGTTTTGCTGCAAGTCTTGACTGTTTGTTCCAACTGTGTGACTGACGTCACGATCGACACGCTGGTTTGGATGTTTATAACTCTGGGCACGGCTCAGTTTGAGATTTTGAAAGAAAAACTGAGGAGTATCGATTTCAGCAGGGATCGGAAAGAGGAACTGAAAAATTGCATTGAACATCACAATGCCATTGTCGAGTAAGTGTGATATAGTTTCATGAAAATTCAGAAGTCGTACTCTACATAGAGTGAGCAAAATTTATCAAATTGGAAAAAGGTTTAGCATTTGACTTGTTGGAATTTCGCATCACTATGCCAGCAGTTCTCAGACTTGACAGGTTTGGATGCTTGGCCTTCTCCGGTTTGAATCTTTTTTGTTCAGGCTCTAAATGAAAATTTTCAGCTTGGTTTCGCAAATAGAGCGCAATTTTTCAAAATGTGTTTTCGTCCAGTTCTTGGCGAGTGGCATGGTGATATGTTCGACGTGCTTTCAAGTTCTATTTGTAAGTTTCTCCATTTTTGAATGCCTTGAGATATTATTTATGTGTATATTTTTCCATGTTACAGATCCCAATTGCCAGCACCAATTTCATTTATGTAATTTCGTATTTATTAGCAATGACGTGCCAAGTAGCAATGTACTGTTGGTATGGGCATGACATCATGTTGACGGTGAGAGAATATTATCTTATGTAGATTTTGTTGGGAACTTGAATTCAAATGATATGTATCTAATGATAAGTTTTTTGTTTGTTTTAATTAATCCATAACGACTACAAAACTATTCACAAGATATCAAGTAGCATGGTTTGTTATACATATACAATGACACAGTGAGGTTTGTCTCATGACTCCCCCCTTTTAATACATACCGGGTGATCATTTGAACACTATCCACCTGCAATAACTCCCGATTCCTAGTGAAAATGTCTTCGAGCAAAAACAGGTCGATTTTTATATCGAGGGGGACATCTGAAACATACATTAGCGATTTTCTACCTTCAGCCCCCTCGCCCCCACTCGCCCCAACTTTGAAATTTCGAATGACACTACCTATTTTGCGATACACTGAATTCAACAGAGTTGAATTCTCTTTCTGAAAAAATATTTCTAAAATTTTTAACCCCACTCCTCTTCCCCCCTAAATTCTCTGAGTGTCCAATTAAATATTTTTGACTTCTCAATTCTCTTCAATGCAGTCAACGTCATCCTGCACAGCATCGAAAGAGAAAATTTTCTATGGAAAAAGTGCCACCCAAATTCACCCCTTTGCTCCCCCCTCTTCACCTTAAAAATCTAAAATGACAATACCTACTTTGTGATACATCAAATTGAAGGGAATTGAATTGTCTCCCTGAACATAATTTTTTCAAAATTTTTAAAACCCCCGTTTCCCTACTAAAATACTCCAAATGTCCGATTGAATGGGGGAGGGGTTAAAAATTTCAAAAAAATTGTTTTTAGAAAGAGAATTCAATTTCCTTTGATTTGATGTATCACAAAGTGGGTGGTATTTTGTTAAATTTTAAAGTTGAGGGGGGGGAGAGCAATTGGGTCAATTTGGGTGGCACTTTTTCCACCGAAAATTCTCTTCTTTGAAGATATTCAAGATGATGTTGACTAAACTGAATAGAATTGAGGGGTCCAGAATATCGAAAGGGACACCCAGAGAATTTTTAGGGAAAAGGGGGTACAGTTAAAATTTTTGAAAATATCTTTTTCAAAAAGAGGATTTAATTTTCTTCAATTTGATGTATCGCAAGGTAGGTAGTGTCATTTAAAATTTTATTTTTGGGATGGGTGGGGGCGAGGGGGCTGAAGATATAAATTTGCCAATGTATGTTTTAGATGTCCCCCTCGATATAAAAATCGACCTGTTTTTGCTCGAAGAAATATTGACCAGGAATCAGGAGTTATTGCAGGTGGATAGTTTTCAAATGATCACCCGGTATATAAACTCACACACAATTATACATTTTTTCCTACGACCACCTACGGAAAGTGACCCTTTTCACACGCTATAGTAGGCCCAAAAGTTGTCAATTACGTCAACCTACCTAACCTGTGCGTTATGAGCCGTGCGTTATTATAACGCACAGTTCATTTGGACCACCAAACAATACGAATTCAAACGACGATTTAATCACAATTTGGAAAAACCGGCTTTCACCACCCTAACTCTGATCCACAAGCGAATCAACAATAATTCGCACCTACAGGACTGGCCTCAGTCATGTCCTCTCAACCGATAGTATGGGTTTGACACACATACTTAAATAGCTATACCGCTTATGAACCTATTGCGCATTCTGCCGCGCCGCGTAACAGAAGGAGTTAGAGAATGACGCCATTTTGATGGTTAATTTCCAGTATATCTCAAAATACCGAGCTATATAGCTACCACAAAATGTCTTAAGGGCCGTGAAACTAATCAAACTTTCTGCAAGTTTACGATAGCGATCCAGTTTTCTCAAGTACCATTACGTAAGTATATTTAGTTTTTTCAAAATTACAAAATAACCACGTCGAGTTGGATGGTTGGGTGCCACTGTACTCTGAGTAAACTAAATGTCAAGTGACAGCTTTTTGACAGTGTAAATAAACATCACGTAGTTAACCGAACTTTTGGACGCTGGAATGATCGCACACCTTTTCTTCACCTGTTGATTCCCACCTAATGTTATTAGTGTTGATTCCACGTACTTTGAGGGAGAAGCAAAATAATATCGTGCTTAGTCAAGTGGCCAAGTAGCGGAGTGGTGCCAATCCACACCACCCAAAATCCCTAAATAACCATCAAGATGGCGGCGCCCATTATTACAAGTGTCGGACGTCTCTCTTGCGCGGTATAGCTATTTAAGTATGTGGTTTGACATGCTTATATAACCTTATCGAAGGCCTAACCTTAGCGGTGAGATGTATAAAAATAAAAATCCTAGATAATTTCCTTTCAACAACAGTAATTGTAAAGTTACGAATGAAGTTCTCACCTACAGTTATAAAGCAGAATATTTCTTTGGTAGCAATGCAAAAGTGCCAACAAAAGATTAAATAGGGGTCCATTTATAGAAATCTTGAGCTGCACCAGCCCCATCCAATACACTTAAATACTTTGAATCAAGTTAACATACTAAAATGTCAAAATGACGTTTGGAATGTCACTAATTTCATTACTGGATTTTCAATTTTCTCACAAGGAGACGTTGTTGATAAATGAAGTCCCATACACCTGCTGATGAGCTAAACGTACCTTTCCCGGCTGGTAGCCGGGGCCTTGGGCCGCTATAGCTCTTCAAAGGATAAAAGAAATTGTACGTGTCCTTTATTAATGACGGTTTTGGCGGACTGACGAAAATATCTTGATAGCTTGATGGTGAAAGACGCTACCTCCGACCCTGCCTGCTGCAACAGGCGCGAGGCGTGTGTCCAGAGGGCGCGAGCTCGATTTCTGCGATTTCCCGAATTTTTTTTATGAAAAAGATGAATTTTTCAAATTTTGAAAGCAATCTAAATTTGAAATACTGGTTTTTGATGGGATTCTTGATTTTTTGCGATAATTCGGTGTACCGCTCGCTTGTAAGATGCTCAAGTATAACAACAGCCACAGGCAGGCTTGGTCAGAAAATAGCGGTGTTTTTCGAGAAAAAATTGAAATATATGGAAAAATATTAGTATTGTTAAATTTGGGTGGTCAGAGAAGCGGTGTTTTTTGAAAAAAAATTGGAAATTATGAAAAAAATTGAATATTTGAAAAGTTGAATTTTTGAAAATTTGAAATACATACACATTTTCTTTATGAACCCATTTGAAATTACCCTTATATCTGTAATTATTATTTATCCACTGGTTTTTATACAATCTACGTTTACAGAAAAACACGAAAATGACGTCTTAATTAGAATGTAATTTTCTCCCGGTCGTAGGAAAAATAGTGTACGTAACTCGCTGTAAAGTGTCTTACTTTCATTCGTGTGATTTCTGCACTCGGCTGCGCCTCATGCAATTACTTACACACTCATGCGTAATGTATCACTTTCCGTACTTGCTACGTAATGTACTATTAGCGCTTGGAATTGGCGAACTTGCAAATATAAAATCTTTCGGCGAGTTCCAAAGGGTCGTTTTGAGACGTTTGACGCTTCGGGCGGAAAGGATGTTAACGGCCAATGTGTTGGGGTGATCTCGGAGACGTTCTCTGTATATTGTGCTAAATCTCGTGGTCTCTTCCGGTACTGTAGGCGTTTCCGTCAGCTGGTGCACCACGTTATTTGGAATTTAGCGCGGTACGCCAATAGCGGTCTTTAGAGCTTTGGACTGGAAAAACCTGTATCTTGGCAATGTTTGTAGCGCTAGCGGCACCCCACAGTTGAAGGCCGTATGTCGGCTTCAGGATGTCCGGATCTTGTTGTTTGTCGACAACTGAGATTTTCCCCCCAGCAACCAGTACATGTGCAAAAACTTGAGCTCCAGCTGTTTTCTTTTGGCCCTGATGTGTGGTCACCACGTCAATCTTCTCTCCAGATGCATCTCCAGGTCTTTCACCTCTTCCGCTTGTTGAAGTTGCTTGGAGTTCAGAGTGACAGGTGGGCACGTTGTCCTGTTCAAAGTGAAGGTGGCGTTGACGGCGTTGGGAATCGTTCACCTTGCTCCGCCAGAGTTTCAGCCATTCTCCGACTTTGTTTAGGTGTTTCTGCAGGTTGCGTGAGGCCATTTCTGGTGCTGTGTGAGAGGCCATGATGGCCGTGTCGTCTGCGAAAGTCGCCAAAACTGTGCTGACAGTTGTAGGAAGGTCTGCCGTGGATGATAGGTACAGAAATGGCCCAAGGACGCTTCCCTGCGGAACTCCCAATTTGATGGCATAAAGTGGAGTGAAGCCTTCCCGATACTTGACTGCGAAGCACCGTCCGGTGACATACTCCTTCAACATCTGGTAGTAGTTGTGTGGCAGCCAGAGCTTCAGCTTCTATAAAAGGCCCATGTGCCAGACCCGATCGAAGGTCTGCGAGACGTCCAGGAATGCAGCCGAACAGTATCTCTTCGTTTCCAGGACGTTTCTGATTTTTGTGGCTACGCGATGGACTTGCTGAATCGTGGAATGCTGCATTCGGAATCCAAACTGATGCTTCGGGATAAGCTTCTTTTCGTCTATCACCGGTTTTAACCTGTTCAGTAGTAGGATTTCGAAAACCTTCGACATGACGGGCACCAAGCTAATCGGACGGTAGGAGTCCACACGAGTTTCCTCTTTGCCGGGTTTGAGTATCGGAATGACTTCAGCCATCTTCCACAGTGTAGGGAAATACCCGATCTTGAGCATGGCGTTGAAAACGGTCGTTATTGATTTCACCGCAGAATCTGGCAGCTTCCTCAGCACTACTCCCGTTATTATGTCGAATCTGGGCGCTTTGCCTGGTGGTAGATTTCCAATGGTTCCCTTTACATCCTTCTTGGTGAACTTCTTGATCGGAAGGTCCAGCTGATGTGGAGCATCGAGGTACTGTGAGATAAATTCTTCGTCTTCAGTAGAACATTCCCTAGCTGACGGAGTAAAGACGACAGCAAGATGTTAAGCAAAGGCCAAAGCCTTTTCAGTGTCTGTTCTGGCCTACTTGTTCGCTGCAGTTCTGATAGGAGGTATGTGTGGTATACGTTGGCTTCAATGTGATCTTCTCCTTGATGAACATGAGACAGGTAGCTACCGGTGAACTCGTCAATAGCGAGTATGCCCGCCGTTGACAGCAACAGCGGCTTCACATCTTCGTCGCATGCTTTGAATCAAATGACCGACCGATTGTTGCGGGATGTCTTCGCATTCCTCCAAAAGCATTCGTTGAACATACTGGATATTCAGTGGCGGAGGCATGGGATTTAAATCCGGCGACCATGCAGGCCATATCATTTGTGCTATTCCAGCGTCTTCCAAAAATGTCAATCGGGCGGCGTGGAGGCGAACATCATCTTGCTGGAGGATGAAGTTCTTGCTCACATCTCGTGTAAATGGTAGCACATGTGGTGCAAGAACTTCATCCACGTAGCGCTGGGCATGAAGACCTGGGGGTAGAATCACTACTAACGGAGTAGTAAATTTTTTTCGAGGCAGTCTTAACTCCACGGCATTAAATATTGGGATTTCAGAGCAGCGAGCTGGGGATGTTTTTCTACATGTCCAACTGGTACGAGTCTAATGTGGAAACTCGAAAAATCATGACGGTTTTTCTGGAGCGATCTAAAAGGCCGGCGGTACTGACCGCGGGGAATTTTATTGCTTTATCTTTGGTTACACTTACCTCTGTAAGTTTTTCGCTGGTCCTTTTTGTGCACGATTTTTCACTCAAGTCTGTTTTAGATTTTGCGGTCATCTTATTCGTTCTTTGCTGTGTTGCGCCGTCTATATCAGGATAAGTAGACAACTGGACCGTTCTCAAAATCAAGCCTGCATACATGTAGACCAACTATGGCTTTTGTGTGTGTATTTTTGTATTTAGTACCTAATTATCCGCAATGATAAATAAACAGCTGCCACGCCTGATGGTGCCAGGTCCGATTCTTGATCTGAACTGGGCTTTTGCGTTGTTCATATTAGCTTTTCTTGAAGCTTGTTTACAATATATTTCCTGCATCAAATAGGCGTCGACGACTTAGGCATACACTGCAGGGGCAAAAACAGAAGAACCACAACAGACCTTCTCCAGCAAGCACTAAACAACCCAGAAAATTTGTCCTAAGCTACAGGATTGCCTCTCCACTCTCCAATTATTCCTACCTGAAGTAGAGATTCCTATAGCTCAAGAAATAAAGTTCCTCCCGAAGACCGCTTACTGCTCAAAATAGTGCGGTGTGATGGATTCAGCCCGCGGTCATTAGAATACCTAAACCAGCGATAGATTATGGTACATTGATCTTTGTGCTTTCGTTCGCATACATACCGGGTGATCATTTGAAAACTATCCACCGGCAATAACTCCCGATTCCTAGTGAATATTTTTTCGAGCAAAAACAGGTCGATTTTTATATCGGGGGGGGGGGGGGGGGGGTCATCTAAAACATACATTGGCAAATTTCTATATTCACCCCCCTCGCCCCCACTCACCCCAACTTTGAAATTTCAAATGACACTACCTACCTTGCGATACATCAAATTGAAGAGAATTAAATTTTGTTTCTGAAAACAATATTTTCAAAATTTTCAACTCCACCTCCTTTTCCCTAAAAATTCTCTGACTGTCCCATTTTATATTCTGGACCCCTTATTTTTTTCTCAATTTAGTCGGCGTTATCCTAGATAGCATCGAAAAAAAAAATTCCGGTGAAAAAAGTGCTACCCAAATTTACCCCTTTGCTCTCCCCCACCTCAACTCCCAAATTTAACAAAACACCACCTACTTTGTGATACATCAAATTGAAAGGAATTGAATTCTCTTTCCGAAAAGAATTTTTTTTCAATTTTCCACCTCTCCCCCAATAAATTGGCCATTTGGAGTATTCTAGGGGGGAAATGAGGAACTTGTGACTTGTGACTTGGGACTTGAAATTGTGAAAAAATCTGTTTCAGGAAGAGAATGCAATTTCCTTCAATTTGATGTACTATAAAGTGGGTATTAACATTTTAGATTTTTAAGGTCAGGTGAGGGGAGCAAGGGGGTGAATTTGGCTGGCACTTTTTTTATAGAAAATTTTCTCTTTTGATGCTGTGCAGGATGACGTTGACTGTATTGAAGGGAAATGGAGGCCAAGAATTATAACTTGGACACTCAGAGAATTTTAGGAAGAACGGGGGGTGGGGTTGAAAGATTTCAAAATATTTTTTTTAGAAATAGAATGTGATTCTCTTTAATTTGATGTATTGCAAGGTAGGTAGTGTCATTTGAAATTTCAAAGTTAGGGTGAGTGGGGGCGAGGGGGCTTAAGATATAAATGCTCCAATGTATGTTTTGGATGTCCCCCTCAATATAAAAATCGATCTCTTTTTGCTCAAAGACATTCGCACTAGGAATCGGGAGATATTACAGGCGGATAGTTTTCAAATGATCACCCGGTATAAGTAGGTACATATTCATATTCGTACCTAATCAAACATAGTGGAATGAGCCAAATGGACTGAAAGCTGTTGCAAATTGGTCACAATGAGTTGCTCTCTCAAAAACAGCTGTCATCTTAATTGCTGGTTGCCACCAACAGATTTCAGAATACTGGCCATTTTTGGGTAACTTTTGGTAGAGCCCCCAATTCTAATTTTTGATCTTCAACAAATTTTCATCCTGTATCGTCTTGACTTGAAGTTTTGGCTTCAACACAACTCTCATAGGTTGGAGATCGATCAACATTGAGAAAAGTTTTCACCGAAAGCCTGAAACGCTACATTTTCCCGTTTTCTCTGCAATTAGAGGAGATGGAGGTAAACTTGAAAAACCGTTCCGAGACACAGGTATACCAGTTTCCCAGAACAGATTAGAAAAAATTTCAAATTTTTTTTCGTCGATTGGGAAGGATACAAACTTTTACAATTTTGCAGTACCTCAATGTAACACCCTGTATAAATGACGACAAAATATTGTACCAAAAATGGAATGTAGCATCTTCAAGCACAATAAATGAGCTATCCAAGGAATAAAAAAGTTTTGAAATTAGTCTACCTCCTTTGAAGCTACGACATTTTGAATTCGACTGAAATTTTTGGGTGGCCCATTTCAATTGGTGCGCAGTTTATATGGACTTATTTTCAACATTTCACATAGCTCTCCATAGGTCGAAGTTTTTATGTTGTATTTTTGCATCTCTTCTGATCTTGATGATCTGTAGATGTAATTGTCAGAAATTAAGAACGGAAAGTGCATGGGAGGCTTCCAGTAATCATACGGCAACGCAACAGTGAAAGAATTTTCCTCGGAATTTTCACATTATCTATTACGGTCTCTGAGAGATGACCTGTTGAACTGAAAAAAAACAGAGAAAACCAAAATGTCCCGAAATGTCGAAAATGGGGCCCTGGGGGCCTAGCAGTCCAAATTTTGGGGTGGCAACATGGATTTTCAGATTCAGCAGGGTCCATTTAGTAAAAACCGCTTGTTGCCAAAATGTTATAATATGATTTGCTTCTAGGACCGGTTTCTAGATAAGTGGCCTAGACTACTAAGCATCTTTGAGATTTCGGTTGTGCGAGGAGCGAGGCGAGGAGTTTCTAAGGAAACAATAAAATTCATCTTGTAAATCAAGTCGGAGTGATAGTAGAAATAAATATATTTTATATGACTTGCAGAAAACTCTGAGGTTTCCGGTGAAACCAGACAAGATTATCTATCATCTTCATTGATTTCACTCAGAAAAAAAATAAAACAAATATAGTATGTTTCACCCTGTAGATTGTGTTTTGGCAGTTTGAGGAATGTGACATTTTTGCATCTTGAATAAGAAATTATAGGCTTGTAATAGAACTACATAGAAATGGTTTTTGTCTGGATTGATTCGATGAAGATAAAAAGCATGTAGTGGGAGCGGTACGCAAAAGCATACCGCATTTTGGAGTGCAGTAACGAGATTTTGCATGGGCGTACTTCATACCAAGACAAGCGATTTGACCCGCAGCACTCGATATTCCGTCCCTTAGGGGGCCAATGGGGGCCCTCCAAATTTTCAAGATGCAAGAACTTTCACGAAATGATCATTGAGTATCGTCATGTATGTCATAAGTGAAGCTTACGGGTCTATTGAAAATGTTTTCATCAAATGTCGTCGTGTCCGATTCATTCTTCACATTTGAAAAGAAAATTCTTTCGCAGAGATCAAAAAAACTGTTTTTATTTTTTCTGCTGTGCAAGGAAACGATAAATTCATATGTTTTGTTGCGTTCCCAACTAAATCGCGTTCCGTAAGCCCAAATATGAAGACAATTTTTTCGCAATATCATTTTCCCAAGAAGAGGTGACCTCTTCAGTACACTTTTTTCAACAGCATTTTTTTCAATGTTCCTAGTGAATAAGACTGTCAATTTTCGCTGATATGAGAAGCTTGAACTCTTTTCTTAGTAATGTCCATGCAACATGGCTTCAAAACATACAAGAGAGCCCTGAAACTTTTTTTTTCTGCTGGGCCGTCAAATTTTTGGCATGTTGATTTTGTAGTAGGGGAGACGCGCAAATAAATAACATCTAGTCTAGGCGAACAAGTTCTACCGGAAAATATACCTACTTACACCTAACGACTCTGCGTTTTGTTGTACTGCAATAAAACACGGCATGGAAGAATATTTTCTGTTGAAACCAAATCGCCTGTGCCTGCAGCCTGGATTGAATACTGGTCCGCGTCTCTCCTACTATAAAATCAAAATATCGCAAGTTGGACGGCCCAGCAGAAAAATTTTTTTTTGGGCTCCCTTGGGCGTTTTAGTGTCATGTTGCTTCGCAACCACCAGGAAAAGAGTTCGAGGTCTCCATTCCTGCAAAAATTACGAGTGATATCCAGTGGGGACATAGGAAGAAATGCTCTTGGAAAAAAAGTACTGAAGAGGTCACCACTTCTTTGAAAAATACCATTACAGGAAAAATTTCTTTACAATCAGGTTTAGGGAATGCGATTTAGTTGGGAACGCAACAGAACATTTGAATTTATCGTCTCCTTGCATAGAAGAAAAAATAAAAACAGTTTTTTTGACCTCTGCCAAAGAATTTTTTTTTCAAGTGTGAAGAATGAATCGGACACAACGACAATAGGCTAGTGGACATGGGTTTTTTTATTTCTTTTTATGAAAGATCCTCCCAAAATTGTTGCATTGGCAAGATAATTTTGTTTAAAAAAGTTTTTGTACATATAAAAAAAACAGGAAAAAGATTTGTCTGTTTGAATGGCGCGGCAAGTGCGTGACGTCACATTTTGAAGAGCCAATAGAAACTCTAGTTGGCCATTCAATGACTGGAGAACACTTTCTCGTTTTAAACTGATTTATACCAGAAAAATATAATGAAATGCTGGAGTGCTATGGTTTGACCTAACATTTTGGTCGATAGACATTTTAAGGAAGAATATTCTTCCTTAAAATTCACTTATTTTTGCTCGTGCAGGCTTTGGATTAATGTCACAACAGTGTTATTAGTGCCATATGAGTGGCAGTACTGCGAGTGTCGCATGCCATATATGTCAACCCCATGTCAAGTAATCTAGTTTTTATCACAATTTCGCTTCATAATACATGATAACTCCATGCAATGGCATCAAAAATAAGTTCTCTGTGACAAAGTTGTGCTCGCACGTGAAAATACACCACTACGTATAGATCCAGAACGAATGCTTCGGTCGAACGTCAAATGCGTTCCCCTCTCCTTCCTCCCTCCCACCTCCTAGCTCACTTTCAAGCTGTGACGTAGCATATTATTCCTGATTTGAATAAGTCCACTTTCAAATTGATTTTTTACTGAAATGAAATCATATTTCGAAAAACTTTTCCAACTACAAATTCGTCATTCAGATATTTATCAGGTTTATGATAGTTTTATACTGAAATGCGATTGATGTCCAGTAGCCTATTGATGAAAATATTTTCAATAGACCCGTAAGCTTCACTTATGACATACATGACGATGGTCAATGATCGTCATGTGAAAGTTCTTGCATCTTGAAAATTTGGAGGGCCCCCATTGGCCCCCTAAGGGACAAAATATCGAGTGCTGCGGGTCAAATCGCTTGTCTTGGTATAAAGTATGCCCATACCAAATCTCGTTACTGCACTCCAAAATGCAGTATCGATGTGTTTTTAGATGTGTACCGCTTGCACTAATGAAAAACAAATTGATTATACCCTGTACGTAGAATGCCAGCGGCTATGGAGGGGTACATTTTTCACATGTTCAATAGGAGATTATAAGACTGCTAAATAACGGAAGACTGTTCTTCTCGAGGATCATTTCATCGGAATAAAAGGTTTTCAAGATTTATTCTTAAATTTTCACCGTGTATACTAAATATTGCATGTCACAGGGATGTGTGCTTTGATCATGTTGAACAGGTGGGGATGTGCTGATTATATGGCAAAAAATCGGTTGGGAACTACTTTCTTCAAGCAAGAGATAATTTTTTGACTTTCAAGTACACTGAAAGGCGATTGTGAAACTCCAATTTATTTGAAATTTTTGCATTGGATACCTACACGGCACTTTTTCGTAATATCACCAAAAAAAAATTCTCCAAAAGGGATTGGCAACTCATGCATCGTATGCAGAACATGTTGCTGAACAATCTTCTGTGGAATGGTTTCTTTGTCAGATCCGCCATTCACCAGATATCTACCTTGAAACACAGCGTTACATAAGTTTTATTCCATCAGAAATCTCAAACTAGTCCGAGCAAATGAGAAGCGCCCAAGTCAGTTCGAAAACTCTATTTCTCGATTCTTATTGGCTCTGACTATTTTGAAACCTCTTGATGGAACAAACCTATAGATTTCTCGCTGCGGGCTTGAAACTACCCTCATACTTCAACCGCTGTTTACGCGAATTTGGTGGGACCTAGACATGTGATTGATGAAACCTTTCCGATGCAGAGATCAGTGGGGAAAATATTTTGATATCTATACCTTTTTTACGTGCAAGCAACCGTTTGGCAGAAAAATAAGAAAAACCAGCACCATGTCACTTTTCAACTTTTCAAGGGCGGTTTTCACCCCATAGGTAAGTCTCTCTAGGTAACTCGGCTAGCCGAGCGGCTGGCGTCAACGGGACACTTGGGGACTTTTTTTTGGTGAATAAGAACATCCCATATAGCACAGGATATCTTATGGACGTCCATTTCAAGTACATATCAAGTCCTCATGTCCATGGACTTGATTTGGACATCCATAAGACATCCATTTAGGGAACATTCTATGGATGTACAGAATCGACGACCAATGGACGTCTTTCATGGACCACTTTATGGACATTCTTTATTTTCAACATCTAAACATATAGAGTCCATTGCCATGAAAAAAAAGTGTAAAAATATGTGACAATAAGGTACCGACAGCTATTATTTTTCAGCAACAAAAACAAGTTGAGAGTTGACTCACAATTCAAAAATTAGGCCACCGGGCCTAATATCATATTATTATCATTATTATTGCGGTAATTTGGAAGAAAAGCCATTTTTCTCAATTAACATAATTTACGTACATCAACAGTACCTTTTACTCCTTTTAGTAACTTTGATTCTTGTCGGTTGGCAGAGCTGCGAATACTTGTCATCCCTGAGTGTCACTCAGTGTCACTACTATCAGTACTGTCACTGTGATAGCGTCGCGTCGTTTTCCTCAAACCCGCATTTCTTTGTGCAAAGTTTTCTCCGTGCTTTCCAGTGATTTTTTGACCAAGAAGACTTTATAGTGTTTATTGAAAATTGACAATGCCGTCCTGTTCTGTGCCCAGTTGCAAACATTTCGACAAACGGAGAAACCCGACATAACCTACTATGTACGATTCGGATGTTTTTATTCCATTTTTTATTTATTACAAAAGAATCGTTTCAGGTTTCCGAAACGACTTAAAGTGGAGTAGCCATCCCTAGGCCAGGGATCAACAAACATTCATTATTCAGCAGAGCATGTTCGTTCAGATCATTTCTTGGATGATGACTACGAGCGAATTGGATTGCTTAAGAAACTGAAACCAAATGTAATTCCTTCACTTAATTTGCCTACCCCGAGGCCGAGACCTATTCCAGTAGCTTTAGACAATCAAGCTATCCCAGAAGCTCCAACAACAACAACAAGCCAAGTTATGTTGAAAGCATCAACAACCAAGCTATGCCAGAATCGTCAGCAAGTCAAGCTGTGCCGAAGGCAACAACAACCCAAGCTATGCTGGTTTGCTATATTGTTATTTGAAACTTTAATTTTTTTGAGAATAAATATTTTCAATGATTGAAACGCTTTTTTTGAGAAACGTCTTTTGAATGTCCAAATTTATCACAAATGGTCATCTTATGGACATCCCATAAAGGACGTTTTAGGAACGTACAACTTAGTGCCAAATGGACGTCCATAAGCTGTCCATAAGACATCCACTGGACCTTTTATGGACGTCCAATGGATCTCCGTATGTCCATTTCAGGATAGCCTATGGACGTCCATTGGATGTACTTGTGCTATATGGGATGCTCCCGAATATTTCTGCAACGACTTAGCTTTATAACAAAAATGTCGACCTCTATCATATGAAATTATATCAAACGGTCCTGGACGGTTCGCAGGAGCCCTCGACGGTGAAGTTTACACCGCAGCATTAAGAGCTAGAGAGCACCAGTGGGTAGGCAACCCAGTTATACAATTTCACAGTTTATTGATTTTATTTGAAAAAGCAAGATATAAATTCAATTGTTTACAGCAATGACATACTTATTATAACGACTTATCAACTCCTAAATTTCCAGACAAACGTTATTTCTTCAGTCTGCATTTTTGCGAAGATACATGCAAAAAAAGATGGCCTGGCCAAAAACGAGCACTTCGCAGAGCTGAAGTGCTCGTTAGGGGGAGAAGGCTTTAGTTTGGAATAATTCACAGGTAAAACTGAAAATTTTCTTTGGTTGAAATACACCATTATACAATTACCGTTAAAATAATAATATAAAATAGATAAAACAACATGTCCTGTGTCTTATTCCTTATGCGGCTTATAAACAGCCTAATGACAAATAGGTACTTTATTCTTATTACACCTAGGTAATTGAACTAATTGAAATGTTAATATCGAGGTTAATATGATAGCAAAACTTCGAGCAAAACATATTCGAATGAGCACATGAAGAAAGAAAAACTAGAACTTCGTACGCACTTAAAACTAAGCGATCACTTATTTTGATACCAATGGCGCAGCACAGCTAAAAATGAGTACGATGACCGAAAAATCTGAAAGCAAAAATTGTTACCTAAATAAATAAGGTGGATGGAAAAGCGTTAGGGAATAATTACGGCACTCAGAGTAATTAAAGATAATACAATCAGATTCCCTGCCGTCAACATCATTGGTCTTTTTGAACGTTCCATGAATATCAACATGAGTTTTCTGGTTTCTGCGTCCGATTTGTACCAATTGGACATGTACAAGAACGTCCCGATTTCGCTGCTCTGGAATTTGAAACTGATATAAAATAATTACATATAGGTAGGTACCTGTATTCGTGAAGCGGTAAAGCTTCCAACATGCATCAAAGTATCGAAAAAACATCAAGTGCGAAACTTGTCAACCCTGCATCAAAGCCTTTGAATGTACAGAAGTGATATATAGGGTGGCCCATTGAAAACGAAGCAGACGGGATTGTGACCAGTAGAAATTTTTTTTCAAAAAATGCAAAAATAGGTCCATCTCATCATTGAGGGGGACATCTTTCATGACCAATCTCACTCCCGTATTGTTTCATCCCTTCGCGCTGTGATGACAACCCCTGAAATGTTAATGGGGATGATAGGGCAAGTGACACCTCATTTGAAAGGTCTTGCCTCCTGAATCCAGTGCAATAATTTTTTTGAAGTTTTATCAATTGATCAACAAAAAAATCATAGCTTCAAACATGCGAAATAAATCCGATATTTCAAGACATTCAGGAATGAAAAATTGAAAAACGCTTGGACAGGTTAATTTTAATTTCAAGGGGGCTACTTTTCTTGCTATCCATAAACATTGACAATTCAATCCTTTAAGTGGAGGGTGAAACACCCTTATAGTCTTGAATGCAATAAGGAATTGAAACAATTGTGCTGGTGGCGAACAATTTGAAAATCTAATTTGATGAATCTGATATTTTCATCAGACCCATCTTTTCATTTCAAAATTCCAAGGATGGTTCGCCCTTTACCTCAAGGGTTGAAGTGACAATATCAACAAATGGGAATAAAAGTAGCCCCCTTTGAAATTAAAATTAACCTGTCCAAGCGTTTTTCAATGTTTCATTTCTAAATGTTTTGAAATATCGGATTTATTTCGCATGTCTGAAGCTTCAATTTTTTTGTTGATTGATTGATAAAACTTCAAAAAAATTATTGAACTGGATTCAGGGAAGCAAGACCTTTCAAATGAGGTGCACTTGCCCTACCATCCCTATTAACATTTCAGGGGTTGCCATCACAGGGGGAGGGATGAAACAATACGGGAGTGAGATTGGTCATAGAAGATGTCCCCCTCAGTGATAAACTTGACCTGTTTTTGCATTTTTTGAAAAAAAAATTCTGCTGGCCACAATCCCGTCTGTTTCGTTTTCAATGGGCCACCCTGTATACAATTTGATGAAAATACAAATGACATGATATGTCATAGCTTCTTCTTGCTGTTTGGTAGTTTGGATAAGTATGGTACGTTCACCTAAAGTGTGATCCTAGTTACCGACAAATTTTTCAGATGCAAAATATACATTATTTACAAAACTTTGCTGCTAGCTGCAATGGTTTTATTCGGCACAATAATCCATGACGAAGCACGATGTCGTCCGGGCCACTGAAACACATCTTTCGCGCATTTCCTTTGCGGATGTACGGAATTTTTTGCGGAACGTGACGTCTGACGCTTGTCTCCAATTTATTGGAAAACGGTGAAATTAAACGATAAGGTTTCCAGTTTCTACCAATGAACAAACAATTAAAGCTCGAATTAAAGCAGCTTGTGACATTTCACAGTTCAGACAAATATTTTTAACCTTTTGAAGCGAGTTCGGATTTTCTTTGCTTCAACTTGAAAATTCGAAAAACTTCTCTAAAAAAAAGCGTCCCATGGAAGCTTTCACCTGTTCATTGACCGAAATATCGGCAAAACAATGATCTCCCCGGCGCCGGCGGTCTGTCATAAGCAGCAGTATTTACGTGTGAAAAGTTGAATAATCCAAATTTCAAAAGACCCAGCCGCTCAAAGTTGCGTATTGGACGGAAATTGAAGTTGTCAGTAACTTCAATTTGCTTTTTCCCTTCGTTTTGGGGCCTGAGCTTTTGTCGGCCCAGTCTGGTTGCCGTCAAGATGCCTAAATTCGAAAGAGGTCCGTGTGGTTTCAGTATCTAAACAACGGTAATACGTTTCTGCGCTCCCCTAGTCGCATTTCCACGGATGACGAGGTCAATTTTCCAAGATTTCAATATTCTGATGTCAGTCTGACAAGCAACATAACCTTGCTTCTGATCAAGCCAGTTTCATACCGGATAAAAAAGCGGTAAGTCTACAATGCTAAACTAGGAAATCTGCCCAGCCAACCAGAATCACACTTAAGGTGAACGTACTATAGTATAGGTCACCTTTTCAGCTATTTTGGCGGGTGAGGGGTGGGATAAGGACATCTTTTTTCACGTTTTAACCACGGCAAAATCAAGGACGGGCTCAAAAACTTCCATACAGGTTAAGCAAAAGCAAATTCCGAGCCCATCCCTGTTTTTATTGTGGGTAAAATCTGAAATTTTTGGCTATTGATCTGTTCGCTTCGAGGTTCACTTATAGCCCCCCCCACTCACCAATAAACAGGTGATCAATTGAACGGGTCCACCCAAAAATTTCACGATACTTCAGGATAGAAATCTCGATGAAAAACCAACCGATTTCGAAGAATGTGGTCACGGGTCATGCCGGATAGGTCATTTTTCTGGCTACACAATATCATGCTGGGTCACGTGGCCGTTGACATTGTTTACCTTGTACAGGGTGACAACAAAAGAAGTTTCAAAATGGAGAATGTTCAACAGAGCACAACTATTCTAAAAAACAACGTAGATTATTTCCCAATGAATCTTTGGAAAGATTATTGATAAACGCATCCTGATTCATCCCCCTATCTGAGTTTTCGAGAGAGTTATGTCAATTTTTGATAAATTCACGTTTGATGATGCCGGTTCTCTCTAAGGTCATGTTCTTGACTCAAGAAAGAATTTTTCAATTGGGGGGAAGCCTGACATTTTAGCTTTTTTTTTGAGGGGGCGCCGATGATTGCAGGTGCTCTGATTTTCAAGAAAATGCAATTTTAATCGGGCTAGTCACAAGAATTCGAAAATTCATAATCGACAAAACAAAATACTTCAGATGGAAAAAATCCTCTTTCGATGTCTGTACCTGGCCCAGTAAGGCAGATATTCTGCTTCACAGTCCGGCAAACACAATAATCAGAATTCATGACGTCACCGATCACACACTTGTTGAATTTAACACTAGTCGTCACAAGGACTTTTTCACTTACCATAACTAGATTCACCATAGCAATGAATACTGGCTGATGTGGAAATCAACAAGTGTGTGATCGGTGACGTCGTCATGAATTCCGATTATTGTGTTTGCTGGGCTGTAAGGCAGAATATCTGGCTTACTGGACCAGGTACAGACATCGGTGACACATCAATGGAAAGCCCAGAGAAAGAGGATTTTTCTTCTTCTAAAGTATTCTGTTTTATCGGCCATGAATTTCCCAATTCCTGGGACTCGCTCAATTCAAACTGCATTTTCTTGGAAACTAGAGCACCTAACAGCATCGGCGCCCCCTCAAAAGAAAGCTAAAAGGGTCAGGCTTCCCCCCGATTGAGACTTCTTTTTTGGTTGCCTTGATATTTTCTGAGTAAAACCCCGCTGGGTTGTTTTAGCTGGGACACCCTGTATAATAGAGGTCAAGGGTGACTTCCAGATTTTTGACAAGTGAGAATTTTTACGTCTTTTCAATATTCTAACATCACTCATAACATATCAAGGTGCTTAAATTGTCTTCCACATTCCCCATCATCCCCTCAATAACTAAACACATCATCCATCCATTGCATACCTACCTTATAGAGTTTTGGCAAGTCTTATCTCAACAGTTCCATTAAACGTATGATGCGCATGCGTCGATGTTTTTCTTTTTGTCCACCACTGACTGTAGAAACTACCCCATTGAGAGAAACATTCCAACATTTGAATAACAACTTTCTATGGATAAGGTAAACGTAGCATCCAAAAATTAAGACAGATTTTCCAAAATTGATAAGGCAACAACTTATTGGAAGGGGTAGTTTTTTCTTAATGGGGTAGTTTCTACAGTGGTGGACAAAAAATATCATCGACGCATCATACGTTTGATGGAACTGTTAAGATACGGCTTGCCAAAACTCTGTAAGGTAGGTATGCAAAGGACGTCTTCATAAATAACAGGCGGTCTTCCCACAAAACGTTTATAAAATATTCCTGACTGCAGTTTCGGGAGCCTCTAGTCTCCCGTCGTCAGAGGTAAAATAGTAAAAAGCTTGTGAAATATTCTGGTGGAAGAGAGTTGGAGTAAATATGTGACATATCAGGAATATTTTATAAACGTTTTGTGAGAAGACCGCCTTTTCTTCATATTTTCACGTTTTACACCCACTGTGAGCGATGGCGGACAAATTTCTGAAGATAAGGATGTCTTTAGTTATTAAGGCGACGATTTTTGGGGAATGTGGGGGCTAATCTGGGCACCTTGGAATGTTATAAGTAATGTTAAAATATTGAGAAGATATAAAAATGCTCACTTGTTCAATATATCAAAGTCACCTTCAACCCCTACTCGAACCCCTATTATAGAGAGATGGTTCCAAAACATCCTCGCAATGTTGAATCTCACGAACATTTGCAATGTTTTTTTCTGTCGTTTATATGGAATAAATAAATAAATTGATTGATTGATTGATTTGAACCGCCCTGTGATGATAAGGATGCAATGTATCAGTAGAACGTGTCCTGTTTGTAACAGGGGCAAGGGGGTTACAGATGTTCACAGGGGGTAGCGTTCCTGATAGTCAGTGATGGGATCAAATTCGCTCGAGGGTTCACGGAGAAAAATGCTTTAGCGGAAATCTGTAGGCGTTACAAGCTCAGGTCATTAAATATCTGAACTGCTACCAACCATTTCAATACGTGAATATCCAGGTGGTCAATATTTATCAACCTTGGTAGTGAAGATTGAGTTTTTGGTGGTAATCCAAGAAACTACTGCCTTTAGCATTATCCAGTATCACCCCAGGATAGCAAATATTACAGTTCACTGTTTTCCGAACCGGCAGGTAGTGACCATCACTGACTCAAGTAGGTAAAATGTGTATGGACAGATCAGCGACAAATGCAGACAACTGTTGGCTTCAATCAGTGCTGCACCAAAGCTGCAAGTATTACATACCTGAAGTCTGTAACTAAGATTACTCCTTGCCATCAATAATACAGTGCGATGAATGGCTGCGACGCTCACACTCCTGGGTAGCATCAAAAAATTACATACCCAGACTTGCAATTCTGTCTGCGATGAATGACTGCGACGTACACAGTCCTGGGACCATTAGAAATTACATACCTCAACTTGCAATTCTCTCTGTTGATGACCGGGATATGTAATGACCACATTTTGGTAGATACTCTTTCTACCAATCACGTATTCGACTGGGGAGCAAAAGCCAGACTGATGCCGACGCCACAGTCAGTCGGGTATTGTCTTCGAGTAAAGATGCAATGACCCAGTGGAGACAAATACTGTGCCAGTGGGCACTTCCAGAACAAACACTGAAGCATTTGTCATACCATAGCTATAGTGTGAAAGCTCGCAACGAATTTCTCATTGCATTTTAATATGAGTTGGCTTGGACCCGGTATTTTCATATTCTAATCAAGTTGGTGCCTTACAACATTATTCGGCAGACAAGTTTCAAGAAGACCAGGTGCATGGTGCATGTAGGTACCTACTTTTGAATGTATATCAGCAAATCTGCGAAACATGCGCCACTATCTAGTCGTCGCTCTGGATCATCAGATATTACATACCTGGCTCTAACTTATGCGGTTACATACTTGCGCCGTTATCTAGTCTTCCCTGGGTCATTAAATATTACATACCTGGCTCTTTACTCGATTACATGCCTGCGCCCTTCTTTGCTGCTCTCTGGATCGTCAGATATTACATACCTGAGCCATCAGCGTTATTACCTACTTGGGTCATTGATTTCTACAACCTTCATTTTTTCGAAAACGAGGTATGTAATCGTTACAAACCCACATACGTTGTCACCAAAATGTTTTCTGGACCACTAGGAATTACATACTTGAGCTTTTAAAAATTGCAGTCCTACTTTTTTCCGTGTTTCGTTCTAAAGCAAAGTTATGCACTTCTACCACATACGAGCCAGGAACATGACATTGGAGAGAACCGGCAACATGAAACGTGAATTTCTCAAAAATTGACATAACACCCTTGAAAATTCAGATGGGGATATGAATCAAAAACCGTTTCGAGATATTGTAATTTTCAAAAGATATATTGTGAAATAATCCACGATTTCTTTCTCACAAAGTTATGCACTGTTGAAAATTGACCATTTTGACATTCATTTCGTTGTCACCCTGTACATGGTGGACAATGTCAACGTCCACGTGACTCAGCACGGCATTTTGTAGCCAGAAGAATGACCTGTCCGGCATGATCATTTTCATTGAAATCGGTTGATTTTTTTTCGAGATTTTCGATCTTGAAGTGGTGTGAAATTTTTGGGTGGACCAGTCCAATTAATCACCATGTTCAAGTTAAAAACGACCATATGTGTTTGCGTGATTGGGATTTTCCGATTTTCTTGACGCTATACTGTATTTACTGTAATAGAATGATTATATGGAGTTTAGTTTGCAACTTGAACATGAAACTTCAAGTGGAGTTGATCTTGTAGTTCCCATAGAAAATCACTAAACTAAAACTCTTCACTTTTCACACCCTTACCGTGGTGATGATCTCGTGTCCGTACCAACAGTACATCGCTATTTGTGACACCATCACAAAGAGAAACAAGAATAAATGTATAAAATTACTGCTTAAAATCGGAATCTGAAACACAAACAATTGTATTTGTGAAGCAAACACAATAAGTGATAAACCGTACAAATAAAAACTGAAAGCATGTGAAGCAAATTATCGAAGCGCTGGCTATGAACTGTATGAAAATGCACTTTGAAAACGTGTGTTCGATGTGCGAAACTAACCTGAAATAAAAGAAGACAAATAAGAAGCGAACGAGTTCCAGTCATCTAACCAACCAAATTTTTGGGGACAAAATCAAAACAACTTACTCGACTATAGCGTTGTGGTGTTCAACGCAGTTTTTCAATTCTTTTATTTTGCTCGGCTTAGTGCTGAAGTCAATGTTCTTCATTTTTTCCTTCAAAAGCTCAAACTGGGCCGTGCCCAGCGTAATAAACATCCAGATCAGCGCATCGATGGCCGTGTTATTGACGGCGCTGCTCAAAAAACCGATCGTCTGGAACACAGTCGTCGGATAATAATGATTCCTGACGTCGTACGGCGTCCACCCGGGAAAAGCCATTTTCATCGTTTTGCTCCTGTCCATGAGCATCACCAATCCGAAAAACACCCAGCACATTCCGGCCGACGATATGAAAACGAAGGCTATGGCCGCGCAAATTTTGATCCTCTTCTGCAGCTTGGCCATCTGATCCCGGGGGAACCCGTAGAAAAGCGAATTGGTCAAGTCCTCCTCCAGGCCGAGGACTCCTTCGCCGTAGTACACCAGATTGACCACCTTGCCGAAATACGTGAGCTCTGCCAGAAGCACCAGCGAAGTCTCGGATATCTTGCGGATGTCGTTTCGATTGACTATGATTTGCGCCACCATCGACAGGATCATGGCGTTCATGAGAGACACGGTCACGAAAGCCCTGGCGGTTCGGAACAGAGTCTTGGCGTGCTTTTTTACCGGGTACAAGCCGGCGAAGCCCAAGATCTTTCTATCAAACTCGATAGCGTTGCGGAAATCATATTCCTGAAAAATCTTGCTGCAATTTCACCAGTTCACTTGAAAGAAAAATTACACTTACGTTGATTGAAACACTCATGGTTCAAGGATGCGGTCGAAAAATCAGAAGCACGGGCTTTTATAAAACGGTCCGGATCAATCACGATTCCAGTACTGGACTCAGGGCGTCTTGTAATACAACAATGGAGCCTTTGCTCAGTTGCGCTGATACAAGTTAGCTCTGGAGATAATCTGCAAGGTTTCACTTGACTGAATTAGTTTTTCTGACTATCTGAATTGCTCACTGGTACAAGAATGTTCCTGAATACTACCCTGTTTGTTGCTTTATTTTAAAAATTGGTACATGCAAAGTGAAAGAGAATTTCTAATCATTTCAGTTGAATTAAAGGTATACAGGATACTGCACTGTAACTATAGCTGGGACTTGTAATTTCCGGTGTCTAATTAGAGACTTGCCTAAATGGACCAAATTTTCTCAAAGTATACAGAAAATTTTAATAAAAAATGGTTCTTAATGGGACATTTTAATTATTTCCTGTTTCCGGGGAGGGATCCATTTCCAGTCCTCACTTTGTTTGGGCAAGAAAGGGAACGTTCAAATTTTTAATAATTTCTATTGTAATTGTTATCTTTTTCCAGTCTCCCCAAATCTCAACTTCAAAACGAGACCTCAAACAGTTCTGAATCAAATGCAGAGAAAAGAAATTGATACTCGTCGACATCTGTTTTTATGATTCAATACAAAATGTTAAGAGTTGAAGGTGAAAAAAATTAAGGTGGGTATAGTCTGTGTTAATTTGAATTAAAAGCCAGTACGTGAGCAGGCAACGCGGTTGTGCAATTTTCTAGTTTATGCAGTTGAGAAATTTCGAGTTAGCTATTTACTGGTTGAATATTTTGGCTGAACCCACGGAAGGACTTCTACACTTTTTGTTCTGTTTCGATATTTGATGCTTCGAACGATTCAAGTAAACTGTTCATATAAGCTAATGATATATATTTTTATTTTAGGGGAGCATAATCGTCGTTATTCATCACCTTATCCGAACTCTCATCACTAGGTAGGAACCTACCTATACAGGGTGTTAAACTGAAAACTTCCCACCCCCGACTTCCGACTTGTTCCAAAAAAAATTCTCAATGAAATCCTGAGACACATCGATTTGATGATTAATGTTTAAATCCCGTTGTTGGGTATATGTGATTAGTGTTATATAGTATATTTTAATATATACCAAGGTTGAGAAAGTATTATTATAGCCAAAGCGCCAGTTTAGATCCCGAAGCGCAGCTGATAATTTTCTCGACCATGGTTTATACATATAGTATTTTTTTTACTACTAGAAAATCGCGATTCTTATACAGGAGCAGGTTAATAATGATGCACTTCACGACTAGTAGTAAAATTTTTTTTGTCTTTTTCAACAAGTTCCTTATACAGGAAGGGCAAAAATATGGAACAAATTCATCAAAAAATTCGCATTTCTTTTCTCGAAAAATTCATCGAACCAGGTCGATTTTGTTTCCCAATCCGGCACATTTTGATGTAAAATTTTCATATTTGCCGCCATTTTTGTAAAAACTGTGACGTCATTAGCCATTTTTAAAAATTAAATTCCCCTCCTTTTTTTGCAGATTCGAATAGATTATGGAATTCTGGTTTCAGCTATATGCACATTATACTTCTTGGGCTGATCGTTTCAAGTATATCAGAAGTCAAAGTTCTTGATTTAAATTTTTCTTCAAAATTTGATTTGGAACTTCTTTTGATGGATCGAATGCTCAAACTGCCATCCGTTGGTCTCTTGGCAGTACGCAAGCCTGTCCGAAAATTCTCGGATAACATTTTGGATAACTTCTACACTGATCAAGCGACATTCCTCACGAATATGATCTTTCAAGACTTCCAAAATTTTGTGGTCTTATGATGTAGACTTTTGATCTGAGGTATCCCCATGAGAAATAACCGAGGGGAGTGAGGTCCGGAGATCTCGCGGGCCACTCTATCGGCCCTCGTCTGCCAATCCACCTCTCAGGAAAACAGTTGCCCAAAAGAGTACGGACAGGGCACGCATAGTGAGCTTAAGGGAAGACTAGAGGACCTAAAGGGCGACTGGAAAAGTTTGACTTTGGAGAGAAAAATTTTGTTCAGAAAGTAGGTTCGGTTAGGTTTTATTGTTTTGATTTGCGTTCGAGGGTAGGGTAGCGAGTATACTTGCGAGACGGGGTCTCCGCGCTTTCGCCTCGACCCCGAGACAGCGTCCACGAAACAGCATTCATTTTCATACATTTTCATTGAAATAAATCTCAAAATAATCACACTAAATACTCGATGGGTTTTGAAAATAGTACACATCACAGTTGACATTTATTTCTGAATTTTTCAATAGTATATTACATACCGAGACGGGAAATACATCATTACTGCTGAGGGCATAGTTGCCCGAAGCTGGAATGATTTATTTACCGTCGAAAGTATGTATACTATTTTACTCACAACCATGTAGGTACTCAGCTTGGAGGATTACAGGCGTTCAAAAGTTGAAATCTGAAAATTAACTTTTTGTCATAACTTCCAGATAGGCCGATTAATTTTGCTGAAACGTGGTTCAGGAAATACTGATTAACACACTTATTGTTTGGTTTAATGCATATTTTGAAATTTCCCTTCTAAAGCTACCATTTCTTCACTTTTTCGGGCGGTCGGCAATGGGTCACTTCCCGACCTCCTACTAGGTATGTAATGAATCAATCACCATAGTGGTTGTGAGTAATAGTATATTACATACCGAGCTTTGCTCGCAGCTATCTTGCTCTCAGCAGTAATGAAGCACTTCTCGCCGAGAGTATGTATACTATTTTATTCACAACCATTTAGAATGGTTAGAATGAAGATTCGGAGTTTAAATAGTCAATTAGGCTATTAGAATCATCAATAATTATATCATAAACACCATACCATAATAATAACTGGCACCCTTAACCTCATAAAACTGCGTTTGACTCTTCGATTCGAGCCCCTCCACACCTGTCATTCCGCCATCCATCTGTCAATTGTCAATCAAATTACAACAAACAAATTTTTGTATGCTGATTGTTCTATTCTCCGTAACGTTAGTAACAAGCGATTTCATACGAGCAAGGAAGATTGTTCTGAAGGACGGAGTCATATTGGTAAAATAAGCGTTACAAAATCAATCCTTGTGGGTTTATTCCTTGACAGATTCTTACCATTTATGTCTCTTACGAAAGCTACAAGAATGTACTTTGGTTTGAGCCCATTGGCATTTTCAAAATCCAAAAGTTTTTTTTTCAATTTTTTAGATTTTGAAGAAGACTATGGGCTCAAATCAAAGTACATTCTTGTAGCTTTCGAAAGAGACCTGAATGGTGAGAATCTGTCAAGGAATAAACCCACATGAATTGATTTCGCAACGCTTATTTTACCAATTTAACTCCGTCCTTGAGTGTGAGGTGGTTGGCGCCGCTAACATTACTCATCGCGGCGTGAATCATATAGAAATTGAACAGCCTATAGCACAGGTGGTTACATTTTGGATCAGCTGACGTAATGGCAACCAAAATGTATAATTCATTGGTTAGAATAATTACCATCCAAATAGAAGTAATGGAAACATCTTGATAATTTTGTGGTTACCAAAGTGGGGAATCATAGTCTGGTAAGGACAACGTCAAGATTACCGAATGGTCATTACCATAAACCCACTAAATAACTAATACCTACTTGGTCATCATGGCGTATGACCAAAAATCAACTGAATTTAAGCATCATTTGTGACTAGGTGGTTACCATTACCATCAGGGCCGTCTCTAGACATTTGGCCGCCCTCGTGCAAAAACTGTTAGGCCGCCCCTTTCTCCAGTTTTTTAAATGGTTAATTTTGTATAAGTACAGGTTCTTTAATTTGAATTTTATTTTATGTAAATAACCGAAACGGCGACTGGAATTGCAATTTTCGCATTTTGAACCAATTTTTTTTTATTAAGTAGGTAGTCAGTAATATTATTGTACTATTATTGTAATATTGTACAGTTGTAATATTATAAACAAAAGTTAACTTACCTACCGGACGGTTCGTGGATAAGATAAAATAACGTCAAAATAAGACGCCTGACTTCTTCTCGTGTCTATTAGGAATAATAGTCCGGATGCTAGTTGCATAAAATGGAATGAACCTTGCATTTTTTGATGAGAAGATGCTACTTGGTGGAAATGTTCCTTGTATCATACTCTTCCGATCCAGAAAGGTAGCCATCAGCGCCATCCATGCCGGCGGCGTATACAGGGTGAAACAGAAAAAAAAGTTGGAAAATTATATTCAAATAACCGAAGCATGTGGAGACTTGTAATTTACCACATACATTAACTGTTTTATGCTTATAAAGTCACAGCGAACCGTTCTTGATTATCCTGAACCGTCTTTGAAATGTAGGGGGAAAACAGAAAAAAAGCAAAAAACACTCTTTTCTACATAAATAAATGATTTTTAGAGATATTGACACAATACTTGGTATTTCTACAAAAAGTAATGCAAGAAATGATATGAGCTGGGTAGCCAATTCCTAAGGCAACTACTTCCAGAGATACGATTGTCAACTTTTTTTTTCCTCTTGAGCACCATCTTGAATCTGCCCTGTGATGCATCGTTGAAAAAGTGATTGGTTATTATAATCATGGTAATATGTAATCATTCCATCGTAAAAACAACCTCCTTATCATAATTTAGTGACCTCTTCGGCGGGAAAGAATTGCCATTCACGTATTTTCTGGCTCTTCAAAGCTTTAGTGCCCATGATGGCATTTGCAACATCTGGAATGGTAAAATATGTTACGCATTATGAACCTTTATGTACTTTGAGGTAGCCCATCAAATTTGGCAATCATCAATTGAAAGGTTTGTTCTTAAAAGCTGTTTGAACAAAATTTGTTTAATTTTTTTATGGAAAATGCAAAATATTGGATCTCTTACCCTTATTCGATCCCTCGTTGAGGAAAGCCTGAAACCGAAAGTCTCCAAAAATTTTATGCTAATGGTTCACTGAGAACTGCTCTTCAATGTGTAGTTGTCAAAATCTGCATATTTGCGTTCAAATTCCAGACAGAGAGCGACAAAGAAGTTCATGCAGTGAAAAAAAGACACAACTTTCAATGCAACGGAGAAATCCCGGAAATTTCCCTTTTAGATAGGCATCCCGCAATACACAGGTTCTGGGAGACTCTTAGGCATGGGTGAAAGGCATGAAATATTACTAACTGAAGGCTCTAACAGTGTACCAAATTGCACATTTATGTTATAAAAAGCAAGGTCTCCGGACAGCTTTCAGTCTAGCTCTGGACTAGTTTTTTCTCGACTGTGATTTATGTCTTCTTTTACTGCATGCATTTCTTTGTCGCTCTCTGTCTGGAATCTGAACGCAACTATACAATTTTTGACAACTAAACATTGAAGAGCACTTCTCTCTGAACCATTATCATAAAAAATTCGAAGACTTTTGGTTTCAGGCTATCCTCAGTGAGGGATCAAGTGAGGGTGAGAGACCCAATATTTTGAATTTTTCATAAAAAACTACACTAATTTTGTTCAAACAGCTTTTAAGAACAAACCTCTCAATTGATGATAGTGAAACTTGGTAGGCTACCTCAGAGTACATCAAGGTTCATAATGCGTAACATATTTCACCATTCCAGATGTCGCAAATGCCATCATGGGCACTAAAGCTTTGAGGAGCCAAAAAATACGTGAATGACAATTCTTTCCCGCCGAAGAGGTCACTAAATTATGATGAGGAGGTTGTTTTTGCGATGCAATGATTCCATGTTACCATTATTATAATAACCAGTCACTTTTTCAACGATGCCTTACAGGGCAGATTCAAGATGGTGCTCAAGAGGAAAAAAAAGTTGACAATCGTATCTCTGGAAATAGTTGGCTTAGGAATTGGCTACCCAGCTCATATCATTTCCAACATTACTTTTTGTAGAAATACCAAGTATTGTGTCAATATCTCTAAAAATCACTTATTTATGTAGAAAAGAGTGTTTTTTGCTTTTTTTCTGTTTTCCCCCTACATTTCAAAGACGGTTCAAGGTAATCAACAACGGTTTGCTGTGACTTCATGAACATAAAACAGTTGATGTATGTGGTAAATTACACGTCTCCACATGCTTCGGTTATTCAAATATAATTTTCCAACTTTTTTTTTCTGTTTCACCCTGTATACGCTGCCAGCATGGATGGCGCTGATGGCTACCTTTCTGGATCGGAAGAGTACGATGCAAAGAACATTTTCACCAAGTGGCATCTTCTCATCAAAAAATGCAAGATACTTTCAACTAGCATCCGGACTATAAACAATAACTACACTTGAATACCGAACTGCTTCTAGGTGCTACTGTACTTACCAATCGATTACGATTCCACCGCCCTTTGGTAGAAATCAAGAATTTAGCAAGGATCTTGCGAATTCTGATTTCATATTCACGTGTTTTAAAGGTAGGTATCCATCATACCGGCGTTAAAAAAAAAGTTCAGGGGCGGCCGGGCCGCAGGCGTAAAATATGAAAAAACAAGCGAAAGTTTCAAAATGTTCAGGGGCGGCCGCGCAGGTAAAATATAAATAGCAAAAAAAATAAAAAACGCATTTCTGCCCCGAAATGCCGCCCCCTGAATCTGGCCGCCCTTGTGCCATGCACGAGTTGCACGCCCGCTTAAGATGGCCCTGATTACCATTTAGGTACGATTCTACAGGTGTCCTGGGATAACTGTTACAAAATTCACAGGGAGATCGAAAATTGAGATAAAAGCGACTTTTGTTGATAAGCATACTTTTGCAAACATATAATAACGGAGATACAGGCCTTCAAAGTGGTTTTTCAAAAACAGTTATTTTTGCATAACTTTTGAATCTTTGAACCGATTTTATTCAAATTCAAATCAAAGTTTACTAAGACAGGTCTCTATTGAACAGTAATAACGCGTTTCATCCAATATTTTTAGAGGCGAAGATAATAGGTGGTACCCTCCCCTTTTCTCCCTATTTTTGACCTTTCCAAATATTTTTGGATATTGTTTCAATTTTTAGAATCAACGTTCAGTTTAAAAAAGGAAGTTACTCTAGCAAAAGTTTGATTGGATGTTTCGTTTTCGAGATTTTTTGGATTGGAACATTGGAAAACATCTCGAAATTGCCACTTCCCTGGGCCTAAAAATTAAAATTCAAGAAAACCCATGATTCGACAATTGGATTGAGTTTTCTGGGTTTGTTAAATTGAAAAACTACAATTTTGGCTGAGAAACGTGGAGTTTCTAGAAAAAAACAATTTGGGCTCTGGAAAGTGGCGATTTTGAGATGTTTTCCAAAGTTTCAAACCCCAATATCTCGAAAACGAAGCCTCTAATCAAAGTTTTGCTAGAGAATCTTTTTTCTTTGAATTGAACGAAGAATTCAAGAACTGAAACCATTTCCAAAAATATTGGGGGAGGTTAAAAGTAGGGGGGAAGGGGGGGGGGCTATTATCTTCGCCCCTAAAAATATTTGATGAAATGCCTTATTCAATTCGCGATTTAAATTAATTTTTCCCGCCACAAAATGGCTGCGAAAGGCGGAATTCAACTGACAGCCCGAGGTGACATAAGATGTCACACTCACAACTCAAAACCTCACTTTTATTCATCAGTCATCCACCACTCAGTGTTTACTGTTTACTCCAGTTTACTCTCGGCTTGGCTTCCTAGTGTGGTCCCAGTTCCCAGATAGTGCGTCTGTTTGCTGTATTCTAGTTTTGCGAGTGAATTTGAAGTGATTGTTGTGTTTAGTAGTATTACTGTATCTCATCGACCATCGTTAGTCACAGAACGTGAACTAGGAAACTTTGATGGATGAGAGAAATTGAAAGAAGACTGGGCTCAACAAGCTGTACCCGAATGACACCAGCTCCTAAACGTCCATGAAGCACCTTTTGGAACTTCAACAGGGTTCGCAGAGGTCCCGGACGACGTGCTGATTCGTTTTACCAGTGGGAGCTTACCAAATTCCCCGAATGTGATTGTCGCTTGAAAAACCAGACAGTGCAACACGTCACATTTGCGTGGCCTTCACGCGCATACCAGGTTTTTCTAGAGGTCTTCGTGAAGGTGACACCTGAAGCTGCCGATTGCCTGGGGAATTTGGACTTGGACTTACAACTTCTTGCCAAAATCAGTCCATTTACTTGTGGTAGTTGTTCCATATAGAACTATGTGGTTTGTATTTACTACTGCTTCACCTTCCACAAAGTTCCGGGAGCTTGGAGAGGCGGCACGCAAATAATTGCAAATCTCTTCCAACGACAAGCGAATACCTCCCATAACAGTCGTAATAAGAACAAATAACACAACAATCATTTAAATTTACTCGCAAAACTGGAATACAGCAAACAGACGCACTATCTGGGAACTGGGACCACACTAGGAAGCCAAGCCGAGAGTAAACTGGAATAAACAGTAAACACTGAGTGGTGGATGATTGATAAATAAAAGTGAGGTTTTGAGTTGTGAGTGTGACATCTTATGTCACCTCGGGCTGTCAGTTGAATTCCGCCTTTCGCAGCCATTTTGTGGCGGGAAAAATTAATTTAAATCGCGAATACAAACCTGTTTTAGTGAACTTTGGTTTGAATTTGAATAAAATCGGTTCAACGTTATTTTGAGTTTGCGAGGGTATGTTTATTAGGAAAAGTTCACTTATTTTTCAATTTTCTATCTTTCTGTGAGTTTTGTAACACTTATTCCGGGACACCCTGTAGAGAAAAGTCCCTCGAAAAGTCCCCTCATTTTTTCAATTTTCTATCTCCCTGTGAGCTTTGTAACACTAATTCACCAGAAGAAATCACCAGTGAAGTGCACATTGGATGAGAATCTTGATGAAAATCCTCCCAGATGGAGGAACAGAGTATTAGAAGAAGTCATAGTGAAAGCGAAAACAGGCGGAAATACTAATTGGTATTCATTCCGGAAAAGCTGTATCTCGACAACTACTGTTGATCTATCTGTGGAATTAGTAGCTGCAGACTGCAGAGGATTCACCACCTCACTATCGCAGTTAGAGGGTCTTCAGTGCTCTGATCTATGACAAGTGCTAAGCGGAAAAGACAAATTTGATAGCTACTAGTACTGGTTCATCAAAACTTCAGCAGATCCCAATTTTGAATGGTGCCACCAGAAAAACTGTGCGCCACTCTTACAGTTCCAGGGGTAGAAACTTCGACAAGTGGTTCCGTAGGAGGGAGAAACCAGATGAAAGTTCAAACAGCCCTGGGGTTCTCTTGCACAAAATGGGCCGCGTCTCCTAGTTAAATTTTGTTTCTCCAACTCTCAAGAGTCTCAAGTCACATTCAGTATTTCGTTTAATTGTACATGGAAACATAAGGCTTCTTCCGAGGCTTCTTCAGATCATTTTCGCACAAGGTAACACAGCAATAAATAACCACTTTTGCAAATCTCTCCTTTATAAGCTCGGTGCTTGCCTATGCCTTTGACATTTCCACTATGAGATGACTGTATACTGACAGTTGTCCCAATCTACGCAAAATCCTGACGTCATAATAGAAAAGGACAAGCGCAAATTTGGAAAGGTCCATTACTAGTCCGGATGATAGTTGCATAAAATGGAATGAACCTTGCATTTTTTGATGAGAAGATGCTACTTGATGGAAATGTTCTTTGCATCATACTCTTCCGATCCAGAAAGGTAGCCATCGGCGCCATCCATGTCGGTGGCGTATACAGGGTGTAACAGAATTTTTTTTCTGGAAAATCATATTTGAATAACCGGAGCATGTGGAAACGTGTAATTTACCACATACATCAACTGTTTTATGCTTATGAAGTCACAGTGAACCGTTCTTGATTACCTTGAACAGTCTTTGGAATGTAGGGGAAAAACCGAGGGGTTGACCACCTGAGAAAAATATGTCCACCAAAATCGCCAATTGCCCGGAAATTGCCACAATTGCCAGACAATTACCACACAATTGCTAGAAAATTGCCACAAGTGCCAGAAATTTGCTCACGGCTGTACACCAAAATCGTCAAGTGGTCGACCCCTCGGGAAAAACAGAAAAAAAACAAAACACTCCTTTTCCCATAAATAAGTGATTCTTCGAGATATTGACACAATACTTGGTATTTCTACAGAAAGTAATGTTGGAAATGATATGAGCTGGGTAGCCAATTGCTAAGCCAACTATTCGTAGAAATTCGATTGTCAACTTTTTTCGCTCTTGAGCACCATCTTGAATCTGCCTTGAGAGGCATCGTTGAAAAAGTGATTGGTTATCATAATAACGGTAGCATGTAATCATTGCATCGTAAAAACAACCTCCTCATCATAATTTAGTTACCTTTTCGGCAGGAAAGAATTGCCATTCACGTATTTTTGGGCTCTTCAAAGCTTAATAGTGTCCATGATGGCATTTGCAAAATCTGGAATGGTTAAATATGTTACGCACTATGAACCTTGTTGTACTTTGAGGTAGCCTATCAAGTTTCGCCATCATCAATCAAATGGTTTATTCCTAAAAACTATTTGAACAAAATTTGTTTTTTTTTATGGAAAATACAAAATTTTGGATCTCTCACCCCTATTGGATCCCTGGTTGAGGAAAGCCTGAAACCGAAAGTCCCCGAAATTTTTATGATAATGATTCAGTGAGAACTGCTCTTCAATGTGTAGTTGCCAAAAGTTGCATAGTTGCTTTCAGATTCCAGACAGAGAGCAACAAAGAAGTTCATGCAGTAAAAAAAATAGACACAAATTCCAATGCAACGGAGAAATTTCGGAAATGTCCTTTTTAGATAGGCTTCCCGCAATACACAGGTTCTGTAAGACTCTCAATCGTAGGTGGAAAGCTGGAAACATTACTAACTTAGGGCTCTAACAATGTACCAAATTGCACATTTATGTTATGAAAAGCAAGGTCTCCAGACAGCTTTCAGTCTAGCTCCGGACTAGTTGTTTTTCGACTGTAATTTATTTTTTTTTTTACTCCATGAACATCTTTGTTGCTCTCTGTCTGGAATCTGAACGCAACTATGCAATTTTTGACAACTACACATTGGAGAGCACTTCTCACTGAACCATTATCATAAAAATTTCGGAGACTTTCGGTTTCAGGCTATCCTCAATGAGGGATCAAGTAAGGGCGAGAGACCCAATATTTCGAGCAATATTTTGAATTTTTCATAACAAAAACGACACAAATTTTGTTCAAACAGCTTTTAAAAACAAACCTCTCAATTGATGATGGTGAAACTTGGTAGGCTATCTAAAAGTACATCAAGGTTCATAATGCGTAACATATTTCACCATTCCAGATGTTGCAAATGCCATCATAGGCACTGAATCTTTGAAGAGCCAAAAAAATACGTAGATGACAATTCTTTTTTGCGAAGATGTCACTAAACTATCATGAGAAGGTTGTTTTTACGATTCAATGATTACATATCACAATCATTAAGATAATCGATCACTTTTTCAACGATGCCTCACACAGCAGATTCAAGATGGTGCTCAAGAGGAAAAAAAGTTGACAATCGTATTTCTGGAAATAGTTGGCTTAGAAATTGGCTTCCCAGCTCATATCATTTCCAACATTGCTTTTTGTAAAAATACCAAGTATTGTGTCAATATCTGGAAGAATCACTTATTTATGGAAGAAAGAGTATTTTTGTTTTTTTTCTGTTTTTCTCCTACATTTCAAAGACGGTTCAAGGTAATCAAGAACAGTTTAATGTGACTTCATAAGCATAAAACAGTTAATGTATGTGGTGAATCACACGTCTCCACATGCTTCGGTTAATTAGATATCATTTTTCAACTTTTGTTCTCTGCATCACCCTGTATACGCCGCCGGCATGGCTGGCGCTGATGGCTACCTTTCTGGATCGGAAGAGAACAATGCAAAGAACAATTCCACCAAGTGGCATCTTCTCATCAAAAAATGCAAGGTACTTTCAACTAGCATCCGGACTATACCCCGATAATTACCAGAAAAGCAAAATGTGCTACTTGGGTGATGCTTACGAAGGCGCAGAGCGGACATGGAAGATATTTATTGCGACTTTTTTTTCTGTCAATTGCCGTTTTATTCTGGCAATTGCGACGTTTTTCTGTCAATTGCGACTTTCTTTCTGTCAATTGCTACTTTATTCTGGCAATTGCGACTTTTTCCTGTCAATTGCCACTTTATTCCGGCAATTGCGACTTTTTTCTGTCAATTGCGACTTTTTTTCTGTAAATTGCGACTTTTTCTCTGTCAATTGCCACTTTATTCTGGCAATTGCCACTTTATTCTGGCAATTGCCACTTTATTCTGGCAATTGCGACTTTTTTTCTGTCAATTGTCACTTTATTCTTGCAATTCCGACTTTTTTCTGTCAATTGCCACTTTATTCTGGCAATTGCGACTTTTTTCTGTCAATTGCGACTTTTTAGCACAATTCGATAAAAAATGATGTTTATATGGCCGGTTTGTCCGTCTGTCTGTCCGTCCGTTATTTGTCTGTTCGTCCGTCTGTCTGTCTGTCCGTCCGTGTGAAAGTTGAGAAGTTGTACTCCTTCTCGGGGAATAAAGCTAGAGCTTTAGAACTCTTCCCGATTAATAGCTTAGGCCCTCAAGGGTGGCCTATGAGCAGACTGTATTTCATGGTTGCGCTGCCATCTTGGTAGCCAATTAGCCATATTGAAATTTCTCATGAGTGGAGCGGAACCTCGAACGAAACTTACTCTGATCTCGTATAAACATTCTTACTCTCATGCTAAGTTTCATGATTACGCCGCCATCTTGGTAACCATATTCAAATTTCTTATTAGTGGAACGATTTTCCTGAAACTTGGAACTTACCCTTGCTTCGTATGATCACTCTTATTTTCAAGCTGAGTTTCATGATCCGCTAGAGCGGATTCAGAGCGAATGAATCTGAAGCGGATTCATACGAGACAAGAGTATCTACCTACGTTCCACGTTTCATGACAATTGTTCCAATAATAAGAAATTTCGATGTGGCGGCCAAGATGGCGGCGTAATCATGAAACTGAGATTGAAAGTAAGAATGTTCATACGAGATCAGAGTAAGTTCCGTTCAAGGTTCTGTTCCACTGATGAGAAATTTCAATATGGCTACCAAGATGGCAGCGCCACCATGAAATACAGTCTGCCCATAGGCCACCCTTGAGGGCCTAAGCTATTAATCGGAAAAAGTTTCAAGGCTCTAGCTCCATTTCCCGAGAAGGACTACAACTTCTCAACTTTTACACGGACAGACAGACAGACGGACGAACAGACAAATAACGGACGGACAGACAGACGGACAAACCGGCCATATAAACATTATTTCCTATCGAAATGTGTTAAAAAGTCGCAATTGACAGAAAAAAGTCGTAATTGCCAGAATAAAGTGGCAATTGACAGAAAAAAGTCGCAATTGCCAGAATAAAGTGGCAATTGACAGAAAAAAGTCGCAATTGCCAGAATGAAGTGTCAATTGACAGAAAAAAAGTCGCAATTGCCAGAATAAAGTGTCAATTGACATGAAAAAGTCGCAATTGCCAGAATAAAGTGGCAATTGCCAAAAAAAGTCGCAATTGCCAGAAAAAAAGTCGCAATTACAAGAAAATATTAATAATAATAATAATAATAATATATTTATTTATCCTTAGCGCAGTACAAGTCGTACAAATGGGATACGTCAATAGGATAGGATATGTCAATATAATATATCCACATAGTAAAACAGAAAACATAAAACAACGAAATGACGAATATTTTCCATGTCCGCTCTGCGCCTTCGAAGATGCTTGAATTTTATCGTAAACACCTGTACAATCGCACGCAACAAAAAAACCGGAGAGAGTGGAAATAGGTTCAAACCCTCGTTCTCGTTCACCTTGGCTTTTTGGCCTTTTGTGGTGTGGTGTAATGCATGTGTAATGGTGATGTAGGCATCGAGCCTATAGCTTTAAAATTCATTTTAGATGAGTACCTAGGTAGAATTTGCGTGTTGAATTGTGAATAGGCGATTGTTTATATTGCAAGTTATTCATATCTTATCCGCGTTTTTTATTTGATCTTTTTCATCTTACCATGATTAGAAGTAAGTTGATAACCTTCTGGGATAAGCCGGTAGATGACGCCACGGTCGACGGTGGTAGAAGTCATCATCAAGCAGTTTTGCGTTTTGCAGTAGATCATTTTCCAAGATAAACAAACAGTGAAGTGAACAACTACTGGAAGGACTGTGTTCTGGTGTCAGTTTGCCCTTAATTGCTGAAAAATTCTTCAGGATGAAACCGCAGTTCTCACTTCACCCATGTGGGTCGTGGTAGTCGCAGCACTAGCAGCAAGCGAATGCATTTTCCGTCATTCGTCAAAAAAAAAACACAAATTATTATCAGTGTCAGAAATATCACCGGTGGCGGCTCTCATAATATTTCACTCAACGGTTTTGTGTAATAATTAATTAGTTTGACCGAAGTGGCGGAGTGTACTAAGCTGTGGTACTAAGTATCACTTATCACTGATTATTGACTGCACAAGGGACTGAGTGATGGACCGATACTGATGGGATCTTGAGGTTGGGTTGGCAGCTCCAGCGCTCCAGCCCTCCAGTTCAGCGGTCAGCCTCAGATCGTTGTGAAAAGACTGAAAAGTGCCAAAGTGCCGCCCAAGATACGTGAACGCCTCGGTGAACACGTTTAATGAAGAAGTGTCGGTCGAGTACTTACCATTGGAATTTCCCAGAATCTAGGACAGCCATTTCATAAGGTAGGTGTGTGGTAGGTGTAAGCTTTTCCATGCACACTGCGACGCAATAGGCTTCCAAGATAATCTCGTTTTTCAACTTACCCTGCAATAAACTTCGCTTGTTTGGGCTATTTTCGCCTAAATTAATTCCGAGTGGCCCAACAATGTTTTGGAAATTCTACAGGTTATTTCACATGCTAATAAAATGTTCTCTTCAGTACCGTAACTAGGCTTGTTGGCGCCTGTGGCAATGTAGCAATTGTGCGCCCCAAGGAAGTAAACAACCCAAAGGGGCCAGGCCTGGCTAGAGCGCCGGAGGCGAAAATTTTCTCAGATAATAATAATAATAATAATGCTAATAATAATCGCAAATTTAGGCCGGAAGCTTCCATTTTCTCCCCCTCCAGATTTTTGATGACAATGAGAACACAATTATCTATAAAAAAAATGAAAAATGGCCAATAAGATGATTATCATATTTTTAAAATCTTTCACTCGATCTTTCATAAAAAATTGGTGAAATCAATAATAAACTCGATTCGGCTCCTAGAAGAATTTTTCTAACTCCCGGCCGTCCATTCTTTTGCAGTGAAGCAAAAGAATCTTCCCAATCCAGAAATAAAAACATTGGCCCGTATTCATATCCCCCTTTTAGCGTTAGAAGCGGTTTTAAAGATGCGCCTCTAACATTTCCGTATTCATACGTGGTTTTAGCGCGCCTCTATCATCACTTTAAACAGGCGTCTCTAAAGTCGTCTTAAAAGGGGATGTTTAGAGACGCGTCTATTCATATGTCTCTTTTACGTGTCTTTAAGCGATTTTGGATGGTCTCACGCATGCGTCAAGTTAGATGGGATCCAAATGTGCCAACAGGCGTGTTTTGAGTCCATTTAACCTACAAGCTATGCTGTGTGTTTTTGGGAAGTGTAACGAAAATCACATTTTCTTTCTAAAATATTGATTTAATTGAATTAATGAAGCATGCCGCCGAAATGCAGGAAGTGCGCAATGCTCTGGATGTCCCTTTCGGTTATACTCCTTTACTATTCACTGTACTCAAGGCGGGGACGACTTGCACAAAACAGTCGAAAGAGGTGTCCACTTGTTAAGTTAACAGATCCAGGCCGGTATCCTTGAAACTGTGGAAGAAACTCCCTGAAAGTTTTTTGCGAGGTTTCATGCAATACGCAGTACATCAATGTAACAAGAGTTGCCAGCACTTCCCTTTTGCCAGGCGGAGCTGCTCGGGGTAAATCACTAGACAAAGAAAACAGATCCAGCTGGGCCGTGATTGGTGTATGTATCTACTTTCTCTATCTAGCGATCTACCCGGAGCGGCTCCCGGCGCAAAACGAAAGCGGCTTGGGGTTCTTGCCTACCTGCGTCCACCTTCGGGTAGGTAGTTTTGAGTACATTTCACAACGTTGCCAAATCAACACCCCCTTTAGTTAGATGGGCCCTAACAGGACGTAAAAGGTGGCCTATGAATACGACCGATTTT
Organism: Anaspis maculata; assembly: GCA_949128115.1. NCBI lineage: Eukaryota > Metazoa > Arthropoda > Insecta > Coleoptera > Scraptiidae > Anaspis > Anaspis maculata. Next base: position 103,559,935 of record OX421962.1, on the reverse strand, counting down.
ATCAGGTGGCCGAGCGCTTTTTGTTAGAGGCATGCTAAATGTGGCTTAAAAGTGGGATATGAATACGGGCCATTAAGACAAAGCGATAATCTTTTCACACAAATAAGTTAACAGAATACTAATAGTACCTATAGGATAATAAAGTTGAAAATTGAGCAACAAAACAAAACTTGTCAAGTTATTGACAAAATATGTATAATCAAAATGGAAAAAGATGCACGTTGCTTCCCCATTTTCAAATACCCAAGTGAGTAATTGGAGATAAATTTTATGACGAAAAAAAAAATGGGAAATGAAAAAAATCTTGAAACTTCAACCACCAAGCTGAACTTTTCTAGATTTCGATTAAAAAAATATGCCCATAATTCCACAAAATTCAAGCTTGACGTAGCTGTTTCATCGATTGAAAGTAGGGATGATATCTTTGTTAATCTTTTTTGGCCGACAAAGGGCGCAAATACGACTTGACAAGCCTCAGTTGCTGCATTTGAGATGAAATTTTTTCGCAAAATATAGAGAGGCCTCATCTCAGACTGGTTCGGCGCTCTTGTATTCATTTGGTGCAAATTGCAAGTAAATACATGCGGTAATAGTCAGGCTGGAGCTCGAAAAGCACCTAGGCCGACCGGCGTTGGCGGAGGGCGCCGAGCGCCGAGCGCGAGCGCTGCCTCATCCTCAGCATGCTACTTCCTGTAGCGCCGTGCTCTTTAATTTTATCCGTTTTATGGCTGTTTTGGATCATGTCATGAAAAGGTGGTAGAAAAAGCCGCTTTTGATTGTTTCATTTAGGAAGTTGGTGAAGTTGTAGGTAGAAGTAGATATAGGGTCAGGAAAAAATTTGAAATGAAGATTGAAAAAAAATAGTAAAAAGTATTACCCAAGCTGAATTTTGCGCCTGTGGCAAATGCCACCTTCGCCACGCCCTAGTTACGGCACTGGTTCTCTTATTTCTTGGACGTTTTAATATCGAAAAATGATGACAATAGTTCTCTGGTTAGGAGGCAGAAGTGCATTTACTTCGGTGTAGCAAATTTTTAGAAGAAGCAAAAAACCGAAAAAAAAAACTAGTGGGAGCGGTACGCAAAAGCATACCGCATTTTGGAGTGCAGTAACGAAATTTTGCATGGGAGTACTTTCTACCGAGACAAGCGATTTGACCCGCAGCACTCGATATTTTGTTCCTTAGGGGGCCAATGGGGGCCCTCCAAATTTCCAAGATGCAAGAGCTTTCACAAAATGATCATTGAGTATCGTCATCATAGACAAGGACAAAAGTAGAAGAGGCAAGATACCTGCGCGGCTGTGTAATTTGTAGGCCAGCCATTTTGATTACATAACGGTTTTTCCTGGCGGCAATTTTAATTATGACAAGTGGGTGACAGTACTGACAGTGTACTTGATGACAGCTACGAAGTTTTAGGTTAGATTGATTTGTTGTGATCGAACTTTCTTCGGCGCCGATATTTGGTTTTGTGTAAAACATAACAATAGAATTGAATGTTGAGTGTTATTCAATGTTCGTTTCCAAGAATCCTACTTTATGACCGGATATTATTTATATTCCTGGGATGCATTGCATTATTAATGCATTGTCGAGTGCATTGTACTTGATGACTTTTTGTTAGCGCACTTCTCCAAACGGGAAGGCGCTTTTGTCCTCGCTTTGTCCGTCCGTCCGTCCGTCACAGCATCTAGTCCTAGACGAAAAGGTTTTTGCGAAAAATTTTTACTCCATTGGGTAGCTCATGACCTTGTATCCCGAACCAAAAAAAATCTCGACGAAATAATAATAAACAATGACAATAATAACAATTTAGTGTGACGCGGCATCGCCGTTGAATGCTGAATTTCAGAAGCCGGCCTGATCTCGAAAGTTATCACATGCGAGGAAGTACCCGATCTTATCATTTTACCATAAAACATATGCGGAGTTATATTTAGAGGATGATTTGAACTTCATTTTAATGGAAATTTCACATCGGTGCGAGGTGCAGGCCAATAGTTAATGATTTTTGAAAATGACTCCGAAACTACGGCTCGGCCGCAAATGATTTATTCGTTGCTTGCTGGTGCTTGATATCCTTTCCTCCGAACAAAACGAAATTCAATACCGAAAATATTTCAACTCGAATGGGTAGCTCATGGCCTTGGTACGCGAATCAAGAAAAATTTTGCCGAAATAATCATGAACAATTACAAAAATAACATTTTAGTGTAGGGCGGCTTCGCCGATCAAGTGCTGGCATTCGCGGTAAGATGTAGAAAGTTGCGATATGCAGGCAACTACAATTTCTTAATGAAATACATCACTGCATGTACGGCATTATATTTAGAGAACAATTTGAACTTTCTTTTGACAAAAACCCCACTTCGATCCGACCGTCGGGTCAATAGGACTGTGTATCTTACGTGTTAACCGGGCCCATGCGCGTAGAATTAGGCGCTTGATATGAAACTTCCAGACAAATAGCGTCTGTTAACACGTAACATGATCAGAAAAAATATCAATAATCGTTTGTGTAAGTGAAATTTTCAACTGTTGATGCTCACTGTTTGTGAGTTGTGAGACTAATGTTATTTCAATCTTTCAAACATTAAAAACAATCATTTTGAAGGTGGAATAGGAAGGCAAGCATTCGGTTCTTACAAGAAAGAATGGAAATAAACACTGCATCATGACAAGTGTAGAAGCGAGAGTCGATACGATGAAGAAAAAGTTTTTATTTTATTCCGTTTCTGCGAACACGTGCCCTGGAAGTTTTGATCAGGGTCCTCTCCGAGTCTCCTCTAACTGAAACCCTCTGGGGCCAAAGGTAGGCGAGCCGCGAGAGCCACTCTCATACGGTACGTTTCAGGCAATCCTTGCTACATGAATGTACTGCGGATTGCATAAGACTATCCGGCCCAGAAGCTAGGCAGGAGAACGGCAGAAGCCGTATTCGGGGTTGCCAAGTGAACAAGAAATATAACTTTCAATTACTTCGATATAATAATTTCCAAATTTTGAACTTTCATTCCGTATGACGTCAGATTTCCTAACTAGAAGAGCGCAAGGAAACATCTTGCAAAACAAATTGATTTTATAGTGACTATTTGAGGTGACAGTATATGTAATATAACGTATTATTGGTAACGGCGGCCATGCCAAATCTGACAACATCGCGATTAACAGACTGTGGATCATTTGCGAAGTAAACAAGGAACTTCCAATATTATCATTATTTTGTAAAAAAGAACTATACAAAATAGAAATTTGGCTTGCGACTGGTTCTTCTTCAGTTGCGTCCATGTTGCATCTGCGCCGTCGGGTCAGGAGAACGCACTATTGTTATCAATTTTTGAAAACGACCGCAAAGCCACGGCTCGGCGCATATTACACGACCCTACAAATTTAAAATCAGACGTGCCGAAAAAGTAATTGAACATTTTGAAATAGCCAATACTAGGTACCTGAAGGATAATGGCACTCAAATTACGAAACATGTTCGCTCAATAACAAAAAAAAAAGTAGGTAGGTATCACTAAAAATCATGTGACAGGCTACCATTTTTTTGGTTTTTCGATAAAAAAGAAATGTTCCAATTCAAAAGTGAACCCGATATTCGTGTTCAGGAGGTCGGAATCAGTTGGAGAACATTTTTTTTATATAAGTAACAGAATGACGCTTATGTGGCCGGTTTGTCTGTCTGTCTGTCTGTCTGTCCGAGTCCGTGCAGAAATTAAGACGCTGTACTCCTTCTCGAGAATTGAAACAAGAGTCTTGTAACTTTTTTCCGATTAATAGCTGATGTCCCCAAGGGTGGCCAATGGGCACTATTTTTGTTATCCATACATCGTTATCATTATTCTCAAAAAACAGATCTCCTGTGCACTTCGATGAAGTTGAACTTCTCGGGAAATAAAGCTACAGCCCTTGAAAATTGAACTTTATCCGGTGGATAGCTTAGGTCCTCAAGGACCAAATAGGCAGATTGGTTTTCATAATGCGGCCGCCATCTTGGCTGCCATATTGAAATTTCTTATTAGTGGAACGATTGTCATGAAACTTGAAACTTACCCTTGTCTAGTACGATCATTCTTATTTTCAAGCCAAATTTCATGATTGCCCCACCATCTTGGCCGCCATATTGAAATCTCTTATAAGTGGGAGGATTTTCATGAAACTTGAGAGTTACGCTTGTCTCGTACGATCATTCCTATTTTCAAGCTGAGTTTCATAATTCTGCCGCCATCTTGGCCGCCATATTGAAATCTCTGATTAGTGGAACGATTTTCATGAAACTTGGAACTTACCCTTGTCCAGTACGATCATTCTGATTTTCAAGCCGAATTTCATGATTCTGTCAATATTTTGGCCGCCATATTAGAATTTTTTGCCCAAGACGGTAGAACCCTAATTACTTAACATCTTGCGTTCACTAATCCTCCAAAAAGGAAGTGCGCTACTGAGCCTTATGTCCATGAGGCATATTCGCTTGTTTTTAGGGTGGAACTGTGGTGAAAAAGCAAACTTTGTTGATGAAAACGAACTCCAAATTCTCAACTACAATTGGCGGTTTCTCACTTACAATTCACGTTTTCTAAACTACATATCTTTATTCTAAAATTCATTTGGTACTTACTCAACTACATTTGAATATTCAATTATACAACTGGCATATTCTAAACTACATTTCTCAAATCTAAAATACATTTGGCAATTTCTAAATTACATTTCTCATATCTAAAATACATTTGGCAAATTCTAAACTACATTTCTCATATTTAAAATACAATTGGTGTTTTCTCAAATACATATCGCTAATCTGAAATACATTTGATATTATCGCAAATACAGTTGGAAGTGGTGTAGTTGGTTGACCTATTTTTTGTGCATTGCTTGCGCATAAGTATAGCGATTTGACTGGAGATCTTTCGCACTATTGCTGAAGCATCTAAATGTATGTTCGCATAATTTTCGTAATGCTTTCTACACGCGTCAAGGGCATACTTGAAAATATTTTGTAAGAATATAAACAATGGGGTACTTGCCAGTGAACCAGATTTGACTGGAAATAATTTTAATCATAGACAGTGTCAGGTTTTCAAAAGGTGCGCACGCGATTTAACGGAGTACTAAAACAAAGTGTGAATAAAGTAGTACTTGCCATAGGAAATCCGATAGAAAACAGGTGAATACGTGAAGTAAAGTCCCAGTTTTCTCATACTAGTCAGCCCAAAGGTTATCCTCAACTCAATCACACCCTGAAACCTTAACAAATTCACAAACTACGAACACCAACAAACGCCGTGCGCGTTATCTCCACTTTTTACCTATCCACAGCCCAGCTGTGCGATAAGCCAAAACAATGCAAACTTCTTGTTTTCATCCTATCTAAGAAATCAATACACACCACAAGGATTTTTGACAACAAGGATCCTAAAATACTCTTGCAAAAATGTCACACATAATGAATTCACCAACTAGCCAATCAAACCGTTCATATGCCAATGCAATTAAAACTCAAGTAACGCCAAAAAGAGAGCAAGCTATAGTGATCGACGTCCTGGAGAACGAAAATTTGAGAATAACTGATTATGTAGTAGCAATAGGAAATATTGTCGGGCCGAAAAATATTTTAGCTGCCTCAAGAATATCAAAAAACAGAATTTGCATTTTTCTCTCAAGCACTGCGATTGTTGATGACTTAGTGGATAATACAAAAATAGTTACAATTGATGGAACACAAGTAACAGTTAGACGCTTAAAATCTCCTGCTAAGAGAATAATTCTATCAAATGTATGTTTTTCTATACCCAATTCAACGCTCGAAGAAAAAGTTAAATCAATAGGATACAAGCCTGTCTCGTCAATGTCTACACTGCGCGCCGGAATTCTGGGGGACGAATATAGTCACGTGCTGAGCTTCAGGAGGCAAATCTTTGTGTTACCAGATGAAAAATTGAAGCTACCTGATTCCATTCTTGTAGAACATGACGAAGAAAGTTTCAGAATTTTCCTAACCTTCGATGAACTCCAGTGCTTCATATGCAAAATAGCGGGACATAAAGCATCTGCATGTCCAAATCAAAATGAGCCAATGGAGGAAACGGGGACCGTAGAACAGCCCATCGAACAAGCATCACAAGAAACAACGAACGAACCAGAAAACTTTACATCTCGGAAGCGAAACATTGAAACACCTTCACCCACTACAGAACTACAAGATCAGGAAACATTGTTTGTAGTCCCCAACGAAAAAACTAGGATCACGAAAAAGCCAAAGAAAATGCAAACAATAATACAGCAATCGTCAATTTCATCGGTAGTCAACGCAGAAAAAAGTGAGAAATTAAACAAATCCAAATCTACAGAAAACTTGGTACCACTGGAAGAACTACTCAAACCTGCTCAATTTCTTTTTGAAGATTCTTCTAAGCCTTTACCATTGAACTTTCATGAAACTCTTCTATTTTTTGAAAACACCCATGGTTCAACAGATCCTTTAAGTATTGCCAGAGATTATACAGAAGACATTCCTGCAGTGATAGATATGTTGAGAACTATACACTCACACCTGTCCAACCGTACAATAAAAAGTAGATGCACAAGGATAAGAAACAAGATTACGAAACAGTTCCATGGTGATCAAGCAGCATCAGCAACAGAAGATGAATCCGACTGCTCCCAGGCATCAAATACTTTTTGACCCAATATAAAATGCCTGTATCCTTTTCTCACCTCTCAACTACTACCGAATCAACTTTCATTGTACAGTGGAACATAAATGGACTTTTCAACAACCTGACTGACCTTAACACAATAATATCAAACAAGACTCCCCAAATTGTGTGCATACAGGAGACAAACTTCAAAAATAACCAAAATTAGGGTGATATTTTTCGGCCCGACAAAAAAGGGGGGAAAAACGACAAAAAAGGTGAAGATCACGGCAAAATAGTGGTTTACGCGACAAATAAGTATTTTGAACGCCATACATAAAGCGACAGAAAAGGTTCGAATAACGGCAAATTTGGTGCTTTTCACGGCAAAAAAAGGGAAAATCACGACAAAATGAGGGTTTGCACGACAAATTTGAAAGATCAATATAAATCGGGGGGAGTTCCTGTCACAGATTTTTCTACATACGTCGAAATCAAAACGTCGCAGTCACGTTCCAGTCAGTCATGCAAGTTTTGGAAGACTACGATGAAAGTAGCAGGGCTGATGAATTCCTGCCTGTGAAGAGAAGAAGAGGAAGGGAACGAGTTTTTAAATGGGGAAAAGTTCTCTTCGCGCGAAGAAGCGGAAGCATAATGCTTCTTCTGAGAGATGGTGGAGCAAGTCGTCTCTAAAATCGACTTCATACGGCGAGAGGGTGGACTACTGCTGCGTTACCGGAAACAATCGCCAGCAGGATCTTTTTTTATAGCTTCAGACTTCCAATGAGACGCCTTTTGCCGCCTTGTGCTATCAAGAGCTTCACTGGGTCCCCTTATTCTGTCTTGAATGTAATTTGAAGCTTTGCTGAGCCCTCTGGCACATTCCGTGACTTCCGGAGCAACAAGCAGCGTTGTGCCGTCATGTCATGTTCAGAGCTCTATCGAGCCCCATTGTGTCTTCAAGTGTAGTTGAAGCCCCGTTGAGCTATGTTTTTTTCATGGCTTTCGAAGTAGGTACCAGTAGCCCCATTCTGCATTATTTTGTTATACAGAGCTCCATTTCACCCCTTTGTGTCTTCAGTACCGTTTGAAGATCTGTAGGGCCCCTTTGCACTTTTCCGAGGCTTTCGGAGCACAAGTGAGCCCCATGGGCCTTCATGTGATATTATTCGGCCCCAAATCGGGCCTCTTTCTGTCTTAAAGTATAATTTGGAGCCCGACTGAGTCTCCTTTGAGTACTTCATGGCTTCCAGAATTCCAATAAGCCCTCTTTCGCCATCCTATGTTATTCAGGCTCCATTATTGGGCCCACTCATTCTTTTTTCAATGTGATTTGAAGCCCTGCTGAGCCCCTTGACATTTTACGTCACCTACTATCAGACCATAGTGATCACCATTGTGCCGTCAGGTCATTCGGAGTCCTTTCGGGTCCCTGGGATCCTCAATTGTAGTTGGAGCTCTAATGAGCCCCCCCCCTCATGTTTTTTTCGTAACATTTCGACTCCCTTGTGCCCACAAATGTAGTTTGGAGCCCTAGTTACCCCCTTCATATTTTTTCATGGCTACCAGAATTCCAGTAAGACCCCTGTTGCCTTTTTCTATTACCTACAAGCCCCATTGTCTTTTAAAGTTGAAGCCTTGCTGAGCCTCCTCACATCATTCTGATAGGTTTCGGGGCATTAGTGAGCACTTCATGTCTTCATGTGATATTCGGAGCCCTATAGGACTCCCTTGTGTCAAGTGTAGTATGGAGCCCCAATCAACCTATTTATGTTTTTATTGGCTTTCAGAGTAACAGTAATCCCCTTTTGCCTTCATTTCCTATGTGTATAAAGCTCCATTGGACTTCCTTGTATCTTCAATACCTATCGTTTGAAACCCTGCTAAGCTCACTTGTATTTTTGCGTGGCTTTCAGGAACTCTATCGCACCCCCTTGTATTTGCTAATGATTTTTAGAGTCCCTCATTGGGCCCCCTTGTGTCTCCATGTACGTTCCGAAGCCTTGGGGGTTTTTGGTTTTTTCATGTCGTTCCTCTTGCGACCTTGCTTACGAAGAATTGTCTGCGGAACGCATTGCTTTAAGCACCCTCCAATGGGACGCTGAAGCTTCAAGGGGGAAAGATAGAATGACGTAGAAAAACTTGAAAAGGGGCCTCTGCCGTTGCAGACAAGAAAGCTACGCTCATAATCTACAAGAGGGGGTTCGGGCTCCTACGTAGCAAGGCAAGTGACTCGGGAAGAAGCCAAGGGGGCTTCTGGAGTTACAGACAAATCATTTAGTTAAAAATAATGACCAGTTATATCAAATTGCCAATTAGACTACAAAAGATTCACTGGAGGCACTAGTTTTCCAGGTACACAATTTGATGCTTCACCGGAGTTCCAGGGTGGGTACTGGGTCTCTGAAGTCACAAGATTAGAAAGCCTCTGCAGTTGGAAAATTTCAAAATGAAATTGACGCTTTACGGTTTAAAAATGCAAAGAAACACAAGAGCCACAAGAACCTTCAAACTCTTCAGCATTAGATTTCCAGTGAACTTTTAAGTAGACTTCAAGGAAGCACTGGGTCTCCCAAGTGACAAGATTAGGTTAACATAAAAAAAAAACATCAAGCGTGACTTTTTTATTTGTCACTTGTCAAATTTGTCGTGCAAACCCTCATTCTGTCGTGAATTTACCCTTTTTTGTCGTGTAAAGTAATAGTATGTCGTGAAAACTATTATTCAGCCGTTAGTTTCACCTTCTTTGTCGTTTTTGTTCTGGCGTGAAATGTATTTATTCTGTCGTGCAGTAAACATTTCCCCCCAAAATTACACAATGAGGGGCTACTCAACCTTTTTCAAAAACCGACCGGATGCTGTAAGAGCGAGCGGAGGAGTTTCTACATTTGTCAAAAACACATATAACGCCTCAGAAATCCCTCTTACCACTGACTTGGAAGCAGTCGCAATATCGATCGAATACTACACTAGAACAATTTCAATATGTAATCTCTACATCCCTCCAAACAGACACGTCGATAATCAAGAATTACTCGACCTCGCCAGACAGCTACCTTCACCACGCATCATCCTAGGTGATATAAACTCTCATAATATTATATGGGGGTCCGAAACCAGTGATCGAAGAGGGCTAACTTTAGAGAGATTCATGGATACAGAAAACTTGTTTCTCTTGAATGATGGTTCCGGAACGAGATTTAACGCGTTTAATGGAAACATCTCTTCGTTGGACATCACCCTGTGCGACCCATCTTTGGCACCCAACCTTACCTGGGAAACAGACAACGTCCTACACGGCAGCGACCACTTCACTATCTACGTGAGTGACACAAGCAGACAACCAACCTCTATGCGCAGTACTCCAAAATGGAGATTGGACAAGGCTAACTGGGAGCTTTTTGCGGGAATTGTAGATAACAAACTCCGCGTTCTACAACCAGAAATAACAGAAAATGCGATCTGGGCCCTTACAACTTTTACTAACATCCTGAATGAAGCTGCAGACTGGGCAATTGGAAAAACGTCAGCAAATCATAGACAACGCTTAGTTCCATGGTGGAATAGCGAGTGCGAGGAAGCTACCAAAGCCAAAAAAAAAGCTTTCAACAAACTGAAGCGACACAATAACCTCGAAAACCTACTTGAATTTAAAAGATGCCGAGCAAAAGCGCGGTTAACGCTGCGACGCAGTAAAAAACAATCTTGGGAAGAATACGTGTCAACCTTACGAAGCAATACACCCCCCTCAGAAATATGGAAAAAGATCAAAAACATTAAAGGGATCAATACAAGCCATATGATTCCAATGCTGAAAAAAACCAATGGCACCACGGCTGAATCCCCTGAAGATATAGCAGAAAGCCTCGCTGCACATTTCGAAAAAAAGTCAAGCAATGAAAACTATACTGAAGTCTTCCTTAAAAATATCAAGCAGGTGCAAGAAAGACGGCTGCTTACACCATTCAACAACAACGACGATCCACTCAATGTAAAGTTCACAACGCTCGAGCTTGAAAATGCATTGTCAGAATCAAAAAACTCCTCGCCTGGGCCGGATAATATTCCTTTCATTTTCCTGGACAAGATCTCTTCTGATGCAAAATCATTTCTACTGAATACCTACAACGGACTTTGGATATCACATGATTTACCTTCGATGTGGAGCACTGCCATAATCATTCCCATTTGCAAACCTAACAAATCAAACTCGGACATGGACTCATATCGACCCATATCATTGACTTGTACTACGTGCAAGCTTATGGAGAAAATGATAAACAAAAGGTTGACCTGGTACCTGGAACAGAACCATCTTCTAGCCGCAGAGCAGTCCGGTTTCAGAAAGGGCAGATCAACCGCGGATAACCTTGTGGTCCTTCAATCGGAAATCCTGGAATCTTTCACTAATCGGCAAAATGTCTTGGCAGTCTTCTTTGATTTGAAGAAGGCCTACGACATGACGTGGAGATATCATATAATAGAAACACTTAAAAACTGGGGAGTCGAGGGTAGAATGCTGCACTTCGTCATAGGTTTCTTAAACAATAGAACGTTCAGAGTTAAAGCAAATGGCACTCTCTCCCAAGAAAAACATCTAGAAAATGGCACACCACAAGGAGCCATCCTGAGTGTTACTCTATTCCTAGCAGCCATAAACGAATGCATTAAAAAACTGAAACTCCCAGTGAAAGCGTTGCTATATGCAGACGATCTAGTGATTTACATTAAAGGAAAGAACCTGCGCACTTTGCAAAACTTGATGCAAGAAGCAGTATCGTCGATGGAGGAATGGGCAAATGGTCTGGGTTATAAGTTCTCAACCAATAAGACGAGAAGTGTGCTGTTTTCTAAAAAGCCATCTTTAGTGTCTCCTACACTGAAAATTTATGACAACTATATCACCAGCACTGATTGTATAAAATTTCTTGGCATGGTTTTCGATAGCAAACTAACGTGGAAGCAGCACCTTAAACAACTGAAAAAGGACTGTCACAGAGGTCTTGGACTTCTAAAAACTCTGGCAAGTCTCTCCTGGGGTGCTGACAGTGTAGTGCTTACACGAATATACAAAAGCGTAGTCCGACCTAAGATAGACTACGGTTCCTTTATCTACAATTCTGCCAACAACACCTTGCTGAAGATGATGGACTCCGTTCACAGCACTGCTCTTCGCATATGCTGTGGCGCTTTTCGAACTAGCCCAGTCCACAGTATACTCAGCATTACTGGGGAACCACCGCTCTCAAACAGAAGAAAGAAACTGGCCCTGTCGTATGCAGCGCGAATATCAGAGAATCCCAGAAACCCGGCGCATCGCTGCACTTTCTCCAACCGATTTTCAACATCATACAGGAGCATGAACTCAAATAATAAGCCGTTCTACGAACAAATCAACACCATTTTAAGAGAACATGGCATCAATTTCCCTAAAAGTATGCCCAAACCGATAGCAATCAATCCCCCGTGGACTTTCCAACCCTCAGAAACAATCCTGGACCTTACAAAATATCCAAAAACCGAGTACCCATCCGAAATCATCCAGCTGCAGTTTAAATCAATTTGTTCCGAATTCGAAAATTCACTCGTGATTTACACCGACGCGTCAAAAAGTGAAAGTAGTGGTGTCGGCTGCTCGGTAATTGTGATGGACCAATCGAAGATTTTTAAACTACCGGAAGAGACCAGTGTTTTTAATGCCGAACTATATGCCATTCTGCAAGCTCTAAAAAATGCAGCCAGCGTTTCGGGTGTCCCCGAAGCCGGAAGTGTCCTTCCGGGTCCGGGGACACCTGCCATCGCCCATAGTACCATCGCCCGTAACATGGTGGTCTGTTCAGACTCGAAGACTGCAGTCCAGGCCATATCTCAAGTATATTCCTCCAACTACATAGTGCAGAACATCCAAAAAGAAATCATGAACTTGAGAGCCGGCGGTAAACGGCGGTTTTGGGTGCCTTCCCACGTTGGCATCTTGGGCAACGATATCGCGGACCACGAAGCTCTCCAAGCTACCTCATCTTCCAACTCCACACAAGAAGAATCCATGTTACACTGTGACATCAAGAAACACCTGAAAACATTGGTACCAGCCCTATGGAGTCAGCAGTGGTCAACGCTATCCACGAAGCTCAATGAGGTGAAGCCCAATACCGAAGCTTGGTTTCCAACTACAAACCGAAAAGAGCAAGTTGCAATCACACGGCTGAGGATAGGTCACACAAACCTAACACACAAATTTATCATTACCAGAAGCCCTCCTCCCACATGTGATACATGCAACGAGCGGCTCTCTGTTCATCATCTACTGTTAACTTGTAAAAAGTATCAAAAGACAAGGGAGGACACACTGAACAGCGATAACATTAGCGAGATACTCGGAAACTCCAAAGATAGAGAAGAGGCCCTCATCAGATTCCTCACCACCACAAATTTACTCAATGTCATATAAATTGCTATTATATTGTACCATATTGCTAATAGCCCAAGAGGCTGAAGCAAGTTTCTTTTTAAATAAAAAAAAAAAAAAAAAATTTTAATCATCAACAAGAGTAACAAATAGTAGTAGAAATTCTTATGTCTGTATTTTTTACATATTGTGATGCCACTCTAACAGTTTTTTGAATTTTCAACCCAACAGTGCTGTTTGTTTAGTTTTTAGTATATTTGTGACGTCACAAATATATTTTGTAAACAGGCACTACGGCCGCAATTTTGGGAATTCAGGAAAAATAAAAAATACGGGTACAATATTTTTATCCATACTATCGATTAAGCCAATAAAAAAAAATTGGGCAAGTACCCCATTCAACGATTTCATCAGTTTTACAGTTTCAAATTCTACTTAAGAATACATACAACTATTTCTACCTGGTCGTCGCGGAACATGTACTCCAACATGTTCTTCACATGGGACCATTCTAGGCGGTCCAGCCCACATCCAATTTTTGGCAACGCCAGCCTAGTGATGTTATTATCGTGCATGTGCTGTCGCATTTTTTTTTAACGAGTTAAACAACGTACTGTATGTTGGTTTGCCGTTGGAAACTCGTTTGGTGACCAGATAATAAATACACCTCTCTCCGTCCCTGAGGACCGCCAGGCCACCTTGTTTCTGCTTTTGGCTGATCAACTCGTCCACCCGTTTGAAGTCTCGCCTGCAATGGAAAATCAAGTGAATGTGCGTTCACTGGCATGAGGCTCGGTAGCGCACATTCTTTCGGGTTTCTTTTGGTCCCACTTGTTAGATGAACCGTCCATAAAACATCCAAGCACAACATTGCGATTCGGTGAGTCCGGCTGGTTTGAGAAGGTTTCAACAATAAGCGATATTCAGCGGCATGACATGCGCTGTATGTTCTTGAAGCTTTGGGCTGGAATTCATCGCGTCTGCGCGAGCTAGCAAAAGTCTAAGACCCGAAGATTTTTAGCCACCGATTTAACAAATGAAAATAGATGACAAAAACTACTTCTAGAAACTGATTGAAAGGATGGCACTTGGCTTAGCTTAGCACTGAGCTTTTCAAATTCAATTTCGAAGAGGACATTTTTAGGTACACGAGCTAATCTGCAAAGACACAGAATCTGTTTTTCTCCCAAACGATTGTTTCGCCGAATAGGTTTCAATTTTGAAGCGGTTTCTCTCACCTGAATCGTTTAGCTATTCCGCTTCTCATGGCCATGTCTTCGGCAACACAATGGCCTAAGGAGAACTCCTTAGGTTGGGCGAACAGATCCCCGTCGATTTCCTTTATTTTTTGGTACGTCCGTTTCTTCTCGGACCGCTCCAACCTACAGAACTCGTCGAAGTCTAAAGACGAGATTAATAGAAATCATTTCCAAGCTAAATCCTCTAGTCCTATGATCCGAGTTCTCAGCTTAGAACGGCTAACGATTAGAAATTAATATTCAAAACCAAGAGGCCAGAAATGAGAACCAAAAAAGTTCTCAATAAACACATTTTTGAAAAGTAGCCTGTGATATTTGACAGGTTCATGGGTAAGGAACTATGTGGAGAATATAGAACTTCCGGAAAATGGAAAAATATTTAGCATGATTGATTTGTTCGATTGACTAAGAGCCAAATTTCAAGTCCGAGTTGCAGCCCGCGCAGGGTGGCGCAAGTAGTCACGTGATCCAATAATGGCATGCTCATTGGCACAGAGGGATCACGTGACTACTTGCTTCACGCTGCGCGGGTTGTAACTTGGACTTGAAATTTAGCCCCTTAGCTAGATACCAAGTTGGGGCTGAGACCGCCGCAAGTGCGGTTACTACAGCAACGGCCAATCAGACGATTTTGTTGTAACCTATTATCCATTCCAAGCTTGAAAAAACCACAGTGGCCTGTGACATTTTTTCTTCAAGTTGGACAATCTGATAAGTTGATGGATGAAAAAGTCAAGATTATGTTTATCAAATTTGTCAAAATAATGTTTGCTCTGCTGGATTGCCGTTTTAATTTAGTTTTTTGACATGACATACTGTTTTTGATATCATTTCTGACCAAATCACACATTCTGATTCGACAAATAAGTATGCAATTTTGATAGAGACGTGTTTAAACCGGTTGTATCAGAAAAAAACATTATTTTTTTACCCTCAAAATTGATGTTTTTGCTGATGCAACACAATAGGTTCATTCCTATTACAACCTGAACCAAGTATTCTGACCTAAGTTGTTAGTGGTATCTCACTTTAGCGCATGTGATTTCTCGCTCTTTCTCTCTCTAACTTAAATCAGATCAGTGAGTTTTGTGCTAAAAGGAAAGCACCTATTATATTGTACATTGACCATGTTGAATCACAATGAAAACAGACTCAGTGCGCATGAGCGCGCAGACGAGGAGAGATGCATAAGGGGTAGTTTAGTTAGTTGGGTATAAGAGCTGCAAGCAAGTTGATGTATTAAGACTAGGTATTATTAAGAAATAAAGAGACGTGTTGACGCAGTCCTCGCCCGTTTTTCCATTACCTTAACATGGTAGCAGCGTCCGTGGTTCGTGTTCTGTCTTAAAAAGTGTACCGTCTCGTGTGTGAATAGAAAGTCTCGTGTACGTAGGAAAACACGTGGGCGACAAAATGGCGGAAGAAAGAATGACGATACCAGTGTTCGATGGACAGAATTATAATATGTGGAAAAAACTGATCGCTGTTTCTAAAAATGAAGAAATGTGAAAGTGTGATTCAAAGAGCAAAAACGTCAGGGGATAAAGACGATTGGGATGGGAACGACTTGAAAGCGATAAACTATATATACAGTGCGATATCAGATTAACAGTTGGAATTTGTGTGTGATGAAACTACGGCGTACGGTATAATTGAAAAGTTCGACAGTTTATATTTGGAGGAGTCGACAGCATTACAAATTGTATGCAGAAATAAATTAGAAAGACTTATAGCCAGTTCCACCAGCGAATTTGATCATTGTTAACTAATTGAGATATTTTCTCTGGTGAATATGGGCTTAGTGACCACAGAAAACGAAGTTTCACGAAAGATTATGGAAAAATGTTTAGACTACAACAGCTTGTATGCAATTTCCGTGGTCATTCAACCAGCACTGACCTAGAATCCATCAGAGAAAATGTCTCAATTAGCTAACAATAATTAAATTCGCTGGTGGAACTGGATGTGAGACTTAAAAATTACAATGATGCGGCGACATTTTTTGGTGACTTTGAAAAAGCAGTGAATGAACCAAACAAGCGAATATGCCTCATGGGCATGAGGCTCAGTAGCGCACTTCCTTTTTGAAGGATTAGTGAACGCAAGATGTTAAGTAACTAGGGTTCTACTCTACCGTTATTTGGGCAAACAATTTCAATATGGCGGTCAAAATTTCGGCAGAATAATGAAATTCAGCTTGAAAATCAGAATGATCGTACTAGACAAGGGTAAGTTCCAAGTTTCATGAAAATCGTTCCACTAATAAGTGATTTCAATATGGCGGCGAAATCATGAAACTCAGCTTGAAAATAAGAATGATCATCCGAGACAAGGGTAACTTTCAAGTTTCATGAAAATCCTTCCACTTATAAAAGATTTCAATATGGCGGCGAAGATGGTGGCTGAATCATGAAATTTGGCTTGGAAATAAAAATGATCATACGAGACAAAGGTCAGCTCCAAGTTTCATGAAAATCGTTACACTAATATAAAATTTCAATATGGCAGCCAAGATGGCGGCAGAATCATGCAATTCAGCTTGAAAATAAGAATGATCGTACTAGACAAGGATAAGTTTCAAGTTTCATGACAATCGTTCCACTAATAAGAGATTTCAATATGGCAGCCAAGACGGCGGCGGAATTATGAAAACCAATCTGCCTATTTGGTCCTTGAGGACCTAAGCTATCCATCGGATAAAGTTCAATTTTTAAGGGCTGTAGCTTTATTTCCCGAAGAGAAGTTCAACTTCTTCGAAGTGCACAGGAGATCTCTTTTTCTTGATAATAATGATAACGATGTATGGATAACAAAAATAGTGCCCATTGGCCACCCTTGGGGACATCAGCTATCCATCGGAAAAACTTCTGAGGCTCTTGCTTCAATTCTCGAGAAGGAGTACAGCATCCTAGTTTCTACACGGACAGACAGACGAACCGGCCACATAAGCGTCATTCTGTTACTTTTAAAAGAATGTTTTCCAACTGATTTCGACCTCCTGAACACGAATATCAGGTTTATTTTTGAATCGGAACAATTCTTTTTTATCACATGATTTTTAGTGATACCTACCTACTTTTTTTTTTTTTTTGTTATTGAGCGAACATGTTTCATAGTTTGGGTGCAATTATCCTTCAGGTACTTGATCGCATGTGATAACTTTCGAGATCAGGCCGGCTTCTGAAATGCAGCATGCAACGGTGATGCCGCGTCACACTAATTTGTTATTATTGTAATTGTTTATCATTATTTTGTCGAGATTTTTTTCGGGATACAAGGTCATTAGCTACCCATTGGAGTGAAAATTTTTCGTAAAAACCTTTTCGTCTAGGACTAGATGCTGTGACGGACGGACGGACAAAGCGAGGGCAAAAGCGCCTTCCCGTTTGGAGAAGTGCGCTAAAAATGCAGGTGCGAGTGTGTCTGAAAAAGAGAAGCTAAATTACATGCTGAACACGTTGCCTGAATCGTATAGTTACATCAAAGATTTAATATATGCCTTAAAACATAAAACATAGCAAACTTTATTTCATTTCCCGCTGCGGCCCTCACAGGCCGCCCACAGTAGCCGTGTAAATTCTTTCTCGGTGTTCAACCGTCCGCTGCCCCGCCGCCCTGAAAAAAGAAGTTCTTCAGAATTGTCTAGAATCAATCAAATATGTAGGTAGGGTGATCAAACAACAACTATGAAACTATAGCGCGATGTGGCGGAGAAAAAGTAGTGTCTGGTCCCTAGCGGGAATCGAACCCGCGTAGGGTGTCCCTTAAAAGTAAACATTTTCATGGACCACGTGAACTTCTTTTATTTTGATTCTTTTGAATTTTAAAGCATCACTGCAAAATTTGAACTCGATACGTTGAGTTTTCACCCTGCCACAAGGTCTCGAATGTTGTTGAAAAGTTGCTTGGTAGCATGAGTATTCATAAATGAGTATTGGTCTTCATTTAATACTTTTTTGCATTCTGTTAGTGGGCTATGCATTCAAACGTCACCTAAACAAGTCACAGACAAAGTGGGCTGTGTATTCTAACGTCACTTTCACAAGTCAAAGACAATTACTATTAGTTCTGGCCTGCGTACACACCCTATATCTTTGTGAGCTTCAAGCAAGGCCACAAGGTTTAGAAAATTGAAACATAAAATGGAAGGGATGTAACCCGTCAATCCATTGGATTCAATTACGTTGTAATTAGATCCATCATATCCCGTTGATACCTTTTCGGCACAAAAAATGTCGATCATTGTTGAAGGAGTGTCGTGGGGGAGGGGCTGAGCTCGGCTAGGTGGTTCTCTTTGTTTTCCTGGCCATATAGAACCGATCACAACAAGTTTTAACTAGTTAACTTAAAGAAACTTGCTTTCTTTTGACAATTTTGACAAATTGTTTTTTTTACTGTTAGAGGCTACTGGTATACGAAAATCATCCACTCAATGTATAATAATTTTGTTTTCCGAGATTGAAAATTGATTTGAACCTGAGCTGGCCTGGCGCGGCGTTCACCAATGACCAGAACACTGCAGCATGCACCTTCAAATGAAAATAGCTCGAGCTATCGAAAAAAATTATAACTCATCGTCAAAAGTTCGAGGATCTGGGCAGAATTGAATTCCCTATAACATTAACAAAATCGTAATGAATTGCACTGCAGAATTTTGAGCTTTATGAGGGGAAGGGGTAACAGTTCTCGTTCAAAATATAGAGTATGAATCCGGCCGAAATGCTACTCCCCTCCTTAAATAACTCAAACCTCTGCAGTGCAATTCATGGCGATCTGTTTATGTTATATAGAATTGATAATTATTCAATTCTGCACATATCCTTGAACTTTCAAAATCTACTAGTATCTCAGTCGAGAAATTCACTGTACTAAAGAAGCTCTATGAAAAAGCACATAGTAAGTTTAATGCTTCATACTTGTAATATTTTTTTAAGTTTTACGATAATATTTTTTTCCATGATCTCATTCTTCTACAGGGTGTTTCCAAAATGGTGTTACAAACTTCTAGGGGAGATTCCCCATCAAAAATGGACAAGGAAAATATATACCTTTGATGTCCTAAAATGCTGAGTTGAAAAGTTACAGGGTGTTCAAGTTGACTTTTTAAAACTGATTTTTTGACATAAGTTTTGAACCGTTCAACCGATTTTGTTCAAGTTCTCACCAAAGTTAACTGAAATAAGTCTCTATCGAATAATAGTAACGTGTTGGAGAAAAAAGTTCAGGGGCGTAGATAATGGGGGCTGTCCTCATATTTCCCCCCCTTTTTTTTACACCCCTAACTATTTTCTCAAATTGTTCTTATTTTTTTATTCTACGTTCAATTTAGAGGAAAAAGTTACTCTTGCAAAATTTTGATTAGAGGCTTCGTTTTTGAGATATCTGAGTTTGAAACTTTGGAAAACATCTCGAAATTGCCACTTTCCAAGGCCAAAAAATTAGAATAAAAAAAACTCATGATTTTTCAGCAAAAATAGGTTCTCTTCAATTTTCTAAGTTGATAAATCACTATTTCCTCTGAGAAACGAAAAAAAATTGGGCTCATTGAAAGTGGCGATTTCGAGATGTTTTTCAAAGTTTCAAACTCAGATATCTCAAAAACGAAGCCTCTAATCAAAATTTTGCAGGAGTAACTTTTTTCTCTAAATTGAACGTAGAATAAAAAAATAAGAACAATTTGGGAAAATAGCTAGGGGTGTAAAAAATAGGGGGGGAAATATGAGGACAGCCCCCATTATCTACGCCCCTGAACTTTTTTCTCCAACACGTTACTATTATTCGATAGGGACTTATTTCAGTTAACTTTGGTGAGAACTTGAACAAAATCGGTTAAACGGTTCAAAACTTATGTCAAAATATCAGTTTTGAAAAGTCAACTTGAACACCCTGTAACTTTTCAACTGAGCATTTTAGGACATCAAAGGTATATATTTTCCTTGTCCATTTTTGATGGGGAATCTCCCCTAGAAGTTTGTAACACCATTTTGGAAACACCCTGTATATCAGTACACACCCTATCAACCTAGATCATTTAACAATCATAACAATTATGTAGTATAATAAACTTGTTATAAAAAAAAAAGTTGATCGCATTACCTAATTTTAAACAAAATTTGAAATCTGTTGTGGCAGGGTGAAAAACCAACTGGTGAGGTTGAAATTTTGCATAAAAACTCCCCTTTGAAACTGGAAACGAATGAAAAAACTTCGGAGTGATTTGGGAAAAAATTGAAATTTTAACAATATAAGGGACACCCCAACCCGCGCCTTTCAGTTGCCGGATGGTAAGTGAGTAAGTAAGTATATTAGTCCAGGAATTTTAGCTGTGCTTTTTCTAAGCTTGGAATGAATTATAATCAAGTCAAGACCATCGTATAGAATATTTCACCTCGTCGCCGCTGCTTTTGCTCCTGCTGCTGCTGGTGGTAGGGCAACTCGGGAAGTTGCTGCTGCTGGTAGGACGACTCAGGAAGTTGCTGCTGCTGCTGGTAGGACTCGGGAAGTTGCTGCTGCTGCTGGTAGGACGAGTCGGGAAGTTGCTGCTGCTGGTAGGACGAGTCGGGAAGTTGCTGCTGCTGCTGCAGCTGCACGAACTGCTGCCATTGCAGCGCGAAAAGCTGCTGCTGCTGCTGCGCTAGCTGCTCGTATTGAGCCGCAGAAAAAAGCTGCGGGGGAAGCTGCTGCTGCTGCGCAAGCAGCTCTCGCAGTTCCTTCACCTCTTCGTTCACGATTTGGATTTCCTGAAAATTGTTGAACTATTGGTAGTAATTGGTCACGTAAGGAACAAAACCGCTAAATTTCAACGTGAAACAAATGAAGGGCCAAAATTTACCTCCTCTTAAAGACTACTCCCTTGAAATAATTTCAGGAATGAAAAACGATTCTTACATGTTTTTTTTACGCAGGTTTCGAATCTGTTCACAAAATTTTTTAATGGTACATCGCTTACAGTGTGCAGCATCGAAATTTTTTTCCAAATCGTACACCCTGTATTTTAACATGAAAATCGATTCCGTCTTTTATCCTGATTACAAATATATATCACACTTAGTGGGTTAGTCATCCGATTAGTTTTATTCATGTACCCCATGACATAAATTGTTGGCCATTTTTTCGAAAATTGTTGTTTCGAATTGTGTGTAAGTTGAGTGTGAATCCATGTTATCAAAATCAAATAATGGCCGCCATTTTGGAACGACGCTATTTTGAAATTGATACCACAGCATTTCGGTGTCTTCATATGCCAAAAAAGTAGTGAGTAAAAAATCACAGGCATACCTACTTCCTGAAAAAAACACACGGCACTTTGCTTCTTAATTTTACCATTTTTCGTGAATATCACTATTTTTTTCCCTACCGTATCACTTGTAGCCATTATTTTCCCCGAAAGCTGAGTTTTTAGTGGACTTAATTTATTGTTGATGCTGTTAGGATCAATAGAACTTGAATTAGGTTTCTTTCTTTCTTCTTATCTGTTTCTTTCTTGACGTTTCCAGTCACTGTCAGTTACTGGCAAGGTTGCTGGTCAAACTATTCAAAACTCCCATGTTTTCCCGTCGTTTATAAATTTCATATCGGTTGAAAATGAAGCAAGTTAGGTCCGAATAAATGTAACCGGAAACAAATGGCCGCCATTTTGAAACGACGTAATTTTGAAAGCGGCACCAAAACATTTCGGTATCTCCACCATCTACACATATACCTATGACTATAAGAAATGAAAGATCTCTTGCCCCCTTCACGAAGGAGCCCACTGAATCAGTTTTTTGAACCTGGTACCTGGCTATAGCCAAACGCAAGCTCGTACCCCTGCATTTGACCATGCCACAGCCTGCCTAAATTAGGAATTCAACTGATCACACGATAGTTGAACGTTCTGTATAAAATCGCGTGATGCAGAAAAATTAAAATGAAAAATCATAGCGTTACAGGCGAACCTGAAAAAATCTGGAAATTTCAGTAAGCTGGCGGGGCATGCAAGTTAAAACCGGGACAGTCCCGCTCAAATCGGGATGTCTGGCAACCCTAGGGTATAGCTACCCCCTAGGGCTATAGGCTGTCTGATTTCTACATGATTCTAGTGGGCTGCGATTCAGGCCGCGATCGGCCGATGGCGACCAGAAACACAGCCCACTAGAATCATGTAGAACCTCAACTTTCCCAGCGAGTACCTAGCAAGGAACGAATGGGATGTTTTTTTGACCGGCGACGTCCTTTCGGGTGGGAAATTGTAATTCCCCAAAGAAACAGAAAAAACAACTTACGGCCATTTTTTATGCTGAAGTGAAGTGGACGAAGGATGAAGGTAGCCGTTGCTGATTGGCGCATTATTAGACAGAGGACAGTGGCGGCGAACAAAATCTGGATTCTTCGTCATGGTTATGCAACCTTTCCTCATGAGCCTGTAAATGAAGCCACACTGCCAGCAACTTTTGAAACCAGCTTTGCAGCAGAGCGTCTTTTCAATACAAATAGTGGAACACCGGAAGAACATAGTTCTGAGGTACTGGCACATGTTATGTTGTTGGTTTGCAGCCAAGCTGTGACTCGCCGCCCATGCTTTTGACACTTCTCAAAACTCAAAAGAGCTTCTATTATTTGAAGATTCACCTTTGAATCGACTCCGTCAAATTTAAGTGATGTATCATCTCATTTATCTATCAATTTGCATACTACAAGAATAAATTAATTGCATTGGATACAGAAATGATGTCTTTCACTTGATCATATTTCATCTGTCACTTTTTTGTTGTTGCTATTGATAATAAACTGCTCAACAATGAAAGTGTTACAAAGCAAAAATTCACCCAATTTTGAACCGCTGTAACTTTTGATTGGCACAAACGATTCTAATTTTGTTTCAAGTACTGAAAAGCCCAATCTTTTAGCCATCTTTCTTGTCAATATGAAATCCATAGAGCCCCTTATAAAACTTCTACAGGGTGATGAACAGAGCAGTGCAAAATTGATGAAAGTTCAACATACCCCCGTTTTCGTTAAAATTTTTTTTCGGGAGTATCAACACCAAATTTATGAAGAATTATGTGTTCCCTCGAAACGGTTTTTGAATTTTTGGGATTCCAGTCGAAACAGCCAAAATATGATTTTTTTATTGTGAATACTGTATATTATTCCTGTAGCAACGCAAAAACATTAGAACTTTTCATATCAAGATGACGCCACTTGGTAGGCTTGTTCACTGAACAATTCTGAGGAATTTGACTTGCAACACGTTTCTATTGTCTAGTGTAGGGGTGAAGAGAAGCCCAATTGGCAGCGTACTTTTTGGTACTACTCCTAAAATTTGGGTTTTTAGCATTGAAAAAAGGTTAATTTTCACTCTCCTTTGTCAACATGGGACTACGTCATTAGAATTGGATTAACCACATTTCCGCCATTTTGGAATGTTTTGCCTTCACCTCAAATTTCAAAACATAGGCATGTTTGGCATCATTTCTTGAAATGTTGGTCTCCAAAATGGGATTCTGTCAATGAGATCTGTCTATCTGTTTGTTTATCTGTCTATCTCTTTCCGAAAAAATATTTATAGAATTTTTAACCCCACCCCCCTTCTTCCTAAAATTCTCTGAGTGTCCAATTTAATATTCTTGACCTTTTAATTCTTTTCAATGCAGTCAACGTCATATTGCATAGCATCGGAAGAGATAATTTTCTGTGGAAAAAATGCCACCCAAATTTCACCCTTTCGCTCCCCCCACCTCATCTCAAAAATCTATAATGGCAATATCTACTTTGTGATATATCAAATTGAAGGAAATTAAATTCTCTCCATGAACAAAATTTTTTCAAATTTTTTAAAACCCCCATTTTCCTCACAAAACACCCCAAATGTCTAATTTATTTGGAGAGGGGTTGAAAATTTCAAAAAAATTGTTTTCGGAGAGAGAATTCAATTCCCTTCAATTTGATGTATCACAAAGTAGGTGGTGTTTCGTTAAATTTTGAAGCTGAGGTGGGGGAGAGCAAAAGGGTCAATTTGGGTAGCACTTTTTCCACCGAAAATTATTTTCTTCGATGTTTTCTATGATGACACTGACTGAATCAAAAACAATTGAGAGGTCCAGAATTAAAAAAAAAGCAGTCAGAGAATTTTTAGGGCGAAGGAAGGTGGGGATAAAAATTTTGAGAAAATTTTTTTCAGAAAGAAAATTTGATTCTCTTCAATTTGCCGTATCGCAAGGTAGGTCATGTCATTTGAAATTTCAAAGTTGGGGTGAGTGGGGGCGAGGAGGCTCAAGATAGAAATTTGCCAATTTATGTTTTAGATGTTCCTTTTGATATAAAAATCGACATGTTTTTGCTCGAAGGAATATTCACTAGGAATCGGGAGTTATTGCAGGTGGATAGTTTTTAAATGATCACCCGGTGCAGTATTCACAATAAAAAATCACATTTTGGCTGTTTCGACTGGAATCCCGAAAATTCAAAAACCGTTTCGAGGGAACACATCATTCTACATAAATTTGGTATCAATACTCCCAAAAAAAATTTTTGCCGAAAACGGGGGTATGTTGAACTTCCATCAATTTTGCACTGCTCTGTTCATCACCCTGTAGAAAATTTATGAAAAGCTCTATGCATTTCATACTGACAAGGAAGATGGCCAAAAGACTGGGCTATTCAGTTTTTGAAACAAAATCAGAAACAGATGTGCCAATCAAAAGTTATAGCGGTTCAAAATTGGGTAAATTTTTGCTTTGTAACACTTTCATTGTTGAGCAGTTTATTTCAATTGTTTTTCAAAGCATTCCCGATTTTGTCAATAATTTACGCAAATTTCAAAATTTGACGCTAAAAATGTCATAAAAAGAACATGTTGGGTACTAATTCGGGAAGCTAATTTTTTTCTTTATCTATTAGTGCAAAAATCCAATATGGCGGCCATGAGAAAAACAAAAGTTGACTATCATAATTTGACATCTAGAAGGCCTGGAAAATTTCTGTCAATGTTAATTGACTCGGAGTGATCAAAAACATAAAACTACAAAGTTTGATTGAAATAGCTTAAATGGTTGGAAAGATAAAAAATGATAAGTAATGTGAGTATCCGGTATTTGTTGAAGTACGACCTGCAACTGTCTCTGCTCTTTAGCTTGAAAATGTTTCTTAGAGCCCATATCTTATTTTTGACTGTACAGGGTGTTCACGATAAAATTCACCCCCCTCCAGTAGATTCCCCTTTGAGATATTTCAAAGAACTAAAAACTTTTTCTTCACGATTTTTCCCAGGAACCTTAAATCGATCCTCTTAGAAATTTCTAATTGGTACCGAATACAAGGTGTGATATGTAACTTTTTTATTTTAAATGTATGTTTTGTATGTATGTGTCCCGAAAATATACCGACAACGTTCTAAGGCAGCTTCCTCTCATCAAAACAAGAAAAAAAGTTCCTATGAACATGGGTCCGGAAATGCTTCCTAAGGGAGCTACAGGCCCCTAAAGGTGGGACCCTGAAGATGGTTTTTATCCAATATCTCCGAAACCGTTCAAGAGAAATCAATCAAACTTGACAAATTCACTAACCTTCTTAGGTCCAAGAAAATGAGGCAAGATCAATTCAAAAATAATTCACCAGGGGTGGGTTAGGCGGAGGTGGGGGGGGTAAAAATAATCCTAACTTTTTTGAATGTGAATTGTTTCCAAATTTAACAAAAAATTATGGAATATTGGAGTTTTCCACCTAAAAAAGGTCCCTCTGTTCAACCTCGATAGATGCACCGTTTACGAGATATTTGAGTTTCAATGTATGAAAACGTGGTCAGAAATGCTGATTTTCAATTACAATATTCAAGGCGGAAGAAAAACCATTTCAAAGCAATTTTCATTTTTGTTAGGCATTCAAATTTTGTTAGGCATAAGAAGGTTATTAGATGTGTCAAATTTAATTGATTTTCCTTGAACGGTTTCGGTAATATTAAATAAACAACCGTCTTCAGGGTCCCACCTTTAGGGGGCTGTAGCTCCCTTATGAAGCATTTCCGGACCCATGTTCATGGGGGTTTTCTTCTTATTTTGATGAAAGAAAGCTGTCCTATACCGTTGTCGGTGTATTTTTGGGACATGACATGACATGACATGACATGGTATATGACACTGATCTTATTTCACCAACACATTGTGTAAATTAGCCTCTATAAGGTAGTAAAGGTAAATATAGTACAATAAATAAATGTTAAAACATGTAAAAAATTTCTTCAATGCCATCTGTCTTCTCCACTGTGCCCAGAACACTAGCAGCGTTGCCTCACTGAATGGCAATGCTGATGTGCTGTTGCAGGTACTTTTTGGCTTGAGGCACTCCGGATTTGTCCTTTATTAATTTCCCCAGTTCGTTCAAAAGTGATTTGGCATCTGATCCCCATGTTCCGAAAGTTTCAAAAGCAATAGGTAAAAATTCATAATTTGTCATAATTTCTTTGTACTTTGAATTTTTTAAGCGTTCAGCTGTAGCAGCAGCAGATCCAGGATGTAAACAACTATTTTTGATGTGTGTTGCGGCAACGGTATCTACGCAAGTGACATCCCATACCAAAGATCGGCCTTTTTTCCAGGGTATCAAGGTTACACCATCAGGACGTTTACCATCATTTCTCAACATGCCGCCCGGTTCTAGGATGCAGGGAATATCCACTGATGTGAATGCTCTTTTTAAAATGTTGTTGATGGCGCTGTGGCGTGAATATCTTCCGGAGCTTTTCTGACATGATAGCCCATGATGTCCCAAACGGTCCACTAGTGCTCCGCAAATGCAGTTGTGAGGTTGGCAAATCTCGCAACCAATTCTCAAAGATACCGAAATTTGTAGAATGTGTTTGTCCAGAAGGGTCCCCAGCTGTACTGATGGCAGAGCGTCTAACCATGCGCCTGCTTCGTGCTGTGATGCTGCCAATAAGATTGCTTTTTGAGGAGATGTTGAACCATCCAGAAGTTTTTGAAATTTCTTTTTTACAAGTTGTGAATCCCAACTTCTTTGGAATTCTGGTTTGTCTGGAAAGTCTAGTTCACTGTTCTGTATTCTCCAGTAGTCTAGAGCTTCCACCTGGTACGCAATCTCATAGTTTGTTTGTTTCAAGATACTACCTATGAGATCAGATGTACAGTGAATGGAAGATAGAAAAGCAGGCATAGACAAATCTAGGATGGAACGAATACCCAAGCCGCCCGAAGAAACGGGGAGCGATGTCTGGATCCATGAATTTTGAAGAAGTTTTATATTCAAAAGTTCTTCTAAAGTATTTTTGATTTTGTTGTCGAAAAGTTTGCATACATCTTCGTATTTCCAAAATGGGGAGGACCTCAAAAAATAATTTAGTTTCGGAATCCAAATGCAGTTTCGAAGGAGGAAAAATGCCATGTGTGGGTTTATGCAAAATAAATTTTTGGCCATAGTTGAGAATTTTTCCATAATTTTAGGTATAAGTGATGGAAAAGCCTCTTCAGTAATTGGGGAGCCAAGTAGATATAAATCCTCAGCAATGGAGACATTTATGCCGGGAGCTAGCGAAGTAAACTTTTCCAGAACCATTGTAATTTGGTTTTTGGGTAGACTATTGCAGAAAAATATTTCGCACTTTGAAGAATTTAGGACCAATCCAATATTTTTGAATTCTTGAATAATTTTTTCGAGATCTCTGAGGACTTCTTCGTGTGGACCTGCCAGAGTACCGTCGTCAAGGTACCAAACGTTAAATCTTGAAGTTAATTTCTGGATCAAAGGGTGTATTGCTAGACTAAACATAGCTGGACCAAGGGGATCTCCTTGCTGACAACCTACGGAGGATTCGATTATATGTTGTTTGTATATCAATTTTGAAGCAGATGAGTAGCATTGCCAAAGATAAGGGTAGAGTTGAGGTATAACTGCTTTTGTCTGATTAAGGATGACATCGCGTTCTACTGAGTTGAAAGCGTTTTTCACATCGATTTTCAATAAAACTTCCGCCGAATTGTCTTGAGAAATAAAGGTTCTGGCAGCATGGACAGCAGCTTCGCAGCCGCTTTTTACCCCAACACCAACTTGGTATGGCTTCAGGTAGTTTGAGAGTTCGTTTGAACATAGACGACATCCAATTTTTGATACTAGGCGGCGAAATGTGCATCCGACCGCAATGGGACGAATTCCCCCATCTTTTTTGGACAAAGCACACAGGCTTCCTCCATATAAATACGGGGTCATATTAGAGTTCACTTTTCCAGATAGCATGAAGTTACAAAAACTTGTTATTTGGTCGAGTAGTTCTTGTCCTGCCTCCCCGGCGGATTTCCCTATTAGATCTTTCAAGTGCTGAGGTCTCAGACCATCAATGCCGGCTGATGAACCATTAGGAAACGACATTATTGATTCATAAACATTTTCCTTATTAACGCTGAGAACAGGATCGACATCGGTTGGAGGCATTGGATACTGGAGGACACGAGAGGAAGTAGGATGTTTGCTTTTTAGCTGTTCAAGTGTACTGGAATTCTCAACTGCAAATTTATCGTCGGATGTAAGAATTCGAAGAGCTCCACGTATGTCTCCTTCACTAAGTTTGTTTTCAGCAGCTTTGAAGCTCGGTTTTTCTTTTCCTGTTGTAGTTGAAATCAACTGTGGAATCTCGTATTTAAGAGTGTTTTCCTTTACTTTGCATGTTAATGACTTATCTTTCTCAGCAGATTTTGAAGAAACGTGAAGGGTACAGTATGAGAACAACAACAGATTTTGCCAAGCCTCGATACTGTTAAGAGAGACGCATGATCTAATGATCGAAGTCAACTTCTTTGCCACCGTAAACCTTGCTCCTCTTGGTATTCGCTTCAAAATGGCAGCATTCGATTTCAACTTGCATATTTTTTCTTGAAAGGAAGAGTTTGGATCAACTTCCGTAATGGATGAATGTTTTCCTGGGTGGCAGCGAGACATGTGGATTTTTAATCCAGTTTCGTTTTTATAGGAGTTGGAATTTACACAAAACTGACATTTGATGTTGACAACCTGATTTTTGACGTAATGTGTAGGGACATCGGGGGTTGTTTCAGGAGGAGCTCTGCTGGCTTCATCGTCGTCTGAGCCTGATTCTTCGCCTGACGGATATATGTATTGAGGGCGAAAATATTTTCCTAAATTTGAACGAACTCCTTTATCTCCCGCAGATGTTGATTGTGATAGTGGGTCGCCGATGATTTCTGAGCGGTGTACTTTGCCAGCATGAATGTTTAAACCAGATATCGTTTTGAAGCTTTTGCAACAAAATTTACATTTGTAATCGTACGATTTCGAAGTTTTATCAGATTTTTTCTCGCTTCGAGGTGATAGTGACTGTGACATTGACACTCTTTTATCTTATGATTTATTTTGACAAGTAAGTTGTCAGTAGTAATACAATGAGTGGTACGATTATTGTCGATAATTTTTTAGTAATATCACAGAATAGCTATATACAGAAGCATCACTCGTGGCGGTCCCTTTGATCTTTTGCCTTGGTTACCGGTGACCTTGCGCCATTTTGTTGGTAAATTTTCGTAGAGGTGGGCGTAAAAAAATGCAGCAGAATGAGAAGTGGGGTGAATTATTTATTATTCATCATTCCCTTTTCTTTGCTGAAGGTCTCACAGTTGGTTTTCTTTTTTTCATTGATTAAATGTCACTTTTTGCTTTTTAAACCAGTTTCAATGGAAATTACCTTTGATTGGGGTATTCTAGACTGTTTCTGCCCCAATAATCTCCATTGGGACTGCATCAAAAAAGTTATTATGTATCGAAAGTGAGTTCAGCTAATTTTTCAAAGAAGCCGTGCGAATTTTTTTTTCATCACAGCCGTAAGTAGGTGTAATTAAAAAAGTAAAGGAACAAGTGTAGAATGGTTTATTGTAATGAAGACCAATTAACAGTATAATACAAAAAAGTGTGCAAGCTGTGTCTGCTATGTCCATTTTGTCGACTTTCAGTTACAAAAAGTCAAAGAAATTTTCATCAACTCCAGTGGAAAACCATATGAACCTGTCTGACATATTTTTCTAAAACAGTTTTTGATGGCAGAACAAGTGCTTTTTTTCAAGAGCTTGTAACATTTGGGGCCCAAAAAATATAATAACAAAGCAAACTTTCTGAATTCATCAAGCTAACGTCGGCCATAGCAATTTCTTTTCAATGGATTGACTTATTGCACTTCGGCTAACTTGGATAATTCGGAATTTAAAAGTTTGTAACACAAAAATTGAAACTGGATTCATGTCCGAATCTTGACTACTTTTCCTAAAATTCTCCTCGATCTCTTTCTTCAAAGCCGCATTTTCTTTTTGGAGATGGACATTTTTTCCCAACAGCGTGACTTTTCTTGATGAGTTCTGCCTCAAAGCTTCGAGGAGTTTGAGTCTGAGCTGAAGACTCTCTTGTTTCGGAAGTCTCAGTTTGAGCTGGAGACATCTGCGGCGGCTTTTCTCTCTGTCCATCTAAGTCACCGATCATCTCAGAAACTGAAACCTTTTTATTGCTATGAAAAATTCTTATTTCATCTTTGATTAGGTACCTACCTCAAATATTCTGCAGTATTTTAGGTTTTTTCAACTGCTGGCTGGTCACATATTATGTCTCCACAAGAACTCGATCCTTCGTCGGAAACACTTGTGAAACAACCACTGCTTGTAGATGGAAGTTGGTTTATCTTGCCAATGAAATCCATCGAAGTCCATCCATTGAAATGAAGTCCATCACGACCACTGTTCTCGATCAAAATTTTACACCTGAAACAAAAATAAATCAAATACGTGCAAGATAACATAACACACGCCAAGAAGCAGAATTAATGTGAATTTTTGGTGAAATAATACGAATGTAGAAACTGTACAATTGTGTATGTATGTAGGTACTTACATTGCTGTGTCTTTCGGAAATCGAAAGAACCGGCGATAAAGGCTCTCAGTCTTCACTGTCACTTTCAGAATAGAATCTGTAGCCGGAATCTTTGTACGAACATGCAACGCCCCATTTCCTTTTCAGCTTCACCTGTTCTGCATCGTTCATGGTGAAAATGTTTTGAAAATGCCGAAGAAAATGTTTTCGAAAATCGAAATGTCAGAGTGACATGAAAAATCAAATGCCAAATATTCCCAGTCTACTTGGCCATTTCAAACGCTTCGCGCGTCCTCATCGCTGTGCCCATCTCTCGCTCAGTGCCCAATAGGATTGCCCACATAACACGGAAGGTAACGAAACTATACCGAATACTGCCGAGTAGCACTCAAGGACCGCCTTCTGGTCAATTTTTTTTATCTCACTCTAATTTTTGATATCCTTTTCTAGTCACGCTTCTGTATATAGCTATTCTGTGGTAATATTATGAGTTATAATCCCAAAGCTGAAAATACAACGAGCCCATAGGGCGAGTTGTATTTTCTTGCATTGGGATTAGAACGAAATGATATTATTAAAAAATTATCTGACGATTAAGCGTACAACGCATTGTATTTGATAAGACTATATAATGAATTGACAGAGCGCTACCCAAGATTCTGGGTTCTACCAGTGTTGTTCAAATGGTTGAAATTTTACAAAGAACTTTGTGGTATACACTGATTAATCAGGGTAATCTTATTCTTTACTCAAAATGGTTTTTAATATTCACTTCATCATCATAATAAACTGCGTTCTTATTAGCGCAATAGCGCTTTTTTCTTAACGTTGGCAACGGAAGTCTCGAGATGCTGCGTCGGTAAAAGTCAAAAGTTGGAAACGTCATTGTTTGACGTTCGAGTTTGTAGGTTAGTTGCAGTTGGAAATCGGAAGATGAAAAACGCTTTCAAACAAAAAGTGCTATGAGAAAGTGCAGTAGACCTATTCAGAATCAGAAGTGGCTTTCATAGCTACACTGGAATTTCTCACCAAATTCAGGGTGCTACTGCGAAATGGACAAATCAGAGCATATTATACCAGAGAATGGACAAGAAGGCGACAGGTTATACAATGTTATGATTGATTTTATTGAAATACTTGAAGGTTTTTTCTTCTTCAGCATAAAGGGAACCTTAGACTGATCTTGGAAAGTCCAGAAGCTTCCAGAAATTCTCTAAATGAAGCAATGGAGATGGAACGTTTCGATCGATAATGGTGTGAAAGTAGCCGCTGTTTCTCCAGCCGCTGATTTTGCGAACTCGCCCGAACTGTAGCGCGTCCCACAACTAACGGGTAAG
This sequence comes from Anaspis maculata, assembly GCA_949128115.1. Lineage (NCBI taxonomy): Eukaryota > Metazoa > Arthropoda > Insecta > Coleoptera > Scraptiidae > Anaspis > Anaspis maculata. The sequence goes on along the minus strand of OX421962.1, from coordinate 103,527,434 downwards.
CGGCAAAGTAGCAGCTATTAGCGGCTGGGGACGCCGACGCCGGAGGGAAGTGGAAGATCAGCAGCGAACATTGAACTCTCAACATAAAAAATCAGCGGCTGCAATTTTTCGTCAGGATTTACCACCAACAACACTTCATTCGCATTTTATTTTTATCCCTAACGAAGGAAGCAAGAGCCAACTTGAAAAAAATCACAAAGTTGGGTTTGGAAAATACGATTTCTTCAAAAAAGGCGGAAGCGCGCAAAGACCATCCCCATCGCCCTACACCCTAGTCGCTACTTGCCCGGCACCCGAAGGGGATGAAACCACCCTCCGAGTAAAAATATTTAAAAAAATCATAGCTTGACCTTGGAACGTGAGATTTTTTTTTAAAACGCAGGAGACATGCGTTAGTACCATCTCCATCGTCCTGCACCCTAGTCGCTACTTGCCCGGCACCCGAAGGGGATGAAACCGCCCTCCGAGTAAAAATATTTAAAAAAATCATAGCTTGACCTTGGAACGTGAGATTTTTTTTTAAAACGCAGGAGACATGCGTTAGTACCATCTCCATCGTCCTGCACCCTAGTCGCTACTTGCCCGGCACCCGAAGGGGATGAAACCGCCCTCCGATTAAAAATACTTAAAAAAATCATAGCTTGACCTTGGAACGTGAGATTTTTTTTAAAAACGCAGGAGACATGCGTTAGTACCATTTCCATCGCCCTGCACCCTAGCCGCTACTTGCCCGGCACCCGAAGGGGATGAAACCACCCTCCGAGTAAAAATATTTAAAAAAATCATAGCTTGACCTTGGAACGTGAGATTTTTTTAAAAAACGCAGGAGACATGCGTTAGTACCATCTCCATTGCCCTGCACCCTAGTCGCTACTTGCCCGGCACCCGAAAGGGATGAAACCACCCTCCGAGTAAAAATATTTAAAAAAATCATAGCTTGACCTTGGAACGTGAGATTTTTTTTAAAAACGCAGGAGACATGCGTTAGTACCATTTCCATCGCCCTGCACCCTAGCCGCTACTTGCCCGGCACCCGAAGGGGATGAAACCACCCTCCGAGTAAAAATATTTAAAAAAATCATAGCTTGACCTTGGAACGTGAGATTTTTTTTAAAAACGCAGGTGACATGCGTTAGTACCATTTCCATCGCCCTGCACCCTAGCCGCTACTTGCCCGGCACCCGAAGGGGATGAAACCACCCTCCGAGTAAAAATATTTAAAAAAATCATAGCTTGACCTTGGAACATGAGATTTTTTTAAAAAACGCAGGAGACATGCGTTAGTACCATCTCCATTGCCCTGCACCCTAGTCGCTACTTGCCCGGCACCCGAAGGGGATGAAACCACCCTCCGAGTAAAAATATTTAAAAAAATCATAGCTTGACCTTGGAACGTGAGATTTTTTTAAAAAACGCAGGAGACATGCGTTAGTACCATCTCCATTGCCCTGCACCCTAGTCGCTACTTGCCCGGCACCCGAAGGGGATGAAACCACCCTCCGAGTAAAAATATTTAAAAAAATCATAGCTTGACCTTGGAACGTGAGATTTTTTTTTAAAACGCAGGAGACATGCGTTAGTACCATCTCCATCGTCCTGCACCCTAGTCGCTACTTGCCCGGCACCCGAAGGAGATGAAACCGCCCTCCGAGTAAAAATATTTAAAAAAATCATAGCTTGACCTTGGAACGTGAGATTTTTTTTTAAAACGCAGGAGACATGCGTTAGTACCATCTCCATCGTCCTGCACCCTAGTCGCTACTTGCCCGGCACCCGAAGGGGATGAAACCGCCCTCCGATTAAAAATACTTAAAAAAATCATAGCTTGACCTTGGAACGTGAGATTTTTTTTAAAAACGCAGGAGACATGCGTTAGTACCATTTCCATCGCCCTGCACCCTAGCCGCTACTTGCCCGGCACCCGAAGGGGATGAAACCACCCTCCGAGTAAAAATATTTAAAAAAATCATAGCTTGACCTTGGAACGTGAGATTTTTTTAAAAAACGCAGGAGACATGCGTTAGTACCATCTCCATTGCCCTGCACCCTAGTCGCTACTTGCCCGGCACCCGAAAGGGATGAAACCACCCTCCGAGTAAAAATATTTAAAAAAATCATAGCTTGACCTTGGAACGTGAGATTTTTTTTTAAAACGCAGGAGACATGCGTTAGTACCATTTCCATCGCCCTGCACCCTAGCCGCTACTTGCCCGGCACCCGAAGGGGATGAAACCACCCTCCGAGTAAAAATATTTAAAAAAATCATAGCTTGACCTTGGAACGTGAGATTTTTTTTAAACGCAGGAGACATGCGTTAGTACCATTTCCATCGCCCTGCACCCTAGCCGCTACTTGCCCGGCACCCGAAAGGGATGAAACCACCCTCCGAGTAAAAATATTTAAAAAAATCATAGCTTGACCTTGGAACGTGAGATTTTTTAAAAAAACGCAGGAGACATGCGTTAGTACCATCTCCATTGCCCTGCACCCTAGTCGCTACTTGCCCGGCACCCGAAGGGGATGAAACCACCCTCCGAGTAAAAATATTTAAAAAAATCATAGCTTGACCTTGGAACGTGAGATTTTTTTAAAAAACGCAGGAGACATGCGTTAGTACCATCTCCATTGCCCTGCACCCTAGTCGCTACTTGCCCGGCACCCGAAGGGGATGAAACCACCCTCCGAGTAAAAATATTTAAAAAAATCATAGCTTGACCTTGGAACGTGAGATTTTTTTTTAAAACGCAGGAGACATGCGTTAGTACCATCTCCATCGTCCTGCACCCTAGTCGCTACTTGCCCGGCACCCGAAGGGGATGAAACCGCCCTCCGAGTAAAAATATTTAAAAAAATCATAGCTTGACCTTGGAACGTGAGATTTTTTTTCAAAACGCAGGAGACATGCGTTAGTACCATCTCCATCGTCCTGCACCCTAGTCGCTACTTGCCCGGCACCCGAAGGGGATGAAACCGCCCTCCGATTAAAAATACTTAAAAAAATCATAGCTTGACCTTGGAACGTGAGATTTTTTTTAAAAACGCAGGAGACATGCGTTAGTACCATTTCCATCGCCCTGCACCCTAGCCGCTACTTGCCCGGCACCCGAAGGGGATGAAACCACCCTCCGAGTAAAATATTTAAAAAAATCATAGCTTGACCTTGGAACGTAAGATTCTTTTAAAAAACGCAGGAGACATGCGTTAGTACCATCTCCATGGCCCTGCACCCTAGTCGCTACTTGCCCGGCACCCGAAGGGGATGAAACCACCCTCCGAGTAAAAATATTTAAAAAAATCATAGCTTGACCTTGGAACGTGAGATTTTTTTTTAAAACGCAGGAGACATGCGTTAGTACCATCTCCATCGTCCTGCACCCTAGTCGCTACTTGCCCGGCACCCGAAGGGGATGAAACCGCCCTCCGAGTAAAAATATTTAAAAAAATCATAGCTTGACCTTGGAACGTGAGATTTTTTTTAAAACGCAGGAGACATGCGTTAGTACCATCTCCATCGTCCTGCACCCTAGTCGCTACTTGCTTGGCACCCGAAGGGGATGAAACCGCCCTCCGATTAAAAATACTTAAAAAAATCATAGCTTGACCTTGGAACGTGAGATTTTTTTTAAAAACGCAGGAGACATGCGTTAGTACCATTTCCATCGCCCTGCACCCTAGCCGCTACTTGCCCGGCACCCGAAGGGGATGAAACCACCCTCCGAGTAAAATATTTAAAAAAATCATAGCTTGACCTTGGAACGTGAGATTTTTAAAAAAAACGCAGGAGACATGCGTTAGTACCATCTCCATGGCCCTGCACCCTAGTCGCTACTTGCCCGGCACCCGAAGGGGATGAAACCACCCTCCGAGTAAAAATATTTAAAAAAATCATAGCTTGACCTTGGAACGTGAGATTTTTTTAAAAAACGCAGGAGACATGCGTTAGTACCATCTCCATTGCCCTGCACCCTAGTCGCTACTTGCCCGGCACCCGAAAGGGATGAAACCACCCTCCGAGTGAAAATATTTAAAAAAATCATAGCTTGACCTTGGAACGTGAGATTTTTTTTAAAAACGCAGGAGACATGCGTTAGTACCATTTCCATCGCCCTGCACCCTAGCCGCTACTTGCCCGGCACCCGAAGGGGATGAAACCACCCTCCGAGTAAAAATATTTAAAAAAATCATAGCTTGACCTTGGAACGTGAGATTTTTTTTAAAAACGCAGGAGACATGCGTTAGTACCATCTCCATTGCCCTGCACCCTAGTCGCTACTTGCCCGGCACCCGAAAGGGATGAAACCACCCTCCGAGTAAAAATATTTAAAAAAATCATAGCTTGACCTTGGAACGTGAGATTTTTTTTAAAAACGCAGGAGACATGCGTTAGTACTATTTCCATCGCCCTGCACCCTAGCCGCTACTTGCCCGGCACCCGAAGGGGATGAAACCACCCTCCGAGTAAAAATATTTAAAAAAATCATAGCTTGACCTTGGAACGTGAGATTTTTTTTTTTTACGCAGGAGACATGCGTTAGTACCATTTCCATCGCCCTGCACCCTAGCCGCTACTTGCCCGGCACCCTAAGGGGATGAAACCACCCTCCGAGTAAAAATATTTAAAAAAATCATAGCTTGACCTTGGAACGTGAGATTTTTTTAAAAAACGCAGGAGACATGCGTTAGTACCATCTCCATTGCCCTGCACCCTAGTCGCTACTTTTCCGGCACCCGAAGGGGATGAAACCACCCTCCGAGTAAAAATATTTAAAAAAATCATAGCTTGACCTTGGAACGTGAGATTTTTTCAAAAAACGCAGGAGACATGCGTTAGTACCATCTCCATTGCCCTGCACCCTAGTCGCTACTTGCCCGGCACCCGAAGGGGATGAAACCACCCTCCGAGTAAAAATATTTAAAAAAATCATAGCTTGACCTTGGAACGTGAGATTTTTTTAAAAAACGCAGGAGACATGCGTTAGTACCATCTCCATTGCCCTGCACCCTAGTCGCTACTTGCCCGGCACCCGAAAGGGATGAAACCACCCTCCGAGTAAAAATATTTAAAAAAATCATAGCTTGACCTTGCAACGTGAGATTTTTTTAAAAACGCAGGAGACATGCGTTAGTACCATTTCCATCGCCCTGCACCCTAGCCGCTACTTGCCCGGCACCCGAAGGGGATGAAACCACCCTCCGAGTAAAAATATTTAAAAAAATCATAGCTTGACCTTGGAACGTGAGATTTTTTTTAAAAACGCAGGAGACATGCGTTAGTACCATTCCCATCGCCCTGCACCCTAGCTGCTACTTGCCCGGCACCGGAAAGGGATGAAACCACCCTCCGAGTAAAAATATTTAAAAAAATCATAGCTTGACCTTGGAACGTGAGATTTTTTAAAAAACGCAGGAGACATGCGTTAGTACCATCTCCATTGCCCTGCACCCTAGTCGCTACTTGCCCGGCACCCAAAGGGGATGAAACCACCCTCCGAGTAAAAATATTTAAAAAAATCATAGCTTGACCTTGGAACGTGAGATTTTTTAAAAAAACGCAGGAGACATGCGTTAGTACCATCTCCATTGCCCTGCACCCTAGTCGCTACTTGCCCGGCACCCGAAAGGGATGAAACCACCCTCCGAGTAAAAATATTTAAAAAAATCATAGCATGACCTTGGAACGTGAGATTTTTTTTAAAAACGCAGGAGACATGCGTTAGTACCATTTCCATCGCCCTGCACCCTAGCCGCTACTTGCCCGGCACCCGAAGGGGATGAAACCACCCTCCGAGTAAAAATATTTAAAAAAATCATAGCTTGACCTTGGAACGTGAGATTTTTTTAAAAAACGCAGGAGACATGCGTTAGTACCATCTCCATTGCCCTGCACCCTAGTCGCTACTTGCCCGGCACCCGAAGGGGATGAAACCACCCTCCGAGTAAAAATATTTAAAAAAATCATAGCTTGACCTTGGAACGTGAGATTTTTTTTTAAAACGCAGGAGACATGCGTTAGTACCATCTCCATCGTCCTGCACCCTAGTCGCTACTTGCCCGGCACCCGAAGGGGATGAAACCGCCCTCCGATTAAAAATATTTAAAAAAATCATAGCTTGACCTTGGAACGTGAGATTTTTTTTAAAAACGCAGGAGACATGCGTTAGTACCATTTCCATCGCCCTGCACCCTAGCCGCTACTTGCCCGGCACCCGAAAGGGATGAAACCACCCTCCGAGTAAAAATATTTAAAAAAATCATAGCTTGACCTTGGAACGTGAGATTTTTTTTAAAAACGCAGGAGACATGCGTTAGTACCATTTCCATCGCCCTGCACCCTAGCCGCTACTTGCCCGGCACCCGAAAGGGATGAAACCACCCTCCGAGTAAAAATATTTAAAAAAATCATAGCTTGACCTTGGAACGTGAGATTTTTTTAAAAAACGCAGGAGACATGCGTTAGTACCATCTCCATTGCCCTGCACCCTAGTCGCTACTTGCCCGGCACCCGAAAGGGATGAAACCACCCTCCGAGTAAAAATATTTAAAAAAATCATAGCTTGACCTTGGAACGTGAGATTTTTTTTAAAAACGCAGGAGACATGCGTTAGTACCATTTCCATCGCCCTGCACCCTAGCCGCTACTTGCCCGGCACCCGAAGGGGATGAAACCACCCTCCGAGTAAAAATATTTAAAAAAATCATAGCTTGACCTTGGAACGTGAGATTTTTTTTAAAAACGCAGGAGACATGCGTTAGTACCATTTCCATCGCCCTGCACCCTAGCCGCTACTTGCCCGGCTCCCGAAGGGGATGAAACCACCCTCCGAGTAAAAATATTTAAAAAAATCATAGCTTGACCTTGGAACGTGAGATTTTTTTAAAAAACGCAGGAGACATGCGTTAGTACCATCTCCATTGCCCTGCACCCTAGTCGCTACTTGCCCGGCACCCGAAGGGGATGAAACCACCCTCCGAGTAAAAATATTTAAAAAAATCATAGCTTGACCTTGGAACGTGAGATTTTTTTTTAAAACGCAGGAGACATGCGTTAGTACCATCTCCATCGTCCTGCACCCTAGTCGCTACTTGCCCGGCACCCGAAGGGGATGAAACCGCCCTCCGAGTAAAAATATTTAAAAAAATCATAGCTTGACCTTGGAACGTGAGATTTTTTTTTAAAACGCAGGAGACATGCGTTAGTACCATTTCCATCGCCCCGCACCCTAGCCGCTACTTGCCCGGCACCCGAAAGGGATGAAACCACCCTCCGAGTAAAAATATTTAAAAAAATCATAGCTTGACCTTGGAACGTGAGATTTTTTTAGAAAACGCAGGAGACATGCGTTAGTACCATCTCCATTGCCCTGCACCCTAGTCGCTACTTGCCCGGCACCCGAAAGGGATGAAACCACCCTCCGAGTAAAAATATTTAAAAAAATCATAGCTTGACCTTGGAACGTGAGATTTTTTTTAAAAACGCAGGAGACATGCGTCAGTACCATTTCCATCGCCCTGCACCCTAGCCGCTACTTGCCCGGCACCCGAAAGGGATGAAACCACCCTCCGAGTAAAAATATTTAAAAAAATCATAGCTTGACCTTGGAACGTGAGATTTTTTCAAAAAACGCAGGAGACATGCGTTAGTACCATCTCCATTGCCCTGCACCCTAGTCGCTACTTGCCCGGCACCCGAAGGGGATGAAACCACCCTCCGAGTAAAAATATTTAAAAAAATCATAGCTTGACCTTGGAACGTGAGATTTTTCTAAAAAACGCAGGAGACATGCGTTAGTACCATCTCCATTGCCCTGCACCCTAGTCGCTACTTGCCCGGCACCCGAAGGAGATGAAACCACCCTCCGAGTAAAAATATTTAAAAAAATCATAGCTTGACCTTGGAACGTGAGATTTTTTTAAAAAACGCAGGAGACATGCGTTAGTACCATTTCCATCGCCCTGCACCCTAGCCGCTACTTGCCCGGCACCCGAAAAGGATGAAACCACCCTCCGAGTAAAAATATTTAAAAAAATCATAGCTTGACCTTGGAACGTGAGATTTTTTTAAAAAACGCAGGAGACATGCGTTAGTACCATCTCCATCGTCCTGCACCCTAGTCGCTACTGTGGGCAGCGCGTGGGGGCGGCAGCATTCGGCAAAGTAACTGTTGCAAAGTTTGAGTTGGGAGTTTCTAAATGTGAGGGAAATATGACAATCAGTGAAAATTGTGAGAGTGGCATTTTTTTGGTTTGGAGGCGGCAGCTGGAGGTGGCGGCTAATTAAAAGTGGCCTATCTTTTTCCAATTTCAGTCAGCTATCAATATAGTGAAAGAATAGCTGTCACCGGCGCCGGCAAGCCGTCGCCTGGGTGACAGCATTGGTTGAAAAGTAGACAGGGAATTTGTTCCACTGACACCGGACAAGTGGAAAGGGAATTGTATACATGATGTTGATTTTCCGTTGTTTTAGGCAGATGTCAGGTTTTCCCTTGGCGAGTTTAGTAATTTCATGCAGGTCCGTCGATAGTGTTTTGGTCAGATGAAGTTTTTCAAGAGGTGTAAGAAACTGATTGTGTAAGAGTAACATGAATTCAAAAAGATGTTTGTTTTTCGCGTGTTTTGAAATTTCTGCCTCGACTTGTAGGGTTCTATTGTGAACGAAACGCATGTCAGTGATGAGTGGTGTCTGGTCAGTGAAGAGTTGTCGGAATAAATCGGTACACCATTATTTTGTTCATTAATATGTATTTCTACTTTTGTTCAAGGTATCTACTAAAAATACTGGAAACATGATGAAGCTTTGAGAATGAAAGCGACGATATGTGTTATGGAAACCTGAACCGTGAAGAAGGTACTGTCGTGGAAGACACCGTGTAGTGGAAGAAAAAGCAGAACCGTGTATTTGTATTATTTAGGAGCCTTTTTAATGATTTGTAGGAGAAATTGAGATAAAATAAAAATATGTGCAAAATTCCAAAGGACCCCGCACGATTCTTATGGAAAATGGCTCCCGGTTAAATTCTCTGAATTGTTGATATGTTGTAGCTCATGAGATACTGATCAAATACCGTGAACCCCAAACTCAAATAATGGACAGTTTTTTACCCACAGGGGGTTGAAGTTGGAGGTTTTGATGGCCTCATAATGATATTATGACGTGAATAAAAGCTTTTTATTTGGTTTCTCTTCAAGTTGTGTAACATGCTAAATGTATTTATTTGACAGAAAAATATCAACCCCCTCCTCCACCCCCAACCCCTATCTACCATCATAAAATTCGAGATTACTCCCAAAAGCCATGCGGATGGCTTCTGTGATTCAAATTATGGATTTTGACATGAAAATTATTTTCCACCCCTAATGTTGGGGTGCCGATTTTCCAATTTTCCTCGGTAAATTTGGCTGAATTTTTGGTATTGTGTACTCCTAATTCTGCTGAACAAAAAGTTCTCATGCCAAAACTTATTCCTATGGACAGTTTTTGTTCTACAGAGGACTGAAGTTGAAGATTAGAGACCATAAATATTGAACTTCAGTCCCCTGCAGAACAAAAACTGTTCATAGGAATAAGTTTTGGTATAAGAACTTTTTGTTCAGCAGAATTAGAAGTACACAATACCAAAAATTCAGCCAAATTAACCGAGGAAAATTTGAAAATCGGCACCCCAACATTAGGGGTGGAAAATAATTTTTATGTCAAAATTCATAATTTAAATCACAGAAGCCATCTGCATGGCTTTTGAGAGTAATCTCGAATTTTGTGATGGTAGATAGGGGATGGGGGTGAAGGAGGGGGTTGATATTTTTCTGTCAAATCAATACATTTAGCACGGAACACAATTTGCAGAGAAACTGAATAAAAAGCTTTTATTTACGTCAGAATATCATTTTTAAGCCGTCAAAACCTCCAACTTCAACCCCCTGTGGGTAAAAAACTGTCCATTATTTGAGTTTGGGGTTCACGGTATTTGATCAGTATCTCATGAGCTACAACATATCAAAAATTCAGAGAATTTAACCGGGAGCCATTTTCCATAAGAATCGTGCGGGGTCCTTTGACAGTTACGTTCCAATTGTTCATCTGAACCATGTCTAGGTTTGAAAACTCAATGAATTCGGTTGAAAAAAGCAAGAATTCCATACACAGCGGCTTCAAACAGCGAAAATGTCGAATTTAACAAATGCTTCTTGATCATCCATCTTGAAAAATGGCGTCAAGAATCAAAATTTGACAGATGCATTCCCATTATTGTCAACCTCAAGTGGTATAGGTTCAAAATCCTAATCAGATCGGTTGAAAAATGCAAAAGTTCAATATGGCGGCCTCTGAAACGGTCAAAATCAAAATTTGACAAATGCATTTTGATCGCCAACCTCAAGTGGGTGTAGGTTTGAAATCTCAATTAGATCGGTTCAAACTTTCAAATTAGTTGAATAATATCCCATTTTCACCGCAAATCGCAGATGAGAGGTATTCTTATGTGTCACATACAGTTTCTCTTTTCCTTTCATTCCTTTTTTTTTGCATTAATGACTATGTACTTATTTTATCTCAGGTCATATTTGGCAAATATGTTCCGATATCACTTCTATTCATTGAAGTTTTAGAGTAGGTACTATTAATATTAATTTTTTGCCAAGCAAGCTGGAAACAGTTTCCAAGCTAACAACAAAACAATCACGATACTTATTATTTGTGTGTATAGACAATACAAATAGATAAGACCATATGTTATCACCACCGTCGTCACGGCTATTGGGGCATCCAAAATCAGCCAACCTTTTTTTGAATGATGGACTCGTCTGGTTCCTACGCAACCGTAAAAATCCGTGAGGACATATGGTCTTTTCTATTTTAGTGCAGTAAAGATAGTCAAAAAAGACCCCAAAACTTAAAAAAATCAATTCATGAAATTTTATAGTAGATATGGATTCAGAATTTCATTCTCTACCACATACTTAAAATCCCCGGAAATCCCAGTTGAGCATTCTTCTTGCGGCGCTGTCAAAGTATATCATGTTTGCTGCAACTAGTCCGAAAATGGTATTCTTGTTTTTCTCACACTAGAGCTACATTGTTGGCTTAGAACTGTTGGTATATACTGCAAGGCATGACCAGACCTTTGTTTGAACCTCTAACTCGTATTTCCCGAAAAAAAAAAACACGGAAGCTATTCATAAAGTCTGGTTTTTGATAATTTCGTTCTAGGGATGACAGCTCCCGAATAAATGATCCAATTCAAGTGTGAAGTTCAACAGCGTTTTTTAATTGTTCCCAATCAATATGATCGACAATTCATGAATGGATGGATAGCTGGAACTGTTCTGTAACCTAATTTTATATGACTACACGCGGAACCAAGCGCAAAAGCATAGGAATTTTTTTTTTCGCGTCGCTCACCATCATAAAATTTGTGCCCCTAGGGTGTGTTGAAAATATTTCTATACCGTTTATTCACTCGAACTGAGTGCTTTGAAGTATTCCACGCCTCAATCCTCATTCTTCGTGCCTTCTACTTGACGACTGCAGATCGTATTGACGTTTGCCTATACTCTTTAGTCTGTATTTGCTGTTGTTTCGCCAAAGTAGCATGAAATTTGGTGCAATTCTAACAGTGATAGGTGGCGATTAAAAATTTTTTTTTGGGTCTTTCGCGCATCACTCCTCATCCAGTTATACTCAATAAAATTATAAAACAGTTGAAGCTATCCACCCAATAATAAACTGTCATTCATATCAATTGGTAACATTTAAAAAAACGCTGCTGAACTGAGCACTTGAATTGGCTGGTTTTATCTGGAATTGTTGCTTCTAGATGTCAATATGAAGAAATGGACTTCATCAATGGCTTCAGCAGAAACGAATTAGTGGATAATGATATGCGGAAGATAAATTTATTCCTCTATTACATGAAAAAATTATGAAAACCCGATTTTTTTTGACATTCCGAAGTATTTTTTTTTTCATCATGAAGAACAGTGCGTGCATAGTGACAACTGATGTGTCTCTTGTTGACATTTAACGTAGAGTCGACAGATTCCTTTTTGAGATGCGTGACAATTATTTTAATGGTGGTTTGCATGAGTTTCTGCAACTTCAATTTTCAAGGGGGTCCCTAAGCCCCCCTAACCAAAATATGGCGGGACGCCATGTCTACATTTGAGAAGGGGACCATGAAGACCACTCATACCAAATTTCATGCCTTTATCACAAAAAGAACAGATTTTATTGAATTTAGTCACCAATCCCCGAACTACACTTGATTACCACTGTTAATTGCAGATTAAAGCGACTTACGTATTTTCTTTTGCGGGAAATTGCTATGAGCTAACAATATAGCTCTAATGTGACAAAAGCGAGGATACAATTTTCGGACTTGTTGCAGCAAACATGATATACTTTGACAGCGCCGCAAGAAAAATGCTCAAATGGGATTTTCGGGAATTTTAAGTACATGGTAGAGGATAAAATTTGAATCGATAAGAGCTTTAAAATTTCATGGATTTATTTTTTCAACCCCTAAACCTATCTTTACTGCACTATTTGTATTGTCTATACGCCGTGTTCCATGTGTACTTTTTGTAATAATGTACCAAAATGATTTATTGCTGCGAAGACCTTTTTTTTTTGGGACGATGCTTCCTATTAGACTAAGGGAGAGGGGAGAGGGAGATGGACTGATTTTATCTACTCCCGTATCGTACTGGCCACTTTTCGACACGCAAACGCGTATTGTACTAGCGCTTGACTTTTATGATATTGAAAGGCATTGGCTGCATTCGTAAGTCACAACAGTTGTGTAGCACTTCTACGCCATTGATCAAAATTGAAATTTCGACGAATCGCGTGGAAGTGCTCCACAACTGTTGTGATTTACGAACGCGGCCATTGCTACCTCCAGAATTTTTCAATTTCTTTTCAATATTTAAGGCAAAATAGGTAGATAAAATAGTATATTGCACTCGTTTAATAAGACGTTTCGTCACACTCCTTCAAAAACAGTCGTACGACAAAATTTCGTCTTATTAAACTCGTATAATAATATACTTTTATTTTACTGAACATAATATTCTGTACTCGATTCTGTGAAGTTTTGATATTTGGCCGATTTCTCTCACCGAAACTGGACCGCGATTCCTCTTCTCATACCCATATCTTCTGCAACGCAATGCGCCAAGGAATAATCCTTTGGCTGGGCAAAGAGATTACCGGCGACCTCGATGATCTTGAGGCCGCTTTCATCTGATTATGAAAAGAAAAAACATTTGTAGTTCATACATGATAAATTTTAATAATTATTATTAGAAATATATTATTATATTAATATTAATATTATGCGGCCGCCTCCGTTCATTCTCCGTTGCGGCCTTTGCAGGCCGCCCACAAGAGCCGTGTGAAGTCTTTCTCAATCCTGAAGCGGCGGCCGCCGCCGCCACGGCGCCCTGAAAAAAGAAGTTCTTCAGAATTGTCCAAAATCAGTCAAATACAGGTGATTCAAAAGTATCGGACCACCTTGAAGGTGAGTAATATGAAAGTGTAGTAGAGTGCTGGAAGGCTGTCAAAAAAATTCTGTCTTCTAATTTTGAAGTTATGGAAGGACAAAAGCTGGTCCTTCGATCGCTTCTATTTTGGTTGTTTCAAAAGATCTTAGTAAACTGTTTATGGAAAAAGAATGAGTATAAAAAATCAACCTCTGAATCTGCAAATAATTTCTGTTTTGTTTACAGGGTGAGTCATGAATCCCAAAATTTTTTTTTCCAAAACTGCCTGTAATCAGCCACATTGGTCCCATACCTATGTAGAGCACAAATAAAACTATATAACAAAATTCATTTTAATAGAATTCTGTTGCTTCTGGTTTTTTAGCAAAACTTAATTTTTGTAGTTTATGATTCACCCTGTATAGTCAACAGAAATTCAATACAGGGTGGCCCAACGAAAACAGAACAGAAGGGTTTTCAGGCATTTCACCTCATTTTTTTGGAAAAAGCTCGAACAGGTCGATTTTTATATTGAGGGGGACATCTGAAACATACATTGGCGGATTTCTATCTTTAGCCCCCTCACCCCCACCCGCCCCGACTTCGAAGTTTCAAATGACACCACCCACTTTGCGATACATCAAATTGAAGAGAATTGAATTCTCTTTCTAAAAAAATATTTCTATAATTTTCAGCCCCACCCCTCTTCTTCCTAAAATTGTCAGAGTTTTCAATGTAATATTTTTGATTTCTTAATTCTGTTCAGTGCAGTCAATGTCATCCTGCACAACATCGAGGGAGAAAATTTTCTGTGAAAAAAGTGCCACCCAAATTCACCCCTTCACTCTCCCACCTCAGCTTCAAATTCTAAAATGACACTACCTACTTTGTGATACATCAAATCGAAGGGAATTGAATTCGCTTCCTGAATAAAATATTTTAAGAATTTTCAAAAAGCCCCCTTTCCCCCTAAAATACTTCGAATGTTTAATTTATCAGGAGAGGGGTTGAAAATTTCAAAAAAATTGTTTTCAGAAAGAGAAATCAATTTCTTTTTATTCGATGTATCACAAAGTAGGTGGTGTCTGTTAAGTTTTGAAATTGGGGTGGGGGAGAGGATAGGGGTGAGTTTGGGTAACACTTTTCTTCACCGAAAATGTTCTCCTTAGATGCTATTTAGGATGACGTTGATCAAATTGAATAGAATTGAGGGGTCGAGGATATAAAATGGGACAGTCAGAGAAATTTAGGAAGATGGGGGGTGGGGTTGAAGACTTTGAAAATTTTTTTTTCAGAAAAGAATTTGATTCTCTTTGATTTGATGTATCGCAACGTAGATGGTGTCATTTGAAATTCTAAAGTTGAGGTGGGTAGGGGTGAGGGGGCTGAAGATAGAAATTTGCCAATATATGTTTCAGATGTCCCCCTCGATATAAAAATCGACCTGTCTGAGCTTTTTTCGAAAAAATGATGTGAAATGCCCGAAATCGCCTCTGTTCTGTTTTCGTTGGGCCACCCTGTATAAACTGCTCAACATTTGAAATGTCGTATCAAAAATTTTGCCCTTATTCAAAACGGTATAACTTTGGATTGTCTCATCCAATTCCGATTTTGTTTTCACAGTTGTTAAGATACATCTTCCAGCAATCTACTTGGTTGGCGAGATTTTTTGACATATTTCAAGTACATTCGTTACAGGGTGAAATGTAAAGCATTGCAAAATTGTGCCTAGTTCAATAGATCCCCATTTTTGTGAAATCTCGAAACGGTTTTTGAATTTTCCAGATCAGAAGTCCAACAATGATGACATGATTTTTTTTTGTAAAATTTCGGTTGGCAATGGGGCCCTTGCACTGCCACTTTTACACACCGAGGGCGCCACGACCGTTGGGGGCAAATTCGACGATTTTGACGGCGTTGACGCTTCAGCGACCGACGCCCCTGTTTTTCGCGTCGTTACGGCCGCTTTATCGAAGTAGGCGCCCCCTATAGTAGTGGCGACCTCACGTTGAGTTTTTCAATTGCAAGGACCAACTTTTGTCCCTCCATAACTTGAAAACTAAAAGACATGGAATTTTTTCAATAACTTTCCAGCACTCTACCACACCTCCATATTACGCACCGTTGAGATGGTCCGACAAGTAGCGACTAGGGTGCAGGGCAATGGAGATGGTACTAACGCATGTCTCCTGCGATTTTTTTAAGTATTTTTAATCGGAGGGCGGTTTCATCCCCTTCGGGTGCCGGGCAAGTAGCGACTAGGGTGCAGGACGACGGAGATGGTACTAACGCATGTCTCCTGCGTTTTAAAAAAAATCTCACGTTCCAAGGTCAAGCTATGATTTTTTTAAATATTTTTACTCGGAGGGTGGTTTCATCCCTTTTGGGTGCTGGGCAAGTAGCGACTAGGGTGCAGGGCAATGGAGATGGTACTAACGCATGTCTCCTGCGTTTTTAAAAAAAATCTCACGTTCCAAGGTCAAGCTATGATTTTTTCAAGTATTTTCACTCGGAGGGCGCTTTCATCCTCTTCGGGTGCCGGGCAAGTAGCGGCTAGGGTGCAGGGCGATGGAGATGGTACTGACGCATGTCTCCTGCGTTTTTGAAAAAAATCTCACGTTCCAAGGTCAAGCTATGATTTTTTCAAGTATTTTCACTCGGAGGGCGGTTTCATCTCCTTCTGATTTTTTTCAAGTTTTGTAGGTGGTTCCTGCCTTCTTCGTTGGGTAAAGTAATTAAATGCGAATGAAGTGTTGTTGGTAAATTCTGAAGAAAAATTGCAGCCGCTGATTCTTTTATGTTGAGAGTTCAATGTTCGCCGCTGATTTTCCAGTTCCACTTCGCTTCGGCGGCTCCAGCCGCTGATAGCCGCTGATTTGCCGCCTTTTCAATCATTGTGGGTTGGACTAGAGTTCGGGTGAACTCGCCAAATCAGCGGCTGGAGTATTGGCGGCTAGGTTCACGGAGGTTCGATCGATTGACACTTTGTAGCATACAATTTTTCTCAATACAAATTATTTGTAAAAGGCAATTGAGTAAAATGCGTTATATTTGTACTGAATTTGTTTAAATAATTTAATGAAACAATACGGAAGTAAGACAAAGTTGAGAGTCGAGGAACATACTTAAAAAAACATGATTATTGCATGAACGGTAAGTTAGTGACACGAAGTTGAGATTCAAGTCACATACTCCAGTAAAGCATGCATGGATAGATAAAAAACTATTGCCTACACTTTATGTTATCACAATTCACTCAAATATTGTAACAGGCTGGGGAGAGTCTTCACATGCAAAGTTGTATCTTGATTCAATGTTTTTAATGAAACCGAAGGACATTTTTCTTTGATGTAGCAGAAGCGTCTGCTTGTAATTTGAAAGCCCTTGTATAAGCCATTTTTGGTGAAGGCCGTGAGTAGATAAAATTGAGATTCCTCTTGGAAAATTAAACAGCGTGTGTCCTGTTCCCAG
Organism: Anaspis maculata; assembly: GCA_949128115.1. Lineage (NCBI taxonomy): Eukaryota > Metazoa > Arthropoda > Insecta > Coleoptera > Scraptiidae > Anaspis > Anaspis maculata. The sequence continues at coordinate 103,510,487 of OX421962.1, read as the reverse complement.
TTCAACAAAACTTGGGCTTCTTTTTTTCTTCTCCTATAAATCAAAAAGCACAAAATTTAACAACTAACGGTGTGGAATGAAAATTTACTAGGAAAGTGGGAATACTTATACCTTTAAATGGTAGAAAATGCTCTATAATGCATGGAAAACGTTCTTGCAATGTTCAGTTTCATATAATTATTTTGATTGTGACAACTGACAGCACTGACATTGCGTAAATGCGCTCTGATGCTCTGAATGACAGCCACTGCCCTGGTCTGGGAGAGGGGGAAGGACCACGGTACCACAGCGATAATATTTACGTCAAGGAGGACGCCTGTATTGCCGGGGTGGTAAGCGTAGAGACGTGCTGATTGGCTGCCTATGCGCATTTCAAGAGTTTTGATTGGTTCTTGTTCAATGTATTATATAGTCGGAAAAATAATAAAATAGGCAGTCAAATAATTTTGTTTCGCGGCAAGATGGCTTTGGTCTCTACAGTTCACTTGAAAAAAAATTATTCTCGCAGCATTTTGTCTGCAGAATTCAACTCTGCATGGATAAATGGTCTAATTTGTTTCTAATACAGGGTGTGCCCTAATTTTAATTGTTTAATTGATTTAACTACCTATTATATTATTATTTTGACAGCTTTCATGTCAAAATAAATCGTAAATGTTATACAGGGTGGTGAAAATTTCGATGCTCACCATTGGTATCTTGGAAACGGTGAGAGATACGAAGTCGGTTAAATTAGAAAAAAATTGCGCATTTTTGTGGCAATTGAGTATCCGAAAAGAAACTTCGAATATTTTGATTGGTTTACGATTTATCACTGAAAAACTGAAAATTTTGATTTTAGAAATTATTTTTTATCTTTCCAACCATTTAAGCTATTTCAATCAAACTTTGTAGTTTTATGTTTTTGATCACTCCGAGTCAATTAACGTTGACAGAAATTTTTCAGGCCTTCTAGATGTCAAATTATGATAGTCAACTTTTGTTTTTCTTATGGCCGCCATATTGGATTTTTGCACTAATAGATGAAGAAAAAAAAATAGCTTCCCGAATTAGTAACCAACATGTTCTTTTTATGACATTTTTAGCGTCAAATTTTGAAATTTTCGTAAATTATTGACAAAATCGGGAATGCTTTAAAAAACAATTGAAATATTATCAATAGCATCAACAAAAAAGTGACAGATGGTGTGCAATTGACGTATCTAACTTATTAATCGTGTTTTGTGCTTGTTTGTACCGGTAGTTCTTGAATTGAATGGGTCAAGGGTGTCTGTGAGTTCAAAAACGTCTGTCGGAACTAGCATCGTTCTTGTTAAGATTTGACAAATTTATTACACAAGGAGTAAGGATTACCCTAGTTTCGACAGACGTTTTTGAATTCACAGGCACCCTTGACTCATTTAATTTATGAACTCTCGGTACAAACAAGCACAAAACACGATTAAGAAGTTACGGCTCGATACCAAGTAGTTGGGGCTGAGACCGCCGTAAGTGCCGTTACCATAGCAACGGCGGATACCAACCAATCAGACCACGCTGTATTTGGCGAGTTACGCCGTCCCACACTTTGCGCCTGCAACTTGGTATCGAGCCCTTAGATACGTCAATTGAACACAATCAGTTTTTTTTTGTTGTTGTTGCTATTGATAATATTTCAATTGTTTTTTTAAGCATTCTCGATTTTGTCAATAATTTACGAAAATTTCGAAATTTGACGCTAAAAATGACATAAAACGAACATGTTGGTTACTAATTCGGAAAGCTGATTTTTTCTCTATCTAAACTGCTTGACAATTGAACTGCAACACCTAAAATTTAGGTGCGTTTTCAAATTGAGATAGCTCAAAAAATATCTGACGGATTCTAGAAATCCAGGCATGTGAGGAAAGATCATTTCTTTGACTATCGAGTGCTGGTATTGATGGTGAGTTTGATTGCACAATTTTTCATATACAGGGTGCCAACGGAGAGCGTGCAGATATGGGCAATCTTTCACCTTGTGCAACTTTCGAAAAAAAAGTCCGAGATTTTTTCTATTGCGTGTTTTCGGAAGGTTGAATCGTTATGCCGAAACGGTTTTGGAATTTTGACCCTAACTTTTTTTTTCAAAAATTTGTGCTCAATTTTCTGAAATATGCACTTTCTGATTAGGAAAAAGAAATAGAGACATTGTTTGTTTTCAAACGGCGTCCATATTGAATTTACTTACGATGATTTTCATTTGAGCCTCCACATCCCTCAAAAACTACCCCTTTTGGGACACCGTCTCACAACAAGATATGCAATGCTTCATTTAAAAGGCCTAAGAAAAGTACTCATCAATAATTGGATTGAAGTAAGTATACTACGATGACCCCACACGTACAGCTTCCTAAAAACCACCCCTTGACTTCAAGGGACAGGGCTGGTATGATAAGACATGCAATACATGAAAATTCCAAAAAACGTTTTTTTCAACTGTTCCACTAAAAAAGTGATGCTACACGATGACCTTTTACGTAGGTCATCCCAACAGTAGCTACCCTCTCGAAAGCTACGATGATTTCATTCCATATCTACCCGAAACTACCCATTCAGCTACCCCTTCAACATCGCATAGCCTCTAACTTGATGCGTTTATGAGTTGAAAGAACTTTTGCCTACTAACCGTTTCATTGAAATGATGGTGTTTTCTACGATGATAGTACAAAACCTTTCCTGAAACTACCCCTAGAAAGCGTCCCTTTAGTAAAAGGTATGCAATACCTCATTTGGAAGCTCAGAGAAGGTGCGATTGAATAAGTTCAAAATGATTTCGCGATGACCTTACACGCATCAAGGTCAAGGCTATACGATATTGAAGGGGTAGTTGAAGGGGTAGTTTCGGGTAGATATGTGAATGAAATCGTCGTAGCGGCAAACTATCGCGACAGATTTTGAAAAAATTCCAACAAATGAGGTATTGCGGAAGTACCTACTGGTTATTTAAAGGGTAGTTCTTTTTCCGAGAGGGTAGCTACTGTTGGGATGACCTACGCAGAGGGTCATCGTGTAGCATCACTTTTTCAGTGAAGCAGTTGAAAAAGACGTTTTTTGGAATTTTCATGTACATATTGCATGTCTTATCATACCAACCCTGTCCCTTGAAGTCAAGGGGTGGTTGTTAGGGAGCTGTACGTGTGGGGTCATCGCAGTATCCTTATTTTAATCCAATTATTGATGAGTAATTTCCTTATGCCTTTTAAATGAAGAATTGCATATCTTGTTGTGAGACGGTGTCCCAAAAGGGGTAGTTTCTAGGGGATGTGGAGGCTCAAATGAAAATTCTTGTAAGCAAATTCAATATGGAGGCCGTTTGAAAACAAACAATGTCTCTATTTCTTTTTCTTAATCAGAAAGTGCATATTTCAGAAAATTGAGCACAATTTTTTGAAAAAAAAAGTTAGGGCCAAAATTACAAAACCGTTTCGGCATAATGATTCAACCTTTCAAAAACACGCGATAGAAAAAATCTCAGATTTTTTTTTCGAAAGTTGCACAAGGTGAAAGATTGCCCATATCTGCACGCTCTCCGTTGGCACCCTGTATATGACAAATTGTGCAATCAAACTTACCATCAATACCAGCACTCGATAGTCAAACAAATGATCTTTCCTCACATGCCTGAATTCCTGGGATCCGTCAAATATTTTACAAGCTATCTCAATTTGAAAACGCACCTAAATTTTAGGTGTTGCAGTTCAATTGTCAAGCAGTTTATTAGTGCAAAAATCCAATTGGACGACCATAAGAGAAAAAAAAAAGATGACTTTCATAATGTTACGATATTTCGCGTACGGGTTCGAATATAATTGAGACGTTTGTTTTAGAACACACACTGTTTATTTCGGCGTACTACTACAATAAATGCCAACAATTATCGCTTGGAATTATGTCGCAGGTACTTCGCTCGTTATCGCTCGCTATAACTCTTCGCCTTCTTATTCAATACTGCCGCGAGCTCCCGGCTGACGCCTTATATAAGGCCTCCGAATAATGTTCCCGAAGTTTCTGTCTGCTTCCAGAAAATTCCATGAGGGTCTGGCATATGCGGTTTCTAGATCATTCCTGAATAATCGCACACGTTACCCGTATGCTTTCCATGTGTTCTGGAATCTGCGCCTCCGCCAAAGTGGACTGATGTGCCTTGATCGAACGTTCAAGTCTCCATTGGGTTCACATACAAGAACGCTCTGGAATGCACGAGATCGCTCCAGACTTCTACACTGCGATCTAATGGTGGAAAGATCGAGAAACATCGAGTGTTTACCTATATGTACAAGATCGCCGCTCGTAACAATAATTTGAAATCTAGAAGGTCCGAAAAATTTCTGTCAACGTTATTCGACTCGGAGTGATCAAAAACTTGAAACTACCAAGTTTGATTGAAATAGCTTGAATGGTTGGAAAGATAAAAAATTATTTCTAAAATCAGATTTTTCAGTTTTTGCGTGATAAATCGGGAACTAATCAAAATATTCAAAGTTTCTTTTCAGATTCTTAATCGTCACAAAAATGCGCAACTTTTTTCTAATTTGACCGACCTCGTATCTCTTACCGTTTCCAAGATGCCAATGGTGAGCATCGAAATTTTCACCACCCTGTATATCTTTGTAATCATAAGACGTAATAAAACATAGGGTGTTGCATTTGAAATAAAAAAGTTACATGTCACACCCTGTATACGGTACCAATTGAAAACTTCTAGACGATCGGTTCAAAATCCCTGGGAAAAATCCGAGGAAAAATCGTTGAGAAAAAGTTTTTAGCTTTTCAAAATATCTCAAAGGGGAATCTCGTAAAGGGGGGATTAATTTTATCGTGAACAACCTGTACGTAGGCATGATACGATGCCAACGCCGCCTCAGTAGTCACTAGCGCGGGCAGTGTTCTCAGCCCATAACAGCAACTCGCCATACCACCAGCAATATACCTTACATGCCCCCTCCAATCCAGTCTGTGATCTAGGACAACTAATACCGTCTGATCTGGGTGACCAGTTCAAGCCGCTCATGGCTTCGGGGCAAGGAGAATCGCTCCTCGGGTATATACCCCTTGATGGTCTAGGCCACGACTAGCTCATAGTCTGGGGTGAGTGTGGGTTCGGGTTATGGGATTTCGTGCATTCAGCATAGGGTCAAGGATAGGAAAAGCAAAAAGGAAACAGGTCAACAGTTATATTCATGACGTAAGGTTACATAACAAAAGGAATACAAAACAAACTGTAACCGTTTCTGGTGTTACGAAGAAAGCAAAATAAAATAGAAAAGATACTTAGTAGGTCCCAGAGTGAAGCTCATAACCATCCTCGACCTTTCTCTGTCCATCGGTGAAACCATCGTTCTTACTGGAAAACTGCCACGGCTACAGGACTCGCCTCGTGATGTTAGGTCTCCGTCAGCACTTGAGAAGGTAAATCGGGCGCCACCAGTGTAGCAGCGGAGTAGACGGAGCCCTACGAGGGTCCTAACGGCACACTGGAGCCAGCCGGGCAATCCTCCAGTAAGACAGCTTCACCTAGAACATCGAAAGGGATCAGAGACACATACACTACTTTGGTATCTTTCCCCAAAATTTATATCCCTACCCCAATTTTGATGATATTGCCGAAAAAGGTAATAATAGGTGGGTAATAGTCAAATGATATAGACGATAGACGTCGACAGATAATTTAGATTTTCGTGAAGAATACAGTTCAATCTAATGGCCTCCGAAATATTTTCAAAGATGAATGCCTCTAACAGTAAAAAAAGTTTTGTGAAAATTGTCAAAGAAAAAACAGGTTTTCTCAAGTTAACTTGTTTGAAGTTGTTTTTGTCCAAATTTATTCATCGGATTCAAGTTCAGGACATTGAATTTAGTCGGAAAAGATACCAATCTTGTCGTGATCGATTCTTCATGACCCAGGAAGAGAAAGAGCCACCCAGCCGAGTTTCGCCCTCCCCCGCGACCCCCCTTGAACAATGATCGACACTTTTTGTGCTGAAATTGTATCAACGGGATGTGAAGCGTCGAGCTATGACGTATTTGCATCCATTGGATTGACGGGTTCCATCAGGTTCTATACCTTTGATTTTGAGTTGCAATTTTTTACCCCCCCCCTCCAATAACCCAAAGCCTCGGGGTGCGATTTTTGGCAATTTTAGATATGTATCAGGACACTCCATTCTGAACAGAATATCAAATTTTCAGGACGTTCATATCTTTGCTGAGGTTTTGGCAATTTTTTTACCATGTTTCCTGTACTAGAACAAAGTTGGCCTTAAATGTATTAAAACAACGTATAAAGGCACCATTTGGAACTTTGCTTGTGAAAATGCATTCCTCACTGATTTCTACATGTAGTTTTAGCTAAACAGAACTAAAAAATACCGACTGCGGTACCAGAGACCGGCCAGGAACCATTTTCGCAAAATTTACCCCTAGCAGGTATATTAACCGCAATACAGTGCCTCTGGTGCGGAATCTTGCGTGGCGCCACATCTGGAATTGCAAAGGAGGGTCTTCTGAACACGTATGCCAAATTTCATGCTTTGATCACAAAATGCACAGATCATTCCATTTTTGGTCGTTGTTAAGTTGGTGGCGGCTCAACCTTCCGTGAGCAAAGGTCAGGTCAACAGACATGTACGCTGGCATGCCATTATAACAAAGCACCACTTAACTGGACTGTGCTGTGGCGGATAGACGCCGACTGAGAGATGGATCGCCTGGTGATGTCTACGATGGTACCACGACGGGGCGTATTCTGTAGACGCCGGCGCTGTCGTATGGTGGCCCACGGTTGACTGACGAAGCGAAAGCAGACAGTTGGAAGTCGCTATGGTCATCTGGCAGCATCAATATGTCAGAAACTCCGATATTCAGGAACAGCACAATACCAGTGACAGGCCATGTCAACTGGCAACAGGAGAATTTGGATGATCAAAACTGGCAAAACAGGAAACAGGACTGGGAAGACTGGAGCGGATGACGATGAGGATGATGATCAGTCAACGCCGGAGGAACAGCAGCAATCTCGACGGCGGAGACGAGGTGGTGGATTGGAATATAGCTCGACACCGGAATGGATGAAAGCTTCATCGGTGGAGGGACAATGGAGATGTGGGCGGCCGGGGCGGCCTAACTAACGTCTTCTTCTACTCGCTCATCTTCTTCTTTCGAACCAAACTCGAAACCAATCTTACGAGCAGCGCTCTTCTCAAAACCCAAAAACTTTCTCCCCTGTTGTTATCGCTACCAACCACCCCTTCACTTTTTTTTTCCGCCTACTGCTTAAATTTCACACCGTTTCACAACTCCCAAAAATTTAGTTTCAGGTACTGTTTCTATATTCATATCCCCGAATTTTAGTACATAGTGAGGATTACATACACTGAAGTTGAATCTAACTAAATTTGACTTCGTCATGTTGAGTCTTGATGGGGTACTTGCCTAATTTTTTTTTATTGGCTTTATCGATAGTATGGTTAAAAATAATGTACCAGTATTTTTTCTTTTCCCTAAATTCCCAAAATTGCGGTCGCAATGCGTGTTTTAAAAATATATTTGTGACGTCACAAATATATTAGATATAGAACATAGAAGGACTCTTTTTCCTCGTTGGGTTGGCAATGATATAACGTCGCCAAGGTGCCGTTTTCAAACAACAAGATCTGAGTCTCAAACCGCCGACCGTAATTTCTTCCTGTGCCCTTTTTTTGCCTTTGACTGCTTTGATCGAGGCTTTGATCTACGCGGTAAGTACTTACTCGTTTTGTTGATTTCTTGTTTAACCTAACTAGTCTCTTTCTTTAGTCTTCAGTGCTGTCCACCTAAAAGCCTTTCGCATGTTTGTCACCCGTGCTCTGACCTGGCTGACCTTCGGCTTCATTTCGGACATCAGTGTTCCTGCTCCCCACATTTTATTTGGAGATCCATCGCGTCCTCCCCACATGGATCTCTTGTAGCTCTAAAGTATTACCTATCCGGAATTGTATGCTAATGATGAACCTATAAAAGCTCACTGTTCATTTTCAGCCTCTTATTTCTGTGATATTGGTGATCCTCCAGATTTTCCCCTGGAAATAAATTATCTCGACTGAGACAGTGTTATAAGAAGTTTCTGGAATCAGTTTCTTCGAAACCTTGTTCGACTTGATTGTGTAAATGCTCATGGTAAGAGAATTCGATAGGAAACCGGTTTTGCGATAGCATGTTCAAAATGACAGTGTCACAGTGACATCCCTGACATTCTTGATTATTCCATTGTCACACAGTCAGACCAACCCCACTCAAAATCTTTGTCCTGGCGCGAAGCTTTTAGGAGGATTTTTCAAACTCGTTTTTTTCTGTAGAAAACGACGGGATTTTTGTGAAATTCCCAGTAGAGTTCCCTTATCACTTATACTAGCAATCAAAAGTATTTCCAGCTGAATCTATTCCATTGGCAAGTACCCCATTCATTGGCACTAAACCAGGTAGTCCAGGTCTCAAGAGCCGGCCTCACGCAGATCCACACCACCGACGACCACGGAGGTGTCGTCCCCAAACTGTATTATTGGTTCATTTAGTACCTCAGAGATTTGGTTCGTGCAAATTATATATAAGAGCGGTCCCAAAATAGATCCCTGAGGTACACCTCTTCTTATGATCACCCTGTCAGATCTTGTTTTCACATTGTTTATCTTGTCAAATTCAACACATTGCGTTCAGTTTTCCAAATAAGATTGAAACAGTTTGAGGACAACACCCCTCACTCCAACACTGCAACTTTCCCAATAATAGATCATGTCGAACACTGTCGAATGTTTTCGACAAATCTAGGCAGGCCATCAGCGTCACGTGACCTCGATTTTATTTTGAGATTTAGTAATCTCAACTAGCGCCTGATACACTACTTTCACCGTAGACTTTTCTCTTCTAAAGCCGTTCTGAAAATTTGATAGAATGCTATATGTTTCCAAGAACAATATCAACCTATTGTGTATAAGCCTTTCCACAACTTTACTAATGTTTGACAACAATGCTATTATTAGTCGAGAATTATTTATTTCACTCTTGTCGCCTTTTTTAAAAATGAGTTTTAGATCTGCTGCCTCCAGCTTCGTCGGAAATACACCAGTGCTATTTGATGTGAGAATTTTAATTTTTGACAGCACATTTTGAAGCCATTGAGAGACTATTCAGAACATGTGACAGTTATGACATATCTGTCATCTGTCAAAAGTTACGAGACAAGCTGTCAAAGAAAACACTTTGACGCTCGATAACTCGAGAAGTACCGAACAGATTGCGACCAAATTTGGTTTGCAGCAAGAGTACCCACCAGGAACTTGACGGAACATGGACAGCTCCGATGAAAATCGGGCATCCAACTTAAAAACAATTTTTTTCCGGAAAACTGGTAGAATGGTCTTGTTCCTAGCCGAGTTCCTAGCTTTTTTCCATGTTTTTGGAGCGATTGCAATGGAACTTTGTGCTCGACTATGTGAGCATGCGTCAAATAGTAACCAGACGTGAAAATAAGTTTCAGTCCCGAAACATCGATCAGGTGTACTACAACGTAATTAAATAGAAATGTCGGTTTTATTTTCACATCTTTGGAACGCTTTGATAGATTTTGATGAAATTAGATATATGCGTAGTATCTGAGGAATGAAACGTTGGTTAAAATTTGGTTGAAATCAGGCAATCACGGCCGCCAAAACTGGAAAAAAATAATTGTCCACCATCCACCCCTGGCCGTTGCCACCCGAGAGGGCCTCTCGCCCGGATTACGACCAGGACGACTCGCTTTTGATGCAGTACTCCACTCAAAAATTCATTCCTGCTTGGGGATCGACATTTTTGAAAAACTCCAACTGATATCGGAAGCAGATTGGATTGGGCGTCGTGTAGACCCATTTGCAAAATCGAAACAAAACCGGTTTTTCGACGGTAATTTTTTCAAAATATTTGCACATTCCGTGAATTAGAAAAAAACGCAGTTCAAACTTCGACATGCGGTGGGCCCCACGAAATATTCATTTTAAGTGCAGACACGCTGCGAATGAAAGTTGGAGAAAAGATTGAGTTAATTTTTGGAGGAAAAGTTCTCGAAATCAGACCAACGGTTGCCGAGTTTTCCTCTTTGGGAAAACTGCAAACTTCCCAACTTTTTATCCCGTGAATCGATTTTCATAATTTTTTTTTCAAACAAGAGGTGACTGCTTGTTTTCCCACAATTTATTCTCCAATTTCCTGGGAATTTTCCGGTTGAAAATGTAAAACCGGCCTGGGTTTTCGAGACCGGACTATGGAGCTTAATGTGAAGCCTTAATTGACGATTTTCACAATAAGATGGTTTGGAAAAAGGTCTGAGGTTTTTCCCGGAAAATTCAAATTTTCGAAAGCACAATTTTTAATTTTCTCCTAATTATTTTCAATCTTTCTCTCTAAGGGCCAGTATTTCCATCTCTAGATAACTTTATCTGGATAATTGTTTCCACAGTATTTGCCTTCCAGTTGAAGGATACCCGGCAGTTTTTTGATATGAAAATACCGACCCTAATTCCAACTTCGAAGAAAATTTTTCATAATATGTTCCTGGAGACTAGTCTTCAAAGACGTTTCAGGGAGTGTGTCTATCTATCTATCTATCTATCTTAAATGTCTATCTATGCTACGATGAGAAGTTTTGCGGCAGACATGGCGACGATTTTTTTGCGGAAGATATCTGGAATGGAAAGTATACAAAAACAAGCCTGAAACTCTCCAGAAACTAAACGAGAACATCCGACACGAAATCACCACATTACGGCCAGAAGTTTTCCACAAAGTGATGAAAATGTTCTGAAAAGAGCTCGAATCTGTGAAGCTGAAAATGGCGGTCATTTGAAAGATGTTATACACTTCTGGCCAAAATTAGCGGGTCAAGAAATTTTTGCTTCAAGTTTGATGTTGATTTTTTTCGGAACCGTTTGTCTGATTTGGCAATTTTTTTTTCACATAGTAGGTTGATTCTTTGGGAATACAACCGTGATACAAATTGCCATTGATAATTTAGTTTTGACTTTATACTGGGTGACACAAAAATACGGTGATTTTTAATCAAAACTCTCAGCCCCTAACTTTTTGTGTTAGCAACAACAGCAACTGACATTTGATATTCCACTGTAGCCTTATGTTTACTTGACATTTTCTTTTTTACTTCGCGTCATTATCTCTATTAATAAATGAGATATGCAATATTTTAGAAAAACATGCTTTTTTTGAAAAGTCAAAATTTTAAAAAAAGATAAGGAACGGTTTCCAGAGAAACAGATACCAACAAGAGTAATTCCGATTCTTCCAATTGTCAAAAAAGTTATTCACCAAGATGCCTAGACAGCTTTCAGCCAGCCAAAAGCCCGGATCTTAATCCAATAGAGCATCTTTGTGTAATGTATCCTGGTTGATGGCACCCCTTCTGTAGTGTACCAAGGTCACGGCACCACTCTGTAGTGTACCCCCGCTTTCGATGTTGGCAGCGATCGTCGTTGTCTCTTCCCTTCTTGACGTTGTTTACATTTTACCTACGTTGTGTGGTTGGGTTCTTACTCGAGATGAGAATGTGTCGTGGGGGATGAGGTTTGATTCTTGAATGAAACGCGAATGAAATGCAAGCAAAATGAATGTTTATTGGAAATCAATTTGCAAAGTTTGAATGGATTTGTTTCATTTCTCAAAACACCTCACCACAGGAAATTGACAGTGATAAAATGACACAACATAAATAAAGAACAACAAAACACATAACAAGAAAAATCATTACAAATTATTTAGACAATGCAGGAATTTACAACAATAAAATGAACACAAAATCAGATTAACAAAACAAAACAAGAAATCATGAAACATGGCAAACTGTCAATTTGATAGCAAAGAAAAAGTGACGTATTCGCTGACAGGCACACATGGGGAAGAACACGTCAAAGAAACCCCTGCGTATAGCCTGGTTGGTTGCTGAAAAAATCCCTTCCCAAATGATCTGAACAAAAGTCAAGTGTGAATGAGTCTTGATGAAATGACAGAGAAGTCACTCCAGTAATGCATTGATCAAGTCAGCGTGAAGCGGTGCTTGAACCTCTTTGAAAGATTGTTTCGTTTACAAGTTATTTACGTAACAACAAAAGGAAACTCGCTCAGCAATTAATTTCACATTTTACATACAAAAGAAGTCAAATTCATAGATAAATAAACAATAAAAAAACGATCGGTAAACAAGTTGATAAATCAGCCAGAAACAAATGACATGTAAACAAGTGAATAAATAAGCAAGAATCAAATGATCAGTGAACAAGTGGATAAATAAACAAGAAACAAATGCGAGGTAAATAGGTGGATAAATAAAAACAAGAGACAGGTGAAAAATAAATAAGTAGAGAATTTGAAAGTTGGTCATACTCTTTGCAAGCAATTGGAAGAAAGAAGTATCTATAACGCATTCGCCCGAAATTCCCCAGCAGTTACCCATCAAAAACCCCACAGATACATACTCACATACAAAACAGAAGAATGGTTAGTAAACAGTAATCACATACAAGAAATAACAGTAAATACAAGAAAATCGACTCGAGCCAACCTGTGGCCCTCTCTTCGTCATTATACATAATTTTCCCCCCAAATAAGAAAGGTTAGTAGATTCAACAAGGCAGATTCATACAAGTGGAGGACCCCCCCGCCCAGGACACGGAGAAGCGTGCAAGTCTTCTTTGCTTCGTTTACTCTCAGGTATAACCCGGCAATGAACAATGAAATGAGAATGAATCATCAAAAGTACTGTTCTCTACTTAGCGGCTGATTTGGGCGTAGCGGAGTTTCTTTTTGTCATCTTACTGTTTGTGACGTAACTTGTGGAAAGAAACAATTAATGAAACCTCGAAGTACGCGCGATAGCGCGGCCTTGAGGTCACGTAATGAATGCGCCAAGTGCACACTCACTTTGGATTTACGGCCCTCGCCGTCAACATTGAGATCATTTGGAGTGCGTTCCACTAAACGATCGCAACGCCCACGCCCACGACCGCAGATTTTCCCGTTCCACTAGCTTGCAAACGCCCGCGGTCGTTGTGAGCGGAAACTCAAGTGGAACGGGCGTGCGGTCGTCGTGGTGTGTCGAGTCACTCGAGTCACGTCTTTTCTGTGGTCAGGGAGCCACATGACATGACAGTTGAACGTCAACTCAAATCACAACAACAATATGGCTATTAACGCTGCATTAATGGTTATGCGAATTAGAAGAGAAAATGAGCCTGAAAGTGGTCTTGATTCCTTGAGTTCGCCATAAGGATACCGTATGGGAATTATGGATGGGATACCGGCACAACTTTTTTGTTTGACGCATGGGTTTGACGTTTGTAGAGAAAATTGCAGCGACAGTGTTGCCGGTTTTACGCCGCTGATGCGTAGCCAAACTAGTGTTGCGCGAAATCGCAGTGCCCTGCCAATGGTCTCTATCTTTTAAATGAAGTTGCGTAAAATCATGTGGAAGGAGGCAAAATTAAAAAAAAAATCGTTATAGAACTGATTGAACTTTAAAGTCGTCACTTTAGGTCGCCATTGCCAAATCAAAAAAGTAAGTCGCAATTTCCAATATAAATTGCTAGAGCTGGCAACATTGCCGCTAACGACCAGAAGACGACCGCAACGCCTCACCTTTTCAGCGCGATCGTTGTGGGCTTGGAGTGGTCGCGATGTATGACGTCATTCGTGACGTAGCAACGACCGCAACACACGACCGCGGCTATAAGTGGAACGGGTAGACGGGCGTTGCGGTCGTTGCGATCGTTTAGTGGAACGCACTCTTGGGAGTAGATAAATTACACAAAATTCAAAGCAGTGCGAAGCACCTTGATTTCAAAGGGAGAAAACTGCGGGTTATGCAAGCCCGTTGATAACAAAGAAAGGGTTTCGGGTTATGTACAATAATTTCGCGGACAAAATAGGTATCGAAATGCATGATTTGGTGAGTGGGTGGAAGCCAAAATTACGATACAATAATCAGTGAAAAACTAACCTTAAATACAAAAAACGACGCACACCGGAGCACTTGAAATCACGTGTTCCGCACCACAGCTGATTCTCTTCTCTCTGTCCGCCCGGTCTGCCTGCGACTCGCCCGACTTCTCTCGGCCTAGCGCAGCGCCATCTCCCTCTCCCCGCGGCAAACGCTACGAACGTCAACGACCGTACCTACTTCAGGTACCAACGTACCAACAAGACAAAGGGGGAACACCACATTTGGGATCAGCTAGATAGACGCATCAGGAGTGCACCTCAGCCGCCAGTGAATCTGGAGCAACTGTCACAACTGCTTATTCAAGAATGGCATGACATTCCCCAGCAAGACATACGAAACCTTATCAGTAGTATGCCACGAAGAGTAGAAGCATGCAGGAAAGCAAGGGGAGGAAACACACGTTACTGAACTACGATTCGTTAATCACATTAATTAATTAAATTTATCATTATTGATTTGTTCATTATCCAATTGCTTACTGTTTTCTTTATTTTCAGAAGTAGATGGTCCCCGTCTTACTTTTGTTAGGAATTTTATTTGGTGATTTTTCAATGCAAAAATGTTAACCGGTCAATAAAAAACATGTTTTTGGTGGATAACTTCTTTGACAATGGGGCCTTGCACTGCCACTTTTACACACCGAGGGCGCCACGACCGTTGGGGGCAAATTCGACGATTTTGACGGCGTTGACGCTTCAGCGACCGACGTCCGTCATTTTATGTCTTGATTTGAAATTTGGATAACCTCTGTTTCTTGCTTGACGTCTCCAGTCACTGTCAGTTACTGGTCAAACTACTCAAACTCCCCTGTTTTTCGCGTCGTTACGGCCGCTTTATCGAAGTAGGCGCCCCCTACAGTAGTGGCGACCTCACGTTGAGTTTTTCAATTGCAAGGCCCCATTGGAATTATTGGAATTATTCTTGTTGGTATCTGTTTCTCTGGAAACCGATCCTTATCCTTTTTAAAATTTTTGACTTTTCAAAAAAAGCATGTTCTTCTGAAATATTGCATATCTCCTTTATTAATAGAGATAATGACGCAAAGTGAAAAGGAAAATGTCGAGTGAACATAAGGCTACAGTTGACTATCAAATGTCAGTTGCTGTTGTTGCTAACACAAAAAGTTAGGGGCTAAGAGTTTTGATTAAAAATCACCGCATTTTTGTGTCACCCAGTATAAAGTCAAAACTGGATTATCAATGGCAATTTCTATCACGGTTGTGTTCCCAAAGAATCAACCTACTATGTAAAAAAAAATTAGCCAAATCAGACAAACGGTTCAGAAAGAAATCTACATCAAACTTGAGGCAAAAATTTCTTGACCCGCTAATTTTGGCCAGAAGTGTATTTCATAGATAATGTTCATAAAAATTTCATGTTTCGCCTTTAATTTGCTTAAAAATTCATTCAAAAGAACCGAAAGACAAAAAAGTTACAGCTATTTGAAAACGGTCCCTTGCTTTTACGCCACTCGATACAGCTGCCTTAGATTAATTGAGTGAACTAAGACTGCGATTCATAGAGAAATTATTTCTGCCCCAAAAAACGTTGATCAGTATTATTATACAAAGTGACACAATACATCGCCCCTGGCTAATGGGGAAAACCCAAAGCCAAAAAACCGGAAAAAAAACCACAATACATGCAGGTCTTTTCTCTGCTGTTTGTATCTGGTGATGATGATAAATAGGGATGTGAAGTCCTTCTGTAGTGTATGGATAAAATTATGCAGTTTGCATAGGTACGAGTCCCCATTTTAAACTGGTTACTTATTTTGGTACCAACGGCGCAGCACAGCCAAGAACGAATAAGACGACCTTAAAATCTGAAAGTAGAGAAGTGGTTGAAACATTCAAAGAAAAGCTTCCATTATCTTACAGAGCTCAAAGTAACTACTGATAATATGATTAGGTTCCCAGCGGTCAGCATCATAGGTCTTTTTGATCGCTCCATGAAAACCACCATGAGTTTTTGGGTTTCCAAATCAGATTTGTACCAATTCGACATGTACAAGAACGTTCCGATTTCGTTGCTCTGGAATTTACTTGATTATCAGCTGTGTATGATGTCGACTAACAATGAGATATTATGATGATCTCTTGCGATCACGAAGCTGATTATTATCATGAAAAAACTACATTGTGTCCTATTTTGATTTCTGCTAACGTGTGCGCTTTCGGCTTTCAGCAAGAAACTGTACATGAGCAGCCAACAATACAGGTGCCAAATACTGCTCACCTTTACAATAATCTCGTTCCCGTACCAACAGTACATTCCTATTTGGGAAATCATCACTGATAAATACAGGAGTAAATGGATGAAACTGGTGCTTGGGAATGGAATCTGGAACGTCGTGATATTTAGCTCTAGATGAATGCAGGTTGAAAATACTTACGAATAGGAATTGAAAGCAGGTGAAACAAATAATCGAGCCGCTGGCCAAGAACTGGACGAAGATACATTTCGAAAAGTTGCGTTCTATCTGAGACACCAGTCTGAAAAAATTGCATTTTAACCGCGTCCAAATTTTCGGCACCAAAACCGCAGCTTACTCGATTATGGCTTTGTGGTGATCGATGCACTTTTTGAATTCCTCCTTTTTGCTTTGCTCGCTGTCAAAATCCATGTTCTTCATTTTGTCCTTCAAAATTTCGAACTGAACCGTGCCCAGAGTGATGAACATCCAAATCAGCGTGTCGAGGGTGGTGTTATTTATCGCGCTGCTGAAAATGGCCAGGGTTTGAAAGAGCGTCGTCTGGTAGTAGTACTTTTTGCGGTCGAACGGCAACCAGCCGGGAAAAGCCAGTTTTTTCCTTCTGTCCACGATCACGACCAGGCCGAAAAACAGCCAGCACATGCCGGCCAGCGATTTGAAGACGAACGCTATGACGTAACAAGTTTTGATTCTTTTGTGCAGCTTGGCCAGCTGTTCGTAAGGGAACCCGTAGAAAAGCGAATTGGTCAGGCGCTTCTCCAAGTCCAGAACACCTTCGCTGTAATAAGCCAGATTGACCACTTTGCCGAAATACGTGATTTCTGCCAGCAGGATCAACATCGTTTCTAGAACTTTGAACATGTCGTGTCGATACACCACGATTTGTCCCACCATTGAAAGCAGTATTGCCATCATGAGGAATACAGTCACAACAGCGCTGATGCTTTGCATCCAGCTGCGCTTCGCCGGCTTTCCAACCGGATACAGGCCCGAAAAGCTCAAGATTCTCTTGTCAAGCTCGAGAGCTCTTCGGAAATCATAATCCTGGAAAACTGCGTTGGTGTTCACTTTTACCTCTATCCAGAGAAAAATTGCAACTTACGTTGATTGAAACACTCATTGCCCAAAACTGGTCCAACAATTACAGGTGGAGTCTTTTATAACACGCTTTGGATCAATCAAGATTTCACAGTGTCGGCTTCCAGTACTATTCGAAAAGGCACAGCATAATTATATAGCACCTCAACCCAGTCTCCCTTCTTTTTGATATGCAAAGTATCGTGCTAGTTATTCAGTATTAATTTTGTCGAATTCGTTGTGGTGACAGTACGGTATGAGTTTTTGAATACAACCCTGCGTGCAGCTTTATTGTGGAACATGGCATCGGGAGCAAAAGAGAATTTTTAATCATTTTAATTGAATCGAAGGCACAGAATTCTACACCGCAGTTGAGACTTGTAATTTCCGGTGTCTAATTAGAGACCCAAATGGACCAAATTTCACGCGGGAGAAAAACGTAGAAAATTACAGGAAAAAATGGTTACAACGGGTCATTATACTCCATCAGAACGATTTCCTGTTTCCGGAAATTTATTTCTAATCGTTACTCTGCAGCTTGGATGAGATGTCGAAGCTTTTTGGCTCCAATTTTCGGAGGGTCCAGCAGAATAGTTCTTTTGAGTAGTTGCCCACTGGATATTTAGGCAAGTTTCTCGGCTTTATTTCTTTGTTCACGGTTTTTTTTTTGCAGAAAAAACGCTGAGGAAAAGTTGACTACTCCGAACAGTGCAACATACAAAAATTACTACCTACCACTACTGTTTACTGAAGTCTGCGCATATAATTTAAAAAAATAAGGAAGGTTATGGCTCCACTCTTCACCACACTCCGATCCCTTAACCTCGATAAAGATAAGAGGCGTTATTCACTTACGTTTGTGTAGGATTTTTGGAGCATTTCTTAAAATTGCCCTGGGCTTCGAAAGCGTGGAGTTTGAGACACCCTGTATATGATAATTCAAACTTGGCGCACTAATTCTTATTGCACATAGTGTAGGATGATAAATTACTGTAGGTCAGAAATAGCCGGAAGGGCATATCGTTACTCGAAACGATAAATGAAAACAATGATTCCAACGGTTCTGGTTTAATTACAATCAACTTTACAAATTATTGAAACAATCCAAATGACAATCTTGAAAGCAAGTGGAAGGTGGCGGTTTGGTCATCGTCATCTGGTTTTGAGAATATAGAAACGGGTGTGAGCCTAACTCTACTCTCATTCAGTACAAATCCAACTTCAACTCAGTCTTGAATCAATATGACTCTCAACCAATTATTACACTTGGCTTTACTAAATACGCGACTTGGCTGAGCCAGAGTCGGTAAACACCGTGATAATGAAAAGTGCAATGTGCCTTTAACAGTGCAATGACACCCATTCCAAATAGCACATCACGTGTATCAAGCATGATTATAATTCATTTTTGGTATGTCTTCAACGGGTGATCACCTCCAATACAAATAATCCGTCCCTGTGTCGATTCGTGCAATAGAGCCACTAGCGAGGCCCCTGCCGCATATTAGCGCAGACAACCTTAACCGTCTACTCTGTATAAGCAATGCTGAGGTTCTCATGTTCGATTATTTGCATAGCAAATTACAGTGAATAAGTAGGTACATGCACTGTGAGAAGACTGACCGTTTGGATGCTGACAGCTTCGTAATTTGCCACAAAGAGAAATGCGCCTTATCAGTAACTATGCATAATAATTTTACACACAAAAATAAACAAAACACATCCAATTGTTGTGGTCAATTGTTATAAAAAATAGGTGTCTTACAATAGATATGGGTACAACGTCATTCACACTCGAAGTTGCTACTTCTTCAAAATTGCTATACGCGTTTTTTTTTCAGGTGAAATTTAGAATCCTGAATAAACTTTTCAGTTGTGAAATAAAACATTAGAATAGCTCGAGGTATCTCAGCCTTAGCACGCTTTGTACCGTATGTTCGTTAAAATCATGAATTAGAGCAAGCTGTGAACTTCGAAACGTATGTTCAAAATGTATTTTATGACGACGGCTCATCATGTTGACATCAAATTTGAGTGATTATTGATGAATTCACGACATACGTTTTTACTTTCGTAGCCTACCCTTTTTCATGATTATAACGAACATACGGTAGTTAACGGGTGGGATCGCATTCTTCTTGAAGCTCTAGGACTTTTGGATTTTCAAATCACACCAAAAGTTTCAATCTGTGGCTGCAATCCGACTTTCAGCACGCTAAAAATGTAACCGGCTCTTTGCTTGTCTTTTTTCCCTCTACAATTTTTTTTGTGGAAGTTACCAATGTTCTGTGTGGAAGTGAATCCCAAAATTGAGCTGACTTCACAGAATGTACTCAGATCTTGAAGGACTGCAAAAGTTTTGATTATGTTATTCAATTCATCAATAAAATAGTTAGAACAGCTGACTAATCACCACACAGTTGATCGCGTTTAGCTGCCGGATAGCTGCTGTGCGGACGTGGTCCATAATTCTTATCGGAGAAGTGCCTATTGCTCGAAGACTTTTGTTAGGTTGCCGCTTGTGTTAACCTGACGAGGGCAAGAAAATTCACTTCGCTCGAGTTGAAGGAAAAACGCCAGCTGAAGTAACCCGTATTTAACCTTGGTACGTTGAAATGATCTTTGTCTGAAGCAAGTTGGATCATCGTCCTTCTATTGGCGTGCAACACTTTGTCTCGTAGCTATTAATCACAAGACTCATCGAGCCACCTAGTTTCTTTAAAGCTGCGATCTGGAAAAGCGCAGTCATTTTTTGGAGAAGTAGTAATGGAGATGTCGGGGCAACCCTTGCCTCATTACATGTTTGCAACAGATGAAGGCTCTGTAGGTGCCTGCATCAATACCAGTTGTCGTTTGAAAAGTTTTTTTTTGTTACTTTTGGTAGGAACAAATTCAATAAGGCTACACCTCGAGTCCTCAGCAAAGATTGAACGATTTGGAGCCTTGATGGTGAACAAATTCGCTCTCCTCAAGATCCTGTGTGACTCCTATTATGCAAACCTGAGGCTGAATTATTGATTTTAGCACACGAAGTTTAGTTTTTCTTCAGCAAGCTTCAGAAGCCTCACGTTCCGCGGTGTCATTGCAGTTTTCAAAATACCTGAACTACAGCTAACCCGAACTGCGCAGGTCCCTAACCTCATTGATGTTGGATTCCTAATCTCATTGATGTTGAATGTCATTATTTACGGGGCTAATTTTTTTTTGAATGTCAGCCTTGATCTTGTAGGCAGGAACATCGGCAATCTTAGATCTAATGACAACTTTGGCTTTTGTCTTTGAGGCAGCACCAGCATAACTTCCAGCAGTGGCTGATCCAACCAGCCACGATGGTGCCGCACCACAATCAACAGCGTCTGATAACTCACCTTCAACAAGTGTGCTTAATCTTTTCATTTTGCTCACGAAGCTCTTTATTCTTGCCTCTCAACAGCCGCATCTCCTCCAACAATTTCAAAACATCCGATTTACTCCCAACCGCAACATCATCGCCTTTTCGCTGGTTTATCAATTCAAATTCCTTATCGCTTACCCCAATGCACGAGCAGTGATACAAATCGCCACAAGTCCCCTCGCAACGAAGCGTAACCCCCTTACTACAACTAGTTCCGCACTTGGCACAGCTATCCATGCCAAGAAATCGAAGTGAACGCGCGGAAACAAATTCATGTATTTTAAGAATACATCGCTTGGACGACACCTTCACGTAAGAACTGGAGAAAATAGGAGAAACACACACACAGAGTCTGGCGAAGGTGTCGTTTGGACATAACCACACAAGTAGTATATGTATAAATTTGTTCATCCTACGGGTTTACAGTTCCGTGTATCCATTTCAATACATTTATTTCTGACATAACCACACAACATAAAGAGCATTTGACATGACAACTTTCTGGCAACATTTTCTGGTTCTCTCATGGATAGCTGCCGGATTCATAATTTTATAGGCAACTGCCACCACAAACAAATAATGTGATTGATTCCTGCTGATATATAAATTTCACAAAATACGAAAAGATTGTGTTGTTTTCTTTTTCAGTACCTAATTTTAAATCATAACTTGTAAATATTCATGGACTGTAGGTAGACTGTCTGTTCTTCACCACATCCTACACACTCGTTCTCGTAGTCACTTAACCGTTCTTTTTCGTCTTCAGAATCATCCAAAACTACATCAGATTTGGGCGAAGAGGCGTTCTCAGTGGTCCTACACTCTCCCTACATTTCTTTGCCGATTTATTCCTCAACCTCTTTGGTAGTTTCCTCTTCATACTACTGATACCTTCTGAGGAAAGAACACCAGAAATTTGCCGACGATTGCTTTATTACAGATGGAGTATTAACAGTCATAGAATCTGGGCCCAGTCTGTCACATTTCTCCATATTGTTGGCTTTTATTCTACGTTTCAGGGTAGATTTAGGAGTATAAGAACTTCTAGTTGCTTCATTAAATCCGATACTTCCAGAAATAATTGTTTCTACCGCTGACTGTAACTGATCCCATGTCTAGCATCCTCTTGGCCTTGCAGACGGTTTACGTTTGTAGGTACCCGAGTGGTGAACCGCTGAAGGAATTTGTACAAAAGAGGTCCCTTTTGCGATTGAGGTCCCCGGAGTTCCTCTGGAGGTCTCTCGGAGGTCCCCGGAGGTCCCCTGGAGGTCCTTGGAGGTCCCTCGAAGGTCCTCTGAGGTCATCTTTAGGAATCTGACCACCTAATTGTCTGTTTGGACATTGTTTAAAACTTGTGTTCGATTTTTATTACCCACGTGCCTACCTATCTTTTACGAGTATAATGTTGCGTTCAAAAATTCACCCAACTGCTTTTAGACTTCACTTGTAACATTCCATATCAATGACGGCTGACCCTGTTTAGGCAAAGAATGAAGAAATACAAACTGATTTCAATAATGTAATAGATATTTCAGTAATAGTATAGCACTACTGAATGGTACATGGTAATTGGTAACTGTTCGTCACCAAAAAGATTGAATCTCTGAAAGTGAAATTTTGAAATTTCGTAATCTCTGAGTTACACTTTGGCCGGTCACATTAGATCCATATTCTCACTCAGGGTTATCGTAGAAGACTCACTCATGCATTAAACGTGATGTTTCCAACAAGAAAAAAATTGCATTCTCCCAGTGCCACGTGATCTGCCAGGAGGATCACGGCTTTTTTTTTGGTTTCTGGAACCAGCAACACAAATAAAATAGTATGGTGTGCTTCAAAAAATTAATTACTGCATGGAATGGTGAGAAAGATTCCACTTCCTAACGACCCCTTCAAAAAAATGTAGCGTGGCACCAGCGGAATCACGCCGGCGTGAGACGCCGCGAGACCGCGGGTCACATGGCACTCAACGTGTTAATCATTGTTAGCTAATTGAGATATTTTCTCTGGTGAATATTGGCTTAGTGACCACGGAAAACACAAGTTTCACGAAAGATTATGGGAACATGTTTAGACCACAACAGCTTGTATGCCTTTTTCCGTGGTCATTCAACCAGCACTGACCTAGAATCCATCAGAAAAAATGTCTCAATTAGCTAACAATAATTAAATTCGCTGGTGGAACTGGATGTTATTGAAAGACCCTCTAGTTGTATGAACGAATAGATTAGATATAAGAATTTTAAATAGAGGTGAAGATTGACAACAACAAAATTAGTACCTATAATGTGTATTGTATTGTGCGTCGCCTAAGACTTTTCCGCAGGGGCCTTCGAAGTGGGGCCGCCGAGGGGGCCGCCTTCACATTCTTTTCTCGTCGGCTGTTCAGTTTTGGTTTTGGATTTAGAGAACGGCCGATGCCAAATTTCGCTAATAGTGGGGGGGTTAGCGGAATGGTCTGTGCATTTTGTGATCAAAGCATGAAATTTGGCATACTTGTTCAGAAGACCCTCCTTCGCAACTCCAGATGTGGCGCCACGCGAGATTTTGCGTCAGAGACACTGTATTGCGGTTAATATACCTGCTAGGGGTAAATTCTGCAAAAATGGTTCCTGGCCGGTCTCTGGTACCGCAGTCGGTATTTTTCAGTTCTGTTTAGTTAAAACTACATGTAGAAATGAGTGAGGAGTACATTTTCACAAGCAAAGTTCCAAATGCTGCCTTTATACGTTGTTTTAATACATTTTAAGGCCAACTTTGTTTTAGTACAGGAAACATGGTAAAAAATTGCCAAAACCTCGGCAAAGATATGAACGTCCTGAAAATTTTATATTCTGTCCAGAATTATTTGCCCTACTACATATCTAAAATTGCCAAAAATCGCACCTCGAAGCTTCGAGTTATTGGAGGGGGGGTAAAAAATTGCGATTAAAAATAAAAGGTATAGAACCCGATGGAACCCGTCAATCCAATGGATGCAAATACGTCGTAGCTCGACGCATCACAACCAGTTAATACAATTTTGGCACAAAAAGTGTCGATCATTGTTGAAGGGGGGTCGTGGGGAAGAGCGAAACTCGGCTGGGTGGCTCTTTTTCTTCCTGGGCCATGAAGAATCGATCACGACAAGATTGGTATCTTTTCCGACTAAATTCAGTGTCCTGAACTTGAATCTGATGTGTGAATTTGGATAAAAACAAGTTCGAACAAGTTTACTTGAGAAAACCTGTTTTTTCTTTGTCAATTTTCACAAAGCTTTTTTTTACTGTTAGAGGTATTCATCTTTGGAAACATCCCAGAGGCCATTAAACTAAACTGTATTCTTCACGAAAATCATCCATTCGATCTGTAACTTTGTTTTTCGAGGTAGGAAAAATCAATTTGAACTTTAGTCGGCACAGCCCGTCGTCTACTACTGACCAGAACACTACACCATGCACCTTCAAGTAATAACTCAATACCCTGCATTGCGATTCATGCCGATTTTGTTTATGTTGTAGGGAATTCAGTTCTGCACAGATCCTCAAACTTTCAAAGATGAGTTATAATTTTTCAGATAGTTTGGGCTATTTTCATTTAAAGATGCATGGTGTATTGTTCTGGTCAGTAGTAGATGACGGGCTGTGCCGACTGAAGTTCAAATCGATTTTTTCTATCTCGAAAAACAAAGTTACAGATCAAATGGATGATTTTCGTGAAAAATACAGTTCAATCTAATGTCCTCTGAAATATTTTCAAAGATGAATGCCTCTAACAGTAAAAAAAAGTTTTGTGAAAATTGTCAAAGAAAAAACAGGTTTTCTCAAGTTAACTTGTTTGAACTTGTTTTTGTCCAAATTTATACATCGGATTCAAGTTCAGGACATTGAATTTAGTTGGAAAAGATACCAATCTTGTCGTGATCGATTCTTCATGGCCCAGGAAGAAAAAGAGCCACCCAGCCGAGTTTCGCTCTCCCCCGCGACCCCCCTTCAACAATGATCGACACTTTTTGTGCCAAAATTGTATCAACTGGTTGTGATGCGTCGAACTACGACGTATTTGCATCCATTGGATTGACGGGTTCCATCGGGTTCCATACCTTTAATTTTGAGTTGCAATTTTTTACCCCCCCTCCAATAACTCAAAGCCCCGGGATGCGCTTTTTGACAATTTCAGATATGTAGTAGGGCACTTGATTCTGAACAGAATATCAAATTTTCAGGGCGCTCATATCTTTGCCGAGGTTTTGGCAATTTTTTTTACCATGTTTCCTGTACTAAAACAAAGTTGGCCTTAAAATGTATTAAAACAACGTATGAAGGCAGCATTTGGAACTTTGCTTGTGGAAATGCACTCCTTACTCATTTCTACATGTAGTTTTAGCTAAACAGAACTAAAAAATACCGACTGCGGTACCAGAGACCGGCCAAGAACCATTTTTGCAGATATTACCCCTAGCAGGTATATTAACCGCAATACAGTGCCTCTGGTGCGAAATCTTGCGTGGCGCCACATCTGGAATTGCGAAGGAGGGTCTTCTGAACAAGTATGCCAAATTTCATGCTTTTATCACAAAATGCACAGATCATTTCATTTTTGGCCGTTAACCCCGCCACTATAACAAAAAATTTCTAGGTGTTAAGAATTGTGAACATTATTTTTGAGAAAAACTCATTTTAAGTTGATAATGGAATGCCACATGATTCGAATTGAGGTCTCCAATTTTCCGTTGTCTCTCTTTACTGTGACGTCATGCGTATAAGAGACGGTTAATCGAGGTCATTGGGCGCTTCCCAATAAGGCGTATAAGGACACAATTCGACACATATGGACACAATTTGACACAGCTAGCGTTCCAATAGCAGTAATAGTACCACATGTCGACACAATCGAAACATTGGCGAGGCTGAGTTTAGAATTGAGCTGGCAAGTGCACTTTGACATTGTGTATCCGTCTTGTCGCAGTTATTGGAAAGCGCCCTATGTTTCTTGAGATATGACATTTCGTTTCTGACAATGGGAAATTTTTCGAATCTGACAAGCGCTCTGTCGTGTATTTATTTGATTTCAGCATGGATTTCATTATTTCACTTGTTCTTACCCTCGTTCTTACCAATAAGTGTGTTATATGTAGTGGAAAACTGAGAAGATACTTACAGAAATGGTTCAAGGGTGTTGTGTCGCTCTATGCGAGTCGAGAATAAAACGAATACACCCAGCATAACCATGCACCGGTTCACGAAAGACCCAAACTTGATGGAAGTGTGGCTGCACCAGCACCAGCACCAGCAGGGATCACGCTGCACCAGACACGTGCATCTTACTACGAAAAAACTCTATTACTTCGTCCATTAAAAACTCCCTTATGGGCTCTAGTGACTTTCCCCACATGATAATGGGAACAGTATAGCTAACCGATTCAAAATTCCCGCAAAAGTCAGAAACGAAACGTCCAAACGTCATAAACGTCAAAACGTCAAAGGTGACCTCGAAAAACTATCTATTTTCTATCTCCTAAAATTGAAAAGGTCAATTACACTCATTCCAATGGTGACTGCTGCCACTTTGTTCTGCGTGGTTTTTTTGTTAGATCGTTTTCTTGAGAACGGAAGGAAAGGTTCTCGATGTTGGCAGTTAATTCACTGAGCATACCTATATGTATTTAGAAACGAACCGATAATTCCAGTTTTTTTTCTGTTTTATAAATGCTTATCTCGTTTTTATTTAGGTATCTTTTTACCGAGTATCTTTTATTCCATTGAGGGAATGTTTGTACACCGATTTCCAATTTTGTGATGATTTCCAATGATTTCCAAATGATTTCCGTACTATTTCCCCAATATTCTACATTATTTCTATAGAGTTAAACTACCTGTCTACCTCCACACCTTTTATAAACTCTTTCATGACAACTTTTTGTCCGAGGAAGGTAATATAGAGTTCCCACTTCAAATATCATAAAGAATTCAAGATTTCACATCCAAATTGACAAGTTACGAGTAGGTAGATATGACATCCAACTTAGTCGAGCAAAGTTAAAGAATAAAGGGTGATTCAAAAGTGTCCGACCATCTTGGAGGTGCGTTATATGGAAACGTAGTAGAGTGCTGGAAAGTTGCTAGAAAAAATTCTATTTCTTCTTATTTTAAAGTTATGGAGGGACAAAAGTTGGTCCTTCGACGCTTCTATTCTCTTTGTTTCAGAAGATTTTAGTGAACTGTTTACTGAAAAAGAATAAGTACAAAAAATCAACCTCTGAATCTGCGAAGAATTTCTGTTTTGTATACAGGGGGAGTCATGAATCCTGAAAACTATTTTTTTCTAAAAGTACCTGCAAACAGCCACATTGGTCCCATAACCTATGTAGAGCACAATAAAACTATGAAACACAGTTCATTTTAATAGAATTCTGTTGCTTCTGGTTTTTGAGGAAAACTAAATTTTTGTAGTTTATGATTCACCCTGTATATAAAACAGAAATTCAATACAGATTCAGAGGTTGATTTTTTGTAGTCAATATTTTTCCTTAATAAGTATACTAAAATCTTTTGAAATAAAGGAAATAGAAGCAATCGAAGGACCAACTTTTGTCCCTCCATAACTTCAAATTAAAAGACAGAATTTTTTGAACAACTTTCCAGCACTCTACTCCATTTCCATATTACGCACCGTTGAGATGGTCCGACACTTTTGAATCACCCTGTATATCACTTCTTCTAACTTCTACAGAGTGTCATAACCTATAAATTATCAATTATTGTGAAACGGTCAGTTTATGATGAGCGATACCCGGCGGAGCGGAGCTGAGCTGAGCGATTTTTTTTTGTCTGGACCAATCCCGTCCATTCATGATGTCACGTCCCCGCATCGTAATTGGCCTAGGCAAAAAAATCGCTCCGCTCCGCTCAGCTCAGCTCAAATCGCGGCAAAAAATCGCTCATCATAAACTAAGCTAAAAGGACCGAGATATAAACTGCTCGTCAAAAGTTAAGCGTATAGAGCAAATTTTGCTCCCATTTCAAGCATGAATATTTAGGGGAAAAATATCCGATTTGAAATAGTAGTTTATGCACCAAGGGACTGAAGTGAGTTTTTATTCCCGCAGGTGAAGTTTGATGCCCGAGGGCCCTTAGAGCCCAAGGGCAGCAATTCACCAAAGGGAATAAAAATGAACGTCAGTCCCGTGGTGTAAACAAGACCTTTCGCAATACCGGAGAGCCATTTTCATGTACCAGTACCATTCATTCTAAAAGTTTGGCGTTTGAAGGGAGCGTGCGCTCCAACATAATGGCTTATAGCGCCTTTACACCAGTACCAGGACAAGTACCAGTTCTTATGAAAATACATGGACACATTCATATACAGAGTTATATAAACAGAAGAATTCGAAGATTCTTTTGACAGAAACTCCACTTCAGGGCCTTTATTTGACCAGACAAAAAACTCCCTTTTTTCAGGGTGGACTCTCTATACAGACTCTGTACGACAGGTCTGAGTGATTTCTCCATGAAACATTTCGAGCCGAATTATTATGTTTATTCTGTTTTTCATTCAGAGATGGCTAGACGGAAATCTACCTAGATACTCACATTTTATAGGACATGAAAGAATTGAATGAGTTTGAAACCCCGCCAAATTTTTTATCATCGTCGTCAATTACAATGTTCTCTATTCCAATCTAGCCTACGGCTGAAGGTCTCTTTTTCCTTATTTCTTCATGTTCGATATGAATGGGTAAAAGAGAAAGTCAGCTAGATGCCTAAATGGCGTGTAGAGCGAAATCTTACGTTTTATATTATTCTTTACGAGATTCTCTATATCTATCTGAATACAGCTAATGAAGCTCACTAGGTACATAAACTTTTTTTTACGGTTACCAATTTGGTTTTGTCGAAATGGTTATATTATTTGGGCGGCTTCAACTGACCCTTGATGGCATCATGTTGTTTAGTGGAAGGCAGCAAGCATCGCTCCCTATTCATTACAATCATTGTATGAACCAGATGAGGACGAGCTCGGCACCTTCAAATAATACAAAGAAAACAGGCACTATGACTCTTGAAGATTTATGTTTCCATCGGTAGGTAGTGAAAGACATCCTGAATCACCCGTTACCTAAAGTGCTTTCCATCTTTGATAATAATTGATAGTACTGATTAGGGAAAAATTTTACTTATCTTTGGATGCGATCGGTTTCCTCCGAGGTTTTCTTTTCATTTTTATGCCATAGAAACACAGTTATTCTTATTAGCAAATATTCACTAGTTCACCACACGACTTCTCTTCGAATTTTCCAAATGAATTGAAACTGACTGAAAAAAATGTTTTAGCCGGGAGAACCTAGCGTCAGGAGCACGTAGGTATTATAACGGACCATTTTACCGCTTGAGCTTATTGAAGTTGCCTTACAGCAAACAAATAGGGCATATGTGCTACGAGTGTTTTTTATACTGGGGGTGTATAAATTCTTTTCGATGTTTTCCATTTAAAATGGTCATTTTATACCGACCGGTTTTTAGCGCATTTTCCATCTTGATGAAAATCGCTATTGCAACCGCTTTGTCCGTCCGTCCGTCCGTCCGTCCGTTCCTCGAACTCCTCACAAACTAGACGACCTAGCTTTCTAATTTTTTCGCTGTTACGTAGCTGCCACTCCCAAAGGAGGGCTAGGCTATATTGGATGTCCATATTGCGCCGCCAACATAGAGAAAACCGCCCCCGATAAACTTGAAATAATACCGGGTGATCATTTGAAAACTATCCACCTGCAATATCTCCCGATTCCCAGTGCAAATGTCTTTGGGCAAAAACAGGTCGATTTTTATATTGAGGAGGACATCTAAAACATACATTGGAGAATTTATATCTCAAGCCCCCTCGCCCCCACTCACCTCAACTTTGAAATTTCAAACAACATTACCTACCTTGCGTTACATCAAATTGAAGAGAAATAAATTCTCTTTCTAAAAAAAATATTTTGAAATTTTTCAACCCCACCCCCTGTTCTTCCTAAAATTCTCTGGGTGTCCAAGTTAATATTCTTGACCTCCATTTCCCTTCAATACAGTAAACGTCATCCTGCACAGCATCTAAAGAGAAAATTTTCGATAAAAAAAAATGCCACCCAAATTTACCCCTTCGCTCCCCCCACCTGACCTCAAAAATTTAAAATGTCAATACCCACTTTGTAATACATCAAATTGACGGAAATTGAATTCTCTCCCTGAAAACGATTTTTTCACAATTTTTAAAGCCCCCCATTTCCCCCCTAGAATACTTCAAATGGCCAATTTATTGGGGGAGGCGTAGAAAATTTCAAAAAAATTCTTTTCGGAAAGAGAATTCAATTCCCTTCAATTTGATGTATCACAATGTAGGTGGTGTTTTGTTCCACTTGGGAGTTGAGGTGGGGGAGAGCAAAGGGGTGAATTTGGGTGGCACTTTTTTCACCGAAAATTTCTTTCTTTGATGCTATCTAGGATGCGCCGACTAAATTGAGAAAAAAATGGGGGTCCAGAATATAAAATGGGACAGTCATAGAATTTTTAGGAAAAAGGGGGTGATGTTGAAAATTTTGAAAATATTTTTTTCAGAAAGAAAATTTGATTTGCTTCAATTTGATGTATCGCAAGGTAGGTAGTGTCATTTGAAATTTTAAAGTTGGGGTGAGTGGGGGCGAGGGGGGAGAATATAGAAATTTGCCAATGTATGTTTTGGATGTCCCCCTCGATATAAAATTCGACCTGTTTTTGCTCGAAAAAATATTCACTGGGAATCTGGAGTTATTGCAGGTGGATAGTTTTCAAATGATCACCCGGTATAATATTGCACTTTCTACCAGACCTGATGCTCTGGTGTTCTCATTTTTTGAATAATACATAGTTGCCACTTATAAACGTAAGCCAAAAAACATTCCGCCTTCAATATGCGCCGCCGACATGAAAAAACTGCTAAAAACCGCCCCCAATCACTTTAAACTGAAAAACATAAACCCGAAGACATAGCGATCTGATTCTTTCGGTATGTAAATAGCTGACTAAAAATGGGAAAGGATAGGCTACTTTTGGTTAGTCGCCGCCCCCAGATTCCGCCCCCAAACGATAAAAAGTGCAACTTTCACAAATGTTACTGATTGAAACGTTCCTTTAAACATTAGGAACTGCCAACTCAAATTATGCAACATTTGCTCAGCCGAACGCTGCCGCTCCCACACGCCGCCCCCAAAGTAAGAGATAAATGAAAAACATGAACCCGAAGACATAGCGATCTAAGTTTTTCGCTATATGGATAGCTAACTAAAAATGGAAAAGGATAGGCTACTTTTGATATGGCGCCGCCTCCAGCTTCTGCCTTCCAAAAAAAAAGTGCAACTTCCAACAATTTTCACTGATTTAGCTGATAATGTTACCTCGAACATTTAGAGACTCTTGACTCAAACTGTGCAAGAATTTCTTCGCCAAACTCTGCCGCTCCCACACGCCGCCCCCAAAGTGAGAGATGAATGTAAAACATGAACCTGAAGACATAGCGACCTAATTCTTTCACTATATTGATAGCTGACTAGGATTGGAAAAAGATAGACCACTTTTAATTAGCCGCCGCCTCCAGCTGCCGCCTCCAAACAAAAAAAAAAGCAATTTTCACAATTTTCACTGATTGTCATATTCCCCTTACATTTAGAAACTCTCAACTCAAACTGTGCAACAGCTACTTTGCCGAATGCTGCCGCCCCCACACGCTGCCCTCAAAGTGAGAGATGAATGAAAATCATAAACCCGAAGATATAACGATCTTATTCTTTCGCTATATGGATAGCTAACTAAAAATGGGAAAAAATAGGCTACTTTTGATATGGCGCCGCCTCCAACTTCCACCCCCAAAAGAAAAAGTGCAACTTTCAATAATTTCCACTGATTTACATTTTAATGTTACCTCAAACATTCTAGTGCAGTAAAGATAGTCAAAAAAAGCCCCAAACCTTGAAAAAATTAATTCATGAAATTTTATAGCAGATATCGATTCAGAATTTTATCCTCCACCACATACTCAAAATCCCCGAGAATCCCAGATGAGCATTCTTCTTGCGGCGCTGTCAAAGTATATCATGTTTGCTGCAGCTAGTCCGAAAATTGTATTCTCGTTTTTGTCCCACTAGAGCTACATTGTTGGCTCAGAGCTGTTGATATACACTGCAGGGCATGACCGGACGTTCGTTCAAACTTCTAACTCGTATTTTCCGAAAAAAAAACACGGAAGTCGCTTTAATTCCCAATTTACAGTGTTGATTGAAGATAATCGGACGGTTAATGACCAAGTTATTTGAAATCTGTTTGATTTGTGATAGAGGCATGAAATTTGGTATGAGTGGTCTTCATGGTCTTCTTTTCAAATGTAAACACGACGACTCGCCATATTTTGGTTAGGGGGGCTCAAGGACCCCCTTTAAAATTTGAAGTTGCAGGAACTCCTACAAACCACCGGTAAATATCGTCACACATTTCAAAAAGTAGTCATTTGACTCAACACCAAATCTTGACAAGATACACATTAGTTGTCGACATGTACGCATTGTTCTTCGGGTTAGAAAAAAATTTCTTTGGAGTGTCAAAAAAAAACACAGTTTTCATTGATTTTTCCATCTAAGAAAATGTGAATTGATTTGCTGTGTATCATTATTCACTAATTTGTATTTTCCGAAGCTATTCATGAAGTCTGTTTTTTTGATACTGTCATTCTAGGAATGACAGCTCCCGAAGAAATAAGTCAATTTAAGTGTGAAGTTCAACAGCGTTTTTTTATTGTTCCCAATCAATATGATTGACAATTCATGAATGAATGGATAGCTGAAACTGTTCTGTAACTTAATTCCTTTCGACTACACGCGGAACCAAGCGCAAAAGCCTAGGAAAAAATGTTTTTTACGTCGCCCACCATCATAAAATTTGTGCCCCTAGGGTGTGTTGAAAATATTTTTTTACCGTGTATTAACTCGATCTCAAAGCTTTAAAGTATCTCACGCCTCAATCTTAATTCTTTGTGCCTTCTACTTGACAATTGCAGATCGTATTGACGTTTGTCTATACTCATAAGTCTGTATTTGCTGTTGTTTCGCCAAAGTAGCATGCACGTTTTCCATGAAAAAGTGGTTTCGGTGAATTTCGCTGAATTTTTTATATGTTGTAGATCTTCACTTAAGAAACATAAGCCCAAAAAATTGGACCCCTCCTATGAACAGTTTTTCCCCTACACGCCTAATAAGGTCCAAATCAGGAATTATCCCAAAAATTTTGAAATTCATAAAACTGGTTCAAAGCAAGGTTGTCATCATGGGAAAAATATTGACAAAAATCCAATTTGTGAATTGGGGTAGTTATTGAGGAGAGTTGGGGGATCGAAAATGAAAAATGAAGTGAAATCTTGAAACTTTCGATTCTTTCGAAAATGGTTAGTAGGTATGTGCCCTGAATATAGGTATCGATCTTGTACTCTTTTTTCTGGCCCAAGTTGAATCCTGATTTATAAAATGAATTGGAACCTGATCTTTTCAAAGTAGGATATCTAAAGCGTAAATACCTGAAGAATTCGAGATTGCCATAAAACGAAATATGGTGAAAGTTGTTTTTATTTATTGGAAAATGACAATACATGAAGGGAAAATAAAATGTGTTTGAACCAAGGTTTGCACAAATTCTAATTTGGCGAAATCAACAAAAAACTCAGTCTACTTCTCACAAGGCTACCGTGGTCTGTTACCAGCATCCAAAATTGTGTCAAGAAGCCTCAAGGAAGGATACTTGACATTATTTTCATGTCTTGCGTAGCCTAAGAACCATAAAACACTAGCTATGTGAGCACATGAACCTAGAGTTCGAGCTCCTGATTTACACATGCAATAATATCCAATGATAGGATCATCATTATCATTTTCATCATCTCTTAGGTTCTCCGTTCTGTAAAATATCCATAGCTGATATTTTGTAGCATTACGGAACCGTGAGTAGATTCTCACGCGTATCAATCCATCATCACCCAACTCATCAAATTCGAATACTTCGGTCGCTTCTCTTTGGAGTTTGTCTTGGATGTATGCCGGTGCTAAATTCACTTGATATACCCCAACAGTTAACTCCTTAAGGTAATCAATATCTAACCGAGGAAATTGCGGTGCATGATTTTCATTGAGTCGAATCCAACGAGCATTTCGGAGGTGAAGATTCTCTGCTTCAACTCTCCGTTGAAGCATGTTAGGCATACGAGATCTCTGCAAAAGTTGTTGGGCTAAGGCTGCATTAGCTCCGTCCATAAGAATAGGCTCGCGATACCGATTGATAATGGCGCCGGCTATTTTATAAAATTCGCCAAGGTTAGGGACATGACTAATTGGGATAGTATTTTGGAAAAACTTGAACATGGATTTTATATGTCCATTGCGAGCTTCTGTGATCCATCTTGTTTTGGTTATCAATCTGGATTCGTTTGCTTCATCAGTAGTGAATTGCCGTCGTCCATGCTGAAGAAGGGGTGGCATTTGGCAGTTGATTCCAAGGTTCTCCAACAAAGGTAGGGCATCTCGGTAGCCCCGGTCCACAATCAAGATATCACCATCCTGGAACCACTGGCGAAAGCCGTCCCTGTCTCTTTCGGCTTCATTTCGAATCATCGCCGCATCATTGTTTTGTCCGTCGGAAAAATAGGGACCATGTATATCCAAAATATATCCATCTGGAGCAACAACCAGTGCCGGTTTCACCAAATGCCGCCCTTTATGCACGCAGTACGACTGTCGAAGTGCTCGGAAATTACCGCTCTTGGGAATATAACTATATGTGCCATCTATATAAGCGATGGCTCGAGGTATGGCGATTTCAGAGTTGTACAGTGCATTCGAAAATTCAGTGACATGTTGTTGGATATATCTTTCACGTGTGATAGCGTTTAATCCAATGTTTTGAGGCACAAATCTTCTCATAAGAGACTGCCTGACCAAGCTGACAGCCATGCTCACTGCTTGGCGACTAGGATAATCAAAAATCACTTTCAAAAACTCGTCTGCTAACCCTTGACGCAGCTTACACATGAACATGAGCAAATCTTTTTCACTGATGTAACGATTGATATTTCCAACAGGTACGGGTTCACAGAAGCCGAATAAGTCTTGGAACTGATTCTTCGTTATGCCAGTGATACATCGAAATTCATCATCAGCTAGATTCTCCCAGGTGAACTTGGGTCTCTCTTCGATTGCTAAGTCTCGCATTTTCTGTAAGAATTGTGACAATTCTTGACCTTTGAGGCGATAAGGTCTGTGCGAATACCGCAATGTTTCAAGAAACATTTGTAGAATGTGCCCTTGTGCATTCAAATGGTTTGGACAGCATCTTGTAGCCGAAGGAACAAAAATGTCAGTCTTCACATATATGTCGACACGACAATCGATGGTCATTCTGTGTAAGTTGACTGGCTCGTTGCAGATGAAACATGTTGTGCTTGTAGTTTGCCTCAGAATGTTGAGACGAACGCATTCAGGATCTCGTTCCATTTCTTCTATCTCTTGACTGATCAATCTGTTGCAATTCAAACATATCCTAGTTTCGTCATCAATTTCTAAAACGGGTCCTTCAAACTCTTCTCGTCGATAGATAGCAATGTCTATTTTATGTTCGTCGGCATTATCAAGTCTCACCATAACTTGAGCACGGAAAGCTTCGTTACAAATATAGCATTGCAACTGGTTTCGGTAAGCCATATTTCACGATTTCGATTTTCAACAATTCAAGCTTTTTAGAACTTTTCGACTATGTTCAATTCTCTTGAAATAACACTCGATATTGTACAATAATTGTACTGTGGTGATTGTGAGTGAACAGGTGGATAATTGTCAAAAAACTGACCCTTGCAAGATAACTCGGATAAGGGGGTTTTTGCGTACAAGTTATTACATTTTTTGTAGTGTATACCTACAAATATTCCGCCATATGGCTTATCTGTAGAGTAGCAAATACCCAGCTGGTTTTTGGGCTAAAAAAGAAATGAATCGCCGTTTTTTAACGGAAAAGGAATAATGGGGAATAATTAGACTAATTACGGACGCAGACAAGTATACTGAACTAACTCATTAACCTCGGGTTCCACCAAAATTTTAAGAGCAGATTGAATCTATCACTCTGATAGTTGCTATGCACCAGTCAATAGGATGGCCAGTTGCTTAGTTACTATGAGACTGATAAAGTTATCGCGCTGATAAAAGTTTGGTGGAACCCGAGGTAAGAGGTAAAATAGCAATGAATCACTCAATCAATCCATTACACAGTTGGTTTCATTGTTTTTCGCCATTCACCCAGATCAAGTGATAGATGAATTTGAAGCTCCAGAATTTTACTGTTTTCTCAATTTTTGACCCTTCAGTGTCACCAACACTCCTATTCATTGATATAGATTGCCCCAAATTATTTTTTCATTGGTTATTGGTTGGAATACCGATACAAGTGTATCGGTATTCATACCTTGATTACATTCTATACGAATCAAAAAAACCCGGAATTTATATCCGATTTTTGGATTCCAACCCCTAGCTCTCTTGATAAGCATCCCCAGCTTATTGATCAAGATTTTCTAAAATCATTATCATATTGATTCCTTTGACCAGATTTTGGAAAAATCGAAAATTCCAAGATTTCACTTTATTTTCCATTTTCGAACCCCCAACCCCCTCGATAACTACCCCAATTCGCAAATTAGATTTTTTTCAATATTTTTCCCATGATGACAACCTTGATTTGAGTCAGTTTTATGAATTTCGAAATTTTTGGGATATTTTTTGATTTGGACCTTATTAGGCAAATAGGGGAAAAACTGTTCATAGGAGGGGTCTAGTTTTTTGGGCTTATGTTTCTTAAGTGAGGATCTACAACATATAAAAAATTCAGCGAAATTCACCGAAACCACTTTTTCATAGTAAACGTGCGGGGTCCTTTGGTGCAATTCTAACAGTGACAGGTGGCGGTTGAAAAAAATTCTTTCGGGGCTTTCGCGCATCACTTCTTATTTAGTTATACTCATTAAAATTATGAAACAGTTGAAGCTATCCACCCAATAATGAATTGTCATCATATTGATTGGTGAAATTGGAAAAAACGCTGCTGAACTGAGCACATGAATTGGCTGGTTTCATCTGGGATTGTTGCTTCTAAGATGTCAATATCAAGAAATTGACTTCATCAACGGCTTCGGCAGATACGAATTAGTGGATAATGATATGCGGAAGATGAATTTACTTTTCTATTACATGACAAAATTATAAAAACCTGTTTTTTTTTTTGACATTCCGAAGAATTTTTTTTTCATTATGAAGAACAGTGCGTTCATGACGACAACTGGTCTGCTTCTTGTTGGAATTTAACGTAGAGTCGAATGATTACTTTTTGAGATGCGTGACGATTATTAATGGTGGTTTGTATGAGGATCTGAAACTTCAATTTTCAAGGGGGCCCCTAAGCCCCCCTAACCAAAATATGGCAAGGCGTCATGCCTACATTTGAAAAGGGGACCATGAAGACCACTTATACCAAATTTTATGCTTTTATCACAAAAAGACCAGATTTTATAAAATTCGGTCACTAATCCCCGAACTACACTTAATTACCACTGGTAATTGCAGATTGAGCAAGTTTTGTGTTTTCTTTTGCGGGAAATAGGATGTCGACGGTTCAGATGACGTTCTGGTCCTGCCCTGGAGTATATACCAACAGCTCTGAGCTAACAATATAGCTCTAATGTGACAAAAGCGAGGATAAAATTTTCGGACTTGCTGCAGCAAACATGATATACTTTGACAGCGCCACAAGAAAAATGCTCAAGTGGGATTTTCGGGGATTTTGAGTACATGGTAGAAGATGAAATTCTGAATCGATAACAGCTTCAAAATCTCATGAAATAATTATTTCAACCTCAAAACCTATCTTTACTGCACTATTCAGAAACTCCAAACTCAAACTGTAGAAGAATTTCTTTGCCAAACTCTGCCGCTCCCACACGCCGCCCCCAAAGTAAGAGATACTTAAATGTAAAACATAACCCTGAAGACATAGCGATCTAATTGTTCCGCTATATAGATAGCTGACTAAAAATGGGAAGAGATAGGCCACTTTTGATTAGTCGCCGCCTCCAGCTCCCGCCTCCAAAGAAAAATAATGCAACTTTCACAATTTTCACTGATTGTCAAATTTCCTTGAACATTTAGAAACTCCTAACTCAAACTGTGCAACAGTTGCTTTGCCGAATGCTGCCACCCCCACACGCTGCCCTCAAAGTAAGAGATAAATGGAAAACATAAACCCGAAGACATAGCGATCTAATTCTTCCGCTATTTGGATAGCCGACTAAAAATGGGAAAGAATAGACTACTGTTGATTAGTCGCCGCTCCCAGCTCCCGCCCTCAAACAAAAAAATATTGATAAGTGAAAGAATTTTCATTCAAGTCTATTTCATTGGCTCCAGAGCGGGTGAAAGCACGTTATTCTTCGACCTTTTTTCGGCTCCTCGAAGTGTGAATTTATTGTCAAAGTAGGTAAATTCAGGGTATTCATCTGAGCGACGAATTACGAAGTATGGACCTAGCATCGGTCAATGAATAAGCAGCCCGATGAATTTTATATTTTATATAAACTACGCAACGAAATTATTGTCGTACTCCAAATTTCACCCTTCTCCAAAACAAGGAAACTCCCGACTGGTTCAAACATTTTCAATTCTGTTCGGAGCATTGATAGCTTGATTCTCTAGGTATAGAATCGTATCAATTCGAAGATAGATGGATGTCAACTTGAGTTTCTATAGGGTGTTGAAGGAAGTAGTGCAACATTTATAAAGTTTGACTATCTCTTATTTGAAATCAGACTGTTTCTTTTGAATTTCAACATCAATGGCATGTAGCGTGAGCTCATGTCTCGAAACGGTTTTTGATTTATCGCTCTATCCCTTTTATTTACAGGGTAGTATCGAAAAGACGACTTTTTTGTCTTCTGGTGATAACATTCAGGAGATCTGGGGGTTTCATTCGATAGCAGCATGTCCTTCAACACTCAGGTCGAAAGTTGTGCTAATTCCGTCACCAGAATGATGGGGTATACAATACAGGGTGTTTCAGGGATGATAGCAAAAAATTTAACTGTGGGTAGATCTCGACTAAAGAAACAAAAAACCTACATATCATTTCTCAAGATACCCTTAGCGTTTCGAGAAAAAACCTTTCAAAATAATGCCTCAACTTTTGAGAGTCACTGGTTTGTTGCGCTCAACACAGTTCAGCGCGATTAAATAACAGTGGCGTAACAAGCCGCGGCAAGGCACACTAATAAAAAGTGAAGAGAAGAAAGCGTGATCAAAAAGATATTCTTCCCGAGGATTCGAAGAGCCTTTCAATTTTTGAAAAAGAGGTTACAAGGAAAGTAGGTTTTTTGATATCTAATTTATGGTTTTATTGTCAGTCTTCGCTACTCATTACAGCAAATGTTCGAAATGCAAACCGTTATTATTATTGCAAGCTTGGGCACGGCGACGAAGCGACTCTCTGACCCTCACAAACACCGCGGGGTTGTCCCGCACACTCGCTACGGCAGCTTCCACACGTTCGCGTAATTCCTCGATAGTGTTTACCGGTGTCGCATAAACCAGCTGTTTCATGTGACCCCATAAGTAAAAATCACAGGGATTTAGATCAGGTGAACGAGGTGGCCAAGCCACCGGTCCACCCCTCCCAATCCACCGGTTTTGAAAATAAGTATTCAAAAAATCTCTGACGATCAAAACGTAGTGAGGTGGCGCACCATCCTGTAACAGCCACATACGGTAACGAATGTTCAGAGGCTCATCTTCTAAGAGCTGCGGCAGAGTTTCACGTAGAAAGTCCAAATACTGTTGGCCGTTTAACCGAGTTGGTAGGAAATGGGGTCCTACCAAATTATCGTCAACAATCCCGGCCCACACGTTCACTGAGAATTTTTGTTGAAAATTGTTCTCGCGTATCGCGTGGGGGTTTTCATCCGCCCAAACGTGACTGTTATGGATGTTGAATACACCTACAAATTCGGAAATTTGTATTTTTTTCACATTCTTTGGCTTCTGGTACGATTCAAAACATTTGGACATGTGTATCACTGAATGAATAATAATAATAAGACAGTAAACAGTACCTTCTCGGGTAAATCCAGCTTCATCCGTAAATAAAATGAGATTGGAAAACGCCGGATCCGCATTCATCTGTTGAAGGAGCCATTGGCAAAAAGTAATCCGTTGCGGTGCATCCCCTGGGTTGCAACGCTTGTACTTTTTGAATATGGTATGGGTAGAGCCCTTGTTGGTGTATAATTCTCCATACCGTAGGATGTGATAATCCAAAGCGAAAATCTAATCTTCGGGTGCTGGTTTCTGGAGTGTGTTCGATGGCTTCCAAAACCCCTTCCTCCACTTCACAAATCGCTGGGGTGGACACCCCTCACGTCATGAACGTCCCGTTCAAAATGTCCCGAGTCGTATAAACGCTGAACAGCCCTAGCAAACACTCTAGGTCCCGGTACGCGCCTTTGAGGAAACCGATTTTGATAAATTCTTTGTGCCTCTAAACAATTTTAGAGCGCTTCTCCGTAACACAGCACCATGTCCGTGTATTTACGATTTGAGTATTGTTCTTCAGCCATCTGAAGAGCTCGCGCACGGAAATTAAACGACAACTGGAACTGACCTACCGCAATAATTGTGAGCATCACTCAAAAAAAACTGGCCTTATCAGACATGTAAAAACAATGCCTGGGCCGGTACTTGCGACGGTCATGTTATCAGTGATTACAGCATTAGGTGCATGAGTGGTTCTCAAACAAATGGCTTCATTTTGCATGTTTTTTTTCCAAAAATTGGAAGTCGAAATTTCGCAAAATGGTATATAGGTTTTCGTCATATTTTGACGAGATCTACCCACAGTTAAATTTTTTTATATCATCCCTGAAACACCTTATATTCACCGTAATTGCAGGGATTTTGGCGTCCCCACTCTTTTGACGCTGTACTTTTCAATGGTGTGCAGCAGGTTGGAATATTGTGTTCTGATTTGGCGTCTAATTTATCACCATTACTGGAATCCGTTCAGCGCAGATTTTTGAAGTGGCAGAAATTTAAAAACGACAGGGTTTGTCTGGATCATGTCGGGTTGCTCAACGAATTTGGCGTCAGTTCCTTGCGGACTCGTGCCGAACAAATTGCTTTGAATTTTTATATAAATTGTGCCACTCAGGGATTGACTGTTCTCAGCTGCTTAATAGGTTGTCGTTTCATGTGCCGTGTATCTCTTCTAGATACCGGCTCACATTTCACTGCGTAAGGCCCAGCACCAATATTTCACTAAGATGTCCTATTTATTTCATGTGTTGTACATTTAACAGGTTATGTCAGCTGATTGTGATATTAATTTTAACTCATTAACACATATCTGTACCTCAGAGCCAAAGTATGGCAAGTCCGAAAACCTGAATTTGAAGAAGAGCCGTTTGAAGATTTGAAACGCGGAATTTTTGTCTTTGCATTGTTATTTGGGGCTCAATTTCTTTGAAACCCACAGAATATTATCACGTTTTTTGATACTCATCATCAATCATGGTATCCAGAATTAATATTCAGCAGTTTTTTTGCTAAGTGACTTGTCATGATCTGCCTTTGGAGAATTTTTTTTTCTTGGACTTGCCACAATTCTAAGTCCACAGGAAATATTGTAAGTGGGCTTGCCCTTTATTTGGTATCATAAGAAAAGGAGTGCATGAACGAAAAATACCTAGTTTTTTATTCAACTGATTATATGAAATTTTTTGAAATACAGTATGAAACAAAGAAATAAATTTGAAAAACAGTACGAAACAAAGAAATAAAATATTAATCCTCTTGCGTATTCTCATGTGCAAGATTTTTGTAGAAATCGTGGAACCTTGAAGACACCCACTGCAATAATTTCTGCAAGTGGTTGAACTTTTTGGTGGAAATTGGTTTTGGTTCTTCACGTACTGGCGGAATACTAAACTGCTGGACAACGAAGTTGTCGGTATCGGAAAAATGGTCCGACTTTGGAGGTCAATATCTCTCGATTGCCGATTGTGATTTTCATTTTGTTTATTGCGTTAACTAGCCTAATCTTTTCGTAACCCATCCTACAATAGTGAATGTCGAGGTGAATGTTAAGAAACTTCATGTAAATTTTCTACAGGGTGATACGTAAAATAGTGCAAAATTGCAGCGACTTCATCGTACCCCCATTTTTCAAAATTATATTTTTTTAGTTTTCTAATACAAAAATTATGAAGTGTGGTGTCTTATCTCGAGACGGTTCTGTTTTTTCCCGGATTAGAAGTCTAACATTGAAGATATAATTTTTTATGTTGAATGTTGCCGCTTTACGAAACTCAGGCATAGCACGAGCACAAAAAGTATAACGTCCAGCCCGTATAACCAAGCAGTATAGAACCTATACAGACACTGTATTTATATCTTTATGTCGATACAGGGAGCTGCACCCAATCGGCATCGTATCGATAGAGAAATAGTAGAGATTGCGTATAGTTTTAAGTACAGATGGAGTAAAGATCTCTTTAGCGTATACTTACAGACTTTTTATAGGCATCTTTATAGATTGAATAGAGATTAAGTTTAGCTTACCTGTAAAGCTCTAATA
Source organism: Anaspis maculata (assembly GCA_949128115.1). Classification (NCBI taxonomy): domain Eukaryota; kingdom Metazoa; phylum Arthropoda; class Insecta; order Coleoptera; family Scraptiidae; genus Anaspis; species Anaspis maculata. The sequence continues at coordinate 103,468,071 of OX421962.1, read as the reverse complement.
AAGGTCTGGCATCGTCAAGCTGTAGTTTAGAATACAGGTTGGACGTAGTCTGCCTCTAAAGTTCCAATAGAGGTCATCTGTATTCCAGCTGCATAGCTGGACTATCGTACCGCTATAGATATTTGGCACTTTCACTCGCTGCACTTGAAGGCGGGAAAATGCAATAACGGACATAACTTCCTTGATTACTTAAGTCCACATTACGTGACTACTTCTTCTACAGTTGTGTCCGATTGTTATTGCTCAAAGCATTAAGTACTGACGAAGTGTTGTTTGATGATATGGGAAGAACAAGGAGAGTGAAAACCGAAACAAAAAGGAAAGAACGTTTGCGAACGACTTCATCGTCTAAATCCAAATTGAGGTACAAACGCAGAAAAACTGGAAAGAGCAGCTTCGAAACTACTGGTGAAGAAAAAGGTACAAGATAGTATATTTTGAAATTGTTTTCCGATTGAAAAACAAACAAAATTATTTTGCAGATGTAATAGAATGTACTAGTTTAGACAGTACCATTGCTGGAGGGAGTATCGCTGCTGAAGTTGTTGTGCCGAGATCAACATTCGAAGAAATAAGACTTGAAGAGGGAGATCATGCAAGTGATGATATGCTTTCAGTTGAAACTTCTGAAACCGACGACAGCATCACCACGCCAAATCAGTATGAACTCAACTTTAAAGATAAAATTCAAAATTGGGCTGTGACTTGTTCTATCCGTCTCAGTCACCTTTCAAAACTTCTGAAAATTCTAAATTCTGATGGAAAGGCATTCCGAATTGCCAGTAGATGCAAGAACGCTTTTGGGGACTCCCAGAGAAGTGACAGTGGTTCCAATGGACAATGGGCAATACATACATCTCGGCATCAAAAATTACCTAACTACGCTGTTCACATGTAACGACTAGTACCTGGCGAAATTAGATTCAACAGAATTACTATTTTCTTTCAACATGGATGGAACACCAATCACTACCTCTGGAGGGATAGAATTTTGGCCAATTCTTGGCAGCATCGAAAATATTTCTGAAAATAGATCGTCAGTATTTGTAGTGGGCATATTCGGTGGCTTGAACAAACCGGAATCAAGTACAAACTATTTAACGCCATTTGTGGATGAAATGGAAGAGTTAATGGGCACTGGATTCACATGGAAGAAAACTAAATACAAAATTAACATCAAAGCGATCATTTGTGACGCCCCAGCAATGGCATTTGTTAAAAATATAATATCTCATGGAGGATATTTAGTGTATTGAAAATAGAATATCTGCTGGAATTAATTCAAACAAAAACGATTTTTTTACCATGGCTAGCTTTCAGCTCCCTCTTCAACATATCAAAAGTCCTCAACTCTGGGACTGCTACAAATTAGTATACAGGGTGAAAGTTTTTTATTTTTCTTTACTTTATTTCTTTCTTGGAAAACCGATGACTAAAAAAAAAACGGTTTTAGGCTAGTTTGATAGGCCATAGTCTTCCAATAAACATATGAAAAATATACTATCCAGCAACTGCTATGTATCAAGTTACAGGGTGAAAACTATTTTTCATCTTCAATTTTTTTTCTTGGTGGAACTGATCTAGATTGAGGTCAGTTCCAGTTCTTTTGCAAGCTTATAATGTCATACTCAACATATGAAAAGGATACATCTCTGCAACTGCTGCTTTTCAATTTACAGGGTGAAAAGTCATTTTCACGTTTCAATTTTTTTCTTGGTGAAATCAGCTCACACAACAATTGCGACTGATTATTTTATCAACTTGAAGTTTCTAGTCAAACATATCAAAAAAACACATTTCTGATACAGCTACGTTTTTTTTTACAAATTTAAATGTTTGGGTATATTCGGGTATATTGCATCAAAAATTCAAAAAATCTTGAAACGCAACCAAACAGTTAAATTTGTAAATAAAAACGTAGCTGTAGCAGAAATATATTATTTTGATATGTTTGACTAGAAACCTCAAGTTTACAGAAGAACCAGTTGCAATTGTTGTGTGAGCCGATTTTATCGACAAAAAAATTGAAACGTGAAAATGACTTTTCACCCTCTAAATTGAAAAGCAGCAGATGCAGAGATGTGTCCTTTCCATATGTTCAGATTGACATTATAAGCTTGCTGAACTGAAAACGGCTTCAATCTAGATCAGTTCCACCAAGAAAAAAAAATTAAGATGAGAAATAGTTTTCACCCTGTAACTTGATACGCAGCAGTTGCTGGGTGGTATATTTTTTATATGTTTACTGGAAGACTGTGACCTATCAAACTAGCCTAAGACAGTTTTTTTCGGTCATCAGTTTTTCAAGAAAGAAAGAAAGTAAAGAAAAATAATAGACTTTCACCCTGTATACTGATTTGTAGCAGTCCCAGAGTTGAGGACTTTTGATATGTTGAAGAAGGGACTGTAAGCTTGCCATGGTAAAAAAATCGTTTTTGTTTGAATTAATTCCAGCAAAGCACCTATTTTTTTCTATTTCCAATATACTAATTATAGTCTAGGCTAATTTTTCATAAAAGCGCTTCCTAACGTTTCAAAAGGCATTTCATATATCAGTTGGGAAACAAGACATTTTGGAGTATACGAATCGCGCTGAATATGAAAATCTCTGTTGGCACCTCGAAATTTTGACTCTAAGGCCCCCAGGGCCCCAATTTTGATTTTTTGTTAGTTTTCGAGTGTTCATAATGTTTTGCATTCAACCTGCCGTAACTCACAAACCACGGGAGTAAAAGCAAAGATTTTTTCAGCTGTGTAATTTCGAATCATTTCCGAATCTTCATGTCAAATTTCTTCTCCTCAAGTTTGATAATTACCTCTTCAAACAGCAAAAATCACGAAGAAGTCCAAAATGTAGGAGATACCGACACAAAAACTTTGACCTGTGGGGACCTATATCAATTATTCACAACAAGTCCATACATGTATGAGACAATATGCAGAGAACACTCCAAGGAAGTTTTTGCGAAGTGGACGTCGCAAAATATCTTTCGGTTGTCAAGTTATGATTTTTTTAAAACCGACATCGAAAATGACGCGCGGTATCGGGTGCCCGTATAGTGATCGGCCGGCCGCGTCGACAGCGGCAAGGGCTGGTCCTTGCTATACATGAGAGATTGTATTTCTTTGAATTAGATTCTGTAATGCATATTCATTCCTCTTCGATTAATTTGTCCAATGGTTGTTGCGTTGCTGTTTCAGTAGTGAATACTTATCGATAAAAATTAGAGATTTTCAATGTTTGAAATGTTATAGTTATTATGTGAGTAGGTATATACTTGTATCTAGATCCAAAAATAACTCGATCACACCAATTATTCACACAAAGGGAGCTCTACTAATTTTGAAAAAAGAGCTTCAGCACTTAGCTTGTACACTTTCTTCGAAACAGAATAGATATGAGAGGTACAATACAATACATTTATCTAGCCGTGACAGCAGTAATTCTTTTCGCTTAACTTTGCACTGAATGTAAAACCGGGATACGGACATTCCACCGACACCCAACTCACCGAATCGCCAATTCGCCGACAGGACAAAAATCACCGACTGGCCGATTCACCGACAGGATATTTCAGCGACTTACCAATTCACCAACAGGTCATTTCACCGACCCGCCGACTCACCGACAAGATATTTTATCAAGAGTTCTTTTTCGACCCAAGTATCATCCTTCTTTTCAGACTCATCAGACAAAGAGCTGATTTTTGACGCAAGCATCTTCCTTCTTTTTAGACCCGCCAAATAATAAGCTCATTTTTCACTTAAGTATTACACTTTTTGGACCCATATCAGATAAGAAACTGATTTTTGACTCAAGTAGGTATCATCCTTCTTTTTAGCGTCACCAAACAAAAAGTTAATTTTTGATTAGGTCCTTTTTTACAGATCCATCAGATTAAGAACTGATTTTTCACTCAAGGGTTCTTCTTCTTTTTAGACCCTCCAGAGAAGAAATTCATTTTTTACTCAAAAACCGTCCTTCTTCTAAGACCCACCTTATAAGAAAACGATTTCTTGCTAAAGTATCATTCTTTTTTTTTTTACATAGATATAGGCCCGTATTCGTAGTCAGACCTTGAGTAGGTACCTATAAGATGGTCTTAAGACCATGCTTATTCAAACACAGGCTTGAGCTAAGATGGTTTTATACATTATGTGATCATCTTGTGGATATTTAGGCTGGGTTTAGTCAGCTTATATTCAGCCCCAAGTTTTAATTTTAGTCGCAAGAGCAGCGACGCCCATTGGTTATTATGAACCAGCCTCCTTAAACTGAACCCACCCTTATAATCAAAAACAGCTACATCTTTCTACATTTGAGTATGGTAGAAATTGGCTGTTGAAAATTGAATACGTCGTCTTACATCCACTGTGAGCTATGGTGGATCAATTTCTGAAGATTCCTAAGTCTCGGCCTAAGTCTGTTTTTGACTTGACGATTTTTTTTTTCAGATCCGTCAGTTAAGGAGTTTATTTTTGACTAGACACCAGATATAGATATAGAGTCTATTTATGAGTTATTGACTCGAACATCCTCCTTCTTTTCAGACCCACCAGATAAAAAGTTCATTTTTCACTCAATCATTCTTTTAAGACCCATCAGATAAGTAATTGATTTTCGACTCAAGTATCTTCCTTCTTTTCAGACCCATCAGATAATGAGTCTATTTTTGACTCAAGTATATCATCCCTCTTTTTAGCGCCACCAGACAACGACTCAATTTTTGACCAAGTATCATGCTTCTTTACAGGTCCACCAGATGAGACGTCTATTTTTGACTCAAGTATTCTTAGACCTACCAGATTAGGAGTTCATTTTCAACTCAATTATCATCAGATGAAGAACTGATTTTGGACTCCTTCTTTTTAGATCAACTAAACCGGATAAAAAAAATCTATTTTCCACTCAAATATCATACTTTCCAGACCTATCAGATAAGAATTATTGATTGAAGAAAATTTGCTAAAAAAAAATAAAGATAATGGCAGCTTTTGGTGAATTGTTGAACTCATAAAATCTACCACAACCACAAAAACCATAAAATGCGGCTGCAAGACCCTGTGCAAAGACAAATTATGTCGGTGAAAAAAAAAACAGGACAACCTTACATAAAAATGTGCTCTGTAGGGGACAGTGTTGTAATGTTTTGGAAAGAAGCTCAGTTTGGCATGAAATTAACGTTTCATTGACTGATGAAGTCTTTTTGCATCCCTAGGTATGATATTACAAACCTATCCGCATATTTCAAGTAAATGTTGAAAATCTTCAATTTTACTGATATTTGCTACTAAAAACATCAACAAAACGGCCGTTGGTCAGATAAAATGGAGAAAAAATCGATATGTGATAGCTCATGTGATACAGAATAATCGAAAGAAACAAAATATCTCATGTATGGCGAGGACCAGCCCTTGGCGCTGTCGGCGCGGCCGGCCGATCACTATCCGGGCACCCGTAACTGCGCGTAATTTTCGATGTCGGTTTTAAAAAAATCATAACTTGATAACCGAAAGATGTTTTGCGACGTCCACTTCGCAAAAACTTCCTTGGGGTATTCTCTACATATTGTCTCATACATGTATGGACTTATTTTGAATGATTGATATAGGTCCCCAGAGGTCAAAGTTTTGGTGTCGGTATCTCTTGCATTTCGGACTTCTTGGTGGTTTTTGCTGTTTAAAGAGGTAGTTATCAAACTTGAGACAAAGAAATTTGGCGTGGAGGTTTGGAAATGATTCTAAACTACAGAGCTGTAAAAATCTGCGCTTTGCCTTTGGTGGTTTTTGAGTTACAACAGGTTGAATGCAAAACATCATGAACTCTTGAAAACCTGAGAAATATCAAAATTGGGGCCCTGGGGGCCTTAGGGTCAAGATTTCGAGGTGCCAACAGAGATTTCCATATTCAGCGCGATTTGTATACCCCAAAATGTTTTGTTTCCCAAATGATATATGAAATGCCCTTTGAATGTCACTTTTCAGGAATCTAGCCTAGTCTATTACTGCTGCTCAAAATGTTTCATAAAAGGAACCACAGTTCCTAGCAGCAAAACTGGCAAAAGAAAAGTGGTAAGAATCAACATCATCAGAGGTCCGGTTCGATTATGCTACGGTGCGCCTCGCGTGTTTGAACGTCCTCGCCTTTTGACAAAATTGTGGTGTTTGGCCCGCGAGTTTTTCCTAGTGTTTTTGGATAACGTCCTGGATGGTCCACTGAAGGGATAGATCGCCTTCCCATCATTCACGGTCTACCGGAAAAACGGCTGAGTCCAATTTATTTTTCAAAACTTGCATGAATTTGATATAAGCAGGCACATTATTATCTTATCGCACCGACAACAAAAAGGCCGCTTCTTCCTATAGTGCTTTTTGCGCTATAGGAATGGACTGTTGTTGTTTATATACACGAAAACTATTTTCTATTCTTGTTGATTGAACAAAAATCTTCAATCAAAACTAAGGCCCTGGTCACAGGAGCCAAAAAACTCAAAATGTCACAACCCCAAAACAGAAATAACTCCCAACAAAACTCAAATTCACCAAATAAAAACCTATCGTACTCTAGCGTAGCTTCAATAAATACAATGTTTCCAAGCAAGGACTTGGCCATAGTCCTTGATGTCGTAGATAAACTAAAGTTAAGAGACTACGTAGTACCAATCAGCAAGCTTGTTGGTCCAAAACAAATCACATTTGCATCGCGAATCTCAAGAAACCGCATCTGCATATTCTTGTCAACCAAACAGAATGTCGATGAAATCGTGAATAACCACGGGAAAATTGAGATTGAGGGAAAAATTGTATCAATTCGAAGGCTTATTTCACCGGCTAAGAGAATCATTCTGTCCAATGTTTGCCCAAACATTCCCCACGAGCTCCTCGAGAACGCTTTGAGAGATGTTGGCTGCGAACCAATGTCAAACATGACATTTCTCAGAGCCAACATCGAAGATGACGAACTTTCCCACATTTTAAGTTTCAGACGCCAAATTTACATCAAGCCAAATGAAGATCTTGAGCTTCCTCCATTTGTTACCATCACGCAAGACAACACCGACTATAGAATTTTTATTGGCACGGGTGAAATGCTTTGCTTTTTATGCAAAGAGTTGGGCCACAAAGCCGACCAATGTCCAAACTTGAATATGTCCCAAACAGAACCTGAATCTCCTCCACTGCAAAACCGAAGCACAATCGAAACAATAGCTGACGTACACTCAATAATTAATGCTGACGATCAACAGATTACAGAAACAAACCATTCTACGGTAACAATTGTAACTGAAAATTCAAAAACTCCTCTCTTCTCTACCGAAAAACCACCAAACAAAAGACCAGCATCATCTACCCTCAACAGCGGATCTACCGAAAGTTCCCCACAGGGATCCCCACTACCAAACGACGACCATACTGGGGATTTTCAGTTTGCTAAACCGAATTCCAGAAACAACAGACACAAACTCAAATCAAAAAAAATCAAAAAATCTTCTTCCATAGAAAACGTTTCACTAACTTCCAAAGAAAACACAGAAACAATAAAACAAACGATACAGGAAAACCCAAGCAAATACATTCTCACCTCAGACCAATTCGAGTCCTTTATTGAACAATGCACCAATGGTAAAGATCCACTAAAAACAGGTCTTTCCTTCACTGACAATATAGTTGGTCTCATCGATATGATGAATGACATTTACCCCTGCCTAACAAACCGACATGCGAAAAGCAGATTCACAAGAATCTGCAATAAGTTGAGCCAGTCTGCTGACAATGTTGAAATATCAGACCTCTCTTAGTTTTCTATTGATCCCAGCGATTCTGAGCGATCCGAATACTGAAAACCACCACTCAACCTGACAACAAACAAAAATGGCGTCTGTGATTCAGTGGAATTGCAATGGTTTTTACACCAGATTTACTCATATCCAACGCCTGATCAGTGATCACAACCCCTCAGTACTATGTTTACAAGAAACAAACTTCAAAGGCAACCACAGCCCTTCATTAAAAGGGTACAATACTCTCACAAAAAACCGAATCACTCAACAAATTGCCAGCCGTGGTGTCTCAATTTCAATCAAGAAAAATCTACATCATGAGGAAGTTGTTATCTCAACTAATTTGGAGGCAATTGCTGCCTCGGTTTGGTGTCCCAGCAAAATCAACATTTGCAACATATACTTACCTCCAAATACAAATCTCGACTCCAACGAACTGGCCAACCTAATCACCCAAATCCCCCCTCCATTCATCATAGTCGGCGATTTTAATGCCCACAACATTATGTGGGGATCACACTCCAATAGTCTCAGAGGAAGAGAAATTGAAAACCTATATCTCAGCAATCCGTCCTTATTTCTGCTAAACAACGGCCAACCTACTCACTTCAATTCATCATCCGGCAGCTTCTCTAGCATAGACCTTAGTTTCAGCGATCCACGCAGTGGCCCCGCCCTGTGCTGGACAGTTCTGCCAGAACTATATGACAGCGACCACTTTCCCATTGCAATTTCTTATCAAAAAAACAACTTCAGTGACCCCAATAAACCTTTTGAAAAATGGAAAGATAAAGGAGTTGATTGGCTGGCCTATCAAAACATGGTTGACGAGAAATTGTCTACTTTCTCCCTCCAGGATGACATCAATGATAACGTTCAAAAATTCTCCAAGATCATAACCGAAGCAGCCGAACAATGCATCGGGAAAAAAACTGTTATCACAAACCACAACCCAGTGCCCTGGTGGAATCCTAAATGCAGTCTTGCCGTCAGGGAATCCAAAACTGCCTTTAACAGATTCAAAAAACACCCTGACGTCGAAAATCTGATCGCGTTCAAGAAACATAGAGCAAAAGCCAGGTTCGTACTGAAGGATGCCAAAAAGTCATCTTGGCAAAATTATGTCTCCACTCTCACTAGTTCCACTCCCCTGAGGGAAGCCTGGTCCAAAATTAACAGAATAAAGGGCCTCAATTGCAACCCCTCTTCCATAACAGCGCTAAAAGACGAAAGTAACAATCTGATTACTTCTAACGACGATATTGTGAATCTACTAGCAAATCAATTCTACAAGCACTCCAGCGACAACTTCTACTCGAATGAATTCCTGAAAATAAAGTCAGAAAAAGAGAAGATCCCACTCAATATGAACAACGTCGAAAACCCGGAACTTAATGTTCCACTGCGGAAATCCGAATTGGATGAAGCCCTCAAAAACTGCAAAAATTCAGTCCCAGGCCCCGACTCCATCCCCTTCACTTTCTTAAAAAACCTATCCGACGCTGCAGTCCAAACTCTCCTAGACATCTTCAATTTTACATGGCAGCGACAATGTTTCCCTGACTGCTGGAGAGAATCCACTGTAATTCCCATTCTCAAACCCAATAAACCCAAAATCGAACCATCGAGTTACAGACCGATATCTTTGACCTGCACTATGTGCAAATTACTCGAAAAAATTATCAACAACAGACTAAAATGGTTTCTTGAGGTAAACAATCTACTGTCCAACCGCCAGAGCGGTTTCAGAATAGGTCGATCAACCGTCGATAATATGGTCCTCCTGCAATCTGAAATCTCAGAAGCCTTTGCTACCAATAGGAATCTAGGAGCGGTGTTTTTTGACATTGAAAAAGCATACGACACAACATGGAGACACGGCATACTGTTGAAACTTTTGAAGTGGAAGATCAACGGTAACATGGTCGCTTTCATAAAAAACTTCCTCTCACACAGAACTTTCAGAGTGAAAAAAAATAATGTTCTATCTAAGCAATTCTTTCAGGAAAATGGCATCGCTCAGGGTTCAATCGTCAGCGTCACTTTATTCCTTGTTGCTATAAATAGTAGCCGAGGTATACATAAAAAAACGGCATTTGATGTTACAAGCAAGCCACTTTGCACAGTTGTTACTTAGACCCTAACAAACATTTTTGTCCGCAGCACATGGAAATCGGTCCCTTAGGAGAGCGGGGGGGGAGCCCCCCTTGAAAAAAGTAACTTTTTTAAATATTGACCGATTTTCACAATTCTGGTGTCGATTCCACACAATTTATTATCGCTAAGAAAGATAGAGATGAGGTACGTCACAAGATACAGTTATTTTTCCATTTTCGGGCGCCATTTTCAAAATATGGCCGCCTATTTAGCAAAATTTCATCTGATTTGAAAATAAGCTTGTCGCGTGTCTAAACCGACTAATTTTGGGGCGCTCTTCACGTTTTCTTCATCTAAAATAACATTCGAGATATCTGAAGGGAGTTATTGAATGAAGGAAGCAAAGAAGGCAATTTTTTCAATATTTATACTAATGAAGAAATATTCAGTTACATATTATTCGCAATAATTTGTTGCACACTGTTCCCTGGATCAGCTGAACCAATCGCAGGATCAAGTCCTGAACTGAAAAGTAATTATTGGGGCTTCTAGTACCTATACTTTCCTCCAAATTTATTGAAAAAAACTGAAGGCATAGTTTTTGTTGGTGCAGTCTCCTTTACAGCTCTTGCAACTAAGAGTGCAGGGTAGCCGATTTCTTTTGCATTTACATTGTATAGTTTGGCAACCAGTCTTGCAGCCACATCGGTCCAAAGCATGACAAGCACTCCACACTTCCTATAACTAAGACCATACTGGTTCCCACTTATCATTTTGGAGTGCCCAACCCAATCCTTCTGAAGTTGTGTCACACTGGCTAGTGGACGTGGCTTGTCCCCACAACTGACCAGCCTGGTAAGCGGCTCGTCGAGCATGCTGTACTAGGGCACCAGATGTCGGAGGACCACAAGGCCAAAGGGCGATTCTCTGTGGCAAATAAGTTTTTGCGAACCTGATCTACAGTGATACACTCAGGATCACACAGTCCATACATGCGGACTGTGTTTTCTTCCGAGGTCTTCAGTGTATCCTCAGTGAGAGGATGTGCAGGAGGACGAGCTAAAGGTGTGAATGCATACGAGCTGAAGGTGTAAATATCTTTATCTACGACCACTATCGTAAGTTACCAATAGCACATGACTAACAATTCTAGTAAGTTGATCTTTACACACGGATAGCCGTGTGTAAAGTGAGGCGATCGCACGGTTTCGGTTAGGGAACTTATGGTTAAAATTTGGTTCCAAAACTGTCAATGTGAAGTTAACGGCAAAGCAAATTTTCGAATGCCTATATGAAAAACGCCTACTTCTCCCTACACTTAAAAATCTTCCTATTGCGAAAATTCGCACTTGCAGGGCCGACCGCAGTCATGTCCCACGCACCAACAATATGTGAGAGGCAACTCTCTTATATCTTTACGGGCCGCAACTCCATGGAGGTGAGATGTAAGAACGACATAATCTTGTATAACTTTCGTTTGAAGACGGTTATTGTAAACTTATGAGTTATTTTACGATTTGCACTTACAGAGCTTCATTATTCCTTAATTTTACTAATGTAAATGGCGCCAGCAATTTACAAATTGAATCCTGTTCGAATTCATCAGCTGCACCCCGATATGTGCTGATATCAAGTGGGTAGGCAAGCAGCATGACGTGTCATTTTGACGGGTCGTCGAGTCAACAACTGTCAACTACAAAAGTGCCCCCTTCGACTTTTGTTGGTTACAATTTTCATCAGGTTTGTGACGTCTTACCCATTTACTTACTTTCTACATTACTAATTTACTGTTTAGAGGGTGGGCAACCACCGCAGCCACAACGAGGAACCTTGATAATGTAAAATCGACCACCTGTCCCAGCGCTTCGGCTTGTGATATATTGCCCAGTGTCCAGCTAAGCCATGGAGGCCTGCGAATTTCAGATTTTTGCCAGGTATGCACCTAGGTAAACACTGTCGATATCCACCTAAACATTTGTGAGCAATGAGTCATTCTTATTTCTAGATTCTCAAAGAACAAACTTAGCATGAACTAAACCGGAGGAAGAAAACGTCCAGCCGATTGCAGAGCAAGAAGTTTCGAGGAAGCTACCGGAGCCGTCAAAGTTACCCCAGCCATCAGAACAACATGAACATCAATAATTTATTGTGCCTCAACTATTAATATTCGATGCCTTATGAATAGTTTTGACATAAGCATAAATTGTATCGTCTGAGGTTCCATAAAGTTTCAAGTGTAGTACCTAGTTGGATGTTCGAATAAAGTGTTACAAAAATCGACTTTATCCAGTTTTATTCAATACAACATCTCAACATTCATTTATTCTTAGAATATGTGATGGGTTCGATTTAGGTATTTTGTAAATCAGAAGTTTTTAAGATCAGTAAATTCCTGCACCGCTGCACTTCTCTCTAATTTATTATGAGTATTTCGTAGTGGATTAGTTTAGTAACATCTATTCAAAATTTGAGCGAAATCGGTGGGATGGTTTCAAAGTTATGACCCTAGTTATGACGAAAGAACGATTTTTTCATTCCAACTTTGGAGGGCTGTATCTTTGTCATTATGCATTCCTGAAAATGTTTTGTGGATGCAGACTACTTATTTTCCGATTCTCTATTGATTGCCAAAGTTTTCGCACATTAACTCTAATCACCCTATTTTTTTCAAATTGAACTATTGTTGCTCAGAAGCTTCATTATCTGGATATTGAAGTAACCTACGCCAAAATATAGTGAGCATGAAACCATTCAATTTGACGCATCAATTATCAAAATTGGACAACAAATAACGGAGCTATGGGACTTTCTATTTGGAATGGTAGCCAGGGGAAGGGGGGGGGTCGAAGATAAAGTATAGTACGGAACACGAGTAGTAAAGCAATTACGCACTCAGGGAAATACTACACTCGCTCGCTACGCTCGCTCGTGTGCAACTTTTCCCTGCGTGCGTAATATGCTACTTACTACTCTTGTTACGTAATATACTATTCCAAGCACTCCACCTGTCTTTCTGTCTTTTTATCAACTAAAAAACGGAACGCTATCACAATCTATGTAGGCGTGGAAACCACGCTGAGCTACGGATCTGGACTCTTTAAGAGCTTCTGCAATTGAATGGATTGCTAGGTGTCTGTCATGCTTGGAGGTACCATAGAGAATCCGCAATTGCCTGAGGCCGACGCTTTTTATGTCGAAGTTGTAGGAGATCGCTAGGATTACGATGTCTGTATCGGAACTTGGAATGGGGACGTTTTCAGTATCGAGAATTACCATGTCCATGACATGAAGAAATATCCTGCCATCAGCTTCTTCCATCTGATCGCAAGTGACATCATTGAGGTTGGTGTTTTGAGATAATCCGAAGATCTGACGAATTCATCTACGGTTGTCACTGAGCCTATGATTTGAGGTAAACCAGAAAGAGACGTTTCTGAAAGAAATCTGAATAATTCAAATATCATTCTTGAGATTTACTGTAGGGAAAACCCACTTACAGATCAACTGAGGGTAATTGAAGGCAGTGTTGGCTTTATACATCTGTTTCCTTACCTCAATATGTCACTACATTTGGAACAACAGCGCTGCAAGCTGCAGTCATGAATAACTGCCGCCAAAACATTTCGCATATTCAAATCCACATTCGGGTTGTGGCGTTGAATTTGAAATAAGACGCAAGATTTATGGAGCTCATTTATAAAAATAATAATAATAAACTGTCTCTATTGATTTTCCAGAATAAAGTATAAGAAATGAAAATGAAAATAAAATAAACACTAAAAAATGAAACTAAGGGCGAAGTTCAGATGAGTGCACAATCACACCCGCTGCTGAGGGGTGCCCCCTGCACCTCCATTCCACGTTTACCGGATAATAATAGTTATAATAATGCACCGAATATTATTTTAGATAAAGGAAACGTGAAGAGCATCCTTGACCTCGGGTTCCACCAAAATTTCAAGAGCAGATTAAATCTATCACGCTGATAGTTGCTATGCACCAGCCAATAGGATGGCCAGTTGCCTAGTTACTATCAGAGTGATAAAGTTATCGCGTTGATAAAAGTTTGGTGGAACCCGAGGTGAATTAGTCGGTTTGGACATGTAACAAGGTTATTTTCAAATCAGATAAAAATTTTCGAAATTGGCGGCCATATTTTGAAAATGGCGCCTAAAAATAACCATACCTTGTAACTCACAGCATTAGCATTGTCTCTATTTTTCTTGGTGATATCAAATTGTGTGAAATCGACACCAAAATTGTGAAAATCGGTCAATATTTGAAAAAGTTACTCTTTCCAAGGGGGTTCCCCCCCCCCCGCTTTCCTAAGGGACCGATTTTCATGTGCTGCGGAAAAAAATGTTTGTTAGTGTCTTAGTAACAGCTGTGCAAAGTGGCTTGCTTGTAACATCAAATGCCGTTTTCTTTCCATTTAACGTGTGTGCCTCGGCTACTAAAATGAAGTCCTATCGAAAATCAAGCTGCCTGTTAGAGGCGCTCTGTACGCCGATGACCTCGTGATCTTTTGTAAAGGCACTAATGGACGAGAAATACAAACTCTGCTACAGGTAGCCATCAATGAGATCGAGGAGTGGGCTGTGCAGTCGGGTTTCAGATTTTCTCCTCTGAAATCTAAGGTAATGATATTTTCCAGAAAGTACAAAATAAGCCCCCTACCTCCCATTAAAATATACAACACGGAGATTGAACAGGTCCAAGAACTGCGATTTCTTGGTCTCATCTGGGATACCAAACTAACCTGGAAACCCTATGTTGAACAACTAAAAGCCGAATGCGCCCAAAGGTTAAACCTGTTGAAAACTATTTCTCACCATCACTGGGGTTCAGAAGAAGCTCTTCTTCTGACTGTTTACAGAGCCCTAATCAGGTCGAAACTTGATTATGGGTCGATTGTATACTCATCTGCGTCGAAATCAACCTTGAGGAAATTAAACTGCATAGCTAACACTGCGATCAGAATGGCTACCGGTGCCTTTAGGACCAGCCCAATAGAATGTTTGCTCCAGCTTGCAAATGAACCCCTTCTTGATATCCGAAGAGAATCTCAAACGTTAACATACTCTGCCAGAGTAGCAGCCTCGAAAAACAATGCAGCGTACCACTCAGTCTTCTCCACAAAATACCACCACATTTTCCAGTCGAAACCAAGACTCACTCCCCCATGTCACTACAAGCTCAAATCCATTCTAAACTCTCTAAGCTTGATCCCAACAGAAGTTTGTTCACCACAATCAAATAAGGGTGCACCATGGACCTTCTCTTTCCCAACTTACCACACCAGCCTATCCAGCTACCCCAAACACTCCACTGCCCCTGTCATCCTTCAGAACTTACACAAAGAAATCATAGCTTCGAATCAAGGTTCCTCAGTTCTATATACAGATGCATCTAAAGGCAACAACGGCGTCGGAGTTGCGATTGTGACCGCAGCCGACTCCTACAACTACCGTCTGCCCAAATCTACCAGCATTTTCTCAGCAGAACTGTACGGAATCCTTCGAGCTTCAAAAATAGTACACGCGAGCCCTCATTCCAAGTTTTTAATCTGCACCGACTCCTTAAGCTCAATCCAAAGCATGCAAATCATATACTCCACAAATCCATTAGTGCAACAAATACAACATACTCTTTCATCGGCAATAAAGCAAAACAAAGAAGTAATTCTGAGCTGGTGTCCGTCACATGTCGGAATCCGGGGAAATGAAAAGGCTGACCAAGCTGCCAGTGAGGCGGTAAATTTACCGGAGCACACTAATTTCAAAATCACTGAGTTTGACTTGAAGAATCATTACAAAACAGCTATTCGTGAAAAATGTATCGGATCCATGTCCAGCTATAGACCACTCACAATCCAGATCAGTCCAGCCATCCTGAGGATCGTAACTAAAACCGTCCCAAACCGAAGGGAAGAAACAACACTAAATCGTGTACTAATCGGACACACGCTCATGACACATTCCTTCATTTTGTCAAAAGAAGAACCCCCAGGATGTCTATACTGCAATGAGGTTCGAGTCACTATTCCTCACCTTTTGTTCAACTGTCAGGGACTTTTGAGACAAAGACAACGGGCAGGGTTTTCAAATGAAGTTTCCCTTACTCGGATGGTCACTCAGAATGGCAATTTTGGTGTGTTGATGGATTTTCTGAAGGACTCTGGCATTTTTGACCTGATCTAAAAACAAGACCATCCTCTAATACCAGTCTAATACTGCAGACTCCCCAAGCATCTTCAAGCCTCCCAACATTTCCACTCATACTTTTTTCTACCAAGTCTTAGCATTTTCTGGGAAATTAGAAATAAAAGTCCAGGACAACCGGAAAACATCTACCTACCGCCCAGTGTTGTTGGACGACTTTGGCGAATAGACCGGTAAAACCCTGATCAGGGAAGAAGCGCAAACAGCTAGCGCTCAAACCAGTTTTGTGCCGGGCCGTCCGACAACACTCCAAGGTTTCCAAACCTGAAAACCAGGAAATCAAGCAAAGACACTGAAACTCAAACCCAACCGTGGGTGCTAATAACCATGCAGTTGATGCACCCTAACAAAATCAAAATAATAAAAAAAAAAAAAAAAAAAAAAAAAGTGGTATATACCGCACTGAATGCTCCTTTGAGGGACAACTTCAATTTCAGAGCGCGTAAAATGTCTGATGGCATCACAAATGATACTGAGCACCACAAAAACAAAGCTGGAGCTGTCCTGGAACGACTTGAACGAATCGACATGATAAAAACATTTCCCATTGACAAAATGCATTTGGTTGATGAAGGTGTGGTTAAAAAAATCATTAAACTCTGGATTGGGAAACCAGGACGCCAAAAGCTACACCATTCTAAGAAGTCAAAAATTGACGACAACTTGAATAAATGCTTCAGTTACACCCCTACTGATTTTCAACGGAAAGCAAGAACATTCAAATTTGCAAATTCTTTGAAAGCGTCAGAGTGTCGTGTTTTTTTATTATACACAGGCCCAATAGCACTTAAACGAGTCTTGCCAAAGTCTACATACATGCATCTTATGTCGCTCAGTCTGGCCATAAGAATATTAACATCACCTGTGTACTATCTTATTCATAACGATTATGCACATAATTTGCTTTTTTATTTTGTGGAAAACTTCATGACTTTGTATGGCTCTGAATACGCGTCTTATAACGTTCATGGACTTCTACACTTAGCAAAAGACGCTGCGGAGTTGGGGCCATCAGATGCTAACAGCTGTTATTTGTACAAAGCTTTTATCAAAAACATCAAGGGAAAGTTGCATTCTTTCAACCGCCCCCTGGAGCAATGTCACAATCGCATAAGCGAAATGACTCAAATAAACACACCAGTCAATTTCGATAACAAATTTAAAGTAGATGGACAAGTGTCCCTGTTCAAAAGCTTAAAAAATGACGCTGATAAATATATGGCAGCTGAGTTTTATAATTTTACAATAAGGTGTGACCTCAAAAGCGATAACTGCGTTTTATTACAAAATAAGGAAGTGGTGCGCATCAAATACTTTGAAACAATCAATGGCAGAAAATTTATGATAGGAGAAAAACTCATTGACCGCGTTAACCTGACAAACAAACCAAAAAATTTAGGATCTTTTTTGTATTTAATCGGAAATTTTGATGAAACTCATCTGATAGAGTTTGACATGGAAAAATATCCTGTTGTGTGCAAAATGTGCTGCCTACCAAATACTTGTGATTTTCAGTATAATTTCTTTGTTGTACCACTCAATCATACACTAAGAACATTGTTGTGATATAATTTGTGAATAAAATAGCGTATTATATTATCATTGATATAATATGAAAACGAAAACAAAATAAACTTCTCTTATAAAAAAACAAACAAGTTATTCAAATAATATTTCGAGATCGAAACGCTTGGGAGTCATTCCATGCCAAAACGATCACTTTCTGCACTCATGGTGACCGATTTTCATAAATTTTGGATATGTTATAGAGACATGAAAATAAGTCGACCCGTGTTCGCCGGTTTTTTTTTATAAATTTTTTTTTCGGAATTACAATTTTTTCAAATTTTCCACTTTTGCCTTGCATCCTTCTCTGAGAAAAATCGTAGCTCTTTAGTCCAATGTCCGATCTTGTATATTTTTGTTTTGATCGAACCACAAAAGATGAGGAATTTTGGACATTGCACTCTTTTTTTGACAGATGTTGAAAAAAGTATGGAAAGTCACTTTTCCGAAAAGAAAACGGTATACTGAAAAATGGTACATCTTCGATTTTCCCAATTTTTGAATATATTGATCTGTGAACTTTTCTGAATCGATAAGTAATGGTCGCCAGAATGGACATCGCCCAAAAACCCACGAAATGAATTTTTTAAGCGAGCCGCGCAAGCTGATTCGGCGCTCAGGAGTCCAGTAAAATGAGGCGATTTTTATGCTAAAGTTGGAACTAACTGAGGGCTCGATGAAAAAAATATGGCAATGTAGAGAATGAAAAACTGAATTAGAAAAACCAAAGTTTCATTTCCATCCACCCCGGGAACCATGTAAAAAAAATGGCGAAGAATTAAAAACATGCGCCGCGATTTTTCTTCTGAAACGGTGAGAGAACGGTGAGAGATTTGTGAAAACTGTAAGGAACAAAGTTGTAGGGAATTCAATAATCTACAGAAAAGTCCCCGGGGGCATATGTCTAACTTCTCCAGTTTAACCATTAATCGCGGCCAAAGTTGCGCGCCGGTTGAGTGAAGTGGAAAAACTGTCCGCGTGACATTCCTTCTTGAATTCTGCGAGAACGGCTAGCGATATCCGAGAATTGCAATCGACAAAGTTGCAGAGGATTGAATGTTCCACTAGAAAATCTTCAAAGACAGTTTTTAGCTCTTCTGGTTTAGTCGTTAGTTTTCCAAAAGAACCACTCCATTAACAAGATTGTCGCGCAACTTCGAACGTGGTTCACGACTAAACTAGAAGAGCTAATAATTGACCTCAAGAAACTGCTAGAGAAACTTTTAATTCTCTACAACTTCGTCGCTTACAATTTTGGGATCTCTAGCCATTCTCGCAGCATTCAAGGAGTAATGTCACGCATACTTCACTGGACCGGCGCGCAACTTTGACCGGGATTAACGGCTAAACTGAAGAGGTTAGACATATGCCCTGAGGGATTTTTCTGTAGATTATTGAATTCCCTACAACTTTGTCCCTCACAGTTCTCAGATATCTCTCACCGTTCTCTCACCGTTTCAGAAGAAAGATCGCGGCGCATGTTTTTTAATCTTCGCCATTTTTTTCGCATGGTTCCCGGGGTGGTTGGAAATGAAACTTTGGTTTTTCTAATTCAGTTTTTCATTCTCTACATTGCCATATTTTTTTCATCGAGCCCTCAGTTAGTTCCAACTTCAGCATAAAAATCGCTTTATTTTACTGGACTCCTGAGCGCCGAATCAGCTTGCGCGGCTCGCTTAAAAAATTCATTTCGTGGGTTTTTGGGCGATGTCCATTCTGGCGACTATTACTTTTCGATTCAGAAAAGTTCATAGAACAATATATCAAAAAATTGGGAAAATCGAAGATGTACCATTTTTCAGTATACCGTTTTCTTCTCGAAAAAGTGACTTTCCATACTTTTCTTCAACATCTGTCAAAAAAAGAGTGCAATGTCCAAAATTCCTTATCTTTTGTGGT
Organism: Anaspis maculata; assembly: GCA_949128115.1. Classification (NCBI taxonomy): domain Eukaryota; kingdom Metazoa; phylum Arthropoda; class Insecta; order Coleoptera; family Scraptiidae; genus Anaspis; species Anaspis maculata. The sequence goes on along the minus strand of OX421962.1, from coordinate 103,448,507 downwards.
TGGATCAAATTAAAAATATACAAGATCGGACATTGGACTAAAGAGCTATGATTTTTCTCAGAGTAGGATGCAAGGCAAAAGTGGAAAATTTGAAAAAATTGTAATTCCGAAAAAAAAAATCATAAAAAAAAACCGGCGAATACGGGTCGACTTATTTTCATGTCTCTACAACATATCCAAAATTTATGGAAATCGGTCACCATGAGTGCAGAAAGTGATCGTTTTGGCATGGAATGACTCTTGGTAGGTACATGAGTATAAAAAAACAATTGCAAGAAATAGAGCGGGGGCAAATCTTATTCTATTGTGCATTACCCGCTTTTTTGGCAGATCGTAGGCGGTCCGATACGTGTTGAAGATGATACATAAGCTCATCTATTGCTTTAGCTTCTGTTTCCCCACTATTCCTTTGCATAATTTCTGTAAAGAAACGTTATTTGTTATTTCCTGTATTATTTAAATAAATTATTGTAAATATAATTGTTGCAATATAATATATATTATATAAGTGTAACTATGCATACTTAAAATAATTCTAGTCTGACGAAGACCACCAATTTTGAATTTTTTTTCCCTTCCTGTATAATTTATTCGCTGTTGGAGCTCGAGACTGTACAGTTTTTGTACAATTCTTTTCACAGTAGCTCTTAATGTTTTTCCACCACCACGATTAAGAAAACTTGTCTACAAATAAATCAACTACATAAGTAATTATTATTTACAAGAAAATAATGAACTTACAAATTTGATACAAATCTCTTCTTGTTTTAGTTCATTCTCCAAAGCTGTGATTTCTTCAACACTCCTTAGTGGTAATTGCAGTACTCCCGGCACTTCAAAACTGAGTCCGTCATCATTTTCTTTTCCGTGATGAGTGTGACCACGGCTTTTGGTTTTGATTAAATTGATTAGTTCATCCAGTTTTTGGTTGTGTAGCTCAACAGCCATTTTTAAACTAGCAATATCATTGCTTGTTGCCAAAGTGTCATAATTCTCGTCCAGATTTTCCTCTGGATTCTGATGTTGAAGATTAATGCCAGCTTGATCTTTGTCTGCAATGAAATCATCATTCCCTTCTGCATCAGAACCAGCTGGTGGCACAGTATTGTTTTCAGGCGGATCTTGTATTTCTTGACCACTACTGCAGTCGCTGGAGCTGTCATTGTCACCGGCAGAAGTTGGACCGCTTGACTTTTGGTTTTCGTACATAAAATCTTTCGATACCACAACTTTTCTTTTCCTTTTCCTGGATAATATACCATTGTTATCATCCTGTATCATTTCCATATCAGTTGACTCCAGCTCACTTTTGTCAGCAAGAATCTTCTCCGCTTTAAAAGCAGTTTCATAGTTATCTGCAGATAAATTTTTTTAATTAAGTAATACCACGGTGCTTCGCAGCAACCGAAGAAAGAAGCTCCAGCAATTAGGAATATGAAAATAGAAAACTAATTTTTAAAACTTACCAAATAGTTTATCACAGACAGGTTTTACGTTATAAGTTTTCCACTTCTTATAAGGCTGTTTCTTAGATTTAATATATTCGTTGGCTTTTTTTGAGTCGTACTTGACCTGAAACAATGAGGTATAGCAATATTTAATATAAAAAAATATACAAATAAAAATAATTAATTACACTACCAACTACCAGATCAACATAACCTATATTTTCTCACCTGCTCATCTTTCACCCAGCAGGTCGGCAGAACAGCAATTTCTCCGGACCCCACAAAAGTGTACACCTTATATTTAAGGATCTGTTCAGAATCTTCCATTTTTCTCTGATTTTTCTCAGCGTTATAGACCGTTATAAAAGCACTAAGCTGCCGACGCACATAGGGGTAAATGGTCGAATGGTCTGGACAAAAGTATTTGGATCCAAACGTCCGAGGTTCGAATCTCCGCCAAGTCACTTTTTTTTGTCTTTTTTTTCGCATTTAAAAAGCTTGACAAAGATATCGCACTGTTTGATACCAGTTTGATACCACTTTCAGTACTTGCAGGTTGAATATATTCAGTGGCAAAGTTGAAATTTTCATTAATTTTTGTATTTTCTGATTCTAGAAGAAAAAATAAATAAAATCAAGAAGGGCAGATAGGGGCAAGATTTTTTGTTATTATCTAGCACAGAAATGTCTGTTATTTCCAATGGTATGGAACATTTCACAGAACTCAGCAGAACTTGTAACTAAATCAATTTTGAAAAACTGGAATTCGCGAAAAATTTTCCCAAAATTCTTGACACAAGAAAGTGGCGAAACTGCTTACAGTAAAAACATGAAAATATTATCCATTGCGTTAAACTGAAGTACACACCTGGTACTGATAGATCCATTATCAAAAACTTTCTACTTTGTCTATGGAACGTGAAATCTTTTTCTAAAGTTGAGGTCTGTTTGATAGTTTTCTACAGCGACGCATTCTCTCTCAACAAGTGACAACTTCTGATCAGAAATACGACAAGACGGGTTATGTGATCAAGTTCAAAACCACATCACATGTACCATCCACTATTCAACTTTATTAAACGGGGAAATTCGCTTAGCTAGGGCAACTTTTCAAAATTGACTTTTGTCCAGCTATTTGGCTTGAATACCCCTATGTGCGACGCTATAAAACTGAGAAGACGGAAACATGCAAGCTGAAGATGGTTGCCGGAACCGGAACCCCGAAAGCAGGGTGGCAATGGGTGCTTTCCACCTAGATGGTACAAATACCACCAGACGGAACATGTTCCACGATTGGGTACACCTATTTAGATGGAAAGCACCGGCATCGTTGACCGACGCGACATCTCTGGTCTGGAGGCGAAAGATGAATATGGCATTCAGAAATAAATAAATGGCAGCGCAAATCTTAATCGATCGTACGTTATCCCTGCAGAGAAATAAAATAAAACACGGATGCATGGATGAAACGACACAGAAAGAGACATATGACAACGGAGTGCTGGATTACAGCTGACGGTACGTCATTTGTCGCATCCGTTTCCGGTGTGCCTTCCGACGGCACAAAATTTTAGGTGATCCACCGGACGGCACAAAACCAGGTAAGAACACGTATACTCTATACACTGATAGAAAGGACCACCAGATTCCTCCGCTTGAAAAGTAGTCCCGAGCGTTACCCGCGAAATTCAAAATTCCAGTTAGAAAGAGGTGCTTATTTCCGCTAATCACAGCTAAGTGCTATGGTAATTTTAAATGACACCAGTTTAATACCAATTTTAATGAATGAGAATTTTTTTTTTTAATGAAGCTGATTTTATTACACACCACTCACAACAGCCGAGCCGACTAAAAATAACAAACATCATAGAGAAATGGAGGTTAGAAATCGTACGTAAGTGTCAAACTCGCTGAATGTAATGCCATTGGCTTGGCGTAGGAATAATTTGCCCGGGTAAGACTACCAACCGAACAAAACTAATATTAGTTCCAAACGCGCCTATGTTGTTACAGTCTTTGGTGCTTTTGTTTGCTATAGGAGGTATGGCTATAGGTTACATCACTGAAATTCAAAAAAGTCCGTTCTATCGGTGTACAGACTATAGATGGAAAGCACCGTTTGGAACCCGCACGTGCGCAAATGGAAGGTGTACCAAACTTGGAGCTAGGTGGAAAGCACCCGTTGGCGAACAGCGTTGTTGACACATGTAGGTACCGGTGCTCGAAAGACCCGGTAAAGATAAATCTATACAGTTACAGTTGGTTGTAGGTATATAGGTGCTGTATCGGCCCTGTAAATATTAGTAGGTACATCCTAGACAAAGATTGGAGCAAAGCACCGGTAAAGGACTGACCGGTATCGAGTGATCTGTACAGTATCGATATAGGTTTAATACAGTACAAAAAATCTTTATCGTGTGGTTATACGGGGGGCTTTACTTCACTTGGACACGGAAGTTTTACATCCTCACCATGTTCAGGGGCTTAAATTTGCAAATAGAACATGTTCCATATCTAAAATTCTGATGAAATTCTGACGAAATTTAACGCACAAAAAACAGACAGGGGCAACCACTTGAAAAAGTGCCCTCTGCTTGGCTCCACACCAAATATTCGGGTTGTGTTGAGAGTGAAATTGTCCTGGATTATTGTACGAACAATCTTGCTCATTGTCAACATCCATTCATCAAAAGTGACTTAATCTCGCGTGCCAACAAGGCAAATCTGTACTCCCCATTTCCATTAGTTGTTTCTGGAAAAACTTGAAAAACCCGGAAATCAATGCTTCGGGTGTCAGTATTTGCAGAACTGACTAAATTGAGTATTCTTCTGGTTCTGTCTGACATTGTTTAGTCAGTCAAGTCACAATTATTATCACTTTACATACTACACTGTTACCAACAATCAGTGAACACCAACGACTGCAAGCGCATGCACAATAGCTATAACTCACGGTGGAGTGTGGACTTGCCATATAGATCGGTATAGTGATCAATAGAGGCAGACTATGCTATCGGGACTTGACTTTGTCTCACTTCTTTACGATCAAGGACTTGATCGAGTTCATGATCAAGTTTTTTTTTTTGAGAATAAAGTCTATGAATTCAAAGTGATGGCAATTGATTCTAGACATATACTCACTGAACTTGACATAATTAACTCATTTTGCGAAATTTTGGACTTGCCATACTTTGGCTCTGAGGTACAGATATGTTAAATTTGTTATAAGATTATCCCGTGATGTATTGTACTGTATAGCTCTGTGTTTAATTATTTATAAGTAGTGGTTGTGATTACCAATCCTCTGTACTTTCTTGTTTTGGGCGTTTCGTTTTGTCCGTTGGAAATTAATAAATCTTATTTTATCTCATCTTATAACATTTTCCCTTCTTTACCAATTTTCTGAATCCAGGGCTCATATTGAAGCCGAAGCCTTAGGTAAGAAAACCCAATAAACATAATCGACTCAAGACCAACATTCAAAATATAGGGTGGCATCAAAAGTGACATATGAATTTATCTGTCCAGGAATCCGACCGAGTGGGGAGTTGAACAAAAATCAACATTGTTTTCGGATGAGGCATTCATTCTGAACACTCCTTGATGTTCCATGATTGATTGTCACCAGAATGATCGATGGAGGGACCAAATTAGAATTGAGTGTTTCTGAGAGAGAATCAGCTTTTCCGCTGGTCTGAAAATGTCCGTAACCAACGATACAAAATTCGAAACAATCAGAAACAGACAGTTTTTTTCGCTCTGTTTTTCGTAACACTAATTACGGCATTTGCAGGTGGGTTATAACGCTGCTTCTCCTTGGAATATATGCGGCTGCAATTTGGACCCTAACATCCAAAGTTTTTGCCACAATCAATCATGAAACATCAATGAGTGTTCAGAATGAATGCCCCATCTGAAAACAATGTTGATTTCTATTTTATTCTCCACCCGGTCGTATTCCTGGACAGATATATTCATATGTCACTTTTGATGCCACCCTATATTTTGAATGTTGGTCTTGAATCGATTATGTTCATTGAGTTTTCTTACCTGAAGTTCATGCTTCAATACGGGCCCAGGATTTAGAAAATTGTTAAAGAAGGGAAAATGTTATCACCAGAAGTCCAAAAAGTCGTTTTTTTCGATATCACTCTGTAAATCAAAGAGATAGAGATTAATCAAAAACCGTTTCGAGATATAAACTTCAGCTACATGCCATTGATGTTGAAATTTCAAATAGGAGTATGTCAAACTTTATAAATGTTGCACTAGTTTGTTTACCACCCTGTAGAAACTCAAGTTGACATCCAGCAATCTTCGAATTGATACGATTCTATACCTAGAGAATCAAGCTCTCAATGCTTCGAACAGAATTGAAAATGTTTGAACCAGTCGGGAGTTTCCTTGTTTTGAAAAAGGGTGAAATTTGGAGTATGACAATAGTTTCGTTGCGTAGTTTAGGTACTTACAACAAATGGGTTTATCTAGATCATAGTAGGTTTATATCCCTCGACATATCCCTTGTAAAAAACCGGAAAAACTTGATAAGCCACCCTGTTCAGTTTGGCCATTGTTGAAATACCTACAATACTCGTGGCAACTCTTTGTCGCAAAGATGCTTGATTTTATGGTGACCAGCACCCAACACCGCCAACACCTAACCAGCACCTGGGCTTGAAATCAAGTTTAGCATACGCGACGTGATGATGATGCATGACGTGATGTTATTAGCTTTATTCCTTTTACACGAAATCTCAGATAATCTCACCTCAGTTAGAGAGGAAGAGCGATAATTGCATGAGAGAGAGAGACACAACTAATAACGCAGCTAATGTATGTTGCAGTGACCGGAATTTTAGCGGAGCGCGCATCCGCTACTATAACGACTGTCGGAAGAGGTCCCCGGAGGCCCTCGAGAGTTCCCCGGAGGTCCCCGGAGGTCCTCCAGAGTTCCCCGGAGGGAGTTCCTCCTGAGGTCCCGTGACTTGTACAAAAGAGGTCCCCAGCGGTTCACTTCTCGGTTTTAGACAAGGAAGGGGAACAACAGAATGTTTAACTAATCTCGTATGCGACATACAGAACACCTTTTCCGAAAACAACTACCTTGGGGCTCTCTTTCTTGACATCAAAGCGGCGTATGATAATGTAAATCTAAAAATTCTTGCTGAGAAAACGGTATGGATAGGAATCCCCGAAACATGTGCCTACAACATCGTCAAGCTCTTCCTGAATAGGGAGATTCGGGTCAAGGTTAACGGCAAGTTATACGGGCCTAGGCTGGCCTCGCAAGGCCTATCTCAAGGATCACGGCTGAGCCCAACCCTTTTCAACATTTACACTCAGGACTTACACCCTGCTTGGCCAAATAACATTCAATGCCTCCAGTGTGCTGATGATTTCGTAATTTATTGCAAGGAAAAACCTATCAACTCATGCCAAAACCAGCTCAAATACATCATGTATGTCTGCGAGGGTTATATATTTTCAATCGCTGGGCATGGAACTTGCCTGTAAAAAATGCACAGTTGTTTTTTTCACAAGGCATCAAACCCAACACATGAACCACCACATAAAACTGACCGGAGTGACAGTCCCTATCAGCAAATCGGTGAAATATCTAGGTTTAACTCTTGACAGCAAACTTTTTTGGAGCGAGCAAATCAAGCACTGTTAAGCTTAGTTTATGATGAGCGATTTTTTGCCGCGATTTGAGCTGAGCTGAGCGGAGCGGAGCGATTTTTTTGCCTAGGCCAATTACGATGCGGGGAAGTGACATCATGAATGGACAGGATTGGTCCAGACAAAAAAAAATCGCTCAGCTCAGCTCCGCTCCGCCGGGTATCGCTCATCATAAACTGAGCATAAAGCTAGATGCGAAAGGGCACTGAATGTTTTAAAATTCACGACAAACAGAAAATGGGGTGCTGACCCGATTCTTGCACTTGGATTTTACAGAGCTTTCAATAGGTCGATAATTGACGATGGGTGCACACTGTACGGTTCAGCTTCAAACTCGCTCCTGCAGGAGCTAGACGTCATCCAAAACAAAGCAATTCGAATAGGCCTGGGCTGCTTGAAGTCCACCCCTGTCGAGGCCATGAGGGTTGAGGCTGGAGAGCCACCCCTTTTTTTGAGAAGGCAATTTCTAACGGACAAGCAATTGCTTAAACTCAGATCACACTAAGATCACAGAGAAAGTGTCACTGTAAATAAAATATCAAACGTCAATACGCAGGATCTGACAATATTGTAATGGGAAAAGAAAAACAGCCCCTCTCTGTGTACGGGCTTTATTGATACTCACACATACGACACATCGCTCAAAAAAACGGACACAATTCCATTTTCTCTTTCCCCTACTACGAGAATCTGTTTGTCCCCACAACGGTCCTTATCCCGATTTATGAGGAAAACTCATCTTCTCAACAAGCAGCGGTGGACAAAATATTCCATGACAACTTTCAGGGGTACTGTAAAATCTTCACTGACGGGGCAAAAAATTCACAGGGTGTAGGATATGGTCTGTACGTTAGAAACCCTGAGGTAAAAATAGCAAAACAAATATCGATGGACGCCAGTAGTTACAGTGCAGAAGCGTGTGCCATTTCGGACGCATTGAACTGGGCGCTTGCGGATTCTGGTAGCAAATATTTAATACTCTCTGACTCCCAATCTGTTCTTCTTTCTCTTAAAGATAAGGCAAAAAAAGTACACGAAAACATCTGATCTGCTCTATATTCCACAAAATCAATCAAATCACGAACCAATCTAAAATGGTAGCCTTTCTTTGGATAAAGGTCCACAAGGGAATACGTGGCAACGAAGTCGCCGACGACTCAGCAAGACATGGCACAACAGGCGCAGGAATGTTAAATGAATACAGAATGGAATCCTCTCAATTTCGAGAAATTGAAGGACAGAAATCGGGATCGGTGGCAAGAGCATTGGGAAAGGGTGATGGAAATTGAAAATTACCATTACGGGAAGCTGTGTGCGAAGGTATCGGCGGGAAGTCCTTTTCTAGGGGATCTTGGGGGATCTGAAGAGGAGACATTACATACAAATTAGCAGGCTGATGCACGGACACGCACGACATGGTGCGCACTTGCATATGATTGGACTATTCCCATCACCTCTTTGCACTTGCGACGGCGAAAGCCTGGCCGACCTGAACCACCTGTTTTTTCGGATGTAAAATGCATGACAGGATTAGTGACAGATTCTGCAAAAGAGTGTGAGAACTAGGAGCACAATTACCCTGCAACATATGCCACCTAATGATTTGGGCAATGAAGAACAAGCGAGTAGTAGCGGCAATACTTGAATTTCTTGAACAGGCAAAAATTGATTTGTAAAAACCACAAGAACACACAAAGAGAAACGCAATGACGTGGCAGTACGAGCTAACGCCTAATGCCAAATCAAAATTGGAAAAAAAACTGATTTTTGATGAACAATAACCCATTAGTGCATGAAGTTATGGAATTCTATATTTCGAATTTTTTTCCAGTTAGTTAATAGAGATTATTTTTAGATATATTTTGTTAAAAACAAAATTTTCCTGCAATTTTTGGTAAAAATACAGCATGTTCGTTATAACGAACGTTATGCACACTGGTTCGTTAACAAATTTTTTTTTTGACAAATACAGAATTTGAAATCTATCTTGTATGGTGCTGCATAAAACATTATTCTGGATGCAACACCCTTTGACACTTGAAACGTGAATTTAGAGTTTTTCCACAACATATACAAATTTTTGTCTTTTTCAGAATATTCTGGCAGATGGTTCATGTGGTCATACCTCACATCATGAACTGGTGCTGGTGTTATTTTTCGTCTATTTGATTTTTTCCCATCCCATAATTTTTGGAACCAAACCTAATTGGCTCTTCTTTTATAACCTGTTCCATGCTTTCGTCGATACTAAGGTTTTTGTCTGGGCCCCCATTTAGTGTCAAGTTGTCACTGAGATTGTCAATTAGAGGCTGTAATTTGTACAACTTATTTTGAATGTTGATTTGGTTGTTGTCGTTCAAGTGTGCTTGTTTCAAAATAGCTTCAAATCTGTTTAGACTTATATTTTTTGATAATATCTTAGAACGTCATGTCATTCTTGTTGGACCAGTACCAACATTCTTTTATTTGGATATTGTCATATCCAGACAATAAGAGTCCTCCAAATACCACGACTAGTTCACTTCTATTTATTGTCAAATAAATTTTTTTGGTGACCATACATTAAGTTTCGATATTCGACATCACTTCTTCGTCAAAAAAATGAGAAAATGTCAATCCACAATATACAAAATTTTATTATGATTTCATACGCATAGGGTACGTGGCGCATAACGTTCGATAAAACGAACAAGAAAAATAAAGACAATTTTTCTCATAAAAACATGAACTAATACATTTTTAGTATGTGAAATCAGTAGTAGGATACTTGAATTATATTATTTACTAATTGCGTATAGAAATTATTGAAAACTGTATGTAAAAAAAATATGTTCGCTTACCCGCCGCGACGAGTTTTATAATTCGGGATTCTTCACTATTTAATATCATTTTTTGCAATGTTAAAATACGTTTTGCTATCGTATAAAAAAGTCAAGATGTTTTACCTCAACTTAGATAATGTGTTTTTATAATAGAAATATTAAAACTGTAACAAGAACTTGTCACAAAAAAATATAATATGAACGGTCGATAAAACGAACACTATGCACTAATGGGATAATCACGCCGTGTTCGCATATGTGGCGGCATAGTCCAAGCGGTACACCAGGATTATCAGAAGAAAACGGCATTTCTATATACAAGTATGAAATTTGGTACACAGATTCGATTGACGCAAAGGAACATTTTGGTCCGCAGTTCCTTCCTCTAAGACGCGTATTTTCCAAAATATGGAATTTTCAAGAAAATATAGGACCGAATTTGAGAAAAACTGAAATGCATGCAACACACCTTTTCAAAGTGACTTTCTTACACAATTCGGGTTCGCAAAACATCACTAAGTGATAAAAAGTATTCAACGTCACTATCTGCCCCTCTTACCGGCGGTTTTCAAAGATGGCGGCCAAAAATTTTGATTTTTCCTTTGTTATTATAAATATGGCGTGTGAGGTGTCTTTTTTGACTAATTAAGGGTCTCTGATTCAGATAAAATAGGTATTGATACTCTAGGGAGCATCTAGCATCCAGAACCTAGAACCCCCTAGGAAAGCAAACTGAACCAAGATCGAGTAAAATGATTTTCACATAATATTATGCATTAATAATGGTTTTTTTCTATAAACATTCCACCAGTTCATCAAATGAAGTGAAATCACAGCATAATACAGTGTAAATGAAAATTTAAAACTGAGTGATTCGAAAAGCAAGATAAAAATTAGCCATCAAGTACAAATATTTCGATTTTTTCGTTCTGATTGAAGATATAGCGTGTGAGGTGGACTTTTCGCACTGATCTAAGGTTTCCAATCCAGATAAAATAGGTGGAATATTCTAGGAAGCACTTCAATGGTCCTAGACAGCCAACATCCTGTCAACATCACCAGACAAATTGCCGATCTTCATGGAGAATTATTCGGGATCATGAATGCAGTGTTCGTAATTCTGTTGCTAAAACTGAACACCTATATTATTGAAATCAATTCAAAGCACTTGGGGTGTGTTTTCAAGTCAAACGTTTTTTTTGTTTAGCGACTTCCGCGAAACTAATCACCGGTCGCGCGTTGGAATGCGAGGATCAAAAAGTGAGAAATCAGGAGAAAGTTGTGCGTTTGCGTTTACCACGTCACATCACAACTCACAACTTCATTAAAGTGTTACGTATAAAACAGTGCTTCTGGCTATAGTTGTGCTACCTGAAGATTCTTCAATCTTCAAACCATGAAATTCTAAGAGGCGTGAGGTTTGTATTCGCAGTGTATTTATTTCTAATTTTTAATCGGGTAATGTAGGTACTTTTCAAGTTATTTAGTTGCCTATACTCATTCATTTCACAACTAACAACTATTCTCGTGGTGCTAGAAGTGATAAAGGCGTACTTTATAAGCGACACGTTAATTTCAACCTACACGCTAAATTTGGAGATATTAAAAAATGCGGCAAATAAATGGCAACTACTCTGATTCCTTGTTCACAACCTCATCGATCAAATCACCGGCGCTCAACACTTTATCACCAACGTCAAAGGTATTTGTGTTTCTTCACAAGGCGACATCGAAACAGGCACATGCACAATGTTAGATGCTCCACCATGGAAGACGCCGATGGCCAAATGATTTTTCACGTGAGGGATATGGCGAACAAGGTGAAGTCTCCTCTGTTCTCATTTCCTCTTCCGACACAGATGTACTGGTGCTAGAAGTATCATTTTTGCGGTTGTCAGAGCTTGGCTCAAGAGAACTTGGGTTCGTGTCGTCATTCGACTGATACGGGGGAGATGAAAACCTGAAGACCGTAGAAGAAGCAAGGCGAGTACTTTTCTGAAGTGGCGACAAGTCAGTCATAACCACAGAGGTCATATAACTATACCAACCACGTCTCAAGGTGTACTTTTGAAGCGCTTCAAAAAGGCTGCCTACCAGGCAGGTCATATATCTGGACGATGTAACCTGTTGAAACCACCCTTGCCGTCGCCGAAGGACTGGGGGGTGGATGCTAGACGATGGTAGATTGAAGCAATTCGGGTCTGGTCAACTTTGTTGCCCATCTGGGCCGCATGTAGAGGGCTTGCCAGATGCGGTTGCGCTTCACAATGTGAGACGCAGAGATGCGGTTGTGGAAAGTACAACATACCTTGTACTCCAGTTTGCAAGAACCAAGAAATGACGCGGAGAATGCTCCAACACAAGTCACATATCACGCACTCTCCACATTCTAAGAATCGAATCGAATTACAAATCTCGCAGTAATTTCTATTTCAGTTCCAAAACAACTGAATCTTGAATCTGACTCAAGAAGCAAAACAGCCTCAGTGTTTTTTTCTTTGTTCGTTATGTTAATTGTTAAAAAATGTTCAAATTTTATTTCTGAGATAGCACAGCCGTTGGAAGTTGGGCGTTTTTTTAAAATGTGACGTGAGGTGTGACGTAACGACGAATAAATGAATAAATAAATAAATGTTGTTCTCCTAGTCGGTTTTTGCCGTAAGAGTTTGCTCGTTTGCCTATTTATTCACCAATTAATTACCGAGAAAAGTGCGATTTCGAACAACATAAGACCCAAACTTTCTACTGGGAATTGAACATGGGACTTCTGCAAAACAGGCAGCCACAGAAATGCCTGCGCAACGGGGCCGTCAATAAAAGAGAACATTATTATTCATATTACTTGAATTCATTTCACTAGATCTAGATCTTCGTTTAGTTTGCTTTCATAGGGGCTCTAGGTTCTGGGTGCCAGATGCTCCCTACAGCATCAATACCTATTTTATCCAAATCAGAGACCCTTAATTAGTCGGAAAAGACACCTCACACGTCATATTTATAATAACAAGAAAAAATCAAAATTTTTGACCACCATCTTTGGAAAGCGCCGGTAAGAGGGTCGAATAGTGACCTTGAATATTTTGCATCACTTAGTAATGTTTTGCAAACCTAGATTGTGTAAGAAAGTCACTTTGAAAAGGTGTGTTGCATGCATTTCAGTTCTTCACAAATTCGGTCCTATGTTTTTCTTGAAAATTCCATATTTTGGAAAATTCGCGACCTAGAGGAAGGAACTGCGGACCAAAATGTTTCTTTGTGCCAGTAGAATCTGTGTACCAAATTTCATACTTGTATATAGAAATGCCGTTTTTTTCTGTGTACCGCTTGGACTAGCAATAGTACGTGAAAGCAGGACGGATTTCCATCGACGTATGGTGGCTCGTCTTCAACGGCAGATCACTCTTCATCCTCGTCGTTGTAGTCATCATCATTAGTCATCATCATTCATCATGGTCTTCCAAGACGACAATGCAAGAAGCGTTAGAACAGGTGGCTTTACCGCAATAGTGACAGAGCTCGGTGCACTTGAAGCCAGCTTTTCTGTATCCACATAGCTTCTCGCAGTTTTTCTGGCATCTGCAGGAAATCAGCCGAAACAGATTTTCGGGAGCTACGTAATCCTTGGCTCTAATAGCCCAGTCAAAATAGGTTTTAACCGGAAATAAATTCGGAAGTTGACGGAATTTGGTGGATCGATGCAGAATTCAACGTAAAATAACATACAGAAATTCCCGGAAATTCCAAGGCTTGGCTTTTTTTCTAGGACCTATGAAAGAGCGCCATCCTTGAAAATTTTCGATTTTTTCTGAATAACTTGTAAACTATTACCTTTAGGACACAAAAACCATAGCAGCAAATGTAGCCTGTTGAATTCCCATGAGATCAGTACTGAACTTATCACTTTGTGGTCAATAGTCTTCGAGATACAGCGTCTGCAAAAACGCAGTAAAAATTACTCAAGATTAATTTCCGGATTTCACGTAACAATTTGCATAGTGTCAGTTCAGGGGCTGTAACGTGGAAAGAAAATGTGCGGATTTCAATGTGTTTTACATGTTTGGAGAGCCAATTCAACATTTGGTATCACACTTTTGTCTAGAAGTCGCCAACTTGAGAATGGTACTTTTCCTCGACCTTTGAAATCGATACTTGATGTCCCAAAGAATCCCCAAAAATCGATTTTTTTCATATCATGCCATTTGCTCAATTTTTCACTTAGGGCAAAATCATCCAGGGAATATATGAAGAATTGAATACCAGACAATAACATGTTTTGGGATCTTTTTCCTAGTGATGGTTCCTGAGTTATATGGGTTGAAAGACTAAAACGACCTATTTGGAAAAAAAGATAGGTGGTCCGGACACCAACTGCTGAATACTGTACGGACGTTGCATCGGATGATACAAAAGGCCACTTAGCAGACGTATTGAATATATTGATGTATTTTCCACGTCTGCCAAGTGGCATCTTAGACCTCAAATGCAAGGTCCTTGCAGTAATCAGTAGTTAGTGTTTGGATTACCTATTTTTTTTCTAAAAAGATCGTTTTAGTCTTTCAACCCATATAACTCAGGAACCATCACTATGAACAAGATTTCGAAACATGTTGTTTTTTTGGTATTCAATTCTCCATATATTCCCTGGATAATTTTGTCCTACTTGCAGAATGAAGCGAATGGCATGGTTAGAAAAAAATTGATTTTTGGGGATTCTTTGGGACATCAAGCATCGATTTGAAAGGTCGAGGGAACGTACCATTTTGAAGTTGGCGACTTCTAGATAGAAATGTGATACAGAATGTTGAATTGGCTTTCTAGACGTGTAAAACACATTGAAATCCGCCCATTGCTGTCCACGTTACAGCCCCTGAACTGACACTGTGCAAATTGTTACGTAAAATCCGGAAATAAATTTTGAGTGCTTTTCACTGCGTTTTTGCAGCCGCTGTATCTTAGAGACTATTGACCACAAAGTGATGAATTTAATACTGATCTCTTGGGAATTCAACAGGCTACATTCGCTTCGCTAGTAGTTCTGTTCTAAAGGTAATAGTTTACAAGTTATTCAGAAAAAATCGAAAATTTTCAAGGATGGCGCTTTTTTATTGGTCCTAAAAAAGAATCCAAGCCTTAGAATTCCTGGGAATTTCAGTAGGTTATTCTACGTTGAATTCTGCATCGATCCATCAAATTTCGTCAACTTCCGAATTTATTTCCGATTTGACTCGATTTTTGCTTAATTTGACTGGACTATAATGGGCATCAACAGAGAATTGTTTCATTCCCAAGAGCTGTGTGGCCGTGCCACTTCATTCGGGGTAGATAAGGGACTGAGTATTCGGTATTAAGGACGGAGTCATATTGGTGAAATAAGCGTTGCGAAATCAATCCGTGTGGGTTTATTCCTTGACGGATTCTTACCATTCTGGTCTCTTTCGAAAGCTACAAGAATGTACTTTGGTTTAAGCCCATTGGCATTTCCGAAATCCAAATGGGGAAATCCATTGGAAATGCCAATGGGCTCGAACCAAAGTACATCCTTGTAGCTTTCGAAAGAGACCAAAATGGTGAGAATCCGTCAAGGAATAAACCCACACTGATTGATTTCGCAACGCTTATTTTACCAATATGACACCGTCCTTAACTGGCAGAGCACCGGCACACAGCTCTGAAATATGTCCAGAGCATTTCCCACATGATTCACATACTGGCTGCCACCAATTGTATTTTGACCTACCAGCTCTGAATCGAAAATGTGCCGCCTCTATTGACGAACCCTGACAAGTCAAATTGAAGAACTTTCACAAGTCTATACGTTTTTTTTTACAGAGGTTTGTTCACCATTTCGACTACTGGAACCATTTTCAACATCAGAGATCCTTGCGGACTGCGGAGTACTTCTAGTACAATAGGTTTCTGAGAGTCCCGAGATCAGCGACCTCACTCAAAAAGCTGTCAAAAGACTGATAGACTTGGAATCCTGGAATAAACTGCTCAACAATGAAAGTGTTACAAAGTAAAAATTCACTCAATTAAGAACCGCTGTAACTCTTGATTTGTAACATGGATTTCAGGCGGCAACTTCCTATACCAACCGTTTCTTTGCGTTGCAGGAATAATAATTGTTTCAACTCCAAGAATCAAGTAACATTTCTAATTATGATCCAACGACTAACCGTGTAATTACGTATCTATCAGCATTTCTTTATCCATCACAATACATGACCGGATGGAAAATTCATAGGTAAATTTTCCTATACTTGGCGCGACCTTTTAATTAGCCACCACCTAATTATTGTCACAAGACATGTGTAATTACAATCCAAACATCAGGAACTCGAAGGCATACAATTTCTCACAATCAAAAATTCTATTTGATGATGCTCGCTAGTGTAGATTATGGCGGCATATTCCAGGACCGAAACGAGGTCATCCCGACTGTTGCGCGTTAATTTACATCAAGATGAACCAATCAAGGAACCAGGGATTGATATCCCTGAATCCTTCCCTGTGCTTTGCACGCAGCAACAAAACACATCCGACCCCAAAATTTCGCCGCACAGTCAAAATGGAAAGCCAAGGCTTCACCATTGAAGTAATTCGAAACCAAGCTGATGCATTTCCGGGAAATTTATAACGTGAACACTATTTCTAGGACTATGACTTGCGAAAATGTTTCGATTACGAAAAGCGAATTTTGATGTTATCCGGCATTTATCCCATCAGCAGCGGGAATAAACGGAATGCTTTTTTCGTAACGTTGAATCTATTCCTCACTATCGGTTTGGCCATTCCGATGATAGCCCAAGTCGTGGTGAACATAACCGACTTGTCCAAAATCCTCGAGACGCTTTTCATCTTCATGACCGAGCTCACGTACATCTGCAAGGTGATCAACATGAAGTATTACCGGAGGAAAATTTTAGAAATCGAGCGCCAGCTGGCCAGCGCGTCGTTTTACGGTTTTCCCGAGGCACAGCTGGAAATACTGAAGGGAAAAATCGAGCCGTGCGTTTTCGTCACGAAAATTTTCAGGTTTCTGGTCATCTTCGGTCTGGCCATGTTCGCAGCCGTGCCGCTCTTGGACGTCGCAAAGAAGTGGCAGTTGCCTTTGCCCGGCTGGTATCCATTCGACACGAAAAAGTACTATTACCACACGGCAGCTTTTCAGATGGTCGCAATTTACGTCAACGCTGCCAACAATGCGAGCATCGACACGCTGATTTGGAAACTGATAACCGTGGGAGCGGCTCAGTTTGAAATACTCAAGGAAAATTTGAAAAATCTTCGGTACACTTCCGCAGAGCGAAACGTCGAAAAGGAATTGAAAAATTGCATAAAACATCACAACAGTATTTTGAAGTGAGTACAGGCAAAATATGTTTGTCGTGCGTCAAGTCCTGACTGAGCTGTGATTTTCCAAAATCTCCGAGAGCGTTGTGCTGTCATAGTTTCAGCCGATTTGACGTGCCAAAACAATTTTTCATTAAGTGGGACTTTTGTAGTGCTTTTTTGAATCAAAAATTTTGCAGATTGGTCTCAGATATCGAACAGACATTCGCCAAAGGAATTTTCATCCAGTTTTTTGCAAGTGGTATCGTAATATGCTCCACGTGTTTCCAACTTCTTTTTGTAAGTATTTTACACAGTGGCACCGTTGAATAAAATTTTTGAGAGATGCACATGCGGCAGCCTGTCGTCGTAGGCCGGTAGATGACGCCACGCTACAAGCAAAGTTTTGAAACCAGCTTCGCATCGGATCGTTTTCTAATAGAAATAGTAAAGTACTGTTACGTATTTGGCGTGCGGGTTGGTTTATAATTGAGACGATCGTTTTAAAACACACACTGTTTATTACTGCGTACTGCAATAAATACACGCCAACAATTATTATCCCACTATTTGCTTTCTATCGCACTCGATTGCTTCCAATTCAATACTGGTGTAGGCCGAGGATCGGTGCCTTATGTAGGTCCGACTAATCAAATTCGAATGTTCTATAGGTGCTCCAACAAATTCCACAGTGACTCGGCATATGGTTTCTAGGCGACTCCCGAATAATCTTACACTTTTCGCGTGAAATTCCAACGTGCGGTAAAGCCGGCACCTCCGACAAAATGGACAGATGTGTCTCAACCCACTGTTTAAGGCTCCATTCAGTTCCACGGGTCAAAGCCTACACGCATATTCTGGAATGTACTAGAGCTCCGTACTTGTACACTGCGACCTGATAGGAAGAGTCTAGAAAGATCGCGTGCTCTCCAGAATCACTGCTTGTAACACTGCCTAACACTTGATAGGCTCATCATTAACTCCCCGAGTAACGTGCAAGGCGATCAAGGTGAACAACTTTCATCTTGGCGCTCGGGGCTCGCTGGATTTTGTACACGACGTCATTGATCCTTTTGACTACCGTGTAAGATCCTTTCCACGACGGATGCAACTCCGGAAACCTTCCCTGCGTTGCGTTGAGGATTATACAACCAGACCAGGTCACCTGCTTGAAATCCCGTGGAGCTAGCCTTCAAGTCGTAGCGTGTCTTCATTCGGTCGGTGGCGACTCGAATCCGTTTCCAAACTAACTCGTGGATGTCGCCCATTATTTGCCTCAGGTCGTCGACGTATTCGGGAATGTCTTTAGGATCATTTTCCGGCGTGCCAAATTGCAAATCGCAGAGGAGGCGAAGCTCTCGTCCAAAAAGAACACGTGCTGGTCGTGAATGGCAGCGCGATACGCCATCAGGAAATATAGGCAGATGACGATCCCAGTCTCGCTGATGCTCGTCGACGACCCTTGACAGGTTGGTGTGCTCCATCGTCCGGTTGAACCGTTCAACTATTCCGTCGGACCGTGGGTGAAGGGGCGTCGTCCTGGTCTTCTGTATCCCGGGTAGAGTACAGATACCTTGGAACACGTTGGTTTCAAAGTTTTATCCTTGGTCTGAGTATAGCTCCAGGGGTAATCCGAAATGGCTCCACCAGCACCCTCGTCACTGTAGAAGCCTCTTGGTTGGGTACGGTGTACGCTTCCGGCCGCTTGCTGAAGTAGTCCATGGCAACTAGGATGCATTTGTTGCTATCTTGGATGAGGCCAGCCACATGTGATCACGATGCGTTCAAAAGGCGCTGCAACATTGTAAGTCGTGAGCTCCTCTCGACTGCGAGTTCTTGGTCCTTTATCACGCACCTTGGCTAACATCTTGTTCACCCCGAGGTGCCCTCCAGTGACGCCATCGTGCATTTCTGGACTTCTTTCACTTTCTTCTTGGGAAGCATCAATTGAACCATCTCCTTCTCCCCATCGGGACTGTCCCACACTCTCTTCAGCAGCCCATTCTCTATCCTCAGAGAATTCCACTAAGCCCAAAGAGCCTTGAATTCGAGCCCTTCACCAGAGGTCTCTCTGGTCACTCCCGCCCTCTCTGGTCTGTTCTGGCCAAATTCCTTTCTTTCAGCAAGCGAACCGATGGCTGGGTCCTCACGCTGCTCCTTCTTGAGCTCAGCCATAGTCCTGTTCCTTGTCCTTGGGGTTTCAAAGACAATTGCTTTGACTTCGACGCTCCCATTCTGTTGGTCTACCCTCTTGCAGTGCTCACAGTCCTCGTTGCATGGTCTTCGAGAAAGAGCATCCGCGTTGCCATGACTTCTTCCAGGGCGATTTTGGAGTTTGAAGTCATACTGTTGCAGTTTGTCGATCCACCGTGCCAACTGTCCCTCGGGATTCTTCAACTGCAGTAGCCATTCCAGCGCAGCGTGGTCAGTCCTCACAAAAAATTTCCGGCCATAGAAGTACTGGTGAAAGTGATCGACAGCTTTCACTATGGCCAGTAGCTCCCTACGCGCACGCAGTAGTTTCTCTCAGGCTCGGACAACACCTTGCTGTAGTACTCCACTACTCCCTCCTGGCCCTGCTAGTGTTGTGACAGCACTGCCCCAATTCCGCTGTTGCTGGCATCAGTGTCGAAGATAAACTGTCATTGTGGAAGAGGGTATGCCAGGATAGGACTCGAGCACAATGCAACCTTTAGAGTCTTGAATGAGCTCTCACATTCCTTGGTCCACAAGAATGGCGTCTTCACTCAATTTGTGCAAGGGCTTAGCAATGTCAGTGAATCTTCACAAATCGTCTGTAGTATGTGCATAAGCCCAAGAAACTTCTGACTACGTGCTGATTTCTTGGTCGTGGCCATTCTCGGACAGCATCCAATTTCGCTAGATCGGTTTCGAATCCTTCCGACGGCACTACGTGCCCCAAAAATTTGACTTGCTTCTGGAAGAGCACGTATTTCTTCGGGTTGAGCTTGAGATTTGCACCTTGAAGACGTCGAAATACCTCTCGGAGGTTCTTCAGGTGTTCTTCGAATGTTCGACCGATGACCATCGATCACGTCGTCGAGGTAGACTAGGCAAGTTTCCCATGTTAGACCTCGCAAGACGCACTCCATTAGACGTTCAAACGTGGTCGGTGCGTTACAAAGTCCAAACGGCATCACAGTGAACTGATAAAGTCCGCTCCCGGCAGAAAACACCGTCTTCTCCTTGTCGTCGTTGTGAAGTTCCACTTGTCAGTAACCACTCTTTGGGTCAAGCGTCGAAAACGATCTCGATCCAGATAGCATGCTCAAAGTGTCGTCAATCTGAGGCAGTGGATAGCTGTCTTTCTTTGTCACATCATTGAGTTTGCGGTAGTCCACGCAAAATCGCGTACTCCCGTCTTTCTTTGTAACCAAAACAACCGCTGATGACCATGGGCTTGTCGATTGTTCTAACACGCCTTCATCCAACATGTTTTTCAAAGATAAAGGTGGCGGTGACGAAGATGTGGACCTCGATGTCGACGCAACTCCCACTGCTGAAGACGTTGAAGGTTCGGAACAATCAAATGGTTTGAGAAAACTCGTGATTTTAGGGAGTTTGCTTTTTGCACTTCCTCGTCCCGCTTCTTTTTAAGGTTTTCCCACCCACTCAACTTCCTTTCGCTCATGATAGCCTGACATGGATGGTCGTTTACAGGTCGATGCGATTTTTACCAACTTTTTTAAGGTTCATGACCGCATAGACCATCCTCATCGAGTAGCTATATGCACGTGGCGTTGATGAGGGGTGGCTCTCTCTTCTCACTTCGTACTTAGCCGCTCATCGGACTTTTCGCTAGCCAGCGGTACTGAAACCCGCAGACATCAGAGGTAAGTCTCCCAAGGAAATCATCCGATTCGGTGAGGAGGTGGATTTCCTGGGACATTAAATAGAAGCATGGTCACGCACAAGAGATCTTATAGGTCGCAGTGCAGAAAGGATCCTTCGAGACCAAACGACCACCTCTAATCTACAAATATACAAATCTAGCCAGCGGTACCTCTCAAGGTGCAAACCGGCGTCCCTGATGCTTGACATATTCATTAAATGATGTAGTAAATCGGGTGGATGGTGAATGGTAGAATATTGATGTAATTATGCCGACGACGTGAAGTTGCTTAGGGCGGTCCGTATTGTGAAGGACTGTAATTTGCTGCAAGAGGACTCTAATGGCGTTTTTGAATGGTGCCAGGCCAACAGACTTCACCTGAACCTCGACAAATGCAAGGTGATGTCCTTCACCAAAAACACCTCGCATCCCATAAGCCACAAATAGGTTCTGGGTGGTGTTACTCTGAGGTCTTTTCGTGATCCTGGCGTCCTTGTTCTCAAATAACGATGGTCCGAAAGTTTTGGTAAATTGTTAAAGGCCAATAACTTTTTTGGAGTCTTTATTTTTTAACTTGATATTGCAAAAAGCAACATCATAATATTTTATTTTTCAACTTGATATTGCACTCGATATTGCAAAGAGCAACATCATAATATAACAATAACAAATTCATATTCAACATATTGACAATGGACCATTATCTTCGATGCATCTCAATTTTCTTTTGCCATGTTCAATCATTCTCTGGACAACAGCAGGATAAATTTCTCCAATTCGAAGTGCTCTAATGTTTTTGGAAAATGCGGCGCCGTGATTGGCTTTTATTTACAGCTTCCCGTCCTTTGTCGTATACTTACTATTCTGCTCAATACTCAACAGTACAATATAATCAGAAAAATCTTAGTTGGTTGAGCTTGCGGTACATTGGGAGGCAGGAGCTTAGAGCAATTGATCCTGCTGTTGTCTAAAGAATGATCGAACTTGACGGATAAAAAATTCAGAGCATCAAAGATAATGATTCGTCTTCAATATGTTGAATATGGATTTGTTATAATAGAATAGAATTTTATTAGTACTAATTAAAAGCATGAGTAATAATTTATAACATAATGTAACATATAAAATGTTCAATTTTATTTATATAATACAGGGTGATTCAAAAGTGTCGGACCACCTTGAAGGTGCGTAATATGGAGGTGCAGTAGAGTGCTGGAAAGTTGTTAAAAAAATTCTATGTCTTCTAATTTTGAAGTTATGGAGGGACAAAAGTTGGTCCTCCGATCGCTTCCATTTTCGTTGTTTCAAAAGATTTTAGTAAACTGTTTATGGAAAAAGAATGAGTACAAAAAATCAACCTCTGAATCTGCAAAGAATTTCTGTTTTGTATACAGGATGAGTCATGAATCCTGAAAATTATTTCTTTCTGAAAATTCCTGTAAACAGTCACATTGGTCCCATAACCTATGTAGAGCACAATAAAACTATAACACAATTCATTTGGATAGAATTCTGTTGCTTCTGGTTTTTTAGGAAAACTAAATTTTTGTAGTTCATGATTCACCCTGTATAGAAAACAGAAATTCAGTACAGATTCAGAAGTTGATTTTTTGTACTGATTATCTTGCCAAAAACAGTTCACTAAAATCTTTTGAAACAACGGAAATAGAAGCAATCTAAGCACCAACTTTTGTCCCTCCATAACTTCAAAATTAAAAGACATAGAATGTTTTCTCTTCAAAAGACGTGAATATTTGTTGTGTTTCATTTTTCATTTTTAACATTTTTCATGTTACGTCCCACATCAGGCATTTTCCGTTTCACTACAGACACTTCACCACCTTCCAAACTTTCCTCACAAATAAAACACCGACCTGTCTCTGACGTTGAAGTACCATGCGATCAACAAAGTTCGGAATTGGGGTAGGCTGTGCCCTGGCCGAAAGCAGCTTGGCATCCTGAAATTTGACCAGGTCATAGCCTACCCCAATTCCGAATTTTGTTGATCGCATGGTAGATGCCATGTCAACTGGTGAATTGCCTACCAGACGAAAAACACTCGATAAATATAACGATAAAAAAAATACGCGCTCGAAAATCACTTTGAGTTATGAAAAAGAGAATATCACCTGGAACGGCCAACACGAAACTGAGCTGTACAGAAGTGATAGACGGGGCTGGGGCCAGTTTCACAAAAACTTGGAGACTTTTATTGATAGTACATATCCTTGATAACCTTTTGTTGCAATAATCGTAATCAAAGCTTCACACTTAGGCCAAAACCTTATTTTTTCGGCTATTTTTTTACATTTGGAGAAACTTTGTCTAACTTTGATCGGCTGTATCTCAGTTAATATTGGGTCTAAAAATTCGTTTTACCAACCATGTTTTAGCAAATTTAATGCTCCACAACTTTGTGATGCTATGGTACACAAAATATGCTTAGTTTACTAGATATAAGCAAATAACTGAAAAAAGTTCGAAAATGCTGAGGTCTTTGCCCCCCCTCTCAAGTTAGCACAGGGTCCTCGAGGTTGAAAACTTGGGATAGACATCCTAGAGTACCCCCAAACAACCTGTCAAAAATCCATAACCTTCGGATTACTTTCCAGCTACCCCCCCTATTTTTCATTATATCGACTGGACTATTAAACAAGACGTCTGAAAGTACAACCCACGGCAATAGGACGAATACCGCCATCAGGTTTTGAAAGAGCAATAAGGGAAGCACCATAATGAAACGGTGCAAAACTTGGGTTACTTTGCCTGAAGGCATCAAATTTGATAGAGAAGTGATTGCTTTCAGTAACCTTGCCCCAGCATCATTTGAAGATTTACTGATTAGATCTTTTAAATGTTGTGGTGTATTATTTTATTTCATTGTAATGATTGATCGAATAAATTTCTCCTATCAAGTCGCCTATGATTCCTGAAAATCTGGCAGAAAAACCTGGCTACCAAGGAGACCGAAGCCTACTTTGAGGAGAAATTAATTTATTCGATCACTCTTTATTTTACTTTGTTATTGTTATTGATTATGTTAGTGTTTGTGATATCAAGTTACAAAAACAAAAATATCCAAAAAAAAGTTATTAGCTTTTAAAAAAATCCCAAAATTTTCAGACCATACGTTAAGTACTACACGCGAGTCGCGAGTAGGAAGAAGTGCGGCAAGGCCAGGCAAAGCGGATCTGAATTTGCAGTGAAAGTGAACACTTCAGCAAAGTTGAGCAGAGCGATGTCCGAGTGCGATTGTAATAATAGTACAGCAATGAATAGTATGTGGTTGAACATTCGTCTATCAATTATTAAAAAGTACTCAACGCAAACTCGTAACAAACTCCAAAGGCCTCTTCAGTCACCCCTTGGAGCTATACTGAAAACGTACGCCAATCAATATTTTTTCATGGATGTCCCAAATTCAAAAGTGGATATCTTCCAACCGTTCTCAAGCAATCACTATCACTAAGATATAATCCAACGTAACTAAGATACCAAGTTAGGGCTGAGGCGGCCGTAAGTTTGGTTACCATAGCAACGGCAGATACCAACCAATCAGGCCGCTGTATTTGGCAAGTTACGCCGTCTCAAACTTTGCGCCTGCAATTTGGTATCGAGCCCCAATAAGTCTACCCGTATCAGGTTTATGCTTATTTTTCTGACAAAATAAATAATAATAATAATCTTTATTGATGTTTTACACACATAAGTATTTTTACACACGTCAAATGTAACGAAAAACACTAAATAATAGGTGCACCTTGTATACATATATTTTTCATTTGTTCAAGGTTCCAGTCCGCAGTACAAATTTTTTTTCGTTCATATCATATTTGAATGCAGCAATGTGCCAACTTTCCATGTACTGTTGGTATGGTCATGACATCATGATAACTGTAAGTTGATTATACCGTGATATCGAAAAGAATATCCTTGATCAACGGGGCCTACGGATTTCGAAAACTGACATCCCGTATTTTTATGTCTTTTTTTGCATTGTCACAAATTGGTCGCGTTCATGTCACTAATGTAGAACCGAATGAAGTTTCACACAAAATAATCTTTACAAATGTTGTTCTAATTCCATACATTTTTCAGAGCAGTGAAATCGGTCAGTTCTTCTACATGTCCAACTGGTACGAATCTGATGCTAAAATGAGAAAAACGATGATGATTTTCTTGGAAAAATCCAAAAGACCTGTTGTTCTCACGGCTGGAAACCTGCTGACGCTGTCCCTTGTGACTTTGACTGCTGTAGGTTGTTCTCTGGCAAAAATATATGAAATCCAGATCACAGCTGTGTGATACTTATCTTTATCTATCCGTCCAATTTTCAAAATGGTTGCAGATACTGCGATCTTCTTATTCGTTCTTTGCCGTGCTGAGGAGACTGTACCAAGACGTTTAAAATCTGATCTGATGGCTTTTGAAAAATTATGTTGAATTGTGTAATGTTTGACAAGATTTTTTTACTTGGAATTATATAAGTGCAAGTTATGAATTATAAATTGGAGAATAATCTTGGGTTTCTTATTTGGCACTTTTTTATGAAACTTCACGTTTTCGTGATCAAGCTGACGTTTCGATCAATTTTTAAATTCTTTTCAAGGCTGTGAGCAATAGGTAGATACAAAAAGGATAAACTACAGTCAGTATGGCGGCCTGTCCCTGTCAAATATGGCAGACTATCAGCTGTCAAACATAGCTACTTGTCACCTGTCCAAGATGGCGGCCTGTCACCCTGTCAAATATGACGTACGGTCAGCTGTCAGAATATTTACGCGGTGCGCCATCTATCGGAAAAGCGTCAAACTACCATGCTCAAATAATGTGGATAATGATAAATCATTCTACGGGGTGTTTAAATAAGAATCTGTGAGGCAGGCATGGGTCAGGCCGAAAAACGCAGTAACAGGCGCAATTGTAGTGATCGAAAGCGGATTCCAAAGGCGATGCGATAACAGACATTTATAAACACCCGGTATTTGCCACACTGAAATTCATAAAAATGCATTGGCAAGTCTGGGAGTGAAGATGTTTTCGCTGGCTGTTTATTATCATTATTATTATTATTACTGTTATACATTGTGGTTGAGTATTCTTTGTTGTAAAGCAACCCTTGTTGTTGTGGAAGATATAATTTTGGTAATAAAACTTCTTTCTCTCTCTCTCACTGGATTTGAGCAGATGGAGTGCGATAAGCTGAATTTCTAATAATTCTTTTCGGTGCCGAAGATTTTCCAAATATTTTCTCGGATCCAGTTACGCCAGTAACGGTCACTCCATTTCTCAAATTTTGTCGAAAAAAATCACAAACCACTCAGAATGGTGGTCTAGAAGAAAGATCCGATATAAAAGTTGCGGACCATCCATGCAGCTTCTGGTTCTAACGGATTCTTTGGACCATATCTCAAAGATGAATTTTGATTGACAGTGCCGGACGGTTGCTTCTTGGCGTCATTTGATGTCAACTTGTTTTCTTCAGTTCGTCAACTTGTTACCCCCGGTTCCTCGGTACCGCTTGATAAGGTACTATGGACTTTCTGAGGAACCTTCTATTCAGCTCAGATCTGAGTAACGTGGATGCCAATAATCTCTTCAGTTTGTTAGTTGTCTATGTATAAGCAGAACTATTTCAGGTTCATTGGGGAGAAAAACTGCTTTTGTTTGAACTCCGGTGCGTCCATGACTGTCGTCGGCGCCGAAAGTATCAATCTATTTAACTGCCTGGGCATAACGCCTCAGAGAAGTCCGTATTCCCACATTACCACAGCCGATGCCGCGAAGCAAGCGGTGAAGAGTCTGGTGGATCTGTGGTTTAATAGCCCAGGCATTTTAGTCGAAAAATCGTGGTAACCCGTAACAAATTCCCTCAAAACTGAATTTTGGTATATATGTTCTATTGGACCTACGAAACAACATACCAAAATACTCGGACTTACACCCTCGTGCGTCCTTTGATTTTCATCCTCAAAGGTCAAGTTCTAAGAATTAGAGAGATACCTATCTCCAAGCTGTTCCTGCAAGTGAACGGAGTATCCGATCGATATAAGATATGTTTCAAATGAACAAAAGAGATTTGTTGTTAGTGCTTAAGTGTGTGAGGGAGCCTTTGTAACTCTTCCGGTTGGTTAGTTCTGAGGGAAAGGCGACTGAGTGTTAATTTGTCGCCCGGATATTTCAGGAAAAACCATGTGAGATTTTAAAGCCTCAAGCAATGTCGCACAAAGTTGAATATTGATATATAACTGGTATGATCCCTAAGCAAGAACATATCAAAATATTTGGACTTACACCTCTGTGCCTCCTACGATTTTGGGGCTTTGACTTTGAACATCTAGTCAAAAAATTCACCCAGACACTTTTCTCTAAAACTGTTCCTGTGGACGAACCAATCATTTTAACAAGATAAGGTGGGTCTCAAAGGAAACACGGTATATTGTTGCCTATGAAGTGGACTCCGGTAGCCATGAAACATTTCTGCTTGATAGTGGCGTGAATAGCACGCACAAGGTGGAATTTCTCTCCTGGATCTTTGAATGAGAAACATGTAAGAATATTTTGTGATTGCCAATAAAGCTGAGCATTGTTAATAGGCTCTTCTTCCCATCTTCGAAACAGACTCAAGTGATGAGACTGATGAGTGAACAGTTGATATTCACAGTGCTCATCCCGAAAATAATGAATTCTCTACAAAAAAATTGTGGTTTCTTCATTTAGGGGCATCATTGTCTGAAGCTGTCAAAAATAAAAATTACCGACAAATCCTATATTTATGTTAATCTTGGACAGAAACAGCATCAATTGCTCACGCCTATTTATATTACAAAATCAGAGCATCCATTTTTTATGAAACTAGTTTTACACCAACTTTTTTTTCTGAAAATGGAATAACGGCTACAGAAAAGATGATTTCATGTTTCTATTGCCCGATAGATACAATAGCTTTTGGTATTTTCTGATAGAGGAAGAACTTCGCTTAGTATTACACACAAAAACAGTGGAACCGCTCCATCATTCATCAGTAAAAATAAAGAACTGCAAAAATTGTATACATTTTCGGGAGAAAATTGGGCATATAATCACTTTCACAACAGATCAATTTTCTGATCTTGTAATGAATACAGGAACATTGTTTTTATCGTGTTCAGGTATACAATGGTTAAGAACAATGAATTCTGTTGGAAATACTCAATTGAGATGATTCTAACCGTACGGAAACCGAAATTACAAAACGACAATTTCAGATGGCTAAAATCGTCATTTTTTCAGTAAAACTTGTTTAATCGTGTTTCAATTCAATTTCAAATACCATATTTGATATCAAAGGCCAAGATTTAGTTGGAAACGATACCACACTTGCCGATATCAATTCGAGGTTTTTGAGAGAAAAACAAAATAAATTTTACCGATCTTCTTTTTTTTCCAGGCAACCCAAACTACTTATCAACAATTCAAACGTCAAGCAAATATTGTGAAGCCTTAAGGCATCTGAATATGATTTTTTTCATTTATATAAGCTACAGGGTGTTATTTACGCATTTAAAATGGCAATATTTAGCCCCCTCCCCCACAATCAATGACGCACAAGGATGTGCCACCGAGTATTTTGATATGTTATTCCTTAGGTCTTACAAGGCCCGTATACCAAATTTCAGCTTTGTGGGAATTTGTTGCGGGTTAAAACCTAATATGCCTGGGCTATAAATGATACAGACTGTCTGATTTCAACATGATTCTAGTGGGTTAGCTGTGTTTCTGGTCGCTATCGGCCGATCGCGGCCTGAATCGCAGCCCACTAGAATCATGTAGAAATCAGACAGCCTACCTACTTCTCAAGTAGTCAAGGCTTTATTTGTGTTCGAGCTATTCACGCCTTCAATTTGGCATGAAACTGAACTTCAAAGAAAACATCTGGGAAATTCAAGTTGATATTCTTTTTACCAAAACAAGAAAAATTGACCTCCAGCTAATTTTTATCGTCGATAGACAACCTAGACTTGTCGCAAAAGCAACAGGGCGATCAGATCATAAAATCATTTGAAAACCATAAGCAGTTCTGAATGATTAAGACGTGCTGACAAAATTTCTATGACCATAGACCTTAGAATATAAAACAGTATAATGGTGGGTCCAGAATGGTGGTTGCACAATCATGGCGGCTTGTTATTTCCGACTGTCACTTTGAAAAGTCATATTGAACAGTAGCGTACCGTATCGTCTCTATGAAAAGAGACTATGCATGGTAATAAGGAAGTTTTTGGATGTTAAGTGGAAAAATTGGTAAGTAATGCGAGCGGAAACAGAAACTTATAATTTATTGACCTTTAAACAAAATAAGTTTTGTGTACATGTTAGATTCGACTAAAATCTGAGACTGTCAAGAGTGGGGAATGCTACCGCCGAGGGTGATTCCTCCCGAGCAGTGGTGGCTCGACAAGAGAAAGAGCGAGGTGCTGCCTTGACGCTATTCGGAATATTGTTGAATAAACCAGTTATTATCACCCAATTTACCAAATTCATCGAATTAATCTAACATCAGAAGTGTGTGCGCCACGTTCTAGTGGAATGCCTTTTTCGTTCTTCAAAAAAATAGTCACCCTCGGAAGAAGTGAAACTTCTATAGGTATGAATCAATTAGCAAAGTTCGAAGAACTGTTCTTTTCGTACTCTCGTTCCGGCTTTTGTCGTCATTTTTTAGGGGGTACCAATAATTGGTGACAGGGGGCAAAGGGGGCTAGTATGGTGACCCGCTGATGACTTGATGACTCGCGAAGGTTCAAATTAATTCTTTCGTGGCGCCTAAAATGTTGAGAATCTTCTGACAATGGTCTCTCAGCCTGTGGTAAGGACAAGATCTGTCACATCAACAGGTTGTAAAAGAGATGGAAAATGTTCACTATCACTTACGGACGTGTTACATCCGTAGATAAGCAGATTACTTCAACTTTGGGCAAACAGACCATTCTTTGAGCACATTGGTGCCATGTTTTCGAGTGACCGGAATAAGAAGTGAATCTTGCTGATGAACATTGTCACGGGAAAAAATCATACACAAAGACTGCGGATGGTGTACCCCATCAGTTCGGACCACATTAACAAGGTACAAAAATTTAACAGCGTCGTGACTTTCCTTGCAATGGAAAATTCTGCGAAATTGATTTTAGGACAGTATCGCCGTCTAATCAATATCACCCTGTAATCTCTCAGTTCATATGGCTGCAAACTTCGGCACTTCAAGAACACACCGCAAGTAAACCAGATGTGAAATTTCATGAAAATTTGTCAGCGGATTCGTCTGTGGCAAAACTTTAAAAAATCGTTCCGCAAATTTTGAGCGTCAGTATATTATAAGCGTAAAAGTTTCTTCTATGGGTATATGTTGTAGGCGTCATTCATGTCATAGCGGCTCTTGTTTTTTTCTATGTTTCACATTTCTCAGATGATGATGCTAGTAAAGAAAGGGTTCTCCAGTCAGTAGGACCATTCTTCGCGAGGCCCATACTCGCTTGTGGATTGAGGTAGAGAGATGGATCAAAAAGCAAAAGAAATAAGGTGACTGAGATCCCTACTACGTGGTAAGGTGACGCCATTAGGTGGGCAGAACTCGTGCAAACTGGTGTGAGGCAGAAACATAGTTTTACGTGAGCGCGGGCGAGAAATAAAAATCCCCAGGGGATTTTTCATTTTCAAGATTGGCAGCAACGTTGGGCAACACTGTACCTTGTTCGGTAATACTCGGAAGTGCGAACTGCGAAATCGTTGTTGTATCTGTGTAACGTCAAACCACGTCAAACGTACTCGAAAAATCAAAAATATAGGTTATGTAATGTTCGAAGAGAATTTTGATTTTACGGGGTGTTTATTAGAAACTGTGATCGCGGCAGGCATGGGTCAGGCCGAAAAACGCAGTAACAGGTGCAATTGCGGTGATCGAAAGCGGATTCCAAAGGCGATGCGATCACAGACATTTATAAACACCAGGTATTTCAGTAAGACCTACCTACTACTTTCGATTCGTTTTTGTCACTGGCAACACCTAAATCGAACAAATTAGCGTTGGAATCGACTAAAACTTGACTGCTGTACACTCAGAAAAATATCAAACTTCCCATTCACTAAATGTAGTTGTTCTTATCAACTGATTATCAATACTTTAAAAAACGGTTCGTACAACGGCTCTAAGACTAAGTGACACCTTTACAAATTGTGAGAAATACTACTTCAAAATAGTTGAACTGTGCAGTGGCAGCCACCACTATATACAGGGTGTCCCGAAAATACACCCTAAAATCTAGGGCAGCTTCCTCTCATCAACAAGAAAAAAAGTTCCCATGAACATGGGTCCAAAAACGCTTCCTAAGGGAGCTACAGGCCCCTAAATGTGGGACCCTGGAGATGGTTTTTATTCAATATCTCCGAAACCGTTCAAGAGAAATCAATCAAACTTGACACATTCACCAACCTTTTTGTGTCCAACAAAATGAGGCAAAATTATTTCCAAAATAATAAACCAGGGGTGAGTCAGGCTGAGGTGTAAGGGTAAAAATAACCCTAACTTTT
The DNA here is from genome assembly GCA_949128115.1 of Anaspis maculata. Taxonomy (NCBI): domain Eukaryota; kingdom Metazoa; phylum Arthropoda; class Insecta; order Coleoptera; family Scraptiidae; genus Anaspis; species Anaspis maculata. The sequence goes on along the minus strand of OX421962.1, from coordinate 103,416,810 downwards.
TTTGATGTGGATTGTTTTCAAATTTACCTAAAAAATATGAAATATTGGAGTTTTCTACCAAAAAAAGGTCTCCCTGTTCAACCTCGATAGGCGCACCGTTTACGAGATATTTGAGTTTGAGTGTATGAAAACGTGGTCAGTAATGCTGATTTTTTAATCACGATATTCAAGGCGAAAGAAAATCTATTCCAAAGCAACTTCATTTTTGTTGGGCATTCAAATTTTGTTGGACATAAGAAGGTCATTAAATGTGCCAAGTTTGATTGATTTCCCTTGAACGGTTTCGGAGATATTAAATAAACACCATCTTCAGGGTCTCACCTTCAGGGGTCTGTAGCTCCCTTAGGAAGCGTTTCCGGACCCATGTTTACGGGAACTTTTTTTTTGTTTTGATGAGAGGAAGCTGCCCTAGAACGTTGTCGGTGTATTTTCGGGACACCCTGTTGTTAATAACATCTTCGTAGAAGTATCCACCGTCAAATATCTCCATAGTACGGGGTGTTTATAAGAGACTGTGATCGCGGCAGGCTTGGGTCAGGCCGAAAAACGTAGTAACAGGCGCAATTGTAGTGATCGAGAGGGGATTCCAAAGGCGATGCGATCACAGACGTTTATAAACACCCGGTATTATGTCCTACGTTCAAATGGTGAAAATTACCACTACAGAAATGTTACCATCACTGCTACTGAAGTTACGCTCTGTTACACGGCTACGATCGGTAATAATCGAGTCGGTCAGCCAATGAGATTTCCGAATTGTGATCATGTGATTTGATTCGGGTTTTCGATGGGAAGCATCTCACCCCACGCGCCCAAGCCATATTTTTCTTGTCGGTGCTTGTTCTCAATTTTCCTTGCGGTTCCGGACGTTCCGGTGTGTGGTGTTTCTGTTTCTGCGAGGGCAATGGAAAAGTAGCTAGACGCCTGGTATTCACAAGAACTGAAATCAGTCTTCGAAGCTAGGTGCTAAATTTTATACTGTGGTGAAGTAGCTACCTAGTTGCACTGTAGTGTAGTTGTGGTCGTAGTTACCTATAGGTAGATACGTAGGTAGTTTAGCTGCACGCATTTGCCATTCGGCTTCAGCATGGTTTCTGTTGCCATCAATGGTTTGTATTTATCAGCTTTAGCTGGGTATTTGTTGTAAGTTGCTAAAGTATCCATGACTTAGGAGTTTCCGGTTTTATTTTGAAATAAAACCGGTTAGGTTGTTAGCATGAATTAATCTGAAACGGTTTATTTTATAGCAAATTTTTTGGATGACGGAGCTTTCCTTTTGACGAAAGAAGATTTGATGCAACTAGTGCCTCAAGAGGGCTAAGGGCTAAGCTAAGGGCTGATCTAAAGCTGAAGTCGAGAGAATTTGTATCTAACGTGAGTGAGGATTTTCTTAGTTCGCAAAATTAAAACTATGAAGTCTCGGATGATACCAGAGTCACTAAATACGGACCTTTATAACATAATTTCCTCCGAGGCTCTAAACTATCATGTTATTTGTACTGATTAATTACTAAGTTACATAACTATAGTTTATTTTATGAAATCCGCAATCTAAAATTGAATGTAACCCCTTCTCATTTTTAATTTTCTTTGTAATTTGTATTTTTTAACGTTCTGTCATTTTTGTTTTGTTTTATGAAAGTTTATCTGTTTATGTAATGTCTTGTAATGTACGTACGTATGTTAATTATTTAAATTTCATTGAATTTAAGTTGTATGGTTCTTTTTTTTCAAATTACATTATTATTGTATTAAAATGCGATTCTTTTTATTTATTCCCAATACTACACGTGTATTTATGAATAGTGAAACGTAACGGTTAATGTTACCGACCAGATATGTGGTAGCAATCTTTCCGTAAGGTAGGTAAAACAATCTAATATGGTATCTCTTATTACTATAATGCAGTATTCTTTACAACTACGAAAACATTCTGTTGACGACAGCGAGTGTTGAAATTTACTTTGCTGTAATGGTAAAATCCTCTACACTGTAGTGGTAAAATCTACTACTCCATTCACTGGCGAATATATACGAGAAGTAGTGTATTACGGAACTATATCACATTTACTATTTTGTAGTAGTATTATTACCACCATGTATAAGTTGGCGCCTATTTAACTGCTACAGCAAGTAGGACCAACGCTTTATCGCGTATTGCTTCCGCTTCTTTTTTCTCGGTGTACACAAAACTACGAACTTGACGTGCCGCAACTCGGCGCTACATTGTGCCATAGTTTTGGATCTCCATTTTGGGATTGATTGTGCCATAGTTTTGAGCTGCCGGATCTCCATTTTGGGATTGATCTGCAAATGATGATAATCTCCTTAAGCAACCGTGCCATCACCGCTCCAGAATAATGTGCTCCAGCTCCAGGGCTTTCAACTCTTGCCTGGGAAGCGCCCGCCGTGGATGCCGTCCTTTTCTGAGGCTGACTCGCTCCGCGCTGTTTTGTTTCGCCTTCATCCACCATACCATTAGTCCCAGCATATCCTACCGATTTAAGAAAAAAAAAAGAAAACGCTGACGATATAATGATCACACTCGCTTGAAAACATTGAAAAAAGCTAACCTACAAACGCGCCATGTCACAATAACAAACTGTCATGCAAAACAAAATTTTATTGTCAAAGGCGACTTCTCGGTAAATATCGGTACAGAGTACAAAGCGGAGCGAGAGAAAAGATATGGGATGCACCCTTGGCACGACCTTTGTAACGAAGTGCCCACAATCCAGTGAGCTTGAAAAAAAAGCTTATTTCCTGCCATCTTGTGGTGATTCTTTGAACAGGTCTATCCATGCATGGTGAGTTAGTTTTAAAACATCCATGGTTTTAAATGACAAATATTGAGCAGAAAAGCTAAACGGAGTGCTTGTGATAACGTGGTCCGCTACCGACCTCTGTCTTCTACTAGTAATTAGTGCGGTAAAAATCCGAATTAAAATTTTTTGCTTTAACTAAGTACATGGACTGATAAAATCTCAACATGTAAGTCGCAGTGAGAACACAAAAACAGCCCGAAATTTCCTCAAACACTAACGTTCATTCGAAAATCCTCAATTTAACCGACAATAATTATCTCCAATTTCTTATACAACATATAAACACATACCTACCTGGCATAGCGTTTCTTGTCCCGGCGGCCCGGCGCTTATCGCGCACGGGTACCTACGTATGTACAACTTGCGAAATAAATACCACATAAAATGGATACAATAAATGAAATCTCCAACATGGAACCTACACTAAACTCCACCCAAAACACCAGAAAATCATACCTAAATGTTGCAAAATCTACACCATGCCAAAAACTACCTAAAAGAGAACAAGCAATTGTACTTGATGTTGTAAATGAATTACGTTTGAGCGATTACGTCGTCGCGGTCGGATCAGTGATAGGACCAAAAAACATCATATCAGCATCAAGAATCTCTAATAATAGAATATGTATCTATTTATACAACACCGAAATAGCCAATCAATTCGTCGAAAATCACAAGCAACTGTTAATTCAAGACAGAGAAGTATCAGTCCGCAAACTTATTTCACCTGCGAAAAGAATTATTATTTCAAACGTCTGTACATCCATACCACATGAACTCGTCCTTAATTCCGTCAAAGACCTAGGGTTTAAAATCGTCTCCCCTGTCACCACTCTTAGGGCTGGAATCCTATTGGATGAATACAGTCATGTGGAAAGTTTTAAAAGGCAAATCTACGTATCTCCAGATGTAACTCCTCTCACAGAACTTCCAACATCACAAGTCATTACATATGAGGAAACTCCATACAGAATCTTCTTAAGTTTCGACGAATTAAGATGCTATATATGTAAAGGTCAAGGTCATGTTGCGAAGGATTGCCCACATCTTCCAACAAGCCCAACAACAAACCAAGAACCACAAAACAAACCAGCACAAGAACTTTTGGTACAAGCAGAAATACATGAGCCAACAAACGTCGAAGAAGATTCCGAAAACTCAGAAGAAGAGAAAGAAGACACTGAAAGAGAAGAAACATCAGAAAACGAAGCACCTGAAATTCAAGAAAATCTCCTTAAAGATTCAATCAGTGAACAACAAGAACCAAATCCAAACCTATCTAAGAAGAGACAGCATACTCCAACAACATCAGCAACCAGTACACCTTCTGTCAATGACCCAAACAAAGAATTTCAATTCAGTACTCCCCAAACACTAACAAAACCTAAAAAAAGCAAGAAGAATGAAAAAGAAGAATTGAACAGCAAAAAACTCAAGAGGTCCGAATCTTTAGAAAGTATCACATCATTAGAAGAGATGCTAGCCCCGATAAAAGACATCATTGAAAAAAGAAATGCACCATTTATATTGAACTTCAATCAAATCACCCATTTTTTCGAGAACATACGAGGATCACCTGACCAGTTAAGTGTAGCATGCGAATACACAACAAATGTACAAGAACTACTCGACATGCTAAAAGAAGTCTATCCTTACTTCAATAACAAAACCATGAAAAGTCGATGTACCAGAATAATTAACAAAATAACGAAGCAGATGAAGAAATCCACCAGAACAACAGAAGTCGAAGAAGAAGAAGAGGAAGGAGAAGAAACCGACACCTCACAAATCAGCACATTCTAGAAACTCACCATCATTATAAAATGTCTGAGAAACATTTCATTCTGCAATGGAATATTAATGGCCTATACAACAATCTACCCAATCTAAATTTACTAATAGCAAAACATGAACCTACAGTTATATGTATCCAGGAATCTAACTTCAAAAAAAACCATAAGCATGAATTGAGAGGCTATCAAACATTTCACAAGAATCGATCAGAAGCCACGCGAGCCAGTGGAGGGGTAGTCACTTACATCAAGAACAATTTTGCAAGTAAAGAAATCACACCAAACACAAACCCAGAGACCGTAATAACATCAATACAATATATGACAAGAAAAATCTACATATGCAATTTATATATACCTCCAAATAGATCATTTGATTTACAAGAACTGAGAGATCTCATCAGCCAAGTTCCGCGTCCCTGCATTATTCTCGGGGATCTGAACTCTCATAATATAATCTGGGGATCCGACTCTACTGACAAAAAAGGAAAAATATTGGAGAAATTGGTCGACTTGGAGAATTTTGTCATTCTCAATACAGGAGAAAAAACAAGATTTAACGCCTTCTCTGGAAATTTTTCATCACTAGATGTAACTTTCTGTGACCCAATACTAAGTACCAGCTTTTCGTGGAGACTAAACAATCACCTCAATGGTAGTGATCACTTTCCAATCTTCATCACTGACGACATATTAAATCAAACGCCAAATAAGAAACTGTCAAGATGGAAAACTGAGAATGCCAACTGGGACCTTTTTGCTGGGATAATTGATAATAACTTGATGGATAACGGAAAAATACTGGAGTTCGAGAACATTACAGAGGAAGTCAACAATTTTGAAAATATCATACGAAAAGCGGGGGAATGGGCAATTGGGAAGACTAAACCAAACCAAGAAGGGAGAAGAACGGTGCCATGGTGGAACAATGACCGCGACCAAATAATAAGAGAGAAGAAAAAAGCGTTTAACAAACTTAAGAAATATAACAACTTAGAAAATCTACTTGAATACAAAAAACTTAAAGCAAAAGCAAGATTAACACTAAGAAAAAGTAAAAAAGAATCATGGGCAGAATACGTATCATCACTACAAAGTAACACTCCATCCACAGAAATCTGGAAGAAGATAAAACGTATCAGAGGCGTCAATACAAATCGACATCCATCAATTATAGTAGATGAAAATGGTCAAATTACAGAGTCTTCAGAAGAAATTGCGGAAAAGTTATCTGAATACTTCCACATGCAATCCAGCAATAACAACTACAGTGACAACTTTCTACGTAACATCAAAAATCCATCAGAAAGAAATCCTATCCAAATCGAAAACCCAGACAATGACAACGACATCAACTCTGAAATCACAATTGAAGAACTCAAAATCGCATTAACAACAACAAAGAACTCTTCACCTGGACCCGACGACATTCCATTTGTATTCATAAAAATGATGTCAGAAGAAGCTAAAAAATACTTGCTGAGTATTTACAACAAGATTTGGACATCTAACCAATTTCCTGCTTCGTGGTCAAAAGCAATAGTAGTACCAATTTGTAAGCCTAACAAGCCATCTGATAAAGTTGAATCTTATCGGCCGATATCCCTTACATGCACAATGTGCAAGCTACTAGAAAAAATTATTAACAAACGGCTCCAATGGTACTTAGAGCAGAAGAAACTGATTACTCCACAACAAGCTGGCTTTAGAACAGGAAGAGCCACGACAGACAACCTGGTAATTCTACAATCTGACATCCATGAAGCTTTTGCTAATGGACAAAAAGTCATTACAATATTCTTTGATCTAGAAAAAGCTTTTGATATGACCTGGCGACACGGAATATTAACCAAAATCAAGAGTTGGGGACTTGATGGCAAAATCTTACAATTCCTGATAAATTTTTTGAAGAACCGTACCTTCAGAGTAAGAGTCAATGGAAGTATATCGGACATGAAAGAACTAGAAAATGGGACACCTCAAGGATCCAACCTCAGCGCAACCCTGTTTCTTATAGCAGTAAACGATGCAATCAGCCAACTTTCCCTACCGGTAAAGGCACTACAATATGCTGATGATCTTGTGGTTTATATTAAAGGGAAAAATCTACAATCCATAGAAGATACATTACAACAAGCAATTCTATCACTCGAGGATTGGGCCGACCATACAGGATACAAATTTTCAATCAACAAAACCAAATGCATGATGTTTAGCAAGAAACCTACTGCAGAGACACCTATTTTGAAGATTTATGACAGATCAATTGAGGTAGTTGATACTTACAAATTTCTGGGGATGTACTTTGACAATCAACTGAAATGGAATGTACATTTGAAACACCTGAAAGAAAACTGCCAGAAGGGATTAGGAATTCTCAAAGCTCTTTCAAGTCAGTCATGGGGAGCTGACACCAAGATATTGATTCGCCTCTATAAAAGTGTTGTACTATCCCGAATCGACTATGGCTCTTTTATCTACAACTCGGCAAGTAAGACGGCTCTGAAGAAAATAGAAGCAGTACATAGCACCGCCCTGCGAATCTGTAGTGGTGCATATAGAACAAGCCCTGTCAACAGCATCTATTCAATAACAGGCCAACCTCCACTATACTACAGAAGGCAAAAACTTGCACTATCGTATGCAATTGGAGTGTTAGCAAATCCAAAAAATCCTGCCAACAGATACACCTTCTCACAGCGGTACGCTCAGATTTTCGAGAGAATGAAGAACAATTCAATACCTTTCTATGCTAAGATAAACAACATTTTACAAGACCTCACATTCTCCCTTCCAAAAATAATGAATCATCCCGAAACAATACCACCATGGAGATTGTACAATCCTAACGTCAACATTGAACTAACCAAATTACCCAAAAACGACTATCCCCATTCGGTAATTCGGGATCGCTTTAAATCATTGTGTGACAGTATAAAAAGTGACTCGATTTTATATACGGACGCGTCGAAAACAGAAAGTAGTGCCGGGTGTGCTGTGGTAACAGAGAATGATACAATAAAAACCCTCAAATTATCGAAATTTACGAGTACCTTCAGTGCGGAACTTTATGCTATACTTGAGGCTCTAAAATGTATAAACTCCACAACCGTCACTGGAGCCTGGGAAGAAGCCAGCGGCTCGCAGCTGACTCCCCAGGCACCAGCCATCGTCCATAGGCAAGGGTGCCACAACGTCACCATCTGTACCGACTCATTAACTGCCATCCAGGAAATCAAAAAAATATACTGTGCCAATCCTCTAGTTCAAGCAATTCAGCAGTATATTACATCACTGACAAGAAGTAACATACAGATTACGCTTATATGGGTCCCATCTCATGTTGGAATTCCTGGAAACGAGCTGGCGAACATCGAGGCATCAAATGCCCTTACCTTACCCGAATCCCAAGAAGTGACGACAACACATCAAGATCTGAAGAAACACGTTAGAACACTCACGGACATTCAATGGGAACAAGACTGGATTAGTCAACACTCTAAACTAAACAGAATAAAACCTACCACGGAGCCTTGGATCCCAAATCTCCAGTCAAGACGAAGCCAAATTGTAATAACTAGGCTAAGAATCGGACATACAAGAGTCACCCACCATAGTCCGGTGGTTAAGCGCCAAAAAAAGCTCGAACTATGCATTTTGAGCTTAAGCAATGCGCTTTTGGGGTTCGATTGGGGATCCCCATACCTTAATTTCAAGAGTTGGAGACATCGGTGCACTCGATGCGGAGGGGGTCCGGGGGGCCCTTGAAAGTTGAAGGTGCGAGGCTTCCCACCAAATCACCATACCACCACGTAATTCCTACTTGGATGTTATCAAACAACTCTAACCTACACATTGACAACATTTGTTACCATGTCCCAACAGTTCTTCACACTGAAAAAAATTAATTCTTATGACAGATCGGAAAAAACTGTTTTTCTCAATTCTTCATCCCCACAACGAATAAACTGCCAAGTTTGGTGTCATTTTAGAATAAACGGCATCCTCTGAAAACATCCACCGAGTCAAAATGTTTGTGAGACCACCGTGCAAAGAATGGCACGCCAAGAAGTAAGCATTTTTGAGCACCTCATTTAACAGTATTTTCTTGGCTGATACCAATCGATATGATTGATAATTTTGTCATGGATCAATAACTTGAACTCTTTTGTAACGGTAATGCATGTGAATGAAACTCGACACGAGCGTGGAGGCCTGGAAATTTTTTTTTTCTCCAGCGGTCGAATTTATTTTACGCCTACTAAGCGTTAATTTGTTGGGCTCAGGCAGGCAGCGTTTGAATAGGTTTGGAGACAAAATTTTCATATCTGTCCTTGCAGCTGAGTGGCATAATTCTGGAAACTGATTTGAGAATCATCGAAGATTATTTTGACAGTCACTAGGTACCCCCATGGGGATTAACTGCAGGGATCATGGCTGACGACGGAGGGCATTCAACTTTTAAAGTGTTATTTTCTTTTTTCCTCTACCAACCTTCAAGGTTGTTATCATTTTGTACGTGTAAGTTTTCTTATGTTTGAAGAAGAAATAATTTTATAAAAACAACCGTGAATATGACTGTCAGAGTGACAGAGAATAAGATCTTGGACGTTGAATTCCCTTCGCCGTTAGCCATCACCTCTGCAGTTAACCACCATGTGGGTACTGACCGGCAAAACAATCATTGATGATTCATAAATCGATTTCCAGAATTAAACTGCTCAAATTTTCAGATAGATATGGAAATTTTGCTTCCAAAGCTATCCAAACGCTGCCTGTCTGAGCCCAACAAACTAACGCTCAGTAGGCGTGACATAAATTCGACCGATGGAGAAATTTTTTTTTCCAGGCCTCCACGCTCGTGTCGTTTTTCATTCAAATGCATTACCGTTACAAAAGGGTTCAAGTTATTGATCCATGACAAAATTATCAATCATATCGATTGGTATCAGCCAAGAAACTACTGTTAAATGAGGTGCTCAAAAGTGCTCACTTCTTGGCGTGTCATTTTTTGCACGGTGATCTCACAAACATTTTGACTCGGTGAATGAGATCAGAGGATGCCGTTTACTCCAAAATGACACCACACTTGGCAGTTTATTCGTTGTGGGGATGAAAAATTGAAAAAAACTGTTTTTTCCGATCTGTCATAAGAATTAATTTTTTTCAGTGTGAAGAACTATTTGGACATGGTAACAAATGTTGTCAATGTACAGGTTAGAGTCGTTTGATGGCCTTCCAGTAGGAATTACGTGGTGGTATGTTGATTTGGTGGGAAGCCTCGCGCCTTCAACTTTCAAGGGCCCCCCAGACCCCCTCCGCATCGAGTGCACCGATGTCTCCAACTCTTGAAATTAAAGTTGAGGGACCCCCAATCAAACCTCAAAAGCGCATTGCTTAAGCTCAAAATGCATAGTTAGAACGCTTAACCACCGGACTACCAACACCTCATAAATCGGACCGAACCACCCCTCTGTGACCAATGTAACAGAACAATGACCGTATCACATTTGCTAATGGGCTGCCAAGAACAAGATAACCATGATGCCTTGAAGACAAAATTAGGAAGAAATCCTGAAAGCGAAGAACAACTTTTAATTTCTTTAAAACAATTAGAATTATTTGAATTGATTTAATGCAATTGTATATAGTACATAGCTAATAGTCTTATAGGCTGGCGCTTACTAAATAAAAAAAAAAAAAAAAAAAAAAATATTGAGCAATCGATGGGAAATCAAAATATGTCAGCTTCTTCATAGTTCAGGAATTTAGCTGGATTTTTGTATATAAGCCCAGTTAACCATGTAGTTTAACATACTAAAAGTTCTCAAGAATCCGGTGTGAGCTTCGGCCGTTGTGGCCTCGAGAAGAACTTGAGGATCAGTTTTTCGCGTTTATCTCGTGAACGATGGCACTTGAGGAAAAAGTACTTTCATCATCACTCCTCCTCCGTAAAAACACAGGAAAAGTAAAATACTCCAGATGCTCAATGCTGAAGACTGTATTGACTTTGACTTTCATGATGGCGAGATGCCACTTGGTAGAGGTGTTGTTTGATCCATTCTCTTATGATTGAAATCCAAAGATATCAATTCAAACTATTCTGGCGGCATATACAGGGTGAAATATAAATAAAAAGTGGAACATTTGTACCTCGAAGACCAAAATAGGTAGAGACATGTAAATCGTAATTACTAATCGTGATTTCATGGCCATGAAATCGTCGCCCTCCACCCCTCGGTTCCTAAGGGGCAAATTTGGTGGTGCTGCGGGTCAAAACGCTTGAATGGGTCCAATGATCATCTGTGCTGAATAGTGTGGTCCAAAAAAAAATTATTTCACCATTTTTGATCAGGCCACCCTCCACTTTTATTACACATACCCATAGGGATTTCCTGGTGGAATTTCAATTTTCTACCATGACAGGAAGAGGGTGCTCATCAACCCTCTAATTTTAAAAATTATAGATTTATTCTTTAAAGTCTGTAGCATTCAGATTCACCAAAAACACGAAGGAATATGTCAGTAATAATCTATTTAGCACAATTTGAGAATTATATAAAAGAAAAATCAGATGAGAGTGAAAAATTGATCATTGAACTAATAGTGACACCTAGGTACCAGAAAAGCGGAAATGTTTCGCGGTATGACTTGTTGATGCTGAAGCTGGATTTCGCAATCTAAGGCCCAGTGTTTCCTTCTCTGGTTAACTTTCACCAAAAGATCAATGTCATATTGTTATATCAACATCGCTGCAACACTGGTATCTTTGGCAATTAACCTCAAGTGGACCTCTGGATAGAGATATACTGGGACGGAAATACTGAGTCTAAAAATAATTTTGGAATCCTAAGGACTGCGGAAACCTTGAGAGATTTTGCCTTTGGAAGAACATTGAACATGTTACTGATTTTGAATATCAGTGTCTACTTCCCAAGACATTTCTCCTAAATATGGATCAACATCCTTGATTACCTTCAAGGCAAAGGCTGGGTTGGAAATTCACGGGTGGTAAACGACACTGCTGAAAGGGGTGTCCATTGTTCGAGAAATACAACTAACTACTGACCAATGACAAGAATAAAAACATGTTTTTGTTGCATATGGTAGAAACCAATTCGAAAATGATGCCTATTCAGACGACCAAAAATGTTTGATCAACGTAGTCTAAAGCAAAATCATACATGTTAGTTGAACATTATAACTTCGCTTCATTTTAATTTTTCTTTCACATAATCCTTCACTTAGGTACACCAAATGAACAATAATTCATATATTACTTCGTGTTTAGTTGAATCTGGATGCTACAAACTCCTACGGATAAATCTGGGATATTCAAATTTTGAGGGTTGATGAGCACCCCCTTCCTGTCATAGTAGAGCATTAAAATTTCACCACGAAATCACTATGGGTATGTGTTATAAAAGTGGAGGGTGGCCCGATCAAAAATGGAAAAACAATTTTTTTTGGACCACACTAGTGCTGAAAACTATCGAAATCGTTAAAAGTGCAGAATCAGGACGATTTTAGGCTCGTACCGCTACGACTACCCTATTCAAATACGAATATCTCGAGAGAGAAACGGTCGTTTTAAAAAGAGTCAACGTGATCTGTCAACGGGAAATGTCATTGTCAAAGAGTTTCAGGCCATTTTGAGGTGAGGATTTTATTCTTGAAAGATCATTTTGAGGCCGTTGGGAAACTCTGTTCAAAACATGCAGAAGTTATTATAACACATCTGTCATCTGTCAAAAGTTACAAGGTGTCAAAATAAAAACTTCGAGGTTGAATAACTCGAGAAGTACTGAACGGATTTCAACCAAATTTGGTTTGCAGCAAGAGTACCCGACAGGAACTCGACGGAACATGACGTGCAGCTCCGAATAAAACCAGGCGTGCAACTGGAATAAGAATCAATTTAGGAAAACAGATGAAAATGGGCTTGTCTCGCGTTTTTTTTTTCCAAGGTTTCTAGATCGATTGCGATAGAACTTTGTAGTCATGCGTCTGCTAGTGTGCAGACATGAAAATAAGCTTTTGACTCCGAAAGGTCGGTCAGGTGTACCACAACATGATTAAATACCCCCTCCCCTCGGTTCGTGAGGGCAAATTTGGTGGTGCTCCGGGTCAAAACGCTTGAAAGGGTCCAATGATCATCTGTGCTAATAATCATCGAAATCGTTAGAAGTGCAGAATAATTTGGTGTACCGCTAGGACTATTTATATATTTTGTTGAGCAATTTATTCGGCGCTAGGAGTATTATGCGTTTTTGAGAGAAACGTTCTAATAGTCCAGGAATTACAAAAAAAAAATAGCAAACAAGAATGGAACCCAGCCGGATTTTTACATATAAGCTCAGTTAACCATGTAGTTTAACATACTAAAACTCCTCACGAACCCGGTGTGAGCTTCGGCTGTTGTGGCCTCGAGAAGAACTTGAGGATCAGTTTTTCGCGAGTTTTTCGCGTTCATCCGGTGAACGATGGCACTTGGGAAAGAAATACCTGCAGAGAAATTGTTGGAAATTTTATTGTCTGAAAGAAAGGTCCTTTGCATATTTCATCGCCAGTCCATTCCTTCTCCGCCAAAACACAATAAAAGTAAAATAATCTAGATGCTTGATAATGCTCAAGACTGTATGAGTTTGTATGACCTTGAGCTTTATGATGGCGGGATGCCACTTGGTAGATGTGTTGTTTGATCCATTCTCTTTTGATTGAAACTTGGAGCCATCAATACTAACCGAGGGGTAAACCACCTTGGAGATCCGGTGTACACTTTCATGGAAATCATTGGAAATCATTTGGAAATCATTTGGAAATCATTTGGAAATCATTGAAAATCATTTGGAAATATTTGAAAATCTTTGGAAATCAATTTAAAATCATTGGAAATCGGTGTACCAAACCGGTGGAAATTCCGTCAGTGGTTTACCCCTCGATACCATCTATGCTGACGGCATATAACTACATACAGAGTGAGAAGAAAATGAAAAGTTGAACATTTGTACCTAAGTTGCAGGGTCCAAAAAAATCGTGATTTAAATGAAAAAATGAAAAAAATCGATTTTTTTTTATTCAAATGAGATTTTCTTGATTTAAATTAGATTTTTTTAATTTAGATCAGATTTTTTTGATTTAGATAAGATTTTTCCGGTTTCAGTCAAATTGATTGCCAATTTAAAAAATCTGTGGCAATCAAGGCTGAAATATAGTACAAAAAATATATATAGATACTCTGCCGGTGTCCAGATCCTCTGGTTTTTTATACATATTTGAAGTTCTCGGTTTTTTCCAGAAAAGCTGAAACTCTGGCAACTCATAATGGTTCTAATCTCGGTTCTAATCGTAACCCATACTATATTGAACAATATGCAATAATTCACAATAGGAACTTGTCAAAACAACAGGTGTCGTCAGTTCGTCACGTCTTAGGATGGTTCGTCGTTCGTCGTTCACAACCTGCTAAGTTGTGAGAACCAAAATAGGCGACGACATTAAAATCGCCAGAAATATTTTTAATTTCATGGTCATGGAGTCGTCGGAAACTTGGATAAAATCTCTTGGGCCGTTCCTGAAATATCTTCAGAAGACTGAAGTTGTTACCAAAGAAAATAGTTTTCCGTATATCCGTACATAATTTTTCAGATATTGAATCGAGACCCGATGTTTTTATGATAAAAGATATTTGAAATAAAATAACAGTGAGAAACATTCTCCAGGCCAACTAATTGAAAAGAAAACACAGTTAACTTTTTTCCGATATACCAAAATACTATTATAACAACTTCAGTCTTTTGAAGATATTTCAAGAACGGCTCAGGATATTTGATTTAAGTTTACGACGACTTCCTAGTCATGAAATCACGATTAGTTATCACGATTTACATGTCTTCACCTATTTTGGTCTTTGATGTACAAATGTTTAACTTTTTATTTTTATTTCACCCTGTATATGCCGCCGGAATAGTTGGAATTGATATCTGCAGATGTCAATCATAAGAGAATGGATTAAACAACACCTCCATCTTCTACCAAGTGGCGTCTTGCCATCATGAAAGTCAAAGTCTACTTTTCCTATGTTTTGACGGAGGAGTGACGATGGAATGTGTGAGGACCTTTCTTGTAGACAATAAAATGTCCAACAATTTTTCTCCAAGTACTTTTCCCTCACGTGCCATCGTTCACGATATAAACGCGAAAAACTGATCCTCAAGTTCTTCTCGAGTCCGGATTCGGACGGACGGCCGAAGCTCACACCGGATTCTTGAGGACTTTTAAACGTTAAACTACATGGTTAACTGGGCTTATATACAAAAATCCGGCTGGGTTTCATTCTTGTTCGCTATTTGCGATTTCAACATATAAAATTGCTGGACTATAAAGAAGCTGACATATTTTGATTTTTCCTCAATTGCTCAATATTTGTCATTTAAAACTAACTCACCATGCATAGATAGACCTGTTCAAAGAATCAGCGCAGATTCTTGCGATTCTTGCTTCTTCTTCTTCAGATTGTGTCGGGACCCAGACGGTCGAAGATTCTTTCGAAGTGAAGGATCACCAAAGCCCCACTTTCACCAAGCAGAAAGAACCTTGAAATCAGCAGATTTCTCTTAATAAAATGCCACTGGAAACACGAAGCCATGAACAAACCGCCTCACAAAAACACCTTCAAATGATTTTTTACACCCCACGCGTGTGAGAAACTTGACTTTCGAGCCCTTTGCCAGTTTGCATTGCGTTAGGTCAAAGCCACTAATTACTGATGTTGACACGGAAATTGAACGTATGTAATTACACTTCTTGCCCAGCCCATACAAGAAGCCGCCAATCGAGATTATTACAAATTCCCTTTGAATTTCGACATACTCCCTTGTTTCGAACATGCCCCCGGTGCCCTCTCATGACAGAACCGGACCGAAATCTATTCCGAATCCGCGCCAAATCACCCACTTCCAAGAAATTCTGCACTTCGATATCAACCAGCTTCTTGACAAATCACCAGTTGACCTCTCTCGATCGTGTTTCGCCAAATGTTTCATCGTGCTGGAGAAAAATTCCAAATTAAAAAGTCGAATACACCCCTGATGCGTTTCGATTGATTGAACTTGTTTATAAACGACCCCAACATGAAAATTGCGCTACACATTGAACAGTTTCACACTATGGCATTCTGCATTGAAGTAATAGCTACTGCATTCACTTTGCTTATACTTAGTAATTTATTGTGATTTTATAGAACTATGACTTGCGGAACACGTTCCAAACCGAAAGGAAGCTCTTGCTATTCGCAGGGTTTTACCCTTTACGTTCCAAAAATCAGTACTATGGGCTTTACGTCTTCAGTAAATGTTTCAATTATTTTTTTGCGTACAGCCAGTTCTTCACCATGGTCATCGAAATTGCGATAGGAATGGACGACGTGACCAAGCTGACTGAAATGCTTCTCTATTTCATGACACACGGCACGTTCTTGTGGAAGCTGGCCAATTTCACGTATCGTCACAAGAAAATTCTGGAGATGGAAGACCAGCTGGCCGATGCGCAGTTTTACGGATTTCTCAACGAACAGCTGGAAGCGTTCAAGGAAAAAGTGAAATCTTGCGTGTTCGTCGGCAACATTTACCGAGTAACTTGCGTCTTGGGAATAACGTTTTTCACCCTGGTGCCGTACCTGGATGAGAACAAGTACATGGCACTGCCCTTGCCGGGATGGTTTCCCGGGAATTATACCGATTACTATTCGTTGGCTTTTGGTTATCAGTGTATCAGCTTGTACGCCGGAGCGTTCAGCAATTCGACCATAGATATTCTGGCGTGGGTCATGATAACCGTTGCTGCAGCCCAGTTCGGCGTTTTGAAGCAAAATTTGATGAACGTTTGCTATGGGAATGGAAACGGGAAAGTTCGAGATGATACGATACTGAAAAAGTGCGTTGAGCTTCACATGGCCATTCTAAGGTAGAAGCTCGCTAGACTTTGAAGAAAGGAATAGAAAAGCCATGTTTTTTTCAGATACGTGGAAAATATCGAAGGAACTTTTTCTAACGGCATGTTTCTTCAGTTTTTCGCCAGCGTCGTCATAATCTGCGTCACGCTATTCCAAATGATTTTCGTAAGTAGTATTTTCCTCTTACCTATGTATTGATTCCCCCCACAGATTGACCTATGTATTATATTTGCCAACTTTTAATTGGACTTTGTATAAGTATAGGTTGGTAGATAGGTCAAAAAGGTGATTTTATATCATAGATGGTCGAAACAAAAATATCCTTTGATCCTAAGTATAGTCGAAACATGGTCAAGACTATCTATCGATTGAATAATTCCAAGATGGAAACTTTGCTATGTGTAGCATTGCCCCACGAATCAGGTTCTTATTGAGATTCCACTCTGCCCTGGGTAGCCCTGTCAAAACACATAGAGCCAAATTTTACCATTATTTGTCAACTCTTTACATCAATGACTGCCTGTCTGACGTCTGAGTTGTCTTGAAAAGGATCATGGATGTAGGAAAAGAATCCTTAGCTATTTAACCATTATTTGGAAACAGTAAATGTCCTAAAATCCTGAAGCTCTGTGATCACTTGGGGTCCTTGAAAATCCTTGAAAAGCTCTCTGATGATACCTACCTCTGGTTTTCTAAACATCACCATAGAAAGCCAAACCAAAGACTTCTCGAGAGTCTCCAGTAAAGCTCTCCAACGCAATCTCCAGTGTTTCTTCAAATGAGCCCCAACAAGTCTTAGCAGCGATTGAAGTATTCTGTCGATTTCCTAATAGACCCTGATAAAAAAAGAGATTTCCCACAAGTTTCATTAAAAGTAAAATTACATTGGAAATCATTGGAGAGTATTTAAAAGGTCTCCTGAATACCTTTCGGGCCTTCAAGTCAAAGAAACCTAGAAACGATTGTAAACTAAGTATTGAAATTTTGATTTCTCCAATGTCTGGTGTCTCCCCCGGTATATCCTTAAAGGTCTTATAGAAAGGAAATTAAGATGAAACTGGTCCCATGTCCGCCGGGACGTATCATTTTATGGACAATTCGTCGCAAAATAATTTGTGCCTTTAGCCTGAATTATGATAAGCCCCATTGTTCTTTCAGAACTCTAGTAAGCCGCCTTGTGTCTTTTGTGTTGGCCCTCTATGTCCTCATATGTGTCGTTTGGAGCCCTGTTAGGAGTGTTAGGCCGCTTTCCGTCCTACTGAAGTCCACAGACTCTAGTAAGCCTCCTTATGCCTTCTATAGTGTTGATAAGAGCTCTATTGAGCGCCTGTGTGTCTTCATGTGTCGTTTGAGGCCCTGCTAAGCCCCTTGCATCTTTTGGCTTTTGGCACTCTAGTAAGCTCTATATTATAATGAAAGTTAACATCAGCGACACTTGGAGTGTTTCAACAAGTTCTCGTCGTCCGTTTTCCTCCACTACTACCCCATCTCCAAATGTATTTGCGATAATATTAGGTATTTCAGCTAGCAATATGTGTTTGAGAAAACACCAATTGTATTTTGAGAAATATAGTTTAAAACTGCATATTGCCAAATGTCTGTTTCTAAATAATGCAGGAATCATACTGCGCTAACGATTCAGGTTCCCTCCAACAAGGGGCACAACGAAGTAGGTATGTCATACGTGGTATGCCAAACGAGTGTTTCAAAAGAAAATAACCACAGTGGGAGCTTAATTCTGTCAGCTTGTTGGCGAATCGAATAAATGCAGTTCTTTTAGCTTGAAAATTCAAGCTTCACTGATGTTTTTGATCTGACAAGGGACAACCAAGGAGTGTGATTTTCTCAGGAGATGTATACCTTCGGCTGATTCCAGGAGCGATTTGGTCAAAACTATTGGAGGTGTTATTTAAAAATTGTATGAACGTACGGTCATATAATTTTTGAATAACACCTTCAAACGAGATCCCTGGAGGGCTTGAAAAAGCATTTTTAAAGATAGTTCCTCAAACCCTCCAAAAGTGGCTGTGGGATTTCTGGAACAGTATATCCAACTTGAAGAGGCCGTTAATTTAGACATTCCGAGGGTCCCCAATGGGTTCTTTCAGTGATTATTTCATATTATTCCTAAAAGGTTATAAAATAGCCCACCTGCGGAAATCTCTAGAAAGCTTCTCAAACCTCAATTTTACGAATGCTCTCCTTTTACCTTCCACACCAGCGACAGTTTCTTCTCGAAATAACTGCACCGTACACTGTACTGACCCCATGCAAGAGTTCGAATTCTCCAGTATGAAGGTTTTGAGTCCCTCTTTGTAACACGTCCTGTAGGCTGGTTTGTCATAATCTTGGTTCTTCTTGTGTTGTTCGCACCTTCCTAATTTTATAATCTCCCCCCATTTTTATATGACCAGCAAATTTCAGGAACCTTTTGGAACCGTCCGATTCCAGTGGCTAGTTTGCTATATGAACTGCATGCTGTGCCAAGTTGCAATGTACTGCTGGTACGGCCACGACCTCACGGTAACGGTAAGGTTGACCTTAATTATGCGTTCCGTCTCTTCAATTTTTGCTTCGTTTTTTCATTCAGAGTGACGCCATCGGCAGAGACTTTTACATGTCCAATTGGTACGAGTCTGACGTGAGAGTTAGAAAAAACATGGTAATTTTCTTGGAGAAAATCAAACGACCTGTCGTTCTCACTGCTGGAAATTTTGTGCCCCTATCTTTGGGGACTCTAACTACGGTAAAACTGGCGTTGAAAAGAATGGAGCTCTAGTATTTTGCTTTGTTTTCTTTTTACAGATATTACGATCTTCTTATTCCTATTTTGCGGTTCTGCAAAGGCTTTATAGTGAAAATTAGGCAATAAAATTGAAATCATCAGTTGAATATTATTCTGTGGAACGAGTAGCAGTGCCCACCTAGTTACTCATTGGCTACGTTTACGCGAGGCTTAGCACTGCATCTAATTTTTGTTCATGACGAATTGTTGTTAGCTACAGTGCTAAGCCTCATGTAAACAATGGCCATTGTGTTTTCAAAAAATGTAATACGGAGTGATCGAATAAATTCTTTCTCAAGGTAGGCCTGCATCTTCTTGCTAGCCATGCTTTTCTACCAGATTTTCAGGAATCAAAGGCGACTTGAGGAGAAATTTATTCGATCACTCGTTAGGTAATAAGGTAATAGCTCATAACAAATGAATAAATGGTTTGTTGACGTTTATGTAGGTATGATTTATAGGCCAGGCGGTAGGTCATTCTGGATAGAAAAAATTCCGACCAAAGCTTTTATGGTGGCAAACTCTTCGTAAGGTCAGTAGGTATCTACCACTGAGTTTCCGCCCAAAAACGAGTTGTGCTGATTCCTCCACCTCTGCCCAAAGGTAAAGGATGTCTTGAAGGTGCAAAAAGACCTGGTCAACCCCCGTACTTTTTCATTTTATTTGCCTCAATGCAAACGTACAATTCTAACGCAAACATTGGAAGCATTTGTCATCATCTCTGTGCCAGTCTTACTGTTGAAAAAAAGGATTTCTTTGTGCGGGTCAGATAAATCACATTTAATTGTTTTTCCATACAAGAAAACGATGGAGCAACATGTATTTTGGATGTTTTCTAATAACTTGTACTTACTGAACCCATTCATGGCGTTAAAATTTCAATAACAGCATTTTTGAAGATGTTGCCCGCTAAGAAGTGAATAATTTTTACCCGCCTGTTCAGCAGCAGTTTTTTCAATTTTACCAAACACCGTTCTAGAAAATTTTATAGGGAATGACAAGCTGGAACTGTTTTCTGATGATATTATATCTAAATTAACCGCAGCACGCTTTTCAAAAATGTAGAAAACTGATTTCTTTTTGAGCTGTTCTATTTTACCCGTGTGCGGCCGTGCCTACTTGACATAGACCGGACTGATTACACAAGCTTGGAAATGTACTCTTTTACAGCTTTAAAACACGACTATTAATGATAAAATAATATATAATTTCTTCTTAAATCAATGTACAAAGTCTTAATAATAATGGTCGCGTTTTAAAGCTGGAAAAGAGTACATTTCCAAGCTCGTGTAATCAGTCCGGTCTATGTCAAGTAGGCACGGCCGCACGCGGGTGAAACAGGACCTCTCAGAAAGAAATCAGTTTTTTAGACTTTCAAGTCCGTGCCGCGGTTGAGCCAGGCATGATATCGTTAGAGAAGAGTTTGAGCTTTTCATTCCTTATGAAATTTTCGCAAACGGTGTTTGGTAAAATTGAAAAACTTGCTGCTGAACAGGCGGGTGAAAATTATTCACTTCTTAGCGGGCAACATCTTCAAAAATGCTGTTATTGAAATTTTAATGCCATAAATGGGTTCAATGGATACGAGTTATTGGAAAACATACAAAATACATGTTGCTTCATTGTTTTCTTGTGTGAAAAAAACGATTAAATGTCATTTATCTGACCCGCACCAAGAAAACTTTTTTTTCAGCAGTAAGACTGGCACAGAGATGATGACAGATGCTTCCAATGTTTGCGTAAGAGTTGTACGTTTGCATTTAGGCAAATATAGCGAAAAAGTACGGAGGTTTAACAGGTCTTTTTGCACTTTTGAGGCATCTTTTACCTTCGCGCAGATGTGGAGGAATCAGCACAACTCGTTTTTGGGCGGAAACTCAGTGGTAGATAACTACTGACCTTACGAAGAGTTTGACACCATAAAAGCTTTGGTCGGAGTTTTTTCCACATTGTAGCGATTTTACCGACATACCGCCTGGCCTATTATGCACGATATTACGAGTATGATATATGTGGTTGTTCCTGGATACTCCAGGTACCCTCCAACACAGAGAAACACTTCTTGGTGGCTAGCCTTATGAGCTGTGACTGAAGGCCAGGGATCTGAAGGCGCATTCATTTTAATTTGTCACTTGTGAAGAACAGGAAAGCCGGAACGGCATGTATTTAGATACCGATTCGTGCAATGAAGACAGGGGAGAATCGCCTGTCGCGTACTAGCGAAGACAAAACCTCAACCGTCTACTCTGTACAAGCAATGCTGAGGCTATTGTGTTTAATTATTTACATCAACACATTCAGTAGTTTACAGTGAACAAGTAGGTATACGCCCAGTGATGAGACTCACCTTTTGGCGTGTCAACAGCTTTGTAATTTGTCACTAGAAGGTTGTCATCATGACAGTAACTATGCAATAGACTTTCGCACAAAGGTAAACGGAGCACAACCAATTGTTGTGGTCAATTGTTACGCGTTCAGGCTTGGTCAAGCCGTAAAGGCACTTTTTGGAAACTGACTGACTTGTGATTAATATGGAGTAAATTGATAGGCTCCGTACGCTTTTCGATTGGGTGTAAGAATTCCTCTTTCCTGCCACTGTTCCGCTTGTTGTACAGACACTCTTGATACAACAGGAGATCTGTTTCACGTGGAGTCGCATCTTGGGAAACCAGTAGTGTTCGCTGAATCTTAACAAGGTCAAGGTACAACCCACTGTATAGTCCTCGTGCGCTGTTATTCGGTAAAGACGGCCATCTCGATACGCATCACTTTGAAGGTGTCGTCGGCAGTTATTGGATTTCGACTCAGGCTATCTACGTATTGCATCCGATTTCCGGGACTGTATACTTGACATCAAATGTGTATTCAAGGAGTTGTAGCCACCACCTGGCAATTCGGGAGAGGATTTGCTTCTTCTGGCTTGTTGCCTTCAGAGCGTTACAGTCGGCGACAACAGTGAAAGTTATTCTAACAGGTAGCTTCGGAACTTCTTCAGGCTCTACACAACTGCTAACGTCTCCAATTCGTATGAGTGGTACTTCTGCTCGCTCTTTTGGGGTCGATGGAATGATTGTGTAGAACTTTTAGAACTGTTTTATTTCGTGTCTCGAATTTTACAATTGAACATTAACTGACGTCGCGTCGTCTTCTGTTTCTCCACGGCAACTCCAAGCGTCGCGATCGGACGTCTCACTACATCACTCCCCCGGCAGTGATACAATCACGATGCAAAATCGGAAAAACGCACTACTCTGTGCCGTCATGTTCGGAGAATGCGGCCTTCTTCCTCGAGGCAGACCTCGGCGGAATCGTCCACATGAGCCGGCTTCAGCCTGTCGATAGACACGTACTTTTGCTTGCCATTGACCAAAAGAGCGAAAAACTTCTGATGTCTCTCAACTACCTTGAACGGACCTTGATAGGGTGGACAGAGTGGCTTAGTCACTTTGTCGTCACGAATGAAGACTTGGTCGCACAGGTTGAGGTCTTTATGGACGAAGATTTTTTTGACGGCTGAATGATGGCCGATTCTGGCAGGCTTCAACCGGGCGATAATGGCTCTCAACTCTCTTATGAATGTGTGCTGTTCAAATTCAATGGAAGTGTTCGTTTCGCCGAAAAATTCGCCGGGCAACCGGAGCGAGGTTCCATAAAGCATCTCTGCCGCTGAACATGCCATCTCTTCGCGGAAAACTGTCCTTAACCCCAACATTACTTTCGGTAAGGCTTTCACCCAGTTAACTTCGGACGAACACTTGATAGCCGCTTTTAGAGTTCGGTGAAAACGTTCGACCATACCGTTGGATTGAGGGTGATACGCAGTGGTGTGGATCCTCTTCATACCACATAGCTTGGCTAGCTCGGTGAAGAGTCTTGATTCGAACTGTCGACCCTGGTCAGTGGTGATGCTTTTTGGGCAGCCGTAGTCAGAAATCCAGCGATCAAAGAAAATTTCTGCTACGGATTCTGCCGTAGCTTCGCGAATCGGCACGGCGACAGGCCACTTAGTAAATCTGTCTACCATGGTCAGGATGTATTGTTTGCCAAGACAAGGAGGAAGGGGACCGACGATGTCTACATGGACGTGGTCGAATCTTGCTCCAGGGGGTAAAAAATGATGAACCTCGGACTTGACGTGGCGCGAAATCTTATTTCGCTGGCATTCTAGGCAGGTCTTAGCGAACCGTGCACAGTCTTTATTCATGTGCGGCCAAACGAACTTTTGCTTGAGAAGACGGCAAGACGCTTTGATGCCTGGATGAGCAATACTGTGCAGCGAATCAAAAACGCAGCGTCGCATCGTCAATGGAACGTACGGTCGGGTCGTGTTACCCGAGGTGTCGCAGTACAGCAGATTTCCTGATGTTGCTCCAAAAGGCACGGGAGTGAGCTTTAGGGAGTTCGTCGGAGTGTTTTTCAGCTCCTGCAGCTGAGGGTCATTTTGCTGTTCGCATGCCATGCGGTTGAAGTCGACGACCGATTCGGAGAGCACCTCGATCTGATAATCAGGGACAGAAAATTTTACTAGCGAGGTCGTGCTCGAGCTAACTATTTTCGCGTCACCTGATTGTACTGCGCAGTTGTCGACTGCGTCTGCTCTGGATAGCGTGTCTGCAACGACATTATCCTTGCCGGCGACGTGGCGGATGTCTGTTGAGAACTGGGAGATGAAATCCAGACGTCTGAACTGCCGTGGCGAAGCTTTTTCAGGTTGCTGTTTTAAGGCGAAAACCAGCGGCTTGTGATCGGTGTAAATCGTGAAACAACGGCCTTCGAGCATATGACGGAAGTAGCGAACTGACGCATAAACAGCCAACAGTTCCCTGTCGTAGGCACTGTACTTCCGTTGTGCTGGACTTAGCATTTTCCTGAAAAACCCTAGTGGCTGCCACCCTTCGGGAGTTCTTTGCTGCAGAGCTGAACCCATAGCCGTATCCGAGCTGTCCGTGAAAAGACCCCACGTGAGATCAGGATCGGGATGTGCCAGCAGGGACGCACGTGCGAGGCCATTCTTACAGCTTTCAAACGCGTTTTGAAGAGTAGGAGTCCAAACTACTGGTTTGTTGCTTTTAACAGCAGGACCTTTAAGGCAATCGTTCAGTGACGCCTGGAGGTCTGCAGCTCTAGGGATGAATCTTCTGTAGAAATTTATCATGCCTAAAAACCTTCGAAGCTGTTTAATTGTTGTGGGGGTTTGCACGTGCGAATGGCGTCGACCTTGGAAGTGGGAGGCTTAATACCTCGAGGTGAAATCGTGTACCCAAGAAATTGCACTTCAGATAAACCAAAGTTGCTTTTTGCGACATTTATGACTAGACCGTATTGCGAAAAACGTTCAAAGAGCTCAGTCAAGTGTCTGTGGTGTTGTTCCTCGGTCTCCGATGCCACTAGTACATCGTCTATGTACGGGAAACAAAAATCGAGTCCGGAAGTCACCTCGTCAATAAATCTCTGGAAGGTTTGTCCTGCGTTTTTTTTTTTTATATAAAGCTGGGTGCCAGTTCAGCAAATATTTGCTATGTCATGGCATTGTTATCAGCGTTCAAAAATGGCCCAACAATAACTTGCCCTAAGGAACCTTAGGTTTATTCGCTCCCATCTTCGACGTACAGGTCCTGCGGTAGCTTTCTTTTCAGCCGGCTGTGTATGTTCCTTCGTCCTAACCCGTGTTGGACCGCGCTGTCGCACAGTTCGATGCCTCTTAAAAAGTTCTTTGTCATTTTGCCTAGGAATGTTTCAATGTCCAGCATGTTCAGATCTTCATGGATTTGACGATTCCTCACGAACCACGGCGCCCTGACAGAAACTCTCAGGACTTTGTTTTGAAAGGTCTGCAATTTTTTCTTATTTGTCATTGATGTATTACTCCATACTCCGCATCCGTATGAGAACAGAGGACGGAGTAAGGACTTATAGAGTAATAGCGAGCATTCGACATTTAGTGGGGACTTCTTATTCATCAGAGGGTAAAGTTTGGCTAGCCTCGCATTGCACTGGTTTAACTTCTGGTTGATGTGGAAACTCCATGTTAATTTCGTGTCGAGAAACAACCCCAGATACTTTACAGGATCTTTTTTCCATTCGATATCTCGGCCATTTATGGTTAGATTGGGTGTGTCTTGGATTCTTCTCAGTGAGAAAACTTTTGCTTCGCATTTTGTTGGATTCAACGCTATACACCATTTTTTGAACCACTGGCCAAGAATATCAATGGAGTTTTGAAGATTATCAGCAGCAGTTTGTTGTACCTCGCTTTGGCAGATAATAGCAGTGTCGTCTGCAAACATCGCCAATGTGGATCTTGTTGGTTGTGGTATATCGTGCATATATATGTTGAACAATATTGGGCCGAGGATACTGCCTTGAGGTACACCTGCTGCTATCTTTTTCAAGACCGAAAGAGTTCTGTTGATTCTAACAGCGAAAGTTCGGCCCTCCAAAAACGAGAATATCAAACCTGCCAAGTACGAGGGTAGCCCTATCCTCAACAACTTATATTTTAGTCCCTCAATCCACACCCTGTCGAATGCTTGCGCTATGTCCATAAATGCGATTGTTGTGAATTGTTTCCTTTCAAAACCGGTCTCGACAGTCTCAGTCTCTGATCGATGGTAGAAAAAAATCTTTTACCTGCAAGATTAGCGGTACAGTCTTGGATACTCCTTGGTTGGTACCTGTCAGGTATCGTGCGAGCATTTAGGGCGCGGTAATCGCCACAAGGACGCCATTCACCAGATTTCTTTGGCACCAAGTGCAAAGGTGACGACCAGCTGCTTTTAGACCGTCTGGCAATACCGAGTTTTACCATCATGTCGAACTCTGCCTTCGCGATCTTCAGCTTGTCAGGAGCGAGGCGTCGCGGTTTGCAAGCGACCGGCGGACCGCCCGTGGTGTTGATGTGATGTCGAGTCGAATGACGAACCTTCTCCGGCCAGCAGAAAGCGCCTCCGGGTTTTGTAAGGCTAGGAAATCGGCGTAGTAAAGTGCTGTAAACGGAATCGCCCACTACCGATTTCACCTCGCCTACAACCTGTTGAGTCGCCCAATGTCCCGCGATGGACAGGTTAGTAGATCCGTCAACAAGACGTTGGTGACGTACGTCAACTAACAAATTAAAATATGACAGAAAATCAACACCAATAATGGGCTTGGTGACGTTGGCAATCACGAAACGCCATGGGAAATCTCGCCTCAGACCCAGGTTTACGTTCAAAAAAATAAAGCCGTAAGTTTTTATTTCGGAACCGTTGGCAGCGTAGAGCACGTAGGTGGATTTGGTTGGTCTGTCAGAGGTAAAAGCTACTGGGTAGACACACAAATCCGAACCTGTATCCACTAAAAATTGTCGTTTGGTGACTTTGTCGGTAATAAAAAGGCGGCTGTTGGGTCCGCGGGCATCGCTTACAGCGATCGGCGATAGCCCGATGCGTTTCCCTGGTCGGAACTGGCAAACTTGCACGGCTCGCGGCATTTCTTGGCGTTTGATCCAAATCTATGATGAAACCAGCAAATGTCCGCATTGTCAATCAACGTCTTGCCACTCGAGTCGTTTCTACGGGTTTGACTTTGACGCGATCGTGATCGACGACGACTGTGTGCAACATTCCATTTATTGACTGACAATGCTGAAACCTGAGCTGTGAGTGCTCGGACTTGTTTTGCGAGGTCGGATTGATCGTCAGCGGAAGAAGCAGTAGTAATGCAGGCCAGATGCACAGGCGGAATTATTTCATGTAAGCGGTCGGCTAACCTACCTAACGACTCCAGGCTGGCGTCTGGCTGCGAAGTTAAACAAAGCTGAGTTTGTTGAGGAAGACGGTTCATCCATAGTGTTTTTATGAAATCTTCGGGTGTAGCGGGTCCGGCAAGTTTCATCAGCTGTCGTAGAAACTGCGTTGGTTTGCGATCACCCAATTCTTCTCGCTCTAGCAGTCGTCGGATCTGTTGATCTTGCGACATGGAGAAGCGTTCGATGAGCGCCGCCTTGAGCACTTGATAGGCATCGATACCAGGAGGGTTTATTAGAATGTCCTGCACTTCAATAACATGCCGCTGCTCCAGATGGGCTATAACGAAATGGAATTTGCGAATGTCACTTCGAATGTTATTGACAGTGAATAATGATTCAAGTTGGGCAAACCACAACGTTGGGTGCTCTGGCCAAAATGGAGGTGGACGGGCGTTCATTTGCAACGCGTTGACCTGTGGTGGATGAACCAAAGGTTGAACATTCGGGGCATTCGGTCTCACGTTCGGAATTCGTTCGCCTTGGCCTTCATTATCATCAAAATCGATGAGGCTGTCGTCACGAGACATGATGCTTGCAGCTCAACTTTAACACTATAAAATGTCTCAAGAGACCACTCGCGCAACACAACGTCTTTAAGCAAAAAGGGGTGCTCAGCAATGCGCGAGTTTGGGTCGTATCTTGAGGCACTCGTTGAGGACGGAACGGAATTCAGTTCTATTGATCTAGGCTCCACACAGGATCGATCACGTCGGGGTCACCAGTTTTGGGGTCGATGGAATGATTGTGTAGAACTTTTAGAACTGTTTTATTTCGTGTCTCGAATTTTACAATTGAACATTAACTGACGTCGCGTCGTCTTCTGTTTCTCCACGGCAACTTCAAGCGTCGCGATCGGACGTCTCACTACACTCTCAAGAGTTCGTCGACTGTAATATGCGACTAAATAGAACGCAACGGACGCTGGTCCGGTTGAAGCTGCTGTAGGATACAGTGGCGTATTTAGAGATTTGGGATGGGGGGGGGGGCAAGGTGAATTTTTTAAAAATAAAGATCCGTGAGAAGGTGTTTGCGGGGGAGGAGAGGGGAGGGTGAACAAAATGCATACAAAATGCCTCCATCCGTTGATAAACAGCAAAGATTTGGACTAATAGAATTTATTGTGTAGAAGGGTAGAACGTTATTACGTATTATACAACGAAATTAGGTATACATTTTCAAATTTTCAACATTATTGGAGCGCGCCTGTTCTTTTGCTGGTATATTTTCTTCTAATTTTTATTATCACAGATCGATAGGGGGGGGGGCACATGCCCCATGCCACCCCTATAAATACGCCACTGGTAGGATACCTGCTACAAACACTATCATTGTGGGCTCCTTGGCCAGTTCCGATTGAAGTTGGCGAAACGCTTTCTCTTCCTCTTCACCGTATCTCCACGTAACACTGTTCTTGACCAGTGTCGTGAGTGGTTTCGCTATTAGGACATGGTTTCGAAAAAAAAAATGCCGAAAATAGCCGGTGAGCTCAATGAACTGTCTGATGTGGTGCGTCGATTTTGCTCCACATTGAACCTTCGACTTATCAATACTATATCCCTGGATTACCTACATGCGACCAAGATGCATGTAACTTTCGGCCATTATTAACGAAAATCAGATATTTCCTCATTAGATTGTTGCGGATGTTTTTCAATAGATGAGGAGGGTCAAACAACTGGATCATCGTCACGAAACGCCGCGCGGCGCCGTCCTGAACTTCCTCGTTTTTTAGCAAAGCATTGCGTTTGATCTCCTCTAAAAGAAGATCAATTGCCTTCGAGTTGGTACTGTCTGGTCGCATATACAAGCAATAATATTAGTTCAGCTTGGTTTGCCTTTCCAATGATCGTTTCAATAAAGTGAACTATGCTGCCCGCTGATAGTGTGAATTTTGTTAGCGTAAACGCGATTGGTTGCTTTCACCCATGAAAAATCCTCCGTAACATGAACTGACATACGTGATCAGCAACCTTATTGGTCCGCTGATAACCATCGTCCTCAAACCCGACAACACGGTCCTCGTGGGGCAAATAGTCTTGAGTGAGGCTCTATTGAAATTTCATCGAAGAGCAAACTGCACAACGTGAATCTGTGCCCTTTCTTTCTTTTTTTCGACACGAATTGGCGCAGGTGCAGCGTCAAAAAACGTAACAATCCGGCTCTGCTTTCAGGCCTCTAAAACCGCACTTTACTGAAAACTGTACACTACTTCACTGAAATGTTACAGAATAAATGGTGCTCAAATTACTAATCTACACTGTTGACTTTTGCTAAAATAACTACATATATTCACTAACTTGGCATTTTACTCGACTACGGAAATAAATAAATAACTACAGTTTCTGCAAGCAGGCGGAACAATATTAATTACCACTAGATGCTTAACGATCGGCACTGGATATTGTTTTCACTTAGCTGGTAATTGCCCTGGGAGTTCCCACAGGTGCAATACCTTCGGTTCCTCAGCTCGAAGTAAATCAGCACCGGCACCGAATTTTTCCCAGAATTGCCGTGCACACACACAGTCGATGATCTCCTCGTGTGAAGACGGAAGATGAGGATAAAGATGCGCAGTGGGAAAATGGAGGAATAAGTAAACTCAATAAGAAGATGAGAGTGGGAAATAAAAGCCCTGAAACAATCAGAAGTCATAAATGGCATTGCATAGAACACACTCACAATAAGAACATCATACCCCCATATTTCTCAACAGACCAACATTGTTCATTGTAGATGAACACATTAAAAAAATCGACAAAAATATAAAAATGGCTTTCAAAACTAATACAATCCTAGAAAGAGAAACAAGTCAACAACAGAGATAAAATAGAATTTTCTGGGCAAGTGTTGGGTATTCCAGCGCCATTTTTCAATTTTGGCAATAATAGAGAAAAGTGAAAGCCGAGTACAATCCCCGCATCATCTTGAAAAAAAAAACTTGATGAGTCTCATTTTTTCCACAACAATATTTTTCATGATTGCTGTAGCTGTATTATAAGCTAGCGTCAATCAACTTACGCGAAGTCCAAAATTGTAGTTCAAGGCGAAACGATCTGTAAGCTGCAGTCCGACTTTGTTCCGGGTGGATGACATGAGGAGTAGCGTTCTTCGATTTTGCTTGTTCCACCTGTACCAATCGCTTTCCAGCAATGCGGTTTTCAAATTTGTTGCCTAAAATCTCTGAAGTATTATAAACATTCAAATCATGGGCTCCAAGGAGGTGACATCGACCGTTTCGGTCCACGTTCCGTCCTCTGCACGGTGACAAGGTTTTGTGGTTCAACTAATCAACATTCTCGATACACCGCGCAACCGAATTAGCCACTGTTGCCAACTTCATGCAAATATGCCGATTTTCAGGCCACACGTACATTTATACAGGAGATATCAAAGATTCCTTGAGCAAAAACAAGGTAAAAACTATATCAGTACACTTGAAAAACGCACGACTTTAAACGTTAGTTGCAACCTTGGAAAATCACCACAGAAGCCCTCAAGCTGGGAACCTCACAGTTATCAGCAGAAAGGGCAGTAGACGTGTCATCGGCAGATAATGTTACATGAGAATTGATGATTTCAATGTCATTGACAGAAAGCAAGAGAAGGAAAGGGCCCACAATACTAGTAGGTACTCGACGACATTTTGGATCAGCACAACTCTCTGACTTCAGTTTCTGAGACCACTAGATTAGTACCTAAGTATCATCAAAGGATTCAATCCCATGTTTTCAAGTCATGTCGCATGCCTTCTCCAATTCAAAAAAGACCGCCATAACCTCTTGTTTGTTTGCAAGAGCCTCGTGGATTTTTTATTGTAGTACCATGAGAATGTCGATTATGGATCTTGCTCTCCTGAAGCCTGCCTGTTCTTCTTTTCTTATTATTTTTTTTTTAGAGGACAACGATACTGACTTATATTTTGGTCTGTTTGGTTTACATAATTGCCTATTGCGATGATAGATCACACGACAAACTTACACATGAAGTTGGCAACAGCGCCCTCCAGTTGCCTGCCATCGTGACAGAACAGAACAACAGCTTTTGTCGCCACGTGCGTTCGGTCATGCCGATTGCCGACACCACCTCGAATACACCCCGAATTGAAAAATCAACCGTATCCGCAACAGATTGCCCTGAGTACATCAGATCTGCAAAACAAAAAGCCACAACCCATAACCCGCAAGCACACATGCCAGCATCTATATAGGTGAATTGGTAAAAGTGAAGTTGCATCTGGAAGTGGAAGTGGTGTCCATGAAAAAATTGTTAAATAAACATAATATTTTATAGGTAACTAAACTACGCAACGAAATTATTGTCGTACTCCAAATTTCACCCTTTTTCAAAACAAGAGAACTCCCGACTGGTTTGAACAATTCCAATTCTGCTCGGACCATTTGAGAGCTTGATTCTCTAGGTATTCACCTTATTCTAGGGTTGCTAGATTATCGACAGCTTTGGCTGTACAAGGGTTACGCAATCATCCGTTACTAGGGGCCGATGGGAGGGGATAAAATTCAGCTATTTGTCAAAGTTGACCATGAGCGGAGCAAGCAGGAAATTTGCGGGGTCCGGTGCTGTTGCTGTCATTCTGTCTCACATCACCTAGCCCAGACGTCCTTGCCTAGCCCAGTCAATCTATGTAGACTTTATACCATAAATACCGGGAACAAATTCGCCTGAAGCTGATTTCTGGTTCAGTGAGTCTTTGGACCATGAGAACCCACCAGTCAATTTTATCGAACTTTCTCGGGTGTGCTTCATGGTCTTCCAGATCTTCGAATGTTTTGACTTGCTGTAAATTGCAGTGCTCGCCTTACGCCTTAGGAGTACGTCTTTTTCTTCCCCTTTCCATACAACGCCCTTGTCTTGTCACACCAAGATACAGCATGTGCTAACAATGTCTTCCATACCAGCAATCTGCGCTGTATCTTACTGGTGTCAGATTGCAGCATGAGGGCACGGTCACCGAGATGGGCGAGGGCAATGAGCATTACGTGGAGACGGTGTTGTCGACGATGATGGCAGTGCTTCCTGATGATGCCACTTCTAGGGCTGTATTGACGATTACGAAGTCGGCAACGTTAGGTGCCTGCCTAACTCCTACTCCTTTCTGCTCGAAGCGCGTCCCCAGCAATCTCAGCATGTCTATAAACCCAAATTTGTTTAGATCGTTGCTTCAAATTTCCTCTGAGGCGGTTGCTGTTGTCTGCTCACCGAAAATCATATTTGGACAAGACTTTCTAGCAGCACGTCGTCTCTGTTCTTCTCTTTTGGTGCTGCGGGTTGGTCGCTGTATCCATCAAACACAACAGCAAGTGATGGATACTTGCTCTGCACATTTGCCTACATACAAATGGCTCTGGACAGGCTCTGGGTACCAAAATGAACACATCTGACGTTCGTGACAGCTACAGCCCGTTGGGACGGACGCCTATGGCCTTCCGCGATGCCGACAGCTGTCAGTCCTTGACTCCGCGAGGCCTGTGAGTAAACAAACGGTTCGCCAGAATGCGCTTCCCTTACGCCGGTCGGCCGGTCACGTGACAATCAGGTTCCCTACCTTATTCGAAATTCCTCTGCCATCTTTTGACCATATGTTGAAGTGGAGATATCTGGGGGGATTGAGTCCCAAACCAAAATGCACCAGATTTTCTCATGTCAACTTTATTTATAATGTCAACACAACAAGAGCGCGCCCGTCGCCAGTGACATAGAAACAAAATAATATTTATCATCACTATGGTATTATTCAAGTGTTTGTAATTTGTGGTTTCTTCAGTCATTCCCATGTCATTCTCCAGTGGAACGGCTCTCCAGTGCTTGAATCAGCTTGGATGGTGCGATGTATCCTTATGAAACGCTGAAGTGGTGCAATGTGGAAGCCAGCAAGACGACGGACCTTGGCAGTTTATCGTCGTAACTTTTCTTCCCCGATGTAATGAAGTGTACGCCGCAAACCTTGTGGCATTTTGTAGGCTGGCATGAGTCCTTTTCACAACTCCTTTTTCTACGCACTTTACCCAGACCTTTATCTTCTTTCGTCTTTGGTGAACGCGTGAATTGAAACATTTCGACTTTCGGCTGTGTCGGACTTGCAGCCAGGTCCGTGAGCCAGCTACACAGCACCTTGTATACCCCTTTGCTGATTGCGACTTCCCACCATTGGTAGGTCGGTATTTCACAACATGGATCAACATATCAAACTCAGTAATTTAGCAGTAGCCACAAACGATAACAATAACCGGTTACAACAGCAGCAGCAATAACAAGACAAAATAACGAAGATGAGAGAAAATTCGGAAAGCTGCGTGTACTTGGAACGTAAACGATCCCTGCTCGTAATGACAATTTCAAATACGACACTTGACTGGAAGAAGTCGAACTGACATCTATGCAATATAGTAGTTATCTACTTTACCTACGCTGTGGGGACCCGTTTCCCATGATGCATTTCATTCACGAATAAGGTGAATAGAATCGTATCAATTCGAAGATTGATAGATGTCAGCTTGAAATGTCACCCATTTCTACAGGGTGTTGAAGAAAGTAGTGCAACATTTTTAAAGTTCGAAATTCTCCCATTTGAAATAAAACTGTTCCTTTTGAATTCCAACATCATTCCAACTTACCAACATGGTATGTAGCTAAGTTCATATCTCAGAACGATTTTTGGTTTATCTCTATCTCTTTTATTTACAGGGTGGTATCGAAAAAACAACTTTTTGGTCTTCTGGTGATAACATTTTCCCTTTTTCACCAATTTTCTGAATCCAGGGCTCATATTGAAGCTGAAGCCTTAAGTAAGAAAACCCAATAAACATAATCGACTCAAGACCAACATTCAAAATATAGGGTGGCCTCAAAAGTGACATGGAGCGGTGGTAGCCGAGTGGTACAGGTGATGACAAGCCAAACCATTCGCGCTGCCCTGTGTGGGTTCGAATCCTACTTCATCCATGGATATTTTGTGCTGTCCCCGAGGTTGCATGGTAGAGCAGCTTATAGCTGAATGCCGCCTCGTAAAATAAGACAATTGAATAAAATAAAAAATAAAAAACATATGAATTTATCTGTCCAGGAATCCGACCGGGTGGAGAATTAAACTAAAATCCACATTGTTTTCGGGTGAGGCATTCATTCTGAACACTCTTTGATGTTCATGATTGATTGTCACCAGAATGATCGAAAGAGGGACCAAATTAGAATTGAGTGTTTCTGAGGAAGAATCAGCTTTCTCGCTGGTCCGAAAATGTCCGTAACCAACGATACAAAATTCGAAACAATTGGAAACAGACAGTTCTCTTCGCTCTGTTTTCCGTAACACTGGTTACGGCATTTGCAGGTGAATTATAGCGCTGCTTCTCCTTGGAAAACATGCGGCTGCAATTTGGGCCCTCCATCCAAAGTTCTTGCCACAATCAATCATGAATCATTAAAGAGTGCTCAGAATGAATGCCTCATCCGAAAATAATGTTGATTTTAGTTTAATTCTCCACCCGGTCGGATTCCTGGACAGACAAATTCATATGTCACTTTTGATGCCACCCTATATTTTGAATATTGGTCTTGAGTCAATTATGTTTATTGGGTTGACTTTCCTAAGGCTTCAGCTTCAATATGAGCCCTGGATTCAGAAAATTGGTAAAGAAGGAAAAATGTTATCACTAGAAGACCAAAAAGTCGTTTTTTTGATACCACCCTGTAAATAAAAGAGATAAAGAGATAAATCAAAAACTGTTTCGAGATATGAACTTTAGCTACATGCCATTGATGTTGAAATTCAAAAGAAACAGTTTTATCTCAAATGGGAGTATGTCAAACTTTATAAATGTTGCACTACTTTCTTCAACACCCTGTAGAAACTCAAGTTGACATCTATCAATCTTCGAATTAATACGATTCTATACCTAGAGAATCAAACTCTCAAATGCTTCGAACCGAATTGAAATTGTTCAAACCAGTCGGGAGTTTTCTTGTTTTGAAAAAGGGTCAAATTTGGAGTACGACAATAATTTCGTTGCGTAGTTTACTCGGTAGTTAATATTAAAATTCAAACTACAGGGTGATTCAAAAGTATCGGTCCACCGTGAAGGTGCGTAACATGGAAGTGTAGTGGGGTGCTGGAAAATTGTTGAAAAAATCTGTGTTTTCTAATTTTGAAGTTATGGAAGGACAAAAGTTGGTCCTTCGATCGCTTCTATTTTCGTTGTTCCAAGAGATTTCAGTAAACTGTTCATGGAGAAAGGACAAGTACAAAAAAATCAACCTCTGAATCTGCAAAGAATTTCTGTTTTGTATACAGGGTGAGTCATGAATTCTAAAAATTATTATTTTTAAAAGTACCTGCGCAAACAGCCACATTGGTCCCATGACCTATGTAGAGCACAATAAAACTATGAAACACAATTCATTTTATTCGAATTATATTGCTTCCGGTTTTTTTTTGGGGGGGAGAACTTAAATTTTTGTAGTTTATGATTCACCCTGTAAAGAAAACAAAAATTCAGTACCGATTCAGAGGTTGATTTTTTGTACTTATTATTTTTCAATAAACAGTTTACTAAAATCTTTTGAAACAACGGAAATAGAAGCAATCGAAGGACCAACTTTTGTCCCTCCATAACTTCAAAATCAAAAGACATGAAATTTTTTCAACAACTTTCCAGCACTCTAATTACGCCATTCCTCCATATTACGCACCGTTCGTTGAGATGGTCCGACACTTTTGGATCACCCTGTATGATGACATCTCGGGCGGCTGTGAAATCCAACATATGCGTTAGAAATACTGTAGTAGTAGTAGTAGTAGTGGTAGTGGTAGTGGTAGTGGTAGTGGTAGTGGTAGTGGTAGTGGTAGTGGTAGTGGTAGTGGTAGTAGTAGTAGTAGTAGTAGTAGTAGTAGTAGTAGTATTTATTGAACTTTGTTGCATTTGTTGAAAACTATAGATATTAGTTTTTTTTTTCTCAGAAAGTATCTGAGGAAGGGCAAGAATTTTCATCTCTTGGTAACATTTCGGATAGTCTGTTTGGCTGATCAGCTTTGCGCTCTACGCTCTGCGCAGGGTTTATTTGACAAAGAGCCTATCCAAAACTTTTTGAGGGAATGGAAATACCCTCGGAAATACCGGCCCTTGGTATAGGTATAACTAGTACCTTCTACTCACAGACCTAGTAGATACCATGGATGGTAGATACTTACCTTTCATATACCAAATATGTATTAGTTTTGTCAAGTATTTTTTGTTTTCAGAATTTTGCAAGTTTTTGTTTTTTCAAGATTATACAGGGTGATTCACCACCAAATGGACATAGCCTAAGGGTAGGTCCAGTTTTTCCTGGAAAACCAGGATCTGGCTTTGGAATTTTTCTAACACTGTTTGTTTCAAAGTTACAGGGTGATTCATGTATTTTGTCGAATTTTTGGACAAGCCTTAGAACAATCTTTAGAACAACCGAATAGATTGGATTGAAATTTTGTGGGTTGATTTTTCTATTGATATCTAACATATTGCCTTAACAAACAGTTTGAAGTTCCCAGGGCCGGCCTTGTTAAAAAAACTTCAAAGCTTTTTTAGAAAAAAACATTCTGTATGCATTTTTTTCGAAATTCATTTTAAAATTCAGAAGCTACATAAAAGGTGCTAATAATATCGCAAAAAAAATTGCTTGGCACCATTGAGCTGTCAAGAAAATTTTGATAATCGTAATGATTTTTGAGGTTAGGATTTTTTTGTAAATTGATACTTCCAAATATTTGCGAATGATCTATTATGGCCCTGAATTTTAGACGTTTCGTCAGAAAAATAAAAATGACATTTTTCTCGTTTTTTCAGTAGTAACAAAAAATTTCATCAGAATTTTCAAAAAATTTTTGTTACGTCCCTCAACTTCAGCTCAATTTGGGATAGAAGTGAAGCTGAGGGACGTAACAATAATTTTTTGAAAATTCTGCTGAAACTTTTGGTTTCTACTGAGAAAACGAGAAAAATGTCATTTTTATTTTTCTGACGAAACAGCTGAAATTTGGGGCCATGATAGATCATTTGTGAATATTTGAAAATATAAGTTTTAAAAAAATACTTACCTCAAAAATCATCAGGATTATCAATTTTCTTTTGACAGCTTAATGGTGCCAAGCAATTTTTTTGCGGTTTCAATAGCATGTTTCTTGTAGTTTCTGAACATGAGAATGAATTTTGAATAATATGCATACAGAATGTCTTTTTTTGGAAAAAACTTTGACTTTTTTTTTTCAAGGCCAACCCTGGAAATTTCGAACTTTTTGATAGGACGATGTGTCAAATATCAATAGAAGAGTCAACCCACAAAATTTCAATCCAATCCATCTGGTCGTTCTGAAGTTATGGCTTGTCAAAAAAATCTACGAAATACATGAATCATCCTGTAGCTTCGAAACGAACAGCGTTAGAAAAATTTCAAAACCAGATCCTGGTTCGCCTGGAAAAACTGGACTTACCCTTAGGCTATGTCCATTTGGTGGTGAATCACCCTGTATAGATATTTTGCCAATAATTACGACATTTTTCTGGGTTTTGCCTTCTTATCAATAAACAACCACCTATTTGAACAGCTTTTCTTGATTATATTCAACTACAAAATCAGTATACCTACCTATGAATTAGTATAAGTGCCTAAAACTAATCTACGAGCCCCGTCCCACATCAGTTGGCCCATCAGTAAAAATGCAATTTCTAGAAAATCTATGACCGGAATGTCAATATTTTTAGAAATATTGTTTTTTGTTTATGTTGACTACAGGTTAGTACCTTTGAACATAATTTTAGGATTAAATCTCCAGCGCCTGCGCAGTAGAGAAGTTGGTGATGAAATGGAACCCCCTCCCCAAATGGTTTTATCCCAGCTAACTCCGATGCTAGGCATAGTAGGTTATGTCAGAAAGGTCGCTTCTTGAGTTGAGCAAGATCGGTGGAGCAGTTTCAAAGTTTTGATAAAAAATCGATTTTCTAACCCAAATTCAAAGGGCTGTATCTCCGATATTTGACTTCTCCGAAATATATATTTTTTGGATCATTCTACTTATTGTTTCATTCTTCATCGATTGACAAGTTTCCACACTTGAACTCCGGGTCTTCCTGTCTTTATTTGGATAAGAAAAGTGAAGTCTTCGCATCTGGGTCAACTTACTGATGTGGGGCGGGGCTTGTATAGGGTATGCCGAGGGGTATGCTCAAGTGAGGTGGCTATGGACGCACGTTGATCCTCGGCGCAAAATAGATTATAATTGTTTATATTTTTGCTTAAAATGGAGGGGCCTTGGCGGTTTTAGGCCCGCAAAGTCAAAAAAATCGCCTGCGGCGCATTTTGTAGGGGACCCGGACGCCCCCGGCAGAAAATTGCTGTAGGGTTACAGCTGGCGGGTGGCCAAATATTTTTCGCACAAGGGCGGCCGACAAGCCAGAATCGGCCCTGACATTACGTAAACACATTCCAACCCTCCGCTGAAGCTAGTCGGACTCTGGTGGGCACACAAGGCCGACACGAGCGAAGTCCGTCGGAGCAGGCGAGGGAGCCGTGGCAGCAGAATGAGCGGAGCAGGAATACTGTGGTATTCTTAGCATAATTATTATTTAGTTATAGTTTTCAGGCAAATGTGATTTAAATTGACTGGAATGTGGACGGAATAGCGTTTCTGGAAAACCAAATTTAAGTCGAGCCATATGGGGTGGGTTGTTGGACGTGTCACTAGAAATTATGAAATCCATGGGTGGTCACTTTCGTAGGCTTTGCAACGTTCTGGGCAGCTGGAACCAGAACTTCATTTTTGTTAGGCATTCAAATTTTGTTGGGCATATAAAGGTTATTAAATGGGTCAAGTTTGATTTATTTCCCTTGAACGGTTTCGGAAATATTGAATAAAACACCATCTTCAGGGTCCCACCTTTAGGGGCCTGTAGCTTCATCAAAAAGCGTTTTCGGACCCATGTTCGTAGGAACTTTTTTTCTTGTTTTGATGAGATGAAGCTGTCCTAGAACGTTGTCGGTGTATTTTCGGGACAGCCTGTATATCTGAAAGATGCTGCAAGGTGTTGGTTTCATTGTTGATTCAGTAGTTCAGTTGTTGTAGTTACATTTTTCCAGAATAGACAATGTCACTATGGCCGATATAGAGGACACAAATTGGTGTTTGGAGAGCTTATGCTAAAAAATGTTGTATGCAACATGTACGCAGAATGCTTCAGCGGCTCATCCACTTTAAGGGATACTCGTCTACCGCCTTGTCCCTAAACACGCCGATTTATCCGCTCACTTGTTACATAAATTACCAATTGGTGTCAAAATAAATTGAAGTGACATATTGGTACGAAACAAATAAAACAACGGATGTATTTCACGACATTATGAATCATTTCAACCGTAACGTAGAAAAAACCTATTGTAGACCGTTAAAAAGGCACTTTCAGGACCGCAAACCGAGTTTTGCTAATTTAGGGCAAATTTACACTTGAAGTCAAAGGGATGTGAAACGCTATCTCTTCAACACAACTATTTATATATTTCAAAGTTCCGTGCAAATGCCCAAAACAAAAACCGGAAGCCATATTGCCTAGAGTCCTGTAAATATTTGAGAAATAGAGTGCACTATATATTTTGATAATATTTATCGCTAAGTATTCAGTAAATAGTCAAAATATTTTCTGAATGGCGGTACAAAATTTGACCTTAATATTTCTGTAATATTTGTGACGAATATTTTGTAATCATTTATAGAATGTTGTAAATATTCATCAACTACTACCAAATATTTTCCAAACATTTCGTGCTGTCTGGGATTTCAAAGAAGTCAACCGTGATTCTTCTTAGCAACAGCCAGGTTTCAGGTGACTTCGAGGCGTCTTGTGGCAAAATGCCATTCCTGTATTTTCTCTTTATACCTTGATCTAGGTGTAAAGGGGACCCTTGCTGTGCTTTTTTGAGATCTATAAAATGGTATTTGAAGTGCGAGACTAGTAACTATCATACAAGTCAGATGATAAAATCATCGGGTTGTGAAAACATCCTATATCTAATTGGTTCAATGGCATACGATCAAAGCCGAAACTATCGTAACAAGCCAGCAAATGGGTAATCGTAATTATTATTCAAAGTGTTGTCAAAGTCAAATTGGAGAATTTGAGTACGGCTCATTGGTGTACTCCATTAATGGTTGGTAGCTAAAAAGGTCTAGGCGATTTATATGCCCTCGCCAAGCGATAGAATTGTTTCACAATGTTGGTGCAATTACTGACATGAAATACGGTGTTCATTGTTATTAAATTGGGCTCCATGTGTGTAAAATGTCGCCCCCATGTCGCCCCGTTCCGTTGTCTAGTAATCAGATGTTCCGATTTGTGATATCTATTGGCTAGCTTGTTTTCCCTCTTGTTTAGTTTCAAATTTAAACTGTTGTAAAATTTGGATAGGTTTCTCTTTCAAAGGTCATGCGCCGCCCACCGTGTAATTCGAATAGGTTAGGGAGTTTACGACAGGTAATTTGCGGGTGAGCAAATCCCGTCTAAATTGTAGCCTTGACCTGATATCACAGCTTAAGGCCATACTAGTGGGTTTCGCGTGGTTTCCCCATTAAGTCAATAGGCGAATGCTATAACCATGTTTTTCCATGGGAGTCCAGCGGGACTCCGATTGATCTGATCAGTTAAACAACTCTGTGGATTTAAGTTAAGATATAGGATGCTTAAAAGAACTCTCCCACTGACTAGGGTAGGGTTAAGGACCTGTGTGTCAATTTGTTTCTTTCTGTTATAACTTTGTTTCAATAAACATAATTGCTGTTGAACTTTTTCGTTATGTCTCTCTGTTCAGTATCTGTTCTCTTGTGTTACTCATCAATGACAAGCGGTTATGAATTGGGGGAGTTTGCGTGCACACGTCCGTACGACGTAACGTAACTTGCAACGTGAAAATCGAGGAGTTTGTTACTTGGAATTCCTTAGTTACAGGGGACATTACACGTTCCACGTTGCGTTACGTCGTACGTTGCGTGAAATCGCAAACTCCCCATTATTTCGGCACAGCTTAGGTGAAAGGGAAACTGTCGCTCTATTTGACAGAGCAAGTGAAAGGGTCAAGTGGGGGAAGAAGGGGTGGGTTCTATTAGCGGAGCTCACCGAAGTGTTTGTGTTAATCTACCGTAAGAGGCCAGACAGCCAGTTGAGTAAGTATTTGTTTTTTTTTTGTTAGACGATAACGCCTGGGGTATCAATAGAAGGGTTAAGGGAATGCAAGAGGCTCGTAGCGTGACAGTACACTCTAGGTATACTTGATATGTTTTTGGGAGCCCAGGTAGGCTTTATATGGTAGATAATAATGATAATTATTATTATCATTACTCTGATTGACCAACAGACTATCAGTCCTGTAATAGGTCAATACCACTAATTATCTCGAAAATCAACCTTCAGTCCGGGAACCTTATCATGGAAGATGTCGAACATTTTCTGGACTTTGTTGTAGCTCAGACAGATTCGGTTAATAGGTGAATTGTAAATAAAGGTCGTCCTTGAGGTTTTTATTTATAACGTTTCTGAGCCTCTCAGTCCAAGTCTAGGAACGTTGATAGGTATTCGGGCCAAGAAATCGGGCATGCATAGCTGGCCGTTAATGATCTTGTGTAAAAAAACAACCGAATGCAGCTCTCTGCGTCGCTCGAGGGCAGTGAAGCCAAACCGCTGCAACAGCAGCTCCTGGGAACAACCTCGATCAGGGTAGACACCATCCAACTTGAATGAGATGAATTTCAAGAACTTTCTCTGGATGCCCTCTACCTGGCTTATGTACTTCGCGTAGTAAGGCGACCGAACGCAGGAAGCGTACTCCGGGCGGGACAGAACAAGGGATTTATATAAGATGGTACATGTGTCAGTCTCCCTGAAGTCTCTTGAGTTCCTGATGAGGAAGCCCAGGACCCTGCTGGCTCCTCTGCACGCATTCTCGATGTGCTGGGAAAAGCAACAAATCGAGTCAAAATGCACCCCTAAGTCCCGGATCAAATCAGGTCTGTCGAGAGTATGATTTCCAACGATATAGTTGAACCTGATAGGCTCTGTCAACCTGGTGAAAGTCTTGCAGACGCACTTGTCTATATTAAGTGTCAAGCCATTGTTTGAACACCATACCCGCAATCTGTCCAGGTCCTCCTGTAGACCCAGGCAATCATCAATCGAATTAATCCTCGAAAAAAGTTTTAGATCGTCGGCGTACAGAAGAAAAGAGATTTTCAGTATCTCACCGATGCCGTTGATATAGATGTTAAAGAAAAGAGGTCCCAGATTGGTGCCCTGAAAAACCCCAGAAGGGACATCAAAATATCCGGAGTCGTGACCGCCAACCCGAACAAATTGCTTACGTTTTTCGAGATATGACCTGAAAAGAGTTACTGAAGGAGTTGAAAATCCGAAAGCGCCTAGTTTAGACAAAAGAATGTCGTGGTCAACACGATCAAAAGCTTTAGTAAAGTCCGTGTAAATTATGTCGATCTGAGTGACTCGGAAATAGTTTGAGTTGTTTCTATCAAATTAGTTACAGTAGATCTGATAACTGATAATCATTAATCGTTCACGAATTTATGATAAGCTTCAATTGTGAACTCGATTTGACGTAGGAAACTCCTTATTTTTTGACGCAAATGTTACATTTCACAGCCGCCCGAGATCTCATTTGAATTGTAGGCACTATAAGAAGGTACCTACTTACTTTCCTAAACTTTCAAGTAGGATATGCGAGCAAAAACTGAAGCTCGTTTTGTGCACCTGATCTAAGTACAAACTGCATATTCTAGGTAACTACTTACCAAATATTCCAATCTCCGCTTTTTTTACAGCTACCCATATAACACCAAAACCAACCATGCATGGTAAGCAGTGGCTTAGCTATTGGGCTGCAGGGAGGATGAAATTTGATAGTAGGACCTACTACTTCTCTACTAAGAGTACTAGATACTACTACTTTTGACTGATTCGAGATCGAGTTTCTGCTCGCGTCTCCTATAATTATTACCTGCATCAGCAACGTTATGAGTCCCACTAAAGCTAAATAGCCAAAAGTTGCAATAATAGGAAAGAGTGGTTTGATGAATCGCTTATTCACCGTGGCGGTGAGTCTGCAAACATAAAACCAATTGAGAAATGATCACGCTTCACTTACAAAACATCAGCTCACAGGATGAGGTGCAAGGCTCGCTGGTGAAGAAATATCAGCCGTTTTAGTAGAATTTTTTGAACGTCCACACCGTAGATGTCACATCCGCCGTCGTCGAAGTCCCGAGTCACGTGGACATACAGCTCGTTCAACAGCTGAGCTTGTATGATGGCTTGTTGAGCTCCGTAAATGATCATCAATGGATGTACTAGACTACAGAAAACCAGACCACCTAGGTTAATTTTATATGCCGTTGCGAACCACCGAACTTGAGCGGGCCAACGTTGACCAAATAAAAATATCGAAAAGAACAAATGCTCGTCATTCACGCTGGATACAAGACACAAAACGGCTGCTAGTGAAAACAAGATATACGTGCTGTGCAGAACGATTTTGTTAAGTTTGACTCTTCGCCATATTGTTTCTTCTAGTTTTTTGCCGGCGCTATCAAAAGTCCAACAAGTGAATTCACTCCAGAACGCTGCCATAGCTTCTCTTTGTATCAGTACGATTATGCCGATTACGGAACACTGAAAAATATATAGGACTCAAGGAGGTATTTTGTTGTTTTTTAGATAGCAAAAATATATGAGGTGCAAAAGCGTTTGAA
This sequence comes from Anaspis maculata, assembly GCA_949128115.1. NCBI lineage: Eukaryota > Metazoa > Arthropoda > Insecta > Coleoptera > Scraptiidae > Anaspis > Anaspis maculata. The sequence goes on along the minus strand of OX421962.1, from coordinate 103,372,876 downwards.
ATCAAATTGAGATGCATACATATAACGTGAAACAGAGACAGAACCCAAACTGTAGAAAATAAATTGGGTTTCCAATGGAAATATGTATCTGCAGGAAAAGCAGCGAGATGTGGGAAGCCAGGCAGCTCGCCAGTGCCACTCTTACAATTTTATACTGGAAAATGTTTGTGCACAGAAACAGTTCCAGCCAGTAGGGATCGTCTGAAAAGAATTGATTCGTGTGATTAAGTTTGCGGACAGTAAGATGAGAGAATTTTTAGGAACATTCCTTACCTTTTTTGCCCATCACTTGTTTTTCATTGAAATCCATTTTCTCGTTCTGGTCCAAGTTACACAAAAGTTAGATCTCAGTACCGGCTAGACGATCCAATAATGTCTCCGTGATATTGAGGCAATACTCGTCTTATGTAGGTAGATAGGTACTTATCAATAATTGACTGATTAGAGAATATGTAATCGTGAACTCAATAATTATCCAGGTGATATAATTGTTTTGTGATGGGTTTTTTTCTTTGTTTCAACACTCGCAGTGAGTCTCATCGATGCCGTCCAATCCAACCCTGAACCTGGGGACCCTCCAAAGAGCTTATTGATTGCGTTACAATAATTTCTTTTCCGAAAAAAATTATGAAAATCGTTTCACTAGTATAGTAAGAGGCTTGAAATATTAAAATCTGCTAATAAGCATTTGGAAATTCGAGATGTGCCTATAATATAAATACAGGGTCGAATGAATCGAATAATTCGAATGAATGAATATACTTCAATACTTAATTGTAAATAATTTCGTCACCCTTTTTTACTCACGCTCTCTCAAACGTGAACACAGTGGAAGGCGTTACCTCTACATACTCTCGAAAGTGCTCAACACTGAAAATCACCCCTAAAAGTCAACTGTTTTTCTGTTGACGTCATCGTACGACTGGGAAAAGAAATAGGATGTTTGAGACCATCCTGTTCATGGAAAGGTGTCGCTCCGAAAAAAATCAGGGGAGGCAATTATAGGAGCCGAAGTAATTCGAATTTTAATTTCTTGAAACGCGCTTTCTGCCTCGGAAGTCCACCTAATGGCTTGATCCTTGCTTTTCGCTGTAACTAAAGACGTAGGTAATCGGTGCGGACAATGCGGCATAGTTCTTGATGAATCGAAGATGGTAACTGACAACGCCCTGCACCCGTTCAATTTTAGTCGTTGCCCGAGGAGTGGCATAGTTCACAATTGCCGAAACTTTGTTGTGATCTGTTCGCAAACCTTGCCGATCCACAACGAATCCTAAAACGACAGAAACTAGATCTTCTAGATAAATAGTGAACTTGGATCCTTTCTGCAAACAGGATGCAACAACATTCGACGTCTGGATGTGAGTCTCGAAAGAAGGAGAAGCGACAATAATATCGTCCAAATAATTAATAACGAATGTTTGCTGCTCATCAATAACAACGGGTCCCAAAACACGTTTCATGACAGGCTTAAATGTCTGCGGACTCTTGAGCAATCTGATGGGCATCACAAAAAACTCAAATAATCTTTTGCCCGGGACAAAAACTGCCGTTTTTTCCAAGGGGATGTCTCCAGAACTACCTGCCAAAAAGCCTTCCGAAAATCCATTCGAGAATGTAGCCAACATTAAATTTATTGTCAATCAAAACAAGCAAACAATATAGCAATAATACTTCAATAATTAGGCCACCAGTAGTACCCCGTTGTGAAGCTTGTTGCAGATGCTGCGAGGGGTGAACTTCTTCCTTAATATGCGTTTCTGGAATGTTTTCTGATGGAATTCCCATTATTTTCTGTAGCTGCATCGATTACAATTTTTTTTTCTAATCTGGACCACCTCTGTGTTACTCTACATACCTACATCTCTATTGTAAGAAATAACGGATTCATTCAACATTGTATGCATGGAACGTGGCACAGACGACGCCTTGACCTGACTTACTGAAATTAATAGCAAAAAAACTACTTCCATCCACATGATTGAGTGGAATGCATAAAGCTTTGGGACTATTTTAGTCAAAGCCACTAATTAGCAAGTTGACACAGAAACTAAAATGCATGTATAATTACACCTTTGCTTTGGCGAGTCAGTACACGAAGCACCCAGTGCAAATTATTAAAAATTCCCTTTGAATTTCGACACATTTCTTTGTTTCGTATACATGGAATGTTCCCATACCACAGAACCGGACCAAAATTTATACCGAATTCGGGCTATAGCGCCTCGTTTCATGCAATCCTGCACTACAACTTTTTTGTAGTAAAAAACTACAAGTTTTTTTTTTGGCGGAACATCTCCCAACCCTCTTTATTTTGTATCCAGCCAGATTTTTTAGCACACCAGAGCAAAATCCTAATTGAAAAATTGAGTCCATCTCTGCATTTGATTGATTGGGGCTCAAGCTTATAAAAGAGTGCAACGTGAAAACTGCGATACTGTTCCACACGATGGCATTCTGCATTGAAGTATGCAGCTACATAGCTATACAAGTTTTATTTTGGTGTACTAATTTGTTTTGATTTCATAGAATTACGATTTGCGGAATACGTTCCGTACCGAAAGACAGCTCCTGACTTTCGCAGGGTTTTACCCGTTACGTTCCAAAAATCAGTATTACGGGCTCTTCATCTTCAGCAAATGCTTCAGTTACTTCCTTGCGTACAGCCAATTGTTGTCCATGGTGATTGAACTTGCTTTCGAAATAGACGACGTCACCAAGCTCACTGGAACTCTCATTTTCTTCATGACCCAATGCACGTTCATATGGAAACTCGCTAATTTCTCGTACCGTCAAAAGAAAATTCTTGAAATCGAAGACCAGCTTGCCGAACCCCACTTTTACGGATTTACTAGCCAACAGCTTGGAGCGTTCGAAGAAAAAGTCAAATCTTGTGTGTCTGTCAGTAACATTTACAGAACAACCTGCGTCATGGGTTGCACGTTTTTCTCCCTGGCTCCGTTACTGGACGGAAATAAATCCATGGCACTGCCTTTGCCGGGTTGGTTTCCCGGGAATTATACGGATTACTATGCGTTGGCTTCTGCATATCAAATTGTCTGCTTGGGGGCTTCGGCTTACGGCAATTCGGCAATTGATATTTTGACTTGGGTCATGATAACTGTGGCTGCGGCTCAGTTTGATATTCTGAAGCAAAATTTGATCAGTATTTGCTATCGGAGCAAAAGTGGGAGAGTTCAAGATGACGGGAAATTGAAAAAGTGCGTTGAGCATCACATTGCCATTCTGAGGTAAAACCTTGCTAATACAGTAACGGTGATATTTGGAAAAAACGATAATTTTCAGATACGTGGACAATATCCAAGCAACTTTTTCTGATGGTATATTCTTTCAGTTCTTCGCCAGCGTTATCGTAATTTGCGTTACGCTGTTCCACGTGGTTTTCGTAAGCGTTTTCTTTCTTGTTTCTCACTGAATTAGCATCAGTGGCACTCACAGCGCAAAGTTCTGAGGACTTTTGAAAAACTTTTATTCTGTCACTGCGACGTTTCGGACTTCCTTGGCTTTGAAGAAGACATCCTTTATCAAGTCCTAGAGCTTTTTGAAAACCTTTTCTATACTAATGCTACTATTAAGAATAAGAACAAGAATGATTTATTTCCAACAGGCAAAAGTGCCCAGTCGTAGGAAAATACAACAATAGATTAAATCACAGAAGAATATCACTGGTCACAATAATTTGAAATACTGATCTGTATAACATTAAAAGATTCAATGAAAATATCACAGTCTGTCGAATGCCTGTTATAATTGCTGCACGCAGTGTATATCGGACTCCTGATCAGAGCATTGCTGTTAGGAGTGTCGCAGTAAAAAGTAGAATGGTATCTCGCATTTAATCGAGGCAGCAAAAATTTGAGTCTCTCAATAAGCTCTGGGCAGTCGACAGAATTATGTATTAAATTACACAAAAATCTGACGCTCAATACTGTATGTCTTTTCTCCAGTGAGATTATCACGTGCCGGATCAACAACAAATTATGGTCGAACCCCTGAGGAGGATACACACCATCAAGCGTAAATGATAAAAATTTCAAGAATCTTCTCTGGTTTGATTGAAGTCTATTTACGTGAGTGGTGTATATGGGATACCAAATCAATGAAGCATATTCGAGCTTTGATCTTTCTAGACTGCAATAAAGTGCTTTAAGACTAGAAGCACTCTTGAACTCTCTGCAGCTGCGATATACAAAACCAAGCATCCTGAGTGAAGACGAAACTCCATTATCCACGTGATTCCTGAAAGAAAAACAACTGTCAAAGACGACTCCGAGATCCCTAACAACCTCACCACACCTTACGACCACCCGGCCTATGTTATAGTCATGCGTGACTGGTTTCAGCTTTCTGGTGAATGTGACCACAACGCACTTATCAACGTTCAGAGAGAGGCCGTTTCCAATGCACCACTCACAAACAGATCCACACATCTCTGCAATGCAGCACAATCAAGCGTCGTATCTATCTATCGTGGAGTAAATTTTCATTTTCATGTCATCAGCGAACATCAGCTTATTACAGTTTATTGCCTCAGCTAAGTCGTTGATATAAATCAGAAATAGCATTGGTCCCCACTTGGCACCCTGAGCAACTCCAGAAGTTGGAACATATGGACTGGACCTAGTAAAGTGACACGTGACACGATGCTCTCTATCAAAGAGAACGAGCGAGCGAGGAGCGAAGCAACTGCAATAGTGGTGAGGAAAAGCCAAGTCTATCAAGCTTACGCATCAGCAGGCTCAGATCTATATCTGATTAAAAGCCTTAGAAATGTCCGTGTAGACCACGTCGACCTGTCCGTGCGAATCCAAAACCTCAGACACATGCTGCGAAAAGCATGCCAGATTCGTGACGGTGGATCGCTTCTCCATGAAACCATGCTGAGACAGTGAAATGATGAAGACTACAATATTCGAGACGATATTGAAGACAATTAATTCGACAATTTCTGTTGTATTTTCCTATAATTGGGTATCTAAGCCTGTTGGAAATGAAATAATACATATTATCATGATTCATGATCCATTATCAACTGAATTTTCACCAATTTCGCTATGCGGATGATCTTCTTTCACGTTACAATATATTTTATGTTTTGAACATAGGCATACTCAATAATATTCTAAATTTCAGGAGCCTTTTGGAAGCGTCCGCTTTCTAACCTTAGTGAGCTACATGAGCTGCATGTTATGCCAAGTCGCAATGTATTGCTGGTACGGCCACAATCTCACGGCAACGGTGAGATTCAACGTTCGCTTCCCCGCTGAAAACCACTACCTACATTTTGTCTCTTTTTTATCCCCTTATGTAGAGTGACACTATCGGCAGAGCTTTTTACATGTCCAATTGGTACGAGTCTGACGTGAGGGTGAGAAAAAACATGTCGATTTTCTTGGAAAAAATCAAACGACCCGTTGTCCTCACTGCTGGTAGATTCATACCCCTGTCTTTGGACACTTTAACTACGGTACCTGTTGGTGAAAGCAGGCCAATAAAATTCTAACATTTGGTCTGCTTTTTTTCAGATTTTACGATCATCGTATTCTTATTTTGCGGTTCTGCAGAGGCTTTACAGTGACGAATAGCATAATACCTACCTGATAAACTGAGCCAAAAATGAAGTGGATGTCCAATCTTTTTCAAGAAATCTTGATTTTGATCAAGACAAAACTTCAAGGTGGTCCACTTCATTTTTCAGCCCAGTTTAGACATTTTATACAGTAACACAAATATAGGTAAAAATAGTGAATCATTCGTATCGTAGATCGTAAGCTTTGAAAGATTATAGGATTGATAAGTATTAGATCATTAGGTGCACATATGAATATTTAGATTGTTGAAGACCATCGTGTGAAGAATAATCTGGTATAGTGAAAAATATACCTACAAATCTGGTTTTGATTATTTGACTAAATCAAGAAGCTGTTGTTGCAGGTCATAGGTAAACTCGTAGGTCAATAACTTGAGTCAATTTGAGCTTGGCGAATGCACCACACGACTAAAATTCACGAAAACCAAGGTGCCTGGATTTTTTTCACTGTACCAGATTATTTTTCACGCTATATATAGTACAAATCACAGAATATAATACTTACTTATTATACCAACTTGTAAATGTAGCTACTTAGTTATAATAGAATGTGATTATTAGAAAGAAGATGTCAGATGTCAAATGAAGTGTCCATTTGCATTACAATGAACTGGTGGAACCTGTCAACAGATTTCCTCGACATATTTCGATAAGCAAGCTTGAAGTGTCTTCCTACTCTTCTTCAAGTCGACGCACACGCAAAGACGTGATCCATAAGATGAAAAAATTACACATAACAGCCTGAGAGGTGAATATGACCAAAAACCATTTTCGCAGAATTTTTAAACCCATTTGAGAGATCGAAGGCTGCAAAGAATAGGAATAAAATAGAATAGGAGTTTGTTAGTTCTCAAAGCTTATAAATACGAGTATACAGGGTGTTACACTTTTTTGTCAATATTTCAGGAGATGGCAGAGCATCAATAAATAAGTAGATTTTTTCGAAAAAAATACATCGAAAACGTATTATAACGGAGATAGAGGCTTCCAAAGTTGAGTTTTGGAAATGGTTTTTGTGTTATGATTCCGAATTTAATCACTTGATTCTGACCAAATTCGGTACACAAAGTAAGTTGATGCATACCTACAGACTGGTCGCATTGACTTTTGTCACATATGCAAAGAAAATATATTTTTATTTTTTATTATGTACATACTTGATTTGAAAAAAATATTTTAGTTTTTTTTTGCCGAAAGTGACAAGCTTTACAACGAGCCCCCACAAGCCATAGGGTGCGATTAAAAAAAATACTAAGGGTGGCTAAGAGTTGAAAGGTTGACGGTAGATCATGACACGTATCATGGAAAAACGACTACCGTTCTCAAAAATCGACCAAGTTCAACAACTAATGCATAGTTTAGTCTGAATGGTGTCGAAATCACAAGAATTAATTTAAATCTTCCACATGAAAGTTCACCATCCTTACAATTCGAGGTCTTGAAGCTGATGAACCAAAGAATACTCTGACAATCCTACATGGGACATACTTTGTAGCCAGTTTTTTGGAAGAATGCTTTGATGCATCAGAAAAAATAACATTTCTACTCAAGACAATAATTTCGCCAAGAAAAGAATATAAAGATGAATTGTACTGTAACGAGTTTGCTTTGTGAGCTTGGTTGAGTCGCCGCCGCTTGACTTCATCGTTAAGTTTAGGAAGGAAAACCGTTTCTTTCGACCAGAACAGGCGCTTCGCAATGTTTATCTCGATGAATGAATAATCATCGGAGCTATAAAAGTTACCAGACAGGAAGTACGTCTTGAACCGAACATCAGAAACGATAAAGACACTTGAGTAACTTCATGCTCGACAAGTCGAATAGCCTGGACAATTTCGAAAATGTAATTATTCAATCGCTATGGGTATCTTTCACATAGGAGGAAATCGCCGTCCCTAGCACGCGATACAGCCGTTCAGTATGGTTTACTTGAGGGTGGTAGCGCGCATTGTACTACACTCTTTGAACCTTTCAAAATCAATGTAAATTCTTTTGAAACAAATTGAGAATTATCATCTACAAGAACGATAGGGAACACCAAAAAGTGATAATAGCTGTTCTCTGAGAAACCTGACGATTGGTTTTGTCGACCCGCGACGCGCAGAGGTTGAACCATCACAAATTTCGTTAACCAATCTGTCAAAGTAAGATACTGACTTCCTTTTTGTTTTTTGGGTAAGGGACCCATGATCTCTTTGCTGTCCATCTGTAAAGAAAAACTAACAGTTTTCTCTTTACCTATCAAGCGAGGACGAGACACATTCTCACATTATTTTTTGATCAGCACTATGTCTTACAAGCTCTGACAGGGTTGCGAACGGAAGCCTGGAGCTTTGGCCAGTAATAAATGTCCGTTATTCAATCCTTTGTTTCAGACACACCGAGTTGAGCCGAAGATGGATCATTATGACACTCACGCAGAATTTTGGGTCGATTATCCACTGGCACAACTGAATATTTGGGTGATAGGAAAGCACTTGTGCTGGTAATTCAACATGTTTGGCTTGCTTTTTCACAAAAAACACACTTTTCCACGAGAACTTGTTTTGCAGGTGCATTGAGGACATTGTTTTGAACTTAATACAAAAGTTTCAAACGGAAACTCAAAAAAATGGCAGAGGAACAAAAAATGCAGAAACTGGAACTCCATATAAGGGCCCTGTAGTTCGGTTGTCCCCCCCCCCCAACATTATTTGGTTAAAATTTGGCAGGCGATTCCGGACAGTCGGCAACACTGCTTTGACGTCAATGGAAATGCCTAAAAGATATGTACTTGCTGTTTAGCGATGAGAACGTGGCTCAAAACACGTTTCATGACACGCTGAAATGTCTGCGGACTCCTAAACAACCCGTAGGGGATCACAAAGAAATCAAATAATCTTTTGCCTGGGACAAAAACTGCCGTTTTTTCACAAGAGAATGTCTCCAGAGTTATCTGCCTAGAAGCTCTCCAAAAATCAATTGAAGAAGGTGACCAACCTTGAACTTATTGTTAATCAAAACAAGCAAACATTAGAGCAATATTCGAGGCAATATTGCTTTAATAATTAGGCCGCCAGTAGTACACCGTTGTGTAGCTTGCTGCAGATGCTACAAGGGGAAGCTACATCCTCCACATTTCTGAGATGTTTTCTGATGGAATTCTCGATATTTTCTGTAGCTCCATCGATTTTAATTTTTTTCTTCCCAAATCTGGACCATCCTGTAGGTATACATCTGTTACTCTACATACCTACATCTCCATCGTTTCTAACAAAAGATGCATTCAACATTGTATACCTATATGGAAAGTAGCACAGACGACGCGACGCATTGACCTGACTTATAATTTGGAATTTATAGCAAAAAAAAACTACTCCCATTCACGTGATTGAATGAAATGCATAAGACTTTGGGACTACTTCAGTCAAAGCCACTAATTAGCATGTTGAAACAGAAACTAAAATGCATGTATGATTACACCTTTGGCGAGGCCGTACACGAAGCACCCAGTGCAAATTATTAAAAATTCCCTTTGAGTTTCGTGACACTTCTTTGTTTCGTATACTGAAAATGTTTCCATACCACAGAACCGGACCAAAATCTATACCGAATTCGGGCTAAAGCGCCTCGTTTTATCCTCGGTTTTATCCAATTCTGCACTACAACTTGGAAGTTCTTTTGGCGAAACATCTCCCAACCTTCCTTATTTTGTATCCAGCCAGTTAAATTAGTACAACAGAGCAAAATCCCAATCGAAAAATTGAGTCCATCTCTGCATTTGATTGTTTGGGGCTCAAGCTTACAAAAGAGTGCAACGTGAAAACTGCGATACTGTTCAACGCGATGGCATTCTGCATTGAAGTATGCAGCTACATAGCTATACAAGTTTTATTTTGGTGTACTAATTTGTTTTGATTTTATAGAATTACGATTTGCGGAATACGTTACGTATCGAAAGAAAGCTCCTGACTTTCGCCGGGTTTTACCCTTCACGTTCCAAAAATCGCTATTGCGGGCTCTTCATCTTCAGTAAATGCTTCACTTACTTCCTTGCGTACAGCCAATTGTTGTCTATGGTGATTGAACTTGATTTGGAAACAGACGACGTTACCAAGCTCACTGGAACTCTCATTATCTTTATGTCCCAATGCACGTTTTTATGGAAACTTGTCAATTTCTCGTATCGTCAAAAGAAAATTCTAGAAATCGAAGACCAGGTTGCCGAACCCCAATTTTACGGATTTACCAGCCAACAGCTTGAAGCGTTCGAAGAATAAGTCAAATCTTGTTCGGCGATTGATATTTTGACTTGGGTCATTATAACTGTGGCTGCGGCTCAGTTCGATATTCTGAAACAAAATTTGATCAGTATTTGCTATCGGAGCAAAAGAGGTAGAGTTCAAGATGACATAAAATTTAAAAAGTGCGTTGAGCTTCACATGGCCATTCTGAGGTGAAACCTTGTTTAGACAGTGGCGATATGACATTTCAAAGAAACGATAATTTTCAGATACGTGGAAAATATTCAAGCAACTTTTTCTGATGGGATATTCTTCCAGTTCTTCGCCAGCGTTATCATAATCTGCGTTATGCTCAGTTTATGATGAGCGATACCCGGCGGAGCGGAGCTGAGCTTGTAATGGTACGCCCCTGGCACCCCCCAGTGACAATTTCACGTGTTTGGCCTCTGATCATCGGAATCCTACGTTGTACCCGTTTTTTGTTCGCATCTTAACCCTTTGATCCGCTTTTGTTCATGAGGTGAACGACCCGAGGGGGAAGAAGGTGGACTTCAAGGTCGACTTCAATGAAGCACGCTCATTGAACAGAAAATTACATTTACTCAAAACAAATAAAGTGCAAAATTAGTCTTTTATGGTTCTTTTCTCAAAACACCTAACATGTGACTGACAGAATGAACAAAAGGTACAAAATAGATAAAATGGGCAAAACAATAAAACAATTGAAAACAACACAACAAAATATGTCAAACTGTCAAGTCAAAGAAAATGGAGAATGACGGATTCGAAAAAGAGCACTCATGTGGAAGAACCCAGTCAAAGAAACCACTGAGTTAGGCTCAAAGAAAAAGGTTCTCAAACATGTGACAAAATGTGAAACTCACTGAGACTTTGCTCTCCCTACCGCAACGCAGCAAATAACGCAAAGTAACGCAAAACAACGCAAAGTAACGCAAAGCAACGCAAAGTAACGCAAAGTAACGCAAAGCAACGCATAATAACGCAAAACAAAAGGTCGCCACACTCACACAAACACTCAAAAAACAACAACTGAAGACATGTTAGTAGACAGGACATAATAAACAAAACACTACAATACAACTTCAAAATTCAACAACTACACATGGGGGTAATCCTGTTGTGAACCTGTACTCGAGGACACTGTAAGAGAACCTATCCCAATCAAACTGACATTTGCCTCGTTACACGAGTCGCAAGCGACTAAGTTGCAACCAACCGTTCGTATCTACCATGGCTGTCCCTGTCCCTCACCCTGGCAGGTAGCATCAAATCATCTCATCACATACAAAGCAAAATAAATGAACATGACTCCCCAACAAAAAGTACCGTACAACCTGCTTGGACGGTAAAAGCCCTCTGACACATAGACAAAAGTAAACATTGTAAAAGTCAATTTTTAGGTTGGGTAGAAGTGGTTGATAGTACAGGAACGACTTTCACGGTATTCAAGAAAATATTAGTAAAATAGGTACATCGAGGCCCGATCATACTCGCAAGCGCCATTTGCAAAATCTCAGGAGGTAATTCTAAGTAAACAAACAAAAAGGATAAATATTTGAGAACCGGAACAGACGGAGGGTTCTGAATATTGACACAAAGATTATGACACATCAAAGGTACAGTACTGACATAAGAAAAAAGAGTTGACTACAAAACTGTACATAAAAATGAGAACATAAAAATATCGTAGATAATGACGTTCAGCTAAAATTTGACACAAAATTACAGTCAAGTGCACACATGAAAAACAAATTACATACAAAAATTACTAATCTGACCATAGAATGATTGACATACAATTCAAACAGACAAAGTTAATGCAATAAACACTTCACGTTGAATTATTCCAGTCAAAAGCGGCACGCGTGCCTTTAAAATTATCTGAGCGTATGTTTTAATAAAGAGGACGTACTTTTAATTCAATTCGACAGTAAATTAGCAACTTAAACCAAGTAGTGTTCAAAAATAAAACGACAAACGAATACACAAGTAATTGGAAATACTACAAAAATTAATATTTACCTACAAAAGCACGCAAAAGGAACAACACTTAAACGCGACATATGTCTTCAAGAGCCCGTGTGCGTCTACCCAGCATCCGTTCCTCGATTTCTTCCTAGGCTCTGCAGACGAACAGCCACCCTCATTTAAAGTAATAAAATCTCGTCGCTCGACCTATTTACAGTCTTAGGACGGACGACACTATGGTCGAAAGTCCCAAATGTGACCGCATCAAAACTGCCCGACCATGGGTTAACGCAAGTTCGCATTTTTGTGCCTGTTTCGTTAAAAGGGGAATTTTTAAAACTAAATATTTCTAGCTATGCAGCGCGCTGATTTAATATACATTTTTATATGGTAAAATAAGGCGAAAATTTGGAACCCTTCGTCGTGTCCGTTTTTGTTTTCGTTGCGCCCGCGTTGAAACCCGCGGTTCAAAACCCTTCGATTCGCTTTTGCTCAGAGACAAGACGACCCAGAGGGAGAGAAGAAGGAGGTTAATGAAACACGCTCATTGCACTGACATTTACATTTACTCAAACAAAATAAGTGCAAAAATAATCCTTTTATGGTTCTTTTCTCAAAACACCTAACACAGGACTGACAGAGTGCAAAATGACACAAAACGAGCAACATTAATAAAAACAATTAAAACACAACAAAATATTATGTCAAACTGTCAGTCAAAGAAAAAGGGAGAGTGACGAATTCGGAAAAAGGCACCTCTCTGGAAGAATTCGCCGAACAAACCAGTGAGTTAGGCCCAAAGAAGAAGACTCGCAAATATTAGACAAAATGTCTCACTGATAATTTCAGGTATTCAATGTACGTCAAATTAGTAGAACAAAATCACAGAAACATCAGTAGATAAATGCGAAAACATCAGAGGTAAAATGTATAAAAATAGAGCATAAAATCCACAAGGTGTATAATAAAATCAGCAACAATAAAATATCAATGGGGATCGAAGAAAATACATAGGTACATTAAATATCTGACAAAATTAGCAGTGAGCATCGAAATGACATGAAAAAAAAAAATAGAGTCACAAAAACAGACGGAGGACAATTGACATTAAATTAACGTGACAATTAAATCATGACACAGACCAAAATACGACGTACAAAAAAATTACAGTCAAGTAAGATGTAACAAGCAAATTTTACACAAAAGAAATGCATTATTTAGAATGTACAGACAAGGTAAAATATTCTAGCCCAACACGGCTTCGAGACAAAGACTTTTAGAGCTTGTTTGTGCTATAAATAGCCACCAGCAAATAATACGTGCGTTTAAAAATTTATTAGACAAAAATGTAAACTACCCCAAGAAATGATAATTTAGGTACATTCAAAATCCATTGCAATGTTCAAAAACGAGACGAAATTAGTACAGACATGAAAAAATAAATAACAGTACGTACCATGGATATACACAAACAAAAACACAACTCTTCCGGCCAGCAGGAGCCGAGAGAGTCCCTGCACTACTTTTGCGTAGTGTTTAGCTCTCCGGCAACCGACACCCTCTTGTCCCCGCTGTCCACCAGCGGTCGACAGAAAAACACGGACCCCAAAGTCGTAAAATCACACAGTTTACGACTAACACAGTTATCGACGGCGCGCTTATAGCTAAAATACATGCCTAAAATATTAAAATTAAAATAGGGCGAAACCCTACAGAGCGCCCCTTGAAGAAACACCGGACGAGAACAGAGGACGAAAACGGCGATTCTTCACAAACCCAAGTCAGGGCATGTGGTGGAGCTTTTCTTCTTGTTGTTCTTCATGTTGCTGGCAGGGTAGCTTCACATGAAGCAGATGAAGAAGTAGGAGCAGCGCCCCTAGTCGACAAAAGTTGAGGAAGTGTCGAAATATTGGTGGGGGTTTCAGACAAGCCGTTTCTTCGAAATCAGAAGAGGCGGACGCCCCTAGATTACAGGTGGTGACCAAACAGTTGGGACATCCTGTTGGCAACTGGAACTCGTGTGACAGAACTGGCTTCCTGCTCAGACCAGACGCTTCAGTGGAACCAGGTGGTAAAGTGGTCAAAAATTGGTGAATAGTGTGTTGACATCAGGCAAGAAGCTCGGTCATCATGAAGCAAGATGACTATGATGATTCTTGAAACGTTTCGGTTCCAAAATTGTCGTAGGATCAGGTAGCAAGCTGACGGTGACGTTTGGATGTTCTTTTCGTCTCAGCAGAAGATTTTTCTTTGTTCAGTGGTCAGACAGTGGTGTTGAACAAAATGGCGGCGAGGTCTTGTAAATTGTCAATGGTGATGTTTTGCAAAATGGTGTGACTGGTTCAATTGAGCATGTCAGGTCAATGATGTTGTTTGGGTTCGACAGACCAGGTGTTGCTGGAATCATGTTTCGTGAAGCAAGAAACGTTTCGGTTGAGCCCAGCTTGCTGGTTCGGTAGAAATCGTCTGATGAGCGTTCTTGAATTTTTCTGTGATGGCAGGATCAGGTACATCATCTCGTCCGTCGTCATGTGGAAAAATCCATTTTCAAGAGAATCAGTCCAACGTCAGGTACAAGCGTCCACAAGATTGGGATCGGCATTTCATGAAACAAAACCAGGTTCAGCAGTAAATGGTTCACACAAAAAACAAACAAAATATTCTTTTACCATCGATCCCTTATTTGAACACTCTTGGTTTGAATGGTTTGACAAAAAAAAACAATTTCTTTCCCTCTCCCCCACAGGCTTTCCCCCATGAACAACGCCGATTTGACAAAAACAAAATTGGTCTCATCGTTTCCCTTTCTAAACAATTTCCCATAGTTTTGAACGATCCGGATTCACAAAAAAAAACTCGCTCCTTGGACAATCCTTGGACAATCCAGATTTCTCTTCTCGTGAACAATCCTTCCTTTGTCACGAACAGTCCGATGAAAATTAAAAAAAAAAACTTGATGAAAAAATCCTTGTTCTGGAACACTCCTGGCTTCTCTCCACAGCGTTCCCCCACTTTTGAACAATCCTGCGTAAACAATCCGACAAAAAAAAACGAGTTGATCCTTCAACACTCCTGGCTTTTCATGGCTTCTCCAGACTTCTCCCCACAGCGTTCCCCCCCTTTTGAACAATCCTGCCGTCTTCCCACAGCGTCCCCCTCTTTTGAACAATCCTGGTCACGGCACCACTCTGTAATGGTACGCCCCTGGCACCCCCCTGACATGACATTAATTTGGCCTATTTGTGATTGTCCGAAATCTGAAATTTGGAACCCTTCGTCGTGTCCGTTTTTGTTTTCGTTGCGCCCGCGTTGAAACCCGCGGTTCAAAACCCTTCGATTCGCTTTTGCTCAGAGACAAGACGACCCAGAGGGAGAGAAGAAGGAGGTTAATGAAACACGCTCATTGCACTGACATTTACATTTACTCAAACAAAATAAGTGCAAAAATAATCCTTTTATGGTTCTTTTCTCAAAACACCTAACACAGGACTGACAGAGTGCAAAATGACACAAAACGAGCAACATTAATAAAAACAATTAAAACACAACAAAATATTATGTCAAACTGTCAGTCAAAGAAAAAGGGAGAGTGACGAATTCGGAAAAAGGCACCTCTCTGGAAGAATTCGCCGAACAAACCAGTGAGTTAGGCCCAAAGAAGAAGACTCGCAAATATTAGACAAAATGTCTCACTGATAATTTCAGGTATTCAATGTACGTCAAATTAGTAGAACAAAATCACAGAAACATCAGTAGATAAATGCGAAAACATCAGAGGTAAAATGTATAAAAATAGAGCATAAAATCCACAAGGTGTATAATAAAATCAGCAACAATAAAATATCAATGGGGATCGAAGAAAATACATAGGTACATTAAATATCTGACAAAATTAGCAGTGAGCATCGAAATGACATGAAAAAAAAAATAGAGTCACAAAAACAGACGGAGGACAATTGACATTAAATTAACGTGACAATTAAATCATGACACAGACCAAAATACGACGTACAAAAAAATTACAGTCAAGTAAGATGTAACAAGCAAATTTTACACAAAAGAAATGCATTATTTAGAATGTACAGACAAGGTAAAATATTCTAGCCCAACACGGCTTCGAGACAAAGACTTTTAGAGCTTGTTTGTGCTATAAATAGCCACCAGCAAATAATACGTGCGTTTAAAAATTTATTAGACAAAAATGTAAACTACCCCAAGAAATGATAATTTAGGTACATTCAAAATCCATTGCAATGTTCAAAAACGAGACGAAATTAGTACAGACATGAAAAAATAAATAACAGTACGTACCATGGATATACACAAACAAAAACACAACTCTTCCGGCCAGCAGGAGCCGAGAGAGTCCCTGCACTACTTTTGCGTAGTGTTTAGCTCTCCGGCAACCGACACCCTCTTGTCCCCGCTGTCCACCAGCGGTCGACAGAAAAACACGGACCCCAAAGTCGTAAAATCACACATTCCAAGCATTTGAACATATACAAATTTCAAAGCTATCGACGGCGCGCTTATAGCTAAAATACATGCCTAAAATATTAAAATTAAAATAGGGCGAAACCCTACAAGCTGAGCGATTTTTTTTTGTCTGGACCAATCCTGTCCATTCATGATGTCACTTCCCCGCATCGTAATTGGCCTTGGCAAAAAAATCGCTCCGCTCCGTTCAGCTCAGCTCAAATCGCGGCAAAAAATCGCTCATCATAAACTCAGCTTTATGCTCAGTTTATGATGAGCGATACCCGGCGGAGCGGAGCTGAGCTGAGCGATTTTTTTTTGTCTGGGCCAATCCTGTCCATTCATGATGTCACGTCCCCGCATCGTAATTGGCCTAGGCAAAAAAATCGCTCCGCTCCGCTCAGCTCAGCTCAAATCGCGGGAAAAAATCGCTCATCATAAACTCAGCCTTAAGCTTAGTTTATGA
Source organism: Anaspis maculata (assembly GCA_949128115.1). Taxonomy (NCBI): domain Eukaryota; kingdom Metazoa; phylum Arthropoda; class Insecta; order Coleoptera; family Scraptiidae; genus Anaspis; species Anaspis maculata. Next base: position 103,356,111 of record OX421962.1, on the reverse strand, counting down.
TGAGCGATTTTTTGCCGCGATTTGAGCTGAGCTGAGCGGAGCGGAGCGATTTTTTTGCCTAGGCCAATTACGATGCGGGGACGTGACATCATGAATGGACGGGATTGGTCCAGACAAAAAAAAATCGCTCAGCTCAGCTCCGCTCCGCCGGGTATCGCTCATCATAAACTGACCATTACGCTGTTCCACTTGGTTTTCGTAAGCGTTTTCTACTTGGCTTTTTACTAAATGAACATCAGTGGTATAGCAAAGATTTTTGAGGAATTTTGAGATTAGATGAAGAACGTTTATTTTGTCACTGCTACGTTTTGGGCTTTCTCAGCTTATTAAAAGGCTCATCCGGGTCCTAGAATCCGTCAAAAACCTTTGCTACTAATCTTACTATATTGATGACTCCCTATGATTGGGTATCCAAGTCTGTTGGAGATAAAATTCTACTTATTTTACTTATCATTATAATATAATGATTTATGATCCATTACCAACTAAACTCATACAAACTTCACTATGGAAGACTTTTTTTTCAGATTTTACGATCATCGTATTCTTATTTTGCGGTTCTGCAGAGGCTTTACGGTGACGAATAGAATATTACCTACCTGATAAACTGAGCCAAAAATGAAGTGGATGTCCAATATTTTTCAAGAAATCTTGATTTTAATCAAGACAAAATTTCAAGGTGGTCCACTTTATTTTTTAGCCCAGTTTAGACATTCAATACAGTAACACAAATATAGGTAAAAATAGGGAATCATTCGTATCGTAGATCGTAGTGCTTTGAAAAACTATAGGATTGATAAGTATTAGATCATTAGGTGCAAATATGAATATTCAGATTGTTAAAGACCATCGTGTGCAGAATAATCTGGTATAGTGGAAAATATACCTACAAATCTGGCTTTGATTATTTGACTAAATCAAGAAGCTGTTGCTTCATAAGCGAGCTACAGCCCTCTAGAAGTGGTAGCCTGAAGATGATTTTTATTCAATATCTTGGGAACTGTTGACAGCAGAATCATGAAATTTTGCACATATAGATTAAGATAAAGCGCTTTGCAGCAAAGAAAAATGACTGAATAAGAACAAGGAACAAAAGAATATAATAAAAATAATATAGTCAGAATCAATAAAAAAAAAACAAGAGGAATGTCGAAAAAATGTGAAAATTAGAAAAAAGCCCATGCAAATGAAAAACAGTAATTTTGAAAAGTCTGAAAAACTGAAGAATGAAAAAACAGAAAAGTGAAAAAATAAGAGTCCTGAATATTGGAAAAATGAAAAAGATCTGACATGAATCAAGAAAAAGAAGAACCTAAAACAATGAAATGAAAAACGGAAGAAATTGGATATAAAAAGAAGGTACCTAAATTGTTCTGAGAAAACAATTGGACGCCTTCTGTTGAATAGTTGGAGTGATATACGTGCCAATGAGGCTGAGGTTCTCCATTTTTCAGCTGAAAATCCTTCTCTCATTATTGTTTCAAAACGTTCGCGTCTGTGAGTCGTAAAATATACAACATATATTTAATAATCTGATGTCGGCTTGTGTAGGCCGTTGTTTTAGTGTCTTCCTTCGCATTTCGAGCTGATTCTCTAAGACCATCTTGTTTGGACCCACCAGTTCTTGTTCAGTCAAACTCATGAATTTTCGCGCTAGAGCTGTACCGTCCTCATCTTCCTCTCGAATGCAGCAATTGCCAATTGATGTGAATTTTCGTTATTTGTTCGAGCTGGATGCCCAAGTTAAAGGCTGTGGAGGGGCTCTTGTATTTTCCGCTATCGCGATCCAGTCCTCCCACCTAATAATAATAACCTTAATAATGATGACAATAATAATAATAATAATAATAGTCTCAGAAACTTCGAACTCAAAAATCTTTCGTAAACTTGACGGTCGTGTGGACGCATTTTAGTCACTTGTGAATAGAATAGAATAGAATAGAATGGAATAGAATATATTTGTCACTTGACTCAATACATGAATATAGACAAAGGAATACAATATTAAAATATGGCATAACGGCTGACGGCTGTTATGCTATAAATATAGGTAACTATGATAACAATAACAGTAATAAAAATATAGATATAAATACAAGTATCACAGAAGTCTCTCAAATGCAGACAAACATTCATCCAAGTTATAAAAGGCGCCGTCGGCGAGTACTTTTCTAAGCCTGAGTTTGAAAAGCTTGACGTTCGGTATGTCTTTGATTTGAGGCGGTAACGCATTATACAATTTTATACCTACATAGTTTGGAGACTTTTCGAACATTGACGTCTGGTGTTTTGGGGGTCTCAGTAGGAAGCCGTTTTTTGAAACAAATTGCCAACAAAAAAAAAACAATATTTTTTTCACATATTTGAAAAAACGCTCTGTACACTCTGTGCTCTGTACTCAATTTTGTGATACACTCAGTACACCGTATAAAAAATATGAGTTTTTATCTCCATTTTTGAGAGAGAAATCCTTTAGATAGTTCTTACCTACTGGGAACACAGCCTTAATAGATTTGTATTCGACTGAGCTACACAACACTCAAAGCGTCGTTCTCGAAAATTTTGCTTTTTTTGAATTTACTTTGGATTGCAACTAACAAATTGAATTCTGACCATTGACAAATTGAAACCAGTGCAAATTTTCTGAACCATCAAAGAAGCTCTCGTTTGAAGAATCATTTCTTTTCCTTGAATTTTAACCACAAAGACACCGAGGTAGGCCTTGAAGTACGGGATGGTGTTTGAATTTTCCGCTTACATCTCCATTATTCACAGAATGAACACATTAAACATCTTTTTGGTTTTGCAGTGATAACTTCTTTCCTCGTCAACCGATTTTGAGAATTTGCAGTTCATATTGAAGGTGAAACTTTAGGTAAAAAGACCTGGAATTAGAAATGACTCGAAACAAACAGTCAAAACTAAATTTTCATAAAAGGTGGCCCAAATCTGAAACGTCGTCGACAGCCCGTTTGGGAGAAGGATTTGGTAAAAAAAAACGTTTTCTTCAGAGAAGTAATTCATTCTGAATACGTTAGGTTTTTCTTGCTTGCCCTAGCCAAGAATTATGGTTGAAGGAATCCAATTGCAAATTTATTTTTAAGAAGGAAAAACAGCCCCTTAATCACCTAAAAATGGTCGTAAACAACACTACAAAAATCAAAACATTGAGTAATAGACAAACCAGTTCAAGTAATTCATTGTTTTGATTTTCGTAGCGATGGTTACGATCAATATCAGGTGAACAATGGGCTGTTTTTTCTTCTTGAACATAAAGTTGTGATTAGATTCCTTCACCTCTACAATTCTTGACTAGGACAAGCAAGAAAAACCTTAACGTATTCAGAATGAATGATTTCTCTGGAAGAGACATGACTTTTACCAAACCCTTCTCCTAAACGGGCTGTCAACGGCTTTTCAGATTTGAGCCACCTTTCATGAAACTTTTTATTCTGACTGTTGGTTTTGAGTCAGTTCTGTTCCTGAGGTCTATCTATTCACCTAAAGTTTTAGCTTCAATATGAGCTGCAACGACGAAAGAAAGAAGTTGCCTACAGTCTGTGTTTTGCTAATTCAGAATGTTTGACATCTCGGGCGGCTGTGGAATTTGACGTTTGCGCTAGAAATAATATTTTGTGTTTGTATATTTTATATTGTGTCAGTCACATTATCAAACATCCACAAATTGTTGATGAGCTTCCATTATGAACTCGATTTAAGGGGAGCCGGGGATGGTTGGCACACTTTTCAGATATAATTTTTTTCTCGCCAAAATATGCTCTATCGAGCTCCTGTTTTGATGTTGGACTTAAATACTTTGGCTAAAAAATGTTGGAGTCAAATTTGACATATTTATTTGGGTGTTGGTTTTATGATTTTTTTTCTAATCAATGTAAACGTGCCAACTGACCCCGATTCAGGGGCAGGTTGGCACACATGTATAGGGGTAAATTGACACATGAACGAATTGGATCAGAACAAAGGAATAAAATGGATTATGTACATTTGAACTGAAATATATTGAATTTAGTACCTATGCTACTGAACCATGAAGAACAACAAACAAAACATATACATATCTGCAAAAAAAAATCAAAACATAAACTCGAGACAAAAATAATCTCAAAATAATATAGATAAATAACAAATAATATTGAAATCTGAATCGACGACGTCCTCTTCATCGGAATCTTGGTCATCAGAATCAGCAGTGACATGCTTCTTCCGGTTAGCTTTCCTTTTTTTCCATCAAAGATAGATTTTTTCACTTTTTCGATTTTCTTAACTTTGAGTTTTTTCATTTTGGCAGATTTCCGGCATTCTTCCAGTGCACTCTTAACAGGCGTGTCCGTGAGGATTGCTGTATGCTTCCTTCTCCTGTTGGTTTGTAATACCTTTTCGGGGAGGCGCTTTAGGAAGAGGTCGCAGTTCTCCAGGCGTTGGTGAAATCAAACTTCCTGAATAAAGTCGAGGAATGGTTGGGAGTGGCGACACCTCGGGCGACACTCTCCACCGGACCTGTGTTGGTTCCACTGAAGATCTAGGAGGCGTATTTGGTGGTGAACTCGGTGGTGACGTTTGTGTTGAAGGCTCAGGGTCGGATTTCTCAAGGTGTGTGTCTGTATAATTTTCGAGGTCATTCTCTTCACTCAAATTGTCATTGTCTTCCAAGGGCCTGTCTGTTGCAAAACTTGGCAAAAACTCATCATCACCGAAAACGTCGCAGTTGAATGGAGAAATTCCCGAGACTCTGAAACCTGCTATAGGCTGTCTGATTTCTACATGATTCGAGTGGATTGTGTTAATCACAGCTTGCATCGTTGGAAGTATTTTTGCAATACCTGGCCAGGGAACGGTAGGGAATATTGGAATCTTTCGCCGTGCTTCTAATCGACTTTTTTTTCAATTTTGACTTGATTCACCGCCCTCAGAATTACATCTGGAGGAGCTAACTATCTATAAAATCATAATTTTCTCTTTCGGGGAGAATTGAACACTCATTGAATACTAAGACTGTAAACTGGAATGCCAAAAAGAATAGCCATGCATTATGTAAAAGCTCGTGTAAAAGTAAAAATTATACATGAGAATATGATTGTTTTTCATGCGAAAAACTTGATATTTTTTAAGGAGCTGAAAATTTACTCACTTGGCGCGAAAACCACAAATTGTCAATGGTTCAATCTAACTGTTGCACACTACTCCAGTAGATGGCAGCACGCTGCTCTTTCAACGTGATGGAGATCTGGCGGTAACTTTTTGGATTATAGACCCTTTGCCAACCTACCCCTGGTATCAACTCGCCCCGGTCTCCCCTACTTAACGGAAAACGTAATAAGCTGGATTCTCAGATGCGAATATCTGGGCAGAAAATGCGATTTTGTATGTCAAATTTTGAATTCGAGGGCTCTGATTGGCCAATATGAGGATTTTGACATGAAATTCCGCATTTTCTGCCCGAATATCCGCAACTGAGGATCCAGCTTTATTACTAGCGCAAACGTCAAATTTCCTAGACGTCCAAGATGTCAAGCATTCTGAACTGAAATATTATAGGTGTTTTCCTTTTACAACCTGAACTAAGTATCCTGACCTAAGTTGTTAATGGTATCTCACTTTCGCGCATGTGATTTCTCGCTCTTTCTCTCTCTAACTTAGATCAGATCAGTGAGTTTTGTTGTAAGAGGAAAGCACCTAATATCTGATAAGCATCTGTCAAATTTGACTTTCCAAACAGCATAATAAAATAATAATAATTATGACGAGTACCTACTTAGTTTCAAGCTCCAATGAACTTTTGATAATCCAGATTCAGAAACCTAAAAATAAAGTGTTCCTTGGTAAAGTGTTCCATGCTGCATTGAACACAACAGAAATGTTTTGCTTTTACACAGGTATATATCTACATAAAGTGTGATCAATTGAATATTCCTAATTCAAGCAGGCTGTGGCCTGGTCAAAATCAGGACTGCGAAGCTGCATTTGGCTAGGGCGCAGCCCGCCTAAATTAGGAATTCAATTGATCACACGATATAAGCACCTGAATGACTTGACGACTATACTTTTAGATTAGTACCTGCGAAGTACCTATCTACTTGGTGAATATTGATTTCTGAAGATCACTGCCATGTTTATCTCCACTTTGCATTGACACACTTGCATTGCACCAATCATTTATTCATTTCCATACCAACATCGACATCGATCACCTCCTCGGCTAAAAATACCGAGAAAAATACTTGGTTTCCGTTCGAAATCAGTTTGTTTTGTCAATTTTTTCACTTACAATTTTCAAATCAAGTTCGAAGATTCCGGCACCTGTCCAATTCAAGTACCTATACACGTCCATCCAGTTCCAGAATTGATGTCATGTCGACTCGACCAGCTCGTGATTTTTCCCACCGTTGGAAAAATTACTTATGAATTTGGTCCATCGTGTCGGACCTTTTAATTATCTCCAGAAATTGGGAGTTAGTCATTCTTATTATTCTTAAATACCGGGCCAGTGAACTTAATTGAGGTAGATTGATGGGTTGTGAATGGCAAAATGGGAAATTAGAAATTCCCTTTGACACCTCCTCATCTACCTGACAGCCTGGATTCGTGATGTTATGATGCAGTCGGTCGGTACAGGGACGTAGTCAGGAAATTTCGAGACAAATAAACAAAAAAGTGCTGTTCTAGTTTGTTCATTTGTATTCTGAAAATGAACCAGTGAGCATGTTTTCTTTCGACCGGTTTTAAAGTTCATTGAGTTTAAAGAGACTTTGAAATTTCAGACAAAAACCTCTTACGACTTACGAATAATGTCATACCAACTGAAATTTGTCCAAGATACAGGTACCAATCAGGTATATAATGCCAACAATTCTTTTCAAGGTTGACAAATTGACAGTTGAAGAGTTTTCCAAAGTCATTTTTGGTACGTTCAGATATTCTTTCTGGTCGATTAACCGCCTGGAAAGGTGAATATTGGAACTACTGACTTGCTGAAAAATGTTAACCAACTGTCAACCACAACGACCAGCTTCAGAGGCCGGTCATGGAAGGCCTGGAAAGGTGAATATTGGAACTACTGGCTTGCTGAAAAATGTTAACCAACTGTCAACCACAACGACCAGCTTCAGAGGCCGGTCATGGAAGGTTAACCTAAACGTTAACTGGCGTTCCGATATCAAAAGTCACTCACTGAGAAATTGGTCGACCGGCTGGTTAACCGATTTGAATATAGGAACATACCTTTGGAGATGCTCGAAGACTTTTCGTTAATGACGTCTCAAATTTGGCATTCTCTCACGTCGAGTTAAGGCAAATATATTTATTATACCGTATGATCAAAAACTTTCCTTCTCTAGACAGGCTGTGGCCTGGCCAAAATCAGCCTCGTTTGCCTGCCAATGGCCAGACCACACCCTACCTAGAGAAGAAAAGTTTTTGATCATACGGTATTATTGACTTGATGCCCCCCTCCCCTCCACATTACAAAGAGATATAGATGTTTTGCGACGTTAGACTGTCAGCGAGTTCGTCGAGTTGATTCTGGAAACATGATCACCCCTTCTTCCCCCCATTGTTCTCGAGAACTGTTAACGTTAGCGAATTGCAGTGAAAATTGTTCAAATCAGCATTTTTTTAGGCTCGATTCCGATCTCATATTATGCCGTAAGAATTTTTTTATCTTTTTACACGAACTATTCTGATATATTGATTTTGAAAAGTCTAAACAAAAGCATTTACAGTACACTAACCCCTTAATCCAATCCTGGCGGCCGAAACTGGATCCAAGCGAGCGTATAAAGCCTGCGCTTTAAAATTAGGTTTCCATATCTCACTAGAATCCTCAAGATGCCTCAAGTATACAGATTATATCATACAGTGTTCCGAACGTTATTTTACTAAAAATAAAACAATTTCAGGCGGCTGCCAAATTCGATTTGCGTGAGACTTTCTCCACGGAACGCAAGATTCTGAACTTTTCCGGCTTTTATCCCACGAAAACCGACAAATCTTTCTGGTACAACTTGAGCGCTTTCTTCAACCTGCTCGTGTCTTACGGCCAGTTTTTCGCGACCATAGCCCAAATGATCGCCGACCGCAACGACCTGTCGAAACTCACCGACGATTTGCTATATTTCATCACGCATTTTACGTTTTTGTGCAAACTGTCCAACTTTTCCCATTGCAAAGATAAAATCTTGGAAATGGAAGACCTGCTCAAGGACCAAGTCTTCAACGAGTTCCGCGAAGGGCAGCTGGAAAAACTCAAGGATCGGATCGCCGGCTGCGTTTTCTTCGGCAAGCTTTTCAGGGCCCTGTGCGTGATCGGCGTGATTTTCTACAGTCTGGAGCCGTTCATCGATCCCGCCAAGAAGATGAGCCTGCCGGTTCCCGGATGGTACCCGTACAACATGACCAAGTACTACTTCGAGACGACGGGGTTCCAAGTCGTCAGCTTGTGCATCACGGCCAACACCAATTCCACCATCGACATCATGACTTGGATCCTGATCACGCTGAGCTGCGCCCAGTTCGAGATCCTTAAGGAAAACTTGCAGGATATCCACTACGATCCGAGTGGGAAGCGGCATGGAGATGCCGAAAATGTTTTGAAAAAGTGTATCGATCACCATCGGGGCGTCATGACGTGGACGTACAAAGTCCAAGACATATTTTCGAAAGGAATTTTCTTGCAGTTTTTCGCCAGTCTGGTTGCAATCTGCGTCACCTGTTTCCAAGCTGTTGTTGTAAGCTAGTTTTACATTTCCCGCTTTTACAGCAACTTTTTCTATTCGCCACATTGAAAGTGATCTTTTCCAAGCCAAGTCTCAAGCACCATGCATGGTAGCTATTATAACCTCACAGTAATAAGCCAATTGCCCTTGGGCAACTGATTTGTTACCAACTTCAAGTTGATAATTTGCAATGCAATCTTCAGGTGATCTTAGCTTCCTATCTGGAGAACGTAAGTCTGTAGAAAATATTTGCGCTGCTTCGATAATGTGAAGATCACATGCCAAATTCACGTGAAGCTGACAATAGTTCTCTGGTAGTTTCCAGCTTTGTACTAGGCTTTCTACCAGCATGTTGCCTCAAGTGATATTGATGTTAGCCGTGGTTGTGGTTGTAGGAAAACCATGTGCATGTGCAAGATTGTAGTGCAGAAAGTCTTTCTTACTTGATTCGTAGGTTTGCGGCTCGTGCTAAAATTTGCCTACTCGTCATGGAAAGCACCACTTTGCGCATACACAGTACACACGTATCTTAACCTTATAACAATCTTTCAGGTCCCAGTCTTCAGCAGCCGTTTCTTCTTCCTGATTTCGTACTTCTTCTGCATGATTCTTCAAGTGACCATGTACTGTTGGTATGGCAACGACATTATGCTTACTGTAAGTACCAACACACTAAAATGCCATATCAGTGCAATGCAATGCCTGCCATATATCGGAAAGGGGTCAAATCTTACTCTCACAGTAGTACATATTTGCAATATGACAATAAGTGACCCCTATTTGAATAAATATCTACCGAGTTAATGTGATACCTACCTGATACAAATTTTAGAGCAGCGAAATCAGCCAGTCGTTTTACATATCGAATTGGTACGAATCGGACGTTGCCGTGAGGAAAATTATGTTAATCTTTTTGGAAAGGACGAAAAGGCCCGTGACATTGTCCGCTGGCAATTTTATCCCGTTATCGTTACCGACACTGATAGCTGTAAGTTACTTTTTTATTTACTATTTTTATTCAACTTGGAGAAATTTTGATTTCGCTAACTGAAATTTCCTTGCAGATACTGAGGATGTCTTATTCGTATTTTGCTGTGCTTCAACACCTTTACAAAGAAGAATAGTGAGTTGAAGTAAAACTAAAGAATAAGTATAAGAACAATAATGTGAATATTGTAATGGCGCACCAGAACAGTACTACAGTGTCTGGATTTTTTCATGAAACCTACAAAAAATATTAAAATAAATATTCGACTTTTATTTAGTTATGTAGTATCAAAGGCTGGTCCTACTAATCCTTCTGGTTTCGTTATTTCAAAAGATTCTAATGAACTGTTTTTAACAGAATTATAAAAAGAAAGGTCAACTTAGGTGTGTACTAGATCCCATTCACTACGCAAAGTGAGTCATGCAGTGAAAAAATCCAATTTCTTCAAAAAAATTTCTTCCGAATAATTTTTTGGTAGGAAATTGTGTCACCATCTGCTCTCCATCGGTTGAGGAAACAGCCAAATGGCTTAGAGGTATTTTTGGAGAAAGATAATTTCCGAGGTTTCTGACTTACCCTGTATAGTAAGAGGCAACTCAATACACAACCAGTGGTAGATATTTCTTTCCCATAATTCTGCGTTAACAGTGAACTGAAATCTTTTCAATTAACAAAACTAGAAGGGTTTAAAGGGCCGTCGTAGAATGTTTTCAACCTTTTTACATTTTTGCCTATTAAAATGTTTAATGCCTATTGCCAAAATAAATGTATCAAAAACTGGACCACCCTGTATAGGCGCAAATATGTGTAAGTTGCAAGTTGAAAAGTTGCCGTAAAACATTTTTGTCGCCAATTCCATTTTATGTCGTTGGAACAGCAAAAGATGCATCAAGTGCATGATTTTTATATGCAGGATACATAGTCCGGATGCTAGTTGAAAGTACCTTGCATTTTTTGATGAGAAGATGCCACTCGGTGGAAATGTTCTTTGCATCGTACTCTTCCGATCCAGAAAGGTAGCCATCAGCGCCATCCATGTCGGCGGCGTATACAGGGTGATACAGAAAAAAAAAGTTGAAAAATTATATTTAATCAACCGAAACATGTGGAGACATGTAACTCACTACATACATTAACTATTTTATGCTTATGAAGTCACAGCAAACTATTCTTGATTACCTTGATTCGTCTTTGAAATGTAGGGGAAAACCAGAAAAAAAAACAAGAACACTCTTTTTCCCATAAATCAGTAATTCTTCGAGATATTGACACAATACTTGGTATTTCTACAAAAAGTAATGTTAGAAATGATATGAGAGCCAATTCCTAAGCCAACTATTTCCAGAAATACGATTGTCAACTTTTTTTTACTCTTGAGCACCATCTTGAATCTGCCCTGTGAGGCATCGTTAAAAAAGTGATTGGTTACTATAATAATGATGATATGTAATCATTGCATCGCAAAAACAACCTCCTCATCATAATTTAGTGACCACTTCGGCGGAAAAGAATTGTCATTTACGTATTTTTTGGCTCTTCAAAGCTTTAGTGCCCATGATGGCATTTGCAACATTTGTAATAGTGAAATATGCTACGCATTATGAGCCTTGATGTACTTTGAGGCAGCCTACCAAGTTTCACCATCATCCATTAAGAGGTTTGTTCTTAAAAGCTGTTTGAACAAAATTTGTGTCGTTTTGTTATGAAAAATACAAAATATTGGGTTTCTCACCCTGACTTGATCCCTCACTGAGGATAGCCTGAAACCGAAAGTCTCCAAATTTTTTATGATAATGGTTCAGTGGGAAGTGCTCTTCGATGTTTGAGTGTCAAAAATTGCATAGTTGCGTTCAGATTCCAGACAGAGAGCGATAAAGAAGTTCATGCAGTAAAAAAAGACATAAATTACAGTCGAGAAAAATATAGTCCAGAGCTAGACTGGAAGCTGTCTGGAGACCTTGCTTTTTATAACATAAATGTGCAATTTAGTACACTGTAAGAGCCTCAAGTTTGTAATGTTTCAAGCCTTTTACCCACGCTTTAGAGTCTTACAGAAGCTGTGTATTGCGGAAAGCCTACCTAAAAGCGACATTTCCGGGATCTCTCCGTTGCATTGAAAGTTGTGTCTTTTTTCACTGCATAAACTTCTTTGTCGCTCTCTGTCTGGAATCTGAACGCAACTATGCTGATTTTGACAACTACACATTGAAGAGCAGTTCTCAGTGAACCATTAGCATAACATTTTTGGAGACTTTCGGTTTCAGGCTTTCCTCAACGAGAGATCAAATGAGGGTGAAAGATCCAATATTTTGCATTTTCCATAAAAAAACTAAACAAATTTTTTTCAAACACCTTTTGATATCAAACCTTCCAATTGATGATTGCAAAACTTGGTAGGCTACCTCAAAGTACATCAAGGTTCATAATGCCTAACATATTTCACCATTCCAGATATTGCAAATGCCATCATGGGCACTTAAGCTTTGAAGTGCCAGAAAATATGTGAATGGCAATATTGGCAATTCTCTCCCGCCGAAGAGGTCACTAAATTATGATGAGGAGGTTGTTTTTACGATGCAATGATTACATATAGCCATTATTATGATAACCAATCACTTTTTCAACGTTGCCTCACAGGGCAGATTCAAGATGGTGCTCAAGAGGAAAAAAAAGTTGACAATCGTATTTCTGGAAATAGTTGGCTTAGGATTTGGCTACCCAGCTCATATCATTTCCAACGATACTTTTTGTAGAAATACCAAGTATTGTGTCAATATCCCTAAGAATCCATTATTTATGGAAAAAATAGTGTTTTTGTTTTTTTTTCTGTTTTTCCCCTACATTTTAAAGACGGCTTAAGGTAATCAGGAACGGTTTGCTGTGACTTCATGAGCATGAAACAGTTAATGTATGTGGTGAATTATACGTCTCCACATGCTTCGGTTATTCAAATATAATTTTCCAACTTTTTTTTTCTGTTTCACCCTGTATACGCTGCCGGCATGGATGGCGCTGATGGCTACCTTTCTGGATCGGAAGAGTATGATTCAAAGAGCATTTCCACCAAGTAGCATCTTCTCATCAAAAAATGCAAGGTTCATTCCATTTTATGCAACTAGCATCCGGACTAACATCATTCTGCTGATCTGAAATTAAAAAAAAAAATCGCAAATCACTCGAGAAAAAATAAAACCTCAACTGAAAATAGTGAGAGAAAACGATCCCAAAAATGTGCTTCTCAGTGAAACCAGTCTGAACTTATTTGTATCAGTTACTGCCTAAGTACTCTTGTTGAGTTCGGAGATCAAACTTAGTCGGGAACGACATCAACGACATTTCTGTATATTTCTACCAGCACGAAAGCCGTGCTCTGCATCGTTCAGTACCCGAAACCTCTCAAGAAAGCCTACGATTCTGTCATGCAGTACACGCTCAATGACCTTTGTCACTACACTAAGTAACGCAATAGGCCTAAAGTTCTCTTCACATGTAGGGCTTGCTTTTTTCTATACAGGTGTTCACGATAAAGTTCACCTCCCCCCCCTCTAGGAAATTCCCCTTTGAGATATTTTGAAAAACTAAAAACTTCTTTTCAACGATTTTTCCCTGGGATTTTGAATCGATCGTCTAAAAGTTTTCAATTGGTACCGTATACAGGGTGTGACATGTAACTTTTTTATTTCAAATGCAACACCCTATATTTGATTACGTCATTTGATGAAGCCTTTCTTTTTGATTAAAAAATATATGATAATCATGATTTATTTTGACAAGGAAGCTGCCAAAAAAATAATGAAATAGGTAGTCAAATAAATTAGAAATTACGCGATACCCTGTATTACGAACGAATTAGACCATTTATCCGTGCAGAATTGAATTCTGCAGACAAAATGCTGCGAGAATAACTTTTTTTCAAGTGAACAGTATGAACCAAAGTCATCTTGCCGCGAAACTAAATTATTTGACTACCTATTTTATTGTTTTTCCGACAACTTACTTGTCAAAATAAAACATATGTGTTATATATATTTGTAATCAGAAGAAAAGGCTTCATCAAATAACGGAATAAAATATAGGGTGTTGCATCTAAGATAAAGAAGTTACATGTCACACCCTGTCATTTAGAAACTTTTGGAGGATCGATTTAAGGTCCCTGGGAAAAATCGTGAAGAAAAAGTTTATAGTTCTTCGAAATATCTTGAAGGGAAATCTACTGGAGGGGGGTGAATTTTATCGTGAACACCCTGTACAACCGAAGCTAACTTGGATAATGTTGGATATTCACTCAATTCACCCAATAGCCCATGTATCTTCCTGTTTGTTATTTGAACTATCAATAATTTTTCCAAAATATGCTCTTTTGGCATTCTACTGGCTACGTTTACACCGTGACTTTGATCCGCGACCTAAGCACTGAATTCGACTCAAATTTTCGTCCATGTGGTGTAAACGACCACGGACTGGACCAAGTTGTTTGGGCCAGGTCCCTTGGCAGCCGTGGACTGACCTAAATTTAGTCTGGACTCTGGACCAAATCTTCAAAGATGCGGTGTCAACGGTATACCGGACTGGCCCAAGTCGCTAAAATCTGTATTAGACTCAGTTGGCCGGTTGCCAATCAACCTGGACTGATGCTTCCTGACTGTCGAGGCTATGTAATCTCTGGTCAAATAGCTCCCTCTGAGGGAACCCTTGTAACTCTTCCTATTGGTGAGTTCTGCGGGAAAGGCGGTTGAGTGTGAATTTGTCGCCCGGATATTTCAGGAAAAAACATGTGAGAATCTTGAGCCTCAAGCAATGTCGCACAAAATTGAATATTGATATATGACTGGTATGATCCCTAGGGAAAAACATATCAAAATATTTTGACTTACACCTCTGTGCCTCCTACGATTTTGGAGCTTTAAATATCTAGTCAAAAAATTCACCCAGACACTTTTCTCTAGAACTGTTTATATGGACAGACCAATCATTTTAACAATATAAGATGGGTCTCAAATGAAACACGGTATGTTGTTACCTATGAAGTGGGCTCCAGTAGCCATGAAACATTTCTGTTTGAAAGTGGCGTGAAAAGTACGCGCAAGGAGGAACTTCTCGCCTGAATCTTTAAATGAGAAACATGTAAGAATACTTTGTGATGGCCAATGAAGCTGAGCATTGTCAAAAGGTTCTTCTTCCCATCTTCGAAACAGACCCAAGTGATGAGACTGATGAGTGAACAGTTGATATTCACAGTGCTCACCCCGAAAATTCTTCTTTGCAAAAAAAAATGTGTTTTTTTCATTTAGGCGCATCATTGTCCAAAGCTGTCAAAAATAAAAATTATCAACAAATCCTCCGTTCATGTTCATCTTGAACAAAAACAGCATCAGTTGCTTACGCCTACTTATATTACAAAATCAGAAAATCAGAGTATCGATTTTTCATCGAACAAGTTTTCCACCTACTTTTTTTCTGAAAATGGAATAACGGCTACAAAAAAGATGATTTTATGTTTCTATTGTCTGATAGATACAATAGCTTTCGGTATTTTCTGATAGAGGAATAACTTCACTTGGTTTTACATATAAAAACAGTAAAACTGCTTTATCACTTATCAGTAAAAAAAAGAAATGCCAGAATTGTATGCATTTTCGGGAGAAAATTGGGCATATAACCACTTCTACAACAGACCAATTTTCTGATCTTGTAATAAATATAGGCACATTGTTTTTATCGTTTCCAGGTATAAAATGGCCAAGAACAATAAATTCTGTTGGAAATATTCAATTGAGATGATTCTAACCATACGGAAACCGGAATTACAAAACGACTATGTCAGATGGCAAAAATGGTCGTTTTTACAGTAAAACTTGTTTAATCGTGTTTCAATTCAATTTTAAACATCATATTTGATATCAGAAACGAAGATTTAGTTGGAAACGATACCACACTTGCCGATATCAATTCGAGGTTTTTGAAAAACAGAATAAATTTTGCCGATCTTCTTTTTTTTTTATTTCCAGGCAACCCAAACTATATGCCGATCAGCTTTTAAATTCAGCACTAGAACGGTAATTTTCTCACGCCAAGTTGGCCATTCTGCGATAATTGGGGATGCTCAAATTTGTAATGTTGGATCACTTTTTCCCTAGATGACCTTGAATTTGTATTGTCAATCGAGTACAGCGCTGTTGCAAGATTGTATAAACATTCAAGGCGTCTTGATTTTGGTAGATTTTCGCCAGTTCAAATAGGCGACTGGTGGAATGTTTTTTCAAATAAAATAATAAATTACGTTGAGGAAACTGTTCTAGTTTTCAGTCAAAAATAAAGGTCAATAGCTGATATCTAAAATTAATCTGTGCCCTTCAAATTTAACACTAGGCAATAGATTTTACAAGCTGTCGAAGGTAATAATCGAAAATTTCACAATTTTTCTGAATTTATTGCTATGCCTGTATTAAGGATACAATATTAGTGACAACGTAAATCAACTTATATAGTGCAATAGTACCTAGTATCACTATATGTAGGTAGGTACTTGAGATACATTGATACTATAACTAAATATATACAACAATTCTTGAAAACCTGTGAGATGAATTAACTTCAGCTACAGCATTCGCTCGAAGATCTATAGGCAAACCACAGAAAAACTGCTCGACGTAGCTTTAATGCAAAAAAAAAGGAAAAGATGTCAGTGAGGCTGATATCAGTGGCCATCTTAGGAAACAGAGGGTAGAGTAGATGCAGCAAGTGGGCGAGTGCGAAGTTTCCGATGGAGATGTTGAGGAACTACAGGTCTAGCTCAGATGCAGTTTTTGATAGCCATTGTCCGCAGACACCTACTCCGCGACGATGTGGTTCATGGTCTGGTTCTCAGTTCCACATGGCTGCGATGTTCAAAATTGGCAGCCAGAAAGTCTGGTAGATTTGACAACTCCAGCAATGATTCTCAATGCTTGGTTAAGAATGACGTCAATGATGTTGTGTGTGTGTGCTATTCATCCAAACAGGAGCGCAGTATTCCGCTGTCGACTAGACCAAGACAAAGGTGGATATCCGAAGAGTAGTGGCGTCGACACTCCATGTAGTTCTCGCAAGTCTCTGAACCAGGTTCATTCGTGTCTTCGTCTTGGCACTGAGTTTCTCCAAGTTGAGTTTGAAGGACAATGTTTGGTCGAAGGTCACACCGAGGTACTTGGGAGTGGGAATGTGCTGCAGATGAAGTCCAGCCATCAAAGCTGACATTGAGGTGACGATCTGCTCCTCTGTTGTTCAGATGAATGGTTCTAGTCTCTATCTCCCGAGAGTTCGGATTCAATCCTCATTTCTGAAAGATGACAAAATTCTGTTGGAAAATCGTAATACATATTTATCTTGTGCAGAAATATCATAGTGAAAAATCACAGAATTGGCGGGTTTTTATTTTGCACATCTGTGTTATTTGTCCAAAAAGTTCGTTTTCAGTTTTGACAAAAAAATACAAGGTAAAACTTTGGATCAAGTTTTCATTTTTGGCTGGTCATAATCTACTCACTGTTCGACTGAATTGGTTCAAATTCATTTCATGGCTTGTCTCTGTTGACAGAAGGGTTGGCCTAAAAAGCTAAAATTACAGAAGCCAACTTTTTTCAAGAAAGAATCGAGTTACATCGCGGGTCAACCATTAAATTTGCCTCAATATGGCTCGAACCCGATAACAGTATTCCCAAAAATGTAAATTTGACCAAATAACACAGGGATACATTTTTCCGAATCTGCGGCCCAGGCCTTGGATTTACCCAGTAATTTTTGACAAGTTTTAACAGGGGAATATTGCTGTTAAATCTAAACAAAATTGAAGTCCTCTATCTGCCATTGGTCTATGTAACGTTAATGAATAACCTTATAGCGTGGAGACCTCAGGTGATAATAAGCACCGCAAAGCAAGAGCGCCTTTCTCTGGTGGCGATTCAGGCGTGGCCCCAAACTGCTCCCGTGGCTATCCATTTAATTTGAAGAAATCGTATCCGGTGGAAATTCCGTGGTAATCCCGTGGCAATCCATCACAATCCGTTGAACGTTCTGATGTCCCAGTAATTCACCCGAGGATTCACCCCTTGGTCATTTGCATCTGAAGTCAACTTTGAATGAAAGAACAAATATCCATGCACCTAAGTACTCAGACAAAGAGTGTTACTCGTACTTACCTTATAAATGTACAGGCAGAACCATGAATATAGCAATGGCAGAACCGGGGGCAGAACACTTCAATGAAATTTTTCCAGGAATGTAAACAACTATGACACTCACCTGACATCATGACAAACAACGGCCAAGGCAACAGGGCAGCGGATATGATGCAAGGAGACGCCAAAACTGGCATTTCTTGTCAAAACTTTCTAACCTCTTTGAGCTCAGCCCGTTTTCGCGCAACTTGGTCTATGAGCGTCCGTTACACTGTAGGCAACATGGCCAACCGCGTTTTAAATTCTGCTGAATTTAAAACGTGATCGGCATATATGTACTTATCAACAATTCGAAAGTGAGTCAAATATTTTGAATTCTTCAGGCATCTGAATATGATTTCTTTTCCATTCATATAAGCTACAGGGTGTCATCCATTTATTTAAAATGGCAATATTCAACCCCCTCCCCCACAATCAAATAGGCACAAGGGTGTGCCACCAAGTATTTTGATATGTTATTTCTTAGGTCTCACAAGACCCGTATACCAAATTTCAGCTTTGTGGGAATTTTTTAAAACCTAATATTTTTGGGCTATTCAAAATTTTACCAATGTAATAACAATAGCCTTCTTTTTCGGTATCTTTTCTGAACCTTGCCAAAACGAAGTCATTGATATTAAAAGTGACATCATGTTAGAAAGTTTGTAGCGATTCCAATGATTAATCATCTGATGTGTCATTTGCAACAAATGAAAATTCGCTAGATGACGAGTCATCTTCAAAAACTTTTTTTACGACAGCCTTTTTCTTGGAAACATTTTGTTTCCTTGTTTTTTCCATTTTCAGATTTTATCCAAGGTTAAATTCAGGAGTGTCAAGGTGCGTTCAGTCAGCTTATTCAGCCGCAAGTTTTAATTTTAGTCGCAAGAGCAGCGACGCCCATTGGCTCTTATGAACCAGCCTCCTCAGAACAGCCAATAAGCGATGCAGCTCTTACGGTTAAAATGAAAACTTGCGGCTAAATAAGCTGACTGGACGCACCTCAAGTGTATATTTCAGATTTTGATTCTACTTTTCTTATCTTTCTTTCTCTCTCACATGGGTCAATCTTGGGAAAAAGCCGTATTTCTTCTAATGAAGCCCTATTTGATGTCGATGGTTCAGGTCTTTTTGATGTTGATGGTACAGGGTCTTTAGATGTGGATGGTGCATCAGGTTCTCTTGATCTCGATGGTTCAAGTGCTTTTGAAGCAGAATGAGTTTGGCTGACGCATTCATTTGAGAGATCGGCCGTTGCTTCATTACCTCCATTTCCACTTGACTCCTCATCGTCATCAATTCGCTCAGGCGTTTCCTCATTTTTAAGAACCTGTTCAAGGAATTCTATACGTTTCCTTCTTGCTCTGGGAGTTACTCTGCAGTTGATTCGAGATTTCCTTCCGGTACGTCAGTGACCAAGCTGGGAGCGAAGTCTTCATCGGTGAATATGAGTCTGTAGGGTGGCCAAATGCCTGTATTTTTAAAAGAACGTATTATGTTTTTTTGGCGTGAATGAGTGTAAATACGATGTGTTAGAAAGTTCAGAAAAAATGTCTCTTATACACGGTGATTCAAAAGTGTCGGACCTAGGGCATCCAATACCGGGATCCCGTTAGGATTCCAATCCCGAAAATCCCGGGATTTTTCCACCGAGATCCCGGGATTTTCAGGATTTTTCGAATGATGCATCTTTTTACCTCAGTTTGATGAAAAATAGAGTAAATGAAAGAAACACAGATTATTCAAGCAAGCACGTCATAATTTGACACCATTATCAGTAATAATTGTACATGCAATACAAATACATATTCATTTTGCTAAAAAAAACTAAGTAGAACCTAATCCTCATTTGTTATACATATAATATGTAATTGGTGGTAATTGATAGTATTGATCCATACTACCTAATACTAGAATTATTAGGTGAGGTACATTACACTTGGGGCCAATATTTTCACACGAGATACCTTCCGGTTACCATACCACAAAACACCATGGATATCTGTGGTATTCAACTTCCAGGCAAAGTTATATGGAAATGAAAATACCAGCCCTTGAAAACTAAAAAACATGTCAAACTCCAAACTCATTGAATAGAACAAAACTGTACTAAATTAAAAAAAAACAATTTTTTACTCAGCAAGTAATTTTTGCTTTTTTGCAATGCAACTGCACTAATTTATTTATGCAAAATAAATACAAAAAAAATACTAAAATTGGTGTCATATGGGTCAAATTATGATGTACTTACTTGAATATAACCTGGTGTTTCTTGCATTGACTTTATTTTTCACTTAGCTGAGGTGAAAAGTTGCATCATTTGAGAAATCCCGAAAATCCCGGGATCCCGGGGTTCAAAATTTCCAATCCCGAAATCCCGGGATTTCGATTATGTCTCGGGATTGGATGCCCTAGTCGGACCATCTCAACGGTGCGTAATATGGAGTTGAAGTAGAGAGTGCTGGAAATTTGTTGAAAAAATTCAATGTCTCTTAATTTTCAAGTTAGGAGGGACAAAAGTTGGTCCTCCGATTGTTGTAAGGAGTCATTCTGAAGCCTATGAAATTTCCTACAGTTTGGTTTTTCAATCAATTTTCTGCGACCTATGGTCTTTGAGATAAAGCTTCTGGAAGCGAGAGTCATTGTCGTGAAAGCTCCATGGCCACTTGATAATGTGACAATAAAAAAAATTCAAAATGAGATTACTCGAGAATTCTTCATGCTATAGTTGCGGTGACGGTCTTAAACTCTTCCTGTTGAACCGTAGATTACGAATATTGAAAAGTCAAAAACGTTACATTGTACATATACAGGGTGTACTACGGGAATCAAATCAGAACAGAGAAATTTGACATATTTCTTCGATTTAGCCTATGCGAAACTCTAAGCACTTATCACGAGTCCAATATGAATATGCATTGCTTTGTGAGCTTCACTTGATACTCTTAAGAAGTGGTCAGCTCACAGCCTTCCTGTGAAATGTTTTGAAGGCCCTCTGAAATCATCAAAATTTACAGTAGCAAGAAATGTATGTAACAGTATATTATATACCAAGGAACCAAAGTGAATTTTTGATCCCTTGGGTGAAGTTTGTTGCTTGAGGGCTCTTTGGGTCCAAATCCCCAAATTAAAAATTCACTTTGGTCCCTTGGCATATAATATACTGTTATATACATTTCTTGGTACTGTAAATTTTGAATATTTTGATGATTTTACAGTAAAGCTGTGAGCTGACCACTTCTTTAGTATATTAAGTGAAGCTTATAGAGCAAATCCATATTGATATTGGACTCGTCTTAGGTGCTTAGAGTGTCGCATATAAGCTAAATCGAAGAAATATGTAAAATTTCTCTGATTTGATTTGATTCCCTCAGTACACCCTGTATATGTACAATGTGACGTTTTTGTCTTTTCTATATTCGTAATCAACGGTTCAAGAGAAAGAGTTTAAGACCATCACCGCAACTATAGCATGAAGGATTCTCGAGAAATCTCATTTTGAAATTTTTTTGTCACATCGACATTTCAGTTTTTCGAGTCAAGTGACCATGAAGCTTTTACGACAATGCCTCTCGCTTCCAGAAGCTCTATCTCAAAAACCATGGGTCGCAGAAAGGTCATTTAAAAACTATTCCGTAGGGAATTTCATTGGTTTCAAATTGACTCCTCACATCTTTTGCTGTCAGATGGCCCAAAATCAAGATATTCGGCAAAAACCACGCTGGTGCACTTCTTGTTGATGATGGCGACATGACGCCGACATTTCCGAAAGGGGGGAAATTAGTATGTCAAAACCTAAGCCACACAGATCGTTTTAAGCTGGTTTCCAGCCAGTAAACAATTATTTCCTTATTGAGCGGAGTTTTGCTCCCTGGCGCCTGGGCTATCAATACCGAAGGCCAGGCTACCATTTGGTCCATTGATCAAATATTGTTTTGCTTTTCTAATACGTGGATAGATAAAAACAAGAGGGACTGCTGACCCAGTAGCATTGACAATGCCAACAAAGGTTGCGAGCTCACCACGTTCTCCACTGGCCACTTGCTTGACTTGCTTTTTTCCCCTGCTGCTGACGACTTTTATAGGTTTCATCACTGTTGTTATGCCCGTTTCATCAAGATTAAAGACTTGCTGGGCAGTGAATTTATATTTTTCTAATGTTGCGTTGAAGTTTCGAAAGAATTCTTCTACTTGGGATTTATTAAATCCCGTTTTCCGGAATGAGCTTGTACTCTCAGGTTTTCCTAATGAAAGATCCTTATTTCTCTTCATGAATCCTTTTCTGGTGAATAAACTGTCTCCAATGAGGAAATGTTGAACCAAAATAACAGGTCAAATACCTGCTTCTTCTTTGTCAATCCATTGTTGCTGTATTCGGCAATCAGGTATGAATGTAGCATACTGGTGAGCTAATTTTTCACTTTGCTTGTAAGACAAACCATGATTTAGATTGGAAGCATGTTTCAAATACTTGCTGAGCTCTTTCCTGGTCAACAGTGAAAACTTTGGTAGCTGCATATTTGTTTCAAAATTTCTTTGCTCTCTGTTCGTCTTCACTTTCGTTTCCCGAATCTTCAAGGCTTGTCAATACGTCTTCTTTGGTTTTATTTTTGAGCAGGATCTTCAGACGTGATTGCAATGTAGTACGTTTTACATTATGTCGTCTTGCAGATTCATTCAAACCCACTTCTTGTCGCAAATAAGCACTGATTGCATGCTTTATATCTTGCTCAGCTACTTCTTTCTCCGCTTTTCTTTCGTAAAATCGAGGCGTCTGTCAATGAAATGAAGACAGGTTTTTTTCCAGTATATGATTTCCAGGTGGAGCATTCGGCCACTGAATGTGGGGTAGATTCGGCCGGCCGAATGTACCTCACATTGTCATGGCCGAAACCTCCTCACTTGTCATCTACCATTTTCAAAATAAGCAGTTATTTTATTAACAGAAAGAGAGGTTACGTTTATTGAAGACTGGTTTCGATACACAATAACATGCCTATTCTAAAAAATGAATAAGCCAATGACGAAAATGTCGCCGCAAAATACGACATACCATTCTGGGCAAAAATTTACCTCGAAAGTTTGACGATAAACATAATTTTTTCACCTCTCTTGAGTACATCGCACCTCGCTCCCAGTCATAACTTAACAACTAAAAAACGGGGCGAAACTCAAACAGGAAATGAGTAATTGATGGTGGCCGAAGCCTCCACCTGGCCGAATCTCCACCCTCTCCCCTAACTGTTTTGAAACTGGAATTACCTAGAAATAAGTGTTCGATTGCATTCCGTCTTGAAATTATTAAAGTAAAACCAAAACATTTCAGTTTATGACTTGGTATTCTTAAAGTGACCAGATTTAAAAATATGCTCAGGGGGACACATAGGGGGGGGGGGGGAGGTAGTGAAGAAATCATAAAATTTGTTGTAGCCTAATTTTTTCAATAGTAATATGTACCTATAACAAGTGCTTAGATTTTTTCAGTTGAATCGTTTTAACCCGAAAACAACTGTCAATCATCAGGAAGAAAGTCCAGACCCGCTAGACCCGATTTTATCTGAAAGTCGAGGGATTTTGTTCAAGACTGGATCCAAGATAATATTGGGTCTAATTTTCGAGTGATTGATGGTTTGTTTGAGGAATTTAAATCATTTAACTTGAATAAAACACAAAGCACAAGTTAAATTTTGCTGATTATTGCCCAAATAAGCTACTAAATAGTAGAAATGGTAGTTTCAATCCATCATTGTATACTATTATTTCAATTCAAACAAGTATAATTACTTCATATTAGTCGTGGACTCGAGAATATTTCAATCCGGTGCTATAATAACCTAGTTTGCATTTTTTCATTTGCTAGTATGCTGTAATCGATAGCTTTAACTGAATGACGTGGATTTTATTCGGTTATTGTGACTGGCTGAGTTTGGTATGTGGGCGATAATCACTATCAATTCAAAATGAAATAAGCCAGTATAGTGGGGGGGTTAGCGGAATTGTCTGTGCATTTTGTGATCAAAGCATGAAATTTGGCATACTTGTTCAGAAGACCCTCCTTCGCAATTCTAGGTGTGGCGCCACGCGAGATTCTGCGCCAGAGACACTGTATTGCGGTTAATATACCTGCTAGGGGTAAACTCTGCAAGAATGGTTCCTGGCCGGCCTCTGGTACCGCAGTCGGTATTTCTTAGTTCTGTTCAGTTAAAACTACATGTAGAAATGAGTGAGGAGTACATTTTCACGAGAAAAGTTCCAAATGCTGCCTTTAGGCGTTGTTTTAATACATTTTAAGGCCAACTTTGTTTTAGGACAGGAAATATGGTAAAAAAACTGCCAAAACCTCGGCAAAGATATGAACGTCCTGAAAATTTGATATTCTGCCCAGAACTATGTGCCCTACTACATATTTCAAATTGTCAAAAATTGCACCCCGAGGCTTCGAGTTATTGGAGGGGGGGTGAAAAATTGCAACTCAAAATGAAAGGTATAGAACCCGATGGAACCCGTCAATCCAATGGATGCAAATACGTCGTAGTTTGACGCATCACAACCAGTTGATACAATTTTGGCACAAAAAGTGTCGATTATTGTTGAAGGGGGGTCGTGGGGAAGGGCGAAACTCGCCTGGGTGGCTCTTTTTCTTCCTGGGCCATGAAGAATCGATCACGACAAGATTGGTATCTTTTCCGACTAAATTCAATGTCCTGAACTTGAATCCGATGTGTAAATTTGGATGAAAACAAGTTTGAACAAGTTAACTTGAGAAAACCTGTTTTTTCATTGATAATTTTCACAAAACTTTTTTTTACTGTAAGAGGTATTCATCTTCGAAAATATCTCAGAGGCCATTAGTCTAAACTGTATTCCTTACGAAAATCATCCATTCGATCTGTAACTTCGTTTTTCGAGGTGGGAAAAATCGATTTGAACTTTAGTCGGCACTGCCCGGCGTCTACTAATGACCAGAACACTACAGCATGCACTTTCAAGTAAGAACCCAATACCCTGCATTGCGATTTATGACGATTTTGTTTATGTTATAGGGAATTCAGTTCTGCACAGATCCTCGAACTTTCAAAGATGAATTATAATTTTTCAGATAGTTTGGGCCATTTTCATTTAAAGATGCATGGTGTAATGTTCTGGTCAGTAGTAGACGACGGGCTGTGCCGACTAAAGTTCAAATCGAATTTTTTCTATCTCGGAAAACAAAGTTACAGATCGAATGGATGATTTTCGTGAAGAGTACAGTTCAATCTAATGGCCTCTGAAATATTTTCAAAGATGAATGCCTCGAACAGTAAAAAAAAGTTTTGTGAAAATTGTCAAAGAAAAAACAGGTTTTCTCAAGTTAACTTGTTTGAACTTGTTTTTGTCCAAATTTATACATCGGATTCAAGTTCAGGACATTGAATTTAGTCGGAAAAGATACCAATCTTGTCGTGATCGATTTTTCATGGCCCAGGAAGAAAAAGAGCCACCCAGCCGAGTTTAGCTCTCCCCCGCGACCCCCCTTCAACAATGATCGACACTTTTTGTGTCAAAATTGTATCAACGGGAAGAGATGTGTCGAACTATGATGTATTTGCATCCATTGGATTGACGGGTTCCATCGGGTTCCATACCTTCAATTTTGAGTTGCAATTTTTTACCCCCCCTCCAATAATTTGAAGTCTCGGGGTGCGATTTTTGGCAATGTCAGATATGTAGTAGGGCACTTAATTCTGAACAGAGTATCAAATTTTCAGGGCGTTCATATCTTTGCCGAGGTTTTGGCAATTTTTTTACCATGTTTCCTGTACTAAAACAAAGTTGGCCTTAAAATGTAATCAAACAACGTATAAAGGCAGCATTTGGAACTTTTATTGTGAAAATGCACTCCTCACTCATTTCAACATGCAGTTTCAGCTAAACAGAACTAAAAAATACCGACTGCGGTACCAGAGACCGGCCAGGAACCATTTTTGCAGAATTTACCCCTAGCAGGTATATTAACCGCAATACAGTGCATCTGATGCGAAATCTTGCGTGGCGCCACATCTGGAATTGCAAAGGAGGGTCTTCTGAACATGTATGCCAAATTTAATGCTTTGATCACAAAATGCACAGATCATTCCATTTTTGGCCGTTAACTCCGCCACTAGTAGATGTAATCAGGATGAAAATAACGACAAAAATTAACAGTAACTCAACAGTATCAGAAACTTCAACGCAAGTAGGAAAATAGGTACTTACTGCTTATATCGTGTGATTAATTGAATTCCTAACTTAGGCAGGCTGTGCCCTAGTCAAATGCAGCTTCGCAGCCTTGATTCCGACCCAGGGGCGGACTGCATGGGATTGGCCCCGGGGGCTAATAAAGTAAATGTAAACAATGGTCGTCAAGAAAAGGCGAGTTGAGTGAACTGTACCGCAGACAAAAAATTTCAAAAATAATAATAATAATAATAATATCCACATTTTTCATCATGTAAAAAAAGAAAATGATCGAATCCATGTAAATTTTAAATTTTGGATAGTTTATTATAAAACACGCCGGTATAGAAAGAGAGGCTCGTCAATTTTTATATTTTTTGCTAATAATATGGGGCGCATGGTGGCAGGGGGGGGGGGGGAGAAAGCAAGACGCAGCAGGCGCAAAAAAAAATAGAAACTGTTCTAAACTGATCAGTAAAACACAACTATTCGTCTTCTAAGTGTTTACGTCAAAAAAAATAATGAAAATCAACTGTTGGAGGCGGCGGAATTGGTCTGATAGGTTCGGTACAAGATGTAGCAAGAATCTTTTCGCTTTCGATTCAATGTGAAAAGAAATGGACGGGGCCAAGCAAGAATTTTTAAAGGCACAAATCAATAACAAAACAACTATAACATCAACATCCCATAATCATTATTGCATAATGATATTACACATTTCAATCATTTAAGCTTTTGGTCCCCAAATGATCCCGGAAAAGGGTCAAAACAAAAGCTAAAATAATGAAAATTTGGTGCTTTTCTTATTGGGACTCAGCATGCATGAGAAGATAGAGGGTACAATTGTCAATGATAGTGCGACGCAGAAGTTTTTTGCAGTTTTTCACTTTAATGTAATGACAACGACGGGGGAAGCGAAAATAAAAAAGACACTGGGCCAATGCCAAATGATGAAAATTGAAACAAGGGGCTTTAGGAATGTTCACTTTTTTCCGACTTAAATGCACAAAAGAAAAGGGGCCAACAATTATTATTTTACAAAAAAAGGGAAAAAATTTAGCCCCGCCGATGTAAGTGGCCCCATGGGCGATCGCCCCCTAGCCCCCCTGTCCAGTCCGCCCCTGTTTCGACCAGGCCACACAGCCTGCCTAAATCGAGAACTTAATAGAGTATTATACTTTTGAAAAAATATTTTGTTTTCGATGGAATCGGAAACTATATTGAAAAAAAGCTGACCCGTATTTTTTTATTTTGCCATAAATCGTATCGTTTGGCCGCAATAAATAAACGAAATTCCTATATTCTGCCTATTTCTGACGTCATTTACACAGGCAGTATAGGCGGCGACTCGCTGTGACGTCAGAACTAGTTGATGTTATTTATTTATTGCGCCCAAACGATACGAGTTTTGGCTAAATAAAAAAACACGGGTCAATTATTTTTCAATCTAGTTTCCATTTCAATCGAAAAAAAATTCTAGCATAATACTCCATTGATCACACGTTATCATTGAATATAACAAGGATTACCACAATAGTTTATATAAATCAAGAGAGCTCATGGAGTGAGGCAAAGATATCGCCTACCTACTTACAGATATTTTTCTAGTTCATGAATTTCCTTGAGGAAATTTTGAAGTTATTATTATTATTTCACTAGTTCCAGTGAATCGTAGGTAAATCAGTGAATGCGGTGGGGCGCCGGGCGGTGGCGCGAATCAAGCTATTCTTATTCACGTACCCACTTCAGATTTCTTGGAATTACCCTCGGAATTACCTAATAGAAGCATTCGCACTGAATTCTTGATAAAAGAAAAAGGTTTTTTTCTGTTAAAATTATTCTTGATATCAACGTTAGGTCATTTTAGGGGGCTCCAAAGTCGGCGGGGGGACTCTTCGGGGAACATTTTTTCAAGGGGGACAGCTTCCTTCAAAAGGGGACTGTCTCCCTTGAAAGGGGACGAATGGTCACTTTAGGTTCTCTGAGAAGTGAGAATCTGATTTTTTGTTATTTTGTTCGTGTTTTTTTACCAAGATTTGAGCCAAGATTCAAAATAGCTGAAGAGGGCGGCAGGGCCCGTCGATGGTAGGTACATTGAATTTATCACCTGATAACAAGAAAAGTTAAAGTTGTCCACTCTTCTGGCTGCAGTGCAGTGCACGTGCCACTTTGTGCTTTGTGCCGACTGCCGATGTGAAGATTGTGGTAGGGTTTGTGAGTACTTATTTGAGTGGCAGCATCCAAAGTTCCCAAAGTTCAGCACTTCAGCAGGAAGGAGCAAAGCATCAAGGTAGGTGGGTAAGTAACTTAAGCTTGATCTTCCTCATTCACCCTTCGCGTGGCCTCAGAGCTAGATAGTTATTTTGGTTCTTTGCGTGATACTGGAACTGAATTTTTACACAAACAAAGGAACCACCTACCAAAATTTCTCAAAAAGAGAATTCGAAAATAAAGCTAATGCAAAGAAAAATAAAATACTAGCTAGCTTTGTTAGCAATTTTTTTATTGTATTGGTAACATAAACATGAGACAAATATCCATAGGTATTTAATAAAGGCATTAGGCCGGCTAGTATTTAGTTTAGCCCCATTTCTCCACCGTTACTCCCAACATTTCGTAACTCACATATATGTACATGTTCTCGCGGTACTTGGTACTCATTGGGTACTTGAGTACAGCGACTTAATACTTGTACTTGGTACTTGAGTACTTTTATACGAGAGTACTTGTATCCAGTACTCGAGTATTTTTTCATTGTACTCGGAACAGCTCTGCCCGTCGGTGCTTTGCACCGGTTGCACCGACGTTAAATACGTCCCTGCCGACAGCCCGCCCCCCTTCTTAGAATCATTGATGGCTGACGTATCATCAAAGTAATGTATAGTCTTATTGCGCTGAATGAACATCCTATTTCAACCCAAGCGAGCGATAGATTCCACGCATGCTATTTGAATGTTTTTTTTTCAACCCTCCTACCTCCTGATGATGGGTTTCGGCCGAAATTTTAATAATAATAATAATAATAATAATAAAGAATTTATTGTGTAAAAGGTACACAAAAGGTGAGATTCAGCTCAAATTTTGACTTGGCAACAGCCAATTTTGTATTCAGCGAGATCCAAAACCTCATGGAGTCTTGTTGCAAAACTGTTACATGAGATGCTATTCCTTGCACTCATTTTTTTTGGAAGATGGCCCCAGTCCAATATTCACAAAAATGCTTCCGAATAACTAGCAAATGAGGAAATGAGCCGGCTTGAAATGTCGATTTTATGTAAAGTCAAGAGATATCAGCTTTATAGGTTAAACAAGCATGTTTTTCCTCTAGCAACCTACTTATGAGAAAACGGTCCTGGTCCGACAGTTTTTCGATCCTTAATTCTTTGGATCCCCCTTCAATTTACGGTTTTTGGTGCCCCACAACCTTTTAATTAAAATAACACCAAAATCGACGCATGTAATTATTTCCAAACACCCAACGTCTGAAATTACACAGTCCCTTTGATCCTGATGGAGAATGTGTTTGGAAATTGTCACAATACACACCATAGTTCCACCAGGCCCGTATCCAATTATTGAATATTCCCAACGCAGAAACATATTTTATGAAAAAGTTGAAGGGCTATCGCAACGAATCTCACTGTGCAGATTTCCCCTTATCGTTCTTCACCGACCTAAGTGGATTCAAAACAAAATCTATTGCTTCTAAAACATTGATATTTACGTATCACTTTGCTGATAGAATACGGGCCTGCGGCCTCAAAAATCAATCTAGGCTAACTTTATAAAAGGCTGCAGTCATATTCCACAAGAACAGAAGTAGAAAGTTAGCGACAATGGATGTAAGTTTGCCGTAAAAAAATTAGCAAGATCAAAACTAACATGGTGACAACTGATAATTTTCAGCCGTACGATCCGCAGTCCGCTTTTCGCCTGGAAAAGCGAATGCTGGATTCGCTCGGGTTTTACCCTCAGCGAACGAAAACCAGCTGCGGTTACTTGTCGAGAGAAATCGTAGCCCTGCTCTTTTCGTTTCTTCAGCTGTTTTCGATGATCGCCCAGATCGTCCAGCTGCGAAACGACTTGTCGAAATTGACTGATAATCTGCTGTATTTCACGACACATTTCGCTTTCATGCTGAAGCTGGCCAACTTTCTGAATTGCAAACGGAAATTCTTCGAAATCGAGGACCAGCTGAGCCACCCGATTTTTCGCAGTTTTTCCGAAGCGCAAGGTGTCCAACTGGTGAGCAGGATGAAATCGTTGAGGATCGTCACGACGATTTTCCGGCTCTGTTGCGTTTCGGGAGTGTCGTTTTACGGTTTGACGCCGTTCCTGGAGAATAACGGAAAGGATAAACTGCTGCCTTCGCCCGGATGGTTGCCCTACGACGTGCAGAAGCCGGAATATTACGCGGCTACGGTGGCATTTCAGATGATTTCAATCAGCATAACGGCGTACATCAACTCCTGTTTGGACATTCTGGTTTGGGTCTTGATCAGCTTGTGTGCTGGCCAGTTGGATATTTTAAAAGACAACTTGAGGAACATTCGGTACAAGGGGCCGGAAAATGAAGCAGCGGAAATGAAGCTGAAGTTTTGCATCGAACATCACAAGAAAATCATGAGGTCAGTGTTTTGTGGTCAAAAAAAGCAGCTGCTGGGATGCTGGAGGAGCAAAAGATATTGGGAGTTCATATCGCCGTGTGACTCAATTTCTGGTTATTTGAGTGAAAAAGTAACATTTTTTTTCTATATAGCTTGCCACGGGTTCCACCAAAAAATTTAAGAGCGGTTTAAGCTAAACCGAGATTAAACGGATTTTTTTCTGGTCAATGTTGGTAGATTCATTTTGGAAAATACGTTGAATCGCAAGTATACCACCCTTTGGCTAATTACTCAGCGTGAAACCTGAATTTACATTGATCATTTGGCCAGAATTCATCAAAATAAATCTCGAGTTAGCTATCAGCTGGTTAAATATTTTGGTGGAACCCACGGTTGGTGAATTTTGACAAATTTGTAACTCTTGAGGTTAAGTTTGTCAAAGTGGAGGATTTTTTTTTAACGTCATAATCACTTGACTTTGAAGTCCTGAATTAGCTGACAATTCGCCATACATAGAAAGCCCTAGATAACCCAATAAGAAGATTGCCAAGAAGGGTGGGAGCAGTTCTGACAGTACATGGCGGCCACACTCGTTTTTGTGGAAAAAATTTGAGTTGCGTGGTACTTGGTTGAAAATTCAGTTTACATTTACTAACCTAAATGCTCGCCTAAATTACCTTATAGAAATCTTTGAAATTAATGTTTCTGTGACATGGCAAGTCAAGCTTTCAATGAGCTCAACGGCTATACGACATTTTTACTAGAAATGATCTACTTCTCTTAGTTTTATTTTGAGACTATTTGTCATGAAAATCTTTTCACATCTGTTTTGAACATCTAATTTAACATAACTTTGCAAAAAACAAAAAACATGTTGTGCAATTTTTCTCAGACGATCAGAAAGTGAGATTTTGCACAGATGCTGAGTTCTCAAACTTTGCTATCGATGTAACGATATGAAATCACCATCTCTACCTGTCATGGCGGAAAAATGGCAGGTATATAATTTAGTTTACGATTAAATGCCGTCCGATGCCATTTCTCATTTGCTCCAAGACAGTCTTAAATTGTGTTTAATTTCAGCTTACTGGCGAACATTCAAGCGGTTTTTTCGAAAGGCGTTTTTTTGCAGTTCTTCGCCAGCATCATTGTGATCTGCGTCACTTTGTTTCAAACAATTTTCGTAAGTTTGTCTCCTTGATTCGCCGTAGCAGAATTTTTCCAACATTTCAGTATTGATTTTTCAGGTTTCTTTCCTGACCCTACGCTTTGTTTTTCTCTTCTCATACTTCTGTGCCATGATGACCCAGGTGTCCATGTACTGCTGGTATGGCAATGACATCATGATAACTGTGAGTTTTTTTTCTACAAAATTATCAATACCTATTACCTACAACTGGCGCGACTGAAAATTATTGTACATAGATATTGTGAATTTTGCAAATTTTGATAAATTATAAATAACTATGTAGTTCACAGATATTTGGGACATTCTGGTAAATTCAAAAGGCGATTTCAATATTATTACCGGTGACGTGACAAAGTCCACTGAAATACTAAAAATACTTCAAAAAAGGGTTGATTGAATGCTGTTAAACTTTTGGTTCTATCTCGAATATACTTATAGCAGGTACACTGGGTTAAGTTAAACAAATGTATACTTTTTCTTGGCCAAAACTGCAGTATTTTTAATGATTTTTGGCAGATAACTACTCAGAACAAAAGCTAAAACAAGTTGAGCGGGATTTACTGAAAGAAAAAGAACGGTAGGACCACTATATTCGTGGGTTGGGACACTTCGCAGCAAAAATCAGAGAAATATTATAAAAATATTCAAAACTCGTCAACGTGGTCATTCTTAGTGTTGCACGAATCTCGTCTCGATTCTCGATCTCGTCTCAATCTCGCCTCGAGATCCGAGACGAGGTCAAGGTGACCAGATTCGGGATCGAGACGAGAATAAGACTGCCGATAGACTCACTTTGCTTGGTCTATACCTAACGGTCGCGCTCATACCAAAAAGATGCACTTTTATTTAGCACTCATCATTACATAAACTACTATTATAGAGTTTTCCTTATAATAGTAGGTACTCTTTGAGTTTGTGCCTTTGTTGGACAAAATTATAGCAGAGGTGAGTTGAATGATTCAGTAGCAGGAAGATCATCATCGGCTCTCGACCTGGGCTTTTCTTTGGGGAAAATTATTTGGAAGACATTCTTCGACTTTATTTTCAGAGCTAGGTAGGGTGGAAGGATGGTCCTGGAAGTCATAAAGTATAGTTCTATCGTAGCCAGTTTCCGAAAATCTTATAAATTACCGAAACTAGTCTATTCTCCCATTCAGAAGAACTACCCTTTGATCCCTTTACAATTTTCAAATAAAAGTTGGAGAATTGTCTGACAGTTCCTTTGGGCTTCATTGAAGATTCCATATCATTTTATATAGGTAGTACTAATGTTTTCGAGGCATATTCTGTATTTCTACCTAC
This sequence comes from Anaspis maculata, assembly GCA_949128115.1. Taxonomy (NCBI): domain Eukaryota; kingdom Metazoa; phylum Arthropoda; class Insecta; order Coleoptera; family Scraptiidae; genus Anaspis; species Anaspis maculata. The sequence continues at coordinate 103,322,902 of OX421962.1, read as the reverse complement.
TTACGTAAGTGTTAATAACTGAAAGAATTGCAGAGTGAACAAATCTCGAAGTATTTGTTCATGTCCAACTGGTACGAATCCGAGGTGAAATTGCGCAAAATGATGTTCATCTTCATGGAACGACTCAAAAAACCCGTCATTCTTACTGCGGGTAGCTTCATTTCTTTATCATTGACCACTTTACTAGCGGTATTATAATTTTTTTTTGCATTTTCACAAAAACTAAATAGAGATTTGAATTCCAGATCCTCCGGTCGTCTTACTCTTATTTTGCTGTCCTGCAGAGGCTCTACAAAGACGCATGAGACCCGAAAAATCAACGAAAATATTTGCCCACCTTACTTGTTGGGTGTTGTATTTTTGATGTTTTAAAATAGTCAAGTTGAATTTATATCTGCTTTATTGAGTAGTCTTTAAAGTAGCAAAATCAATTACATATCCTGTATCATTGTTTTATTAATAAATGAAAAGCGCTTATTTAGATGCTACCCTTAGGCTTATATGACCATGTTTGATGGAAACTTCAACTCGGGGTGAGCCACAAACCCGGAAGCTTCGACTCGGGTGTAAGTCACAAACTCGAAGGTTTAATTGGCGAAGGAGCCGTTCGAAAGCTAGCTAGTTCCATTGCGAAGCTGGAGCTGCTGCTGGTCTTATCTATTAATTAATTTATCTGAGTATTTATTGTTGATTCAAACGACCAACAGGCCTGAGTCCAATTACAGGTTGAGTTTGGAGAAGGCTGGTATAAATTGAAGCAGGAGTGCAGAACAGGACGTCAACGTCATTCTCAATCAAGCTGTGATTTTGAGTACATCCTGCTGAAAGGAGAAGACGCCATAACCATATAAAAATCGTCTATATATACCATAAACCATACGTGCATACCACATTTGGTCGAACTCGGTCAAACGGTTTAAAAATAAATCGGGGGAACAAAAAAAACCTGACATACATACATATATATTTCAACAAACTAACTATGTAATACGGTAATAGTAGTTTACAATTCGAGTTGGCTGTGACATAAGTGGTTTTCAGACACGAAGCCGAAATTTGCAGAACGAGGGCGCAGCCCGAGTTCTGTGAGAGGCTGAGTGTCGGAAAGCATCTTGTGTAACAAGCCACGAGTGTTGTACAACATTTTACGTGTTTGTTCTATTGAAAATTGTAAAATTGTGAAATTTTTGTAATTTTTGAGGTTATTTTGACAAGTGTCAACTTAAATACATAAATTGTAATATCCATATACAACTTATATAAAAGTCATTACATCTCATGTATTAACACAACAAACACGTAAAAGATAATTTGATGATAAGACCGACGATTATCAGTATAGACACCATTTTTTTAGCACTAAGATATGATTCATTCATCAAACATAAGTGACAAGCGCTGTCAAAACAGAGTGCAAACAGGTAAAGAACACCAATACCTAATAACTTCCAAGACCTTTGGTAACTTTACTTTCTTAAAATGGATGTTCTATGTACTATCAGAAGCTCATCAAGTTCAAATTGTTCAGGACCTTTCATTTTCGAACTACCTACTATTATTGCCGACACATAAAAGTGAACGACAGGTGAATGACATTTTACACTTTTGTCTTGAAAATAAAGCTCAAGAGTTATCCAGATGCTGAAGGATGACCCATTATTCCCATTAGCCTTACTGCACGCACCTTGAATTTTCCAGTATGCAAACGACTCGCGTCTTGAAGAAAATTTCAAAAAACCATCTATCTGTGACATCTCTGTCGTTAATTTTTTTGTGTCGTTAATAGTAAATATCAACCTCTCATTTGTTTGGTGAACGGCTTGTAAGTGCACAATATTTCCTATTTTCAACTATATGTATAATCAATTTCTATTTTAAAAAAAATAACATCTACTTTTCACTATAAATTCTCTGCAGAGCCGCAAAATAAGAATACGATGATCGTAAAATCTGCAAAAATGAAACCAAGAAATTAGAGTTCGATATATTTTGTCGGCAACAGTTTTACCGCGGTTAGAGTCTCTAGAGACAGGGGTATGAAATTTCCAGCGGTGAGAACAACGGGTCGTTTGATTTTCTCCAAAAAAATCATCATATCCTTCCTCACTTTTACATCAGACTCGTACCAGTTGGACATGTAGAAATCTCTGCCAACAGCGCCACTCTTTGTGGAAAATAGAACAAAAAAATTAAGTGAAAAAAAGTAATTGGAGTGAGTTTGAACGTTGATTTTACCGTTAACGTGAGGTCGTGGCCGTACCAGCAGTACATTGCAACTTGACACAGCATGCAGTTCATATAGGAAACTAGACACATGAATCGGACGGTTCCAAAAGGTTCCTGAAAATGCAACTGTTTCAACATAATTAAGCTATCTACTAAAGAATACCTAACTCTAATCGACTGCAGTCAGAAAATTGTGTGTATTGAGTTTTGGTTAGAATTTTTCCCAGCTTCAATTCAGTTGCATTTTTTATTGTATTGAGTTTTGGTTAGAATTTTTCCCAGCTTCAATTCAGTTGCATTTTTTATTGCCTAGTAATGGTGGCTTTTGATACTTTGTTTCTGGAAAATGCGACGAGTAGACGCAGAGTTTCATGTAAAATAACATAGGTACTGAAATCTCCCGAATAAGCATCTAGGTGAAACCCGAGGTAAAACCCAAATTTGATAATAATTACTTACTGATCTCGTGAAATAAGTCGCTTTTCACATTGTTGAGGTCAGGGAGCATGTTCACGATCATGATAATTTTAAGTGGGTCCGATTGTTGTTGCTTCACAGTTTAGGGAAACATCAACAGAAACCAAAGGAACAAAAAACATAAATTTGAAGGTTGAATAAATTTGATTAGAAAATGCCATACACATTTTGGACTAAGGATGTATTGCTTGACAACATTATCCAGGTTGCTCAAAATTTCCTCTATAGGTACAGGAACCTGTTCTCTGTGAGGTCACACAGAAGTTCAAGTCGTTACCAATAGCCTGCTGTCTCCTCAAGATTGTTTCAGCCGTTGTTATATATTTCCGATGCCAAACAGTACCAGGGTATCCCAGGTTCAACCGATCAAGCTTTGGGAGAGAATTCTTTCAGTCCCCCTGATTCAGAAAAATTCAAATTCACGCCCCTCATTCGCTTTCCAACAAAGATAAAGGATGTCAAAGTTTACAGAAAGTTTTTTTTTTCAATAGCTTCAAGAAGAAGGCTTTGATGGAAACAAAATTCCGCGTACATGATTGACTCACCTATCTGGCGTCATTTTTTTGGAATACTTTCGATTTCGAAGGTATAAAATAGCAATAAAGAAGAAAACACTTACGAAAATCATCTGAAACAGCGTGACGCAGATTACGATAGCGCTGGCAAAGAACTGGACGAATATGCCACCGGAAAAAGTTTCTTCGATAGTTTCCACATACCTGAAAAGTATCGGTGCTATTGAATCTGAGCAATAAAATGTCTTGGCAAGTTTCTACCTCAGAATGGCCATGTGAAGCTCAACGCATTTTTTCAATTTCTTGACATCTTGAGCTTTCCCTTTTTCATAACGATAGCGAATGTTCGTCAAATTTTGTCCCAAAACACCAAAATTAGCCGCAGCCACGGTTATCATTACCCACGTCAAAATGTCTATGGTCGAATTGATGAAAGCTGTTACATACATGCTCAAACTTTCATAACAGAAAGCCAACGAATAGTAACCCGTGTGATTCCCGGGAAGCCATCCCGGCAACGGCAGAGCCATGGGATTTTCATCCAGGAACGGCACCAGCGTGAAAAACGTGACAGCAAAAACACAAGTCACTCTGTAAATGTTACTGATCAACACGCAAGATTTAATTTTTTCTTTGAACGTTTCCAGCTGTTCGCTGGGAAAGCCGTAGAACCGTGGATCGGCTAGCTGGTCTTCGATTTCCAGGATTTTCCTCTGACGGTACGCAAAATTAACAAGTTTCCACATAAACGAGACCTGCGTCGTGAAATAGATAAGAGTCCCAGTAAGCTTTGTCACGTCGTCTATTTCTACTGCAATTTCAATGACCACAGACAAGAACTGGCTGCAGACCAAAAAATAATTAAAACATTTGCTGAAGACGTAAATCCCATGATACTGAGTTTTTGAACGCAGAGGGTAGAATCCTGCGAACAGTAACAGCTTTCTTTCGGTTTGGATCGTATTCCGCAAATCATAATTCTGAAAAAATATGACAAATTAGCTTTGAAATGCAGCCTGGCCTGGTTTAGCCACTATACTTCAATGCAGATTGCCATTATGCAAAACTGTAGATTCTCATCATGTTGCAACCCTTTATAGACTTGAGCAATCAGTCGAAGGCAGGGTGGGACTCGATGTTTTTATTCGAGTTTTTATAGGAAATTTTACTCCGATATACCTATTTGCTCAGAAATTTGGCAAGAACGTGACTGATGCTAAAGTGTTGGATGAAACGAGGCAGTTTGCTGTGGGCTTCTTATTTAGAGAACAGAATTTGGTCCGGTTCTGTGATATGAGAGCATGTAAAATATAAAGGTAGTGTGTTGAAGTTCAAAGAGAATTTTAATATTTTGCATGTAATAGTTTGCACTAGCCGCTTCGAGGGCGGACGAGGAGATGTATCTAATTAGATAGGTACGTCCAATTTCCGTGCCAGCATGCCAATTAGTGGCATTGATCGATAAGCATTGCGGGAACGTGTGCATTTTATTTCTAAAGTTAAAAATGTAGAACCTAAGTTCTGATTTGAATTATTCACGGCCAGAATACAGTTTTGCGGAAAACAGTCCGCAAACTGACTCTTTTGATTGACAATTTCAAATGAGCTTTCAGAAAGTATGCTGACAGTTCCATCTAGTCAGGGGTCATCTGGTATCCCGTGGGCTCCTTCGTGAAGGGGGCAAGAGACCTTTCGTTTCTTATAGTCCTATGTGTGGAGATACCGAAATGTTTTGGTGCCACTTTCAAAATGGCGTCATTTAAAAATGGCGGCCATTTGTTTCCGGTGACATTTATTCGAATCTAACTGACTTTATTCTCGCCCGATTGAAAAAAAAATTATTTAGAAATACGTGAATTCATATTCTCCATCCGCTGCTCTCATCGGTTATCATTTATATTGATCTGTTTGACCCGAATTAGAAAAAAAACTGAAAATTATGATGACTTTTAGTCCTATAGGTTTTACGACTGTTTCTCAACGTAATTCAAGTTGTATTGATCCTAACAGCATCTGCAATAAATGAAATTCACTAAAAACTCAGCTTGCTAGAAAAATAATGGCCACAAATGGTCAAAAGTAGGGGAAAAAAGAGCGATATTCACGAAAAATGATAAAATTAAGGAGGAAAGTGCCGTATGCTTTTTTTCAGAAAGTAGGTATACGTGTGATTTTCCAGTTACTACTTCTCTGGCATCTAAAGACACTTTGACCGACACGGTACCAATAGACACAAGACACAAATAAGACACAAATGCTCTGGTACCAACTTCAAAATGGCGTCGTTCTAAAATGGCGACCATTTGATTTTGGTAACATATGGATTCACACTCAACTTACGCCTATTTTCGCTCGACCCAAACCGATTTACATTTTTTTTCATCAGGTATGGATTGATGTTTTATATTTGCTATAATCCAAAATTTGCATGTGTGCCAAATAGTTTTTCCAAAAAGCGAAAAAAACTGGAAAATCAGTGATTTTTACGATCCTTATTGCCTCAGGTGCTGTGTGCTTCCCCGTGAGGGGCATGTCTGGCAAATATATTTTTTTTATTCTCATATGTATGAAGTTACCGAAATGCTTTAGTGCCACTATCAAAAATGGCGGCGTACCGATTTGGCGGCCACCTGGATTTTGATAAGGTGTTCAATAATGCAAAAATTCCAACTCAGTAACCAGAAGAGTTATAGTGATGAATTTCACAAGGTAGATTCACAATTCAATGCTTGTTGAGATAAAATAAACCGCATTTCCATTTCTTGAGCCGTTCTGAAAAATCCTGATATTAGTGGTCAGTTGCATAGAAATTGACATTTTCATATAAATCGGTAGATTTTTCAGGAACGGCTCAAGAAATTGAGATGCGGTCTGTTTTTTCTTAACAAGCATTGAATTGTTAATCTACCTTGTGACTTTCATCACTATAACTTTCTTGGTTAGCGAGTTGGAATTTTTTCATTCATCAAAACCCAGGTGTTCGCCAAATCGGTACGCTGCCATTTTGAAAGTGGCACCAAAACATTTGGGTATCTCCACATATAGAACTATTTTTTTTTTTTTTTTTTTTTTTTTTTTATTGTCTCCATATATAATACAATTGTCAAATTTGACATTAGGTATATAGTTTTGTAAATATAAAATCATGACATTGTGGAGGAGTCCCCAATGGTACTCTCCCTTTTTTCAACACTTATACAATAAAATAAAATTTAGGGTATAAAACGAATTGACAACAGATTAAAATAAAATAAACCGACGAATCATCGGGCGAGGTCCAAGAAGTCCACTCTTTTGAGCCGCTTATATTTTGGCTGATTTAGGAGATCGGTCGCCAGGTCGTTGGGATGGAGCTGGAGTCTCTCCAGGTATTTTTTTGTAGTTGATTTTACTTCCTGTCTCACATCCGCCATCTGGAGGTCGCGATGAAGGACTGTGTTGGGCACATACCATGGGGCGTCTGCAATACAGCGAAGGGCCTTGTTCTGAAATCTTTGGATGATTTCGATGTTGGACGAGCGTGCAGATCCCCACAGCTGGATTCCATATGTCCAAATTGGCTTCAGTATCGCTTTGTAGACCAGCAATTTATTCTCTAGTGACAGCTGCGAGCGACGTCCAATAAGCCAGTACATCTTCGAGAATCTGATGCCGAGTTGTTTTCTTTTGGCCCAGATGTGCGATCTCCAAGTGAGCCGTCGGTCAAGATGAATTCCAAGATACCGGACTTCTTGCTTCTGCGGAATGACCAGGTTGTTTAGGACAACAGGTGGACACGTTTCTCTGCGAGTTGTGAAGGTGATGTGTACAGACTTCATCTCGTTGACCTTGATTCGCCACACTTTCAACCAGCTCTGCAACCCATCGATATACAGCTGCAGTCGTCGAGAAGCCATCGAAGGATCGTGATGTGAGGCCAGCACTGCTGTGTCGTCGGCGAACGTAGCGACTGTCGCGTTCTTATTTTTGGGTAGGTCTGCCGTGAAGATGGTATACAATACTGGTCCAAGCACGCTTCCCTGCGGTACTCCTGATTTTATTGGATATGGCTTTGTTCTGGCATCACCATGTTTGACCATAAACTGTCGGTCTGTCAGGTATGATCTTAGTACCGCATAGTAGGTGTGTGGTAGTCCCCGCTTCAGCTTGAACAACAGACCCTCGTGCCAAACCTTATCAAAGGCCTGGGATACGTCGACGAACACTGCCGAGCAGTACCTTCCGTGTTCAAGGTCGTGCTTAGCTCTGGTGGCCACCCTGTGCACCTGTTCTACAGTTCCATGTCGCTGTCTAAAACCAAACTGATGTCGTGGAATCAACTCCCTCTCCTCGATGACTAGTCGCAGATCTTTAAGAAGCACTTTTTCGAACACCTTTGAGAGGACTGGCAGCAAACTGATTGGTCGGTATGATGTTACTTCTGTGTCCTTCTTTCCTTGCTTATGAATCATAACAATCTCAGCCAGCTTCCATTGAGGCGGAAAGTGTCCCAGTCTTGTGATTGCATTAAAGATCATGGTCACAGCTCTTAGTCCCGAATGTGGCAGTTCTTTCAATACTTTGGCGGTCAGAAGATCATATCCCGGGGCCTTATTTTGGTTTAATTCGTGCTGTATGACGGTGCGCACATCTTGGATCCTGAAGTATCGAATAGGAAGCTCCATTTGGTCTGGACTTTCTATGAACTCGTGAATGTACGCTTCTTTCTCATCCGACATTGTCCCTGGAAAGGGTGTAAATACCTGCGCTAGGTGGTCTGCAAATACCGTAGCTTTTTCCACGTCGTTTCTTGCCCAGGTCGATCCAGATTTGATTGGTGGCATTGATTTTTGTGGCTGCTTGATATTTTTGGTGGCTTTCCACAGAGAATAGTCGCTGGTTTGAGTTGGTGTTAAATCTCGGAGATATTTCTGGATCATTTCATTTTTGTGATTAAGCAGCATCTGTTTGAGCTCCCTGGTAGCCCGGTTTAAAGCGTTTTTATCGCTCGGTGCTCGGGTGATCTGCCATCTTTTTCTTAGCTTTCGCTTGTCCTCGATTTTTTCTCTTATTCGTATTGGAATTACTTCATCACGCCCAGCCGGATCAGTCACCGGTGTGGCCCCATGAACTGCATCCTGGATGATGCCGGTGAGCATCTCCACTGCTCGATTAATTTGTAAAGGACTTTTCAGATCTATGTCATTAGGTAGCTTCTCCTCAAACTTTCGTCGGAACAGTGCCCAATCAGTTTTCTTATTATACAGTCTTGGAGGTGTTGGTTTGGTAATAGCATGAGTGCTAATGGTCACGATGAGTGGGGTATGATCAGACGATAATTCCAGACTTGATTCGACTGCAGTGTGGTCCTTTTGTAGTCCCTTTATAACACAGAAATCGATGAGGTCGGGGGTCTTTGCCATGTCAGTGGGCCAGTATGTGGGCTGTCCACTTGAAAGTTGATCCAAGTGGTTCTCCATCATTGACTGTTTCAGTTGTCTTCCCTTGGTGGTGGTCAGTCGTGATCCCCATTCGATGTTTTTAGCATTGTAGTCCCCACCAGCAAGAAACCTTGGACCCAGCGTTCTGAAGTAGTGAGCAAATTGATTCGACTTTATGGCATGTTTTGGTGGACAGTAAACAGCTGAGATGGTCAGTTTTCCGTTTTGATCTTCAATTGCGATGCTAGTTGCCTGTATATGTTCCTGCCTGTACTCATCCATCTCATAATGCTTGATTTTGTCTCGCACTATGACAGCCGTTCCACCGTGGGCCCTTCCATCTGGATGGTTTGTTTGATATATCTTGTACTTTGGTATCTTCAGGAAGCTTTTGTTCGTGTAATGTGTCTCTGAAATCATCATCACATCGATGTCGTGTTTCGCGATAAAAATCTTCAGCTCCTGCCCATGTTGGATCAGGCCGTTCGCGTTCCAGACTGCCATTTTGAGGTTTGGTGCCATTAGTGGTTTTTAGAGACGATGGCGACTAGAAGATCCAACATCTTATCCATTTTGTCCATTAATTTCGTTAGCATATTTTCAAGATTCGCCAAGGCTGTAGACTGCTGAGTGACTGGGTCAGTTTGTATACCGCTGGAGGGCCGTGGCTGGGACAGGTGGCGATTCCCCGTTATTTCGGCAAAAGAAATTCCGGATTGAATGTGTCGTGTGGGTGGCTTATCATTATCTGCTTGTCTTGGTCGAATCGGAGGGAATTTCTTTTTTTGTTCGTGCTTGTGTACGCTGCATCCTCGGTAGTTGGCAGGGTGTGATTCTCCACAATTCACACATTTCACCTTGTCATCACGGGTCTTCCGAGGACATTCTTTTGTGTGATGTTCTCCCGCGCACTTCACGCAGCGTGGCTTTCTGTAGCAATAGTTCTTTGTATGGTTATACATTTGACATATAGAACTATAAGAAATGAAAAGTCTCTTGCCCCCTTCACGGAGGAGCCCACGAGATCAGTTTTTTGAAACCTATGGTACCTGACTATCACAACCGGTACACTCAAGAAAAGTTTAATATGGGCGGTCAAGATGGCGTCAGATTGCAGAACCAAGAATTGAACCAACATATCCATGCTAGTCTAGACCAGACTAGTCTCAAAATTTCCTAGAAAATTTCTTGAAACTCGGTCAAGTAATACTATATCAATGGAGTCAGTATTGAAAAAATAATAATAATAATAATAATGATAAATGTCTTTATTGAAAACTTTGAATAGATGGCGAGGTTCAGCTTATTGGAAAGTCGAAGCTTTCCAGCTGCTCTTCCACCTAACCACCCATTCAACACCAAACCGAAAATACATTCCATGTGAAACTATAATAAATAAATAAATGATACAACAAGATAATATACAAAATCAACAATAAATATTCATAACAAGAAAAGGAAAAAAAAAGTGAATATATATTACCGAGCTTAAATAAGAGAATAGACTTAAACCAGAATAAAATATAAGACGCTGCTGGGTACTCATCAAAGTCAGAAAGAGCTGCTTTCTAAATTGCCTCCCAGTTAGACCGGCATAGTCAAACGACAGGCTGGAAAGCACTTTGTACACGTTATAAGTGAAAGATTTCTTGAACAGTTCGGCAGAATGGAGCGGCGGGGCGATTGCATCCCTAAATCGAGTATTGATGCTGTGTACATCCGATCCGAAATTCAGTCTTGCATACAAATAGGCAGGCACCCTATATTGAAATATCTTGCGAAAGAGACATGCAGAATGCAATGTTCTTCGGTTTGCCATATTCAACCAACCAACCTCCTTAAGCTTGTGACTCACATGCTGATATTTTTTAATTCCGTAAAGCAAGCGCAAGCACGAGTTTTGAAGCTTCTGCAGTCGATAGATGTCACAGCACCTCAGGAAAGGAGCATACAAAATATCACAATGATTGACCTGAGACAAAACCAGAGACTCGCACAGAACCTTCTTAACTCCTAGCTTTAAGAAAGATTTATTTTGATAAATCATTTTCAAGTGATAGTAACCTCGTTGTAAGCATTTTGAAACGTGTGTAGTGAATTTCAGGTCATTATCAATATGAACTCCAAGATTTTTGATCTCCTGAGTGAACGAAACAACTTCTCCTCCAAGTATGATGTCACCACAGCCTGCCAGCAGTGCCAGCTCATCCCGTTGGCCGCGCTTACCGAACAGGATTGCAGATGTTTTTTTCGGATTGAGTCGCAAACAGTGTTTTTGAGAAATGTCGTGCAAGATGGAGAGGTCGAAGTTTAATGCGGTTATAGCCTGCTGTGACTCAGCCAAAGGAAACGAAATATATATTTGCGTATCATCGGCGTAGAAGTGTTGTCGACAGGAGAGAAAAGATGCAGTAAAGTTAGATATATAGATAATGAACAACAATGGGCCGAGAATTGATCCCTGCGGCACGCCGCTCAAAACCCTCAAGGGAGAAGAAACACAACTCCCGTAGACAACACTTTGAGTTCTACCGGTCAAATACTCGAAGATAATAGTTACAGCAGGCACCGACAAACCAATGTAGTGTAAGATGGATTTCATAATTTGATGATTGATGGTATCGAATGCCCTCGAGTAATCCAGCAGCACCAAAATTGTCAGTAGATCCTTGTCTGTAGCCCTAAGTATGTCGTCAGTCACGGAAAGCAAGGCAGTACAGCAGCTGTGTCGAGTTCTGAATCCAGATTGATTATCAGGTAACACGGAGTTCTGTTCCATATGTTTACGTAACTGTCTTTCCAAAACTTTCTCAAAGATCTTGGACAAAGTTGGCAGGATACTTATTGGACGTATATCACTCAGATGACATGGATTTGAGGTCTTAGGCAATGGTAAAATGTGAGCATGTTTCCATGCTGAGGGAAACACAGAATTTTTGATGGAAAAATTTAGAATATGAGTAATGAAGGGTAATACGTAAGGTACACAAAGATGGATAGTCAGAATATTAATGCCATCAGCTCCCGTTGCTTTAGTTTTGATGGACGAGATTATCTCGAGAACCTCGGACTCACTGACTTGAGAAAAATTCAGCTTCGAAGTAATGCCAACTTTGGTATTAGAATGGTAAGTATCTAAAACAGACTTGTCTGGGGAGTGAGAAGGTGCTGAACCTATCAAAAAACGATTTATATCATCAACATCTGCTAAATGATCGGGGAGTTGAGAGGTTGTCTTGGTTTTGATAACATTGTACTTTCTGAGAACAGACCAAGGCGAAGATTCATTGATTTTGTTAGAAAAAAAAGCTTGCTTTTCTTTTCGAACCGCAGAAGTTACCATGTTACGGAGGCTTTTGTAGTTATCCCAGTTATCCTGAGTCCTAGAAAGCTTGAATTGGGCTAGGGCTTTATCTCTAGTACTCATCATCAAACGTACTGTATCAGTTAGCCAGGGAGAGTACTCCTTGGTTATTCTACGAGTGACAAAGGGAGCATGTAGGTCTAACAGAGAAGTTATTGATTCATTGAAAAAACTCACCTTTTCATCGACACTAGCCATGTCGTAGATATTTTTCCAAGGTATAGATTTCAGGTCCGAGTCAAATTGATCATATTGGAAGTTATGAAAATTTCTATACCTTAGATATTTGGGCAGACGTTTTATGGGTTTGTCTATGAGTAAATCACAATACACCAATTCATGATCACTGATAAGTGGGACCGGCAGAGTTCCACATCTAACTACGAGTGACACATTTGAGGTTACTATGTAATCGATCAACGTCATAGAGAACTGTGTAACTCTGGTTGGTTCGTCTATCAACTATGTGAGTCCCAAGCCGTCTAAGGTGCTGAGCATCAGTTTCGACGCAGGACTGTCAGTTTGCAACAAGTCAACATTGAAATCCCCGAAACAAATAATTTCGTCTACCGTAGGAGAAATGGCTGATGCGGTATTCTCAAATGCATTCACAAAATCCACAAGACCGGAATTCGGCGGCCTGTACACTACTGCCACAGCAAAAGCTTTGCCTCCGACGTTGATCTTGAGCCAGAGTTGCTCAATGGTGTTGTCAACAGCTACTCTCTGAAAAGATATGCTCGATCTGAGGTACAACCCCACGCCGCCGCCCCTGCCGATTCTGTCCAAGCGTACGAAAGAATACCCAACCATCTGAATTGCAGCATCAGCTGTTGCTTGAGTCAGCCAGGTCTCTGAAACACAAATCAAATCAAAGCTTTGATCTCTTACAACTATTTCAAACTCATCAAAGTGAGCCAGCAGTGATCGAACATTTAAATGAGCACATTTCAATTGAAAATTAGTTGACTTATCCATCATAGTTGGTGTTCGCTCTCTTCTGCTCCAATTTTCGTTTGAAACATGGGCAATCCAGATCTCTAGCAGAGTGCCCTCTTGGAGTTATGCGGGATCGTTGACAATTGATACAGTTAAATTCCTCATGACAGGTTCTGGAATCATGGTTATTGCCACATCTGTGGCACGTTTCATTTTCTTGCTTGCAGTACTTCAGGACATGTCCAAATGAGCAACACTGGAAACATAAAGGCACATTGAGATGTTCTCTAACGTGGATCTTTGTCAGATTGATGTTGATGGTTTCAGCCTTTAACATTGCTTTGGCCAATTTCGGTTCCACTTCAAGAAGCCAATTTTGACGAGAGGGATTTCGGCATGGTCTTTTCGTGACAACTTTAATGTTTCCCTTGATGTGCTGTTCACCAAATTGGTCGTAAAGGTCTTCATTTTGCTGAATGACGTTCTCCACAATTTCTTTATCCGTCATACCGCTTTCCACTCCACAAAGCTGCACAATTGGGAACCCAGGAGTGTTGTTCTCAATAAGAAGCCCCGGAACAATGTTTTTCACTGCACTTTTCAGCTTCTGCGTTTGACTGGCAGTGTGCGCTTGAACAATCATTTTATCGTCTGTCAGTTTAACAACTTTCTCCACTCCCCCGTCAATAGTTTTGATGTTAATTCGTTTGGTCACTTCTTTCCACACCTCGTCGATCTTTTTTCCGTCTGAGATCTTCAGGATCAGCTCATTTTCCCTGACTTCTTGTTTAGGAGGGGTTTTCCAAACTTGATGCGTGTCGTCAGCTGTTCTAGTAATCGGCTTCCCAAAGGTTTTCGTAATTTCCGAATAAGTTGGATGTGATGCGGTGCTCTGTTCCTGTGGTCCGATTGAGGCTGGTTTATGAAAGTCTGGAAGCTTCAAGCGTTGTTCTTGGTTGTGCAGCTTGGTTCTCAATTCTTGAAGGTTCATTTTTAGTTTCAGATTTTCCTTTTCAGTTTGATGAATTCTTCTAATTATTCTCACAGTATTTGTGAAGAGTGTGGATGTTGCGTCACCCACTCTTTTCTGATCGCCTCTCGTGAATGTGACTTTTCCCGTGACCTCTCGTGAAGTGGATTTCCGTATCGTTTCCAGTGCTTGCAGAATGTTTTCAACTTCTAAGTCCTCTTCTCGATCATCCTCTTCATCTTCACCCTCTTCTTGTTCTTGCTTTAGGGCATCTGTATCCGCCGTCTTTTGGCATCGTGGTCATCGTCAGGAGGTGTTCTGGAGATTTTAGATGCCGATGATTTCACATTTTTGCTATCATCCATATTAGCCCGAGAGTAGTCCGAGTTCCGCCGGCCTACTATCGCAGGGGCCCCAGTAGCCCCTACTGGAGAGGCACAAACGGGCACGGAACAAACGTATCGGGTTCTGGCGAAGTGTAGTTTGTCAATATGCGTCCCGAACTCAAAACTGTCTGAGCGATAACACCGCCCGATAAGAAATTGTAAACAATAGGAATATTTTCCGTGAACCTGTTGTTCTAGCAGACTCACGAACGAAGTTCCGCACTCCACATCCCTGCAGATCGACGGCAGCAACACATTCACCAGGAGCGCAGAAAAACAAAGAAAATACTTCACGGAGCTATTTCTACAGAAATTAAAGGTTCTTTTTAGCAGTCACGGAGAGCAATGTTGCTCGTTTCCTGTTTGAAAAGTAGTAATCAAGTAAAGAAAAGTAGATACCTATAGTCCTATCCTACCTAGAAAAAATAATACTATTTATTGTTTTTATTCAATCCTATTGAATAATGCACAATTGCACGTATCATCACGCGCATACATGCCTGCATTTTTTAAAAAGACTGGATAAAGCATAGTATTCGACTCGCGGGTAATGGCTATTACTTGTTCGAATGCTTTACGACACGAGCCTTGACACTCGCCAAGGCTCGTGTCGGCAAACTGCATCCTCATAGTCATAAGTGAGAAGCAATCATTACCCGCTTGTTGAATAATATACTATCATCATTGTCTACCATCAAGGTTATAAACTACACATCGGAAAAAATCGCAGAGCTTTAGGTAACTTTATTCTTTGAGGAGGCGTTCAACTGCAAAATTTTCTACACAGACAGATACTTCCTTCGGAAAGGCATGCGCTCAGAATATATCATTATTCAGTATTATTCATAACACCTAATAGAAATGTCGGAGGGACTAAAGTGAATAATTATTGATAATCTGTCTTGTTTGTTGGAGCTGATCGATCATTTGTGCTGTAGAAGTCTTGAAAGAAGTTGTCGTGGAAAAGGTGGTGGTGGCGGGGTATGTCGGGCGCTGTTTCCAGATTCAAAAGCTCTCTTCGATCCATGTGAACAGGTCCGCATTTGCCTCGGGATCACTCTTGATAAGTTTTCTATTCCTAAAATCCAAACAATTTCTATCAATGATTTGTCACTGGTTGCTTTGATACCGTAGAATGGGTAGGTATATGAAACACCCCGGGTTATATGAAATACAGAACACAGATTTGAAATTGCCTCAATTTTTTTCGTGGTGTTGGTAGTTTTGACGGAACTAAAATTGACAGACGTCATTGATGTGTTTGCCAACAATTCACGCGGCTGCTTATTATCACGGTAAATATATGAAAAGAAAAAAATGAAAAAATCAACTTTTTTTGCTATTTGAGAAACCGTACATTGTCTCCCTTGTTGTGAATGAACTGTTCATATTTAGCTCAGTTAATGAATGCATAATTCAGGGGAATAGCGAAAATAAATAGTGTAGTTCTGAAAATTGGTAGAGATGTTCTTAAAAGCTTGCTGATTACTGTGTAGAAAGTCCTCATCGATAGAGGGTGTGGAATCGCCGCCATCTTGGATTATTGGTACATTTGGTGTATTTTCTGCAATTATCAATAGTAATATAACAAGTGCTTGGTGGTTTTTCAGTTAAATCGTTTTAACCCGAAAACAACTGTCAATCACGAGGAAAAAGTAGACCCGATATTATCTGACTAAAATCCCGAGACGTAGTCGAGGGATTTTGTCCAAGATAATATCGGGTCTACTTTTCGAGTGATTGGTAGTTGTTTAAGGAATTTAAAACATTTAACTCGAATAAAACACAAAGCCCGAGTTGAATTTTGCAGATTATCGCCCAAATAGACTACCAGTATAAATGGTAGTTCCAATGTATCATTGTATAGTAGAACTGTCAATTTCAAAGCATGCCTTGTTGGAAAAAAATCAAATTGAAGAGAAGGGTAAAAATGTTTATTTTTTCTTCTTTCTAATAACTGAATATACTTGTGAAGCTCACTACTAAATCAAGCTAATTCTGCTTGGCTAAATAATAACTATCTTGCCATGAGTTGTAGTTCACAACAGAGTAGTTTCACATGGACGGTAGACTGGTAGAGCTAAAAACTAAATGTCACTAACAGCTGTTGACAGCGCATGAAAGGAGAGTGCACAGTCGCGGATCAAGAAAGGGGCCTCGTTGCTGGAAACAATACTGAAACGAAGTCTAATAGGTTGTAAAATTGTATTTTAGTAAGTGGAAGACCCTTAAAACGCACCAGTACTAAAATTTTAGTCCAAACAAGTATAAATACAGTTGTTTCAATTACATATTATTCGTGGGCCCAAAAATATTTCAATCCGGTGCTATTACCTAGTGTGCATTAATCACCTCCTAGTGTGCATTAATCGATAGCTTAAACCGAGTCACGTGGGTCTCATTCGGTTGTTCTGATTGGTTGAATTAGGTATGTGGGCGATAATCTCAATTAAAGGCGATCCCATCAAAAAACCGCTCGGTTTAAATGGAAGGCCATCAAATTGCCAGCAAAAAAGTTAGCCATCGCTTTCACGTACCTGTCATAACTTAGGAGAAATTGGCCTGTGAGCGTCAGGTGTGAGTCGTGGAGGAGATATTCTATTTCTCACGGTGTTTTTGAAAAATCACGAAAAACTACAATGCAGTGCTGTTCAGTTAATCTTCGTTAATGATTATATTGAAATGAAAAAAGTTTTTGGTCTCCACTTCAAAAAATATGAGGGGGTCAAAGGGAAAAAATTGAACCTCTAATATTTCGGTTATTTAAGGAAATTTTGAAAACATTTTTGGGAGTAGGTAATTATGAGTGATCTATTTATGATACAATGTGCAAAAGACAAACCAGTCATTGTACAGGGTGAGTCTGTACCCCGGATTTTCTCAGACCTCGCGTAAATCTGCAAAGCCGCATCTAAACATCTGAAAATAATCGTAACCAACACTACCAAAATCAGAACAATGAGTGACAAACAAACCAGTTTAGGTTACTCATTGTTCTAATTCTCGTTGTGTTGGTTACGGACATTTTAAGGTGTTGAGATGCGCTTTGCAGGTTTACGCGCGGTCTGAAAAAATCCGGAGTACAGGCTCACCCTGCACATTCATTATTCATTAAAGAAGATTAACCAAACAGCATTGCATCGTAGTTTTGCGTGATTCTCCAAAAACACCGTAAGAAATGGAATATCTCCTCCATGACTCACACTTGACGCTCACAGGCAAATTTCTCCGGAATTATTAGGCAGTAGCGGGAAGCGAAAAATAGACATATGCTTGCAAAAGGTCCCATAGAAAATTTTCTTTTTGATATCAGTTTACTTGGGAGTCCCAATGAAGAATCCAAATTTGTGACCTTGTGTGACCTGCGGAACCATGGTAAAAAAATGAAGAAGTTGAAAATTCGTTTAAATCGTCCGTTTTTCTTAAATAACTCGTAAACTGTGAATCTACAAACAAAATGTCCCGGTGAAATTGAAGATCGTTAAATTTTGAACAAAATGATACCACAGTCATCACTGTGCAATAAACGGTTACCGAAATACAGCTTTCGGAAGTCTACCCTGAACGAGACCCTGAATATCGCTCGAGCTGTCAGTTGCACCCTGGCCGTCAAACTGCATGTTCTCACTCGAAAGGCTATACTGTCATTGTTTGTAAACGGATATGGTTGCCCCAAACATTTCTTGAAAGACGATTGAACCAGCTTCAATGAGAGCAGCGAGAGCAGCGATATTCCTACTTTTCAATCTTTCTTTTTTTAATGTTTTTGTGATATAAGTTAAGATTTTTTTTTCCTATTTTTTTTCTTATACTTTCAATTGTTGTGTTGAATTTTATTATTACTTTTCGTTATTTTTTGTAAAGAAAAATCTATTGTTTTACGTTTTGTTGTTTTTTTTGGTCTAATTTGAGCCAATAAACACGTTGAAAGAATAAACAGCCTATCAAGTTTTGATTTTAAGTTACGAGCTCCGCATTTGAATTGCATTCTGATTGTAACACTTCAGTCGTTTCATATAACCCCTTGGCAGGTCATTATGAAACGAATTTCATCAAAAACAGGCAAAAGTAATGGTCTCGGGCATGTGTTTCATATAACCCGTACACAAGGGGTTATATGAAACAAATTTATTTGAAAAAAAAAATACTACAAAGGCTCAAAAATTTGAATTAAGACTGAAACCAAATCTTTGAACTCACTCAATCAACATAGAAAAAAAATTGCACTGATATGTTTATTAATAGCAGAGTCATGTGTCAAAATAGCCGGAAACCGTTTCATATAATATACCCATTCTACGGTACCTATTGATTGATGGCTATCATACTAATAATATATCATCATCATTCTATTATTACGATAGATAGATTTCTATTGCGAGGAGAATTACTAAACTTGTAAAAGATGATCATGATGCAGTTTTTCACAAAAATATCTGAATTGGAGAAAAAAATCGTAGAATCGACTTCTGCTTTTTGCCTTGGAACCACATAATAATACAGGGTGATTAATGAGTGACCTTACATAGGCTAATGGGAGATAGAGGACTTCGAGGCGAGTCAGGATCCACTGAAGAAATTTTGTTTTCTCCATTGGTTACGAAGATACAGGGTGTTTTGTGTGTTTCGTATGAAACTTTGATAAGCGATATTTCTGAAACGGCTTGAGATATTTTCTTGAAATTCACCAGTGATATTTCTCTGTTGGAACTTACCCTGAAGCCATACTGGGTAAGTCAAAATCCAGGGCCGGGATTGAAAAAATGTGCCCCTTTTTTATTTGATCAAAAAGTATATTTTTTGACCGCTTCTCTAAAAAACTGCTATCGGATTCGAAAAGCTAAGGAAAAATGCTTCAAGAATCACCCTTCAATTTGGATGGCACACCTGAACCCTTTCGACATAAAAATTGATTGAATTCATTCAAATTCATTTTCACTTCCCCGACCCCCCACCAACATGTAAGGGGAAGTATTGTAATCGTGCAGAAAAAAAGTTTTGAGATTTTACCGGATATATCCGTTTTGAGGTCCCCCAAGACGATTAAGACCATTTTCAGAATGATGTCTGTCTGTGTGTGTGTATGTGTGTATGTCTGTGTGTCTGTCTGTGATCTTCCACGATAACTGCCGTCACGTTGACTGGATCGACTTGATATTTGGTATACAAACATGGTTGTTTCCTGAAAAGAGCCCATTAGTTTTTGGCTGTCATCTGTCAAACCCAACTGTCACTATCATCAAATGTCAGGAGCTATATCTCACGGAACTCAACTTGCAATATGTCATTTGAAAGCCCTTGAAAAACTGTATTCAGAACAGTTGGAAACATTGCCCTATCTGTCATCTGTCAAATAATAAAAAAAATTTAAAGTTCAAAACTTTACCAATTAATTATTCAAAATCTATCCGATGGATTGGAACCAGATTTGGCAGGAAGCAACACAACAAAAGAGTCAAATTGAGGCGACAGTTGCAGTTTTCCACCATTCTCCAGTTGGGCGCAATGAATTTTCAAAATTTCTCCTGGCCGTTGCCACTCAGAAGGGGCTCTCGCCGGTGTTTCGACCAGCACGACTCGCTTTTGTAGCAGGACTCCACTCAAAAATTTATTCCTGCTCGGGGATCGACTTTTTTTTGGAAATTTCAACTGATGTCAAAAGTAGATTGTATTGAGCGTCGTGCAGGTCTATTTTCAAAGTTGACACGGTTTCGGTTTTCCGACTGTAATTTTTTCAAAATGAAATTTGCACATTCCGTGAATTTGAGAAAAACGCAATGCAAACTTCTACATGCGGTAGGCCCCACGAAATATTAATTTTAGGTGCAGACATGCTGTGAATAAAAGTTGGAAATAAGATTGAGCTAATTTTTGGAGGAAAAATTTTCGAAATCGGATCAACAGTTGCCGAGTTTTCCTCTCTGAAAAAACTGCAAATTTTCCAACTTTTTATTTCGTGGACCGATTTTAACCATTTTTACCTAAACAAGAGGTAACTGGTTCTTGAACATTTTCCAACAACTTTTTCAAATTTCCCGGGAGTTTTCCGGCTGAAAATGATTTTCTCCAAATTATTTTCAATCTTTTTTTGTAATTCCAACTTCCCACCCTCGTTCCCACCCGAAGGGACGTTTCGAACAAAAATTTCCATAGGTTCCTGGATACTAGTCGGGGAAGTTTTGGGGTGACACAACCGATTTTTTCAGCTTGTCTCTGTGGAATAGAAGGGCTTGGTAGAAAGAAAAATTGCATAGTCGAAGATTTTTTTCTGACGACCAAATCGAGTCTAATTTTGGTTTGAAGAGTGATTCTTAAAGCATTTTTTCTTGGCTTTTTGAATCCGATAGCAGTTTTTGAAAAAAGCGGTCGGAAAATGTACTTTTTGATTAAACAAAAAAAGGGGCTCCTTTTTTCTAGCCCGGTCCTGGATTTTGACTTACCCGGTATGGCTTCGAGATGAGTTCCAACAGAGAAATATTACTGGTGAATTTCAACAAAATACCTCTGGCCGTTTCAGAAATATCGCTTCTCAAAGTTTCATACGAAACACACAAAACACCCTGTATCTTCGTAACCATTTGAGAAAATGAAATTTATCCAGTGGTTATCCTGACTAGCCTCAAAGTCCTCTATCTCCCATTAGCCTATGTGAGGTCACTCATTAATCACCTTGTATAATGATAATGATATTAATAATAGGCAAAAGGTTATCCCCAATCTTAGTTTTCGAAATTCGCGGGAAATTCAAAACAGACAGCAACTACTCGCTTTTATTATACGCTTTATACCTGTTCCAATTCCTTTCTTCTGACTTCCTCCAAAAATTTCTTCGCTGCGTTGCTGGAGATCATGCTAGGAATCCGGGGTGAGAAAAAAAAAGATTTAATGTCAAAAACTACTCCAACTGCCTCGCCGTTTTGGTCGATGAGGGGTCCCCCAGTAAATCCGGCGCAAACACCAGGTACATTCGAATGAATTATCGGACTGAGTGTCCGTGTTTTCAGGAATCCATCCCATGCTTTCAGATAACAATACGACCTCAGTCCACCTATAACTGAGCCAGTCGCGCCGCAAGTTTTCACTCCCTCGAGAGACCCGAACACCATCACAAAGTCATTCTTTTTCACACCATCTGAGTCTCCCAATTTGATGATCGGAAACTTTCCATCGGCCAATCTTATCCTGACGAGGGCCAGATCGCGCTTTGCGTCAAAACTCTGCACGACCCCTTCGAAATTTCTATCGTCGTTTGTGACTACAGTAACATTTGTGCTGTCCTCGACCAGATAGGCATTGGTGAGAATTAAACCTTCCTCACCTACGAAGAAACCACTACCATGACCGCGTTCTGTTTCGATGCGAACCACAGCCGGAGTCGTTCGTTGGTTCAATCCGACGATGTCTTTGTCCTCGTACCATGCATGATTTGGAGGATTCACTGTTCGGAGTTCATACGCCCCATACGCTTCCCGTGCGCACCAAAAACCGATAATAAAGCCAAATAAAGTGTCATCGTTGAATGTATCACGCATATTCTTTTGCAGATGTGTCCTTAGAGTGGTCAGTTTTGGTTTGACTACAGTCCTCAGTCGTCTATATACCGATCGCAACAGGTAGCTCATTGTAGGCGAGTGATTTGGGGGAGCGTTTAAACTTGTAACTTTTCCAGTGCAGCCGAGTTCTGTAAAAGAAAAATTATAGACGATTTTGTTTTCATAGTAGGACTTCAATGGTAATTCTGCCTTCCAGTGATTCTATAGGAAAAAACGTCCATGCTAAAACGTTCCCAGGAATTGAAGCACGTCTCCGTCAAAAACGTTTCTGAAAAACGTTCCCGGAGAAAATCCTCAATGACAGTTGGAAAAATCCTTCAAAGATATTTCCTCGGAGATTTCATATAACAATAATAATGTATTATTATCTACAAGCGTTAAATAATACCCGTCACTTTTAACACGTCGTCATGGGCGACGTGAAAAAATGATGATTCTGCGTGTTCCTGTCATATTTTCAATAAATTCTGACATTTACCAAACATTTCAAAGACCATTGTAGATAAAATCCTGTACGATACACGCGTTAAAAGTGTCTTATTTTGTTCGCGGGGTTGCTCTACTCGCTAATGCTCGTTTCGCAAGCGTCCCCGCTCACAAAATAATACCTGTCTCTTTTAACACTCGTATCGTAAATAGCTATTTTTCTCATTTAGTCACTTTATCACGTCGATTTATACAAACAATTTTTTCCATTATATTCAAATTAGTGACACTTATGCACCATCATTATGTTCAATCAACTGCGATTCGCCCAGGTCACGCAGCAAGATGTGTCGAAGAAAGCAAGAAAAACTTTCACAATTTTTTACAAGAACGTTTTATTCTTGTTCCAATTGCTTTGGGAACAAGCGGAGTATGGGGTTGTGAAGGCCTTTTATTGATGAAAGAAATTGGGACGAGGATAACAGACCAAACTGGTGAAAGAAGAGCGACAAGTTATTTAATCCAAATTATTAGTTCAACTTTACAAATGCGAAATGCAACCTCAATTATGGGCACACTTCCTGCGAGTAAAGAGCTAGAAGAAATTTTCTTTTTATAGTTAATTTTACAATGTAAATATTCTGAATAAAATCAGATTATTTTAAATTATGAGCAATGAAACCGAATGGAACAAAATATTTCAATTGAAAGTTGTACCTGGTCTAGACCGCACTACTTTTTGGTAGGGTCCAAACATACCTTTGAACAGGTTATTAATAGTTGCCACATGGATTCCTCTCCACTTCGCGGCTAGAGCATCCAATAAGTTCTTGTCTTGTAGTGAGTTGTACTGGTAGCGCTGACGTCTTCTTTGGAAAGCATCCCATATGGCTCAATTGGATTGATATCGGGTGATAAGTTGAGCCATATCATTGTGTTGCTCTAATTATTCACGAAAAATTCCTTCCTATACTATTGCCATGTTACATTTACTATCAAGTATTGTACTTGTTACAATTTTCAAAGACATTTTTGCTAAACTTAGAGGAAAACTGTTTATAGCAACATTAACAACTACTGTCAAATCAATCGACCCAACTTGAGTAGGTACAGCAACTTGATTCAAAGCCACCTGTGGGAATTAGAAGCAGTGCAGCGCGCAAATTTGTAGTTCTGTAACTATGCAACCTGGGAGCATCAAGCTAAGAAAAAATGAGTTCCTCATAGTATTGGTTACCAAATTGAGGAAATCCAAAATTACAGGGTGGCCACGAAAGTTCTTGTACTATTACAAAAAAGGACAAAATTATAAGGTATTCTTTATCACCCTGTATTAAACATATCGCTGTCACGAGCCAACAAGCACTTGCAGATGGTGAAAGTAGAAGGATTTATTTTGAAGTTGTTGTAAGTTATTTCAAAAGCCGATGATTTCAAAGAGATTGACAGATAATTGAACCCGAAAAATTTTTTGGGTGTCCTTCAAATTGTGACCAGTATACAGGGTGATTTTTTTGAAAAGGACCCACCCCAGATTTCTTGCTGCCAAAGTTTTTTCCAGGAAAACGCTGAAACAGGTCGATTTTTATTTTGAGAGGGACATTTAGGACACACATTTTCAAATTTTTATATTCAACCCCTTGGCCCCCATCCTACCCTACTTTAGAATTTCAAATAGCACTACCTATGTTGTGATAGGTACATCTTCGGGTACATCAAATTAAAAGCAATAAAATTCTCTTTCTGTCAAACATACCTTCAATTCTTCTAAACCACCCCAAACTCTTCTCAACATTATTTCATTATCAAATAAAGGGAAGTTTTCCTCCTATCAGCTGCCGATCCTTGAGAAATAGATTTTCCAGCAAAAACAGGTCGATTTTTATTTCGGATGAGACATCTGAGACACACAGCCAAATTTTTATGTTCAACCCCTTCGCCTCCCTATAAGGAGAATTTTTGAAAAGGGCTAGAAGGAAGTTTAGAAAACTTGAAATTATTTCCGCAGAAAGAGAAATTCATCGCCTTGGATTTTGATGTACCTATCTCAAGGTGAATGTTGCTGTTTGAAATTTGAAAGTAGGGTAGGGTGGGGGCGAAGAGATTGAAGACAAAAATTATGCGATAAGTGTCTTAGATGCCTCCTTCCTCCTTCGAAATAAAAATCGACCAGTTTTTGCTGGAAAATATACAGAGTGCATAAAAAACGGCCACCGCTGTAGCATCGTTGTTCCTTATCCGATCTCCAAAATTCAAAAACCAGTTTAAATGGTATGGCGTCTTCTATGATTCGACAGTGAAAAATATATTTTTATTATGATGCTTCTGAGCACTGACAGTCAAGTTTTGTTTTTCAAATGGCAACTATATGTTTTTAATTTCTCTTCAGATTTCTTAGGCTAATCTGAATATAATGATGCATCAATATCACACTTTTTGTAATCAAACACGAAGAAAAAAAAATAAACTGCGAAATTTTCACACACAACAGTAGCGTCAGAGCACCCACGATAGGCACGTAATCCGGTAGGCTGGGTGCAAAATGATGTTCAAAGGCACATAGTAGGTCAGGCGTTTGGTTTTTCAAAATGTAAATGTCAAAATGTTTTCAAAATCCGAAAGAAGCTGTTCGTCTTTAAGACTTGTTTATTCTCTATTTTTAGCTTAGGTGTTATTCCATATTTTTTCAAGTGTGTATTGTGAAGATAAAAAATCAATCAGATTTTTCTTCCTGACAGGTTACAATACATACTCAAAAAAATATAAATAGGCCAGTCAAATTAGAACAAATTTTTCCGTTTGAGGGAAAAAACTGTTGGAGTTTTGGAAATTTGACAGTAATGTCCGGTAAGGTGTACTGTTTAACATAGTAAAAGTCCCCAACTCTACCTATTGAGCTCGAGCCGCCATCTTGGAAAAATGGTCCTTCGATCCAGTTTTCCGCTCAAATTCCGCTAATCATCAGAGATATTCAATTAAGTTTAATAAAAAATCAAGGCTATGAAATTGTCTACAAAAATTGTTTAATACCGATTTTTTCTCGTATCTGTTGAAATTAATTAAATTAAATTAACAAAAGAAAAAAACAAAAAATAAGCGATTTTTTGCCTATGACTAGAGATATTGTCTTCAAAATTTGTGAAGATGTTGGCAGTCTACATCAAAGCTGAACGTGACAGTTAAGAGAGAAAAAAAAATTGCGAGAATATTTTTTTATTTTTTTTTAAATTAAGCAAATATTTGGTTTTTGAGTTTGACATTTCCAACACGGCGGAGTAAAGGTTTCAATCGAACATCAATCAGTTTTGATATTTACATATTGCAAGACAAGATTTCATCAGTATTGTGCCTTCACGAGCTTCTGGAATGCTCGATATGAATTAAACTGAAAGAATAATAGCGAAGTCCAAAAAGTGTTGTCGATTGGTTCTGAAGGTAACATTTCAAAACAAAAGACATCAGCAAAGGATATACAGGAGGTCCAAAGGTTATTCAACTGTATATGAGCCCCATATTGATGTGCCTTATCCAAAATAGTACAAAAGAATTAATCAAAATGTGAAAATCCACCCTGTATAACAAAAAGTAACGATACAAAATGGAAGTAGTAGATCATACCTGGTGCCAAAAATACAGCTTTTACATTGCTGAAAAAAAGAACAAAATTATTCAATTAATTTGAAAGTTATTAGTCCTCAAACTTGACTTCACAAATTTCAGCCAGTCAAATAGGGAAAAGTAGAGAGAAGTAACGATCGGAGTTTCAGAAATTTGACAGGAATGTTTGCTAAGGTATACTTATAAACATACTAAAAGTCCCCGCCTCTACTTATTGCGCTTGAGCCGCCATCTTGGAAAAATGGTCCTTCGATCAAGTTTATTACCATTTTTCCAAGATGGCGGCTCGAGCACAACAGGTAGAGGCGGGAACTTTTAGTATGTTTATGAGTATACCTTAGCGAACATCCCTGTCAAATTTCTGCAACTCCGACAGTTACTTCTCTCCACTTTTCCCCATTTGACTGGCTGAAATTTGTAAAGTTAAGTTTGAGGACTAATAACTTTCAAATGAATCAATCAGTTTTGTTCTTTTTTCCAGAAATGTGAAGGCTGTATTTCTGGCACCAGGTATGATCTACTACTTCCATTTTGTATCGTTACTTTTTGTTATACAGGGTGGATTTTCACATTTTGATTAATTCTTTTGTACTATTTTGGATAAGGCACATCAATATGGGGCTCATATACAGTTGAATAACCTTTGGACCTCCTGTATATCCTTTGCTGATATCTTTTGTTTCGAAATGTTTCCTTCAGAACCAATCGACAACACTTTTTGGACTTAGCTATTATTCTTTCAGTTTAATTCATATCGAGCATTCCAGAAGCTCGTGAAGGCACAATACTTATGGAATCTTGTCTTACAATATGTAAATATCAAAACTGATTGATGTTCGATTGAAACCTTTACTCCGCCCTGTTGGAAATGTGAAACTCGAAAACCAAATTTTTGCTTTATTTAAGAAAAAATAAAAAAATATTTTCGCAATTTTTTTTTTCTATCTCAACTGTCACATTTAGTTTTGATGTAGACTGCCAACATCTTCACAAATTTTGAAGACAATATCTCTAGCCATAGGCAAAAATCGCTTATTTTTTGATTTTTTTTTGTTAATTTAATTTAATTAATTTCAACAGATTCGAGAAAAAAATCGGTATGAAACAATTTTTGTAGACATTTTCATAGCCTTGATTTTTTATCAAACTGAATTGAATATCTCTGATGGTTGGCGGAATATAAACAGAAAACTGGATCGAAGGACCATTTTTCCAAGATGGCGGCTCGAGCTCAATAGGTGGAGTTGGGGACTTTCAGTATGTTTAACAGTACACCTTACCTGACATTACTGTCAAATTTCCAAAACTCCAACAGTTTTTTCCCTCCAGCTTTCCTTATTTGACTGGCCTAAAAATAATAAGCTGAATATAGAGAATAAATACGTCCTAGAGACAGACAGCTTCTTTTGGATTTTGAAAACATTTTGACATTTACATTTTGAAAAACCAAACGCCTGACCTACTATGTGCTTTTGAGCATCATTTTGCACCCAGCCTACCAGATTGCGTGCATATAGTGGGTGTTGTGATGCTACTATGGTGTGTAAAAAATTCGCAGTTTCAATTTTTTTCTTCGTGTCTGATAATGGAATGTGTGATATTGATGCATCCTCATATTCAAATAAGCATAAGGAATCAAAAGAAAAATTAAAAAAATATTGTTGCCATTTGAAAAACAAAAGTTGACTATCAGTGCTCAGAAGCATCATAATAAAAAAAATATTTTCTACTGTCAAATCATAGAAGACATTGAACCATTTTAACAGGTTTTTGAATTGTGAAAATCGGATGAGAAATAATGATGCTACATCGGTGGCCGTTTTTGATGCACTCCTCTGTATCTTCAAGGATCGGGAGTTGATGGAAAAGAGCTTTCTTTTAATTAATAGTGAGAGAATTTTGAGAAGGATTGAGGGGTGATTTCAAAAAAATCAGCATATGTTGAACAGAAAGATAATTTTATTACCTTTAATTTGATGCAGCACAACATAGGTAGTGCTATTCGAAATTCTTAAGTAGGGTAGGGTGGGGGCGAAGGTATTAGAAAATTTGACAGTGTGTGTCTTAGATGTCCCCCTCAAAATAAAAATCGTTGTTTCGGCGTTTTCCTAGGGAGAATTTTGGCGACGGAAAATCTGGGGTGGGTCCTTTTCAGAAAATCACCCTGTATATGAACCGCTATGGACTTGAAATGCAATACTGTTGAGACACCTTGTATTTCTCTTCAAAAAGTGAAACACGTCTCCATGAAATACTGAAACAGCTTGACCGAGAGCCCAAGACTTGCCATACGGGCGTTCGCGATATTTTCAGCCTCCATTAAGCGGTGACACTCCCAGTGCCTCTGAAAATGACCATGTTCATACGATATAACTACATCATTGGGCAAAATTTGAATCTTGGCCAATCGCTTGGCTTGATCGCTAGCAAAATGGCGATCGATAAATCGACAATGGCCAACAACACAGCCACAAAATCATCAAGAATCAAGGTGGATTTATGCTCGCAAAAAATAATAATGAAAATAAAAATAACGATAAGAATAAAAATAAGAACGGCAACTGCCCATTTATACTCTGGAAATAAAAATAAGAATAAGAAATAGTCTGAAACATCGCTCCTAGGTGTCACTCGAAACACACGTCACAAACAGTCGTCAAAATTTTTAGTTACAGTTTTTTAGCTTCATGCTGTTGTTATTGCGGTTGTTTTTCTACTTGTTTGGTGTCATACAATATCACTAATCGGTAATACTTGAATAGATAGGTATCCAAAAGAATTTTTTACATCGCATTATTTCAAATTAATATCATATGTAGTGTAGGTATCTACTTCTCAATCTAAATTATTGCAGTAATACACAATTATCACTGATGCGAACTTGTGAGGATAACTCGTAGATGGCGCCACGTTTGGACCGCCGTTACAAAGCAACCTGTGAGAGGTTCTCGCCTACTTAAAGACAGGCGGTTTCAGGCAACTCTTGCTACATCGATGTACTGCGGATTGCATAAAAGCAGCCGTCATCGTCATCGGTAAAGCTCGACTTCGTTCGTCACTCGCTCGGCTTATCTTCGAGCAGAAGTTGAAAATATTCAACTTGTTATTTTTATTCTTAAATTTCTTGGACAGTAGCGGCTATGAGTATTTTTGGGGGGGGGGCTAGAATCTCGTCATTGACGGAAGGAAACACAAGCCACGGAAGGCTTTAAAACACATTGTAGAATATTATTCTACATAAGTTAACCGCGTAACTTGATCAATCAATAACATTGAGGATGATTTGTGCAGAATTTAGAAAACATTTCGCCCTGAACGACTCTTCTTCACGCATCTTCAATACGCAACAGTGAATGGAAAGTTGGAATTCCTTATTCTTATTGTTACATATTTCTTATTTTGATGTATTAATGCTCCCATCTGAAAGCAAATTTTCTTATTTGTATTCTTATTGTTATTTTTATTGTTATTTTCTGCGAGCATAAATTCACCTTTAGTAACTAGAAATTTTCCACTAGCGCCATGGTGAATGAGAGGAGCATTACATATTTAGGTTCAAATCCTCTGCCCAACTTACCGTTATACCGGGTGATCATTTGAATATTTGAAAACTATCCACCTGCAATAACTCCCGATTCCTAGTCAATATTTCTTCGAGCAAAAATAGGTCGATTTTTGTATCGAGGGGGACATCTAAAACATACATTGGTAAATTTCTATCTCCAGCCCCTTCACCCCCATTCACTTCAACTTTGGACTACCTTGCGATAAATCAAATTGAAGAGGATTAAATTCTCTTTCTGAATAAAATATTTTCAAAATTTTCACCCCCATCCTTGTTCTCCCTAAAAATTCTTTGAGTGTCCTATTAAATATTTTGGACCCCTCAATTGACCTTTCCAATTTTAGGAGATAGAAAATACCATGGTTTTTTGAGGTCACCTTTGACGTTTTGACGTTTATGACGTTTGGACGTTTCGTTTCTGACTTTTGCGGGAATTTTGAATCGGATAGCTATACTGTTCCCATAATCATGTGGGGAAAGTCACTAGAGCCCATAAGGGAGTTTTTAATGGAGTAAATAATAGAGTTTTTTCGTAGTAAGATGCTTGTGTCTGGTGCAGCGTGATCCCTGCTGGTGCTGGTGCAGCCACACTTCCATCAAGTTTGCGTCTTTCGTGAACCGGTGCATGCCGGGTGTATTCGTCTTATTATCGCACTCGCATAGAGCGACACAACACCCTTGAACCATTTCTGTAAGTATCTTCTCAGTTTTCCACTATATATAACACACTTATTGGTAAGAACGAGGGTAAGAACAAGTGAAATCATGAAATCCATGCTGAAATCAAATAAATACACGACAGAGCGCTTGTCAGATTCGAAAATTTCCCATTATGTCAGAAACGAAATGTCATACCTCAAAAAACATGGGGCGCTTTCCAATAACTGCGACAAGGCTGATACGCAATGTCAAAGTGCACTTGCCAGCTCAATGCCAAACTCAGCCTCGCCAATGTTTCGATTGTGTCGACAAGTGGTGCTATTACTGCTATTGGAACGCTAGCTGTGTCGAATTGTGTCCATATGTGTCCAATTTTGTCCTTATACGCCTTATTGGGAAGCGCCCAATGACCTCGATTAACCGTATCTTATACGCATGACGTCACAGTAAAGAGAGACAACGGAAAATTGGAGACCTCAATTCTCTTGAGTTCAGTCAGCATCATCCTAAATAGCATCGAAAAAAAGAATTTCCAGTGGAAAAAGTGCCACCCAAATTCATCCAATTGCTCTTCCCCACATCAACTTCGAAATTCAACAAAAAACCATCTACTTTGTGATGCATCAAATTAAAGGGAATTGAATTATTTCTGAAAACAATTTTTTTGGAAATTCCGAAAAAATTGTGTCCAGAAAGAGAATTCAATTTCCTTCAATTTGATGCATCACAAAGTAGGTATTGTCATTTTAGATGACATTCCAAAGTGAGGTGGGGGAGCGAAGGGGTGAATTTGGGTGGCACTTTTTTCATAGAAAATGTTCTCTTTCGATGCTGTGCAGGATGACATTGATTGCATTCAAGAGAATTGAGAGGTCAAGAATATCAAATTAGACTCTCAGCGAATCTTAGGAAGAATAGGGGTAGGGTTAAAATAATTATAAATATTTTTAAGCGGTAAAAACTCCAAATAATAAATTATATGCGAAATAAATGTATTTAAGTTCTTTTTGGATGGAAACGTCAAGATGCAAGTCGACAGTTGCATCCAGCTTGGCGAATGGAGCATGTGAAAAATTATAAATCCGCGCACTAGGTACCTACCTAAAGCACCCCACGTGGGACCGGGAAGGTTAATATGTTCTTAATTGAACTTAGTGACTGTACTGTATTATATTTTCACATGATCATGTCTATATCATATTTGAGGTGGAAACGCTCATATTTTTGGAAAATTATATCAAAATAAAGAAAATCCTCGAGAAAACCTAACCTCAAAAAACTAAATATTCCTTCTGTATGAATGGTTAAATTGAATCTTCTACAAATTACTCTGCTATGAACCAAAAATATCATGGAGTATTATTCACTGAAGACCTTGTTAACTCGCTGGATTGTGAAAAACCTTCTAATAATATAGGATGGTCGAAATATTGGAAAATTTATTCTGACAGCGAGGCCTACCCTACCTCCAACATTAGAATGCACGTATATTTCGTATATTGTGTTAATCCGCACGGGAGTTGAATACAAGGATAGATAGTAAACATCATGATCTATGACTGACTACAACAACATTTCGTGAAAAATTGTGTAAATAAAGTTCTACAATTTTAGTTCTGTGATCATTTTTTTGTGTTCACCAGAATATTCACTTGCCTCGTGTAGTCCTGTTCCTGTAGATTTCAACGAGATGATGTACTGTAGGTTGTCAACTGCTAGCGTAGCAAGAAATAAATGATAGGATAAAGCTCAAGTCACTTGTGCATATTTTTCTGTTTAGAAGCTCCACAGCACGTTGGCGTATTATACGATATATGTTGCCATATAGTGCGTTCACTGCGTTCTCTTGACCCCGAGGCGCAGATGCAACATGGCGACGCGACTGTCTTTATTTAGCGCCAAATTTGAAACATCCAGACATTATATCGTCTCTTCTAATTCGTTATGTATTTTTCCTTTTGGATGATATTAATCATAATCATAATCATAATCATAATCATCTTTATTTTCTTGTTTGACCTTACAAGGTATAAGAAATTGTCAGTAAAAATATCACAGATACGCATCATATATACATAAGAATAAAAATAAATGTAAAAATAATGGGACAGAACAACACTTTAAAAAAATATATAGATAACATATTAGAGTTCGGCGTTTTTTCTGTGGAATACTAGACTACTTCATGACGAAGTCTCCAGATAGATACAAAAAAGCTACTGAACATGTAAAGAAAAACCAGTCGCAAGCTGAATTTCTATTTTATTTTGTGCTTTTTCACAAAATGTGATTTGTTTCGCAATATGTCTCCTTGCGCTTTTCTGGTTGGGAAATCTCACACTTCAATGGATAAAAATTCAAAACTTGGAATCGGCTCCAGTCGTTCTCCTGCCTGGCTTATTCTGAACCGCTATTCTTGAAACTGTGGCAAAAAAATCCCTGGAAGTTATGCAATCTGCAGTACACTGATGTAGTAAGAATTGCCTGAAACCGTGTGAAAGTGGTTCTCACCTACCTTTGGCCCCAGTGGGTTTCAGTTAGGGAGCCCCGACGAAAACCTGCACATGTTCGCGGAAACGGAATGAAATGAAACCTTGTTCTCCATTTTATCGGCTCTCACTTCTACATTCGTCATGACGCAGTGTTTATTGCACATTTTCTTGCAAGAACCGAAAGCATGCCTTCTTACTTCACTACAAAATGCATTGTTTTCTTATTTTTAAGAGATAAAAATAACATTAGACTCACAACTAACAAACAGTGAGCATAAATAGTTGGAAATTTCACTTACGCAAACGATTTCCATATTTTTCTAATCATGTATACGTTTTCCCACATTCGGAGAAAAATGATAGCTCGTCTAAAATGTGATTTTCTTCATCATTTCCCACAAGATTCGTGCCTTGAGAAGCCTACCCTCTTTTGAGAAGAAATAATTAGACACAAAATTTCGAAGGGCCGAGATCTCTTACACTCTCATATCCAGGGCCAGTGCTTTCACTGCCTCTAAAGCCTCAAATGTCTCAAATGCTCCGAATACACTATTTTTTCTACTTTATGTAACTATTTTATCAATATAATAATTACAAAACTTGTGAAAATACTTCCAAGAGGTTCCGTGCATCACAGACACGTTATTGCCTATGTCACAGCCTATGTGTAGACCCCCAAACCTGTTGTCATAGGGTCTGCCAAGGTAACTTTAGAATGAATACAAAAATGAACACAATGTCACTTACCTAAACGATGCGAAAAAATGGCCGCTAAGGAAAAAATTAGAATCTTTTTATCCCAGATTGTTTTGCAGTACCTATTTTTTCACAAAAGAGAGAAATGGCAATTTTTATTGCCTAATGTTTGAGGTCACCTACACTCAAACACCTTTTCTACAAATGGAAAAAAAACAATTATAGGTATACGCTCACCGTTCAATCATTGTCTAATTCGGGTTATAACATACCGACACTAATTTTAATGAAGATCTACCAGTCATCAGCTATAGATCAAGTCAACGGTATGCGATCTGAACTAGTTGGTGAAAAATATCCACCAAGTACCAAATTATCTAACTACGAATTACTAGGTTATTTCAGACAACCTTGGGAAGCACTCACAATAAACCCCAGTAACACACTTAACCCTTTGTACTCACTTACATCCACTTGTCCGTAACCTGCTTCAACATTTTTCAGCTTTTCCCAACTTTTTGGTCTTCGCTCAGCCTACTAATTAAAATGACACCACGCAATTCCCGTATGTAATTATCATCCCTGGATACACCCTCGAAACTACATACTATACAAAATAATTACACATTCCCTTTGTACCTCTACAAGGATGTGTTTGATATTGCCACAATACACCTTGCAGGGTCGTACTGCAGTTTTCTTTGCAACTGAAGCTTGCATGCCGACACCCAAACGTAAATGAACTGAAAAAGAGACAAATTTTCAAAGCGAGAAATGATTCAAACTCCCCTTTTCTCCTATTATTTTTGTCACAGAAAATGGCTTTGCCGAGCCATAACAGTCAATTACGGATCTGGCTCAAAAATCGATTGCAGAGTATATAAATGTCCGCTGCTCAGCAATTGGGGCTATGGGCTGTACAAAGCAAAGATGGACGTAGTAATGACTAATAGCTTCAAAAAAGTGAACTGTGTAATAATCTCCAATTTCTAGCGATATGATCTGCGGAAATCCATCGACGTCGAACGCAAAATTTTACGATTCATGGGCTTTTACCCGAGCATAACCAAAAGCTCCGCGTTTTACAAGCTGAGAGCGCTGGTGAGCTTCACGTTTTCGTACCTCCAGCTCCTGTCAATGCTTGCCGAAATCGTCGTGCATCGCAACAACCTGTCCAAACTGACCGACACCCTTCTGTTCCTCATGACCCACTTCACCTTCTTGATCAAGCTCCACAACTTCATGTTTTACAAGCGCAAAGTGTTGGAAATCGAGGAACGGCTTCGCGACGAGATTTTCTACGGCTTCCCCGAAAGCCAGCTGGAACAGTCGAGGGAGCGGATCGCCAACTGCATTTTCTTCGGCAAAGTTTTCAGGATCGGATGCGTGATTGGCGTGATTTTTTACGCCCTGGTGCCGTTCGTCGACGCCAGCAAAAAACTGACGCTGCCTCTGCCGGGGTGGCTCCCTTACGACACCACCGAGTACTACGTTTTGACCACGGTTTTCCAACTGACTTGTCTGTGCATAACGGCCAACACGAACTCCACCATCGACATCTTGACCTGGATCGTCATCAGCGTTTGCTGTGCCCAGCTGGATATTTTGAAAGAAAATTTGCAGAGCATCGAGTTTGAGAGGAGCCGGGCGGCCGAGAAGAGGTTGAAGTTTTGCATGGTTCATTACGATAAGGTCATGAAGTGAGTTCGAAGATCATATTTTTTGCTCAATTCGATCCGGCAGTAGCTCGACTGATCGACACGATATCTAAAGTGCCACTCAAAACAAGTGTCACTAGATATCTGAAATTTGCCCTCTCTCACAAAAAGGATAGCTTTGGATGGCTACAAACGATCTAAATTCTGTCTCGACTGTTTGATAATGCAATCTCTCAGTACTATCAGTC
Source organism: Anaspis maculata (assembly GCA_949128115.1). Classification (NCBI taxonomy): domain Eukaryota; kingdom Metazoa; phylum Arthropoda; class Insecta; order Coleoptera; family Scraptiidae; genus Anaspis; species Anaspis maculata. The sequence continues at coordinate 103,287,689 of OX421962.1, read as the reverse complement.
TGTGATTCTGTATCTCTGGAAAACATAAGAGCTTCACATCATGTTTGGAATCACATCGAGCTGTTGAATAAGCTCATGCAAAAGTTTTCAATTCCCGTTTGATAATAAAAGATCCCGGATTTCAACGTCGTATAGGCATGAAGATGGACCTCATATTTCGGGATATTCTGTGAATTGCATGTCATTATCAGTTCAGCATTAACAGGATGGTCTCAAGAAATATTTTTTGGGTGTGCAGTGGTAACTCCCATCTTCATCACTTCATTCACCGATTATTATCAAAATCTATAGCTCACGTCGAAGTTGAAACCTCGGGTATGGATGAACAAGGATGATAATCGACTCAAGAGCAACAATCATAATGAAAGGTTGCTTTGGGAGTGAACCAAATTTGTAATTGCGACTGTAATTTCTTTGAAGACTAAGTTAGCCGTTGTAAGACTAAGTGAATCAGCACCATTCGTCACCTAAAAATGCTTGTAACCGACGTTGCGAAAATCAGATCAATCATCAGCGACAAACAAGAACACAAGCCAATGACAGTTGCGACTTTCGTAACGTTGATAGCGAGAATTTTCCAACGAGCACGGGCGCTATTTCTCCTTTGGAAATGTTCAGCTGTGTTTTGCTTCTTTTATCAAAACTTTTTGTCTCACAAATGAAAAACATCTATGAAGTGTTCAGAATAATTGTCTAAGGCAAGTTGATCAATGATCACTCTTCGATGGTTCTCCCAAATCAATTTCCGTGAATAGGTGATCCAGATTTGAGTTACTCTCAATGCAGTCCTGTATTCTGAGTGTTTGTCTTGAGTTGATCATCATCCTCGCCTCGATCTGCTTACCTAAAGTTCTTACTTCATCAGTAAGCTACAGATTTTGAACATCGGTGAACGAAAATGCAAGTTCACTGCAATCATCAATCACTACAAAACAGAGGAAAACGATTTTCTTAGGTCACTCTCTAAATGCTGAAGCTAGAAAGGTACCTGATTCAAAAAGTACGAAGTAAGTCGAGTCGAAAAGTCGAGTTAAAGAACAAGAGTTCGAACGATCCCTTTCGTATTGCCGTAATTGTTTTTGTCTCCAAATGTTGTTTTCCTTTTCTTCCAGGATCGTTTCGGATATAGAACACACGTTCTCAAGAGGAATCTTCCTCCAGTTCTTCGCCAGTGTGATAGTCATTTGTGTGACGCTGTTTCAAACCATTTTTGTAAGTACCTTTAGCTAAGTCTTTTTCACTTGAGGGAGGCTTTACGTAGGCACTTGGAGAAATGTACGGTTACTATTTTGAAAGTTACCCTGATTTTTTCATGATTTTGGTTGAAGTCGCACTGAAAAATATCAAGCCACTCAAAAATTGTATAGTAGCCAATTTTGCGGCCAAGTATAGCGAAGTCACATCGCACACATTCCACGATAGCTGAAAATAGCTCCAGGCATCTTTGGGTAGTGCAATGTGATGTCACGATTTTGCGACAGAGCTGGCTTCAACTTCGGTACGGCCTTTACCAAAAAGTCATAAGAAGTCCAACCTTTATTAGGTTTAACGCCATAATTCTTACGTTTTACAAACGTTTCTGGCAAATCGTTTTTTGAATGTCCTCGTTCAAACGTTCCGACATTTACAAATACCCGATGGATTTTGCTGAATGCCGGTAATTTAGGTAGGCAGGATTATTAAGCCCCAAATTTTTAGCATAGGTAGGTATATTCTTATTGTCTTCTATTAACGCAGAACGCACAAACGCACAAAATGTAGGAATAATAAGGTATTGATTTTTACTTTATACAGGTGTCCCGAAAATACACCGACAACGTTCTAGGGCAGCTTCCTCTCATCAAAACAAGAAAAAAAGTTCCCATGAATATGGGTCCGGAAACGCTTCCCAAGGGAGCTACAGGCCCCTAAAGGTGGGACCCTGAAGATGGTGTTTATTTAATATTACCGAAACCGTTCAAGGGAAATCAATCAAACTTGACACATTTAATAACCTTCTTATGCCCAACAAAGTTTGAGTGCCTAACAAGAATGAAGTTGCTTTGAAATAGTTTTTCTTTCGCCTTGAATATCGTAATTTGAAAATCAGCATTTCTGACCACGTTTTCATACATTCAAACTCAAATATCTTGTAAACGGTGCGTCTATCGAGGTTGGACATAGGTACAGTTGGGAGCGAAATGATCCATACGGCACCCCTAGGAAGTCGGCTGGATTTCAGAAATGTAAGCTGCTTGGATTGTCTTGAATACCAGTTTTGATTAGAGACTGATCGTGATAAAAACTTGCATTCAAGAACGATCCAAGCAGCTAACATTTCTGAAATCCAGCCGACTTCCTAGCGGTGCCGTATGAATCATTTTGCTCTCAACTGTACCTTTTTTGGTAGAAAACTCCAGTATTCCATAATTTCCAATTGAATTTTGAAACAATTTATATTGAAAAAAGTTAGGGTTATCTTTACCCCACACCTCAGCCTGACCCACCCCTGGTGAATTATTTTGGAATTAATCTTGCCCAATTTTGTTGAGCATTAGGAGACTGGTGGATTGGTCAAGTTCGATTGATTTCTCTCAAACGGTTTCGGAGATATTAAATAAAAACCATCTTCAGGGTCCCACCTTTAGGGGCCTGTAACTCCCTTAGGAAGCGTTTCCGAACCCATGTTCATAGTAACTTTTTTCTTGTTTTGATGAGAGGAAGCTGCCCTAGAACGTTGTCGGTATATTTCCGGGACAGCCTGTATATGAATATTGGAAGCGTTGTATACTTACACTTACCCAATGCGAGACAGATAGGAAACAGCGAGGGAGACAGTGTTTTCAACACAATTTTGGAACAAGTTTCTTGAAAACAATTATTAGAACGTTCTCTTCGAAATGTCATGTTGATTTTAAACAATGAACAACACATGTACATTTTGCTGGAGACATTCATTCAAGTAATGAATTTTAACGTGCAAGTTTTGAACATCAAAAATATTTGGAACAAAAACAATTAAGAAACGTTGACTTTCGAAAGTTCGTTCAAACTCGTTATTCAACCGTTCAAAATATACCATCATATTTATTCATAAAAAGGAACGTTCAAATAACGTTTTCTTGCAAACGTTTGCTGAAAATCGTCCTGGAAACATTACATTAAGAACTTAAAAGTACCGTCTCCTTATTAATGTTACATTTATGTTCGTAAATAAAACGTTTGGCAAAACACGTCACAATCACGTATCTTGAACGGTTTTTAAGAACGTTTTTTACTGAACAACAAATATAACGTTCACAAACGTTAATATGATGTTTCATGTTTAGTGGGAAGCCCTCAGATTGCATGACGGCAAGAAGCCTTTCCATAAATCCTTTGTCAGCTTTGGCTGGACTTTTCATTTTGGGTAATAGGCAATATACAGTCACAATATTTTTGCATAATTAACGTGGTTATAAAATTTAGCAAACAAAAATTACACAATCAGATTAAATTGATTTGGTTCCGAAATCCGACTGTTCCGCGACATCGCTGCTGCAGTCCGGAAGCTCTGGGAGAACTCACTATCTCCTCGACTATCTCGTATTGTTTTATCCTGGGAAAGTGGAGTTCGTTGTGAGGTGTATTGTTGGTGGCCTACCATAGTTATAGGTACGAGGGGTGTCTTTTTTATATTCGCGGAATGGGATAGAAGATATAAAGGACCGCATAACTTCAATCTCAACATTCAATCTCCATCATTCAATGGAGTCTTCTAGAATAGTAGTACATCCTTTACATTTCTTTGCAGATTTTTGTAATTCCTCAGAAAATATTATTTAATCTCCTTTGCGTAACTAATGGATTCATTATTACATCGAAAGCGGTGCTTCAATGGAGAATATTATTCAATTGCTTTTCAACCAATAGCAACAATTCATTGTCAATAGAAGGTAGGCGAACGTCAGGGCGGAGGTGTCACCTGTGAAACGTTTCTATTTTTAGCAGCCAGAATTCACAATTTCTAAGCGATTATCAGAGTGAATAAGGACAAAATCGAGGATAAAATAGTATATTACACTTGTTTAATAGAACGTATATTGTCACACTCCTTCCTTGGAACCCTCGCAAGCTCGTCGTGTCCCTAAACCAGTCGTGTGACAATACTATGTCGAAACTACACACATCAAAAGAATCTAGGGGACAAACAAATTCAGACGATTTCTAAAATCATCATAACTTTCGATTGCCGTCAGCGATCTCATATAGGTTTTCGGTGTTTGATCGCCCAATCCTTCGTTCTCATGCTTGATCACGTCGAATACAAACAATGTTTTATAAAGATTCTACAGGGTGATCAACGGAACAGTGTAAAATTGTCAAAAGTTCAGTACAAGCGCGATTTCTCGAAAAAATGTTTTTATACATTCCAATAGCACAGTTATGAAAACTGGTGTTCCAGCTTCAGTAACGTTTTTGAATTTTGGAAATCGGAGGTAAATTGCCAAAGATATTGATCATTTTGTGCCGCCATGTTGAACTTCCAAGAAAGTGATCTGATTTCATTAAAACTCGGATCACACTCATGTCTGGTTTAAGTAATCGGAATATCAAGGTCAAATGTCTTTTTCGGTCACTTTCAAGCCGCCACATTGAACTTTTATGTAAATGGTTCGATTCTAGTGTGTTTCAAAGTTTCATTCAAATCGAATCATTTATGTAAAAAGTTCAAAATAGCGGCTCGAAAGTGATCGAAAGTAGCATTTGACCTTTAAATTCTAATTACTTGAACCAGACATGAGTGTGTTCCAAGTTTCAATAAAATCGGATCACTTTCTTCTTTCTTCGAAGTTCAACATGGCGGCATAAAATGATCAATATCTTTGACAATTCACCTTCGATTTTCAAAATCCAAAAACGTCACTGAAGCTGAAACACTGATCTTCATAACTGTGATATTGGAATGCATGGAACATTTTTTTTTTGGAAATCGCGCTCGTACTGAATTTTTGGCAATTTTACACTGTTCCATTGATCACCATGTAGCAACCTCATGGAACATTGTTCGCATGTGACGTGATCAAGGCATAAAGAAGAAAGATTGAGCTATCGAACACTGAAAACCGATGTCAAATCGCTAGTGGGAATCAAAAGTTATGATGAATTCAGAAATCGTCTGAATTTGCTTGTCCTCTAGATTCTTTTGATGTGTGTAGTATAATAATATATACTCTTTTGATTTGCCTTTAAAATGTTCATCTACTTTGCGTTACTAACGGATTCATTATTACATCGAGAACAGTGCTCTACGAGTAATGGAGCATATAATTTGACTGTTTTTCAACCAATAGAAACAATTTATTGCTAATAGAAGGTGGAGGCGAATGTCAGTTCCGAAGAATATTGGAGGGGGGGGGTAAAAAATTGCTAGTAAAAATGGAGGGGATGGAACCCGTCAACCCATTGGATGCGAATACATTATAGTTCGAGGTATCATATCCCAATGTTACCATTTTGGCACAAAAAGTGTCCATCATTGTTGAAGGGGAGTAGTGGGGGGGCGAAGCTCTGCTAGGTGGTCCATTTTGTTTTTCTGGCCATGTAGAACCGATCACGACAAGTTTGGTATCTTTTCCAACTAAATCCAATCTCCTGAACTCGTATCCGATGTGTAAATTTGGATGAAAACAAGTTTGAACAACTTACCTTGAGAAAACTTGTTTTTTCTTTGACAATTTTGACGAATTTTTTTTTACTGTTGGAGGTGTTCATTTTTAGAACATTTTCAGGGACCATTAAATTGAAGTGTATTCTCCACAAAAAACATCCACTCGATGTATAATTTTGTTTCTCGAGTTTAAAAAATCGATTTGAACTTGAGCCGGCGCGGCGCGTCGTCTACTACTGACCAGAACACTACAGCATGTACCTTCAAATGAAAACACCTCAAACTATTGGAGAAATAACAACTCATCTTCGAAAATTGGAGGATTTGTGCCGAACTGAATTTCCTATACCATCAACAAAATCGCCATGAATCGCAATGCAGGATTTTGAGTTTTTCGAGGAGGAGGATAACACTTTGACAGGATTCATACTCTATGAACTGTTACCTCTCCCTTTGAATAACTCGAAACCCTGCAGTGCGATTCATGGCGATTTTGTTTATGTTATAGGGAATTCAACTCTTCACAGATCAACCAATTTTCAAAGATGAGTTGTTATTTCTCCAATAGTTTGAGGTGTTTTCATTGAAAGGTGCATGCTGTAGTGTTCTGGTCAGTAGTAGACGACGCGCCGCGCCGGCTCAAGTTTAAATCGATTTTGTAAACTCGAGAAACAAAATTATACATCGAGTGAATGGTTTTTGTGGAGAATACACTTCAATTCAATAGTCCCTGAAAATTTTCTGAAAATGAACACCTCCAACAGTAGAAAAAAAAATCGTCAAAATTGTCGAAGAAAAAACAAGTTTTCCCAAGTTAACTTGTTCAAACTTGTTGTCATCCGAATTTACACATCGGATACGAGTTCAGGAGATTGAATTTAGTCGGAAAAGATACCAAACTTGTCGTGATCGGTTCTACATGGCCATAAAAACAAAATGGACCACCTAGCAGAGCTTCGCCCTCCCCCCACTATTCCCCTTCAACAATGATGAACACTTTTTGTGCCAAAATGGTAACATTGGGATATGATACGTCGAACTATGATGTATTCGCATCCAATGGGTTGACGGGTTCCATCCCCTCCATTTTTACCAGCAATTTTTTACCCCCCCTCCAATAACTCAAAACCCCCGGGTGCGATTTTTGGCGATTTTGGATATGTTGTAGAGCACTCAATTCTGAACAAAATATCAAATTTTCAGGCCGTCTATATTTTTTCCGAGGTTGAATATCTTTCTTGTACTAAAAATAGTATATTATACTCGTTTGATAAGACGTATTGTCACAACACCTTCTTTTGGAGCACTCCTCGCAAGTTCATCGTGCCCCAGAAACCAGCCGTGTGACAAATGACAATACTTAGGGTGACCAACTTCAAATGAATGAAAATCAGGACGTTGAAAAAAAACTGACACGCGTAAGGGAAAGCAGGGTCTAGGGGGTGGTCGGGTGGTGTTGAGCAAAATGTCTCTCTCTCCCAAAAATTTTACCAACATGAAAAATACAACAATTGCTGAGAAATGAAAAAGAGAATTTCCCTGGGTAGTGCTTGCGGGGGAAAAAGTGGAAAAATTGCCGTCGAAAAAGAAAACAAGCACATGGGCGGCGTATCATTCATGAGAATTTCAACATTTATTCACAGGCTTCATCAGCAAATGCAGCAAGAAAAACATTCCAGATAAATGAGAGGACTTTTTCATCATTTCAGGTGCCACTTTTGACACTTCGCTTCGCATTCCTGATTTCGTACCTCTTCTGCATGATGTGGCAAGTTTCCATGTACTGCTGGTACGGACACGACATCATGATCACTGTAAGTTTGTCGGTTTTGTCTCTGTGCGGAAGCGTTTTCTCACAATTTCAGTCTTGAGTTTCAGAGCGGCGAAATAACGAAGTATGTTTTCATGTCGAACTGGTACGAATCCGAGGTCAAGCTGAGGAGAACTTTGATGATTTTCATGGAAAGGCTCAAGAGGCCTGTCGTTTTGACGGCGGGGAATTACATTCCGCTGTCATTGCCCACACTGATATCGGTAGGACTTACTTACTCAGTTGAATTGAATATCATTTAGAGTCGCTGTAATCCCGATTCCCGGATGGTCCAAGCCACAATTTTGAGTTTTTCTCGGTTTTCCTCGTACTTGGATATTAAAAATCTACCCTTTTGCTGTATTTTTTGACGCAACTTAGTCAACTACATAATTTTGTCAGTGTAACAGAGATTTGTGGAGAGTGAAAATTGGGGTCTGAAGACCAGTCTGGGGCCATGCGCGTACATAAAATGTTGTATGCACCACGGGCACATAAATTATAGCAGTAGCACATTGGAGACTCCAAAGCCTGCTTGAATATTTCTTGAGGGGCCTCCGATGTGACTAATAAATTTGTTGACGGGAATCGGCTTTTGTTTATTTTTTTCTTCGAGTAGAAACTCCTTCAAAGAGAAATGTATAGAGAATGCCAATGAATTTTCAAAATTTGTTTTGATTTGGTTTTCTGAAATTTTGAAAACTAGATAGCACCGCCCATTTATCTTTCTTCAAGAAAGTTGCATGCCAAATTTGAACTTTCTATTTTCAAAAAAAAGCACCAAAAATGGTTTCTGCCAATTCACATTTTCGTGTTTACGGGAAACCCGAGGAAACCATTTTCGGTAGGTACATTTTTTTTTTAAATAGAGAGTACAAATTTGGTATGTGGCATGTGCTCTCTTGAATAAAGATGTATGGGCGTTGCTATATACCTAGTTTTCAAGTTTTTCAAAAACAGAATAAAAAATTTCCAACTTTTTTTGAAAATTTTGATTTACCCGAGGATTTACCTCTATGTATCTTATCTGTTTTGCACACCCCCAGAAATTAATTCGCTGTTTGGTTTTGCAGATACTGCGATCGTCGTATTCTTACTTTGCGGTTTTACAACGATTGTATAAAAACTAAAAATACCTGTTTGAAACGAAAAATTTAGTTTGATATATTAATTAGTAGAGGGTGTTTCACGATCTTGTACTTGTCTTCGTGAATCATTTTGGAGCAAGAAGTAAGCCATGGAAATTGCATTTTGCATTGAGCACAAAACTGACACTTCTCTACGGCCCCTACATTTTGAAAATGTTTACAAGGTACGTGTCTCAAAAGTACCGTATTCCGACAGTACTGCGTTGGTATGGTAAGCGTTGAATCCATTAAGAAAGCCACGAGAAATAGCACCTACCTACTTATCAATAACAATTTTCGACTTCGACTTTTGTAGCTGTTATAAAAGAGGGTCGAAGAACAGAAAACCTTTCTACCACTAAAATATTTGAAACTATTACAACGCACAAGTTTGTCGAAACGCCTTAAGCACTTGGAGTAGCTGTCAAAGTAGTCCGGTTGAAGTGAAATAGCCAAACTAGACGGGAAAAAAGCTTGCTGAATGCACTGGATCCGGTTCCGTAAATATTCAGAAAGTAAAAAAAAATCAACAAATCAAATTAAAAGCTTGACAGAATATGTATAATGAGAGATAAAGGATGCTGCTGGAAAGGGACGTCGGATTTAACGCGTCAAATTTCTGGTGATTTAATTTTGCCTATTCTATTATGTTGGTAATTCATCGCTTTTTTCTGAAGATTTTCTGCTTGGACTTCAGCTGGAGATCCGCATTTTTCATTCTAATAAGCTCGCCGTAGCTACCTTTGTGCTCGGGACGCAAACGTTGCCTTTTTTTCACCGCAATCGCAATGTATTGCATTGCTGGCGGCGTAGTCTTTCAGCTGCGCACCTCTGGAGCTAGATCTACTACAAGCCTGCTAAATACGCTAACCATAACATGAAATAAGAGACACAAAATGCAAACCCCTTTTCACGGTATTTCTACTGGTCAAATTTCCATGTCAATGATGTGGGTATATATTGCAGGTATCTACTAGTGCCCATCTAGGCTGATAGACGTCGGAGTATGTGTTCCTCTCAAAAAATTCCTCCACGATCAAGTACCGAGCTCTTCACCAGGTGGCTTTTTTTAAATGTAAATCGCCTATTAGATCTCCCAAAGTAACGAAACTAGAAGGAGTCGAAGAACCTTCGACCCTTTTGAACTTAAAGAATGAAAGTGAAATTTTTTTCTTTTGTACCTTTTTTGTGGGATTCAATGGATTTTTATGATGCTTGGTAGAATACTTTTTTGACTGGTACCATGTTAGATTACTACTTGGTTGTCGATCTTATATGCCAGGTGGGCCAAAAAAAAGCCGTGCTCGGAATTTTTCCTTCTAAATTTTTATTTCGCCACCGATTTTATCAAACTTTTTAGTATTGGCTAGCCAATTGGAAATGCTATCATTTCCGTATTCAAAATGGCCGGCCATAGCGACATATCAAATTTCAAGATGGCAAAACTAATTGAGGATAGGCCTTCTTTTGTTCTCGTTGCTTTTAATCAAAAGTTACCAGAATGTCAAAACCAATAATGTATTGTGTCAATTCAAGACCACAACCATAAAATCGGGTCATCTGCTGAGGAGCGACTGCGCGTTGAAGCGAAGCTTACTTTCCGTTTTTTTCATTCCGCATAATTGACCCAAATTTAGGTATCCTGCCCGCCAATCCGCCGTATTTTGCTCATTTCTCGACGGATTGTCTCACATTTGGTGTTGATGGCTAGCCAATTGGACAGGCTACGATTTTCATATGAGAAAATGACCGACATGTCAAAATGTCAGATGGCGGAAGCAAGTGAGAATGAGCCTTCTTTTGTCCTAGTTGCTTTTTGGTAAAACATTAGCAAAAACTCAAAACCAATAATGTATTAGGAAGGAATAGACCTTCCTCGACAATTCAAGACCACAACCAATGAAATCGGGTCATCTGCTGAGGAGCTCTGCGAGTTAAAGCGAAGCCTACTTTCCTTTTTTCTATTCCAACAAAGACGAACAAGACCCATTTTCAATAGTTTTCGCCATCTTGAGTTTTGACATTTCGGCCATTTTCCCATATGAAAGTAGTAGCCTTTCCAATTGACTAGCCATTGATATCAAATTTGGAAAAATCGGTTGGAAAATAATGATATGGCGGACAGGATTTCTAAATTTGGGTCATTTATGCCGGAATAAGGAACCGGTAGGTAGGCTTCTTTTCAACTCGCATAGCTCCTCAGCAGTTGACCCGATTTGATCGGTTGCGGTCTTGAATTGCCGAGGAAGGTCTTTTTCTTCATAATAATTATTGGTTTTGACTTTCTGCTAATTTTCATTAAGAAGCAATGAGGACGAAAGAAATTCTATTTCCAATTGCTTCCGCCATCTTGGATTTTGACATGTTGATCATTTTCTAATATGAAAAAGTAGTCCGTCTAATTGGCTGGGAAATGAGCATATGGCGGATTGGCGGGCAGGATACCTTAATATGAGTCAATTATGCGGAAATGAAAAAAACGGGAAGTAGGCTTCACTTTAACTCGCAATAGCTCCTCAGCAGATGACCCGATTTTATTGGTTGTGGTCTTGAATTGACAAGAAAGGTCTATTCCTTCATAGTACATTATTGGTTCTGACTTTCTGGTAACTTTTAATAAAAAGCAACGAGAACAAAAGAAGACCTATTTTCAGTTATTTCTGCCATCTTGAATTTTGATATGTCGGCCATTTTGACATAAGAAAATGATAGCCTATTCAATTATGCCTAGCCAATGCTGAAGAGTTCGATAAAATCGGTGCAGAAATGAAAATTTCGGAAGGAAAAATTCCGAGCATGGTTTTTTATGGCCCACCCGGTACAATATACAGGGTGACAATGAATAAACTGCAGGAATGACCTCGACTTTATCAAGGTCCCATTGTAAGAAAACAAGTCGCGGAATTTTTCCGTGCCTGATTCTCGATCCACAAATCACAAAAAAACACAGTAACTCTTTGAAAAAACAAAATAAGATAGGAAATTCAAAATATTTAGTTTCGAGTGATTGATGTATGCGTTCCAAAAATGTGACCTAGAGAATTCTGCGATTTGTTTCCACAAAACGGAACTTTGCTAAAGTCAGATTTTTTCGCACTCCTTTTATTGTTTATTTTATGTATATCTTACATAAAGTCAACAATCAGGTGATCTAAGATGGTACCTTGTAGCCACAAGATCACCCTATTGATCACCACAAAAAATTTCAGAATTGGGCAAATTTTTCTCAAGGTATTCCCGAGGGTATTCCTATTTTAACTGAAGCAAAATTCCGAAGTGGTCCGCAATTTTGATTTGTAACATCTTCCCTAATTACAGTCCAGTCGACAGGTTGGAAAAAGTGGGGCTAGGTGGAAAAAGGTCGGAAGTTGATGAAACTTTGTGATGTTGTTCGGGGATGGTTAATTCACGTTTTCTCAAGTTTTGGATCTCGAGGATCCTGTGCAAAAAGAGGAGGGGGGGAAATACTACAAAATTTTTGACCTTTCTTCGGTTTTTCCTCGATAACGTTTTTCATTTACGTCCTACGGCAAAGCATCCTGGTACTTTTTTGTAAAGCGTTGAATTTTTTACAATTTTGTCTATAAAAACATGTTTGTGTGTTGACTCGTTACAGAGATATTGCGCTTCAAAAAAAGTTCTTTCTTTAAATTTTGCAAAAATCCAGAATTTCACCTTATTTCTTCTGTTATACCCGAATTATGATGAAATGTTGTTGTAATTATGGCTCTTGGTCACAATGACCAACTTTGGACGGAGGATACTTGTTACATAAAGTATTGTGAAACAAAACTTCCACAACCACATTCGAGATGCTGGTTGCTGTACGTACCTACATCAACTACATGCAGAGACACTTTGGGAGCAATGTGATTGTTACATTTGATGGATAAGGATACCCTACTAATGCTGGCTACTAAAGCACCAAAGCCGTAGAACGAGCTCGCCGTTCTTCATTACAATCAGCAACCAAAGTCGTGTTTTTCTCATCTACCATGATGATCATAGCACAAGAAAAGTTAATGGCAAACGATCACAATTAGAGCGCATCAATTTTGATGTTGATGTTGATGACACGAATGGCGAATGCTAGTATCAAAGTGAAGTAGGCATATGAGGGCGCCAACGTGGTGATCGTCAACACCGCCATATCCAAGGCCAGCGAATTCGACAGCGTCATCATTACTTGCTGTTGAAGATGTGGACATATTCATTCTGTTATTGACAGCATTAGGTACGTCCACAAAGAACATCTATCTTCAGAAAAGTGGAAGAGGCAGTGGTCCCAGTGTCCTCTACTCGGCAAGTTCTTGCTCCCCCCCCCAAGTACATACTTTTCCTCTACGTAGTGAGTGGTTGTGGTATCACGTCAGCACCGTATGGATTGGGAGAAAAGAAAATTTGCAGCACTACATGAAGAATACCTCCCTCTCTGCAGCAGCGGCTCCGTTTCTCACACCAAACGCCTCTCCTCAGCAGATTCAACGACTCTGGAGGAAAGCTCCCGGTAGCCGTTTATGTTTACAGTTCGACGACTTACGATGCCTACCGATTATGACCACGATCAGTGACGAAAGCTAAATTGCAACTAGCCCGGCTACCACCAACAAGGGACCCTACCAAGTACCACTCCCTCTGCACTTACCAGCAAGTACAGGCGTGGTTAGGCAATGAACTTCTTCCATCAGTTTGGGGCTGGAGCCTAACCAGGCGAGGGGTACTTACTACCAATCCCCACAACCAGAAATTCTGCCCCGGATGACATCTACCAGATTGTTTACTGCAAGTGCAGAAAGGGGGGGGTCTAAAGATGGTGATTGCAACCAGAAACCATAATCACAACAAAATTTCATCATAGTTCAGGTATAACAGAAGAAATAAGGTGAGATTCTGCATTTTTGCGAATTTTGAAAAATAATCTTTTTTTGAAGCGCCATATCTCGATAACGAATTGACATGGAACCGTGTTTAAAGAATCCAAGTATAGGAAATTTAACACTCTACAAAAAAGTATGAGGATGCTTTGCCGCAGGACCTCAGGGAAAAATGTAATTGAGGAAAAACCGAAGGAAGGTCGAAAATTCTGAAGTTTCCCCCCCTCCTTTTTTCGCACAGGGTCCTCGAGGTCCAAAACTTGGGAAAATGTTAATTAACCATCTCTGAACAACATTCCAAAGTTTGATTAACTTCCGACCTTTTTCTATCTGAAACTACCTGTCGACTGGACTATTACAGCAATAGATAGATTCACTAAACTAAGGTGATATTCTTGATTATATTTAATAGGTATAATAAAATGAGGATCTTTCCATTTGCAAGTTCTCTTTGCAAAAACTTATTTCATCCAGTTCCTATTCCGCTTCCGTCAGGACTCGACAAATCTATTTCAAGCAGTCGTCCACGTTTCTACTAATTTATCAAATCGTTTTTGCACCACACAAGCTGGTTTTTCATCATGAAGCACTCACCTCTCCATACTTATCATTTTTTGCATCATCACCAAAAAAACGCAAATTCTGAGGACGTTCCTCAAAGTAATTCTCGCATATGTATAATTTTCAAACACATACAATATTGATCACTCATGCCTTTGAGAAGAAAAATGGGATAAGGTAATTAGAGTACATGTCGGATAATTTTCAAATTTGACACCGCGGCCTCTAATTGGGCCCCAATAACAGACACCTTGCATTCCTTTGATCCTACGCATAAAAACCAACGGCTTAAAATCCAGGACAGTCCTTCAAAATTTGATGACCGTCCCCGATTGCGCCCGGAACGAGCAAAGTCAGGGGCGCTTGACCAAAACGATTTTTTCACCCGCCCAGTTCGAATCCCGTAATCTGATTGTGCCGCCTCAAAAGTTCGAGTGCAATAAAATTTATAAACAAAAACATTTTGAGTTGAGTACGTTTCTGAACAGGACGCATACGTTTAAAGTGCCAAGCTTCATAGTTCAATAACCATTTCAAAGATGACGGGCTTCACGATACAAGTAATTTGTTTCTAAATTTCATTTTCGGCTACAGCTGACAGTATTTTTTTAGAATTATGATTTGAGGGAAACGATAAGTACGGTACGTAAACTGCTGCTGATTACCGGATTTTATCCGAGAAAGGACACGAAATTCAAATTTTTGCGTCTGCTGGCGAAATCCTACTGTCTGGCGGTGACTTACGTCCAGTTTTCGACCATGGTCATCTACATTGCCGTCAACCACGACGATCTGTCCAAAGTATCGGAAACGCTGCAGATATTCATGACCCAAATCACGGTCATGACCAAGCTGCTGACCGTTTCCAGGAATCCGCACCTGCTGCTGGCACTGGAGGCTCAGCTGGAAAATCCGGGATTTTACGGGTTTTCGCACGAATGCCTGGCACTGCTGAGGGAAAAGGTGCGTTCGAGCACTTTCGGCGTTCGAGTTTTCCAGTTTTTGAGCGTCACGTCCGTCGGGCTGTTTTGCACGTTTCCGTTTCTGGATCAGAGCAAAGGCCTGCCTCTGCCGGGTTGGTATCCGTACAACGTGCAGGATTACTACGCACAGACGGCGGTATTTCAAATTTCCATGTTGCTGATCAGCGCTTACCACAACTGCAACGTGGACTGCTTGACGTGGATGCTGACCATAGTCGGGGCGGCTCAGTTCGAGATTTTGAAAGAAAACTTGAAGAACATCAATTATTCGGTTGAGAATGACGGCAGTGCAGTAGAAAAGGAGCTGATGGCTTGCATCAAACATCACAAGGCCATAGTTCTGTGAGTATGACTAAGTATCCTTACGCTACATTATTTTGTTGAGTATAAATAGTTCTGTAAACACCTGACTGAGCTCAATCATTGAATTTTTGTGGAAATCATAATTCATCATCATCATCATTAAACTCAGATTCCTGTAATCCAAAGTAAGTATCAATATTCGAAGTAGAATACCCAAAACTTAGCATTAAGCTTCAAATTGCTGTAATTCCTTAAATTCAATTTTATTGTGGCACTGTACGGGCGCATAATGATAAGCGATTGAACTGCTTATTCAAAAACAGGTAGATTCTCTGAACCAAAAAAGTGACTTGGACTGGGATAACGCAGTATTTTTCTTCATGATTTTTGTTTGAAACCATCATAATGGGCAAACTCAGATTTACTTAATCTACAGTATACAGGTTGTTCAGGTTTGGTTATTACAAACTTTGAGGGATGATTCCCCATCAGAAATAAAGCCGAAAGAGCAAAAAGCTCATGGACCTGAAATATTTGCTTGCTTCCCTTAAAAGATACAGGGTGTTGAGTTGACTTTTTTGAATGGTTTTTTCACCGTAACTATTGAACCGTTGGACCGATTTCGATCAAATGTGAACCAAAGTTTAGTCAAATGAGTCTTCATCGAATAATGATTATAACAATTCATCAAAAATTTTCAGGGGGTGAATAATAGGGGGGTGTCCCTTTTTATCTCCCATATTTTCACCTCCACTAATTATTTTTCAAAATTGTTCATATTTTCGGATCCTACGTTCAATTTGAAAGAAAAGTCACCTTGCAAAATTTTGATTGAAGGCTTCGTTTTCGAGATATTTGGGATTGAAACATCGGAAAACATTTCGAAATCGCCACTTCCCTGGGCTTATGAATTAAAATTCAAGAAAACCCATGATTCGTCAACTGGAACGAGTTTTCTGGGTGTTTTAAGTTGATAAACCACCATTTTCGCTGAGAAACATGGAGTTTTTCAGAAAAAAACAAATTGGGCCCTTGAAAGTGGCGATTTCGTGTTGTTTTCCAATTTTTCAAACCCAAATATCTTGAAAACGAAGCCTCTATTCAAAATTTAGCTGGAGTAACTTTTCCTTCTAGTTGAACGTAGAATTTGAAAATATCAACAATTTGAAAAAATTATTGAGCGAGATGAAAATAAGGGCGAAAATAGGGGACAGTCTCCTATTATCTACGCCCCCAGAAAATTTTGATGAATTGTGGTATTATTATTATTATTCGATGGAGACTCAGTTGACTAAACTTGAGTTCAAATTTTTATTAA
Organism: Anaspis maculata; assembly: GCA_949128115.1. Lineage (NCBI taxonomy): Eukaryota > Metazoa > Arthropoda > Insecta > Coleoptera > Scraptiidae > Anaspis > Anaspis maculata. The sequence continues at coordinate 103,271,084 of OX421962.1, read as the reverse complement.
AATCGGTCCAACGGTTCCAAAGTAACGGTGCAATTTGCAACGATTTGAAAAAGTTAACTTCAAGTATTTTTTCAAGGAAGCATTTCAGAACCATGAGTTTTTTGTTCTTTCGGCTTTATTTTTGATGGGGAATCATCCCTCAAAGTTTGTAATAACCAGACCCGAACGCCGAACACCCTGTATACAGGTTGTCCCGTTTTTCAACGCTCACTATTGGTATCTCGGGAACGGTAAGAGATAAAAAGTCGGTTAAATCACAAAAAAGTTGCGCAATTTTATGACTATCTCGAATATGTCAAGATATCCAAGATATCTTTGGTCATTTATGAAATATCTCAAAAAAAAAACTGAAAAAGCCGAATTCAAACATTTCCAATAATTTCTTTATTATGACAGCTATCAATTTGAAAATTGGTATCCTGCCATTTTTGAAGGTTCTTGATCGACCGACGTTAATAATTTTCTCCTCCGCTTACTAGTTTTTGAGATATGACAGTCACTTGATTTTTTCCTATGGACACCATATTATTTATCCATCCCATAAAACTCACCTTCTCTTTCTCTTTACAAAGATATAAAACACTTGTAGCATTTTTGTCAAAATAACCTGTAAAAATTGGAAAAACTGTTTTTGAGGCGAAAAAATCGAGTTACCGCTGCGGTTGCCATGCTCTTGTGGCATATAAACGATAGCATTTGGTTGCTATGGTCTGTTGATTTAGGAAAAAATTGAGTTACATCTATTTGATAATGATAATGAATAACAATAAAACAAATACAGAACAAAGTATAACACAAAAAACATAACAATAGCAATAAACATTCAAAATTTACAATTGCCCGAATTGGAGTCCATTATACTCTGTGCAGAGTTGTGTGCCTTTTAGCCATGTTTCCAACGGCTGCGCTGATATCGTGCGGGTTATTAATTGACTGAAACGCATCATCAACTCCTTGTTTCCAGCTCTTGGTTTTTTTGGGATGTTCTGTCATGAACCACAAATTCGACCTTTGAGCGTTCCCCGCAAAATTGACCCCATTTCGAGTAATTGTAAATTATAAATGTTTATTGCTATTGCGATGTTATTTTGTGTTATACTTGGTTTTGTTTTATCGTTATTTATTATAATCATCAAATACATGAAAACGGAATGTAACTCAACTTTTTCCAAAATCAACCGACCATGGCAACCGAATGCCATTATTATTATGCCACGAGAGCATGGCAACCGAACCGGTAACTAGATTTATTCGCCTCAGAAACGGTTTTTCCAATTTTTACAAGTTATTTTGACATAAATACTACAAGTGTTTCATATCTTTGTAAAGAGAAAGAAAAGATGAGTTTTATGGGTTGATTAAATGATATAGTGTCCATGAGAAAAAATAAAGTTAACTGTCATATCTCAAAAACTATCAAATGCAGGAAAAAATTATTGACGTCAGTCGATCAAGAATCTTTAAAAATGTCAGTATTCCAATTTTCAAATTGATAGCTGTCATAATAAAAAAGTTATTTGAAGTTTTGGAATTCGGCATTTTTCAGTTTTTTGGGGATATTTAAAAAATGACCGAAGATATCTTCGATATTTTGACATTTTTGAAATAGCCATAAAATTGCGCAACTTTTTTGTAATTCAACCGACTTTGTATCTCTTACCGTTTCCGAGATACCAATAGTAAGCGTTGAAAAACGGGACACCTGTATACCGTTCACTTTTTATTCTCAGTAAAATGACTTTTTGATGGTGTTTGTTCTATCTCTTCTCTTTGTTGTGTCTTATCTTGGAAGTTTTGTAATGAGTACATTTTGCCGTCCACCACCATTTTATTGTACTTAAGATGTGCTCTTCTTCCTTTTTCTCGTTCTTGTATCAGATATTTCGTTAGCTCCTTCCTCTGTTGCCGTACTTGATTTGGTAAGTCCTCTACTATCCACACTGCTTGCTCCTTTAGTTTTCTTTTCTCTCTCAGAATCCTTCTCTTCATTTCCATTGCTGTAACTTCCAGCAACACTGGTCTTTCTTTCCCATTTTCTCGCCTTCCGATCCTTCTTGCTTCCGTAATATCTCTTGTTCCATCCAACTCGACTCCCAAAAAGCTTGTGATCTTGCTTATCCTTTCCATCAGTGTCCCGTATACTTCATTCTCTTCTTCCTTTATTCCGTGTATTATCAGTTTCCTTTCTCTGCTTTGTTTCTCTAGGGTATCAATTCTTTCTGCTTGGATTGCAATGTGTTGTTTCAAATCCTTATTTTCCTTCCTCAAAATTTCCACTTCTTTGATACTTTTATCGACTTTACTGTCTAATTTGTCTATCTTAGCATTTATTTCTTGTAAAGCCCTTAATATAGCTTCCATCTTACCAGGGTGTTTATTGGGTTGCCTAGAGTGAATTCAGCTGCGAAAAGAGTTTGTTCGCCTCGGCGGCTCGAAAAACGTTCACTCTTATCAACCTTATCACAAGCAATTTTGCACCTTCTGGCTGTTGTTTTATTGTTTTCCACTTACGTTTTCAGTTGTATTTCTTTCTGTTTCACTAGGTTTAGCCGCTGTTTTCCTCTTGTTCAGTTCTTACACCTTGAGAGGTTATTCTTGGACGCAATTTGTGTTTTGGTTTTGCCTATAATATCCCGATATTCGAGGTTTACTATGAGGCTGTACAAAACACACGCTGTACTAGACACTGCTCATTTGACACACCTATTACCCATTTTTGGGGATATTTAAAAAATGACCGAAGATATCTTCGATATTTTGACATTTTTGAAATAGCCATAAAATTGCGCAACTTTTTTGTAATTCAACCGACTTTGTATCTCTTACCGTTTCCGAGATACCAATAGTGAGCGTTGAAAAACGGGACACCTGTATACCGTTCACTTTTTATTCTCAGTAAAATGACTTTTTGGAGCAAAAATAAAGTGACAAGCTGCAGGCTGGGTGGATACGGCTGATGGCCGCTGATAGTTTTGCTCCAAAACTTTGCAGGTGCCATTAGCCGTAGCCGTAGCCCCTCAGTTTGACACTTTATTTTTGCTCCAAAAAGTCATTCTACTGAATTTAAAACGTGAACGGCATGTAAGCATCAACATTCGAAGTGGGATACCCAAAACTTTGCATTGGGCTTCAAACTGCTGTAGTTCCTAGCGAAATAGACAAATTTTAATACATATGTTTGATTCCCTGCGTAGCTGATTCTTTCATAGTTTAGAATTGATGTATTCAATTCTTTGTGCTGATGTGACCAAAAAACCTTTGAGAAGTATACTGACGTTCAATGTGAAAAAATACTGTTTCGGTATACGCTCTCCAAAATAGTTATTTTGTGAATTGTTTTGAGTCCGCAAAATGCGTCTTTAGCGGACTAGTCCTTTAAAGGTAACTAGGCAACACTTTAGAGGACTGAATTATTTTTTAATTGGAATATGCCATTCAACATCTTCATTCACAATATTCATACTATTTTCCTTTGTCCATTCGATTAATAAATCATATTATCGCTCATATTGCGTGCAAGACTTTTCTGGAAGAGAATCGAGGACAATGTTCTTTGCTTTTTCCGAAAAATCTATTGGAACGTCATCCATTTTTTGTGTTCGATTTGAAAACTAGTCATAGCAGAATAGGTTTCTATAACACAACAATTTAGCCAGCGTGATTATGAGTAAAATTGATGTAAATTCCTTCTTGAACTACAACAACTAATAGGTGCTGCTTGAAGGAGTTGAGTTAAAGAGGGTTTGGAGAGCTTATACCAAAAAACGTTGCATGCAATACGTACGCAAAATGCTTTGGCGGACTCATCCGCCCGAGCATCCGCCCTTAGAGACTCGGCTTGCAAGAGTTGCAAGCGAATTCGTCCGCTAAAGATTCATTTTGCGTACTTGTTACGTAGAATACTATTTCGTTATCTTTTCAGAGATACATAACGCGCAAAATAATACATAATCAAAAATATAAGTTTTGCAGTTTTTGTATCTAGCTTGACATCTGTCAAAGTGGTGTCAAAATTCACAAGAAATTCGAATTTTCTCTCAATATAAGCCACTATTACGGAAAACGTTGCTCGACACACGAGCGCTGAGCTTTTTCAGGCCCTCAGCCTCTTTTGCAGCATTCGGCTACGCCTCATGATGGCAAACAAGGCTTCGGGCCCGAAAACGCGCTCTTGTATCGAAAAATAATATGATTTTGCTTGAAACGTCAACAACTGTTATTGTCCATAACATACTCCGCATTTTCTAATACGTATCAAAGCTGATACAGATAACAAATTTGGCATCAATTAAATAAGAACCTATAAAAAAATCGGTTGTGTCACCCCAAAACTCTCCGGAATAGTATCCAGGAACCTATGCAAATTTTTGTTCGAAACGTCCCTTCGGGTGGGAAATTGGAATTAGAGAAAAAGATTGAAAATGATTAGCAGGAGATTGAAAATTTTGTCAGGAAAATTTGAATTTTCCGGGAAAACCTCAAATCTTATTCCAAATCATCTAATTGTAAAAATCGTCAATTGAAGCTTCATTTGAAACTCCATCATTCAAGTCCGGTCTCGAAAACAAAGGATTACTCTATCAGACATCGTAAACCGTCTTGATATCGGTTGCTTCTTTCCGCTGATATTAACATTTGAAAAGGAACTAAATTTTTGGGTGGCCCACTTCAATTGCTGACCTGTTTACATAGTACAATCTGTTCTTTTGTAGTTTCGTCAAACGGATCGAAGGTCTATTTTCCAATGGAATATTCGTCCAATTCTTCTCCAGCGTCATCATCATTTGCATGTCCGGTTTTCAACTGACGGTCGTAAGTTTATCTTCAAAGCTAATTTTTTAGAATTTATAATTTATTGTGTATCGTACCCTACTCACCAACAATATTTTGCAGATACCGATTGCCAGCGCCCAGTTCTTCTTTCTCACCCTGTATTTCTCGTGCATGATGTGGCAAGTCGGGATGTACTGTTGGTACGGCCACGACATCATGACGACAGTAAGTTTCTGCCTAATGCGAAGAAATGTCTGCTAACCTAATGAAATAATTTCAGAGCGACGAAATCGGAAGGCTGTTTTACATGTCCAACTGGTACGAATCTGAAGTGAGGATTAGAAAGATCATGATCATTTTCATGGAAGGGACCAAGAAACCGATCGTGCTAATGGCCGGAAATCTGATTCCGTTGTCTTTGGTGACGCTCATGACGGTAAGCCGATCTCTGACGGGAAAATGTAGGAAATCTGGTTGATGTACAAAACCAAAACTGGTGTGTTTTGCGTTTTGCAGATACTGCGTTCGAGTTATTCGTATTTCGCGGTTATGCAACGCTTGTACAGAGGTGAATAGTGCCGACGCAAAAGGCCGGATGAGGGTGAGTATGGGCAAATAAATATGAAAGAAAACTTGAGACGAAGTTTGTAATAATTAATCCTGAGAAAGTAGGTATCGTTGCAAGCACGTGAATTTGGTCAGCTCTACTGTAACCTGTGATCAGTTCAGGAAGGATTAAAAAAAAAACTCCTTGACGTTGCGTCGTCAAGTACTCCAACACCGCATGGGGTCGGTCCAATCGTTCGTATTTTACGCGCTATGCGACACACGGCGCGTCTTGAATTTAGCAAGCATTGCATTCCAACTAAATCAAAGAGCTTGTTTTGAGATGAAAGTCCGAGCGCCCACAGTGGGACTCGAACCCACGACCTCTGGTGTGGCCGTCGATCGCTGTAACCACCACACCACAAGATCCTCAGAATTGAATTTCATTGTGACGGATAAGCGCATCAGCGTTGCTCGAAACTTCGTACTTTATACTTGCAACGGTACCCACCATTATTTTAAATGTTGAAAATTCACCTGTATGTTGAATCTAGCTATTTGTTTCAGATTCTACAGTAATCTTAGCGTTCCTTTGATGTTGAAATTTATTATGAAATATATGAATATATTTGAATATATGTACTAGAATAGTTCTTTGAAATGTAGTGCCTTACATTGCAATAGGTAGGTATTTATGTACATACCTACATAATAGTAGGTAGGACTTCTTGTTATTCTGATTCAACATTAGCTTTATTCGCAACTGTTGTTTCATTTACTATAATACAAAATCTGTTGTGATACTGCAATACTTTCTGACAACGGCGACTATTCAAGGACGTAGGTAATACTTTCTGACAACGGCGACTATTCAAGGACGTAGGTAAGTTTTTGTTCAGAGGCGTCTAGGGAGGCGTCCCTTCAGGCGAAAAGTTCGAACCCAACTGAGAAACTACAAAAGAGCCTATAGCAGGTCGTTCGATTGTTCTGTAAGATTACTCGCCGAGGTCACAGCCGAGGTATAGTAGCCCAGTCAAATTAGGTTTTGACCTAGAAATAATTCGCCCAAGGCTGAATTTTTGCACATCGATAGTTTGGACCTAGTATAACAACATATCAAAATACCCAAACTTTCCCATGTCCGCGTCTTCGATTTTCAGGTCCTCGGGTTCTTGAATCTGCATCGCTGAGCTGCAACTCATGCCGAAGTATTAATCTTGAACCGATTAAACTTAGACTGATTTTGAATTGAAGAGAAAAGATCAAAAAATGATTTTCCGGTGCGAGTGTCCCACATCCGGTGCGCGGCAAGCAGGTAGACCCGCGAAATTCAAAAGTAACGCTGTTATTCGCGACGTCTTCTCACGGAACTATCGCTTTGTATCGTTCATCAAAAAAATAATAACGATGAACCATAGCTGAATGCATTTAGTGACTCTTTAGTTTCCCAAATATGTATCTATGGTGTCTGTGGAAGCACCAATTAGAAATATACAGCCCCCAGACTAAACGCTAGTCAGGGTGACATGAGCTCTGTTTTGCGATCTGTGAGCACGATTGTAATCCTTGGTGACTACTGGGTGTCCACATATTATCACTGTTGTGATTATTAAGAGCTATCTTAGGGTTATATATTTAGTTGTTTGTCTAAAAGGTATGTTGCTTTCTTCATTCAACGATATAATGAGTTATAGCTTGGCAATTTAGGTCAAAAATCGACAAAACCAATAGAAATGATTCGCCTAAAGCTGAATTTTTGCTAATTGACAGTTTGGACCTAGTACAACAACATATCAAAGTACCCAAACTTTCCCCTGTCCGCGTCTTTGGTTTTCAGGTCCTCAGGTTCTTGGAATTGCACCGCTGAGCTGCAACTCATGTCGTAGTATTAATCTTGAACCGATCAAGCTAGACTAAGCTTGAATTGAAGGAGAAAAATCGAACCATGATTTCTGGTGCGAACGGTCCACATCCGTCCGCAGCAATCCGACAAACCCGCTAAATTCAAAATTAACACTCGTTATCCACGACGACTTTTCACAGAACTCTTGCTTTGCGTTCATCAAAAAATGAAAGGTGAACTAAAGCTTAATGCATTTAGCGATTCTTCAGCTTCCCAAGTATGTATCTATGGTGTCTGTGGAAGCACCGATCTCAAATACACAGCCCCCAGACTAAACTCGAGTCAGGGTAACGCGATCTTTGTCTGTATTGACTCTATTGTTTCATATGATTTTTTTCATTTTGAGTTATTGGCGAATTGATTACATACTCGCACATCCAATGGGACAACTACATATTCATATTATTAAGAAGTCTACGCCATGAATGTTCATGTCCTTTATGTACTTAATTGCATTATTGTGGTTATTCAAAATGTACTTATGGTTAAAGTAGACAATGAAAATGAAATGAAAAATTGGAATGCAATAGCTCACTGAAAATATTCAGCTCGTAGCTCTTTAATCATGATATGAAGCAAGTAGGTAGTTGCTACGTTTCATAAATTTCGGATAGCGTCCCTGAAAACGACTCAAGACTGATATAGGTGGTACGTACCACAATGCTTTTTTCGCATCATGACTGAAGGTTTTGATTGTTCTAGCTGGTGATTAGTTATACTATTTTAAGTGGTCCTAAACATTTGATTCAGTGTTACATGGTTGTCATCAGTGGCGGCTGGTGAGGGAGGGCTCAAGGGCGGCGCCCCCCCAACGCTAAAGGCGGCAAGAGGTTTTTATCGGTAGGAAGACATGGAATGCATTGTATTAATTATACTCATTCCAAAGATTTGGTTTAGTGCAAAAACATTCAGTCATTAGTCAATTAATATTTTAACAAAATAATTCTAAGCGATCGCACGGTCGAAGAAGTTCGTCTTGGGCTCCGCATTCGGCGCCCACCGCCGATGCGGTGATGCCGAGGTGCGACCGCGCAAAACATGTCCGTAACCATGGCAACGCGAGACGCGGCTCCCGCTCTATACTGCAGATATGGGCTCCGTTTCTCGAGCCCCCAGCCGATTGAAATAATCGACATAATTATTTATGTACTCTTCGATTAGTCAACAGTTTGCAAACATGAAGATAGCTGACCTAAAAAAGGTACATTTAGGTCATCAAGCCTACAAGAAGAAATAAATGCAAAAAAACAACGGACGTCCGATTACAGCATTGATTTACTGAATATAAAGCAAATCGAACCCGCAAGAATAAATTCGTGGTGCATTAACTCACACGTAATTTTGACAAAACAGTAAATGCTAAAACTCCATATGGTTGTGATGCGGATACGACAAAAAAGTTTTTGTCTCGAGTTTCGTCATTTCGCGAACTGAGAACTGTTCTATCTGCACCGAGATCTGCACTCTTTGTAGATAATGTTTTTCGAACTTCGAACCAACAAAACATGGACGAAATGTTTCATGATTTGAACAATCAGATCAGAAGCGGAAAAGGAATAAAAGCCTCTTTTTCTAGTTTCTTATCTAATTGTTTATATCAGGAAACATTTTGTCCATGTTTTGCTGGTTCGAAGTTCGAAAAACATTTTCTACAAGAAGTGCAGATAGAACATTATAGTTATAGTTCTCAGCTCGCGAATTTGTTATTAACTTGAGCCCTCCTTGCAAAAAACTCACGAGCCGCCACTGGTTGTCATCGTTGTCACCAACATGATCAGGTTGTCAGCACTGACCCCAAAAAATAATAGCGATTGGAACACTTTGTATCTTTGCAGTTCGAGCACATGTCTGAGCATATTTGCCCAGCTTATTGTTTGCAAGTGCATCGAGTTCCACAACCTTCCCTGCAGTTACACGGTTAAGGATGCATTAAGGAATCAGGTGCTGCAGGAAGATGTGTGGGTGCTGGCGTCAGTATGTCCTCCACGCGTTGCCATCCCATTTGTTGGAGGGAGATCGTTTCCCATCTATTCTTGGACATGGGAAACGTGGACGATGCAGATCAGAAATGTCGCAGTACGATCAAAATACTGACTTGAAATAATCACTGCACAGTTAAGTCATAACTAGAGCTAGCCTGGAGATAAGATCCCAGAGTGCTGATGAAGGGCAGCTTTAGTTGGCGGAAGCGTCAACAGGTAAAACAAGTGAGTATGCCTTCACGTGCGTGAGTCTCAGTAGCGCATTTTCTCAAAGAGGCATATTTTGAACGTGAAGAAATTTGGTTGAAGGAGAAACACCATTCCTTGGCCACTTTCTTCATTCGAAACTCATTGTGATATTTTGTTATCAGAATGGGGTACTTGCCAATGAAATTTGATTTGAATGGCAATTCTTCCACTCATCAATATTTTTTTGTTTGAGGGCGGGAGCTGGGAGCGGCGACTAATCAACAGTAGTCCATTCTTTCCCATTTTTAGTCGGCTATCCATATAGCGAAAGGATTAGATTGTTATGTCTTCGGGTTTATGTTTTTCATTCATCTCTCACTTTGAGGGCAGCGTGTGGGGGCGGCAGCATTCGGCAAAGTAACTGTTGCACAGTTTGAGTTGGGAGTTTCTAAATGTTAGGGAAATATGACAATCAGTGAAAATTGTGAAAATTGCATTTTTTTGTTTGGAGGCGGCAGCTGGAGGCGGCGGCTAATTAAAAGTGGCCTATATTATTCCAATTTCAGCCAGCTATCAATATAGTGAAAGAATTAGATCGCTATGTCTTCAGGTTCATGTTTTACATTTATCGCTCACTTCGGGGGCGGCGTGTGGGAGCGGCAGAGTTTGGCAAAGAAAGTCTTGCACAGTTTGAGCCAAGAGATTCTGAGTGTTCGAGGTAACATTATCAGCTAAATCAGTGAAAATTGTTGAAAGTTGCACTTTTTTCTTTGGGGGGCGGAAGCTGGAGGCGGCGCCATATCAAAAGTAGCCTATCCTTTTCCATTTTTAGTCAGCTATCCATATAGCTAAAACTTAGATCGCTATGTCTTTGGGTTCATGTTTTTCATTTATCTCTTACTTTGGGCGCGGCGTGTGGGAGCGGCAGCGTTCGGCTGAGCAAATGTTGCACAATTTGAGTTGGCAGTTCCTAAATGTTTAAGGGAACATCTCAATCAGTAGCATTTGTGAAAGTTGCACTTTTTATCGTTTGGGGGCGGAATCTGGGGGCGGCGATTAACCAAAAGTAGCCTGTCCTTTCCCATTTTTAGTCAGCTATTCATATACCGAAAGAATCAGATCGCTATGTCTTCGGGTTTATGTTTTTCATTTTAAAGTGATTGGGGGCGGTTTTTAGCAGTTTTTTCATGTCGGCGGCGCATATTGATGACTGAATGTTTTTTGGCTTACGTTTATAAGTGGCAACTATGTATTGTTCAAAAAATGAGAACACCAGAGCATCAGGTCTGGTAGAAAGTGCAATATTATGATTTTTTCAAGTTTATCGGGGGCGGTTTTCTCTATGTTGGCGGCGCAATATAGACATCCAATATAGCCTAGCCCTCCTTTGAAAGTGGCAGCTATGTAACAGCGAAAAAATTAGAAAGCTAGGTCGTCTAGTTTGGGGGGAGTTCGAGGAACGGACGGACGGACGGACAAAGCGGTTGCAATAGCGATTTTCATGAAGATGGAAAATGCGCTAAAAATGATATCACAGTCTGCTTGGCAATCGCTTGGTTGTACAAATGAAGGCGTAAATCGTCAATATTTTCATTTCTTTGGCTTGAATAGAGTATGCATACAAACTTTTCTTCAGCACTCGAAATTTACTTGTGGATGAAAGATGCAGAATTGAACAATCAATTGAATTGAACACTAATGACTCCAAATCTAAGTGGTTCGTCTTTTTGGGGCAACTTTTACTCAACATTGCGTAAGTTTTCTCCCCGCCCCCTCACCGGTCACAGTATAGGCAAACAACAAGGCATCTTCAAGGTCACATAGCTCTTCTTCCTCAATCCCCTAAATATCGTACAACGACTTGCCAGAATTATTGCTAGTACTGAGGTGCAACATGTATCTAGGCACTGCTCGCTTTCCACATCCGGGCAATCATCATCTCTAATACGTCAGTGTCGTTTTCGATGACTACAACCTACTGCCCACATATTAGTTCCTCCACTGCAATAGTGACAATGAGGAAGTCTGCATCGTCAAAGGCTTGAGTACGGCCACGCTGGGCTCTTCGAAATTGTGTTTGTTGTCAGCATTCTTATGAGACGAGCCTTATTGTGGATATTGCTCAAAAATTCTGCTTGTGATAAGATCACTGCGGTATAATCCTATATAAGCTTTATGATATATAGCCCCAAGATAGCTCATAATCACAGTAATATTGATGTGGACACCTAGTAGTCACCCACGATCACAATTATGGCGCTCGCATAATTAGGTATAGTGCAACTCAGAGCTCGCCTCACCCTAACTTGCGTTTGGTCTGGGGGCTGTGTATTTGCAATCGGTGCTTCCACAGGCACCATAGATGAACGCTTGGAAAGCTGAAAAGTCTCTGAATGCATTGACCTATGGTTTACCACTGTTTACTGTTGATGCACGATACAAAGCGAAAATTCTGCGAAGTCGTCGCGAAAAACAGCGTTAATTTTGAATTTCGCGAGTTTGCCGGCTCGCCGCATACCGGATGTGAGCCACTCACTCCAGAAAATCATTGTTTGATCTATTATCTTCAATTCAAGCCCAGTCTGAGCTAGATCGATTCAAGATTGATATTACGGCATGAGTTTGAGCTCAGCGATGCAACTTCAAGAGCTTGAGGACCTGAAAATCAAGGACGCGGACACGGGAAAGTTTGGGTATTTTGATATGTTGTTGTATTAGGTCCAAGCTGTTAATGTGCAAAAATTCAGCCTTGGGCGAGTTATTTCTAGGTTTTGTCGATTTTAGACCTAAAATGCCTGGGCTATAGACAATACAAATAGAAAAGACATAATGTTGTCACGGATTTTTACGGTTGCGTAGGAACCAGGCGACTCCATCATTCAAAAAAAAGGTTGGCTGATTTTTGATACCCCAATATCCGTGACGACGGTGGTGATAAACATATGGTCTTCTCTATTTGTATTGTCTATACTTATCACTCGCGTGGTAATTACCGTTTGCACGCGTTGGTGGCATTGTCGTTTTATTGTGTTCAACAATCTGAAAAAATCACAAGGGTGGAGAGTCTAACATTTACACAAAGCAGTTCGCGATTCAGTACAATTTTTCCCGTAGATAAGATGGCTGTTAGAGAATTGAATTGAGCTGTGACAACCGAACTGCCACTGACTTAAAAATGACATAACAGTGACAACCACTGATTGTTACTGCATGCCGCTTTTGGCAGCCATCTTATGGCGCTGGCTGAAAATTAAGTTGAATCGCGAATGATCGCTTACAAGTGATCAACAAGAAATTGATGTTTGATTTATATGATGCCTCAGAGTATAAAACCTTGAATTATTCCGCCAATCCGCTATTCGAATTAAATGTAATAGGCGAATAAGAAATGCTGAACAGAAAATGAAGATGTCAATTCAGATCAATTCATTATGCAACAGAGTTCTTTCTCAAAAAGAAGTTGTTTCCTTCTGGAAGTTGCAAGTTGGATTTGTTTATTCATGGCTTTTAGTCTAGGAAGATAGAAGGATAGGGAGGGAAGGTCTGTTATAAAAAGTGAAGTCATGGAAACAGTGGCGCCGAATAGACCTTTTTTTGTGGCGCTCGCCATACCTCAAAATGAGGGGGGGGGGGAGTCTGGAGGGGAAAAAAGGAAAAGAAGAAAAGAAAAAAGGAGAAGAGGAAAGAGGGGGGACAAGAAGAGGAAGAGAGATTTACCCAGCAAATCATTGGATATTAGGATTATTAGGTACACTGATGAATCTGAATGACAGTTATTCACGATGTACCTAGGTATAGGTACCGTATGATCAAAACCATTTTACTCTGAGTGTTATGACCTTTTTGACCTTTTTCAATTGTTGGTATTTATGTCCTGCAATTCACTTCAGACTTCAGAGTGCGATCTGCATGTTGTTTGGAAATCTTCAATGCATGTCGGCAAGGAATACGACCTCTCTTCGTTTTCCAGTTTTGTGCCATTTCAGAAATAACTTTCGATAATGAATGCTTTCTATTCAGTTTAGAACAGTTTCAGAGGCCGACATCCGATATTAGTATTCAACAGTTTATTTAGTCATTATGGTCGCAATTATGGCCAACCTTTGATATACAGGGTGTTACAATTTTTTTGTCAATACTATTTGTAACACCCTGTGTAAAATAATAATTCCTTAGCACTCTAGAGGCAAAAAGGTTTTGATCATACGGACTTCAACAGCCAACTAACTGGACTGGGAAAATCTAACGATCTTACGATCTCGCAAAGAACTTTCAGTTTTGGGCCTAGCTACATTGCGCTGCACTGCACACTACACACTACACACTATTATTATGGAATAGCAGGTGAGTAAGTTCACTTACTCTTGATAGAACTGGGGCCCAATTCAACAAGAGGGTCTAACCTACTTCTTCCCACAAACTACGCAGCAATATTTTCTGCCACAGTTCTCAAACTTGAAATTTAGACCATGTCATCTAGGTAGGTACATTTGGGAGTGAAATAATTGATACGGCTCCGCTAAGAAGTCGGCTGGATTTCAGAAATGTTAGCTGCTTGTATCGTTCTTGAACGCCAGTTTTGATTAGAGATTGATCATAATCCAAACTGTCGTTCAAGAACGATCCAAGCAGCTAACATTGACACATTGACATACAAATGATACATGATACATAATACATGATATATGTACATGTATGTATGCACATGATAGTCATGATACATGATAGGAAACACATTGAATTCTAGCGCATTCAAAAACATATCGTAGGCTGTTGACCGATCGAAATTACATGGAGACTTCAACATGCGGGTAGACACATCTACCCAATTGGCGGAGGCGCCGCTTCCAGAACACGCTGGTAATGCACCCGGAAGTGTTGGATTGTTCGAGAGTCGTCGCGAAGCCATATGCCGCGATTAATGTGAAATTTGCCAAAGAACGCCAGTTTTGATCAGGGACTGATCATAATCGAAACTGTTGTTCAAGAACGATCCAAGCAGCTTACATTTCCAAAATCCAGCTGACTTCCTAGCGGAGCCGTATGAATTATTCAGCTCCCATCTGTACCTAATAGGGTATATTTTTGAGAGTTTTCGAAAATCGCTAAATTTGAAAAGATAATGGAATCTATGGACAATTTGGTCAGCAGCTTCCCCTTTTTTGCTCATTATTGTTAATATTATTACTATTATTATTCCGAAAAAATTTGGCCTGCGGCGCTAACTGCATAATAGAAGAACTGCAATACGGGGGGGGGGGGTCTGAAGTTTTCTTCGCCATAGTAAATTTTTTTGAGTTCGGCGCCACTGCATGGAAATGTCATATCCGCCATCTTTGTACGCCCTTAATTTTTATCACGTTACCATTAAAATTGACTAATGCCACGTCAATTTATAGACAAGCCGTCTATTTCTGCTGTCTGTCGTTCTTCGTCAGTGTCAGACGTGTCAATTTCCGAGACCTCAGTGCTACGCCAGGCCCTCCTAAGCTGGCAGTCTTCTCTCAAAATGCATTGTTGTATTATAGAAGTTGGTTTCATTCAAGGGTAGTTGTTTCTTGTCTGAGTGGCGCCGAATAGACCTTTTTTTGTGGCGCTCGCCATACCTCAAAATGGGGGGGGTCTGGAGGGGAAAAAAAGGAGAAGAAGAAAAGGATAAAGAGGAAGAAGCGAGGGAAAGAAGGGGAAGAGAAATTCATCCAGCAAATCATTGCATATTAGGATTATAAGGTACATTTGAATCTGAATGAGTTATTTACGATGTACCTACCTCTAGGTATAGGTACCAAGGTACCGTATGATCAAAACCATTTTACCTCAAGAGTGCTATGACTTTTTTTGCCTTTTCCAATAATTGTTGCTAATATGTCCTGCAATTTACTTCAGAGTGACATCTGCATGTTGTTTAGAAATCTTCAATGAATATCGATAAGGAATACGGCCGACCACTCTCCGTTTCCCAATTTTGTGCCATTTCAAAAATAACTTTCGATAATGAAAGCTTTTTTATTCAGTTTTAAACATTTTCAGAGACCGACATTGGCATTCAACGGTTTATTCAGTCATTATGGTCGCGATTATGGCCAACTAGGAAAATCTTACGATCTTACGACTTAACAAAAAACTTTCGATTTTTGTGCCTAGCTACAATGCGCTGCACTGCACATTACACACTAGTATTAATATGAAATGGTCTTACGTTAGTTTTATTACTCTTGATAAAACTGGGGCTCAATTTAACAAGAGGGTCTTACCTGCTTTTACCCACAAACAAACTACGCATAGTGGGGTCGGTACAGTAATATACGCTGCATTTTTGAGTAATGCAATGTCTTTTGGCACACATGTTCTTAGCACCTGTTTGAACAATTTTGTCCATCGCCGCAAGCGGAATTTTAGTTCAGATCCTGTATACAGGGTGAAGAAGAAAAACAATTTAAAAAAATTGCATCTTTTGAACGGACAAAGGTAGAGTATTGCAGGGCATGTCATATGATGCGGAATTTGATGGTTGTTGAGATACACCAAACCATTTTGATACATTATTAACCGTTTTCGAGATATTCGAAAAAACTGAGATCTGTCAAAAAAACCATTATCTTCATCATATCGCTTATTTCTGAAGATATCGGAATGAAATTTGGTATTTGCTTCATAAAAGACGTCATAAATAAATAACAGCTGCAGTTATTCTATAGGCCTACTTTTTTCTCAAATAAGACAGTCAACGTTTTTGGGGGAGAGCCGCCATCTTGTTTTGTAAATATCAAGCTGATGACCGAAAAAATTACTGATAGTCATTAGGCTAATATCATGCCATTACTCTATATTGTGAAAGATCACCTTGGATGGACCATCATACCATTTTTGCTGAAAGAAACATGACGCACTGATTTTATCGGGTTCCTCAGAACTAGAGGACCTTCTTCCAGCCATCGAGCCATTGCAAGTAATTGAACACCGTAATTATGACCCCTGATCATTTCTCCGGTTGCTCACCAAGATTCATAGCCATAAGTGCAGCGGTTCGGTTTTAGCAGCTATTTGAATTAAAAAGTGTTGCCTTTCGTGAAAAAAAACAGAAAATCACGAGGTCTCTGGGTCAATTATTAGGTCATTGGAAATCGATCCTACACGGAATGTTGATAAATTTATGCTAAATTATTAGAAAAAAGTGCATTCTATAGCATAGGTTTGAAGAAATGGCTGAAAATTGTTCGAAACGGTTTCTTTTGTCTTGTTAAGCGTTAAATTATGGATATTTTTGAGGATTTTTATGTCTCCAGCCTATTTAGATGATGGGATTAAATTCTTCAATTTCTTATCACCCTGTGATGTTATCTGCATAGATCGCCATCATGCCAACATTTCCCAAAGCTGAAGGAGGAATTTGAATAGAATATACTCCAAAATACATTGCGGCATCAAAATTTATCAAGGTTCACTCCATTATTAGTGTTGCCCTACCGCATAATTTGTTCGCTTCCTACCTACTTCAAAATAGTCTTTCGTGTTCGTCCTACATCACATGAGTACATCCTGTGCCAGTTTTTTGAAACCTATACTGAAGAATGCACTTTTTTCGAATAATTCAGCATAAATTTATCAAAATTCCATGGAGGATTTTTTTTCAATGACCTAAGAAATGACATAGAGACCTCGTGATTTTCTGTTTTTTTCATGAAAAATCGACACTATTTTATTTAAACAGCTGCTAAAACCGAACCGCTGAATTCATGGCTATGAATCTTGGTAGAGAACCTGAAGAATGATCAAGGGTCATAACCGCGGTGTTCAACTACTTGCAATGGCTCGATGGCTAGCAGTAGATCTTCTACTTCTGAGGAATCCGATAAAATCCGTGCATCATCTTTCTTTCAGCAAAAATGGTATGATGGTCCATCCAAGGTGATCTTTTACATGATAGAGTAACGGCATGGTACTAGCCTTATGACTATCAATCATTTTTTCGGTCATCAGCTTGATATTCACAAAACAAGAAGGCGGCTCTCCTCCAAAAAAGTTGACTGACTTATTCAGGAAAATAGTAGGCCTAGAAAATAACTGCAGCTGTTATTCATTAATGACGTCTTTTATAAGGCAAATACCAAATTGCATTCTGATATCTTCAAAAATAAGCGATATAATGAAGATAATGTTGTTTTTGACAGATCTTAATTTTTTCAGAATATCTCAAAAACGGTAATTAATGTTCCAAAATGGTTCGGTGTACCTCAACAACCATCAAATTGCGCATCATATGACATGCCCTGCAATACTCTACCTTTGTCCGTTCAAACGATGCAATTTTTTCAAATTGTTTTTCTTCTTCACCTTGTATACAGGATCTGAGCTAAAATTTTGCTTGCGGCGATGGACAGAATTGTTCAAACAGGTTCTAAGGACATGTGTGCCAAAGGACATTGCATTACTCAAAAATGCAGTGAACAGGACTTTTTCCGAACGTGCCGACTCCACTAGCAGCAATATTCTCTGCCAGAGTTCCAAAACTTGACAATTTAGCCCATATGTCATCTAGGTAGGTACCGAGTTTCGAGTTTTCGAAAATTTCGAAATTTGAAGAGGTTATGAAATCTATGGACAATTTGGTCAGGGGCTTCCTTTTTTTGCTTATTATTGTTAATATTGTTATTGTTATTATCCAGAAAAAATTTCGGCTGCGGCGCTAACTGCATGAGGGGCTCGTAGGTTCCCCGGCCCGACCGTAGCGTGGCCATAGGGGGGGGTCTGGAATTTTCTTCGCCATAGTAACTTTTTATGAGTTCGGCGCCACTGTGTCTGACAAGTTAGAGTAGTGTTAGTGTTCAGTCAACGCCGAGGTCAACGCCTTGACGAACCATACAGTTACAGGTGTACGTAGGTACCTCCAGCATTGTGGGCCCCAAGAGCAAGACTTATCGCCATGGGAGGAAAGATAATGCAAAGTTAATGTTAATGTTAACTGTACAGGGTGATTCATGAGTGACCTTACATAGGCTAATGGGAGATAGAGGACTTCGAGGCGAGTCAGGATCCACTGAGGAAATTTTGTTTTCTCCATTGGTTACGAAGATACAGGGTGTTTTGTGTGTTTCGTGTGAAACATTGATGAGCGATATTTCTGGAACAGCTGAAGATATTGTGTTGAAATTCACCAGTAATATTTCTCTGCTGGAACTTATCCAGAAGTCATACCGGGTGAGTCAAAATCCAGGGCCGGAATTGAAAAAATGTGCCCCTTTTTTATTAATTCAAAAAGTACATTTTCTGACCGCTTTTCTGAAAAACAGTTATCGGATTCGAAAAGCTAAGGAAAAATGCTTCAAGAATTTCTCTTCAATTTAGATGGCACACCTAGACCGTTTCGACAAAAAAATTAACAATAATATTTGTGTGTAAGTTTCCATTTTTGACTGGACATTATCGACTCATTGTTTGATTGAATTCATTAAAATTCATTTTTTAGCTTGTCTCTGTGGAACAAAAGGGCTTGGTAGTAGGAAAAATTCCATAGCCGGAAATTTTTTTTTGACGATCAAATCGAGTCTAATTTTGGTTTCGCTTTCGATTTTGTCATAAAAAAAAATTGTCAGCTCTGAAATTTTTTTCCAACCAAGCCCTTCTATTCAACAGAGACAAGCCAAAAAATGAATTTTAATGAATTCGATCAAACAATGAGTCGATTATGTCCGGTCGAAATGGAAACTCACCCACAAATTTTACTTTTAATTTTATTGTCGAAACGGTTTAGGTGTGCCATCTAAATTGAAGAGTGATTCTTAAAGCATTTTTCCTTAGCTTTTTGAATCCGATAGCAGTTTTTTAGAAAAGCGGTCAGAAAATGTACTTTTTGATGAAACAAAAAAGGGGCACCTTTTTTCTAGCCCGGCCCTGGATTCTGACTTACCCGGTATGGCTTCGGGATGAGTTTCAACAGAGAAATATTACTGGTGAATTTCAACAAAATACCTTCGGCCGTTTCAGAAATATCGCCTATCAAAGTTTCATACGAAACACACAAAACACCCTGTATCTTCGTAACCATCAAAGAAAATAAAATTTCTTCAGTGGATCCTGACTCGCCTCGAAGTTCTCTATCTCCCATTAGCCTATGTAAGGTCACTCATGAATCACCCTGTATAAGTAAGTGATTTAGGTGTTGAATTTCGGATAGTAGTGAACTCGTTACGAGGTTCACCGCCTAGAATTAGGGTACAAAAAGGCCAGTCTCAACAATCAGGGTTTAAGGACTTATTGCTGCGATTTTATTCAAAGATTTTATTTGTGCAATAAAGTTAAGATTTGTGGTTCCAAACTACCTATGCTTGTTTTAAGTAAACTACGTCTTGTTCCCACAAGTCTCCATTACAATTTAGGGATTGTTGAGGATTTTCTGGACGTTGAGTTAATTGGTATCATTATTTTTGTTGATTTTAAGATATAGAACACCTCGCAAAAGGTCTCTGTAGAGTATAAAACTTGAATAAACTTGAATAATGACTAATCAATTGAAACCGAAGAAGAAATACACAACGCAGATAAATTCTTATACGCGCAATTAGGGTGACGTCAAAATGTGGCCTAGGTCAAAGTTTTGTATGAAAACAACGAACATGTAAGTTGGCAACACTTCTTGTCAAAGTGACAGTTAATGGAATGTTTGCGTATTGTGATTTAATTATGTTTATCAACCGTTCAGAGGTAAGTACCTACAACGACCTTCCTGTAGGCTGTTTCGCAACCAAAAGGGCCTTCGGGGGTGGGAATGCTGGTTAAAATAGATTTTACATTTTGTTTGACAGCTGCAGTGGAGGGTGTGGGAAGCGGTAGAGGGGGAATAGGAGTGACAGTAAGTGTTGCCAACATAGCAGACATTGTTTTCATACAAAACCCTGACCTAGCATAACTTTTGACGTCATCACTAATTGAGCGTATTCACTCTATGGAAGAGTACCTCGGTAGTCAGAGAAAGTTGGAGGCATCCAGTGTAAGATCAAGTCATGAACTCATAAAAGACGGTAAGCATGAACTCTTTAACCATATTAGGAGTGATTTATTTGGAATGACGGAAAGAATATCAAAATACAAAAGGTCAAAAACAAAATATCGAAATCATACAATATCGGAAGTGATGAAGATCGAAATACAGGTGTTCAACAATGATTGACCTTGCTGCCTTTTAAAAATAGCGGTTGCAACTGGCCTGTGCCGCTTCAATGAATTCATTTTTTGAGAATGCCGTAGTGAGGAAATTGAAAGACGTCACGTCATCGTCACACAGAGTCACAGACTGATATAAAATTTGAGGTTAACAGTGACGGCTCCGAGGACGGCTCTGACTGCTGGTAAATCAATGTTAACCTTATTTTTATTCGTTTATTTGACGTCGGCCTATTTCCGCAACGAGGCCTAACACCGACGCCGGTGAATACTTTCCTCCACTATACCGGAAATTTTGCCGAACCCCTGTGTGTTCCAATACAGGTAGGGATTTTTAACGACCACCAACATCGCATGGGGTCGGCACCATAGTTCGTATTTTACGTGCTATACGACACACATATAACATTTAGCAAGCAACTAAACCAAGAAGCTTGTTTTTGAGGCGAAAATCCGTCCCCGGCGGAGATCGAACCCGCGACCTCTGGAGTGGTTGTCGACCGCGCTGACCACCACACCACAAGCTCCTCCCGTCAATGTTAACCTCAAATTTAATATCAGTCAGTGTGACGTGACGTCTATCAATTTCGTTACTACGGATTTGAAAATAATTTCATTGAAGCGGCACAGGCTAGTTGCAACAGCTATTTTCAAAAGGCAGCAAGGTCAAACATTGTTGAACACGCTGTACAACAACAACGCTGTGACAATGGTCAAGAATATAAATCTTCTAGAAACAAAATTTCAAAAAGCAAAAATGTCGAAAGTCAAGAGTTTGAGAATCAAAACATCGAAATTACGGATCGATACAAAAGATCGAGAGAAAAACAACGAAAGCAAAAGGTTGAAAAACAAACATCAAGTGAAATGCTAGGGCAATAATGTCTCACGACAAATGACCAGTCAATAAGAACACATCAAGAAGCCAACTACACAGAGCTTTGAAGCACAAACACAAAGGAGACACTAAGCAACGTGGGAAGAGATCTCACTACGTCTCATTGGGGGCTCATTAGGATTCCAAACGAAACATTGCGACACAAGGGACCCAGTACAGCTTTGACCAGTTCAGGACAACATACTAAGGGGCTGATTGGTATTGGAGTACCGAAAGCCACAAAGACACGATAGTTAAGCAAGGCTTCAACCGACACAAAGAGACAAAAGGGAGCCAGAAAGACTCCGGCCAACTCACGAAGGCACAAGGGGGGGCTACTTAAAGTTCCGTAAATCAGGTCAGGGCTTTAAACCGCACGACAGGGCATAGTAGAGCTGGTACAAATCCAGCAACACAGAAAGACTCAAGACTAACATCAAATAAAGTGATGTTAAAAATGTACTAACACAAAAAGTGTTGAGAAGAATGAAAACACTTCAGTAGTTTATTCAACAAATTCTTTGTGCGCAATTATTATAAATGACAATCATACAAAGCCCTAATTTTTATTATTTAGTATCAAGTACAAAAATACATGAAAATGCGTTGACTTTTGTGGGTAAAAATACACAAATATATACTGATAACGAGTGATCGAATAAATTTCTCCTCAAGTCGGCTATGATTCCTGAAAATCTGTTCGGAAAACGTGGCTACCAAGGAGACTGAGGCCTACTTTGAAGAGAAATTTATTCGATCACTCTTTATAAAAGTGTAGTAAAGCAGCATATCATCATCATGTTCATGTTAACTCACTACTTATTCTCATACCATCGACGCAACACAGCTAATAATGAGTAAGAGGACCTCAAAATCTGAAGAAAACAAAGAATCAGAAAAGCTGAATAAACACACATCGTCAGGAATACTTACAGCACTCAAAGTACCCAACGACAAAGCAATCAAGTTTCCTGCAGTTAACACCACCGGCCTTTTCGATCGCTCCATCAAAACCACTAGCATTCTTCGGGTTTCCAAGTCTGACTTGTACCAATTAGACATGTACAAGAACGTGCCGATTTCGCTGCTCTGTAATTCATCTTGGTAAAATGATGGGATCAGCAAAATAAAGGTTAAACACAGCCAATTTTGTCCCTGACTTTGGAACTGAGTTGGATTGCTGAAAACGATTCGAGATCGGTTTGGACAGTTCACTTGTCCAATCCTTTGTCTGTTCAAGCAAATTGGCGAACCGCTCAAACTGAACAAAAATCAGGATTCTCGAACTGAAAGTACCCATGTCACCCGAGTGTTTTTTTTTTTCGGGCGGAGTTCAAAGCAAAAAGTTGCGATTTTTGAAGCTGGTGGAATTCAAACATTCTTTCCCTGGTTCTTTCACCTCTTCCATATTGGTGTGATATGGCTGGCAAGAGGTGCGGGTATTCCAGCCTGGTCGCGAGGGTTTCTGCATCAACATATTTAATTTGAACCAGCACTCAGGATCACTTCCAGAACCAAAATCATTTAGCGGCTGAGATAAGGGGTTTCATTTTGATATTTTTGACCAAGAGTTGAAGGGCAGTTTTATTAATCGACCAACAAAATATTCCGGCCAGAAATAACTCGCCACAAATATCCCGCCAATAGCATCCCAGTCAAAAATTCCCCGCGACAAAATCCTTTCATCTGTACCAAAAAAATTTCTGATAAAACCGGTTTAAACACGTCTCTATCAGAATTTCACTCCTACTTGTGGAATCAGAATGTGCGATTTGGTTGGAAATGATACTAAACATGTCAAAAAAAGTGTTAGTCACGGTTTACCATACGTCTTAGTGAAAAATCGCACCTCAGCTCCTTCGCAGCCATCTGGTACGCAACTGGTGCTTTGCACTTTCTGGAAACTATTGCATTGTGTTCCCGATTTTGAAAATATTGTCCAATGATAAAGTCCAATGATAACAGTATAGGAAAAGCAACGATTTCTAAAATGGTGATTTTTCGGACCTTCGACCGGAAAAGAGTTGGAAGTTTCAGACCGAAAATTCTGTCTCTTCGACTTCCTTCAAAAAAGTTGAAGTTACCTCTCGGAAATGTGAGGACTTGTAAAATGTTATTCATCCTGAACAATGAAATTGGCGAGAAAATTGGGTTTAAAACAGCAGAAACTCATCAAACT
The DNA here is from genome assembly GCA_949128115.1 of Anaspis maculata. Taxonomy (NCBI): domain Eukaryota; kingdom Metazoa; phylum Arthropoda; class Insecta; order Coleoptera; family Scraptiidae; genus Anaspis; species Anaspis maculata. Next base: position 103,247,475 of record OX421962.1, on the reverse strand, counting down.
CTGAACAAGCATTCCCCTAAGTTCCTTCCAGGTAAAATCTGCGTTTTCCTAGTGTTTTTCGTGGACTAAGCCAGAATACAGCCTTTTACCCTTTTCCTTACCGTTAAAACAATCTCGTGTCCGTACCAACAGTACATTCCTATTTGGGACAGCATTGATGATAAATACAACATCAAATGGAAGAAATCGCTGCTTAGAAACGGAACCTGGAACATATTTTATTGAACAATAGATGGACTCCGGAAAATCAAAATGAAAAAAAAAACAACATACTAATAGGTCACCAGGCTACAAACAATAGTTGAGGACACAAGGAGGTTCAATAGGGCTCCAAACAATACTTGAAGATACAAAGGGGCTCAATAGGGCTTGAAACGCTCCAATGTAGACAAAAGAGAGCAGAGGTCTCTAAAAATCAGACGAAGGCTTGACGGGGCCCACTGGGGCTCCAAATGATACTTGGAGACACGAGGGGGCCCTGTAGGCCAACACATGAAGATTAACAGGATCTAACTGGAGCTTCCGGGGCTCAGCAGGGCTACCTTGAGGGCTACTAATGAAATATAAAGACACCAGGGGGGCAGATAGGGCTCTGATAAACCTAATAAGGTACAAAGGAGCTTCCTAAGGTTCCAGGAACTTTGAGAAATCAGAAGGGGTCACCTGGGCTGCAATCGATAATTGGAGACACAAGGGGGCTCAGCAGGGCTTGAAATGTTGTGATGTACAACACAAGAAAGGACAGGGCTCTGAAAATTGCAAGAAGGCCCGGCGGGGGTCACTAGGGCTCCAAAAGACACTTAGAGACACAAAGGGAGCCCTGTAGGACTTTAACCAACACATGAAGAATCACAGGAGCTAATCTAATTAGAGCTTTGAAAACTGACACAATATACAAAGGGGCTCAGCAGGGCTACAATGAAACATGAAAACACAGGGGGCCACATGGGGCTCCGAGAAACCTGAGAAAGGGCACAAGGGAGCTTTCGAAAATTCAAGAAACTCGAGAAAACAGAAAGGGGCACCAGGGAAGCCAACGATAATTGACAGCACAAGAGAGCTTAACAGGGCCTGAAATGCTTTGATGTAGACACAAGAGAACAGAGGCCTCTAAAAATCGGACGAAGGCCTGGCGGGGCTCACTAGGGCTCCAAATGACACTTTTGGAGACACAAAGGGGGCCCTGTAGGACTTCAACCAACACATAAAGACTCACAGAAGCTAACTAGAGCTTCGAAAACCAAAGCAATAAGATTGGGGCTTAGCAGGGCTACAAATGAAACACGAAATCGCATGGAGGCCACACAGGGCTCCGAGAAACCTAAGAAGGAGCAGGCGCGTGCTGGCCCGCCGGGCAGCCGGGCATTTCCCGGTAGGCCCTCAGCTGTAGGGCCTCAAGGGACCTTTCTTGTCATTTTTTTTATTTTTATATATTCTTCAATTTTCCAAAAATTGGATAAATTTTGAAGCATAAAATTGACTATTGAGTAAATTATTTCCAGACTTTTTAGATCAAAAGTATGTTTTGGACCACTGATCAGATCGTCGTCTTGGCCTGGAATACTGAAAGATCTGGATTTTCAAAATTTTGCCTATATCACTTTGATTTTTCATTTTCTTTCTAAGGTTCCAGAATCTTCGAGAAATCAGAAGGTTGCAAACCTGGGCTGCAAACGATAATTGATAACACAAGGGGGCGCAATGGGGCTCCAAACGATATTGAAGACACAAGGGGGCTCAACAAGGCTTGAAATGCTTTGACGTTGAACACAAGTGAGGACAGGGCTCTGAAAATCGCAAGAAAGCCTGGCGATACTCACTAGGGCTCCAAATGACACTAAGAGACACAAATGAGGTCCTATAGGACTTCAACCAACACATAAAGACTCACAGGAGCTAACTAGAGGTTTGAAAACTAAGACAATGGAAGAGGGTCTCGGCAGGGCCACAAATGCAACATGAAGACGGGGGGGGGGGCTAATAGGGCTCTGATAAGCCGTTCAAGGAATATGGGCGGAGCAAATTTCCAGAAAATCTGGAGATACCCAAGGGGATTCATCAAGATCCCAAACGACACTTGTAGAGACAAGGGGGCTCAGCAAGGCTTGAAACTCCACGTAAAAACTTAGTGGAGGATAGGCCTCTGAATATCACAATCACACTGGGCCTCATAAGAGCTTCAAAGTTCCCGGCGGAAAATTGTCCGGCGAAAATTGTCCGCGCAAAAAATTATTGTCCGGTCACCGTCCGATGTACTATATTCGTGTTAGGTAGCTTGGAAAAGGCGAAGGCTTCTGATATTTGCTCTCTATAGGTTGGCTTTTGATTAGTTATCATTGAACATCCAAAGTTCACGTAGGGGAACACTCTAAGAATATTATGATTATCAAATGAGCAATTTCTACATAGGGGAAGATGGGGCAAATATGGTATCCGCTTTGCTACACAGGAAAAGTTTCCACCAAAAGTTTGGTGTCTGGTGTTTGAGTGATTTTTGTGTTTCACGCAATGCGCAATGCGACTGAAAATTCAGCATCTTTTCAGAACGATGTGACTTTTGATTTCCGCCGAATATTTTGATTCGATTGATTGATCAAGATCAAAATTATCTATCAGATTTTAAGGTGTATCAAAGGAAAAATGGAGATGTAGAGGAAAAAGTAAAAGAGTATGGTCTTGGTCCGTTATACTTTAAAAAAACTTCGTTTGGAAAATACTTTGGCATGTGGGACCAATCAAAGCAAAAGAAAAGATTTTCCATCGAACATGGTAGAGGACAAAACCATGAAATGAGGCTAATTAGACCACTCATGACTATACAGGCCGTCCCAGAATTTTAGTAGGTTTGAGCGTTTAAGGGTTGAAAGAAATTCAGTGGAAGCAGGAATCACTAAATAATATACAATCACAATCACATACAATCACATATATAATTTTGCTACTTGTGATTGTCCTGTTTCTGCAAAGGAGTCGAGGATACAAACGCAAGTAAGAAAAAAAAGGAAGCTTTCAGCAAATTATATTATCATGTAGAAGGTACACAGCGAGGTACATAGTCTGAAATGATCCAATAACTTACTTGAAATGTTGACCTCCTCTGGCTAGTTCTTATACAACCGTTGCATGACAGCAAAATAAGAGTAGCTCGACCGCAATAGCTGCAATGTGCGAAAAATCATGTTTTATTATTGAATTGCGATTAATCAGGAGAAAAATGTCAGGTAGTCAGGTACTACTGCGGCCGAAAATTTTAGAACGGTCTTCGGTTAAGTCGATTTCGATACTTATATGTATCAAAATTGAGTTATATGATACTATATTTTGCCATTTTGGACAAAAATCATTGGTGTATTCGCCAAACTAAGGAAGACACAAATTACACAGAATGCATGTGATTGACACGTTGCAGCGATTTTTTTTTCTGCATCAATTTTTCTCAGCCTTGGAAAGCATATAACTGCATGATACTCGTGCAAATGATTCAGCAAAAACACCACTATTGGAACTAAGATGGTGGATAGAACCAGACTACAAAGAGAAAATAGACCATTCCAAATTTTGCAACTGCCATGATAGTGGGTACTTATTGATCAAGGAAACAACGTACTGTAACGAATGTTATCAAAGACAAAGTGACGAGTTTTCCAGCAGTGAGCACTACCGGCTTTTTAGTCCTCTCCAAAAAGATGCCAATGAGTTTTCGCAATTTCACTTCAGATTCATACCAGTTGGATAAGTAAAACGATTTCCCAATTTCGTTGCTCTACAAAATAGGTTGGCATTTTTATCGAACTAAATAGAATTGAAAATAGGTTGGCATTTTTATCGAACTAAATAGAATTGACATCTTTTAAACTCACCGTGGTCATAATATCGTGACCAAACCAACAGTACATTCCGACTTGCCACATCATTGCCGAGAAGTACAAAACTATGAACAGCATTTGGATGCTGACCAGTGGGGCCTTGAAATAACCGCACAATCAGCAAAAACATTCTCAGCCACGTCAAATGGATAACGTACGATTGTCATTTGGAAACCAGACATGCAAATGACTATGATGCTGCAGAAGAATTGGACGAAGATGCCCATCGAGAACGTATTTTCTATGCTTTTGACCAAGCTGAAGCAAGAGAAGCAGTTATGTGCTGCAGCGCAGCTTTAAAAATACTCACACCCGACAATCTTCTTGTGGTGCTTGATGCATGCTATCAGCTGTTTTTCAGCGGAATTTCCCGACGTATATCGGATGTTCTTCAAGTTTTCCATCAGAACTTCGAACTGTGCAGCAGCCACAGTGGTAAACATCCAAGTCAGACAATCTATGGTGCTGTTATTGTAAGCGCTGACTATCAGCACGGAAATTTGAAAAACCGTAGTCTGGTGGTAGTATCTGTCGACGTTGTACGGGAACCAACCCGGCAGAGGCAAGGTCCTCTTCTTGCTGGAGTCTATGTAAGGAAACGTGCCGTAAAAAATCACGGTGGTAATGCAGAGAACTCGGAACACCGTCACGATGACCTTGCAAGGCTTAATTTTCCGCTTGATGAGTTCCAGACATTCCCGAGTGAAACCGTAGAATTCCGGATCGGCCAGGCTGTCTTCCAAAGCCAGAAATTTGTGTTTGTTTACCGAAAGATTCAGTATTTTAGATGTGAAGGTCACTTGCGTCATGAAAAATTGCAGAGTCTCGGCCAGTTTGGACACGTCGTTTTTGTTTTCTACCATATAGAAAATCATGGTCAGCAACTGGGCGTACGTCACAAACAAGCAGAAGAAGTGGTTGAAGGTTTGAATGGATGCAAATTTTTTGTCTCTTCTCGGGTAAAAATCGGTGAACACCAGTATTTTCTTTTCAGTGCTTATCGTTTTTCTCAAGTCATAGTCCTGGTAACAATTTTCAATTATTAAGCTGATGATATTATTATGTTCATGCACTTTTTCTTGGTAGTTCGGTACCTACCTCTATTGTGAATCGCTGCATTTTGGAAACTGTTCCCACTTCAAAATAATATGGTTTTATATGAGAAACCTTTGAGCCAGAAACGTATTCGTTGAAATTGTGACTATACCAAGTACTTCTCTACCTGGGTCAAGTCAAGATAGATACAGCTCTGTACTTGTAGCTATACGGGTCTTGGGATCAAACGGAATTTGTTGAAGGTGGTAATTTTGGGTGTCTGAATGTTTGGAACTAATTATTTGGATTCGATTAGAGGCCGTGTTGGAAAAAAGCCAAATTGATGTTAATTATCTTGGGGCTTCTGAGACGTCTAATTTCCGTAGGTATCGCATGGGACGCGAAGAGCGGTAGATCAGTAGGCAGAAACATTTTGTCAGTTTTTAGAACACAGTAATTGGAATTGTCACTAATTATAGACATAAACAAGGAAATCCACCTACTTCCACAAATTTACCATTTGATCCACCACCATGAACAAACATAATTAAGAGAACATTGATTAAAGGCTTTATTGAGGGCTTTATTCAGATACCTAGGTACTTGAAACCGGTCAGCGTTCAGTAGCAGGTAGGTATTCTGAGTAAAATGAAAGAATTACAAATATACTCAAGTATTTTTCCCTAAAATCGGCAATAAAATCAAATAATTTGCCAATAAGTTTGTAGGTTGGAGGTATCAACTGTAGTGACATCGAATATGTTGCAGAAGAATTTCAGTGATTTTTATGATCGTAATTTTTGATCTCATCAGTGTTGACTGCTGTCAACAATGCTAACAATGCAGTCGGTCGAATAAAGTATAGAAGTGCACTGAAACAAGGGCCTAAGTACCTCAGGTGAGGATTTGCCTCACTGCGAGTAACATTAAAAATGCATATTTCGAAGCTTGCTTGATTGCTGGCTTACATCAAGTTCATTTTATTGTAAGAAATGTGAAGATTGGAGGAGCCTGAAATGACGAACTTGACCATCCAAAGCACGCCTCGTACTGTCTATCATCGTCTGGATGTCTACGATTTGGACTCTCGTACCTACTCTGGAAAAAAATCAACCCCACCGAGTTCTAAACGAAGAGTCCTACCTACACAATCGATCCGAAATGAACTTTGAAGCTCTAACAAACATACGTATGTTGAGGTTTTGGTAGGGTAGGTAAACTTCACACCTGACCTACCTATGCAACAAATATATTATGCATTCAGCTTTTATTTGCAACAAAGCAGGCCTTGGAATTTTGTTTTTACGTTTTTTAAAATTAAAAATAACCAGACACTTCAGCTATTACAGCTGCCAGTCAGTGTCAGTGTTAATACTCTGTCAGCTATACCAGCTGATATGAAGCAATGTTGTCTTTTCCCTTGCCGCTTAATTTTTGTGCTCACATCAGGGTAGGTGCTCACTGTGCTTGATAAAAAAAAGCCTGATGTTTCTGACAGTTTCTGATGTCAAAGCAGTTACACAGTTGGTGTAAGATGGATTTTGATCTTTGGGTGTGGTTGAAGGAAGATTGGAATAACGTGAGAAAATCTTTTTGAAGATCACAAGATGTGAAAGCTGTTATTCTGCCTACACACATTTTGTGAAACTCCTTTCTTCAGTACTTTTTGGCTAGCTACCTACAGTGCTCAGTAAAGCTAGCAGTGAAATGAAAAAATCAATGAAGATGAAAACGGAGCGAGGACCTAGCTGATGGAAGTCCGTTTCAGACAGGATGGCTGAAAAGAAACTAAGAAGCTTGTTCGATTATGTTGCGAGCTCAAGTGATGGACAGTCCCTACCTATCTCCACAAATTTCCGGAGTCCGAAATGTTCCGAGTTCAAGTACCTTGTTTCTAAAAGTACCTACCCTAATAAAAATTAATAGGCCAGAGCCATCATTCGTTTCAATTCAAAGGTCTTCACTTTTATTGTTATTGGTAGTAGATGCCAGTACCAGATCGATCTCTATCGACTGAAAGAAACACGGCTTTCATGACACAGCTTCCTCCTTGTTAAATACAGCCAAATTTTAAATTTCTCTTCTCACTTTGTATAGCACCGCCTGTACAACTTCGTTTGTTCCATATGTAGAATGAGGAAGAACTTCTCCACTACGACGCTTGAAGAATGACAAGCGGTTGATAGTCTATGTCATTCGGACATTCAATCAATCAGAAATTAACTTGCAACACTGTTCTGGATTTTGAAGTAAAGCGATAACCCCAGAAAATAATTCATAACCTAAACTGTGGCATTCCACTGACAGCGCTTTTACAGAGTGGATTCTGTCAAACTAGGCTCGCCTGCTTTGTTGCAAATAAAAGCTGAATGCATAATATATGTTTGAATTTTTACAGAACCGACAGTAGAAAGTTTATAGGGGGAAAAGCGCAACCCGTAGATTGATTTTCAAAAGTGAAAACATCAGAATTGAGGCGACGAATGCTGAAAATTGAACGTATTTTGCCAAGGAAAGGGTAAGGTACAAAATAGGAGTAGTCCAGTGAAATAAGTCGATTTTGTGATGGAACGCATTTTCAGCGACTTTTTACAAACTTACTCTAATACTTCGACGCGAGTAAAACATTTCTATATGAGGAACTGACTGAATGTAAACGCGGCAGGAATTCGGGTTCTCGCGGGTCAAAGGGGATTCTTGTGTCGTGCTTTGTCGAAACTAGATGTGTCCCGCCACGTCGTCCTGAAAGATTCTCATTACAGGTGGGTGTTTCTTTGAATTATTTGCTCAAGATTTAATCCACATTCCTTTTGGTTTGTCCGCATTCATTTTGAAATTTTAATACGCATGTAGGGCCGAATTTGAAATTGCATCTTCCTGTTGGGGCATCAATTTCACTTGTTTCCGGGAATTCAAAAACAAAGAATAGGACCGAAAGAGAGTTTTCGCGGTTTTTACAGCCCAGTTTGAAGCGATGATGGAGGCTACCTACGCGTCTCATGTATTTTACTAATTTTCTGGGATGCCCAATGGCCCTGTTGACGCTGGACGCGGTGTTAGGTACTAGGTACCTACGCGTTATGTCCCATGGATGATGTCATACTCGTGTTTGGATTGCACTTCTTTTTCAAGTAACACACATCGGTGCCTCGCGCGAAGAATTGTAGATTTTAAAAATAACACGTATAGAATTTCGTTGTTTCTTTCGGGCTCGAGCTTAAGTGCGTATACGGAATGAAATCTAGGTTCGGGCCTCGGTTCGGGCTTAATTTATTTGATATTTTCTCATTCATTTTTTGTTGTCTCACGGATTTTGCGAACTTACTGAAGTAGTAGTAGTTAGCTTCATCAACCATACGGTTTCACAATTCTAGACTCACATTGTTACAATAAATTAAAGTTATTAGTTACTTATTACATGTTTATAAAAATAAAATTAAACTCTTTCTCTTGTTCTTATGATCTCTTCCATCCATTTCAACCCTCTTCCGTCTTCTTTTAGTGTGTTCATGATTCCTTCTTCTCTTTCTCGCATTTCTGTGCATTCCTTCAACATGTGCTCCATTGTCTCGCTTTCATTTCCACACATGCTCCATGTTCTTTCCTTTTCCTCCATCCAGTATTTATTATCTCGCTCCTCATTTCCGCATCTGAATCTCGCTATCAAGTTTCTTTCCTTCATGTTTTCTTTCTTGAAGTTTTTGGTTCTTCTACTGTTATTAGTTTTCGTATAATTTATTATATCTTGAATTTCTTCTTCGTTCTCTCCTTTCCTGGCTTTCCACATCTCTACTTCTCGTTCTCAGTTCCTCTGCCATCCGTCCTCCACTTTCTCTTATTCTTCTGACCTCTTCGCTAGAGTAACCGCTTCTTCTATAGAAATTCTCTATGTCTTTCAGTGTTCCTCTTTCTGCATCCTTCAGTTTCTCTTTCCAGCATTCTTGTAAAATTTTGCAGTTTTCTCTGTCTTCCATTTTCTCTTCGTACTTGACCGCTTTTCTTACTGTTTCAATTCTTATCTTCCATCAATTTGTTTCTTCTCTCACTATATATCCTGATGTTTGGTGTTTCCCTGTTTGATCCTAGTAGCCATTTTAGATATTATTCCCGCACTCTTTCCATTTCTTCGTACTCTTTCCATCCGCATATTTCAGCTCCGTTCATCAATATGCTGCTCACCAAACTGTCGAACATCATCATTCTTCTTCCTATGTCATGTCCGAATTTTCTTTCTCCTATTCCCTACGTGCTTCCTAGAATTTCATTCGCCTTCTTTATCATTTCTTTAACAGGTTCCTGATGTGTCAGCTCTGTTGAACACATATCCGAGGTATCTGAACTCGTTCACTTCTTCGATCTTGAATTTCTCTTGCCATTTTCATTCCATTTCCGTTTTCCCTTCCCTTTCCAAAAATCATCAGTTTTGTTTTCTTCACATTCAGTTCCAACTTTTTCCTTCTCGAATACCTTTCCAAGTTTTTAATCATTTCTCTCATATTTCTTTCATCTTTAGCTAGCACCACCAAGTCATTCGCATACGCCAGTGTCCATATTTTTTCGTTTCCCACCACAAGTCCTCCGCCTGCGCCCTCGGAAAATTTCGTCTATATCTCCCAAGTATGCTGCAAATAATGTGGGGCTCATGAGGCATCCCTGTCTCACACCCTTTTTTGTGTAGAAAACAATCACTCTCTTTCCCATCAATTCTCTTCCTCTGGTTCTTTGTCTGCTTGTATATATTTTCTATTTTGTTTACTAGTTTTTGTTTATCCCTCTTTTCTTTCAAGTTCTTCCATAATTCCTCTCTTTCTATGCTATCAAAGGCTGCCTTCAAGTCTACGAACAGCGCATACACCCGTCCTGCTTTCTTGCTCATTTCTTTTCCAATGAGATGATGGAGGATGTAAAAGTTGTCCACGGTGCCTCTTCCTTTTCGAAAGCCGGCTTGTCCATCCGGTAGTATATTCATTTCCTCTATCTCTTTTGTCAGTCTTTCTTTTATCACCATTGCATATACCTTGTAAGCGGTGTTCAGCAGCGTTATTCCCCTGTAGTTGGTCACCTGCTCCTTCCCTCCCTTCTTGTAAATGAGACAGATAATGTCTTCCCTCTATTGTTCTGGAAACCCTCCTCCATATTTCATTCAGCATTTTGTTCACTCTTTCTAGTATTTCTTCTGTGCCATATATCCACGCTTCATTTTCGATTCCGTCTTTATCTGGAGTTTTTCTTTTCTTGAGCTTCTGAATTTGTTTTATCATTTCTTCTTTCTCTAAAGTCGAGTGTCCCGTTGTCTTGTCTGTTATCTCGGCTGTGTCTCTTTCATCTGTTCATCCAAGTAGTCCATAAAGTAATCTTTCCACTCTTCCATTTTTATTTTGTTGCTGACTTTCTCTCTACTTTTTCTTTCTCTATTGAGGTATGCCAATATTTCGTGTTCATGTTTTATTTTTCTAATTTTCATTTCTTCTTCTTCTCTTCTCTCCAGTTTTCTTATTTTAGGTACAGTAGTCCCGGTATTTCTTTCTGGCTTCGGTGTATTCTTCTCTCATTCCTGTATTTTTTCTCCACTCCCTCAGTCGTTCTCGTGCTTCTTTTTCCTTTTTGTACACTCCACGTCCCACCACTCGTTCTTTCTCTTTCGTATGACTATCATTTTCCGCTCTACTGCCTTATTTATGATCTTGCTTAGTTCTTCCATTTTTTCTTGTACTGTTTCCTCCTTCCACTCAATCCCGTTTGTTCTGCTCCTGTATCGTAAAATTTCTTCCTCCTTCCAGCAGCACTTTTCTATTACTTTCCAATTTCTCTCTTCTCCGACTCTTTCCATTTCTTCCTCCCGTTCGATTTATATCTCCAATGGTAGATGGTCTCACTCCACTCTTTCTCCAACCTTGAACGCTAGTATTTTTTCTAGTGCTTTTTCGTTCGCCATTGTGCAATGTGTTGTTGCTGCCATCCTCCCTGTGACATATGTGTATTTTCCCTCCTTGTCTCTCATTTCATTTTCATTCAGAATTACCATCCCTTTTCTTCTATATATTCAAGTAGAAGTCTCCTCTCTTTGTTTTCTACTTCATCTTTCGCTGGTCTGTTCCTGTCCTTCTCCATTTCTTCATACCTCTTTCCCTTTTCTCCTATCCTGGCATTGAAATCTCCGTTGACCAATATCCGTTCATCCTAAGTTTTCTTTGTTACCCGTTCCAGATCATCCTTCAGTTTCTTAATACTTGTGCTGTAAACTGTTATTATTTTTCATCTTACAAAAAAATACTCACAAATGGAAAGGACCGTTCGCTGTTTTGTTTTTTTTTGGGTTTTGGAACACCCACAAGCAACTGAACTAATCATTATTTTGTTCATTTTCCACGAAAAACACAAAGAAAGCAACTTTTCCAGCTCCGATTTGAAAACAACCACAGGCGCTTCCGTTTTGCCAGCGGGAGCTGCTCGGAGTAGATCACTAGACGTTGTTTTTCGTACGTTTGACTTACAGGAAAATAATTTATAAAATCGTCTTGTTGCAGAGACCTCAACGTCAACATGTCACACTTACACCAACAATAATTCAACTTTGGCAAAAACCCAGCCTTTTTGAAAAAATGGGTGGGTTTTTGCTAGGTAATTGAGTTTTTGGGTTTGATTTGTGTGCCCGATTATCAGATTATCACAGAGTGCTTTTGTCATGAGTTTTTGCGTGTGTATACCGTATAGGTTCTGGTAGTTTTCATAAAATCCAATGTGGCCTTTTGTGCCAAAAAACTCGGTGGATTTTCCAAGTGAATTTTATTCCGTGTTATCCCTGACACACATAGGTACCGTTTGTCTTCACGGTTCCACCAGAGAACGACATGAGATGTTGCATGCGCATGTTCACCACATAGGTATAGGTAGATAGGTACGGAACGTCGTTATAATATAAGGCATAGCGAGGGGTTTCAAGCCATAGGCGCAACTATATCTGCGTCAAAAAATTAACCAAGTGCCCATGCGCAGGAGTAGAACAGCGCATCCACTCAACTTTACTGTTCCAGAATATATGGGAGTGGTTGATATTATGAATAAAAGTACACATTAGCTCTTATTGATTGAAGTTTTATTTAGTTTAGATTGAACATTTTTGTGCATACTTATTTTAATACACACAGAACACTACTCGCTCTTTATGTTCACTAGCAGTCGTTTTAATTCGATCCATCTTAATAGGGTGATTGCATGTAGAGGGAGTTTATGACAAAATGTCAACAGTGCCATTGTCATCTGTCAAGTTTCATCCATGTTGGAGTCAACGTCAACCGGACCAACCTCACTAAATACTGTCATTTTTACGTGTTTTGTTCACATATTGTTTTGTTCGGCGTTTACGAGATCGAGATTGTGATTTATGATCATCTATCATTTTTAAAATGCCTGTTATGTGCTCCCATGCAATTCCACAACAAACGTCAAAACATAACTCGATCCTTGCGCTGCCTGCCAGTGATCAGATGAACGAATTTAATGCAATTACCCTATTCTTTCATTACTTGGGGGCCCTTAAAGAGACGAAGTTCTAATGTGTAGGTAGTAATGGGCAAACTTACATATGAGTTAATAGTTAGTTATTGCGTAAAATTCCGCAATACTTGAGAAAAGTTTACCTGTGGGCGGGGCTGAACAGAAAAACCAGAATCGTTTCGAATGAGTTCATGTGTTGGAATAGGAAAGCAACACCGTCAGCTAAAGGGCTGGACCATTACCAGATCACAGGCGAACCCAAAATTTCACTCACCGCACATCTATTTAGATGTGTCACTGGATGAACTTACTTCGCGCAATTGTGCTCCGCCCACAGGTTCCTTTGATATTCCGAGTGGTCCACCAGTTATTGTGATGATTCATTGTGTTTCAAGGTTAACGTTGTAACATGTGACACAATAAGTGTTAACCTCGAAAAATCTAGAAAAACGCCAACAAGGTTCCAAAACAACTGAAAGTGCTGACATGATCAAGTCTGGAACACATACTTAAATAGCTATACCGCGCAAGACCGACGTCCGACACCTGCAAGAATGAGCGCCGCAATCTTGGTGGTTATTTAGGGATTTTGGGTGGAGTGGACTGGCACCACTTCGCTACTTGGCCACTTGACTAAGTACGACATTATTTTGCTTCCCCCTTGAAGTACGTGGAATCAGTCAAGCACGCATTCTTTCACGGATCTTTGAGATGTTCATTCTCTAATTTAATGCTGTCACGGTTTTTTTCACTTTCCCACATTAGTATCACTTGGTACGGCAAAAAAGACAAAAGTCCAGGACCGGAATCAAGCCTAGTGAACATTATTTCTAAAAATCCGATTTTTCAGTATTTAGTTAGGAAATTTACAGCACAAAGTTATGGTGAAGTGGCTGAAAAATGCTCTTTTGTCTGCATTTGGAACTTCAGGTCACTTTAGAAACCAGCTAAACAAATTTCCCATTTGTTAACTTCAAGAATACAAAAAATTATTTCCGAAACTTTTCGCGAACAAAATAAAAAGAAGCAAGAATGATAATTATTCAGAAACGTAATTTTAATGTGTAGAAAACGAACAATATCAATGTTTGTATGTTATGTTTATGTTAATGTTTATCAAATTTCGGAAATAATTTATCTCTTGTCTGCATTTAGAACTTTAGGTCACTTTAGAAACCAGCTAAACAAATTTCTCCTTTTGTTGATTTCAAGAATACAAAAAATTATTTCCGAAATTTGATAAACATCAACATAAACCGAGACATAAACATAACATACAAACATTGATATTATTCGTTTTCTACACATTAAAATTACGTTTCTGGATAATTATCATTCTTGCTTCTTTTTATTTTGTTCGCGAAAAGTTTCGGAAATAATTTTTTGTATTCTTGAAATCAACAAAAAAAAATTGTTTAGCTGGTTTCCAAAGTGACCTAAAGTGTAATACAGTTATTAGGTATTTTGGGCCAGTGGAATAGACGATGTACAGATGCGTATACCTCACTGGTCTGGTAATCCTCTACATCATGTGAAAACGTCAAACGCTTCGTCTCCTGCTTTCCCCATTTCCACCTTTCTCCACTTTTTAGCAAGTGACAGTGACGAAATGACTTACTCGCTCGCTGAAGTTTTCCACAAACCGCCGATAAAAGTTGCAGGGCCCCATAAAGCCCCGTAATTGCTTTACTGTCTTAGATGTAAGGAGTTTCACGAAGGCTTCGACCTTCTTATACTTCTTGATGCTATAAGGGCTCAGGATGTGACCAAGGAATGCTACTTCTTTCCTTACAAAACAGGTTTGCTAAGCTTTAGAGTCATCTTGGCATCCCTTTGGAGTACTTGCATGATGATTGTGTTCTAGATGTTTTCCAAAGCTGGATTAGTCAAACACGAGGTCATCGACATAAATAGCTGTGTGTGAATTCCCGTATAGCAGGTGCTGGAATAAAGCCCATGCACCGCGATAATCCCGCTGTAGCGGTCCTGATTCTAGATTCCAGAAGGCATTTATCTGAAAATGTATGACTTTTGATTGTAGAGAAAAGCGGTTTGTACCCGGCTCTCATTCAATGGTATATGCCGAGGTATATGCTGCTACAAAGCCACGCGTAAAGTGATGATGCTCTCTTGATGATATGTTGGCTTCCCATTTCTTTTAGTTTCTCTTCCAGTGCCGGTCTAAGCGCGTGAGGTACTGGATGATGAATGAATCATTTGTCATCATTGAGAACTCTTTTAGCGTTTGGTGCAGTTATCGTTTCTCTGCGCTTCTTCAACCTTTGTGACTATCGTCTGCTTCTTTGAGTGTCGTTCTGATTCTTCTCAGGTGATAAAAATTACACCTGATTCTCTATCGTGACTGCCTGTTGGAGATCCCTTGGAACCTTCTGGAATGACACCCGTATTTTTCCCATGTCGGTCCTTATCAAAAGCTGTTCTTCTTCAACCACACCATACATCCGTTTTCATACAGCCAATCTGATCCCAATATCAATGTTTTTATTAGTCTGTGAGAACGTGTCTAGAACATGTGTTCCTCTAATTTCCACCGGCAATAGGATGTGCTTTGTCATCTACCTGATCCACCTGGTCTGGAACTCTCCTTGTAGCCCAGGCGCCAGGGAGCAAAAATCAGCTCAATAAGGAAATAATTGTTTCCTGGCTGAAAACTAGCTTAAAACGATCTGTGTGGCTTAGGTTTTGACATACTAATTTCCCCCCTTTCGGAAATGTCGGTGTCATGTCGCCATCATCAACAAGAAGTGCACCAGCGTGGTTTTTGCCGAATATCTTGATTTTGGGCCATCTGACAGCAAAAGATGTAAGAAGTCATTTTTAAACCAATGAAATTCCCTACGGAATAGTTTTTAAATGACCTTTCTGCGACCTATGGTTTTTGAGATAGAGCTTCTGGAAGCGAGAGGCATTGTCGTAGAGACTCCATGGCCACTTGACTCAAAAAACTAAAATGTCGATGTGACAAAAAAATTTCAAAATGAGATTTCTCGAGAATCCTTCATGCTATAGTTGCGGTGATGGTCTTAAACTCTTTCTCTTGAACCGTTGATTACGAATATAGAATAGTCAAAAACGTCACATTGTACATATACATACAGGGTGTACTGAGGGAATCAAATCAGATCAGAGAAATTTTACATATTTCTTCGATTTAGCCTATATGCGACACTCTAAGCACTTAACACGAGTCCAATATCAATATGGATTTGCTCTATAAGTTTCACTTAATACACTAAAGAACTGGTCAGCTCACAACTTTACTGTGAAATGTTTCGAAGGCCCTCTGAAATCATCAAAATATTAAAAATTGCAGTACCAAGGAATGTATATAACAGTATATTATATACCAAGGGAACAAAGTGAATTTTTAATTTGGGGATTTGGACCCAAAGGGCCATCGAGCAACAAACTTCACCCAAGAAATCAAAAATTCACTTTGGTTCCTTGGTATATAATATACTGTTACATACATTTCTTGCTACTGTAAATTTCAATGATTTCAGAGGGCCTTCAAAACGTTTTACAGGTAAGCTGTGAGCTGATCACTTTTTAAGTGTATCAAGTGAAGCTTACAGAGCAATGCATATTGATATTGGACTCGCGATAAGTGCTAAGAGTTTCGCATAGGCTAAATCGAGGAAATATGTCAAATTTCTCTGTTCTGATTTGATTCCCGTAGTACACCCTGTATATGTACAATGTGACGTTTTTCACTTTTCAATATTCGTAATCTATGGTTCAAGAGAAAGAGTTTAAGACTATCACCGCAACTATAGGATGAAGAAATTTCGAGTAATCTTATTTTGAATTTTTTTTTTGTCACATCGACATTTTAGTTATTCGAGTCAAGTGGCCATGGAGCTTTCACGACAATGACTCTCGCTTCCAGAAGCCCTATCTCAAAGACCATAGGTCGCAGAAAATTGATTGAAAAACCAAATTGTAGGGAATTTCATAGGCTTCAAAATGACTCCTCACATCTTTTGCTGTCAGATGACCCAAAATTAAGATATTCGGCAAAAACCACGCTGGTGCACTTCTTGTTGATGATGGCGACATGACGCCGACATTTCCGAAAAGGGGGAAACTAGTATGTCAAAACCTAAGCTACACAGATCGTTTTAAGCTAGTTTCCAGCCAGGAAACAATTATTTCCTTATTGTTTTCCCTGGCGCCTGGGCTATTGTACTCGTATGCCTTTCAGAGAAATTAGTGGTGTTTCCGCAGTTACCGCCTCCCAACAAGTTCCAAGCCTCTTCTTGCATGCAAGTAATTTCCTGTGTCTAGTAGAGCAGAAGACTCTCTACCGAAAACTTGACAATGATTTCTGGCAGCACATGCCTTTTAATCAGTACCTAGAGAGCTTCATCCATTTGTTTTGAGGTTGCTTGTCCTCTCCCAGTGTACTGCTTTCGGTGCTTTTGCTCCTGCTGCCGCCTTCAGTACTCAATTTCTCAAAAAGTCCAACTTTGTCCCGGCCGCCCTGACCAATTCTCATTTTACGGTAGATCGTTTCGTCCAGCCTCAGTTACTGTGTAATGGCTACCGGCGTCGTATAGTAGAAGCCTTGATTTGGTCCCCAGCGATTGCCCTCAGTGAGCACATAATCGCAATTCTGATTCTGATCCTGGTCTCTCCTCTAACGAGGCTGGTATGACTTGCTTTGGACAGCACCATTTCCTATCCTTTATTACGGTCCTGGGGTTGATTACTCCTTCTCCTTCCAGATGTAAGAATGTGATTCCATTGGAGATCGCCCAGTTAGGTCAGATGGTCCTGTTAAAATGAGTTTGTGGGGTGAAGTGCCGCATCATTTCTCGCAGAAGCTGATCTGTGACACCAACCTTCTGGCCTTGGTCACCAAACTCGGCAAAATGCTCCGCCATCGGCTGCTCATGGCTCCAAGTCCCAGTTGAGTGCTGATTTTATAGGTAAGTGGATTCTGCGTCGATCTAGACCGCTTGGAACAAGGCGTTTTTTGGAAAGCATCTAGGAAGCCAATCCTTTATGAGTCTCAACTTCTTCTCTGGGGTCTCACAGCGGACGAAAAACCTCTCCACCTCTGGGATGAACTCACACGGGTGAGCCTTGCCGTCTCCGCGAATGATGGGTATAGTCCTACTTGCCGATACTTCACTGGAGCTACCTCTGGAATACCTGTATCGGAGCGATCGCACGTTTCCCCCATTCCTCCTCTCCTTCAGCTCAATCATACCTGTGGACTTTTACGAAGCTCAACACGATGCTAATCACCGAGCTAATAACTTCGTCTGCCGCTCATGCTTTTATCCCTGTGCCAATTTCCCATTTCCTATACAGTCTTTTCACGACTTTGACCAATAACATCCTGGTCACGGCACCAGTGAAACCTTTTGGTTTTTACGTTTTGATTGCTAATTAATCGTGTGCTTGATGAAAAAGCTATTGCCGTTCATGGGTCTGTTGTCAAGGTGGAGTGGAGTTATCTTAGCCACCTTTCAACATTAATCTGCAACAAGTTTGCGAGGAAGTAGATTTGAATTAAAAACAAAACAAAGCAGCCATATCAAGCCATCATTATAATATGCAACGTAAGTTTGATGTTATTAACATTTACCAGTCACCAAACTGAAACCTAGACGATCATATCTGGGTAATACCAAAATTATTCAGCAACATTCAAACTTTCGCTCTAGTAAAAACTAAAAATGCAATGCTGATATCTATTTTTTATACAAACGTTGCATAACAGCAAAGTAAGAATAGCTCGATCGCAACAGCTAGAACAAAAATATTGTATAGATGAATCATACATAGACAATTTATTTGAAATCTTACAGAAACGAAAGTTATCAAAGACAACACGACGAGTTTTCCAGCCGTGAGCACAATCGGTTTCTTGGTCCTCTCCAGAAATATCACTATGAGTTTTCGCATTTTCACGTTAGATTCGTACCAATTGGTTAAATAAAAGGATCTTCCAATTTCACTGCTCTGTAAGAATATTTCATCAAATTAAGTACCTCATGCATTTACCGAACTTACTGTTGTCATAATATCGTGACCGAACCAACAGTACAGTCCGGTTTGCAACATTATACACGTGAAATACAAAACGGTGAAAAGCATTTGGGTGCTGACCAGTGGCGCCTGGAAAACTAGCAGTGAAAATACTGATTAATAAAAGAACGACTTACGATTGTCATTTGGAAACCAGACATGCAAATGACTATGATGCTGCAAAAGAACTGGACGAAAATTCCCATCGCGAACGTATCTTCGATGCTTTTTACTAGGCTGAAGTTTGCAACAAATTATACGCTGTAGTTTTCTCTTTAAAAAACAGTACTCACACTATGATCTTTTTGTGGTGTTTAATGCACGTCACCAGCTGTTTTTCGACGGAGTTTCCAGAAGCATACTGGATATCTTTCAAGTTTTCTTTTAAAACCACCAGCTGCCCCGCAGCAACGGCCGTAAACAACCAAGTCAAGCAATCCGATGTGCTGTTGTTGTAAGCGCTGACGTATATGACGGTAATTTGAAATGCTGTAGTCTGGTGGTAGTATTTATCAACGTTGTATGGAAACCAGCCTGGCAAAGGTAAGGTCCTCTTTTTGCTGTTGTCGATGTAAGGAAACAGACCGTAAAAAATCACGCAAACGATGCACAAAAATCGATAAATCCTCACGATGATCACGCAAGGCTTTAGCTTTTCTTTTATCAGTTCCAGGCGTTCCTTGGCGAAGCCGTAGAACTCCGGATCGGCCAGGCTGTCTTCTAAGGCCAGGAGCTTGCTTTTGTTGACCGAAAAATTGATCAGTTTCGATATCAAAATGATTTGCGTCATGAAAAATTGCAGCGTTTCTGCTATCTTTGACACGTCGTTTTTGTTTTCCACCATGTAGAAAACCATGGTCAGCAACTGGGCGTACGTCACAAGCAAGCAGAAAAAATGGTTCAGAGTTTGGAATGGCCTGAATTTTTTGTCTTTTCTCGGGTACACATCCGTAAGCAATAATATTCTCTTTTCGGTGCTGAATGTTTTTCGCAAATCGTAATCCTAAAACACTCAAAATTCAATACAAAAATGTACTATATTTTTTCAAATAACAAGTACTTGTATCGTGAAACGTTGTTGCATTCTGAAACTATCAGTAAATTTATGAGGAAACTTCGAAACAGAGACGTGTGCCTTTTGAATTTTTTTTGGAAGTGCACTTGCACTTGGGGTGAGCTAGCAGCAAGTGAATTGAAAACAGCTCTATATTTGAGGGGCTTTGCTGTCGAGATCAAACAGAATTCGTTGATGGTGGTAATTGGGTATGTCTGGTCTCAATGTTTGGATACCTAGTTATTTGGATTCAATTAAAGACCGTGTTGATTAGGTTGAAAAATGCCTGACTGATGTTAATTGCTATCAAGAATTTCTATACAGGTACCTAGTTTACTTATAATGAAAGGTGGAGATTCGATGGAAAGGCAGAAACCGGAGTAAATGTATCACCTGTTTTTAGAGCAAAATGAGTGTTTTTGTCAATAATTAAAGGGCATAAACGCAAGAAAATAAAAACTAGCGAAATAGCCTAGATAACAGCTTCTGATCAGAAAGCAGCGCGCCGGATTTGGTAGATTAGGAAAGGCTCAAGAAGAATGACCGCGGGTTCCACCAAAAAGTCAACTCAGTGTTAACGGTAACAGTACAGTTTAATGATTTTTGCTTTGGTCAAACCTAGTAGTTTGATCAAGGAAGTTCGTAAAATCTTGAGGAAATGTATCATTCATTTGTTCTGTTTTGTGAAAACTGGAAGTTATCACCAACTAACAAGAACTGCATTCACCAAAAAGAATTTCACCAAGAAACGCTTCGATCGAACCCGAGGTGGGCATGTTATAATAATAATAATAATAATAAAACGCCTTTATTCACAATTGCATAGCAGCGGAGTTTAGCTAGCGCTATTCTTCCACTCAACTGCTATACAACGACCAAAATACAGTGTCTGGGAGAGTATTGACAGATGGAATTGAACACAATCGTTAATTAATATAAATAAAATCCAAATAGTAACAGACCAGAGATACAGCATAATACACAAACTAAACAAAAGAAAGCAGAACACGAGTCACAAGCCTCACTGTAACGAGAAAAAAATGATCTTGGCTTTTTTTCGGAACTGATCAACACTTAAAGACTTTAGAGAGTTGGGCAGCGTGTTGTAATTGCTTGTCGCATTGTAAGTAAATGACTTTCTGAATAAAGATGTTGAATGTTTTGGAAGGCTCAATGTATTCAGGTGGCGAATGTTCAAATCATGTAGTTGACCCCGAGATAGAAGCTTTTCTTTTAGATAAGGAGGAGTGGAGGTCTGAAGGACTTTATGTGTGAAAAC
This sequence comes from Anaspis maculata, assembly GCA_949128115.1. NCBI lineage: Eukaryota > Metazoa > Arthropoda > Insecta > Coleoptera > Scraptiidae > Anaspis > Anaspis maculata. Next base: position 103,226,684 of record OX421962.1, on the reverse strand, counting down.
CGCAATCTGCAATTTAACGCGATTTTCAATATTTAACCAATTAAGTTCTTTGATTTTTGCAGAAGTCCTGTCATATCTCCGCAGCCCAAACACAAACCTGCAACAAGAGTTCTGAACCCTTTGAAGGCGAGTTCTATCGACAAAGTCCAAGCACGGCGCATAGACGAAATTGCAATATCCTAGATGCGAGAGAACCAAAGAATTGCATAAGTTTTTTCGGAGTTGATGATTTAGGAGGTGACGACTCGCATAAAGCAATTTTAAGCTACAGTATGTCCTTTGTAAAAGCTTGTTTATATGTACACTGAATTTTAATGATGAATCAAGAACTAAGCCGAGATAATTAGAAGACTCCACATTCGGAATGGATTTGTTGTCAATGTGAAAAGAGATATCGTTTTCGTTTATTATTGAACGGTCATGTTTACTTCCAAACAATAAAATGGCACATTTCTTTATATTCAACGTGAGATTGTGTTTTTGCGAGATGTCGTGTATCATATCTACACTATTTTGGATGGTTTTTACTGAGTCGCGCAAGCTGGTTTTATTGAAACTGTGATAGAGACCTATGTCATCGGCGTACGCGTGAAAATTTATATTTATTTTATTTAAAATTTCTGTCGTATAAATGAGGTAGAGAAGCGGCCCTAGGATAGACCCTTGCGGAACTCCAGTAGGCAAAAAGGCGGATTCAGAAAATGTATTGTTGATTTTAACAATCTGTCTTCTATTAGACAGGTACGACCGTATAAATTCACAAGATGAATTACAAAATCCATAGAATTTCAGCTTGGAGCAGAGCAAGTCATGTTCGATCTTATCAAAGGCCTTGGAATAATCAAGCAATATCATGGCCGTAACTTTGTGATCATCACATGCTCTAAAGATATCGTCGGTAACCTGAGCAAGTGCCGAGATTGTGCTATGTGAGGCTCTGAATCCTGATTGGTGTTTGTTGAAGAGTTTCTCCCTATTGAAATATTCGTACATTTGTTGAAATACAATTTTTTCTAGGATCTTAGATAGGGCTGGGAGAATTGTGATTGGTCGTAGATCAGAAAATGACTGTGGGGTGCTATTTTTAGGTAGTGGTATCACTAATCCACATTTCCAACTTGGAGGAAAGTAACCACTTTCTAGACAGGAATTGATAAGATGGGTAACGTATTTATCAATGAAGGGCATACAAAGTTTTATCATTTTTATGGAGATGTTGTCAATACCATACGCCTCAGATTTTATGTTGATAATCGCTTTACTGATTTCTTCTACGGTGGCTAACCTGAACTCAAAATTCAAGCTGCGCCGCAGTTTACTTTCATTGTTGAGGTCTATTAAATCCTGGCTGTAGTGGTCGACTTTGTTGACAGATGATAGATAGTTGTTAATTTCCTGGGGATTAGATAAGTTTGGTGGTATATCGTATGTAGTCCCAGATTTAACGTTGAAGTTTTTAAGAGTACTCCATACTTTTCTGGAATTCAGTTTACTTTCCTTGATAACAGACTCCAAATAAGATTTCTTTGCCGCCCTAATTGCAATCAAAGTAGAGTTTCTGAGTTTTTTATAAGTATTCCAACCTAAATCAGTTCTTGTTTTTTTGAATTCACTATAAGCAGTATTTCTGCGCTTCATCAGAATTTTTAATGACTGAGTTAGCCAAGGTGCTTTTTGTTTAGTCACTCTAGCAACTCTCAATGGGGCATGTAGATTAAAAATTTGTCTAATAAACTCAGAAAAAACACTGACTTTGTCATCGATATCATCTAGGGTGATCATAGTGTGCCACGGTAGGTTGCGAAGATCTTGTATGAACAATTCATGATTGAAGTTGCTGAAGTCTCGATATTTGACAATTTTAGACTGCTTTTTCAAAGTTTCTAAAGTAATATCACAGTAAATCAAATGATGATCACTTATTTCCTCACAGTTTATCAGGCCCTCGTTTTGAACCAGCCCAGGACAAGTGACGAAAATTTGATCAATCAGGCTCGCAGAATGTTTAGTAACTCTTGTCGGCTCTGTAATTAATTGACAAAAACCGTAAGCGTCAAAAGTTTTGCCAATAATATTATGATCCAGGAAATTTACGTTGAAGTCACCGACACAAATTATATCATCAAACTCAGGGAGCATACCTGACAAGCAATCATCGATCTGATCCGCACAAGTCCTGACATTGCCTGTAGGAGGGCGATAAATTACTCCAAAAGCCAATTTTTTCCCATCAAAGGAAAGGCTCAACCACAATTGTTCCAGGCTTGCATCCAAAGAGCTGCTAACCGACAGGACTTCGCACTTTATGTGGCTTTTTACATAGACCGCCACTCCTCCCCCTCTAGTCAACCTATCCTTCCTAAATACATTATAGCCTTGTATAGAAACAACATCGTTTGTAACCGCGGGAGACAACCAACTTTCAGTTACAGCCATTACCGAGAAGTTTTCTCCTTGAACCAACTGCACCAACTCACCAAAACCGCCAAGAAGTGATCTCACATTGAGATGCGCGAATTTATGAAGCATTGTGACCCATGCTCATTCCAGTGCCGCCGTGTATATCTCTTCCATAGTTGACCAGGCTTCTAGTGTGATTCAGTCTTCTAATGTAGCCAGGACATTTAGGGTCTCTTGCTGAATGGCATCTTTCTTCAAAGTTCAGTAGCTTGCAGTTGGGACAGTTAAGTTGATTTGCAGTGCAGTCCTTCGCATCATGGGCTTCTCCACATTTGTGGCAACAGGGAGGTTGATCCGGATCACAGTATTTGGCAACGTGACCGAATCTGCTGCATCTGTAGCACATAGCAAGATTGACGTATTCGCTGGTATGGATTTTGAGCAGTTCGAAGTTCAAAGATGCTTTCTTGACTATGTACTTGAAAATGTCAGGTTGAGTTTGGATTATGACGTTTTCCTTTTGAGGATTTCTGCATGTTCTTCGCGTGATCACGGTGATGTTGTCGGTTAGCTTCTCCTTTCCAAAAATATCCGTCATATCTTGATTTTGTTCCGCCAACCCATTAATAAGATCTTCATCGTTGTAGCCTTTCTCGATGCCGTTCAAGATTATCATGGGATTTGTTGATGGTGTTTCTGTGATGTTGATTTCTTCAGTATGTTTTGAGAGCTGCTTATGGAGATTTTCCTTTTGCACTTGATCATGGCTTTTTATCACAATTGATCCAGACTTAGTCTGTATGATGTTTTTCAAGGGGTCACGCATATCATTTTTGAGGTTAGCCTTAATCTTCTTCCATACTGCATCACTGTTTTCTTTGGATTTAGGTTTTATGATCGTTTCAAAGCGTTCTACAGGTTTGGGAGGCGTTGACCATTCAACCGGTTTGCTTGTTACTTCCCCATTTGGAAGATTATAGCTTTTGGTAGCGGTGGCATAAGTTTTTTCGCTCTGTTTGATGACGGTTGTTGCTTCAGTTCTACGCTGGCGTATCATTTGCTGTAGGTGTTGGATCTTGACCGAGTTCTCACGTTGGGTGGCTACCAATCTAATGTTTTCTTTTTCTATCCGATGACCTCTTCTGATGATTTTCACGATGTTGTTGAATATTGCATGAGTAGAGTCCACGACGCAGAGTGGACTCTACTCATACTCTTATACAGAGTGATTCACCACCAAATGGACATAGCCTGAGGGTAGGTCCAGTTTTTCCTGGCAGACCAGGATCTGACTTTGAAATTTTCCTAACGCTGTTCGTTGCGAAGTTACAGAGTGATTCATGTATCTTGTCGAATTTTTTGACAAGTCGCATCTTTTGTTGCAGACCAGTTTTATGAATTCGACCTCGGTGTCGACACGCAGCTTTGTTTTTAAATTCTTCAATAATCTGGTACAAACCAGAATGCGCTCGTCCAAGGACGTTTTCTCACCTTCGGTGTCATGCTTCGGGACAAATCTGCATTCGAGGTAGGTACATTATTGTTCACTGACTCGAAAACGGACCATACTTTGGGCGAAAATAATGGTAGCGAACACATCACTGTTTCATCTCTCAGATGACACCTGGACTTGCCCTTTACGTAGGTGTTATTAAACCACTCACTGATTTCCGCAGTTTCTGGGAGCATATCAGATTTCAGCAACTCAAAAGCAAGAGGAATCTCATCGGAAGGAACAAAAGCGAGGGCAAGTAATTATTTTATTTCCAGACTGAAATCTTCATCTGCCCCATAACGTGGGGCCAGCCCATTTCCATGAATTTTTCTCCACAAGCACTGCCCCAAAATAAAAAGTGGAACAAACTTTGTTGTTCCCGTTAGGGAACTCGCTTTTTGCGGCATTCATGGGAGCCATTTCCAGATCAGTTATTATGATTTGCGGCTCCAACTCGACGTCATTTTCAGCACCAAAATCTCTTAAATTTTGAAGGAGGCTTTTATAATTCTGTTCGTTTTTTCTTGTTATAAGCGCAAACGTAAGAGGCAGAATTCTTGAACTTCCGTATCCAAATGACGCGTGTACAGCTGATAAAAGATTGATGAAGCTGTTTTAAAAGTCCCATCCACCAACCAATATCTCGCCTGCGACAGCTGCTGGACATTCTGCTTTGTTGTGAATATTAGGAACTTATGATTCCGTTGAAGTCACGTAAAGCTGCAGGTTTATCGACTTGATCCAAAGATATTGGCTCTAGTGGTCGATCTCCTCTTCTTACCCGCTGTATGATTTTTCGTTGGGCATTCTTGGATGGCAGGAGTTTTGAGGAATTCTTGCCAACTGGTCCTGGATAAATTGATAAGGTGGGGAAGCTTTGAGGCTAAAGATGTTAGGTTTAGTCAGAGGTTTAAGGTGCGTTCAGTCAGCTTATTTAGCCGCAAGTTTTAATTTTAGTCGTAAGCGCAGCATCGCTTATTGGCTGATCTGAGGAGGCTGGTTCATGACAGCCAATTAGCATCGCTGCGCTTACAACTAAAACTAAAACTTTTGGCTAAATAAGCTGACTGAACGCACCTTTAGTATACAGGTATTATGTGCGTTCCTGTCGATTTCAAAGATGAGCAACAGCCCTCTGGCATATAGCCTATACAAAAAAAAAATCCAAAAATTGCAAAAAGTAATAACTCTCTGGAAAAACAAAATACGATCAAAAGTCCAAAAATGTTTCGAGATATTGATGCACGCTTTTCGAAAATATGACGATAAAAATTATGCGACTTGTTTTCTTGAAATAGCACCTTGCTGAAGTTGGGTGATTTTTATTAATTTTTTTTTATTGGGTTTTATGGACGCATCGAGTACTAGCTCGTTAGCGCCCTTGCGGTGACTTCCTCCGTTCCACCCTTTTTTCCTTGGCGTGACTGCTCGGTTAGTACACGCCAAAGTACTTGAGAGCGCATAGAGAAAAACCACCTGCCCCAGCGGGATTTGAACTCCGGACCTTTGGGTTTGAAGCCAGAGACGGAGCCCACCGAGCTACCGCCTAGTTATTTATTTATTCATTATTTATTCATTTGATTTTCAAGCGAGAAAACATCCAACAGATAAAACCATCAACAGGGTGGAAAGTTGGTGCGGCGACAAAATATCCCCGCCAAAAATATCCCAGCAATAGTATCCCAGCCAAAAATATCCCCGCCAATAATATCCCAGACAAAAATATCCCCGCGGCAAAATATCCCAGACCAAAAATATCCCCGCCAATAATATTTCAGGCCAAAAATATCCCCGTGAAACCTGTGCACATGGACCCAGGCAGGTACGTCCGAAAGCGGTAATTTCCGGTTACACTATACATTTTTGACTCAAAAACAATTCTCAGACGCGAAAGTGTGTTCATGGACTTCCTTAGGTGTCCAAGGGGCTGTTTGTAACATCCGACCGTGACACTGTTTTCCGACTTAAAATCAACGTGGACATTTCACCGACAACCAAATCACCGACTAGCGAATCCACCGACAGGTCAACTCACGGACTCACCAATCCATCGACAGGGTATTTCACCGACTGCTGATTCACCAACTCACCGACTCACCAAATCACCGACGAGACATTTCACAGGCCGATTTTTGAAATTATTGTATAGCCGATAAAGAGTCTATTTTCGTCTCAAGTATCATCGTTCTATTCGGAACTGATTTTTCACTTAAGCATTTTTGTTCTTTCAAGATCCACCAGATGAAAATCTATTTTTGATTCAAGAGGCAATGGGCCCACCAGATAATGAGTTCATTTTCGACTCAAGTAAATTGTCGGAAATGACAATTTAAGATTGGGATTCACCCGGTATGTCTCGGTGTAACCGATTTACGGCGCACCCGGTACAGTAAATATAAGTACGTTGTACCTCTCGCATCGCAATGATCCGGGAACGCAAAGTTGCAATTTTTGCAAAGACTAGCAGATTCACCACATCCGGCACAATCTACACCGTCCACCGACCTCCATGGAAAAATCCAAAGGAGGGGTGAAGAATGAACCGAGGTGATAAAACCTTTGGAGACAAAGAGGAAGGCCTCTTTTTGGTCGGGGCTGATCGTGTGGTGGTTGTGCGAAAACTGCGGTTCGTTGCGATGTACGGGGTCGACGTGGTTCTGTTTATAATGTAAGTACTCTAGTCATTTAACCATTGTTATCGTTATTTTCAATAATCTTCGATGTTCAATAAACGTCTCAAACGTTCCCCTTGCTGGATTATTTGCGCCACTTATTAGAATACCGAAATTTACTAAAAAGCCAAGCGAGTGGAGTGAAATCCTATGCCACCCAGTTAGAGGCAACGATCGTCCGGTATTCGGGCATATCAGAATGTCCCGGATAGAAGCCATGAAAAGGTAAGACGACGGTGACCTTTGACAATATAAAGAACCGATTCTTGACTCAAGCATCCTCCTTCTTTTCACACCCATCAGATGAGAAGTTCATTTTTTACTCAAGTATCGTCCTTTATTTTAGACATACCTACTACATAGATTAATAGTCTTTTTTGACTCAAGCATTCTTCTTTTCAGACCAGCCAGATAAGAAGTTTATTTTTGACTAGAGTATCATCCTTCATTTTAGACTCATTAAATACGATAATATATATTTTTGGCCTAAGAAATTGTGTGGCAAGGATATTTTTGGCTGAGGTATTTTAGGCTGGCATATTTTTGGCTGGAATTATATTGGCGGGAATATTTTTGTCTTGGAATATTTTGTCGCGGAGATATTTATGGCTGGGATATTTTTGGCCTGGGATATTTTGTCGCGGGGATATTTTTGGCTGGGATATTATTGGCCGGGATATTTTTGGCCTGGGATATTACGTCGCGGGGATATTTTTGGCTGGGATATTATTGGTGGAGATATTTTTGCCTGAGATATTATTGCCGGTATATTTTTGACTGGGATATCTTTACCTGGGATATTTTGTTACCCGACCGGAAAATTAAAATTGAAGAGATATGATACAGAACACAACAGAGATGTACGAATGACTGAAACACACATTAAATTTTTCTACAAATACAAATATATCTACATTCTCCTGAATTATGCTATAGTAAGAGTACAGCTTATGAATTGATGACATTCTTAACATATTGCTCCGAGGAGTTGATATTTTGAAAATATAAGTGTGCCTCGAGCACAATCGGGGAACTCTGTACTCAATGCAGCACACAAGGTCGACGCAGTCAATGGCGCCGTGGACAAGCTTATGGAGGAATTGTACAGCGTTTAACATTCTTCGGTCCTCAAGAGAAATCAGGCTGAACCTTCGTAGTAAGGCGTCCTGCGGAAAACCGCTAGGAGGATAGAATCCATCCGCCAAACTACAGGCCGCCTTCAGGAATCTTCGCTGCGCCTTTCCCAGTTCCAAGCTGTGCACTTTATAAATGGGATCCCAGATAAGGGAGCCGTACTCTAATTCAGGGTAGCACTCCTTCCATTGCCACCCTGTATATTGTATATAAGGTCAACAATCAAGCGATCTGAGAATATGGTGTATCGTAATCAAAAAACTACTCCACCGAGCATTACAAAAATTTACAAAAGCAGGCAATTTTTTCTCCAGATATCCTCATTTAACCAAGCAAAAATTTCGAGGTGGTGCACTTCAATTTTTGGCCAGTTTATACTGGCTACGATTACACCGGTGCGGTGGACTAAAACCGGACTGACTCCAGGACTGACCTTAATTCCACTTAGAGTAATTCTTTATTAGAGTACGTATGTACAAGCATTTTATATAAGAAGTCCAGATCGAATACGTTACTCCTGCCCACCTAGTAGTACCTGAGTAGGTACCTACGCCATCTATAGGGTCGAGTGGGGGAAAACTTTACAGCTGTGGTTTGCATGATAGTGTCACGAGTAGAAAAGGGTCTTCCCTTTTGCTATTCGTAGACTGGGGTTTGCTCTTTATTTATTGTTTTGCACAGCTGAAACGGGAAGGTAAATGGAACTCGAGCATGCTAACATGATATAAGTTTATTAATTATTATAAAATTAGTTCCGCACATCACACTACTTACATGACAATAATTATAAACTTGGGACTGAGACACAATCTCAGTCCCTTGAACCAACTCCATCAATTAGGAATGAATCAATGTCGACTTCATGCCCCGTGTTCTAATATGTTACGTCATTTACGCAAGTAGGTACCTGCACTACTTGTTTTTCGTGCAAATACCTTTGTTCGCATTTTATTGCATCGCGGAAATGACCTAGCGTCTGCCAATGATTGGGCGACTCAGCAACTTACACATTTGGGTTACACGTGCCGTTTCCGTTATTATATTCAAGGGATGAGCCTTTACCTAGGGCCTTTATGTCATTATCATGACAATAGTACAGAAGACAAGTACTACAGAGTTACAGTAACACATTCGAACTGGACTTCTCATATACTAAACTCAATCACGATCGAACTGCACAGGTAAGTTCGTTTGATCGATCAGTTCACACAGCAATAAATTTTGTATTGATTTTATGATCAAAAGTAGGCAAATTTGAGAACCCATCACAATAAATTGCTGATATTATTATAAGTATCTGGCATAATCCATATACCTACGTCGCCGTCGTTAGGTTTGATTATTATCAGAAAATGACTGGAAAAATGACGTAACACAAGACATACCTCTATTTTTACCTACACATATATATTTTTTATGTTAACTATCGTATGGATTCCAACAGACATAGAAAAAAAATGATAATCTAAGATACATCCAATATTCATTCTCTGATAGAGCCACACAGCAAATTTTTGAATGACTTCTAGAATTCTGAAGTTTTCGGGTTTTTTGCTCGAGGGGTTTGTCTAGGATCACCCTAGGAAGAGTTTCAGCCTGCTTCGAATCAGATGAGACACGCCAAGTGACACTACCCACCAGCCGTCTCCCAAAGAACTTTTGGCAGCTGCCAGCGTTGCTGCAGTCGAGACACGACTGCACTGGTCTACTACACGGTATACCCTCCTCAAATACAAAAACAATTTCCAGAATGTCTGTTTGTAATCTTCCAGGTAACTTCCTAGGCTGAAACATGAATTGCGCAACATTTTTATACACGTTTTTTGCTTGAATTCACCCAACCCTGCATACATAGTGCCCCAGAATTTACACACATCAAAAGAATCTAGGAGACAAGCAAATTCAGACGATTTCTAAAATCATCATAACTTTTGATTTCCGTAAGCGATTCCATATCGGTTTTCAGTGTTCGATTGCCCAATCTTTCGTTTTCATGCCTTGATCACGTCAAATACGTACAGTGTTTCATAAGGTTGCTACAGGGTGATCAATGGAACAGTGTGAAATAGCCAAAAGTTCATTACGAGCGCGATTTCTCAAAAAAAATATTTCATGCATTCCAATAGCACAGTTATGAAGATCGGTGTTTCAGCTTCAGTGACGTTTTTGAATTTTGAAAATCGAAGGTGAATTGCCAAAGATATTGATCATTTTGTGCCGCCGTGTTGAATTTCCAAGAAAAAAGAAAGTGGTCCTATTTCATTGAAACTTGGAACACACTCATGTCTGGCTCAAGTTATTGGAATTTCAAGGTTAAATGTCACTTTCGATCACTTTTGAGCCGCTATATTGAACTTTTTACATAAATGATTCAATTTGAATGAAACTTGAAACACACTAAAATCGAATCATTTACATAAAAGTTTAATATGGCGGCTTGGAAGTGACCGAGAAAGACATTTGACCTTGAAATTCCAATTACTGACAGTGACACCAGACATGAATGTGATCCAAGTCTCAATGAAATCGGATCACTTCTTGGGAATTCAACATGGCGGCACAAAATAATCAATATCTTTGGCAATTCACCTTTGATTTTCAAAATTCAAAAACGTTACTGAAGCTGAAATACCAGTCTTCATAACTGTGCTATTGAAATGCATAAAATATTTTTTTTGGGGAATCGCGCTGGTACTGAACTTTCGGCTATTTTACACTGTTCCATTGATCACCCTGTAGCAACCTTATAAAACATTGTTCGTATTCGACGTGATCAAGACATGAAAACGAAAGATTGGGCTATCGAAGTGACCAAGTAAAACGTTACTTGACTCCGAGGTGCAGGTTTACAGACCTATGGGATGGCTATCTACTTGATGTGATGACTTTTTGTCTAAAAGAGTCTAAAATCTAAAATTTAAAATCAGACCGAGAATCAGACTAATTAGTACATGATAAACCTACTGCTGTGTCACTTTAGAGCCTATACAGGGTGAATCAGTTGAAACCAATCAAACTTTGGGATAAGATTCTCCTTATCCTCCTGACTCACATAAATATTATACAGGGTTATTCAAAAGTCCGGAATAAAATTAATAATTTTTGACCATATTTTTTCCGGGAAAAACGCTCGAACAGGTTGATTTTTGAAAAAGACTAGCCGTTTTATCATGACACGTGTCTTGATCTACCGTCAACCCCTTGTCCCCTAGCTTCGTTTTTTTTTTAAATGGCACCCTATGGCTTGTGGGGGCTCGTTGGGAAGCTTGTCAAAAACTGTATTCAGATCTACCATTGGAAGTTAGATCGAACGCTTCACCATGAAGTTTTGAGAAACCCCAGGGTTACTCAAAAGTCCAGAACAAAATTCATAATTCATCACCATAATATTGTTTTCCAAAAAAAAAAAAAAAAAAAAAAAAAAAAAAAAACGCTCCAACAGGTCGATTTTTAAAAACGGTGAGTCGTTTCTTCATGATACGTGTCATGATCTACCGTAAACCCCCTAACCCCCAGCCACCCTTAGTATTTTTTTGAATCGCATCCTATGGTTTGTGAGGGTTCGTTGGAAAGCTTGTCAAAAACTGTGTTCAGATCTACCTTTGAAAATGGTTGGACGCTCAAGGGGTTAAGGGTCAAGGGCTTAAGGGTTAAGGGGTTGACGGTAGATCATGACACGTATAATGGAAAAATGACTTACCGCTTTTAAAAATCGACCTGTTTGCGTTTTTTTGGAAAAAATATGGCAAGAAATTATGAATTTCGTTCCGGATTTTTGAGTAACCCTAGGGTTACTCAAAACTTCAATGGTGGAGTATTCGGTATAATTTTCAATGGTAGATCTGAATACAGTTTTTGACAAGCTTTCCAACGAGTCCCCCTAAGCCATGGGGTGCCATTTGAAAAAAAATACTAAGGGTGGCTAGGGGTCAAGGGGTTGACGGTAGATCATGATACGTGTCATGGAAAAACGGCTTGCCCTTTTTAGAAATCGACCTGTTCGAGCGTTTTTCCTGAAGAAAATATGGTCGAAAATTATGAATTTTATTCCAGACTTTTGAATAACCCTGTAAACGCGCCTCTTACTTGCTTCCTGAGAAAGATACAGAGTGTCGAAATTCACTTTTTTCGATTTTTTAAAATTTTCAACTTGCGAACTACATATTTATTTGCCCAAATCAGTTTGAATTCAGCACAGCAGCTGGTTTGCCAGAATTGTCTACCTACATGCCAAATTTCAAAGGAGTCCAATTAGTGGTGTAGGAATTCTGTAAAGAACATTAACTTGAAAGATTCTTCAGATTTTCCCAAATTAACGACTTCCCCATAACTCCTACGCTACTGATTGAATTCTTTCTAAATTTTGCAAGCATATCCCATACACTTTCTATTTTCAATAGAATAACTTTTTGAAGCAAAAATCAAGTGAAAAGCTGGGGGGCTACAGCTACGGCTGATGGCACCTGCAAAGTTTTGGAGCGAAACTATCAGCGGCCATCGACCGTATTGTCCCAGCGCCCCAGCTTGTCACTTTATCTTTGCTTGCTGCAAAAAGTCATTCTACTGAAAATAGAAAATGTATGAGATATAGGTAGATGTTTCTGACAAAACAGCCTATGCTGAATTTAACCTAAATTGGTTCAATAGTTCGCAAGATACAAATTTTATAAAATCGAAAAAAGTGAACTTTGACACCCTGTATCTTTTTTAGGAAATGGGTGAGAGGTGCGGATGTTATATTTTTCTAAAACAGGAGGATGGGGAGAATCTTATTCCAAAGTTTGATCGGTTGGAACTGATTCACCCTGATGTGTATTATCTGAACCTGCATTGTTGAATAAATAATTACTCATATAAAAAAAAACAAGAAAGTCATTTGGAACAGGAAGCTGTTTATTTTTTTATGGATTGATGCAAATTAAGTGCACAAGGTATGATTTTCATTTATTTGGTGAGTTGAGGAATCATATTTTTGCGATCCCAAATTTTAGGACACCTAGATATAAGGTATGGTCCGAAGGTTTTGGGAATTTTTTTAAAAGCTAATAGCTTTTTTTTTGATAGTTTTAATTTTGTAACTTAATATTGCAAAAACTAGCATCATCTTTAACAATTTCAAATTCATATTTAACATATTGAAGATGGGCCATTATCTTTGATGGCTCTCAGTTTTCTTCTGCCATGTTCGATCATTCTCTGGACAACAGCAGGATTAATTTCTCAGAGCTCCTGCCTCCCAATGTACCGCAAGCTCGACCAATATAAGATTTTTGGTAAGTATTGAGCAGAATAGTATACGACAAGAGATGGGAAGCTGCAAATGAAGACCAATTACGGCGTCACATTTTTCAATAACATTAGAGAATTTCGCATTTGAGGAATTGATACAGAAAATTATGGAACATGACAGAAGAAAATTGAGATCCATCGAAGATAACGGTCCATTATCAATATGTTGAATATGAATTTGTTATTGTTACATATGATGTTAATCTTTGCAATATCAAGTTCAAAAATAAAGACTATTCAGGAAAAGTTATTAGCTTTGAACAATTTCCCAAAACTTTCGGACCATACGTTATTTTTATTCATCCATCTACACATTTCACGTCTATCTCTCGATCCATCTATTCATTTTGGTAAATAAACTTTTGAATCAGTTTCTTCTTGATTAAAATTGACTCCGGTAGATACATTCTACGATATAGTGCAGAGTTTAGGCATAAGCCCAGAGGAAAGCACTGCAATCCTTTGTTATCGTCAGAAAAATTATCCTTGAACTCTAAATCACCCAAAAATCAGTTGAAAACTACCTGAAAATCGCAACAAAATGATCTACCCTTCGTTTAAACCCAGTTCCAGCACCAAGCTCTCTCTAGCATTCATCAAAAAACCAGTATCCAGCTAGGCTTTTAGTAGCAATAAGAGTAACTGCATGGTTTTTATTGTGTTCAAATATTCAGAATATGAATCCATTCGCCAACCACTGAGGTGTTATTCCAAGGTTCAAGATAAAATTCCAAAAAAATCCATTTTCCTATCACCAATAGGACTAAATAAATATGCCAAGAACCAATAATGGACTAAATGGTTGTGCCAAGCAACAACATTATTCCGGATCCGTTATTTGGTAGCTCATCTAGAACAGAAATTATAAAACAAGATAAAATTCATCAATAAACTATTATTACCTGATCAAAAATTGATGGATAAATGCAAAAAAAAATCAAAAGCAAAAAGCACGTCCAGACACTTCCGTGCCCAATAATTGAAAACCATCGCTTCTCACACCCACTCTCGTTTTACCTGAAGCCATACCTACCTACATATGGCGCGAGCAAAGCTTTTAATTAACACGCATCGACACGAATTCACATCCCAATAATTACCTACACTCCAGACACGGCACCCGATATCAAAAAATTATAAGCGATTCCTTTTGATATGCTCCTCCGCCAAAAGACACAGAGGGGTACTAAAAATCAATGAAGACGGCCGGCGCGGCCGGTGCAACATCAATAATTCCGATGCATTTCCCCCTTGTATCGTATCAAACCCCCATTCAATTATTCCAACGATTAGGCATCCACTGCACTCGTCAGATTCGACTACCCTTTTACGTAAACTTTGGAAACTATCCTCGAACGCAAACTGGGAATAATTCCACACTGAGTACGCTCCTGTGCACGTATGCTTGGTATAAGTCACAGAGGGGGGAAATAGCAACTCTTAGTTTTAGCAATATGGGATTCACCATACAAGTCAGTTCCATATGTTTTAATGAGTATTATTGTGTATCAAATAGTACAGAAGCTTGTGTATGATCTCGTGATAGTGATTATGAAAACGAAACCAAGCCATACCCGAGGCTATACTATTTTGCATTTTTATACCTGATCAGTTTTTGGTTTCTTACCCACCTGGGAGCAAAGAAATAGTGCCATTGAGGGTTTTTCACCGACGAAATTACAAAACAGCTCCCTATAACCAGCTTAAGAAAAAAAGGATGGTGACAAAATGTTTGCCAGAATCGAGTTGTAAAGGTTTGATTTAGTACAGATATTATGGTAAGACTAAGACCAAACTTGCTTCGCTCTAAAATGTAAAAATTTCACTTCTCTCACCATTTCTCTCCTTTTTCAAAATTGTGACATTTTTGAGCTGGACAACTTTCATAACGTTTCTTACTAATTCGACCAAGGGCATAATTTGATAATGCTGTCAGTTTTGTCTCCACGTTCAGATCAGGCGATTTTCTTACGACTCACGCCGAGTTGCTCACTGCGAGTCTAATTCTAAACCCGGTTTGGTTACTAATGCAACAATTAAATCTATGGCAACCAAACCAAGTTTGAAGTTAAACTCGAAGTGAGCAACGGGGCCTTAGGGTGGCAAGAAAAACATCTAATTAAATATAAAAGGTCCAATAAGGTAAACAAGATCTGAAATACAGAACGTTGAATGTACAAAAGGTCTAAAGTACAAATGATCCGGAAAAGAAAAAAATACAGAGTGCAAAAGGTCCATAAAGGGGTTTGGTATAACTTATCGACACCCAACTCATCGACAAGACAACTCGCCGACAAGACAACTCACCGACAAGACATCTCGCCGACAAGACAACTCGCCGACAGGACAATTATTTGACAGGAAAACTCACAGGAAAACTCATTGACAGGGTAACTTGCCAACACCCAACTTACCGACAATTCTTCGCGCGGACAATTTTTTGCCGGAAACTTTAGAGCTCTAATGACGCCCAGTGTGAGTGTGAAATTCAGAGCCCTATTCCCCACTGAGTTTTCACTTAGCGTTTCAAGCCTTGCTAAGCCCCTGTCTCTACAAGTATCGTTTGGGATCTTGATGAACCTTGGGTATCTTTCAATTTTCTGGAGATTTGCTCCGCCCTTATGCCTTGGACGGTTCCTCAGAGCCTTATTAGGCCCCCTTGTCTTCATGTCGCATTTGTAGCCCTTTTGAGCTCCTTTGTATCTTGCATTAGTTTTCAAAGCCCTATAGTTAGCTTCTGTGTGTCTTCTTGTGTTGGTCGAAATCCTACTGCCCCCACCCCCTTGTGTCTTCAAGTGTCGTTTGGAACTCTAGTGAGCCAGGCAGGCTTTCTTGCGATTTTCAGAACTCCATCCTGCTTTAAGTCTATATTGAAGCCTTTTTCAAGCCCTTTGTATCTTCAAATATCGTTTGGAGTCCAAATGAGCCCCCTTGTGTCATCAATTATTATCGTTGGCATCCTTGGTGACCCCCTTCTAATTTCTCTGAGGTTTCTGGAATTTTCGAAAGCTCCCTTGTGTCTTCTTAGGTTTCTCGCAGCCCTATGTGCCCCCCTGTGTCTTTGTGTTTCATTTGTAGCCCTGCTGGGCCCTTTTTCCATTGCCTTAGTTTTTAGTGCTCTAGCTAGCTCCTGTGACTCACTATGTGTTGATTGAAGTCCTACAGGGTCCCCTTTTTGTCTTCAAGTATCATTTGGAGCCCCGTCAGACCTTCTTGCGATTTTCAGAGCCCTATCCTCCCTTTGTGTCTACATCAAAGCAGTTCAAGTCCTGCTGAGCCCCCTTTTATCTTCAAGTAGCGTTTGGAGCCCTATTGAGCCCCTTGTGTCTTCAATTATCGTTTGCGGCCCAAGTGCCCTCTTCTGATTTTTTCATGTTTCTGGAATCTTAGAAAACTTCTTTGTACCTTCTTAGGTTTCTCAGAGCCCTATGTGGCCCCCTGGTGTCTTCATGTTGCATTTGTAGCCCTGCTGAGCCCCTTTCTACAATGTGCTAGTTTTCCAAGCTCTAGTTAGCCCCTGTTAGTCTTTATGTGTTGGTCAAAGTTCTACAGGGCGCCCCCTCGTGTCCCCAAGTGTCATTTGGAGCCCCAGTGAGCCCCGCCAGGCGTTCGTCCGATTTTTAGACGCCTCTCCTCTCTTGTGTCTACATTGAAGCGTTTAAAACTCTACTGAGCTCTCTTGTACCTTCATGTATCGCTTGGAGCCCTATTGAGCCCCCTTGTGTCTTCAATTATCGTTTGCAGACCAGGTTACCCCCTTCTGACTTCTCGATGTTTCTGGAATCGTAGAAAGCTCCTTTGTGCCTTATGAGGTTTTTCAGAGCCTCATATGTGGCTCCCCGGTGTGAAGAATTGTCCGCGCGAAGAATTGTCCTAGCACCTTGGATTAATTGTCCTGTCGTCGAGTTGTCTCGTCGGTGAGTTTTCTGGTCGGCGAGTTATCCTGTCGGTGACGTGTCTTGTCGGTGAGTTTTCTGATCGGCGAGTTGTCCTGTCGGCGAGTTGTCCTGTCGAAGAGTTCTCCTGTCGGCGAGTTGTCCTGTCGGCAAGTTGTCTTGTCGATGAGTTGTCTTGTCGGCGAATTGTCTTGTCGATGAGTTGGGTGTCGACGAGTTGTCCGACTCCCCCATATAGTACTACAGGGTAAAACTACAAAATATCTAAAATACAAAATTTGGGTCGGAAAAGAAGAAAAAGACTAGAGTTGTTGGACAACGACAGCTTTTATCTGTTGAGTCTGAGAGGAAGGAAATTCAGAGCATATTTTTGATCTTTTGTACTTTTGACTTTTTGTGAAATTTTAGCCCTTTTGTAGTTTTGGCCTTTTGTACTTGAAACCTTTTGTATTTTGGATCTTTTGTCTTTTGGACTATTGGACTTTGGACCTTCTGTATTCCAGATCTTTTGTCTTTTGGAATTTTTGTACTCAAGACCTTTTGTACTTCGGACCTTTTGTTCTTCAGCCCTTTCGTTCGTTGGCATTTTGCGCTCAACCTTTTGTGATAAGGTATTTTTCTCGTAACCCGTTTCAGACGGTATTCATTGACAGGCATATTTTGTAGAGGATTAATTATTTCAATTCGTAATTGATGGAAGAAAGCAAGAAAGGAGCAACGTAAAAACGGCGACAGTCCGCTAAGGCACACCTGCACTCAAGACGACAGTGTTGGTCAAGTGATGAGGCTAATTCTTACACCTCTTTTCATAGTCAAAGAAGTATGATCTTGGTCTTCGGTCTTTTGGAAGTTCCAAGTCGTGTCTTGATTTCGACGACTCGAACCCGGCCATCTGCTCCAGGGAAAACCTCGGTGACTCGTGGTCATAAGCTTCGAGACATGTTCGCATCCACCATAATGGCCCAGTTTTCTATGGCAATCGTTTCTTCCTCTTGATTTTGCCATTTCTTCCTCCTGTTCAGATCAGGCACGTAATCTTGCAACCAACCCTTCTTCCAGGCGTTGCGTTGTAACGTAAACAATGATGGATTTGATTTCGACTAGTAGTAAGTATAGTCAAGATTTCTTCCTTGAGTCCTTGTTCTAACAGTATATAGCTTTTAGAGTCATCTTCACTGACCATATATGGACATGCGAGGACCTAGCAGCGATTGTTATTCGATATAGCTTTCAAGGTCAGGGAGTCGGCATTCTTCTCATTTGTGCATGATAGTAGGCGACTTTCGATTTTTTCTTTACGCGCTGACTGATGATGACGCAATCAATAAAACTTCCTTGACTGTTTGTCGAACGTTTAGAACGTGGTACTTTTGGCTTAACGCCATTCGCTACTTGCTCTTTTCCCTGGTAAAATTTTTTTCTTGTGCTTTGAGTATGGACTATAGCCGGTCTCTTTTCCTCGTTTGTTTATGGTCCAGCAGTGGTGACAGCTTACTGCTTTTGGAAACAGTTCTACCATGCTTCAGGTCGTTCAGTTCTCCCGGGAAGCAGTCAGCTTGAATTTTTTTTCAGGAAGCAGTTCTCGGCTTTCTACATCTCAGCTGCGGTCAAGGATTTCCCAATGAAACTCCCTGTCTTCAGTTCCAGAGTTTAGATTGCCCTCAGGACCCAGGCTGTACTCCTTAGAAGTCGAGGATGCAAAAAGAAGTGATCAATGTCTGACAAAATTTTGTCTACTGTAAGTACTATTGCTAGTACGCTGCAGAAAGCTTTTTTCTTCTCTCCTCTAGTTTATTCTATTTCAATCTTCCTTTTTGGTCACATTTCTTTCTCTAAGTGTAGTAACTGAGAGCCTCCCAACCCTAACATCTTCTATAATTATTGCCGATGATGGTAGGGCCTCTGGTGGCGTCATCGGCAAGGTTCCTTTTTGACTGCAGCCATTTCCAGTCTTGCACTTCTGACAGTTCGAGGGTTTCTTTTGCTCGGTTGAGTTGTACGTCTTGTATTGTGGACTCGAAACGAATCCAGCTCCAAACAGTTTCAGAGTCAATATAAAAAAAAAACTTTGACGTGACCTTTTCTGGTGGTTTTTGCTAGACGTGTTTCCGGCATCGGCAGAGCGGTTTGAAGTTCAATTTTCGGTGTCATAACTGACTTCAATGAAGCGACTTGAGCTTTTGCCATGACTGAAGTGACTTCAGTTCCTGTTGAAATCAGGTAGCAAACTGAGGCTTTTCACTTGGCACTTGAATCATAGAAAGTGTGGATTCGAACTTCTGAGCAGTGTCGGTCGAGCTGGTACCAACACCAACGGCTTATTTTTCGGCACTTGCTCTCTGGGCATGAAACTTTGGTACTTCTCTATCGGTCGGTTGGACACACTTAGCGTGTCTGATTGGGGAGTCTCACAGCAGTTCAAGGTCACGTTTTGACGCTTCGTTCTGTTTGAGGTACTTCTCTTTATGATTTCCTTGGAGTTGGACTCAGCAATGAGTCCCCTTGCTTCTTCCTCCTATTCTTGAGTGGCTTTTTCTGCTTTGGGAACCACTTGCTTATACTGCTCTGCATTTTTTCTCAGGATAACAATAATTTCAACTGTTACCTCGGGTTCCACCAACATTTTAAGAGCAGATTAAATCTATCACGCTGATAGTTGCCATGCACCAGCCAATAGGATGGCCAGTTGCTTAGTTACTATGAGAGTGATAAAGTTATCGCGTTGATAAAAGTTTGGTGGAACCCGAGGTTAGTGTCGATCTTTCTACACAAGCTCCTGCACTACGCGATACTTGAGCAATAAGGTTATAACCATTGCAACAAAAATGCACATTTCAGGACTACGACTTGCGGAACGCTTACGGAACCGAAAGGAAGCTCTTGCTGCTTTCGGGTTTTTACCCGCGCCGGGAAAAATCCATCAGTCTCAGGTACATCTTGAGCGCAATTTTCAATCTGTTCATGTCGTACGGCCAGCTCTTGTCCATGATAGCGTTCTTGGTGCTGGTGAAAAACGACCTGTCGCAATTCAGCGAGGCCATGCCGTTTTTCATGACGCACTTCACGTTCCTCTGCAAACTGGCCAACTTCTCGTTCTACAGAGCCAAGCTCTTGGACATCGAGGACCAACTGGAGCAGCCGGTCTTCTACGGCTTCAGCTTCGAACAGCTGCAGATCGTGAAAGCAAGGGTCAGAACGTGCGTCTTTATCGGCAACATGTTCCGGCTGTCGTGCCTCCTGGGGACGACTTTTTGGGGGATGATACCGTACCTGGACGTCAGCAAGAAGGGCAGCTTGCCGCTGCCCGGATGGCTGCCGTACGATGTGGCCAGGTATTACGCACCGACGTATGTATTTCAAGTTTTGAGCATCGTAGTCAGCGCTTACAACAACTCCACCATGGACATAATGACGTGGCTGTTGATAACCGTCGGGGCGGCTCAGTTTGAAATTTTGAACGGCAACTTGGAGAATATCGAGTACAAATTTGGGCAGGGCCGGGACGCTGGGATAGCCGAAGCCGAGCTGAAGGAATGCGTGAAACACCACAGAAAAATTAAAGAGTAAGTCTACGATTCTGTGTCGTGAAGCTCATAGCGACAATTCTAGCTTAGCAGCACGACTACTTTGTCTAGGCTTCCCTGCATACCTATTGCGTTTTATTAGAAAATATTAAATAAATGTGGGGATTTTTGCACAGCTGTCACGTTAATCCTTGGACTGTTCTCCTTCCAGACTAGTGGGGACTATTGAAGATATGTTTTCCAATGGAATTTTCCTGCAGTTCTTCTCCAGTGTCATAGTCATTTGCATGACGGGATTTCAAATGATAGTTGTAAGTGCCTAACTAGTAGATACCTACCTAACTTTTCCATATGTTCCTTTTTGTTACATAATTAGAATTAGGTGTATATCTTGGTCATAATTGTTTCCATTATTACAGGTGGTGCCATTTATGAGCATCAGCTTCTTGCAGCTGGTGACTTACTTTGCTTGCATGATGTGCCAAGTCGCCATGTATTGCTGGTACGGCCATGACCTCATGACCACGGTTGCTTTTTCAAAAGATTTATTATTAACTTGAAATCACTGTAATTTCTGTACTCTTTTTTCGCAATCCGAAATTCCAGAGCAATGAAACATCGAAGTTTTTCTACATGTCCAACTGGTACGAATCGGACTACAAAATGCGCAAAATGATGACCATTTTCATGGAAGCGTCAAAAAAGCCGGTCATTTTGACAGCTGGGAAGTTCGTGACTTTATCTCTGATGACTCTCACATCTGTAACACTAATCGATGAACATATACAGTCGCACAATTTGTTATCGAGGCATTACGTTCGCGTTCGCTATTTCGATAACGAAAGCCCTTTATCTAGGAGGGTAAAATGGCTCAAGTTTAGTAACAAGAGTTTCAAGTTTCAACAGTTGAATAAGACATGAAATACTGTCAATTCTTTGTTTAATCGGAATTATGGAATGACTAGCGCACAGTCTAGACAACTTTTCTTTTAGTTTCATTCAAATCTAGTTGAAATTTTGCAGATGAATATTCGGATAAACATTTCATGTCCTTGATCGAGGATTGGTCTACAAGAGTAGACAACCGTAGTCAAAATAGCGTATACCTAATAGGTGTCCGGATGAATTTTTCTTCATCAAATTG
The DNA here is from genome assembly GCA_949128115.1 of Anaspis maculata. Lineage (NCBI taxonomy): Eukaryota > Metazoa > Arthropoda > Insecta > Coleoptera > Scraptiidae > Anaspis > Anaspis maculata. Next base: position 103,205,130 of record OX421962.1, on the reverse strand, counting down.
TGCGACTTTTCGTACTGGTTTTTACATGATTTTTTTTTACAGATTTTACGCTCATCCTATTCATTCTTTGCAGTTCTCCAACGTTTGTACACGGACAAATAAGGGAGTAGAAGATACACTCAATAAAGCTACGATGGTTAGGATACCTATTAATTTAATGCTATGTTATGATGGACTTGAATTCCTGAGAAATAAATAGATCTTCTCATATCAATATTTTTTTCTTTACTTTTCTTGAGTTTGAGTTGAGTTGAGTTTTGAGTATGACTGATCTTTTTTTTAGTTGAGCAACTCGGTCAGCGTATTGGCAAATTTGGATAGAGCAAAACTTGTAACAGAAGACGGCTTTCACCGTCTCAAATCGTGATCTGTTCCAATGCAAGTGACTTCCGTTTCGATTGCGTAATGCACCGGCAACTTTCCAAAGACGTATCGAGCCGGTTATTGGCCAAGTGCATGGTGGAATGAAACTATAGCGCGATGTGACGGAGAAGAAGTGTCGGCCCTGAGCGGGACTCGAACCCGCGTCTTCCATTTGCCGGATGGATACTCTAACCACTAAGCTATTGGGGGAGACAACAGTTCCTCCGTCACATACCCACATGAGAGCCGCCACAGTACTCCCCCTCCAGAGACGTCGTTCGTCTCGTATGTACCCCTGCGTTCGCCGTATTATGGATCATTGACCGTTGTTCAGTTCGAACCCGCGTCTTCCATTTGCCGGATGGATACTCTAACCACTAAGCTATCGGGGGAGACAACAGTTCCTCCGTCACATGCCCACATGAGAGCCGCCACAGACTTATAGCGCGTGTGTAAATCGAGAGTTATCGTGAATTGAACACAAACAATGAAAGATCGTAGTCATTTTGCAGAATTCTCAAACTTCTCCAGCCGATTGATAACAATGTGACTGAGTTGTGATACCTTGATTAGGGGAGAGTAGGGAGGGTTGATACAGTGGGAGACTTGATACATGTTCAAATTTCCCGCAAAAATGTATAGAAATCAGCTGAAGTTGGCAATACTACTTTGCAGACAGTTACTCACACTGTGGATGTTATTTAAGACTTCCTGGCACAAAGCACTTTTCGTGGCTAAGCATTTATCTGTTCCTTGCTGGATAATCGTTCTTTTTGAACAGGTAAGCGCGAGCATTTCACTAGAAATTCATTAACTTTATCACGTCTACTTGAAAGACATCAGAAACTACAGAGTTTCATCTGCATTCTGATGTGTACAGCATAGCTAGTAGGTTAGGTTTTGCGCTTCTAAATTAATTTTCCGTTCACAATTCCACAGTTGATACACTTCTGTGAGGGAGACATGATACATGCATTTATCAAGTCTCCCGCCTAGTGGACTTCAATACTTTTTTATCAATGATTGTGGAACTTGATTTGGCAGGGTGCCTTTTCAATGAAAAAAAAATCTGTTGTGGAGCGACAAAAAACTTTCCCGGCGGTATCCAGAGCAGAGACGTCAGTAATGATCTTGATCTATGCGTCTAATTCCAGGGCAAAACCATTTCTGCATGTCGAATTTCAAGTCGATCGGATCAATGGTTCGACAGTTATCATGGAAGATTATAGACACACACTGTAATCATGTGTATACCTACTTAATTAGGTCATGTACAGGCGTTCGCAACTTGCCGGGAAAAAGTATCCGATACCCCTACCCCTGAAAAGTTGCTTCAACTCTTTCTCAGATGGCGCTGAATTTCAGTAGGAATCTACTTTGCCCACATTTACCGATTTCTCCGTGCGCACGATTCGTTATTTCAGTAGTCCTGTCAAAATAAAAACTTCGAATCCAACTTGTCGATTGTCGAACTCCGCGAAAAACTTTTCGAACTGTGAAATTCTCGGTGTGAAATGGCTGAAATCCCGTGGCGAGTGTGCATAATTCGTAGAGAGAGAAATACGCACCTCTTTTACTTACCTCAGGATGAATCAAGGTTAGTAAAAATTTGTATTTTACAATGTCTCATACTCGGTCTCATAATATGATGGTATCTCTTTGTTTTAACTTTTCTCACTTACTGATACGTATTGTTAACTTTTAGACGAAGGCACTGGTTCCAAAATATGGGGATTACTTTTCCTCCGACCACTGTATTTTGAGCCATCATAGTTCACCAACGAACCAGGCAGCGGCTGAATAGGCCGGAATGCCGTTCCTACACTTTTTAGCGCACTTCTCCAAACGGGAAGGCGCTTTTGTCCTCGCTTTGTCCGTCCGTCCGTCCGTCCGACCGTCCGTCCGTCCGTCCGTCCGTCCGTCCGTCCGTCCGTCCCCGCATCTAGTCCTAGACGAAAAGGTTTTTGCGAAAAAAATTTACTCCATTGGGTAGCTCATGACCTTGTATCCCGAACCAAGAAAAATCTTGACGAAATAATAATAAACAATGACAATAATAACAATTTAGTGTGACGCGGCATCGCCGTTGAATGCTGCATTTCAGAAGCCGGCCTGATCTCGAAAGTTATCACATGCGAGGAAGTACCCGATCTTATCATTTTACCATAATACATATGCGGAGTTATATTTAGAGGATGATTTGAACTTTATTTTAATGAAAATTTCACATCGGTGCGAGGTGCCGATTAGTAGTTATTAATTTTTGAACATGACTCCGAAACTACGGCTCGGCCGCAAATGATTTATTCGTTGCTTGCTGGTGCTTGATATCCTTTCCTCCGAACAAAACGAAATTCAATACAGAAAATATTTCAACTCGAATGGGTAGCTCATGGCCTTGGTACGCGAATCAAGAAAAATGTTGCCGAAATAATCATGAACAATTACAAAAATAACATTTTGGTGTAGGGCGGTTTCGCCGATCAAGTGCTGGCATTCGCGGTAAGATGTAGAAAGTTGCGATATGCAGGCAACTACAATTTCTTAATGAAATACATCACTGCATGTACGGCATTCTATTTAGAGAACAATTTGAACTTTCTTTTGACAAAAACCCCACTTCGATCTGACCGTTAGGTCAATTGTTATCGATTTTTGAAAACGGCCGCAAAGCCACGGCTCGGCGCATATTACACGACCCTACAAATTTAAAATCAGACGTGCCGAAATAGTAATTGAACATTTTGAAATAGCCAATACTAGGTACCTGAAGGATAATGGCACTCAAATTACGAAACATGTTCGCTCAATAACAAAAAAAAAGTAGGTAGGTATCACTAAAAATCATGTGACAAGGCTACCATTTTTTCGGTTTTTCGATAAAAAAGAAATGGTCCAATTCAAAAGTGAACCCGATATTCGTGTTCAGGAGGTCGAAATCAGTTGGAGCACATTTTTTTATATAAGTAACAGAATGACGCTTATGTGGCCGGTTTGTCTGTCTGTCTGTCTGTCTGTCTGTCTGTCTGTCTGTCCGAGTCCGTGCAGAAATTAAGACGCTGTACTCCTTCTCGAGAATTGAAACAAGAGTCTTGGAACTTTTTTCCGATTAATAGCTGATGTCTCCAAGGGTGGCCAATGGGCACTATTTTTGTTATCCATACATCGTTATCATTATTCTCAAAAAACAGAGATCTCCTGTGCACTTCGATGAAGTTGAACTTCTCCTCGGGAAATAAAGCTACAGCCGTTGAAGATTGAACTTTATCCGGTGGATAGCTTAGGTCCTCAAGGACCAAATAGGCAGGTTGGCTTTCATAATTCGGCCGCCATCTTGGCTGCCATATTGAAATTTCTTATTAGTGGAACGATTGTCATGAAACTTGAAACTCACCCTTGTCTAGTATGATCATTCTTATTTTCAAGCCAAATTTTATGATTGCCCCACCATCTTGGCCGCCATATTGAAATCTCTTATAAGTGGAAAGATTTTCATGAAACTTGAGAGTTACGCTTGTCTCGTACGATCATTCCTATTTTCAAGCTGAGTTTCATAATTCTGCCGCCATCTTGGCCGTCATATTGAAATCTTTTGTTAGTGGAACGATTTTCATGAAACTTGGAACTTACCCTTGTCTAGTACGATCATTTTGATTTTCAAGCCGAATTTCATGATTCTGTCGATATTTTGGCCGCCATATTGCAATTTTTTGCCCAAGACGGTAGAACCCTAATCACTTAACATCTTGCGTTCACTAATCCTCCAAAAAGGAAGTGCGCTACTGAGCCTCATGCCCATGAGGCATATTCGCTTGTTCCGTATGAGCCAGTGGTAAGTCATTATAGAAACAACATTCAGCAAAACAAAACTTTCTAATACTGTCAGTATGACCCCAATCTGATTTCATTTTTAGATTGGAGTCGTAGAAGTTGAGCCTCCACGGATTGCCGAAGAGCCGGTTCCATGGCAGTCAGCCGCCAGGAGCGAAGTCAAAGTGGGCAACTGCAACAGTCACTACAGGGCACGGAGGAGTCACTGGATTACGGGGCTCCACCCCCCCAGTAGAGGTAAAGTTAATTTGCTTGAATACAAAAGTACAACTAGTCAGCAGTCGAAGTATTTTCTTCTTTCGCATAAGGCATTATCTGCTAACATTCCAGAGTAAATATGCGTAAATATAAATGAAATACAGCATAAATTTCCCATGCAAATGATAAACATGACATTAAGTTACCTGATGCTGTGGTTTGTGTAAATATTTTTAGCTAGGTATATCATTTTCTAATCTGATTCAAGCGTAATTAATCGGCTTTGATTTCCACAATTTAGGACCACTACTAACTGCAGCGGAGCCCTTGAACTGTCGCCCTCGACTTCCACAACTGAATACAACTAGTGCAACAGAGCCCTTACGTTGTCGTCTTCGATTTCTACAATACAAGACAACCACTGCAGCAGAATCCTCGTCCTTTAATTCGACCATAGCATAATTTTTGTTACATAGTCAAAAGCAACACATCTCATTTTAGTGATGATTTCCTTGAGCTGAACGTTCATCATCATTATCATCAATTGGACCTCTATTCCAGTAGTAGGTGTTTTAATGACATGTGTGATATTTGACTTAATGGGTGATTATCTCGAAAATGTTTGCAAATTTTATGAAAGTATTTTACTATTTTGTACATACCTACTTTTAATTTTGCATAATTAGTAATTAATTATTATACGTTATTCTTGTTACTACTAGATAAATTACAAAATCTTAAGTAAAAACATGGTGTACAGGCTCGACAATAGGCCAAACCTGTGGGCCAAACTCAGACCACGAAATAGATTTTCGGATTTTCCGTAGGCATTTGTGAAAAATAGTTTCCGATTAAATAGTCATTAATAACATAACACTTTGCCTTCTTGTCTTTCAATGCGGCCATAGTTGAGGGTTTTATCAAAATCAACTCGATTGTAATAATGTATTAAAATGGTCCTGTTTTTCACTTCTTGATGTCTTCGGCTCTTGTAATATTTTTAATTTTTATTTTTTTTTCAAATGGTTTTTTGAAGTGTTGATTTTTCTTTTTTAAAAAACCAGTTGAATAAATTTTTAAAAACTATTATGATTGCCGAAATGCGTCAAGAAGTGAAAAAATGGATAATTTTAATTATTATTTTGAATATTGAGGTACTTCACATTTCAAAGTTTCGCGGGTTTTTGATTGCTGGCGCCATCTCTGAAAGAGTTCAAGCAACTTTGCGGGGGGTGCGAGGCAAGGGGATCTGTCGGAAGCCGTTTAACATTGCAGATGCGCATCTGGGTCATCTGTGGTCATGTATCAATCAATCCTCCCAAGCATTGTATCACTCCTCCCACGCCAAGGGAGACATAATACATTTGCAGGGTTGAAGAAAAAAAAATTGTAACTCTACTTAGAAAATAAAATTTCGCTTTTCTATTTTTGTGAGTAGGTACAGCCGCAATAAAACAGGCTTCCAGTGTGTGAAATTCTGTAAGGTTGAAGAAATAAGGCTAATTTTTATACCATTGACAGTGTTAAGTATATCAACCGTCCCTACTCTCCCCTACCTTGTGTGATTACCCAAGAAGAGACCTATTCATTCAACAGTGCAAAAATGTAATGCCTCGTCTCGTCTACAGACTTCGGAAGAAAATTGAATTTTTGATTGCAGGAAAACGAGGGGCGAACCGCAGGAAGAATTTTGTACACCAAAACTTCCATTTGCATTGACTTCCATCAACTTCCACTGACTTCCACCAACTTCCAAAAGACTTCCACTGACTTCCGCTAACTTCCACCAACTTCCACTAACTTCCAGAAGACTTCCACTGACTTCCACGAACTTCCAAGACTTCCATGAACTTCTACGCACTTCCGCGAACTTCCATTTTTACAAATTTTCTCAATTTTCAAAGACTTATGAAATGTGAGCAATGAGAACATTCCTTATTAATAAGTAAGTGGAGTCAGGTCGTGCGATGAGCTACTTGAAAAAGCAAAATCCAAGGAATCTACGCCAACTTGAGGAATTTACTTGCTCATACTTGTTCACACTTCATCTTCCTTGGACTGTGGAAATGATACTTGAGTATGTAGTAGGTAGGTACGATAAGAATGAAGTACTCAAGTTCCGAAATTATTGCAACAAAATTCAAAGAAACATAGGAAATTGGAAAATAAGGGGACTTTCTTGATAAACATACCCTCGCAAGCGTCTAATAACGGAGATAGGTACAGGCCTTCAAAGTTTTTTTTTAGAACAGTTTTTTGCATAACTTTTGAACCGTCGAACCGATTTTATTCCAATTTGAACCAAAGTTTACTAAAACAAGTCTTTGCTGAACAGTAGTAACGCATCTCATCAAACATTTTTAGGGGCGAAGATAATAGGAGCTTCCCTCTCCCTTTTCCCTCCCTTTTTTTCACCTTCTTCAATATTTTTGGAAATGGTTCCAATTTTTAAATTGGACGTTTAATTTAGAGAAAAAAGTTACTTGTGCAAAATTTCGATTCGGCGCTTCATTTTCGAGGTATTTGGGTTTGAAAACTTTGGAAAACATCTCAAAATCGCCATGTATTTTTCCAGGGCCCAAATTTTATTTTCTGAAAAACTTCATGTTTCTCGTCAAAAAATGGTGGTACATCAACTTGAAACACCTAGAAAAATGTATTTCAGTTGAAGAATCATGAGTTTTCTTGAATTTTAATTTTTAAGGCCTTTGAAAGTGGCGATTCCGAGATGTTTTCCGAAGTTTCAAACTCAAATATCTCAAAAATGGTGCAACTTTCAGCAATGAACAAAATTTCAAAACTTGGAACCATTTCTGAAAATATTCAGGAAGTAAAAAATAGGGGAAAAGGGGGAGGGTACCTTCTGTTATCTTCGCCCTTGAAAGTGTTTGATGAAATATGTCGCAATTCTTCAATAGAGACCTGTTTCAGTAAAGTTTGGTTTAAATTTGAATAAAATCGGTTGAACGGTCCAAAAGTTATTCAAATAAATATCTGATTTCAAAAAAACAACTTTGAAGGCCTGTATCTCCGTTAACCGTTAATAGTTATTTACATATTGAGGCAGGAAAGTGAATCTTCACAGGGATAGTAGGCATATTCAAGGACGAGCGTAAGCGAGGCCTAGAAGTCTACGTGCCCTGTAAAGACACTTTCCTGGCGTATTATGTATAACGTTTTACCCGAAACTACCTCAATAAACCATAAAGAAAGAAATTATTCTGGCACAATTTGGCAAACATCACGTTGCTGGGTCCGGTTTCCAGCAAACAAAACGTTTTTGACGCAGGAAAATCTCACTTTCCTGCGTCAAAAGACGCTTGTAATGGACACTTTACCTGTCAGTTTCGGGTAATATACGTTTATCTACAAGCGTTAAATAATACCCGTCACTTTTAGCACGCCGTCATGGGCGACGTGAAAAAATGATGATTCTGCGCATTCCTGTCATATTTTCAATAAATTCTGACATTTACCAAACATTTCAAAGACCATTGTAGATAAAATCCTGTACGATACACGCGTTAAAAGTGTCTTATTTTGTTCGCGGGGTTGCTCTACTCGCTAATGCTCGTTTCGCAAGCGTCCCCGCTCACAAAATAATACCTGTCACTTTTAACACTCGTATCGTAAATAGCTATTATCTACAAGCGTTAAATAATACCCGTCACTTTTAGCACGTCGTCATGGGCGACGTGAAAAAATGATGATTCTGCGCATTCCTGTCATATTTTCAATAAATTCTGACATTTACCAAACATTTCAAAGACCATTGTAGATAAAATCCTGTACGATACACGCGTTAAAAGTGTCTTATTTTGTTCGCGGGGTTGCTCTACTCGCTAATGCTCGTTTCGCAAGCGTCCCCGCTCACAAAATAATACCTGTCACTTTTAACACTCGTATCGTAAATAGCTATTATCTACAAGCGATAAATAATACCCGTCACTTTTAACACGTCGTCATGGGCGACGTGCTGAAAGTGATGATCCTGCGCGTTCCTGTCATATTTTCAATAAATTCTGACATTATTTACCAAACATTTCAAAGACCAGTGTAGATAACATCTTGTACGATACACGCGTTAAAAGTATCTTATTTTGTGAGCGGGGTTGCTCCATACTCGCTTCTTGTATCGTAAATAGCTATTATGAGGGTATGTTTATTCAGAAAGTTCCATTATTTTCTCAATCTTTTATCTCCTTGTGCATTTTGTTGCATCAATTTCGGCACACCTGTATACAGAGTGTTTCGCAATTACGGTTACAAACTTTGAGGGGAGATTCCCCGTCAAAAATGGACTAGAAAAAAAAAACTTCGATGTCCTAAAATGCTCCGTTGAAAAGCTACAGGGTTCAAGTTCAAGTTGAATTTTTAAAATCGATTTTTTCACATAACTTTTGAATGGTGTGACCGATTTTGTTCAAATTTGAACCAAAGTTCATTGAAATAGGTTTCTATCAAACAATATAACGTGTTGCAAAAAAAAGATCAGGCGTGGATAATGGGGGGGTGTTTCTATTTTTACCCCCTATTTTTTACCCCACTGGTTATTTTTCTAAATTATTCTTATTTTTTATTCTACTCTCAATTTAGAGAAAAAAAATTCCTTTAGCAAAATTTTGATCAAAGGCTTCATTGTCGAGATATTTGGGTTTGAAACTTTTGAAAACATCTCGAAATCGCCACTTTCCAGAGCCCAATTTGTTTTTTTTTTCCGAAAGCTCCTTGTTTCTGAGCAAAAAAAATTGTGGTTTATCGACTTAGAAAATCTATTCAACTTTTCAGTTGAAGAATCATGAGTCTTCTTGATTTCTAATTTTTAGGCCTTGAAAAGTGGTGATTTCGAGATGTTTTCCTAAGTTCCAATTAAACTCAAATGTATCGAAAATGAAGCCTCTCTCAAAATTTTGCAGGAGTAACTTTTTTTCTAAAATGAGTTTAAAATTCAGCCGAAGTCGATTGAAGAACTGCGGCGTAGAATTACCGAAGAATGTCGCGCGCTTTCAAGAGAAATCTTCGAAAATGTTCGACAAGAGTTCGAGAACAGACTTTATTATTGCCTTTGAGAACAACGGCAATCATTTTGAACATTTGTTGTGAACATTCGGTTTTTTTACGACACCTAAATATTTTTCATGTACTATCTACCTATCTTCCTACCTATGTGTTCAGGCTGTTTTTACCGAGAAAGATGTGCCGTAATCGGAAAACAAAATCACTGGAGCTTGCATGGCTTGGCACCGAGCTCGGCACTCTTCAGCGTACAATAATCTACAATATTTTTCTTTACATGCGCCAGCCGCTGGTGCTTGTATTTGCAGTTACACTCAAGTACTTATTGTTGTACACCAAATGTTGATTATTGTCAACAACAAGGTCAACAGTGTGCAAAATAACATAGCCGCGCATGCCCAGTTCTCCAAAGACTTCCACCATAGTCCGGATGCTAGTTGCATAAAATGGAATGAACCTTGCATTTTTTGATGAGAAGATGCCACTCGGTGAAAATGTTCTTTGCATCATACTCTTCCGATCCAGAAAGGTAGCCATCAGCGCCATCCATGCCGGCAGCGTATACAGGGTGAAACAGAAAAAAAAAGTTGGAAAATTATATTTGATTAACCGAAGCATGTGGAGACGTTCAATTTACCACATACATTAACTGTTTTATGCTCATGAAGTCACAGTAAACCGTTCTTGATTACTTGGAACCGTCTTTGAAATATAGGGGAAAAACAGAAAAAAAACAAAAACACTATTTTTTCCATAAATAAGTGATTCTTAGAGATATTGACACAATACTTGGTATTTCTACAAAAAGTGATGTTAGAAATGATATGAGTTGGGTAGCCAATTCCTAAGCCAACTATTTCCAGAAATACGATTGTCAACTTTTTTCTCCTCTTGAGCACCATCTTGAATCTGCCCTGTGAGGCATCGTTGAAAAAGTGATTGGTTATTATAATAATGGTAACATGGAATCATTGCATCGCAAAAACAACCTCCTTATCATAATTTAGTGACCTCTTCGGCGGGAAAGAATTGCCATTCACGTATTTTCTGGCTCTTCAAAGCTTTAGTGCCCATGATGGCATTTGCAACATCTGGAATGATAAAATATGTTACGCATCATGAACCGTGATGTACTTTGAGGTAGCCTACCAAGTTTTGCAATCATCAATTGAAAGGTTTGTTCTCAAAAGTTGTTTGAACAAAATTTGTTTGATTTTTTTATGGAAAATTCAAAATATTGTATCTTCCACCCTTATTTGATCCCTCGTTGAGGAAAGCCTGAAACCAAAAGTCTCCAAAATTTTCATGCTAATGGTTCACTGAGAACTGCTCTTCAATGTGTAGTTGTCAAAATCTGCATAATTGCGTTCAGATTCCAGGCAGAGAGCGACAAAGAAGTTCATGCAGCGAAAAAAGACACAGCTTTCAATGCAACGGAGAAATCCTGGAAATGTCCCTTTTAGATAGGCTTCCCGCAATACACAGGTTCTGTAATACTCTCAAGCGTGGGTAAAGGGCTTGAAACATTACTTACTTAAAGCTCTAACAGTGTACCAAATTGCACATTTATGTTATGAAAAGCAAGGTCTCCAGACTGCTTTCAGTCTAGCTCTGGACTAGTTTTTTCTCGACTGTAATTCATGTCTTTTTTTACTGCATGAACTTCTTTGTCGCTCTCTGTCTGAAATCTGAACGCCACTATGCAATTTTTGACAACTAAACATTGAAGAGCACTTCCCACTGAACCATTATCATGAAAAATTCGGAGACTTTCGGTTTCAGGCTATCCTCAGTGAGAGATCAAGTGAGGGTGAGAGACCCAATATTTTGTATTTTTCATAAAAAAAACGACACAAATTTTGTTCAAACAGCTTTTAAGAACAAACCTCTCAATTAATGATGGTGAAACTTGGTAGGCTACCTCAAAGTACATCAAGGTTCATAATGCGTAATATATTTTACCATTCCAGATGTTGCAAATGCCATCATGGGCACTAAAGCTTTGAAGAGCCAAAAAATACGTGAATGACAATTCTTTTTCGCCGAAGAGGTCACTAAATTATGATCAGGAAGTTGTTTTTGCGATGCAATGATTCCATGTTACCATTATTATAATAACCAATCACTTTTTTAACGATGCCACACAGGGCAGATTCAAGATGGTGCTCAAGAGGAAAAAAAAGTTGACAATCGTATTTCTGGAAATAGTTGGCTTAGAAATTGGCTACTCAGCTCATATTATTTCTAACATCACTTTTTGTAGAAATACCAAGTATTGTGTCAATATCTCGAAGAATCACTTATTTTTGGAAAAAAGAGTGTTTTGGTTTTTTTTTCTGGTTTTCCCCTATATTTCAAAGACGGTTCAAGGTAATCAAGAACAGTTTGTTGCGACTTCATAAGCATAAAGTAGTTAATGTATGTGGTGAGTGACACGTCTCCACGTGTTTCGGTTAATTGAATATAATTTTTAAACTTTTTTTTTCTGTATCACCCTGTATACGCCGCCGGCATCGATGGCGCTGATGGCTACCTTTCTGGATCGGAAGAGTACGATGCAAAGAACATTTCCACCGAGTGGCAAACTCTCATCAAAAAATGCAAGGTACTTTCAACTAGCATCCGGACTACCAGGGGTAGGAAACTGGGATATGATTGTTTACAGTTATATTGCGGTTCTGTCCCACAAGTATAGATGGCGACAGCAGCACCCAATTTGACATACACCAGACATCAAAATTGACATAATTGACAGTACAACACCTGACACCTTCAACTGACAGGAGAAAAACCGTTGAAAAATTTTCACTTATTTCTGTTTGGCGTCTGTTCTGTGTTTTTCGTCGGAAAATTTCAACATCCAAGTTTCCAGTGATTGTTTCGGACTCCAGTCCTTGTCAGGAATTGCTTGGATTAAGTTTGATTTCATTTTGAAGCATTTCTTTTAATTTAACCTCAAACATGGTAAGTTGCTTTACCTGCTTCTACATCGTATTTTGTTGGATTGATCTAGGTACTTCTCTCCTTCAGATGACTCTACAACAGAATTTCGCGTGGAAACACCATCTTGATGAGGTGCTCGTGTGCTTATACCTAATTTCGCCGAGGTTGTCGAACAGAACAAAACAGTGAACATTGCGGCTAACAACAAGCTTACTATCTGAGATTTTCTAAAACGAATTGGAAGAGAAGATGAATAATAAGATTTTTCTGAAGTGACGTCTCGAAATACTTATTGTTTATTTCTGTATAATTTTCTATTTGCCATACCTTCGAGTCCATCAGTAACAATATGAGTACCGTATGATCAAAAACCTTTCTACTCAAGGCAGGCTGTGGTCTTGGCCATTGACAGGCAAACGAGGCTGATTTTGGCCAGGCCACAGTCTGCCTTGAGTAAGAAAGTTTTTGACCATTATGGTATTTTCTGAATAAATTACAAACTAAAAAGTTCTTGTGAAAAGCTTACTTGTAAAAATTATGTGTGAAGGGTAGACAACAGTAAATTTTCTCAAATGATTTTACAATATTATTCGAGAAAAATACTGTGAAATACCTTTCATGCATGATTTTTGCACTTGGGCTTGAAAAAAGTATAAAGAACAAAAATACAGGGATTTCATATTTACCCGCCACAATTTTTTACAGATTTCTTCCAAGATATCACAATACAATGCGAATGATACTGTCCCATTTCGGTAGATGGCGCTCTAATTCATACACGCCTGCTGTATGGAGAGTGGCCTATCTATTTAGGCTTGTCTATGACTTCCACTAACTTCCAGTAACTTCCACGCACTTCCGAAAGACTTCCATTGACTTCCACTGACTTCCACGAACTTCCTCTGACTTCCACTAACTTCCACCAACTTCCTCGCACTTCCAAAAGACTTCCATTGACTTCCACGGACTTCCACGAACTTCTGAGCATTTGTACACCAAACTTCCTCAGCGGTTCGCCCCTCGCAGGAAAACCAAGGGAATAAAAATCTACTTTTTTTCTCGCGAAAGCGGGAGAGTGTACCTACTTATTGTCCTGTTATTCAGTGACGGATTAGAAAGCAGTGGCGCCCTAGGCTAATACATTGAGTCATGTTTTCCGTTGGTCGGTTGCACATTTCAACTTTCAGTTAGCGCGTTAGCGGTTTGGCGCGCTACTTTCTGGCTACCTTACCTAGTTCTGTGCTACCTACACCCTACAGTCCTGTTACCGGCAGTGCCTCCCTACCGAAAGTTTTCTTGATCCTTATCTTATTCTAGCATTTCTAGCTGCTAGCGATATGATTGTGTTATGTACCTAATTTTTTAAAGGAACTGAGTTGAGTTTGTAGCTTCGAGGCGTGACCGTGTTGTGAAAGTGAACTCAAACATAAATGATGCCCTAAATCTATGTTAAACTGGCGAGGTGGCGAGCTTGTGGTGGCTGCAGTAAATGGACTACCACTAACCTGAAACCTGATTGTTGGTCTGAACAGGATGGATGGATTGTTGCAATTTTGCTGTTGGGGTATGTATGTGTGTGCTATTTGTCCATCCAATTTGGGCCCTTTGCATGCCGAATTCCGTTGTTGTAGGTTATATGCGACCGGCTGTATCTTTGGGCAAATGGGCACTCACCACCATTACTGAATCAGTTAAAAAAGAATCCGTGCAAGTCCACCGCACACAAGATAATATACTTTGCCAAACGTATAAACAAACACACGCGTGGTGACTTGTTGAGCCGGTACGTAGGTAGGTACCTGAGCATAAACAATAACCTTCTATTTAGTTTTAGTCTTTTAGTAAGTAGGGTGTCGCGAATGCAGGGAGCCTGCAAGAAGGTAGGTAATGTTGGTTGCCTATGCCTATGAGACAGCCTATGATCACCAGTGAGTCACCTACCCCTGAGGCCCTATTGTTGAAACAGAGAACAGAGTTCACACGTGTAGTTGCTAGGCAAGGAGCAAGGGCCAATCATAGCTCTTCTTGCATAGCGCTAGCCATTTCACCAACATCTTATTACCCTTTTCACGAAGGATTTTCTCGACCAAGTATACAGGGTCCAGCAACAGTGCGTCGGGCTTTTCTAGCGCCCTTACCTTGCAAAACGAGTTGCAAAATAGAGAAAAAGGAGAGAAAGGTGTGAAAAAGGTAAGCATGAAATCATTAGTTTGAAAAGCTCTACCTTGTAAAATTATTTTCAACTAAACAGGTGCTCAATTTTCGCGCTATAACAAAAACATGGCTATAGGAGGTGCACGTACTTTTGGGTTGAACCATAGGTTGAACTCATTTCAGGCTAGGCGTGCTGCATTGTTTGAATGTAGGATGTAATAAAAAAAAATATTTTTTTGCGACACCCTGTAAATTCACGCCCTAGTAATTTTTCATTGAAAAATCTAAAAATACAGCAAAAATCCTTCAAGAACCACTTCATTCTTATTTTTGAAATTGCCTCAGTGATAAGGAGCTATTGGGGGGTATCAATATTAACGTAAATCCCGCTACAAGAGATCACAAAAATCTGCAGACAGACTACTTCAGTGGCGCCTTGAGACATGTCCGACAACATTTGATGAACAAAAAATACCAAAAGATAAAGAAAAACTCCGAAATAAAAACTTAGGTAGGTGCCTAGCAGGTAAAAAGACATCTAAGGTAACACGACTTAAACAATATCGATTTAAAAACCCTATCAACACTAAAAAGCGTATACCTACATGCTCAATACCTACTCAAAATTTCTGATTTATGCACGTAGTTTCTGGCATATAGGTATAATTTAAGATGATAATTTGTCAAAAAAATTATCATCTTATCTCAAGTTAGGATGATATTAGCACGTATGTATAGAAAATTATCATCTTATCTCAAGTTAGGATTTAACGACGCCATATCGTAGAACCGAAAGTCGCAGAACCGAAAGTCGCAGAACCGAAAGGCGTAGGACCGAACGTCGTAGGACCGAAAATGACATATCCACCATTCAAACTGGGCCTGCGCTTTGCACTACTCAGAGCAGTTCCAAAACAGTTTGTAACTCGTCGGAGCATTGCCCCGTCACAGAATCGAACGTCGTAGAACCGAAAGTCTTGCAACCGAAAAGCGCAGCCCCGAACGTCGTAGGACCGAAATGCGCCATGTTGGAGGACGAGCATGGAGTGGTACTCAACAAGTCGACTGAGCGTTAAAATGGTAGTTAGGCAACTGGAAGAAGAGCATCACATGTGTATGAACGGTTGCCCGTCATTACTTCACTAGTACCTACCTCACGGTTCGGCCAAAGTCGAAAATGACAAAAAAAATTGTCCACGAATTTTAATACGTGCAAGTGGTTATTCACATGTTTTCATCTGAAAAAACCGTTGTACCAAAATTGTATCATTGTTAGTTTTTGATTTTTCTCAAAAAACCAAAGTTATGTGTCATTTGATAAATGATTATCGCCCACATGCCCAATTCAGCTAATCAGAACAGCCGAATATGACACACGTGACTCAGTTCAAGCTATCGATTATTGCATACTAGCAAGTGAAAAGAGTACACTAGGTAAAAGCACCATACTAGGGTGATTCAAAATTTTTGAGTTAGGATTTTATGATGCTTTTTTCAACTGGCTGGGAATTAATCAAACAAAAACGGTTTTTTTTACTATGGCAAGCTTTCAGTCCCCTCTCCAACATATCAAATGTCTTCATCCCTGGGACTGCTACAAATCAGTATACAGGGTGAAAGTTTATTATTATTCTTCACTTTCTCTCTTTCTTTCAGTTTAATTTGTTGAATTTATTTGATTTACCTAAATCTGTGAATAAAAACGCAGCTGTGGAAAACTCTATATATTTGATGAATATGTTTGACTAGAAACTCTTGAGTTGTCAAAAGAACCATTCGCAGTTGTTGTGTGAGCCGATTTCACCAAGAAAAAAATGTAAACATGAAAAAGACTTCCCACCCTGTAAATTAAAATGCATCAGTTACAGGGATGTATTATTTTTACATGTTTAGTATGACATCATAAGCTTGCAAAAGAACTAGAACTGGCCTCAATCTAGATCAATTCCACCAAGAAAAAAATTTAAGATCAGAAATACTTTTCACCTTGTAACTTGATACACAGCAGTTGCTGGGTGGTATATTCTTGATATATTTATTGGCAGAACATGATAGTCTACAAAACTAGCCAAAAACCGTTTTTCCCAGTTATCAGTCTCTCAAGAAAAAAAGCAAGTAAAGATAGAAATAGAAATAGAAAGAGAAAAATAATAAATTTTCACCCTGTATCCTGATTTGTAGCAGTCCCAGAGATGAGGACATTTGATATGTTGGAGAGGGGACTGAAAGCTTGCCATAGTAAAAAAAAACCGTTTTTGTTTGATTAATTTCCAGCCAGTTGAAAAAATCATCATAAAATCCAACTCAAAAATTTTGAATCACCCTAGTATGGTGCTTTTACCTAGTGTACTCTTTTCACTTGCTAGTATGCAATAATCGATAGCTTAAACTGAGTCACGTGTGTCATATTCGGCTGTTCTGATTAGCTGAATTGGGCATGTGGGCGATAATCATTATCAAATGACACATAACTTTCGTTTTTTGAGAAAAATCAAAAACTAACAATGATACAATTTTGGTACAACGGTTTTTTCAGATGAAAACATGTGAATAACCACTTGCACGTATTAAAATTCGTGGACAATTTTTTTTGTCATTTTCGACTTTGGCCGAACCGTGACCTACCATGTCGTCATTCCATGGTCATTACCAATTTAATTTTCATCAGCTTTCAATGATATTTTGGATTACCTTGGACCATTTCGGGTATTCAAGTCATGCTTTTTTTAGCTTTCTTCCAAGGGTCAAACTGAAAACCGTTTGGAGGTGATACCTAGGTATACTGAATCGTTTTCGCACATTTTCCATTTTCCCCAGCAGCGCAATTTTTTAAAATATGTATTTTTACTCATTCGATTATAATTTTGTTCTAGTGTCGCGAATACTAACGGCATGTTTTGTAATGTCCCTGTCATTATTCTTATCAAAAAAGAAAATCACCAGCTGGGTCATTAAAATAATACTAGGGCTTTAATAATAATAATAACCTGTACAGGATGTCCCAAATTGCTTGATTTTGGCTGTTTCTCATACTTCTACACCAGACAGAGAAAAACTGACCCCCATGTTACGAGCTCGATTTTTGTGAAATGCCGAGAGCCGAAAACCGCACTCTAATATCTGTAGCCGTTCCCGAGATATTGGCGAGTTTTGACATTTGGCAGATTTCCAAAAAACTGCTGTAACTTTTTGGTTTTCAAGAATTTGTAAAACGGTAAAAACTTTCTACAGGCACTTTTTGGCGAAGAATAAGATACATCTGTCAAAAAAATGTTACCTTCCTCAAATTTTGAGATATCGAATGCAACTTTTCTCATTTCAAATGTAAATCATAGTTGGTTTTGAGTTCAGAATATTGCAAAAACTTCGAGCTTTTCAAAAATATAAATGCTAGGTTATGTCCAATTACCATTAGAAATGTGATAACAAATTTTTGTTCAAAATCAGACTTTTGTGACAAAAGCATTTGTTGGCTGAGGAAAATGAGTATTTTTGACATTGACATTGACTGATTTTCAGAGCCACCTGTGATGTTGTGACAAAATTATCGTTTTGAACAAAAATATATAGGAACATTTTTATGGAATTGTGACATAACCTAACTTTTATATTTTTGAAAAGCTTGAATTTTTTGCAATATTTTGAAGTCAAGCTATGGTTCATATTTGAGATAAGAAAGTTACATTCAGTATCTCGAAAGTGGAAGAAGTTGGAATTTTTTTGACAGACGTGTCATATTCTATGTCAAAAAGTGCCTCTAAAAAGTTCTTACAGATTTGAAATTTGATCTAAATTAAAAAAAAATCCGTATCTTGGAGTGGTGCTGTAACCTTATTATAGTAGGTACCTATGTATTGATTAGCTTCTTAAATTTAAATTTTCTCAATTTCAAACTCATTTACACTCAGGCAAGTGTAAGAAATTCAAAACACAATCTCAACTCATAATTTTTTTTATTACAAATATAACTCAAAACAACTCGTAAAATTGCTAATCAAAGAATGACTTGTACAGTACCTAGGTAGGTATTTTATTTAAATAATTTACATCATTCAACTGTCACTAAAAATGAATAATAGAATCAATGTATCAAAAAAAAAAGCAAATAAATACTATTGCTCGCTTATATAGAGCATAATCAAAAAACGGTTTTTCATTCAAAACCAGGCTTCCACATCCTGCCTATTATAGCCTTAGCTGCTACCTACCCTAATTGGACTCTTAGAATTAAGACACAGAACAAAATGAAAAATTGCAATTCAAACTATATTCCCAAAGAAACAACTCATAAAATTGCTAATCAAAGAACGACTTGTACAAATATAGGAAGTGCCTAGGTGTTATACTGAGAATAGAAATAGAATAACTAATGAATACTACGGCTCTCCTGCTAGCTCGCTTTCAACGTCTTCAATCTTTGGAACGTCGTGGAGGCATCAAAAACTATTCTGCAAGCTTGAAATTTCAGAGGATGATAGATCAATCATTTCTTTACATGCACGCAAAATTTTGTAGGAAAATAACAACATGCCTCAAAACGACTTTTGTCCACTTTTTGGAGCTTTCGGCCCACTGTGCAATGTGGCAAAGTGAAAATGGTCTGTACGTCGAAACAAGACGTTTTTCGAAAATTTCCCAAAGACAAAATATGTCACGAATGACTCGGAGAATGATTTCCGCTCATCAGTTTTCGAAAATTTCGTAGTCGTTTTTCGTCGATCGTGCGCTATCTTCGTGGCGCGTCGGGTCCGAGCCGTCTATGATTTTCCCGGAAAAACGATTTTAATTGAATGAAACGCTGACGTGCCGATGCGCTCTTGAAAATTGAACAAGTGGAAGCTTCTATTTCATATTTCCGTGCCATAATTATTAAGATATCTGCATAAAACTGAAGACGGAGCGCGTAAGCCGTTGTATTTTGGCTGCCGTAAGCCATTGAATCAACGTAACCATGACAATTTTTTTAATGTCAATTTTTAATGTTTTCTCTTGATTAGCAATCAAATGTTTGACACCTTTTTTTTCGACACGATGATTTCTTCAAGTATAAATTCGACGTTGATAAAACGTTATATCTGCCAACATTTTATACGTAATTTTTGACGTAGTATCAAAGCTGCATTTTGACGTTAGTTCCACATTTTTTTAAACGTTATTATAACTGAACATTTAACGTTTTTAACACGTTGCTTTTGACGTGCTTCAAATCGTCCAAAGAGACGTTGTTTCAACAATTTTTTTAAATGCTATTTTAACGTTTTTCCTCAACGTTGATCACAACATCGGTTTCAACGTTGATCACAACGTTGATTTCTACGTGGATCCGAGCGACATTTTTGGGTTGCATCAACGAAAGATTACCACTCACATCTAACGTTCGGTTATGTTCATATGACCACGTGTTTTAAACGTATGTGTGTTTACTGGGTACCACCTACTACAATTAACAATAAAATTGAAAAAAAAAACTCTAAAGAGACTAAGGGCCAGTCGAGGGGTCGACCACTGTGGAGGTTTTCTGTCCCTTGCCTTGGAGATCCGTGGAGGTTTTGTGGAGATCCCTGGAGGTTTTGTGGAGATCCGTCGAGGTTTTGTGGAGATCCGTGGAGATCTGTGGGAGATCTCTGGAGATCCGTGGAGATCTATGGAGATCTGTGGAGATCCGTGGAGGTATTGGAGGTTTCAGACCATTTGGAGGTTTTTTGTCCCGCATTTCTGGCCGTGGTCGACCCCTCGGGGCCAGTTTTACAATAGTGGTATAGCGTTATTCCGAGTATAAACATTGGAATAAAGTGCATGTCGACAAAAGTAACCAAGGTGAATATACCAAGAATAGCTTATTAATACCGAGTTTATACCGCTATTGAAAAACTGGCCCTAAATCAAATAAAAATGATGTTTTATTGGCTCAAAACACAATTCTCCCGGACCATTCAACTGCGATATGTCCCTACAATTGAAAATTGATTGGTCTGAGAATGACGATCTAATTTTTTATTTTCAAAATTTTTCATTGCCCGGATTCCCCACCGTTATTACTTTGAGTAATCTGCAGTGTGACCATGAACTTTTTGAAATTCACGCTCATGTAGACAATAATGAAGTTGTTTTGGCACTTCATGAAGGCACTTTTTAAGGATAGTACTGATAATATTGCTACTTTTTTCCATTTTTTTTTTGTCTCAAAGATACAACCACGAACTTTCGATTTTCTTATGGACGCCTACTGTTTCTTTATCATTTTTAAATACCTATTTTTATTACCATTTCAACGATGTATGACAACCTTAAAAAAAATTTGAATTTTCAATTCAAAATAATAAAAAATAACGAATTACGATCTAAATCAAGTCGCCCGGAGAGCGGTCGCTAAGGCGTTGCTATGGAAAACAAAAATATTTTGTTTTTGTTTTATAAATTGTATTTGAGGGTCACCACCTTTAATAAAACAATAAATTACTAAATCGAACCCAATGAACATAATAATTAAAAAAAACTGGCTGAATAAAGCCAATTCAGCTGCAAAATTAATTGAATTGCTGAATGTGACCTCCATTTTGTTAGATGCATCTTTCGCATTGCCGTCTGACAGAATTACTTACTCTTCCCAACGTATTTTGGTTGATGTTACTCAACGTATTCACCACTCTTGCCTCTAACACCCGTCTATTTTCCGGAGGCTCAAAATCATAAATTTCATTCTTGGCGTAGCCCCAAAGATAAAAGTCGCACGATGTCAGGGCAAAACACCAACGTTGTCAAACATTGGGTGAGGGCGTTCCGGGAAATTTTGCAAATAGTTTTCACCCGTGATGTTTACATTTCGATTTGCTTGAATGTAAGTAACGAACATGTCAAACTTTTTTTCGTTAGAGAAATGATTTTGGGCCATTTTGTTCAATTTGCAAAAATGTGTCAAATACAGAATGACGGAAAAGTTTGAAAAAGAAGCGTGCCTGTTGATTTTCATTTTCCATGGCAACGCTTTAGCGACCGCTCTCCAGGCGACTTGATTTTGATCGTAATTTGTTATTTTTATTATTTTGAATTGGAATTCCAATTTTTCTGTAGGGTTGTCATACATCGTTGAAAAGGTAATAAAAATGGGTATTTGAAAATGGTAAAAAAACAGTAGGCGTCCGTAAGAAAATCGAAAGTTAGTGGTTGTATCTTTGAGACAAAAAGAGATGAAAAAAAAGTAGCAACGTCTGCAGTAGTATCTTTGAAAAATGCCTTAAGAATGTGCAAATCTCATCAGTGTGAAATGAATAATAAAAAAGATATTGATAATAAAAGAAATTGCAACTTTTTCTTTTTTCTCAAATATCTCAAAAACTAAAAAAGCTGGTCGAATTCTGTTTACTGAATTGAAATGCTTATAAAATTGTGAACAATTTCTCTCCTCAGTTTATTTATGAAAATCGGATGATGAACAACGGAGCTATTTGTGTAACGCTCTTTTCTGAGAAAAGGTACACTTTAGAAAACAAACCAAAAGCAAGGACTTCAGGGGTGAATTCGGGAGATGATTGAGTCAAATTCGTGTGAGATATAACAATAAATTCCACTTACCTGCAATCGTAATGCTTTGTTGAGCGCCAGTTATTTTTAGTGATAAGGTGATTCACAAGGATTAAATAACAACCTCAAATGGTCTCTCAATGAATCGAACAAAAAAACAAAACAAAATAAATTTATTCGATCCAAATTTGTAGAATTTTGCAAAACAAAATGGTCAAAACACAATTTTAATTTTAGAGGATGATAGATGATATGAATAATACAGATGATATTCGCAGTCAGATCAAAATATGAAAATCAGACAAGCTACACCTAGCTTGTGGAATTATAAATAAAATACCCTGTATGTATTACGTTCATGAATAGTGATGATGTCGTGATACATAATAGGTATCTGATGTGTTCAACACAATATCCACATATATCAATCAATTATCCATTAAATTCCAATTTTTCCATCACCGCAAAACTTTTTTTAGCTTGAAACTGATTTAAAATCTCGACCCCAGAACCGAGACTCAACAACAATAAGGATCGGCTCGTGGGTTCAAGTGTAGCGTAGAAACCTGGTAGAAATAGAATGTCAATCTGGTTATGATCGTTTGGTATATGGGTGCACTCGACAACAGTCTAAGCTCTTCCAAAGTGATGTTAGCCACCACCTATAATTCCCTTCCATACACCTGTGTAGCTGCGGGTTCCACCAAAAATTTAACAGCGAGTTAACTTTAACCTGAATTATTTGCTGAGTAACCGGCCATGCTATTGGCCGTGTCATAGCAGCTAACTCAGGTTAAAGTTAACACGCTGCTAACTTTTTGGTGGAAGCCGCAGTAGGTGTATTTATTTTGCAAAGAAAACATCGTTGTTATATAGGCAGCTTATTTAATCTTATGTATCACGTGTTGCATAGTCCAAGATTCACACTGTTTTGGAACTTCTGTGGGAAAGGCAAAGCGCAGCTTCAGTTTGAATGACGGATATGTCATTTTCGGTCCTACGACGTTCGATGCAACGCTTTTCGGTTGTACGACTTTCGATTCTACATCTTTCGGTTCTACGATGAGAAAAATATTTGACGCTAAGTCGACGTGTTGAGTACCACTTTTATGCCCGCCCTCCAACATGGCGCATTTCGGTCCTACGACGTTCGGTTCTACGACGTTCGGCTCTGCGTCTTTCGGTTCTGCGACTTTCGGTTCTATGCATGGCGGCCGATTTAACTGTTTTCGTAAATTTGGAACGGTATGATCCTAACTCGATAAAATTGCCAAAATCAGGTGAAAAATAACAAAATTGCCAGGTTTAGCGACGGAAATTGAAAGTTCACATAATAAGGCAGTGCTCTACAAAATTTTGTAAGGGTCAGTCATTCCGGTCGATCGTTATCAATTTTTCAAAGATTAAATCTTGTTTCGGCTCTCCTGAAAAGTAGCGATTTTCAAGTTAGGATGTTCATAGATATGTTTCGCAGTTTTGGTTTTTTGTGCTCGAGAGATTTTGCATTCATGATATTTTGTGTTTTAGATATTTTGCTCTTCGACTTTCTGTTTGCACCTTACGTTTTTATTTTTAAATTTTTCCTCCCTCTACCTGAAAATAAAACACAAATTTCAAGTCATAAACAGTTTATTTATTGTTATCACTACTCGTAAATTTCATCCTGAAGCACATCATCACCAGTGTCGACCACTTCATCAATACAAAGTCCAGATTTGATGATTTTCAGCGCCTTTCGCTCTGCTTTGTCGGTCAGTTCGTCGCGGAAACATTTGAATTCGCACTTGTTCGAGTACGATTGTCCGTTGGAGGCGCACACTGGAGCCAGAATTCTGGGGCATAGGCAATTTTGGCAGTTCGTACTCTCGAAAATTACCACAATGGTGATCAGGATGCACAGTAACGTTGCGGAATGCTTCATTGCTACTAGCTACACTGCAGTTCGGTCACAATCTGAATAGAAGATAACAAAGAAAAGTGTTGGGTTTTGTACGTACCGAGATGGGCACCTAGATTGCATTAGAGCTTGTTATTGTTATCTCAGAACTGATATGGTGGTAGATAAAGTATGATTCACTAAGTATAAATTTATTATGCAAATAATGTTAAGGGGGAAAATTTGGTGTTTATTGGAGATAAAAATAAATATCAGAAAGATAGTGCAAAATAATAGTAGCTATCTACCGTGAGACGTTCAAAGTTCGTAATTATGGATGGCTTCGAGACAGTGGCGCAGCCAAGGGGGGGGCTAGGGGGCTATAGCCCCCCCCCCCCCCCCCCAGACAGTCTCGCTTTTTTACTGAAGCAATGAAAAATTTTGAACAAAATAAAAAATTATTGTGTTCGACTGTTACCTTCTTCATATTCTAGAGAATGGATCATTAGTCTCTCTGTATGAGAGTTGCACTACTGCTATTGGATTGTGAATTTTTCTTAACTGGTGCGAAGAGGAAAACTCTTTCGGTTTAAGCAAGTATACTCACCTACCTACATCAATTCAAGAAGAAGTCCAATCCAGACGCAGTGAAATTTTCTATTTTCCGCTATTATTTGAAAATTTCAGACAATTCACCTGCTCTTCTATGGATATTGGAGACCTACCTGTTACTTGCTACCTGGGTTAACATGCTATGTGTTTGTGTGCCTGAAATTTTCGCTGAATATAAGCATATGTGCCCGGTTCACACCCATAATGCAATGCTCTATTCGCGTAAATTGAAATAGGTCCCTTCGTTTCGGTTTTTTTGAGTGCGCATGTTTGGCGCGAATTTCATAGTTTCGTACACCGATATTGAAAATTAACACTAAAAAACATTGTAGTGCACCTAAAATTCCAAAAATAATTTGGTTGAATGTTAGATACAATTTTTTTATATTCAAAGGAAATGTTTCATTGAAATTAAGTTCAATGATCATTTGTGGAAGTTCAGGAACAACGAAAATGGCAACAGCGCTCAAAACAACAAGACATCGGCGCCAACTGTCAATTGTGACAATTATGATCACACTTCTCGTTTCTACCCGACCTACATTTCATTGCTCATGTTTTAACGAAAGAACACAACTTGTTGAAAATGGCTGTACCGAGAAGGAAGTCCAGAGAAGCTACGGAGAGATGCATTTACGGTGTGTATAAAAGTGAGAGCCAGGAATCAGTAGTTGGTCAGGCGGCTAGACAGCATGCAGCGTTGCCATTCAACTGACAGGTGTACGAAAGTTTTCAAAATTTGGAGCCGTCAAGCATGCGCACCTGCCCAAACGAAGTAGCCTATTGACTCCCTTATTCCTACATAAAAAAAAACGCAAGACGTTTCGCCCTGAGCTATTTCGGAAATGCCTCGGGGAATGCCGTCCTTTAATACCTACTTCAATTTAAGGTAGGTAATATTGGTAACACAATAATTATTTATACTTGAAAATAAGATGACCACGTCCCTTTTTTTGGGGGGTTTTCGGCTTCGGCGCAGTTCGCTTCGCTCGCGTCCCTTAGCCCCCCCCCCCCCCCCTTGGCTAAATCCTGGCTGCGCCACTGCTTCGAGAACAAAATACCTACTCATTGACTAAGTTTTTGGAATGGCTGTGTGGAAGTTTTGGAATGACTTCAAAGAAATACAAAACAACACAATGCAGCGCCTTTTTGTATATTGTGGGATTTATAAATTACATCAACAGAAAACCATTTGAATTTCTGTTTGTGGAAGCAGTTCACTGTGAATCTGGCTAGTTTGCACCAGAGAACTGGGAAACGTTGCCGGAGGGTTACCAGTTGCATGTTAAACTCTGTTTATATCTCCTGGTTGTGTTTAAATGACGCCTTCGTTAGACTTTATGTCTGTGTGAGTGTGTCTCCTGTTTTTCTCAGTTCTCATGTAAAATTATCGTCCAAGTGATGTTTTTCCTAGGGTTGCCTCAACATCTCTATTTTTCATTAACAAAAAAAATAACTGCACCTGCCCAGATCGCAACTCCTACTAAATTACGTGACTCGATGAGACTTATGGTCAATAGCTACGAGACAAAGTGTTCCACGTCAACAGAAGGACGATGATTCAGAAAACTTGCTGCAGACAGAGATCATTCCAATGTACCATTGCGGTCAGAATAAAGTGGACGACAGATGACAGATTTTTGGGAATTCTGGCCTAAACATCGCATGAAAGCAAGCCAACTCGGTAACATTGTCGTCCACTTTATAATAGTCCGGCTGTTAAGAGGAACCACCTTGCATTTTAGAGACTTGTTCACTAGACCCTACTTTTCGATTTAAGAAATGTTGCCACCATCTGCGGTCGTGTAGACACTTTATACAGGGTTCAGTAGAAAAAATT
The DNA here is from genome assembly GCA_949128115.1 of Anaspis maculata. Classification (NCBI taxonomy): domain Eukaryota; kingdom Metazoa; phylum Arthropoda; class Insecta; order Coleoptera; family Scraptiidae; genus Anaspis; species Anaspis maculata. Next base: position 103,178,776 of record OX421962.1, on the reverse strand, counting down.
TGTTGAAAAATCGTAAATCGTGAACCATAACCGGTGGACGTACGTAAATCAGGATATTGATGACTGATTCCATGCCCATGGAGATGCTGCAAACAGTTTTGAAATATCTTGAGGTGTTTCCGAAATACTTTGGAAGAAGTGAAATTTCTTCAACTTTTTCTTTTTTCAATAAATCAGTTGTTTTTGGAGATATTGAGCTGCAACTTGATATTCCGGCAAACAAATATGTTTTCAATGAAACACGATGTGGAGCCATCGACAAAGCCTGCTAGATTCGAAACTAAGATCTTCAACTTTTTTTCCATCATGAGCGTCATCTTCAAATTGCCCTTCGTGGAATTGTTGAAAAAAACAACAGGTAACGACTTTATTGGACACACACGATGTTTCATCATGAAAAACCAGGTACTCAATTGGGGCAATGACCTCTTCGCCCAAGAAACGTTATCAAGTTCGTTTTTCTTGTTTTTCCTCAACTTACGTGACAGTCATGACCAAATCAAACTTTGGATCAAATGAATGTTTGCGAAATTTCAATCAACATTGTTTTTCAACGTCAGTCACCAAATTTCATCATCATCAGTTAAGTGGTGTTCTTTTGGTAAACAGTTGAACAAAAAGTTTTCTTGAATATTTGTGAAAAGGGCAAAAAATGCAGGGTCTTCTTCTGCCCTCAAACCCGATTAAAGAAAATATGTACCCAAAAGTGCTACTGACTGATACTGAAATGATTCGGAGGAATGTGCTCCGTAGTTTGAAGCCAAGCTCAAACTGATTGTTACATTTTAGTTCGCAGGAAGGACGTGAAAAGTGTTGCTACAGCTTATATTTGGAGCGTTTCTGCTAATATTTACCAAAAAACGTTCCAAATATTAAGCTGTAGCAACACTTTCGACGTCTCTCCTGCCGAAGTAGGATGGGAAAATCCATTTTGGTTCAACTTGAAACTACAGCAGACATTCCTCCGAACTCTTCCAGTATCAATTGGTAGCATTTTTGGTAACAGATTTTCTTTAATCTGGTTTGAAGGGACGACGTGGACCTGCCGTTTTTGTTTTTTTCACAAAAATCGAAGCAAACTTTTTGTTCAACTATTTGCCAAAAGAACACCACTTAGCTGATGAAATTCAGTGACTGGCTGCACAAAATAATGTGGATTATAATGTCGTCAACATCTTATCGATCCAAAGTTCCATTTGGTGATGGTCATCACCAATGTTGATGGAAATCAAGGAAAACTAACTTAATAATGTTTCTTGACCGAAGAGGTCATTGCTGCAATGCAGGAACTGGTTTTTCGTAATAAAATGAACGCGTGTGTCCAATTAAGTCGTTACCTGTTGTTTTTTCAACAATTTCACGAAGGGCAATTTGAAGATGGCGCTCACGATGGAAAAAAAGTTGAAGATCTTAGTTTCGAATCTAGCAGGCTTTGTCGATGGCTTTACATCGCGTTCTATGAAAAACATATTTGTTTGCCGGAATATCAAGTTACAGCTCAATATCTCCAGAAACAACTGATTTATTGAAAAAAGAAAAAAGGTGAAGAAATTTCACTTCTTTTAGCGTATTTCGGAAACGCCTCAAGATATTTCAAAACTGTTTGCCGCATCTTCATGAGCATAGAATCAGTCATCAATATCCTGATTTACATACGTCCACCGGTTATAGCTCACGATTTACGATTTTTCAACAATTTTTTTTTACTGAACCCTGTATAAAAAGTCTGCACGATTTCCGCAGATGGTGGCAACATTTCTTAAATCGAAGAGTAGGGTCTAGTGAACAAGAGTGCCAAATTTTGTCGCTTGTCTCTAAAATGCAAGGTGGGTCCCATATTTGTAGCTTAACGTCCGGACTATAATGTCCGCAACCGTACCTAGGTGAAATGCCGAATATTATAGTTGGTGTTCTTTTAACATCTTGGGCAAAGTTTCTGACCCACGTCAGGTGGACACAAGCGGAAACCTGACACAGGTCTGCAAACAATCGATGTTTCTCCGACAAATATTATGGTCGCCCTTCATGGCGACCGTGACAGGACATGAACCTGCAATCTTCGGATTCGAAGTCCAAGATAGTACAGATAGTACAAGAGTGGAAGAGTGGCCCTAGTCGAAAAGTACCCATGCGTACCCATGGTCACATTGGTCATATCCCCATACTGATTGGGGATATACCCATGGCAGGTGATGTGACCATGGGTACATGTTTTGGGGATATGGGCATATCCCCATGCTGGTTGGGGATATACCCATGGCAGGTGATGTGATCATGGGTACATGTTTTGGGGATATGGGCATATTCCCATGCTGGTTGGGGATATACCCATGGGAGGTGATGTGACCATGGGTAGGTGTTATGGGTATATGGGCACATCCTCAGGTAGGTACCCATGGGAATAAAGTTGCATATGACCATAATATCATGGGTACATGTTATTGTGACCATATGGGCTTTGGGCAGTTATTCTGATGTGGCCCCATATAGGCATACGGAATAAGTGTTATAAAACTAACAGGGCGATAGAAAATTCAAAAATAAGGGGACTCTTCTTAATAAACGTACGCTCGCAAACGTACAATAACGGAGATACAGGCCGTCAAAGTTGTTTTTCAAAAACAATTTTTTTTTGCATAACTTTTTAACCGTTCAGCTGATTTCATTCAAATTCGAACCAAAGTTTATCAAGACAGGTTTCTATTGAACAATAATAACTTATTTTATGAAATGTTTCTAGGGCGAAGATAATATGGGGGGTACATTTCCCCTTTCCCCCTTATTTTAACCCCCCTGAATATTTTTGAAAACGGTTTCAATTTTTGAATTCTACGTTCAGTTCAAAGAAAAGAGTCACTCTTGCAAAATTTTGATTTAGAGGATTCGTTTTTGAGATATTTGGGTTTGAAACATTGGAAAACATCTCGAAATAATCGCCTCTTATTTCCAGGGCCTAAAAACTAAAATTCAAGAAAACTCATGATTCCTCAATTAGAATGAATTTTTTGAGTGTTAAGGGTTGATAAAACAGAAAGTAGCGATTTTTATTAGATGTTTTCCAAAGTTTCAAACCCAAGTTTCTTAAAAATGAAGCCTCTGATAAAAATTTTGCAGGAGTAACTTTTTTCTTCAAATTGAACGTAGAATTCAAAAATTGAAACCGTTTTAAAAATATTTGAGGGCGATTGAAAATAGGGTGAAAAGGGGAGGCTACCCCCTCCTATCTTCGCCCTTGAGAATGTTTTATAAAATGCGTTATTCTTGTTCAATAGAGACCTGTTGTAGTAAACTTTGGCTTGAATTTGAATAAAATCGGTTTAATGATTCAAAAGTTATGAAAAAAAAACTGTCTTTAAAAAACAACTTTGAAGGCCTGTATCTTCGTTGTTATACGTTTGCGAGGGTATGTTCATCAACAAAAGTCCCCTTATTTTTCAATTTTATATCTCCCTGTGAATTTTGTAACACTTATTTCGGGACACCTTGATAAAATGCCATAATGTCGACACTGGCAAAATAATCATAAGTATTTTGGTGCTCCATGCATCATGGCGCGGCGCGGGCCGCGCCGGTATAATCGCGAACTGCTTGTTCACCGAGCCCTCCGCCTTTCGCGTCTGTTTGGATTTAGCGTTTGGCGTCTGTTTACTGTTTGGTTTTCGTGATTTTAGCTGGATTTTGAATAGTTGGCTTATTTGGTGTCATCCCCAGGTAACGACTGCTTCTGTGTGTTTTGTGTTACCACATTGAACGGAAGACGGAAGGTAATGTAGTTATTATCAACGCATAAATAATTGATTAGCTTTTTTAGGTTATGTTTGGCACCTACCGGCTCGCTTGGTGGCTTGGCTGGCTACAGCATATTCAGCAAGCCGGGGATCTGATACTTCATGAATCGTGTCGTGGTTCATCCTAAGGATAAAGAATAACGACGAATCTCGGTGTATTTTGTGTCGGACAAGGCGAGCTCAAATTGGTAAGTTATTACCACAATATTAAAGTGAAGCAATAAATAAAAGTAATGAGAGATTGGTTTTCCAGCATTGATGTCGACTCGGCTGTCAGCTTATCACCGCTTCTTTGTTAGGCGCCACAAGCAAGAGATCTACTTGCTTTTCAGGCCTATGCAAAAATATATAAAGTATATAAATATAAGCATTTTATATAAATATGAAGCATAACCTATATTTATATTTGGTTCCATATTCATACCGAACAATAAATAATTAATATAAATATTTCAGTACCTATTAATCTTTCATATTTTTCAGATATTACAAGATTACCTTGATGGGGAGGTACTCATGTGCAAAAACCAGACTTTGGGATCGTACATCTATTGGAAATAATGTCAGCAGTCATGCGCCCCCAATGAGAATGTGACGATGGTAACTTCCCAACGGATGGGAATATTCCACGGTCACGTCCTTGTTTTGGGGCCATGACTAGGCACGTTCCCACTAGGCACATCACCAAGGGCACATTTCCATTGGGCACATGACCATGGGCACATCCCCACAAGGTAGTGCTCATGGTCATGTGCCCATGGTCACATGCCCATGGGTATGTACCCATGGGTAGGTGCTCATGGTCATATGCCCATGGTCACATGCCCATGGGTATGTACCCATGGGTAGGTGCTCATGGTCATATGCCCATGGGTATGTACCCATGGGTGTCCCAATTGTGCACATGGGTACCTCCCCATTGGGGATGTGCCCATGGGTACTTTTTGACCAGGGGGTACAAGATAAATTCCCATTACCAAGAATTGAGGAGATCCTAGATGGATTAGGTAGGGCCAAATGGTTCTCGGTTATTGACCTAATGGCCGGATTTCATCAAAGGACCCCGCACGATTCCTATGGAAAATGGGTCTCGGTCGAATTCCCTAATTTTTAAATATTTTGTAGCCCAATTTGACACGAGCCAAAATCCATCGTCCGTTACCCAAAAAAATGGCCAGTTTTTTTTCTATAAGGGGTTGGAGATGGGTTATTTCAAGGTAAAGAAACATGTTCCAACGTAAGTGAGAACATTTAAACGTCCTTTATAACATATATGGCTCATGACGATTCCCTTTTTCTTATGTGAAAAAATCAACCCCCTCTCTCACCCCCAACCCCCTACTTGTGAGTATCAAATTCGGGATTACGTTTGAAAGTCATGCAGATGGTTCTATTTTGTCGAATTATGAATTTTGGCACAATATGTTTTTCCAACCCCCAAATAGGGGGTGGGGTTGAAAAAAAAACCATCGGTTAATTCGGCTGAATTTCTGATATTGTGCTTCATCAGTTACGCTGAACAAGATGACCAAAGGAAAACTCATTCGTATGACCAGTTTTCACCCCAAAGAGGGTTCCAGTGGACTTCCATATCATCTTGTTTTGTAAAAATGTCTATTCTTCAAAAATAATTTCAACCCCGTCTCTCATCCCCTATCCTTGTTTCTGAACATCATATTCGAAAGAAATCTTGAAAATGTAAGAGAAGGTCTATGGTCGGATTCTCTGCATCTGATTGTGGATCCCTTCTCAAAATTCATTTTCACTATGCTTACGTTAGAGTGCTAACATGAACAGGGTGGGTTTTTTTTTTCATGATTTTCAACTGGATTAATAATCAAAATATTGGTGTTCCTATAAAGTTTCAACTTCACAGCAGGTTAATTGTGTTCACCTGTACATAATTTCTGACTTTTTTTTGTACTGATACACCTCTATTTATAGTTTAGATTGAAGAATTAATTGCCATTTGAAGCGAAAGGTGCTCAATCAAGGCAAAATATCATGTCACACTCTTATTCCAGCTACTGCGACCATGTGAAGGATGAAATAAAAATTGATATAATTTTCAAGATTTATTTCGAATAAGATGTTCAGAAACAGGGATAGGGGATGAAGGACGGGGTTGAGAGTATTTTTGAAGAATAGACATTTTCACGAAAAAAGATAATATGAAAGTCCACAATTTCCATTCATTTTGTTTGACATGGAAGAATGTTTTATGCTTTATTATAGTCAACTTCAACCCTCTGTGGGGTGGAAACTGGTCATACGAATGAGTTTTCCCTTGGTGATCTTGTTTAGCGTAACTGGTAAAGCACAATATCAGAAATTCAGCAGAATTGACCGGTGTTTTTTTTTTCAACCCCACCCCCTATTTGGGGGTTGGAAAAATAATTTGTGCCAAAATTCATAATTCGACAAAATAGAACCATCTGCATGACTTTCAAACATGATTTCGAATTTGGTACTCACAAGTAGGGGTTGGGGGTGAGGGATGGGGCTGATTTTTTCACAAAAGAAAAAGGGAATTGTCATGAGTCATATGTGTTAGAAAGGACGTTGAAATGTTCTCACTTACGTTGGAACATATTTTTTTACCTTGAAATAACCCATCTTCAACCCCTTATAGACAAAAAATTGTCCATTTTTTGGGTAACGGACGATGGTTTTTGGCTCGTGTCGAATTGGGCTACAACATATAAAAAAATCAAAGATTTTGACCGAGACCCATTTTCCATAAGAATTGTGCGGGGTCCTTTCGTTAAAAGAAAACTCACGAAATATCACATTTTTTTCTATCGAAGGTGCTTCATACAGATTCAAAAGATTGCCCTTCGGTTTGAATGTGTCATGTAACAGTTTTCAGCGTATGATGACAATGGCATTTTCGGGTCTACCACCCGATGTGGCGTTTTTGTACGTTAATGATGTTATAATCACAGGGTGTTCAGAAAGGCATAATTTACAAAATCTCAGAAAAGTTTTTGAAGTATGCCAGGGTAGCAATTTAAAGTTAAATCCTAATAAATTTCGATTTTTCAAAAATCAGGTCACATATTTGAGCCATACCATTTCAGACAAAGAAGTTTTACCTGATTCAGCAAAATTCAATGCAATAAATTTTTTTCCTATTCCACAAAACGCTGATGAAGCCAAGCGTTTCGTTGCATTCGCCAATTATTATCGGCGTTTTATAAGAAACTTTGCTGAAATAACTTCTCCACTAAATCAGCTTACAAAAAAAGGAGTCTCATTCGAATGGACTACGGATTGTAACAGTGCATTTTTGAGTTTGAAAAAAGGCATTGATGATGCCGCAAATATTGCAGTATCCAGGTTTTTCAAAAACTTTTATACTTTCAACTGACGCCTCAAACATTGCATGTGGGGCAGTTTTGTCACAGGAACACAACGAAAACGATTTACCAATCGCATTTGCATCCAAAAAATTCACAAAGGGAGAAGCTAACAAAAGTACCATTGAAATAGAATCAACAGCAGTTCACTGGGCTGTTATTTATTTCAAACCATATGTCTATGGAAAGAGATTTATTGTGAGATCTGACCACCGCCCACTCGTTTATTTATTTTCAATGAAGAATCCTACTTCTTAGCTAAGACGTATGCGCCTCGAATTGGAGGAATACGATTTTGAAATCAATTACATAAAGGGGAAAGACAATGTAGGACCTGATGCCTTGTCCAGGGTAGATATTGAAGAACTCAAGGTTTCAAATATCAATGTAGCAAAAATAATGACGCGAGCCCAAACCAGGAAAGAAAAAAAAATTCTTACAGAAACTGACCGATCGGAATAGGAAACCAGAATAAGTGAAAATGAAGTTGGAGTTTTTGAGATAACATACAATAAAGATACCTTCAATTTACCACATCTCAAGTTCAAAGTTTTCGAAAATTGAATAAGTATGATAATACAGGAATACTTATTCAGTATCCCTGTATTCCCAGTATTCAGTATCCCAGTATTCCTGGATCCAGGAGTGTTGCGTGTTTTGATGAAAAAGTCACTAGTGATAACAAAGCTAAGGCTTTGTTGTCCAGGGTAAAGCCCGGTGATGTAAGAGTACAGGATAATCCCTCGAGTAACAAAAAGGAATCCACTAGCGTTAACAGTGCTTCAGAGCATGTGCTAACCAAGTTGGATAATATGGCAGGCGAGAATGAAATAAAAATGTTGAAGCTTCAGAACGAGGTTGAAATTTTCAGAGTAATAAGCATTAATGCATTTAAAAATATTGGAAATCGAACCCTCACACATGTAAAAATCGCGATTTGTACCCCTATTATCACACTATCCGACGAAAACGACAGAAAAGAAATTTAAAAAACATTTCATAATGATCCACTACTTGGAGGTCATGCGGGCTCCAAGAGAATGTTGTCGAAATTAAAATTGTATTTCAAGTGGAGAAACACGGAAAAAGATTTGGTGAATTTCATAAGAAATTGCGAGTCATGCAAATTGAATAAACCTATAAAAGGAGGTGTAGAAAAACTAATTATCACACCAACACCACAAAAAGCATTTGAGCTTTTGATAATTGATACAATTGGACCACTTCCGGTGTCCATCGACGGATATGAATATGCTCTCACTCTCACAGTAACATGCGATTTGTCAAAGCATCTCGTAAGTATTCCTATTCCGGACAAGGAATCGAAAACGGTAGCGCGAGCTCTATTCCAAGAGGTTTTCCTTACGTATGGTTTTCCAAAGGTAATTAGGACAGATCTTGGCACTGAGCATAAAAATGCGCTATTTGATGAACTAGCAATTCAGCTAAAGTATGAGCATAAAGTGTCAACACCATATCGACATGAGACGGTTGGAACAGTAGAAAGGAACCACAGAATATTCAATGAATACGTTCATAAATGCTACGATGACTGATTGGCATGTTTGGTTGAGATATTTCACTTACTGTTTGTTAGCGCGGTACACATAAAAAAGACGGCAGCCTTCCGATGAAGGCTGCATTAAAACAATAACTCTTGGATTAGGAAAGCAGCAAGCGACAGTCAGAAATAAAATTCATAACAACAATCAAAAACTTCAATGCAAAACAAAAAAAAAACACAAACAGACAGAATTACAAAACAATAAAAAAAAACAATGTGAATTGAATGAAATGAAAAATCCGAGTGGTTCTGATCGGGGGCAGGTTCGCTAGCGCCGAGTGGCGTCCTGAAAACGAGACGAACTGCACTGAAGGTATACACCCCGGCAAACGGGAATAAACGGTAAATGGTAAAAACAATGGAAAATATGGAACTTACGGGATCTTATTCGGTGGCGGCGTCGTCCTGGCGGAGTCCGAAGGCGGCGTCGTGGTGGATGGCCGTTCCGGTGGTGGATTTCCCGTTGAAATGCACGAGTGCCCGTGTTCGTCACCAAAATGGCGGACGAACGACTCGATCCCGTCCGAAACTGGAGCTTTGTGTGCGGCTGGCTGATCCAAGCCGCTCCCCGGTGAAAGCGGTGAAAACTGCCGCTTTCTGGACTTGGAGATGATGCAGAGATCCTCCAGGAGTCACTATCGGACGCGATGGGCCTTGGATGGGCTTCTGGTCGAGTACGAATGTACGCCGATGGCACGACAAGATGGCCGCGAGAACGATGACAAAAAAAGACGGCGTGGCTTCCCGCTCGACGTACGTAGATCGACCCCGCTTCGAACGAAGCGGCAAGAACACGAGCGGAAAGAAAGCCGAAGAATGCCGAAGACGGCCGAAGGAAGCGCTGGAGCTCGGTTACGCTTGCGCCTGACAGCCAAGTGCCAGGCACACCGAACAGTGGATGAGGGGTGAGGATTTGGACAACACAGGAATATTTTGGGTTGCATACCCTCAGTGCACACGAATGCAGTTTTCAATGAACGGGGCCGAGACACTGTTATAACACAACCCCAAACTCCACGCATAACTACACTCCGTTTGAGCTAGTTTTTGGAAAGACACCAAATTTGCCTATCGACATTTTAAACCATGGCGTAGAATCCGTTTACAATATGGACAAATTTGCAAAGGAGTTCAAGTATCGTTTACAGCTGTCACAGAAACGAGCACACGACCTTTTGTCGAAAGACAAAGAAAATTGAAAGTGTTCATTCGATCGTAAAGCAAGTCCTATTCAACTAAACCTTGGTGATTTTGTATTTGTGAAAAGTGAAGCGCGAGCGACACAAACTAGACCCTGTGCATCTTTATGCACAGGGTCCTTTGACCATACGAGGTGATTGAGATAGACGATCCAAATTGTGTTTTGAAAGATGGTGGAAAAACTTTTCCCATTCACAAAAATAGGTTAAGAAAAAGTTGATACATATTTAGTCATACATTACTGTACTTTTTTTTTCAGGGCCTGCATTTATTAATTTTTTTTTGTTTTGTTCGTCAAATTCATCACTTATTTCAATATTTGGTTATTTTACGGTACCGGACCAACATAATAGTAAAATATTTGTACGAATTTTCAATTATTATCATAAACATGTAATTTAATTTTGATGAGGTGAAGCTATCAATTTTTTTTTCATTTTCTTATTTTAATTTGATTGCCAGGGGAAATAATGCATAACCTTTCAGGTATGCATCATTCTCCCAAAAGGGGAGGTGTGGTGCCCCATTATTAACCACTTATTTATTACACAAACCGTGTCTCGGCCCCGTTCATTGAACACTGCATTCGTGTGCACTGAGGGTATGCAACCCAAAATATCCCTGTGTCGTCCAAGTCCTCACCCCTCACCCCCTGTTCGGTGTGCCTGGCACTTGGCTGTCAGGCGCAAGCGTAAACGAGCTCCAGCACTTTCTTCGGCCGTCTTCGGCATTCTTCGGCTTTCTTTCCGCTCGTGCCTTTACCGCTTCGTTCGAAGCGGCGTCGATCTCCGTACGTCGAGCGGGAAGCCACGCCGTCTTTTTTTTGGTCATCGTTCTCGCGGCCATCTTGTCGTGCCATCGGCGTACATTCGTACTCGACCAGAAGCCCATCCAAGGCCCATCGCGTCCGATAGTGACTCCTGGAGGATCTCTGCAGCATCTCCAAGTCCAGAAAGCGGCAGTTTTCACCGCTTTCACCGGGGAGCGGCTTGGACCAGCCAGCCGCACACAAAGCTCCAGTTTCGGACGGGATCGAGTCGTTCGTCCGCCATTTTGGTGACGAACACGGGCACTCGTGCATTTCAAAAGGAAATCCACCACCAGAACGGCCATCCACCACGACGCCGCCTTCGGACTCCGCCAGGACGACGCTGCCACCGAATAAGATCCCGACGCCACTCGGCGCCAGCGAATCTGCCCCCGATCAGAACCACTCGGATTTTTCATTTCATTTAATTCACATTGTTTTTTTTTTTTATTGTTTTGTAATTCTGTCTGTTTGTGTTTTTTTTTCTTTTGTTTTGCATTAAAGTTTTTGATTGTTGTTGTGAATTTTATTTCTGACTGTCGCTTGCTGCTTTCCTAATCCAAGAGTTATTGTTTTAATGCAGCCTTCATCGGAAGGCTGCCGTCTTTATGTGTACCGCGCTAACATATAAATTGGTCCTTCGTAGCCGGATACAGGCTAAGCATGGTACAGTCAGGAATTTAATTCACCTCACTATTGAAACTTTAAAGTCACGGGTCAAACCCACGTGACACTTGTGCGTTGGTCCGGCGTGTTGATCAATTCGTTTTTCGCCCGTCTCATTCGCACTTTTTCACCTGGGTTGGGTTCGCCATTCAGGTACGCCAACCTAAGGGTCAGTTGCTTTGTTTTCATTTTTCTTTGTGTCGTACACAATGGACGCAACTTTATCGTCCATCGCGATAGCTATTGCGCGCCTTGAGCCCCTTCTGGAACAAGGCGTCACAGCTACCACCGAGCCAAGCCTCCAACCGGCATTTTTAGCCACGTTTGACATTGCGGCGGAAATTTACAACGGTTTCAAGAGCACGGTCAACACTGCCCCTCTCCCCAGTGCCTCCGAGGAGCAGAAGGCTACATTTCTTGAACGTACACTCCGGGCAGACAGCTTGTATGGCAAACTTGCTGCGGTAAAAGCCTCGTTTGCGAATTCAGAGCCGACTTCCTCGCTCTCTCGCCAAGCCTCGCAAACTTGGTTCGAGACAGGCCGGAGCAATGTCCGATTGCCAAAAATCGCGTTGCCGTTGTTCGACGGAAAGTTAAAATCATGGCCACCATACTATGATCTATTCACGGCGTTAATACACAGAAACCAGTCTCTCTCAGATATTGAACGGTTTCAGTATCTGATCTCGTCTTTATCTGGTGAGCCTCTCTCAATGGTTAAACACCTGCCATTGACGGGAGATAATTACATAATTGCGTTCGACTCGTTGGTTGAGAGATACCAGAACGACCGCGTGCTAGTCACTTTTTACTGGCAGTCGATGATGAACGCCTCCTCCGTCACATCTGACTCCGCGCAAGCGCTTCGCCATCTTGTGAACACGTTCAACGAAAATTTAGTGGCGCTCGAGCAGTATCCGCATATCGACCTGTGGGATTTCACCCTGTCGAGCATGCTGCTCCAGAAACTCGATGAGTCGACGCGAAAACGTTTCGAGGTGCAGTCAGCTGGCACCCCCTTCCCCAAATACGAAGACGTCAAGTCTTTCGTGCTCGACCAATGCAAGGCTTTCGAGGCAACTGCCTTAAATTCTAAAACGCAATCGAACTCCCGCTCCACACGGGCAAACACCGTTACCGTGAAGCCCGAGGTCAGCCGCAAGTCGTGGGCCTCACATACGTTGGTGTCTCAGACTTCATCTGCCCCAGCGACGTCGCATGAGTCAGCATGTTCTCATTGTGGGGCGAGAAGTCATAGAGTCACCGCGTGCAAGACTTTTCTGTCAATGTCCCCAAATGACAGATATTTGGCGGTCAAACAGAAAAGGCTCTGTCTCAACTGCTTGAGCACCAATCACGGCGCTCCAAAATGTCCATCGTCGTATTCGTGTCGGCAGTGCCACGCAAGGCATCACACCTTGCTGCACTTCCCCAAGCCACATAGAACTGCAGGTCATGAGTCACCCAGTTCTTTATCGAATCCAGTTGAATTACCGCAAATCGTTTCCCCTGGTCTTCCAGAAAATGTCGCGAATTCGGTGACGAATCTCGCCTCAAGCCTCAAGGCAGCTCATGTTTTGTTGGCCACGGCAATCGTTCACGTTCGTGACCGGTGGGGAGGCTACCAAAGCCTCCGTGCGCTCATAGACCCTGCCAGTCAGGCATCGTTTATTTTGGACTCCTGCGTGCGCAAATTGGGTCTATCCCCATCAAATCACAATGTGCCCGTTTTTGGCTTGGGTCTCACCCCCGCCAATTCGACGTGTGGCACAGTCACTTGCCAGGTCAAGGCTGATGATGAGTCTCTCCCAATCCCTGAATTGGAGTTAATTGTCCTGCGCAGGATTTGTGGTAATCTGCCAGACACCGCTTTGAACCCGGATCAATTCCACTTGAACTTATCGAATCTGGCGGATCCCACATGGTTCAAGCCAGGCCCCATTCAAGTGTTGTTGGGCGCCGACGTTTATCCGTCAGTCGTGAAAGAGGGAATCGTCTCGTCAGGTCCGTCACAGCCTGTTGCCATAAACACCATTTTTGGCTGGGCTCTTCTCGGTCCCTTTCAAACCCCGTCAAAACCTCTGCATTCCTTTTTGGTTTGCACTCCAACTGGAATCGACGAGTCTCTGCACAAATTTTGGGAAGTAGAGGAAATCTCGTCACCATCGTCCAAAACACGTTTGTCCCCAGATGATGAACGTGCAGAAATTTGTTTCCGGGACTCTGTCTACCGTTGTCCGTCAGGTCGTTTTGGGGTTTCGCTTCCCTTCAAAAGGGAGTCCCCCACCTTTGAACATTGCAGGTCTATGGCTGACCGCCGTTGGTTAGCTATCGAACGTCGCCTGGTCCGTCAGGACACACTCCGTGATCTGTACATAGCATTCATGCGCGACTACCTCGACCTAGGTCACATGACCTTGCTGGACGCAGAACCTCCAGATTCTGAGGCGTATTACATCCCTCATCATCCGATCGTCAAGATCGAAGACGACAAGCCGAAAATTCGCGTCGTTTTTGATGCTTCGGCGCAAGCGCCGAATCATTTATCTCTCAACGAGACGCTTCTCGTCGGTCCTAAGTTACAACAGGACATAGCAGCTTTGCTACTGCAGTTTCGGTGTGAGCCGATCGTTTTTACTTGTGACATCCGTCAGATGTATCGGCAGATACTTATCTCGCCCGAACATCGCAAGTATCAACTCATTCGCTTTCGTTTCTCCCCTGATCGACCCATTGAAACGTACCAATTGAACACCATTACATATGGTGTTTCTTCGGCACCGTTTCTAGCGGTTCGCACGTTGCTTCACTTGGCAGAACAAAGCGCCTCGAAGTTTCCATTGGCTTCGCAGGCAATTCGCCGTAATTTGTATGTAGACGATCTACTTTGCGGTGCGAACTCCGTGGAATCAGCACGGGAATTGCAAACGCAGCTAATCAACCTGCTCAAATCGGGTTGCTTTGAATTGCGCAAGTGGGCAAGCAATCACCCTGATGTGCTGCAAGACATACCACTTGATCACGATCGAACTCAGCCGTCCACTTTCAGTGACGTTGCTGACGATACTGTAAAAATTCTTGGCCTCCAGTGGCAAGCGGCAACAGACACCTTTTCATTCACGGTTCATCCAAATGAACTACCGTGCACAAAACGGTCCATCTTGTCGGAGGTGGCTCGGATTTACGATCCGCTCGGCTTTCTGTGCCCTGTTGCATTCTTCGCCAAACATTTAATCCAACGGTTATGGAAACTTGGCCTTGATTGGGACGACACCCCTCCAGACATCGTATGTCAGCAGTGGTTGCGTTTTCAATCCGAGCTATCGCTACTTTCGCGGTTGCAAATTCCACGGCATACTTTTCCGTCGCCTGCAGACAGGTGCCAGTTGCACACCTTTTGCGACGCATCTGAATCTGGGTACGCGAGCGTGTTGTACGTTCGTTACCTTCGAAATGGTGTTCCCACCATTCGTCTCCTAACCGCCAAATCAAAGGTGGCTCCAGTCAAATTGCTGACCGTACCCCGTCTCGAATTGTGTGCAGCGGTCCTACTTTCCAATCTCGTTGCCTTCACCGTTGCAGCGCTCGCAGGAACCGTACAGTTCGATGCCATATTTGCGTGGACCGATTCTACGGTTGTTCTCAGCTGGCTGCGTTCCTCTTCGCACCGCTGGAAAACATTTGTTGCTCACCGTGTTGAGCATATTCACCAGCGTGTCCCGCCTCAGTGTTGGAGACATGTCTCAACATCGGACAATCCCGCCGACCCAGCTTCGCGCGGATTGTTTCCCGAAGACATGCTTTCGTGCTCCCTCTGGTGGTCTGGCCCACCTTTTCTGTCATCAGCGGATGACACATGGCCGGATGACAAATTCTCCGTGTCCTCCCCAGACATTGCGTCTGAAGAGCGAAAGCTCGCTTTGGTCGTGCGTGTGCCGCAGCCGCCGCCGATTGACATCGACGACCTCGTTTTGCGCATATCCTCCTTACGGAAGATTCAGGGCGCTGTCGCCTATTTCTATCGGTTCTGCAAATGCAAGTCCGATGAGAAGTTCACAGGACCTCTCTCGGATACAGAACTCCATTTTGCCTTGTTGTACATTGTCAAACATGTACAGCAGAAGGTATTTGCCGTCGAAATCGCGTCGTTACGCAACGGCAAACCCTGTTCAAGACCCTTTCGAAAACTTTCACCCTTTCTCGATCGTGACGATGTTCTCCGCGTCGGCGGACGTTTGAAGCATTGTCATGAGCTGCCATTTGCAACCAGACACCCTGCTCTTCTTCCATCTCGTCACGTCTTGACAGGACTCGTCATTCGACAAGTTCATTCCCGACATTGCCACCCGGGACTCAACAATACCTGCTATCTCCTGCAGCAAAATTTTTGGATATTGTCCACGCGACGCGCGGTACGGCACTATCTTGCATCGTGTTACCGGTGCTTCCGGACTAAGCCGCAAACTTTTTCTCCCACCATGGGCGACCTCCCCTCGGCGCGAATTTCTCAGCTAAAACCTTTTAGCTGCGTCGGGCTCGACTATGGTGGCCCTTTTCCAATCCTCATGTCACGCGCTCGCGGTGTCAGAACTACGAAGGCGTACATCTGTCTTTTCGTGTGCTTCGCCACCAAGGCATTGCACGTCGAGGTTGCCTCCGATCTCTCAACAGATGCTTTCCTCGCCGCCTTGCACAGATTCATTGCCCGGCGCGGTCGTTGCTCTACCATCTATAGCGACAATGGCACAAACTTTGTCGGAGCTCATAGGCAATTGACGACGTCAATGCAACTCGCCGCGGAATCCGAAGCCATCACTTGGCGCTTCATTCCTCCCTCCAGTCCCCACTTTGGCGGGCTGTGGGAAAGCGGCATAAAAGCTGTCAAAACTCATCTATCTCGCGTGATAGGTGATCAAATACTCACCTTTGAAGAGCTGACCACGTTGGTCACCCAAGTTGAAGCGTTGCTCAACTCACGGCCACTTTCGGAGCTGAGCTCGGATCCAAATGATCTGTGCCCATTGACGCCTGGTCATTTTTTGACGCTCGAGCCGTTAACGGCCCCACCTGACCCAGATTTGTCTCACCTCAAGATCAGCAGGTTGTCGCGATGGCAGTTGGTCCAATCCATGCAACAGCGTTTCTGGGCGCGTTGGCGCGACGAATATCTACACACGCTGTACCAACGCGGCAAGTGGCACAAGTCACGTCACCTTGAATCCGCAGATGTGGGGTCTTTAGTCCTCATCAAGGACGAAAACGCTCCCCCTCTGAAGTGGAGGTTAGGCAGAATTTCAAAACTCTTCCCCGGCAAAGATGGCATTTGTCGTGTCGCAGATGTCCGTACTCAACGCGACGTTCTGCGACGCCCAATGGTCAAACTTTGTCTCCTCCCTTCAGGACAGTGAGCATTCTGTGTTTTCACTTCCGTCATTGTTTTCACTATGCTCTTTCTTTTTGTATCATGTTTGAATTCATTAATTTTTGAACTTTGAAAATACCCCGAGTGGTATTTTGGTGGGGAGTATGTCTCGGCCCCGTTCATTGAACACTGCATTCGTGTGCACTGAGGGTATGCAACCCAAAATATCCCTGTGTCGTCCAAGTCCTCACCCCTCACCCCCTGTTCGGTGTGCCTGGCACTTGGCTGTCAGGCGCAAGCGTAAACGAGCTCCAGCACTTTCTTCGGCCGTCTTCGGCATTCTTCGGCTTTCTTTCCGCTCGTGCCTTTACCGCTTCGTTCGAAGCGGCGTCGATCTCCGTACGTCGAGCGGGAAGCCACGCCGTCTTTTTTTTGGTCATCGTTCTCGCGGCCATCTTGTCGTGCCATCGGCGTACATTCGTACTCGACCAGAAGCCCATCCAAGGCCCATCGCGTCCGATAGTGACTCCTGGAGGATCTCTGCAGCATCTCCAAGTCCAGAAAGCGGCAGTTTTCACCGCTTTCACCGGGGAGCGGCTTGGACCAGCCAGCCGCACACAAAGCTCCAGTTTCGGACGGGATCGAGTCGTTCGTCCGCCATTTTGGTGACGAACACGGGCACTCGTGCATTTCAAAAGGAAATCCACCACCAGAACGGCCATCCACCACGACGCCGCCTTCGGACTCCGCCAGGACGACGCTGCCACCGAATAAGATCCCGACGCCACTCGGCGCCAGCGAATCTGCCCCCGATCAGAACCACTCGGATTTTTCATTTCATTTAATTCACATTGTTTTTTTTTTTTATTGTTTTGTAATTCTGTCTGTTTGTGTTTTTTTTTCTTTTGTTTTGCATTAAAGTTTTTGATTGTTGTTGTGAATTTTATTTCTGACTGTCGCTTGCTGCTTTCCTAATCCAAGAGTTATTGTTTTAATGCAGCCTTCATCGGAAGGCTGCCGTCTTTATGTGTACCGCGCTAACAAACCGCGTGTAACGCACTTTCGCAATGTAGGTATTTTACCTACTCAGCGAATATAGGGACTAGACAAAGGAGCAACGTCCGGTGCAAGGATAATAAACGAATAACAATTTAGAGTTAGTTCACTTGTATTTCGACTCCGATGAATAAACATGTGAAAACCAATTCCGTCTTCGACTACATACGCTTAACCCTTCAGAACCTCTATTTCCTTTATCGGTGCCGAAGATGTTTTAAATATTCCTTCAAGTGGATAGTGGTTAATTTTATTGTATATTGAGGCATCGACCTACGTCAATGAAGTCGTATTTTGTGATTTTGTATAAGACCCCATTGATAAAAAATACTGTTTCTGAAATAAAATCCGAATGGAGACTCTGTTTTCGTTGACGTTATCTACTGGCGTTCATCACTCAGAATGCACAGTATCCAACTCACCTATAACACCTACTGTGATAAAATTCTGTGCAGTATCACGGAAGAAAAGCCAAGCGACCGCGTTGTTTGAACTTTTGGAACCTGCTCCAGGCTATTTCTAAGATGAATACAAAAACAGAAACTGAATACATCTCAGCCATGATTATGAACGCCCAGTGCAGATGTTGCAGTGAAAGCCGAACAGCCTGTTCCTCAGAATCCACTTGATCCTTCAGACTGTATCCCCATTTAGCATCTGACACCATTTTCTCCATGAAGCCGTGCTCGACGATTCTCTTCATTTCCCTGTGCATCAGCTCGAAAAGCTCGTGACGTTTTCTCATGTACATTACCGATTGAAACTTGGCTATGTCGAAGATGTTGACCGTCTTCTTCAGGTTGGGATGCATCAGCAGCACGCCCGTGTCAGTGATGGTCGCAAAATTTTTCTTCTCGATCGCTTCGTAAAAGTCATCTCCGAAATTTCTTTCCGACGTAATGTAATGGTCCAAAATGAATTCGTTCAGCGGTCCGGTGTTTATGAACAAAATGGCCGCACCGTCAGGGAAAATCGTCGGCATGCCGCTTTCGATCAGCATTTCCAGATTCGTGATGTCGTTTTCATAGAGCGGGTCCGTGAAGACGCTGTACAATTTCGCTTGGATGACCGTGTTCACGAAAAAGCAAAAGCAGGTGAAGTTCATCAGTACGATTTTCAGTATGTCACTCCTCGGCAATTCGCTGTTGGGGTATCCGATCAGCACCGCCAACAAATATAGAAAGTTCCGAACAACGTCTCTAAAATACGATTCGCTTTCTGTTGTTTTGGCCAAGGCCATGAAGACAGCGTTGGTCAATAAAACGACCGCGCCGATAACGATCCAGATGAACGGCGAGAAGATTCTCAGCCCCGCTTTCCAGTAAGGCATTTTCTCGGCTTTGGGGACGATCCAGTACAAGTTGTCGTCGTACAAAGTGAACGTCATGTCGAAGTAGAGGTAGGGCAAGTTGTTCGCGAGCGCCAAGAAGATGTCGGCGTATCCGCTTTCTATGTCGTCATGGACGGTCTCAAAACTGAAACTATCCTGGAGCTCGTCGGTGTAGGCTTGCTTTGGCGGACGGTATTCGAGGACGAACCCGTTTTTTTCGGCAAACAAATTCAAAGCCCTTGGGAAAACCCCCGCGCTCTGATTGTTCTCGTCGTACTCGATCCAAGTATATGATCTAGCACCCACTACGCCCAAATGGCAATTATAGAATTGTTGCTTCATATTTGGCTGGAACAGCGTTCGATTTCTCTTGAACGCACTTCCGTTGCAAGTGTCAACTCTCTTTACTTCGATGTCATGACCGCATTTCTTGAATTTCATTTCGTACACGTGCACCGTCTTTTGCTTTTCCAGCAAAATCACGGATTTGTACAAGCGAAAACCCCATAAAATGTCCGCTATGTCGATCAGATCGCTGCCGGCTTGAGCGATTATGACGTACTTTCCTCTGGAATTGAAAATGATCGGATCTGTGGAAAGCGCGTCGAAGGTTTCGTTCAGTTTATCCAACGTTTCGTATTCGTAGATTGCATTGAACGTTTTGGTTTCAATTAGCATTGATGAGGCTTCGCTTGTGGATATTAGGTATTTGTTTTGGACTTTCGAAGTGTAATCGTTGGTTTGATGTACGACGATTTGGCCACAGTTGAAGTATTTTTCGGAGATCTGAGCCAAGCAGCCTTCCAGCATCGGGCTTTGTGTGTTCAGTTCAATTTTTGCAGAGGTGTGCAAGAACTGGCTGATTATTAACCAAATCATGATGTCAATTGGACACCTTGGCTAATGGAGCGTTGATATGTATTTGGGCCGTATCAGTGAATTCTTTATATAACCCTCCGGAAAATATTGTGATTTTCATCAATGGTAATCGTAACACAATCAGATTCGATGTGTAGCAATCCCTCATATCACGCAGATCATATCACCTGGCGTTGCTTTTATGAATTATTAAAAATTATAAAATATTATATTTTTTTGCTTGAGTCAATCCAATTTCATATACATCACGATAGATACTCAATTATTAACCAAACTAGGTGCGTACAGAACAAAAAATATATATCATAGTAAAATAGCCTTGAAATTTGTTCTCATGAAGTATTATTGTATTATAGCACTTATTCGATTGTAAAGCCCCAGAAGCCTCCTTTAAACACCAGCAGCTTCTATTCGGAGCTCCCTATAATGTCAACTTGAAGCCTCGTTGCTCTCCTTCGAGCGAATGCTTTATAGATATATACTTCTTACTTCCGTTTGCTTACTAAAAGTATGACCAACTTCAAACTTCTCTACTCATTTATCTCTCACCTGTCTTTTATTTATTTAGTTCAGATCATTTGGGAAGGGATTCTTTCAGCAATCAACCAGGCTATACGCAGGGGTTTCTTTGACGTGTTCTTCCCATGTGTGCCTGTCAGCGAATACGTCACTCTTCCTTTGCGATCAAATTGACAGTTTGACATGTTTCATGATCTCTTGTTTTGTCTTGTAATCTGATTTTGTGTTAATTTCATTGTTGTGAATTCTTGCATTGTTTAACTAATTTGTAATGATCTTTCTTGTTTGTGATTTGTTGTTCTTCATTCACGTTGTGTCATTTTATCACTCTTGCATTCCATTCGCGTTTCATTCAAGAATCAAACCTCATCCCCAACGACACATTCTCATCTCGAGTAAGAACTGAACAACACAACGTAGGTAAAAGGTAAACAACGTCAAGAAGGGAACAACATCGAAAACTTACATTACCGAATTGGTGCTGTGACCAGGATGGATTACACTACAGAAGTGGTGCCGCGACCAGGATACATCACAGAATGGTGCCGTGACCAGGATTACACTACAGGCCCCTGAGAAATAGTGTCTGATCGACGCACAATACAATACAATACTACTACTACTTGAACCGATTTTTTTGTTATTGTTCACCTCTATTCAAAATTTTCATATTAAATATATCCATACAACTAGAGGGTCTTTCAATAACATCCAGTTCCACCAGCGAATTTAATTATTGTTAGCTAATTGAGACATTTTCTCTGATGGATTCTAGGTAAGTGCTGGTTGAATGACCACGGAAAATGCATACAAGCTGTTGTGGTCTAAACATGTTCCCATAATCTTTCGTGAAACTTGTGTTTTCCGTGGTCACTAAGCCAATATTCACCAGTGAACATATCTCAATTTGCTGACAATGATTAACACGTTGAGTGCCATGTGACTCGCGGTCCCGCGGCGTCTCACGTCGGCGCCGACCGGCGTGATTCCGCTGGTGCCACGCTTCATTTTTTTGAAGGGGTCGTTGGAAGTGCAAGCTCTTTCTCACCATTCCATGCAGTAATTAATTTTTTGAAGTACATCATACCATTTTATTTGTAATACTGGTTCCAGAAATCGAAAAAAAAGCTGTGACCCTCCTGGCAGGTTACGTGGACTGGGAGAATGCAATTTTTTGTTGTTGGAAACATCACGTTTAATGCATGAGTGAGTCTTCTACGATCACCCTGAGTGAGAATATGGATCTAATGTGACCGGCCAAAGTGTAACTCAGAGATTACGAAATTTCAAAATTTCACTTTCACCGTCAGTTCCACAAAAAAGATGATCAGCGATCAAAGCAGATTGCAGAATAACTGAACTTTTTTCTGCTGAATGCTAGGTGATTACTCACAAAAAATGCCTGAAATCTGTACTAGACCCATCATATTTCCATTATTGAGGGATAAACCAGCATTTCCATTTATCAGTCAGCTACAAATTGACAAACAAAAATCGCAAATCAACTAATCTCGTATTATCTGTTTTGTGGAACCCACGGTCAGAGATTCAATCTTTTTGGTGATGAACAGTTACCAATTACCATGTACCATTCAGTGGTGCTATACTATCACTGAAATATGAATTACATTATTGAAATCAGTTTTTATTTCTTTGTCTAAACAGGGTCAGTCGTCTTTGATATGGGAGACCTCGACTGCACACCTACGCCGTTTGATACCGAAGTGAACTAAAGGTCATTATAAATGATGGACCAAAGTGCAGTTAGAGAAGTTTTTTCCCCTATACAGGGTACCCCATTCCCACAGAGCAGCCTATAATTTGATTTTTTAAGTAGCACCACTTGTATACGGGGTGTTCCAAAGAAAGTGGAATTCTTTCACAATTTTTCCCTGGCTCTAAATTAGAAAATTCCTTCAGGGGGTATAACGATTTGGGTCATTGCGGTTTTTTTGGTGACATTAGTTTTTCAATATCATCATCATTTTTTGACGGATGTCAACTTTTTTGACATTTTTGACACCATCTTCTCAATTCACAGCCTCACTAGAAAGGCTAGAAGGAATAGCTAGACAAATTATATCTCACCTGTTACGGCAGAAGACTTGAAGATAATAGGATGATGAAAATAAAAAGAAAAGTTCCGTAACAGTCGTTTGAAGCCCCGATAAGCCTCCTTGGCTCCTTGTGGAACTATAGGAATAAGCTTCCTTGTGCGTTTTTGGGTTTTTCAGAACCTGATCAGATTAGACCCCCTCGTGCCTTCATCTTCATGTGCTACTTATAACCCCACTGTGGCCTCTTCTATCTCCTCTCAGCGTTAAAAGAGCTCTAGCAAACCTCTTTTTCTAAAAACCTCATCCTTCCGCCCTGGATACTCGCAGGGAGTTGATTGTGGTGCCACAGCAGATTATTTTTATTTCATCTTCGATCTTGACTATCATAACTATTCAGCCCGTAGAAATCACTGGAACGACTCTGGGCGAGAAAACAAACGAAAATTTCAATAAATATATTACTTTATTGATAAAAATAGTTTTGTTCTAAAACAGCCGAGAGCTGTCCATGTGACCATCAATATCGTTTACGTAATCAGGAAATAAAAATGATAATTATGTATAATATGTATAAGGTATATCAATCAACTAAACAAGAACACATACAAAAACCTTTCATAATACTGAGCTGCACGTATCGCTCCAACAAAGAGCTCCGCTTCCACACCACGTGAATATTGTTTAAGCTTCGATATGTAGGCACATCATTTTCCATATTTAAAAAAATATATAATTACACGTATAATAAGTACTTTTGCAAACAATGTGAGAGATTTACTACAACTCCTTGCATAATAACATAGGGGTATTGCTCAAGACAAATCAATATGATTGATCTAATAATTGTGCTAAAACATGTTATAAATCGTCTTTTTTCCAGGATTACCTCTTAACACTACAAAATAAATAATATAAATAAATATCCTTACGCCTACGATTGGAACTAACTAAAGTAGGTACTTATACAAAAATAAGATCGATCATCGAATGCACAAAAGACTGTAAAGTAGAGAAATGAGAAAAAAATTACAGAATTATCACAAATGTATGCTTATGAGAATTTCGTTGATCAAAACTAATGATGCTCTCTCAATCTAAGGCGCCTTGTCCCGTGTTTGGCAGAAGGAGACAGAGCAGCCCACTTCCTGTAATTAGAAAACGTTATGGATGAGCGTCGTTTGTCTCCTGGATGGGTAGATTTGGATTCATTACCTAGCAACATGGCCGCGAACAGGACGATGGGCACGACGCAATTCAAGTCTATCAAGAAGCCGAAGAGCAAGTTCCCTATGAGGGCGCCTCCTCGACCGAACGTGAGGGATAGAGCTGCAGCCATTACCCTGAAAATGTCAACATTAGTAAAGTTCTGAAATAAATATCCTTCCATCTACTTTACTGCATTAATATTATACTCGATATTATATTAGAATTATATCAGGTATGTAAATCAGTATGGTGTCCTCTATAATGTTTCTTACATCACCTTTTTTTATTTGTTCAAAACAGAGCAAACCGAGGAGCAAACTGAGATCACTACAGGCGTAGAAACATTTTGTCGCAAAAGATTTTTTTCAGAAGAAAAAAGTTCAAAATTTGGGCGGGAACGGCTGGAGTTAGAGCTGGGAGACTGTTGACGAAACCTAGCTGTTCTGCGCTTGCGCACTAGGTGGGTCATCGTCTAATAGGCATTGACCGTTGTCAGGTTGTGTCTTATAAGCAGTCTACAGTCCATGAATATTTACTACTTATGATTGAAAGTCACGGGAAAAACACACAATGCAGCATATTTCCGAATACTTGTGGCATTATATACACTTGCCACGGATTCCACCAAAAAATTAAGAGTGGTTGAGGCTAAACCGTGATTAAACGGATTTTTCTCTGGTCAATGCTGGTAGATCCATTATGGAAAATACGTTAAATCGCAAGTACTCGTATACCACTCTTTCGTTAATTACTCAGCGTGAAACCTGAATTCATATTGATCATTTGGTTAGAATCCACCAAAAGAAATCTCGACTCAGCTATCAACTGGTTGAATATTTCGGTGGAACCCACGGTTGGTTCTGGGATCGGGAGGAGTATTAGGACGGCTAGGACCTTACAACCTGGCGGAAGAAGAACTATAGAGACTGGGCTGCCAGCCAAATTCTACCGATTGCATGTTACAAACGCTAAATACTGCTTACTCACCTTAAATTTGTGGGGAACAAATCTACCATCACGCAGTATACCGTGCTGATACCTAAGCTAGTCAGTGCCTCGAATATGCAAGACAGCACTAGATTGGTAGTGGTCGAATTGACGAAGTATAGGCCAAACGTCACTGCTCCCGCCACCAGTAAACTGAAAACTGAAAGTTCAAATTAGCACAGATATGTACGGAAGATCCAAATCGTCTCGCCTCTTGGGCCGTTCATTTTAGAAGGCACATAGAAATTTGTTTCCTAAGATTTATATATTAATAAATTAATATTTATTAATAAACCGGCGGGTTTTCCCCAATGAGTTTTTCACAGCGCATTTGTGAATGTTAGCAGTAGGTACATCAAAAAATTGTTTCCAGAAATATCAATGAACAAAAATTATGACTGGCTGGAATTGGTAATTCGCAATTCTTGAAGACTTTGGCGGCTAAAAAGGTGAAAATGAGCTAAATTGGTGAATCTGATGTCCAACGACTGACAATCTCGCCAAGCAACCCCTAACGAGGACCTATAGTATTTTTGGCGGCAAAACTTATTAGTGGCGATGCAATGGTATCAACATAACAAACTTTAAATGCCAATTTTTTGTTTGATCACGATCATCCCAAGCAGTAATTTAGATTTGGTCATCCGAACTCTTCAAATCTCAATCTGTATGAAATCCGAGATAAAATCGTATTTAAAAAACACCATTGTAATCGTAACAGAAATCTGTATCTAAAAATCGAAAAATAAGTATTTCATTTGAAATTAGTTCCGCTGAAAATCAAAAGTTGATATCACTACCAAAAGCTTCTATAAGAGCGAGGAGCTCGATGATCTGTGCAAAAGATGGATGAAGTAGTCTTTAACATTCCATAAAAAATCAGAATTGTAGTATAGAATAATACGGAAAAATTAAAGCTTCTATAAGAGCGAGGAGCTCGATGATCTGTGCAAAAGATGGATGAAGTAGTCTTTAACATTCCATAAAAAATCAGAATTGTAGTATAGAATAATACGGAAAAATTACAGACTGGGGCGGTTTTTGAATTACAATATACCTATCTACAGGGTGCAAACTCAAATCGCGTCCTTTCAGGAAGTGATAGAGAACTGCAAAATAAGTGGGTTTTTCTCAAAAAAAAAAATATATAATACCAGAACAGAAACAAATAATAACGGAGATTTATAGGCCTTCAAAAGTGAAAGTGGCCAATGCTAAATCGCAAGGCCAAATTGCTAATAACCCTTAGGTGTTGATGCAAAATTAAAAAAAAAAATGAACTTCAAAAATATTTTTTCGTCATAATTTTTCAAGTTCTCAATCGATTTTGTCCAAACTTCAACCGAAGTTCACTAAAATGAGTCTCTATATTGAATAATAATAACGATTCCCATCAAAACTTTTGCAGGGATCTAGATAATGTTGGGTGCCCCCCCCCCCCCTTTTAAGCTGGGTTCTCAGATGCAAATATTGGGACAGAAAATGCGATTTTATGTGTCAAATTTTGAATTCGAGGGCTCTGATTGGCCAATATGACGACTTTGACAATAAATTTCGCATTTTCTGTCCGAATATTCGCAACTGGGAATCCAGCTTTGCTCTCCTATTTTTACCTCTAGTTATTTCTCAAAAAGTTTTGAATTCATCGTTCAATTTAGAAGCAAAGGCTGCTTCTATGAAATTGTGATTGAAGGCTTCGTTTTCGAAATATTTGAAACAATGAAAAACATCCAAGAAACACCACTTCCGAGGGCACAAAAATTTAAATCTAAGAAAACTCATGATTTCTTAGTAAACTCAATCAGTGATGACGTAGATTGGTGTAGATCAGGGCGCCGCGCCGTTGCCATGACACCCATTGGATGCAAACCCGAAACGACAGTTGACGTTGACATCCGAGTTGACATCACTTGTGTCAAAAATCGTCAACAATATACAAAGTTGCGGGCTGTCAAGCAACAAAACGTATAAAAGGCCGTTCCAGGTAGAAATCACCCTTTTCTCAGCGGAACACCGTGCAAAAAGGATCAAGTGAGTTCAAAAGTAAAAGTGTGGTCAACGTCAACGGTCATTCCGAGTTTGTATTCACTGTTTGCCATGGCAACGGCGCCCTGACTTACACCAATCTACGTCTCAATAATTGAGCGTATTGAAATAAGTCTTCTAGGTGTTTTAAGTTGGACTAGGAGACCACCATTTTAGCTCAGAAATCAACACGTTTTCAGAAAACAAAATTTTTAGTTTCTTGAAGGTAATGTCCCAAAATTTCCAAAAAAACCTTTTTCATGAATTGAACATTGAATTAAAACGTATGAACAATTTTCAAAAATAGCTTGGGGGTGGAAATAAGAAAAGGGGGACACCTCCGCATTATCTACGCCCCTAAAAAAATTTGATCAAACGCATTTTATTGGACCGAGACCTTTTTTTGTGAAATTTGGTTCAAATTTGAACGAAATCGGTTGAGAAGTTCAAAAGTCATGACGAAAAATCGATTTTCAAAGTTCAACTTTGAAAGCCTTCATCACCGTTACAAACTATAGTACGTCCAACTTGAGGATGGCATTTCCTAGCATAAAAAATGACTGAAACAGACTGCGGATTAGCTTAAGAGCGAAAGAGAAACAGATAGATTCTTGTGGCGTGAGTTTCTGCTAAATCTGTGCAGCTAAAAATGTAACAAGAAATGAGTTATTCAAATCTGGGCTGGCAAGAGAATTTTCCAAAAATATGCATACAATTTTTTTTAAAAAGATTCGAGTTTTTCGAATTTGAAAATTTTAAAATACTTAAACCTTTTCATAATGAATTTTAGATTACCCTTCTTTTTTTTTCAATTCTCCTATTACACCCGTTCCCATGAAACTCACGTTCAAAGAAAAAACAGTAGGAAATGCCGTCCTTAAGTGTGATTCGAGTAAGCTATGATTTCCCGATTTTCTCCTTTTCAAGGGCGCCGCGGGCAAGACTCCCAGGTAACTTTAATCGAGTAATCACAGTAGAGTTGGACGTACTATAGTGAATATGAAAATATAGAAAATTATAATATATTTTTGCGCTTCTCTTGACGCCCACTAGTCGAGTGGACTGCGTGTTCGCTCGGAGCTACCAGGTTCGTCACTACTTTGGCACAAGAAACGCCGATAAGGAGAAAACCAAACAAACAAACTATAGTATATAAATATGAAAATATAGAAAATTATAACATACTTTTCCGCTTCTCTTGAAAGTCCTCTTCCAAATTCAAGTCAAAAATATATAGCGTCTTCCAGAAAAAAATACAAGACTTTTTGGACCCCTGCCCCTGGTGCGATTTCAACACACATTTTCTTTATGTCCTCTTATCAGATTTACTATGACGTACGTAACCAAAACCACTTTCTAATTATTGTTCCAGGTCAAATATTGAAGGGGGCAATTTCTATGCGTTCTTTAAAACAAAGAACCATGTACAGCCGGCTGCAAAAGAGATAGCTCACATCTCATTTGCAGCAGGCTGTATTTCTAGGCGATTTTGCGTGTCAATTATTAGTGTTGCTTACGATTCAAAATCACCAAGCAACCAACAGATGGTACCAACCTAAGAAAAACTTGGCGCCTAGCCTGTGCACGCACAGAGGGAGCCAGAAACTGGTGGGGATGCAAGCGATGCCTATGATCAGTGTGTGAAGGAAAACCGAATCGGCCAGCGGCTCGCCGCAGAACTCGTTGTGTGTGGAAGTTGCGTTGATTGGCACTACGACGGACGATACTTCGCACACTGTTGCCTTCATGTTGGGGTGCATCGATTCGAACTCTTCGAAACGGTAGAACAGCTCGGGGAACCATATCATAAGCGTGTAGTAACTAGAAAAAATATTTATTTCAGATCAATTGAAGAAGAGAAAAAATTTGAGCAAAGAATTAGCAAAACTTGGATATCATAGCAGGTTATGACGCGGTGTCCTGTTGCACCGCAATGGGCATGTTCAGTTTTTTTTTTACTTTTGATGGATTAAGAACCTTTGACGAGTGGTCCCTATTTCCTGTTTTTTTGTAGCTATTTCGAACAAAGTAAAAAAAGGTCAAGGAATTTGAGCACATGGTTACGTCACAAATTTTCAGCGGTAGACGTTCAGCAGGCCACACCGCAGGTACTGAGACCACAGAAATGCCAACGAAGAAACGCAGTGTTATGAATTTTCCAAGAGTCTGATTTTTTATTGTAACAATTTAATGGTTTTTGTTATTATCTTAATTTTTTTGTATGGAAATTGCCTCACGTGACATTTATTTTGTTTGAAAATGTACCTATTCATCGCTGTTACAATTTTATTTCTCACACCCGTTTTAGATTATACATTCACCTAATTCCTTGTAACATTTTTGGAACAATCCGTAATGATTATTGACCAGTCAAGTTCATTGTTGACGGTTCCAAATTTTCTACACAAAATTATATATTGCAATACGGCTTTTGTAGACATTCTACTGAAAGAAGAAATTAATATCAGTCGTTCACTGAACATGCCCATTGTAACACTTGAAAAATGTCTCACCTAGTGGTCAGTCCGAATTGAATCAGGCACGTGATGATGGTGTACCTCAGATGAGGTGGTTTGCACAGGGCCTTGGTCTGCTCCCAGATTTCCTGCAGCAGAAGTTTCAGTTCCTTCGGCTTCCTTATCCTTAAACTCCTTATGCTTCGCGAAGACTGCTGAGACACCACGCTCATTGTCCGCACCTTTTCTCGCAAACTGATCACCTGTAAATAATATTGTCTCAAAAACAAGACTTCTACAGAATCTACATAAATAAATCCCAAACCCCATAAAAAAATTGATGTTTTATTTGATGATGCAAAATTGTAAAATTGTGCAAGAGCCAGGCCAACAACGATACACTATCAAGTGGACTTGAATGATTAGATTTGTTTATGGTTGACCAGTCGATCATGAATTTGCCCAATTTGTGACAGAAAACCGATTTTTCATTGGTGTTGAATTCAAAGAATTTCAGTTTTGGAAACAACTTACGGGGAAATTCACGGCACTGTCGCCGGTGTTGCTGGCGTACATGTCTTTCAAAACTTCAAGGGCTGCATCCGGTTCGCCGCACTCCAGCAAGAACTTGGGGCTTTCCGGAAAGAAGAA
Organism: Anaspis maculata; assembly: GCA_949128115.1. Taxonomy (NCBI): domain Eukaryota; kingdom Metazoa; phylum Arthropoda; class Insecta; order Coleoptera; family Scraptiidae; genus Anaspis; species Anaspis maculata. Next base: position 103,148,863 of record OX421962.1, on the reverse strand, counting down.
CAGCCAGAAGCCTATCAAGAGGCTCGGGACAGAGCAGGTGGCGACGAACAGGTTCCAACTTGCGAATTTGAAATTGTCAGCCACGTACTCGAATTCCATAGGAATTATTATCCACGCTATCCCTGCAAGTTCACATTCAATAATTAAAGAGCCAATCCTTTGGTTAATGGAGAGTGTCATTTTTCTCCTTGGATTTGTACAAGCGGTGCCTACCAGGTAAGACAATGACGCCCATTGTCCAGAACAGTTCCATCCAACACAAAATGGTTTCTCTGTACTTTCCAGGTTGGAATTCACCCAGGTATGGGAAGCAAATCCCCATGGCGCCAGTTATGCTGTAAAGTTAGAGAAATTTATCGTATAAAAATATAGAGTCCTTTTTTTTTCATTCCATTTCCAGTCCATTTCCAAGTCCATTGTGGTGCAAATGGCACACACCTTTGCATTCACCGTCAATGCGAAAGTGCCTGTCATTTGCACCACAATGGACTTTAAAAGAAAAATGAACTGTATATTGTGGCAATGGGGTCACCTCAGAATTATTTAATATTTAAAGGAAGGCTGAGCTTCAGCTGAAGAAATTTAGAGAGTGAGGCGAAAGGCTCATGAGAAGAGATGTCGAGAAGCACGCAGAAGAGATGCGTGCAAGCATGCGAAGAGTGGAGTTGGGTCTAAACACCACCAGTGAGGTGAAAAAAGGACGCCTTGTTACGAGTTCATTCACGGTTTTTTTTTGCCCTGCATCAACAGCTAGGTTATTAGCAGGTTTTTGCCGTCGGGGTTTTTTCTTTAACGATAAAAATGAGGACGATAACAACGAAGTACTGTAAGATTTACATCTTTGGATCAGTGGGGGATTTATCAGTGGGGTTTTGTTTCGATGGCTTTCTCGTTTCATCCCTCTTCCCGGGGCATCACCGCACGATAGTAGATGCCTCAGTACTAAGAAACGCGTGAAAAAGTCCATCTGGCCCAGTGCGGATTTGAACCCGGGACCTTTGAAAGCGAGGCCGAGCTCACCGTGCTACCGACTGGGTTAACTGTTGATGTTGTTGACGCGATTATTGTTGATGACGTGCTGATTGTTGTTAGCGGCAGTGATCATCGTGAATCAAGGCAAGTGCAACGTTGATTTGACCCAATTAATTAAAGTATAGTCAGGTGTGCAAAACTGATTGACACGAGAGACTGTCGAACAAAAGTTGCACTTTGATTGAGTGGAGTTCTTTTTATTTGTGTTTCCTGATCGTGAAAAATTGCAATCCTTTGTCAGAATGAATCAGCAAGTTTCAGTGGTTTTCATCTGTGCAGGTGCTTCAAATTGGTTTTTCTTTCTCTTTCTCGTTGCGGCAATCCTCCTACACGCTACCCTATAGCAATAACTAGTGCTGGGAATAGGATCCCATGCGCTCAAAGAAGGGTTGAGACCAGGTGTGTTATTGCGAAATAACCACTAACTCGACGTCAGTAGCATACAAAGCAGAAGCTATAGCTCCAAAGAACGCAGTAACATGGCACCATGCAACTATGTGAAACAAAAGCAGCAACAGAACCAAATAAAAGAAAAAGTAAAAAGGAGATTTCCGCTTCAGGACGGACTATGACTCAAACCATCTGCAAAGACGTTTGTTGTCAAAGACTGAATAGTCCGGAACCTGGTCATCGAGCATCGCGAATCGGGTGCCGTAGTTGCGGACAATATTTGCGGGAAACTGCGGTAATTGGGGAAATGCCAAGCGCGAGAAGGTCTCTCACACAAACCTGGAAGAGCCAAGCCATTTGAATCTATCTGATTCATGATGTGAACGAAATTTTTGTCCGAACTGTAGGAGGGCTGTACCAATTAAAAAACAAAAAGGTTTGAGGTCTTGAGGGTTTGGCCTTTGACGCGCCGAAAATAATCGGGGGGAAAATAAATCAAAGCCGTGAAATTGAGTTATGTGGATACTCAGAGTCATGTGATCAATAAAAGATGTCGCTGGTCATTCAATTCATACGTGAGAACTGAGCAAATCTCTATAACATAATTAAATACCAACACACATTATTTGTACTCGACCCCGCATACCAGTCTGCCGGCGCGGCGCGACATCCCATACTCCCGCTAGATCCAGTTTTCTGATGGGAATATTTTTACGACTATACGCCGTTTGCTGTCGTTTTGGATGCAAAAAATGGATTCCGAATGGCTTGGGATGGAGTGTCGTTGAAGATTGGCCGTTGTACCTGGACCGATTTGCCTGGGCTGCCGTCCGTTCCCGACTTGTATCCGTTGCCGAGTGCTTTTGTGGGTCTGTTGGAGTAGAGTTTCGACCCACTTCAAGGATGCTGAGTTGAAACCTGTTAATGCTGCGTCTCGATCCACCTGGAGAACATGGAGTTGCGACCCTTCGATGATGCGTTTCGACCCACCTGGTGGGCGCCGAGTTGAAGCCAGGGTTGATGCGTCTCGATCCACCTGGAGAATGTAGAGTTGAAATCCATTGATGATGCGTTTCGATCCCCCTTGAGGACGTAGAGTTGAGATCCTTCCAGGATGAGTTTCGACCCGCCTAGAGGCTGATGAGTTGCTACTCTCTAACGAGTTGCGACCCACCTCTAGTGTGTAGAGTTGAGGCCCTTGTATGGTGAGTTTCGATCCGCCTCCGGGAGACGAGTCGGAACCCGTTGATGATGAGTTTCGACCTATCTTCAAGTAGTTGAGTTGAAACCCATGATGAGTTTCGATCCATCTTCAGGTAGTAGAGTTGAGATACGTTGATGATGAGTATCGATCCACCCCCAGGATGCTGAGTTGAGATCCTTCCACGATGAGTTTCGATCTACTTCTAGGATGCAGAGTTCAGACCCCTAGATTATCCCCTAGATTATACATTGTAATCCAACTGGAGAACGCATAGTCAAGACCCGATAGAAACGAGTTCTCTCGTTCCGGTATCTCTTGTAGCAGAGTGATGACCTCGGCGAACGGAGGGTTAGACTTGACGATTTAGGGTTGGTGCTTACGATTAAGCTTTGTCTGCGTTTTTGAAGCTCCCAGTTGTTCGGAATATGTAAATTTCGAGAACCGCGTGAAAAATCAAATAACTCGAATGACAGAATCGCGTTTGTATCAGGGTTCGGACTCTGCCGTAGGGCCGCAATTGCTTATCAAAATTAGTCAGTGATGAAATTCCCCCACTCCCCCTTGAAACTAATAACTTTGTCTTAGCGCGACTTATCAGATTAGAACTTTGTCAAATAAATTGTTACTAGTCAAACAGGTAAGTGTAGACGGCGATTATTTTGCAGTAGGGTGAGAATTATTTCAACGCCTCTCCGCATCGGCTTTTTGGCGAACAGCCTGTATAGTAAATTATCTGTGTTTTGTTACGGGACGTGCTCAAAAAGTTCTCCACAAGAAAGTTTGTAGCTTGACTTCAGTAATTGTTTCGCACACACCAATGGTTCGAAAATTTTCGGAAGGGTGAAATTCGTTTCAACATTTCCGGTTATAGACACTGCCGACCGCGGGAATATCTTTCTAAGCGTTGGGGGCGACTCACGGTGAAAACAGGAAACAGGCCTTCACAAAGGCAAGCATATCTGATTCTTTCCAAACGGGCGAGAGACCATGGCCCAAAAAGAGCATCAGCCTATGAAAATAATGCCACAAAAAGGGGGGCTACCACACACACACTGGCCCCCAAATCCTAGATTGCAAGGAACAGAAAGAAAAAACAAACAAAAAAGATTCCCCCCCCCTCCTAATCGAAGTCACTTTTCCTTTTTTCAGTGTCTAGAAGCCGGGCCTAACCCTAACATAACTTCTAGCACTAACATAAATGTTGGATCTGATTAACCACAAAAAGAACTTTGAAACACGAGAACTAGTCAGAGATTATTGTTGGTCAAAGGTGTAGAATCTGGTGTTCCTCGGAGTGTTGGGGTGTTTGGACTTCCTAAAGAATTAGGGAAAACTCATGTCTTTGGGAACAGCTTGGATAATCAAGATATTCTAGCTTTTCAATGTGCAGGTAGGATTAGGGAGTATAGACTGTCTGATTTCTTTATATGTAGAATCATATGATTCTAGTGGGCTGGGATTCAGGCCGCGATCGGCCGATGGCGACCAGAAACACAGCCCACTCGAGTCATGTAGAAATCAGACAGCCTATAGGGATAGGATCGAGCCATTATTCAACCATTTTGACTTGAATATAGAGGTCAACAGTTTGATGTTATGATAAAAGTTATACTGTCTTATTTTGTGTTCAAACTCGTAGTCAGGTCTGTCTAAACAATCTCAAGAGCTCTATCCTCGAACAACAAGAAGAAAGGCACAGTAGGATCTCGTCGGACAAGCCGTTCAAAAAACAGGAAACGTGATTAATTCGAATAAATTGAACTAATTTGAAGTATAATGGGTTGCCTACAAATCCAGGCGTATAAGTGAAAGTGTTGGGGAGTTTCAGGTGAATGAAGCAACTGTAAACAAACCACCAACTTATTATATGGTTGAATTTCATGTTGTAAAACTGATGGCATAGGAATGTAATCATGAAACGACTACAGTTGATGAATATTGCAAGTGAGAACACGTTCAAGTTTAACTCTTTTAATTCATAACCCCTTGCATGGGGAACTTCATCAATGATGAATTTGCCAAGCTGTTGAAGATGTATTTTGATGTGTGTGAGCAGTTCCCAAAGAAGAGGGTGTTTTCTTGCAAAAATTGAATTGTACTGGGCCGCTATTCTTGAATCGTGTGAGAAAAGTCCCTGAGAGTGAAATACATTCCGCAGTACACTGATGTAGCGAATGTTGCCTAAAATCCTTTTCGCTACAGAAGTGTAGTACGGATTATATAAAACTCCCAGGGACTTTTCTCACACGATTCAAGAATAGCGGCCCTGGTGTCTAATTCAGCCTAATTAAGCGGTGCTAAGAATAATTAGACTGTAGCATTCACTGAGAAGAAAATGCTAAACATTTGTCCACATCTAATTAATTGAAATAAAGTCCGTTGTGGTGTGAGATGATTGTTTCTGTGTCAAAACAGTCTCAAATGGTCCTCTCTTATATACATAGAACCTGGGTACCGATTTAAAAAGATTTCTCTACTTTCTCTTGAAACTCTTGAAAGTAGAGAAATGACAAAGTGGGGAGGTCACGGGCTACTGATCACTCAAATATTGATAGAAATTCAGCAGTAATAACCCAGAAAATGATGATTGGTCCATAAAAACAAAGCAAAGCGGCTTCAAACTACTGCAGCCGCCGAGTGCCACGTTCCTGACTACAGGGGCGGCACTGGAGGCACTTCTGACAACAGGTGTGTCTCACCCCAACAAAAATTATAAGCTAATTGAAACAGAAACCGTTACAACTTACGCGAATCCATTCAGAAACCTGAAGAGCATGAACAGCCAATAGGCTTGGGATATGCTCGATAATAGGCCACACGTTCCGTCCATCAGCAAGGCTCCGATCAGGACCACTTTCCGTCCTTTTGTGTCGGCCAAGCAGCCCCAAAAGTAGGAACCCAGGAGCATTCCTGCGAATAAAAAGAAAATTTAGGCACTATAGCTGGTACCCATTACGCGAAACGTTTAAGTGAACCTAATCCAATCAAGTAAAGGCAGCAAGATTGCCAATACACAAAGAATCTCTTGCTTCTTGTGATTAAGGAATTAGGTCAAGACCAAAATTAAAAGTGCGGAAATTGCAGCTTCTCTGGCTCTGTGGCATGATTTTTTCACAAGATAAAGCTGGCAGCTCATCAAGTTTTTTTTTACCAGTCCGGCTTCTTTTGGTTTTCCTCGGGTTTTTCTATGCCGCATTACTTGTCAAGAGATGCTCAGATACCTATTTCCGAGGGTATTCCTGAAACCTAAATAGTATTGTTCCCTGGAGGATTTGAAGGTAAGACTAAGGTGAAGGCTTCAAGAAACTCTACCAACGAAACTCAACTGAAGGAAATTATGCAAATCTGAGAAAAGTAACCGCGTGTGTCACATATCGATATCACCACATCAATAATTCATAAATCACCTATTCATCATGCGTCCTTCAGCCTCCTTGAGATTCAAACGTTCAAAGCCAAGAGGGTGTTTTAGATTTATTGCGAAACGGAAATGCTACTTTCAAGTCTCTTTACTCTCTTCAGTTCCCTCCACTTCTTACTACGTGTAGCGTTCCAAATGGTTTACCTGATCCTATAAGTAATTTCAGAATTGTGATGTAGCCGGCCCGGTCCAGCAACAGTGGAGATGGCTGGGTTCAATAATGGTAAAATAAGGCGCCACGGATTTGTTCGGCACACCACCTGAGAATTACCTACCTGTTAATCCAAATACGACAAATCCGAACCTGTATCAAAGTCGGATCGAGTAAGGCAAAAACCAAAAAAAGAAAAAGGGGAAAACTAACAGTACCAACAAATGTTTTACAGTCAAGGTCAGGGCTTTATTAACAATAATTCAAGTCGATTGAACAATATAAAAAAAAAATGCAACAATAGTTTAAAATTCGAATGCAACAGTGAAACTACAATGACTACGAGAATATATTAAACAAATTATAAACAACTGAAAAGCAACAATAGTGTAGTAGACTTAACTGAATCGAATCGAACCGAATCGAATCAAATCGAATCGAATCGAACTGAATCGAACTGAATCAAATCTCAAAACGGCGGTAAGGGTGACGTGAAACTGCGCAAAGTAAATATTTTTTTAAATGCAAACAACGATGGGTGACTACAAAATATTTAAAAAAATAAAAAGTTAAATTTTATGACAGCGAGAAAACAACAAGTTATCAAGTTAAACTACAAAATGAACCATTCAAAATGACAAAATATGAACGAAATATCACAAGTGAGCAATATTTAAATGACTAGTGAGATTTAATGAATCGCGACGACCAGAGGTTTTTCCTGCTACTTCAAAAATTTAAAATTTGCTACGGTTGGTCGTAGATTTAGAGTTTCACAGCTGTGCAATCTAACTCTATGATTTTAAAAGCAATAAAAAAAATACCTGAACAAACGGATTTGGGTTTTAGAAAAATAAATGAAACAAACGCAAACTATGAAGTACGAGGAATGGTTTGGTCTTACCTTGTCAATAAATAATCTACGCTCTTGCTTAAAAATTCAAAAAGGTTCACTAGGTGTGATCATAAAAAGGGCAATTCTGCAGTTTTAACTCTATTATTACTTCGTTCTTCTTTCTTCGTTTCTCATGCAATTCAAATCGCCGTATTTCAGGTCGTAGGTGTAGTTATAATGTATGCGCTAACGCAACCTTAAAATCGAATGTCAACTTCCGTTATATTTTGCAACGTATCAAGCGCCAAAGTTACAGCTCTACGTTCCCAAACAATCGAACAAATCGGGTAGAAGCTACGTAACGGAATTCTACAATTAAAGTAGAAACTGGAAAGTGGAAACTGGAAAGTAGAAAGCCTGGAAAAGAAAGTAAGTAGGTGTGAAGCACGAAATTATACGAAAATACCAAAAAACCAAAATCGAACAAGAAGAGAGAAATACCTGGAGGTGTTGGTCGGCTTTTTAAGAGTCTTTTAAATGCGTTCGAAGTATAGATCCGACATACAGTCGCTCGAATTTCTTCCCAACGGACAATAAATTCGATAATTCTCGACGTTCGTTTTCAATCCGAAACTAGTTCGCTCTTCGTCAACAACAACCAATTCAAAAATATTCCAAATTCCAAATATTAATTTCTGAAGCTCGTTGACGGAGAAATTTAACGAAACGTTCGAGTTCTTCGACAGTGCAAAAAAGAATCTATCTCAAACTTCTTTTTCGCGATAGCTACCTACTTGATAAAAAACTCTACAAGAAAATCTGGTGTGCTTCGAAACGGAGTGATAAACCTGCCTAAATAAATTACACGAATATTCCATGTCAAAATGGCGTCGACTGTTGTTTGTAAACAAACATACCTTTGCAGATTTTAACTAACGCACGGCATTTTCAGACTAGGCGATAAGAAGTGAGCACCAAATGTACAACAAAATGCGAACCACGGTCGAGGCGTAGGTACATTTCAACTCTCGCGTCGAGCACAGTATAGTGAAGTTATATTTTAACTAAATCAAAACAAATCAAGATATGCGGAGAAAATCAAGAGACAAGAATTATTGGAAGCACCCTGGAATGAAAAATGAACATTACAAACTCCACCCTTTCCAAAAAAAAGGAAGGAAACCTGACTGTAAATTTTGAAACATGTAACTAAGGGAAGAAATTATATGGAAATAATAGAAATAAAAATCACCAAAACTATAATGATGAAATCATTCAACACTAACACACTCATTCATTCAAATCCACATTCGCTCCACTTAGTCGCCTTCTACGACATGCGGGTTTCACAGCTGTCCTATTCTTTCTCCTGAAACAGCAAGGATAACAGACAATCAAGCGAAAGAACAAACAGGTAGCGATGCGAGATTAACAAATGTCCCTAGGAAGTTGTAGGATTCTCAACCTTCAAGTCCTTGCTATTCCAAACTCCTAGCGTACGACCATCGGAATTTTCCAGTTCGAATGCCCAAGGACTAACCTTTTTCTTTACCCTGTAGGGTCCAACGAACTCGGGTGCGAGCTTCGCTGAGAAGAACTTCGACGCATCGGACAGGACGTAATTTCTCTTCCAGACCATTTGTCCGACGTGAATCTCTTCAGGGCGTCTTCGAAGATCGTAGTTTCGCTTGTTCGTTTCAGCACTTTTACGCAACCGTATTTTCACCTTGGCAAAGATTTCACCCAGCAACTTGGATCGGACAATAGGCTCACTGACGATTCCTTCTCTTGGGATTGGTCTTCTATGCTGCTCTCCTGACAATATCATTTCGCGGCCGAAATTCAAAAAGAAAGGCGTAAATCCAGTCGATTCGTGTTGGTATGTTCGCAAAGCACAGGCAATTTTCGCTAGGTTCTTATCCCATATACGGTGGTTTTTCGAAGCATTGTCAGCCAGAGTTGCGCGAATCATCGTTTTCATCGTACGGTTAAGTCGTTCGGTTGGATTTGCTTGCGGATGGTAATATGGGTTATAGGAAATCAACACATTATATTCGGTGGCCATTTTCTTGAATTCCTGACTTCTAAATTGCGGTCCAGAATCTACACGCATTGTATATGGCACTCCATATACCAAGAAAACCTGTTCTTCTACAATTTGACAGATGGCGGTCGAAGTAGCTTTTCGGAGAGGGAAAATCAAAGGATATTTACTGAATCCATCTAATATCGCAAGAATGTAGGCATAGCCTTTAGAACTTCTCGGCAAGGGGCCAAATAGGTCCATCGAGATACTGGTCCATGGTCCGTCTGGTGGTTCAGCTGTAGTCATAAGTCCTATGGGTCGCTTAGGAACCGTCTTCACAGCCAAACAAATCTTGCAATGGTTCACGTAACGAGCGACATCCTGTTTCATTTTCGGCCAGTAGAATCGAGTACGCAGCCTATTCCATGTTTTGCGGACTCCCAGGTGTCCTGACGTAGGTACATCATGGAATTGATGCAAAAGAACTGTTCTTTTGTTGGTTGGAACAACTTCTTTCCACGAGTAGTCAGATAACAACGGATTTTCCTCTTTGACATGTCGGTATAGTTTATTGTCACATATGGTAAACTCAGGAAACTTCGAAGGGCGATTCTTTACACGATCGAAAAGGTTCTCGTACCAACGATCGACTTCTCCAAGATTTGGACTTTCCGGGGCTGCCAATCGACTCTCATCTATCGCATCCACCATGGGCACACTTCGGGACAGCAGATCCGGTACAACGTGCTCCCGGCCCTTTCGATGTATGATCTGAAAATCAAACTGCTGCATGCGTATGGCCCAACGAGCCAATCTTCCCACGGGGTCTTTTAAATTATGTAGCCAACGCAAGCTGTGGTGATCGGTGATCACGGTAAATGGCACTCCTTCCAGGTACGCTCGAAATTTCTCCACTGCCCACAGCACAGCTAAGCACTCTTTTTCGGTAGTCGTGTAGAGGCGTTCTCGCTTTTCCAAGGATCGGCTGATGTAGGAGACCACCTTTTCTCCTTCTGAAGTTGGCTGACTGAGGACGGCGCCTATGCCAAAATCACTTGCGTCAGTCTGCACTACAAAGGGTAGGTCGTAATTAGGGCAGGTTAAAATCGGTGACGAAATTAAACACGATTTGATTTTCCGAAAAGCCTCATCACATGCTGTGGTCCACACAACTTTGGCATTCTTCTTTAATAAAGCGCAAACTGGAGACATGATCGACGAAAAGTTCGGTATGAAGCGTCTGTACCAGCTCGCCATTCCCACAAATCGGCGAACTTCTCTTTGTGTTGCTGGTATTGGGATGTCCACAATCGCCCTGACCTTTTCGGGGTCCACCAAGAGTCCATTTTTGTTCACAACGTATCCAAGATACCGAAGCTCTGGTAAGCAAAACTTACATTTCTCTCGGTTGAGAGTGAATCCCGCGCTTCGCAATCTCTCCAGGACAACAGACAGAATCTCCATGTGGGCATCAAAGGTGTTCGTGACGATGATCACGTCGTCCAGGTAACAGAAGACGTTGGGCTCCAGATCGTAACCAACCACTCGTTCGATGCAACGCTGGAACGTCGCCGGTGCGTTGTGTAAACCGAAGGGTAGCCTTTTAAATTGGAACAACCCTCGATTCGGTACCGTGAACGCAGTGTACATCTTCGACTCTTCCTCCATGCAGATCTGCCAATATGCGGACTTAATATCGAGGGTCGTAAGATATTTAGCATCTTTAAGCTTTTCGAGGGTGTGACTGACATATGGGAGAGGGTAACTGTCCTTCTCGGTCACTGCGTTGAGCTTCCTAAAGTCCACGCAGAAGCGACGAGATCCATCCTTCTTCCTCACTAACAAAATCGGCGAGGCCCAAGGGCTGTTCGATCTCTCGATGACGTCCTGCTCAAGCATAGTCTGAAGTTCCTTGTCAATCTCTTTCTGGATTATCGGTGAGACGGGATAGTAACGGCTCTTTATCGGCGGTGACTTCGTTACGATCCTATGCTCAACTACTTTGGTGCATCCGAGACTAGAAGGGTAATCTTCAAAATGTCGTCCCACAAGTTCGTCCACCTGTGATCGCTGTTCCGCAGTCAGATGATCTGAGGTGTCCAGTGCCGCTAGTTCACCATCCCTCGCAAACACCCACTCCTTGCTTCTCAGGTTCGGAACCAGGCCCATGCTTTTCCAAAAGTCGGCTCCTAAAATAAGCATGTGGTTAAGTTCCGGCATGACTAGAACGTTGAAGGTGACAATCTTCTCCTTAAGCCGTATGGGTAGAATGCAAGTTCCAATTGCATTACAACTGGATCCATTTGCGACAACGCAGCGCATAGGCGTGGGATCCAACGATACTCCAAGACTCTTCAACTGATTCCATCCTTCACTGCCGATTATTGTGCGAGTAGCACCACTGTCCAGTAGTCCGAGCAACTTCAAGCCATAGATCTCAACGGTCAGGTAGGGTCGTTCATCCTCGTCAACCGTCTGGAGAATGTAGTCCAAGATGGCCGCGCTATTTCCATCCACAATATCTTCTCTGATGTTAACGATGTCCGAAGTGCTTGAATTTCTGGTAGCTGCTTTGCTTTGCCGACGATGTCTGCTACCAATTACATTCGTCGATGTCCGTTTCCCGATGCATTGCATGATGGGCAAGTGCGTGAGGTGAAGTCTTTTTTCCCACATCTATAGCACTTCAGAGACTTTGGAGCATGACAGTCCTTCACTAGATGATTCGAATTTCCACAATTGAAACATTTCCTGGTGCTGACGGATGCAATCGAAGTGTTGGCCGATGGTAGTTCTTCAAAAGTAGCGCAGGCTAAGTCAGGTTCAAGGGATTTCGTCTTCCGTGGTGGAGGTGCAAAGTTTTCCAGTACTAATCGTCGAGCTTCCAGCTTCCTGCAAAGTTGGCGTAAGTGTGAAACCGAATTGACATCAACTAAACTCAGTTGAGCTTGATAAAATGGCGCTATGTTGTCCATTAGAATCTTGAGCTTTGCTTCTTCAGAAATTCCGCAATTCAGACGAGAAAACAACCCATTCATGTTGGCCAAGTATACGCTGATGGTTTCATCGGGTCCCTGTGTACGATTTTTAATCTCTTCGAACAATCTTTCCTTATAATCCAGAGCTTGAAATTCCTCCTTCAGTTGTTCAACAAGTTCGTCCCACGTAGACACACTTTTTCGGACCGAACGATACCAGGTAAGGGCGTTGTCCTCGAATAGATCCAACGCGGAGGTAAACAATTGTTTATCGGTGCCATTCCGAGCTGTCTTCAATTCATCGATTCTCTCTAGAAAAGCATTCACAGAGGTCCCTGGTTTTCCGGAAAATTTGACTCCCCATTTACAAACTGGTATGGACTTCCCTTCAGCGGATGTTGTAGCGGCAGGTGACAAGTTGACTGGAGTTGAGTGAGGTCGGGCGCTTAAGTTCAAAGCCTGATTTAAACTACTCTCCAAGACATCCAAAGCTGCTGGTTTTGACAGTTCTTCACACTTCTTCAAGAAGACAGAGTATAGATCCATTCCCGATCTTAGAAGTTCTGGTCGACAATCCTCTTCATCATCTATCCGCTTTATTCTGCCCAGCAAGTGCCAGAGTTTAGTTTCGACTTTCTTCTGATCCTTCTTTGAGAAAATGTCCAACATGTTTTTTATTTCCGAGATCGCAATTCCGCAGGCCTCCTGATCCACTGCTGCTTCAAACGGATGTTCGGGGTAACTCTCTTCTACGTCAGGGTCTTCTCGTTCCACTTGAAAGGCATTTCGCAACGCTGACCTCATGTCATCAACGGTTCCAATCGGCAATCCTCGAATTTTCAACTCGTATGTAAGCTCATCCTTGTTCAAATAGTTGATTGTGGCCTTTAGCGTCATCCTAAGAACTCAAAATGTACCGACTTACCCGAAACCACACAAAACAAACAAAGAGAAAAAAAAAGGAATACAACCGAACCAGTGGAAAAATTGTAAAACAATTCAAAACGATCAAAGTGATTAAAGGCTGAGTTATCGGAATACCTACAAAAGTTCCGAAGAAACCTTTAACTATTTTCTTTTTAATCAATAACAACACAAAACCATGAAGTAGGTATAGTGATTCCTACTCAACCATACTATTCACAAAAACAAAATAGTTTACCAGTACCACCCTATAGTAAGGAAATGTTTGAAACACTAGAGCTATTTAGCCTACCTATTCGATTCGAAATAAGAAGAGAAAAGCAAAAAACACAAAAACACCGTTCAACGCCGCCTGAGATTCGTTCAGTTCAAACTAATTAAATTTAATGAATACTTGAATATTGGAAGTACACCCAAACCTTGACTAGTGAACAAAAGCACACGATGAAATTTTTAAAAACTGCAAAACAAAAGGCCCGAACGTTGGTCGCCAAAATCTGTAGCGTTCCAAATGGTTTACCTGATCCTATAAGTAATTTCAGAATTGTGATGTAGCCGGCCCGGTCCAGCAACAGTGGAGATGGCTGGGTTCAATAATGGTAAAATAAGGCGCCACGGATTTGTTCGGCACACCACCTGAGAATTACCTACCTGTTAATCCAAATACGACAAATCCGAACCTGTATCAAAGTCGGATCGAGTAAGGCAAAAACCAAAAAAAGAAAAAGGGGAAAACTAACAGTACCAACAAATGTTTTACAGTCAAGGTCAGGGCTTTATTAACAATAATTCAAGTCGATTGAACAATATAAAAAAAAAATGCAACAATAGTTTAAAATTCGAATGCAACAGTGAAACTACAATGACTACGAGAATATATTAAACAAATTATAAACAACTGAAAAGCAACAATAGTGTAGTAGACTTAACTGAATCGAATCGAACCGAATCGAATCAAATCGAATCGAATCGAACTGAATCGAACTGAATCAAATCTCAAAACGGCGGTAAGGGTGACGTGAAACTGCGCAAAGTAAATATTTTTTTAAATGCAAACAACGATGGGTGACTACAAAATATTTAAAAAAATAAAAAGTTAAATTTTATGACAGCGAGAAAACAACAAGTTATCAAGTTAAACTACAAAATGAACCATTCAAAATGACAAAATATGAACGAAATATCACAAGTGAGCAATATTTAAATGACTAGTGAGATTTAATGAATCGCGACGACCAGAGGTTTTTCCTGCTACTTCAAAAATTTAAAATTTGCTACGGTTGGTCGTAGATTTAGAGTTTCACAGCTGTGCAATCTAACTCTATGATTTTAAAAGCAATAAAAAAAATACCTGAACAAACGGATTTGGGTTTTAGAAAAATAAATGAAACAAACGCAAACTATGAAGTACGAGGAATGGTTTGGTCTTACCTTGTCAATAAATAATCTACGCTCTTGCTTAAAAATTCAAAAAGGTTCACTAGGTGTGATCATAAAAAGGGCAATTCTGCAGTTTTAACTCTATTATTACTTCGTTCTTCTTTCTTCGTTTCTCATGCAATTCAAATCGCCGTATTTCAGGTCGTAGGTGTAGTTATAATGTATGCGCTAACGCAACCTTAAAATCGAATGTCAACTTCCGTTATATTTTGCAACGTATCAAGCGCCAAAGTTACAGCTCTACGTTCCCAAACAATCGAACAAATCGGGTAGAAGCTACGTAACGGAATTCTACAATTAAAGTAGAAACTGGAAAGTGGAAACTGGAAAGTAGAAAGCCTGGAAAAGAAAGTAAGTAGGTGTGAAGCACGAAATTATACGAAAATACCAAAAAACCAAAATCGAACAAGAAGAGAGAAATACCTGGAGGTGTTGGTCGGCTTTTTAAGAGTCTTTTAAATGCGTTCGAAGTATAGATCCGACATACAGTCGCTCGAATTTCTTCCCAACGGACAATAAATTCGATAATTCTCGACGTTCGTTTTCAATCCGAAACTAGTTCGCTCTTCGTCAACAACAACCAATTCAAAAATATTCCAAATTCCAAATATTAATTTCTGAAGCTCGTTGACGGAGAAATTTAACGAAACGTTCGAGTTCTTCGACAGTGCAAAAAAGAATCTATCTCAAACTTCTTTTTCGCGATAGCTACCTACTTGATAAAAAACTCTACAAGAAAATCTGGTGTGCTTCGAAACGGAGTGATAAACCTGCCTAAATAAATTACACGAATATTCCATGTCAAAATGGCGTCGACTGTTGTTTGTAAACAAACATACCTTTGCAGATTTTAACTAACGCACGGCATTTTCAGACTAGGCGATAAGAAGTGAGCACCAAATGTACAACAAAATGCGAACCACGGTCGAGGCGTAGGTACATTTCAACTCTCGCGTCGAGCACAGTATAGTGAAGTTATATTTTAACTAAATCAAAACAAATCAAGATATGCGGAGAAAATCAAGAGACAAGAATTATTGGAAGCACCCTGGAATGAAAAATGAACATTACATACGTACTACTACTATAAGTGGGTACTACTACTCACACCTGTCTGCTATACGGTGGTGACCGCTACTTCTATTAATACCGTGACCATGCACTTGTACTGGATTCTGTAGTGCGGATATATAGCGAACCTTCGATTAATCATATTCTAAATTTTTAACACTTATCAAATCCAAATCCTTGCATTTTCGCACGAAGCAAGGTGTTCCAGCTCTGCTTAGGAAACAATATTGGCAATAAGAAGAAGGTTGCCTTATATCAATTCCTATGCCTAAGTGAGTATCCTGAGTATACAAGCATTATGTTATGATACCGTTTTCTCGAAACCGTTGACATTGATGGAAAGATTGTTTTTTCTAGCGCCGGCAACTTTTCCTAAAGGACTCATTCTTTCCATGTAATTCACACTCTTGCTTCTTGCACATCTTATTATGGTCAAGGAGACAGTCGGGCGTAGTTTTCCGTTGTGCTTAGACTGGATTCGATGTAGGACTTCTGCGAAATATTGCAAAACAATATCAAGTTTTGTGGGGCATGATTCTCTATGGCAGTCACATTTTGTATACTTATATCTATGTATATTAGGAAGACATGGAAATCCTAATTTGAACGAAGCTCTCCTCCATTTTCAACGAGATGGAGTGGACAGGGATAGCTGGTGCCTCAAAACTTACGTCATAAAGTACATGATTTCAACCCTTCTAGGTCTAATGTGCTTTGATAAAGTTGTAAAAATTGCTTTGTCTTACATGTCAAACCGGGGGCTTTAGGCTGATATGAGCTTGTCAGTTTTCGAAAAAATGGCCAAAAGTTTACGTCATAAGACACATGAACGAAACCAATGGGCTTTTGTGTGATAACATCCCCTCAATCAAAAATCTGGTCGTAAGACAAAATTTTTGGGGGCTTTCGGTCCATAAGACAAGTTTGAAATTTTCAAAAAAGATCAAAATTTATCAATCTTTTCACAGGCGTTTTGTTGACAAACCCACTAAGTGTGATACATATTTGTAATTATGATGGAAGACGGAATCGATTTCCCCATGTTGAAATACCAATACCAAATCCATGTAGGATTTGAGAAAAAATTTGCGATGTTGCACCCTGTAAGCGATGTACCATTAAAAATGTAAGTGTACAGATTCGACACCTGCGTAAAAAATCATCGAAATATCGCTTTTCTTTCTTAAAATTATGTCAAAAGAGAAGTTTCAAAACTTGAAAATTTCAAACTTGTCTTATTGATCGAGAGCTCCCAAAAATCTTGCCTTGTGACCCGATTTTTGATTAAGGAGATGTCACAGGTTAACAGATTCGAAACCTACGTGAAAAATCATGCAAGAATCGTTTTTCATTCCTGAAATTATGTGAAAGGAAAAGTCTCCAAGCGGAGGTAAATTTTGGCCCTTTGTGAAAATTTCAAACTTGTCTTATGGACCGAGAGCCCCCAAAAATGTTGACTTGTGACCCGATTTTTGATCAAGGAGATGTTCCCACACAAAGACCCGTTGGTTTCATTCATGTACCTTATGACCTAAATTTTTCACTTTTTCAAAAATTGACAAGCTCAAACCAGCCTAAAGCCCCCTGTCTGACATGTAAGACAAAGAAATCTTCAACAACCTCATCAACGCACAGTAACCCTACAGGGTTGAAATCATGTACCTTATGACGTAAGTTTTGAGGCACCAGCTGCCTGTTCAGAGCTCCACTTCATTACGTGCGTCAAGTCAGACAATGGCCATTATGCAGATCGGTGGATTGGCGGAAGAAAACCCACTGAATGGCCTCCCAGATCACCGGATTTGGTTTCTCTGGACTTTTTCCTTTGGGGCTTTTTTAAGTCTGTTGTTTTCGGGAACAGCCTAAGTTCGAGAACTAAGGCATATAAATACTAAAGGATGTCGCGCGTTTCCAGGAGAAACCTTCGAAAACATTCGACAGGAGTTCGAGAACATCCCATGCTGTATGCCTCTGAGTCAAAGCAGATATAGGGCTACCTACAACCCAAATCTAAGAATTATTCAAATCAATTTAGAATCAATTTTACGGTCAAAATATTTAGTCATCCAGCCAATTCAATTGCTCGTCGAAATTTTCGCACACGTTATCACTAAATTGTTCCGTCATGAGCTCGGTCACGTCATGACTATCATGTTAAGCACGTTACATGAGACGAGCTTGAAAGCGAGCGGAGTGAGAGTATTGACTAATTGAGTGAGAGTACCTACTATTTTATTTGGTGTTTTTTTTTTCAAGTCTACCACCGTCAATGTCACAAATAAAGATGCTGTTAACCTTTTACTGATATTTATGAAATAAGAAAAAAGCTTACCAAACATGGGGGCCGCAGTCAGCCACCCCTTGTCTGCCGATGACATCTGGAAATCGCACGTGGCCGACGGCAAAACGAACGAAATTATCGTGATGCCCACGGCCGTGTTGAGGTAGATCAGACCGCATACCGTCAGCAATGTGAAATGAAATCTTCCGAAACCTGAAAAAAAATTCAATCATTTTCGCAGTCATCAACAATAATAACAACTAAAAAAAAACAACAACAACAAAACACAACAAACAAAAGGCACATTAACCCTGAAGACGACTCGGCACATAATGTCGATATTTAAATCGACAGATTACCAAGGTGCAAGGCCGAGTTTATCATTGAAATTTGGCACGTCTTATACGGAACGCCCAAGTTTATCCATAATCATTTAGGTCAAGTTTAATACCTGGCTGTACGAACTCGCACTACCTACATACAATGCACGATTATATAGTTTGTTGGCCGCAGAGACAGAGAAAGTAGATGTAATTAATCTGCCATATAATGAGTTAATCGATCGAAAAAAAACTGATTCATTACAGAACACTTTATTATAAAAAAACAAACCGGAATCGTTTTCGTTTTTATGACGGACACGTTCAAGAGGCGAGAAATTTATTTGTGATCCCAAGAAAAAGACGATCGATATCTGAAGCTATTAGCTCTACCTGAACGCTTCTCAATTAACAAACATAATTCAGAAACAATTTGTTACATAGTGAGAATTATAGCAAAACGAATACATTAATTCCATAATCATTGAACAAGGACAATATTTTTGCTTGTTGTAAAACCCACAGGTAATTATTAATAAATTATGTAATTTATGCTGATGTTTAACAGCAACCAGCTACCGACTGTCAGCAATCAATTAAACAAGCATAATAATTTTTAATTGATATACGCTTGAGGACTGGATAATATTTGGACGCGAGGCGGTGTTCATGTCAGTCAAATATTTATAGGATTAAGGCTGGTGGTTTTCAACGTGCGATAAAAATAGAGTGCTTTGTTTTGTTATCTAGCGTGCGTCAAATGTCAATCTTTGCTTAATGCTCTGGAGCGTACCTATGCCAAAAATTGGCATAACTAGAGTAAGATAGTCTGAGTGAACATTACTTTGGGAATTTTCGAAGGAAAAACAGTTTGGTACAGTGTGGAATTTCGTATCGTATCATGCCAAGCTCCCGTGACATAACTTAAATTATGTTAATTATGTAAAGCGATTTGTTTTTTATTTTTAATCAAGTGCATACAGTACGCAATACAAATATCGAAAAGAATTTTATTGACACCTACTGCATAAACTGTCAATATAAAAAGCAAACAAGACTGACGTTTGCTATTATAGTGTTCGAATACCTAAAGGAAATTTTGATATTGCTACGAGCAACGATTTCCGTGCAATCTGGTAAACACGCGATACTTCTAGACTCTTCCACAGCCGCAGTGTACAAATGCGCAGAGCTCTGGACATTTCTAGATTATACGCGATGGCATTGAAATACACGGAGACTCCAACGCCTGATCAAGACATATATGTCCATTTGGCGGCGGCGCCGGCTCTGGAGCACGGCAGAATTATACGCGAAATATGTGGGCTTATTTGGGAGTCGCCTAGAAAATCGTATGCCGGGTCACTGTCGACTTTGCTGGAGAATGATGGGAAGTTCGGGAACACTATTCGGAGGCCCATACAAGGCATCAACCGTCAGCTCACGGGCAGTTATGAATTGGAATGCGAAGTGGTAGCGAGCGGATTAAAAGCGAGTAGTAATCACAGCGATATTCCTAAGTGAATAATTGTTGGCGTGTATTTATTGTAGTACCTACGCAGTAAAGAACAGTTTATGTTTTAAAACGATCGTCTCAATTATAACGAACCTGTACGCAAAATACGTAACAATATTTTTAATTTTAAAATACGTACCAGGTACACAGGGCATTTTGTATGTTGAAAAAATGTTCACATAAAAATGATCTTACCTACTTGTTAATTGAATATGGTACTGTATACCTATCTACTTGAATACTTTTTCGACTAGGTGGAATGAATTTGAATTGTCTACAATTTTTCAATTTTGTCATGGGTTCCGCTGCCAGCATACCTTATTCTGCTACCGAGTATGAAGATCTAATCAATTGACTTATTAGTGAGATGTACAAAGCATAGAAAAATATCAATTGATTGATAGCACAGTAACGTTTAGATTATATTTTTGAGGTTGTTGCTGAAGAACCCCGTCCGACTTTTAATTTCCACTTACGGCTTCAAGAATCGTCCAGAAGAATTTTAATCGAATCTTTCTTGAATTTTCTTGACTAGGACCTTCTCAAAGGGAGAGATGCAAAATAACTGGATAAGCTTAAAAGGCACGATAAAAACTATCGTGTGGTTAAATGACTCTTAGGCAGGCTCTGTGGCCTAGTCAAATTCAGGGGTGCGAAGCAGTTTGGCTAGGGCACAGCCTGCATAAATCTTTTTTTTTTTATCACACAAGAACCTATTTACTCTGCTCATACGCATCAATCAATCAGCATTTTAAAAATACTGGAATAATTATAGGTTTAAGAAATTATCCACTGGGAAGAGGTGATAAAAAGAAAATTGAAAGTCTAATAACTCTTAAATTTTTATGTGTTCGATGGCCTTGGTCTTCGCAACTTATTTGCGTGAAATTATCCGAAAATTTCGTTAAAAATAGAAAAATGTAATTTTTACTACCTAATCTTGGCAACTCTATAACTATATCTACACAGCTGAACAGCATGATGTTTGATATTTCCTGTTCAAACGGGATGAAACTGCATTTCGTTTATGATAGATAGTTCAGTAACAGATGAGAAATAATCAGTCCACATTATCAATTTTTATTGGTTATTGGTTTCTGGCGGGACTAGTGGGGAGGAGTTTGAGGTAGTATTTGACATTTCAAAATCAAATATGGCGGCTTCTGTCATACAAAATAGTCAAGACAACAACTTTTGGAGCAACTGTCGGTGATCAAGAGACGCAGGTTCGATCCTGGGCGAGACTTGACATTTTCCTCTTTGTTATCCGCCTCGCCCCCGGTAATCGAGCCCAGGTCTTCTGATTGCCGGTCAGTTGATCTACCGCTGAGCTAACGAGAACAACACCAATCTACCCTGCTATCAATTCACTTGAAGTAAATATGTGACGTCGTACAGTTTTAGATTCAGCCACACAGCGGAAGAAAAATGCCTTGAACGAGATCATACTTTGTCGTTGCTGTCGAGAATTCCTCGACCAAGCAGAAATTGCAGACGTTAATAATACTCAAAACAGTCAAAACTGACAGGTTTGAATCAGTCCAACTACTGTTCTATGACATTTCACTACAATCCAAGCTACAATCCAAGAAAATCACATTGACGTGATTAGTTTACATTGTTGCCGAGAGACAGCGTGGATGATTTAGTTATGATATAATCTAGAGCTATGTCTTAATCGATTCCTGGGCCATCAAGGACCATGAAAAATTATGATGGAATATTAGCATCTACTGCAGGCAAATACGAGTATGGTGGAGGCGCCAAAATAGGCTTCATCTGGTAATGAGAAACTGGTTGTAGCTCGTCTGTTTTCCAACGGATTCTAACGTCTATAGAACGTCATTTGGTAAACGGAAGAATTCTCGTATCATTTCGTATATGAATTTACGAACGTCATTTCGGGAAACTTTTTTAACTTTTTGGAAATATTTTTTAAACTTGACAGTATTATAGATCTTCAGGTGGCCTTTCCGAAAAAACAGTTTTTTTTTGTCAATATCTTCAATTCAACTGATTCAATATTAGAACGTGTAGGTACCGTATGTTCGTTAGAATCAGAATTAGGGCAGGCTATGGAAGTAGAAACGTATGTCGTGAATTTATCAATAATCACTCAAGTTTGATGTCATCAAGATGAGCCGTCGTCATGGAATACATTTTGGACATACGTTTCGAAGTTCACAGCCTGCCCTAATTCATCATTTTAACAAACATACGGTATATGCGGAGAAAAGCCCAATCAAGTTTCTACAATTTGACATATCAACCAACTATGCGCGACTTGCGGTTCTTGAGTTAAGGTTTTCATAACTTCCGGAAGCGTCAACTTTCGGCATTCAATCAGCCGAAGTCAGATTGATACCACCATCGTGTAGTGAGCAAATTGCTCGAGCGGCGATTCCCGTGCATTGTGGAGCACACCTGATCTTTCTAGACGGATTACATCAGGTCGCAACGTACAAGTGCGAAGCTCTAGACATTTCTAGAATATTGTTACGAGCGGCGATTCTGGATAACACGCGATCTTTCTAGACTCTTCCCGTCAGATGGCAATGTACAAGTGCGGAGCGTTCTGGTGTGTTCCAGAGCGCGCGTGTAGGCTTTTTCCCGTACAACTGTATGGAGACTTCAGCAGTGGGTCAAGCTACATCTGTCCATTTTGGCGGAGGTGCCACATACCAGAACAACGGGAAGCACGCGAAAGGTGTGTAATTATTCGGGAATCGTCTAGAAACCGTGTGCCGGGTCACTATGGAAATTGCTGGAGGATGATGAGAAGTTCGAGAACACTAATCGGAGGCATATACAGTGTGTTCGGGTTTGGTTATTACAAACTTTGAGGGATGATTCATCATTAAAAATAAAGCCGAAAGAACAAAAAACTCATGGTCCTAAAATGCTTCATTGAAAAGATACAGGGTGCTTAAGTTAACTTTTTGAAATCGTTTATTCACCGTAACTTGTGAACCGTTTCATCGATTTCAATCAAATTTGAATCAAAATTTAGCCAACTGAGTCTCCATCGAATAATGATACCACAATTCATCAAAAATTGCTGGGAGCGTAGATAATAGGAGACTGTCTCCTATTTTCGCCCCTATTTTCATCTCTTCTAATTATTTTTTAAAATTGTTGATATTTTCGGATTCTACATTCAATTCAGAAGAAAAAGCTACTCTTGGTGGTTCATCAACTTGAAACACCCAGAAAACTCAATCCAGTTGACGAATCATGGGTTTTCTTGAATTTTAATTTTTAGGCCCAGGAAAGTGGCGATTTTGAGATGTTTTCAATGTTTCAATTCCAAATATCTCGGAAACGGAGCATTTAATCGAAATTTTGCAAGAGTAACTTTCCCTTCTCAATTGAACGTAGAATCCAAGAATATCAACAATTTTGAAGAATAATCAGGAGAGATAAAAATAGGGGCGAAAATAGGGGACAGTCCCCTTTTATCTACGCCACCAGAAATTTTTGATGAATTGTGGTATTGTTATTATTTGATGGATTGTGATAATATTATTCGATGAAAACTTATTTGGCTGAACTTTGGTTCAAATTTGATTGATATCGGTCCAACAGTTCAAAAGATACGGTAAAAAAACCATTTGAAAAAGTCAACTTCAACACTCTCTGTATCTTTTTAAAGAAGCATTTCAGGACCATAAGTTTTTTTGTTCTTTCGGCTTTTTTTTTTGATGGAGAATCATCCTTCAAAATTCGTAATAACCAGACCCGAACACCCTGTATAAGCACCGTCAGCACGACAGTCAGTATTGAATTGGAAGAGACAGCGAGCGGATAAAAAGCGATAGTACCAGCGATATTCACAAGCGTAAATAATGAACCTTTTAAATGAAGGCGGTCTCTCTCGCACGATTTACGTCACAGCCCCACATGACCGCAGTGTGGTGCCGCGCACTTCATAACGAACGGAGTCTCCCTTGGAGATATCAGACGCCGCTATAGCTAGACACCACCAATTGCGCGGTACGAACGCGCATCTGTCTCTCTTTTCTGAAAAGGTCCATTGTTGGCGTGTATTCATTGTAGTACGCAGTAATAAACAGTTTGTGTTTTAAAACGATCGTCTCAGTTATAATCGAACCCGTACGCGAAATACGTAACAATAATATACAGAGCGATCAAATGCTTGAATGCTCAAGTAGACGTACGATGCTTAACCTTTCCCCAAACACGTGTTCATGATTCGCCCGTTGGAGAAAAAAGTGAACATCGTACCCACGCCAACTTGAGCAATCGAGTATTTGATCGCTCGTTAGAGACTCATGGCCGGTATACAGGGTGTTTCAGGGATGATAGCAAAAAATTCAACTGTGGGTAGATCTCGTCAAAATATGACGAAAACCTATGTACCATTTTGCGAAGTTCGGCCTAATGACGAAGATACAGCCCTCCAAAGTTCACTTTTTTTCGGATTTCAAAAATTTGTAACTCAGGAACGTTTCGACAAATTTAGCTTCAATTTGGCAAAAGCTGGTTTGCCATAATTATCTATCAACCTACCAAATTTGGGAGAAATCCAACCAGTGGTGTAGGAGTTATGAGGGTCAATAATTTAGAAGCATCCGAAGAAAAGTTGACCTAAGGTGACCCCTTATAACTTCTACGCCACTGATTAGATTCTTTCCAAATTTGATAGGTTGATAGATAATCATGACAAACCAGCTTATGCTGAATTAAAGCTAGATTTGTCGAACCGTTCCTGAGCTACAAATTTTTTAAATCCAAAAAAAGAGAACTTTGGAAGGCTGTATCTTCGTCATTAGACCTTACTTTGCAAAATGGTATATAGGTTTTCGTCATATTTTGACGCAATATACCCACAGTTAAATTTTTTGCTATCATCCCTGAAATACCTGTATTCATCTATCAGTAACTTCAAAAGATCAGACCTCTTCCCAATAGCTGCATGGAAACATTGCGCATCCTTTACTGACCATTGACCCGTTACAAGCAAACATTTGAAAAGCGGTTTTTTTTGTTTTTTTTTTAATCCCTGTATGCTAAAACGTCGAGATCTGTCAGAACAAGACAAAATTTTCGATTGGTCTGTGTCTGCCATGTTTTTCGTCCCTCAATTCATTTCTACAGCATTCAGCTGATCTCGACCAAATCTGGAATGCTTTATGGTCTATGGCAGAAAGGTGAAGATAAGTTTTTCACCGTGCTCTGTCAAATAGAAACGTCACTGTCAAAAAGTGACAGAAGCTATATCACACGGAACTCAACTTGCGATATGTCATTTGGAAGCTGTTTGAAAACCTCATTCAGAAAATGTGAAAGGTATGACTATGTCATCTGTCAAATAATGTAAGCTGTCAAAGCCAAAATTTTGACTTCAAAAACTTGAAAGGTACTGAATGGATTTCAACCAATTTCGGTTTGCAGAAAGAGCACCCACCAGGAACATAATATTGGGACATAATTATGCAGCTATGATGAAAATTACGCATGCAACTTGGAAAAAGAATTAATTGATTTTCAGCGAAAAACAGGTAGAAATGAGATTGTGTCTCGTTTTTTGTCCATGTTTCTAGATCGATTCCAATACAACTTTATGGGTATGGCGTCTAATAGTAGCCAGACGTGAAAATAAGCTTTTGGTTCCTGAACATTCAGTCAGACGTCAGGCGTACCACAACATAAATGAATTAAAACGTCCATTTTGTTCATATCTTTGAGAAACTTTCAGAGATTTTGATGAAACTTGGTACATGAATAGTATCTGAGGGGTGGACCGTTTGATCATAATTTTGTTGATTTCAGGCAATCACGGCCGTTACTATTTGAAAAACTACATGTGGAGAATTTTCATACATTGAAATGTCATGAAAATTGTTGAAATGTTAACGAAAGACGGAATGGCCAGAAAAGAATACTTTTGACCTTTTCAGATATTGAAAAAAAATTAATTGAATGAATGAATGAAGTGGTATATTTTGACGTGTACAACGACTGAAGGAAACTTTAAAAAATGGAGAAAAACAGGAAAAACACTTTTGCCCTCGCCTCGGCCCTCGCTTTCGACATTTTGGAATTTTCAGAAGTTTTGTCTTGCAAAAATATATTTTTCTCAATGTCGATACCGGTGAGTAGGTGCCTACTTTTACTGCGTGAAATCACCGCTCAGTTTACCTATTTCTCATGAGAAAAAATCCCTAACTGCATGAATCGTTGATGGTAAAATTTGATATTTCCCAAAGCTCGAAGTCCCTAGTTTTATAACATTTTTACAAGAGCACTGAAATAAAAAATCGTCGTTGGACAAAGTGTTTCAAAAATTGCATAGGAGCCGTGGAGACATACGTCAAAATTCTTTATTTTCTCAACTAATTTTTTTTTTATAATCACTTAAGAGCATACCCGAGCAATTATTACTAATTTTGCATCATCTGATTAGCAATAAATGGCGAAATTTTGTGATTTTCTTTCATGACCCAAAAATTGTTGAGTAATTTTATCGATTTTCAGTTTCCCTTCGGCTAGGTTGTAACAATGCACCTCAGAGTTCAGCCGCATTTTTTCAAACATCCGAGGGAGAAAGATAAAGAGAAAGAGAGGGGGAATATTACAAGACCACGACGTTATGCAAATCAGTTAAAGATTATTATTATTAATCCGAATACCAACTAATTGAAAATTTGCGTATACAAGTACCATGCAATAATTGAGGTTAACGTGACATTTAAAAAACACGGCCGCTTACTTATACGAAAGTTAATAATGTATAACAATTACTGATAAGAAAAATGAGTGATGTTGAATGGCGAAGTAAATTGAATCAAATAAATAAACAAAAAACAATATGATCATCAATCCCATCGTAAAATATTGACGCGCCAGAGAAATAAACTAACCCCCTCACGGCGGAGTAGTAATTGGAATTTATTTATAGACAGATCGTGCCACATTTCAAGCATTTATTATTAATAAGGGTTTGTGACTAAACCTTCAACAGATACGTAAAAATAGCGTCAAACACCTATCAACAATTAGTGATGAACGAACCAAAAAAAAAATTAAAAAAAATTAAAAAAAACTCACCAGTACTTTCCAAAGCGCGCTCGAAATCCTCCCCTTGCCCTTCGATAAAGTCCAGCCCTACAAAACAATTTCACAAAATCTCAAAAATGAATCACTTTCGAAAAAAAAAAACAAGAAACACTAACCCATGACGAACACTAGTTAGGATTTCCGGCGACGCTCTCGCTTTTATTTAATTATCAATCGTTATGATGAATCTTTAGGTATTATGGCTCGAAGAAAGTCGCAAGTACAATAAAGTAACTTAGCCGGCGTTTGTGGATATCATACCCCGGAGTGCGTTACCTTGCGAAGCACACATACAATACCCGGCGATTTTCATTGGTCAAATGTCCATTATCAGTCATTTATCTCAAGTTCATCTACTCACACTCCCCATATTTTTCTCTCCCGCGGCATTCCAATATCATTCTATTTTTTCGCGGGCATCAATTGGCCAAACGCCTCCGGGTAGTTTTCCATAATCGCCCGCCGAATGGTGACACTCTCTTTGAACACACGGATTTTTAAAAATACGAATTTTACGGCTCTTTTATTTTTCTTTCAAGTATCCCGCGCCGGCCGATCGGACTTGTTTATTGTACCGGTTGTCTGATAAAAATGATTGAGCACGGGGTGGTGGACTCTCTCGCGGTTGTCCAGATGATTGAGGGGCTAAATTTAGAAAATATACTCCGGCTATCGATTCACTGATTAATTCCATTAATTAAGTTTACACAATGTCACTTACGGTATTGCTAGCGCCAGGGGTAATTTGGAACGCATTAACGCGTTATTAGAATATTTGATTGAGGCCGGGAAGGGGAAGAGGGGACTCTTAGGATGGCGGAGCACGGAAGGGTGGAAAAAAAAACATGTGCTACTTATACACGGTGACCTAGAGGAGGTGGTTGTGTGGTGAGAAAAATCAATAATCAATCTTTAGTTTAAATAATAATGAATGAGTGGTAGTGGAACCGGTGCTGTGCTGCCGAGCTAATTTTAGCTCTTTTACTGTGCCATGTGGGTTAGAGCATGCTCTGGCATTGGCAGTGACATTATAGATGGTCATTTTTTTATGGACGGCTTTAGTACTTTTCACTTTGTTTTTAAAATTATACCCACAGACCGAGATCTGGACATAACCGGATGAGCTTGGCACGGACCTGGAGTCAAGCAGGAGTTTATACCGGGTGATCACTGATCACAGCCTGATGTTACCTGACGATAAGTTGCATCTTGAGGCGATCGATACGGTGGCATCGACGAAGGAATGCTTTATTATTAGGTACTAGGGTAGGTTGTACATCTAGGACTCAGTTTTTTAATGTCCGATTAACTGCTGACTGGATTTCAACCTCTGCTCGAGAGCGAATTCAATCGCTGCTCAGCTTCCGGTTAAAATTGGAATTAGGTATACGGGGTGCTAAGGGGGTCTACAGGGCGCAAAGCTTTGGGGGGGCGCAAAACATCTTTTTTTTTAATTTCGCCTGTGGCGCTTTTTTGCTTACATTAGTCGCCATGTGTGGTGTCCGCTTTCCCAGGAAATCTTTCTTCTGCATATAAACAATAAATGTCACCATTTAGCTGCGGCGTTATTTTTTTATGGACTCGGGCACAAAAATGAATAATTCGGCACTGCTCACTCCTTATGACCCAACTCCATGACCCTGCATGAATCTTTAAACAGACTGCTGATCACGGAACCAGGCCTAACAATGATTTATCTTTGATATGGACACTACCATGATAGCTGATATAACAGCAGTTCTCACAAGCCCACAGGAAGTTCACAAGTTGCATTGAAAAATGGTGTACCATCGATATTTGTAGACGTACTTGCCGTGTGTTTCTTGAAAACCGCACCAGCCCATTCCTATGGGATATGTAGATCTGAATTTTTTATTGGTGACCTATTCGAGAGCACTTTTGCTTTTTTGCGTTGATTATGAAGCCACTCTCACTTTCGGAAGTAACCGGAAGTGATATGTATTTTTGATTCTCAAATGGAACACCCTGTGTATTTTGATTATTCAGAAAAAAAAATTTCTTGACACAGTGGCGGTCTTATCAATTCTCTATGATGAAAAATTACCATTTTATAGATGATTGAATATAATTAATTTATCATGATCAAAGGTAGCTGCGACCACAAAAAAAATTTGAAGTCAGAAGTTTGTTGATTGTTCATGTCAAAAAGCATTGTCGGTTGAAATTGACGAATACGCAGAATGTATTCATTTTACTTATACAAGGTGTCCCACGGAGTAACCGACATAGCTCAAGGGTAGATGTACTTTCTCGGGGCAAATCAGTATCTGCCTTCGAAATTTTCCTGACGTCCCCCGTTTCCGATATACAGGTGACTTATGTGCTCAACCGAAAAGTTTGATTGGCCATATCTCAGGAATAAATCAATAGAATCTATTGAAATTCCGCAGGTATATTCTAGAACCAAGAGCCTTTGTAGCGCCCTATTCACTCATAAAATTAATACAGGACCGTACCCAAAATTTTGATTTTCAAGTTTCTGTTGGAAAAGTCATCCTGTATAGCTTTTTTCTTATAAATCTGATGTCAAATTCGGGAACTGCATAAAAATTGCTACAAAATGCAATTCCTAAATTGTTTGGCACTAATTTATCTGATCCGGAAAAAAATTATTAACAGAGATTTTTCATGAATATTTTTGAAAATTTGATTCAAATCACTCAAACGCTATTCCAGATGTTTAAACAAAGTAACAATTTCAATTTTTGATGTTTTACCAAATTGAAGATGATTTCAGAAGATTTTTTGGAACCATGAATTTGGGTAGGAATCTGAGGTACCAAATTCATGTTTCCAGGGAAATTCTCCTGAAATTATTTTTGCTTGGTTAGAGCACCACAATTGAAATAGTGACTTTGATTGACCATCTGGAATAGCGTTTCACTGATTTAAATAAATTTTTTTTTAATAATAATGAAAAATCTCTGTTAATAATTTTTTTTCGGATCAGTTAAATTAGTGCCAAACAATTTAGGAATCGCATTTTGTAGCATTTTTCATGCAGTCTCCGAATATGACATCAGATTTTGAAAAAAAATATATACTATACAGATTTTTCAACAGAAACTCAAAAAACAAAATATTGGGTACGGTCCTGTATTCCTTTTATAAGTTAGTGAATAAGGCGCTACAAAGGCTCTTGGTTCTGCAAAATTTCAATAGATTCCATTGATGTATTCATGAGATATGGCCAATCAAACTTTTCGGTTGAACACATAAATCACCCTCTATATCGGAAACGGGGGACGTCAGGAAAATTTCGATGGCAGATTCTGATTTGCCTCGAGAAAGTACATCTACCCTTGAACTATGTCGGTTACTTCGTGGGACAGCCTGTATACGGTTTCTGCAACGAAAGCTCTTTTTAAGCTATTCGAGAATATGATAATATTACGGAAAGATACCCCGGTAGAACAGTTCCTGACATGCAAGGATTCACTGATACACATAGTGAACTCTGTGAAGCAGGTCTAATGCCCGTATTCATAGTCGTGACTTGAGGTCCACTTTGATACTTGTGTATAACTTCGACCAGAAACGCGTTTCATAGACGTAAAAGTTCTACTCAAGTATAACTTGACGATGCGGTAGACCCTTCTCTGCCTCAAGTATCACTTGAGAAATATTAGTTTTCCTTTTTTTTGCAATAATTTGAAAGGGAAAAAATTTCCTTGAACGATTTTTTTTCAGCTTTCGCAATTGAAGAGTATAATTTTCTATCACCGGTCATATACAGGGTGTGACAAAAAAATTGTTTTTACGACGCCTGTATTATTCGTTAATTCTGATGTGGTTTTTCATCCTGAACACAAATATAAATACAGGGTGTTTCATTTTTCTCGTCAATATTTCGAGATGGTAGAACATCGAGAAATAAGTACTTTTGTCAAAAAAAAATAGAAAAATGGGAAAAAAGTCAAAAAAATGGAAATCACAACTTTTACAAATGTGACAGAAGTCAATATGACCGCGTGTAGATATGCACCAAATCACTTTGTGTACCAAATTTGATAAAAATAGATTATGTTTGTAATTATAATAAAAAAGCCATTTCCAAAACTCAATTTTGAAAGCCTCCATCTCCATTATAATACGTTTTCAATATATTTTTTTGAGAAAATCCACTTATTTTTTGATGTTCTACCATCTACCCACTCATAAAATATTGACAAAAAAAGTGAAACACCGAAACACCCTGTATATGACTTGAGTAGGGCAGGCTTTTTCTAAGGAGAAAATGTTAACAAATTCAAAAAGTTGCATTGTTTTGACCTTGATTCAATTTTACGTCAATGTGCTGAACATATTTTGAAATTCTACAGAAAAAATTAAAAAGAATTTTTATTTTCATCCAAAATTGACATATTTACAGCCATAACTTCAATTTATTTTTGAGTTCAGTTCGGATAAAGTAAAGCAGCCTGATGTATATTTGTGATAATTTTTGAAAAAAAAAATAGAAAAATACAACTATTCATACATATTTGTATCCAGGATGAAAAACTACATCAGTTGAAATAAAAAATTACAGGATGTCATGTCGTACTGAAAACAAAAAGTTGTTTTCAGCGACACCCTGTATAGGTATAACAATGAGGGATGAAAAAAATCAATTTTGGAGTCTACAAAAAAAATCGTTTGGGTAAAGTTTTTTCTGTGCAAATTAGAAAGGGGAAGCCTCCATTAGGGGGTGGGGCTCTATAGGTGATCAGTTGTATTGAAAATGTTTGAAAGTTTATTGAATAAAAGCAGTACACGTAGTCGTATCGTAACAGCTTGGAGGCAACTTACTCTATCTATCAACATGTGCGACTGGCGCAAAAACGGTTGGCAACGGCAACAGCCAATCGCAGCACCGCACGGCCGGCGGCGGCCTTGCGAAGCTCGTTGTAGTGCAGCGCACACACCGAGCAAGGCGGCACAATCTCAAACCCATATAAAATGCAATATTTCTAACAAGTTGATCACCCTGTACATACTCTTGTTTTAAATTTTTAAATTATCCCGCCGTCAAATTTCAAAGTAGATCTAGTGATTTCTTTCCGCCAGGGTGGTGATCATTGAAAGTGGTCCTCAATAAAGACTCCATTACGAGGAAAGCCGAACATTTGTCTATGAAACAGAAGTGGTACTTGACGTCCACCTTGTTTTCAAGTGGTACTTCGTCAAGGTGGACCTCAAGTCACGACTATGAATACGGGCATAAGCAAAACAAGGCTTAGTAGTGGGAGCGAACGAAGAATAAATGACCAGGTAGATAGCTAACTACTTACTCGATGCAAATCCAGTACTTGGCACTAGAAGAGCAACTTCGCAGCTGAATGTTACCTAGATCTCAAATCAAGATATGGCGGTCACTGAGAAACGAACACAAGAAACCTTTCTACCTGCAACCTGTGCAAGGACTACTCCCCGAAGATTACAAAAGGAGAATAGAGTGAGGTTCTGCAGGTATATCTCAGGTACATCTAGTCTATCCATCAGTTCCACAAAAAAGGATGGTCAGCAATCAGGCTGATTGCAGATTAACTGATTTTTTTTTTGCTGGATGCTATAGTCGATAAACCACAAAAAATGCCTGAAATATGTACTAGACCTACAGATAAACCGAGTACCGTGCCTCGGAGAGCACGTTAAGCTGTCGGTCCACGGTTAAGTAAAGTAGCCATTGGCTAGACTTCGCCGTAACAAAGACGAAATTATTATTATTATTATTATTATTATAAACCAGCATTTCCATCTTAATGATCAGTCAGCTACAAATTGCCAAACAAAAATCGCGAATCAACTGATCTTGTATAATTTTTTTTGTGGAACCCACGGTAAGAGTTCATGATTATTGATTACGATCGTTTTTATCAACTTGTAGTTACTACAAGATATTATAGTAACACTATCCACTAACACTAACACTATTCGATATTATTATAAAAATTAAATCAATTTTAATTAAATATACACAATCAGTGACATAAAAAAAATGAAGATAACCTTACCCCGTGAGCCCGTGGCTACGCTACTGAGTAGTATCTACTAAAAAGGCTCCCCTAACACCTACGCTCTTGTATAACTGTGACAAAAATAAATTTGTCCCGCTTGTAGATATCCATTCTAAGCTTCAAAAATAACAGCTTGCCATGAAAAATACAAGTTTTGTTGGTGTCCCTGATTTTTGATGTTAGATGTCATCTTGATACAAGGGAGGTTACTTTTACTTCAGAATTTCTATTCCTATGACAAAAAACATTCACTCTGTTGTTGTAAGATTGTCATTCTGGGGTCTGCTTCGCCGGTTTGCTCACTGACCTGGGCTGCGTCTCTAGGTTGATGGTAAGAGGAAAAGATCATAAGTTATCATTAAAACTGTACACTTTCTATCACATCTTGTATCACCTATACTTTTGTTACTTTGGCACCTTTCAACACTTCTTACACTCTCCCATTCAACAATTCATATTTCATCACCTATCCCCCGTCCCGCTTCAAAAAACCACCAAACCCTAACAGCAATATTTTAAAGGGTTTGGTACCACCCGCCGACACCCAACTCGGGACAAGACAACTTGTAGATACCTTACTCATCGACAGAACAACTCGCCGATTTGAAAATTCGTCGACAAGACGATTTATCGACAAGAATTCGCCGACAGAACAACTCACCAACAGGACAATTCAAGTCTTGCTATGCTGGTTGTCACGATCACACCCATTGGGTTGAAAAACTACCATCAATTCGATTTGATATGAACTCTATACTTTTGCTAATGTTATGTGCTATGCACGAGATCATCAGGAAAGTGTTATCCGCTATATCTGAAATTGACCATCCTAGCCCACCGGAAGTACCAATGGAAGTTCATCATTGTACCCAACTGACCCCATACAGAAGTCATATATGTCAACGAAAAGCCAATTGCTCCTAATCGAAAGCTAGGCAGATCTGAAAAAAATATTAATACAATAACTCCAATCACTACTCCAGGTTCCTCGTCAATCTATTGTTTTCGAAACCAGAGGGCAAGGGCAAGACTGTAAGCATGAGCACCATCATACCAGACGACAAAAGGAAGAAACAGGTAGAAGGTGCTCACGAGTGTGATGCTCATTGGGTGCTTTCCACCTAGCTTCAAGTTTGGTACACCTTCCATTTGCGCACGTGCGGGTTCCAAACGGTGCTTTCCATCTACGTGTTCTTACCTGGTTTTGTGCCGTCCGGTAGATCACCTAAAATTTTGTGCTGTCGGAAGGCACACCGGAAACGGATGCGACAAATGACGTACCGTCAGCTGTAATCCAGCACTCCGTTGTCATATATCTCTCTCTGTGTCGTTTCATCCATGCATCCATGTTTTATTTTATTTCTCTGCAGGGATAACGTACGATCGATTAAGATTTACGCTGCCATTTATTTATTTCTGAATGCCATAGTCATCTTTCGCCTCCAGACCAGAGATGTCGCGTCAGTCAACGATGCCGGTGCTTTCCATCTAGGTGTACCCAATCGTGGAACATGTTCCGTCTGGTGGTATTTGTACCGTCTAGGTGGAAAGCACCCAGTAGCGCATTTTCTAAGGCGCGATTCAGATACCGAGGTGGGAGGGCGGTGAGTCGGTGACTACGGTAACTTGTTGAAACGGCTTACTTGAATAGTTCCTCTTCCTATACATAGTGTTCTAGACGCATGTGCAACTTTTGATTAGGCAACTTGTACTACATTCAAACAAATTGGAAAAATTTTGTACAATACGTTGGAAAACGTTGCGTTTCTTATCAAATGAGTTGTTTTTAGTGTGAGATAGTTATTAAGAAGCTAAATGGTGAATGCTAGAGGGATACGAGAAGGTTCAGTGAGCGACCAGGCCTTTTTGTATTATTTTATCATCAGGTTAGGCAACCAATGTTACATCCGAACATTCCGAACTGACAGTACTGTACTGACACACGTGCCACAAACGAATAAACCATGAAAAAATTGAAGCA
The DNA here is from genome assembly GCA_949128115.1 of Anaspis maculata. Lineage (NCBI taxonomy): Eukaryota > Metazoa > Arthropoda > Insecta > Coleoptera > Scraptiidae > Anaspis > Anaspis maculata. The sequence goes on along the minus strand of OX421962.1, from coordinate 103,114,193 downwards.
TAAAGTCTATTGTTTACCTTAAATCGACGGACACTTTTCTCTGATGTATGTACTTTGATGTGATGACTTTTCTCGGCGAAATATTTGAGGTTAACACATGGTACATGGCACGTGGAACGTGGGTTCAAAACATAAACAGAGGGCAAATGGTCAACGAGCAGGCAACCAGTTATACAGTCCATCCTCGGATCAGAATCTCACCACAAATTTTTCAACTTTAATATCGAAATATATGAAAAATTAAGCAATCATTTAGTTTCTTGCTTACTTTCCTAGCAAAATGTTATACTTTTACATGCTCTAGCACAAATTTTGACGCATTCCATGCATCCATTTGTCAATTGTAATGATAGAATTGATCATTTGTCCGTAATTATGGCCTGATCAAATATACCGCCATCACCTATACCTGTCCACGCCGTCGCAGAAGAGCCCAATCTGTATAGGAAGAAGAACTATTGCCGATTGTGATTTTGGTAGGAATCTCATGAATCATTTTTCATTTGTATAAAAGCTTCGACCAGTATCGCGGTTAATCGTGAAACCAGCCATTGAAACACGAACCTTATCTTTATCATGAGGGACGTCTTGTTACCAAGTTTCATCAGTTCACGTGTGTAAAAGTTCGAGGCAGCTCGAAGGCTCTTGATGTTGACAAAATTTGATCACAAGGAGGACAGACGGACGGACTGCAAATTGCAAGAACTGCACTTCTGCCGCGCATCATCCAGCTAAGACTTACACATGCATTTTCCACGATCGTGCGCTTGAAGAATTGAATAAATATTTGTTACGCTCTACCTTACGTTACCGAAACCAAACATTTACTCAATAATTTAGTGAATCACTGCACCCGCTGGAAATTTCCAGTTCAAAAATTCGCTAATAAATGTTCATGCAAATAAATAACAAAAACTGTTGCTGTTCATTTCTTCTAAAATTGTCACGTACATTTTTCAACAGACAGAAACAAAAAATTGTGAAAATATGGAATTTGAAATATAACTACTGCTACTGACGTCTTGGAAAAAATTCCGCAAAAAACACTCAAAAATACAATTTTTTTACGATTTCTTTAATGCACGCCAAACATGCCGCGCGCCGCGACGGTAGTAATGTTTATTTTCGTTTCCATTTCCCTGTTTATAGTCGCCGTAGGCTGTAGGACGACAACTTTCGGACACATGTTAGCATCAAGAACTTTTTTTGTGAGTTATTTTTAACCCACGGCTAATTTTTATTATTTTCCAACTAAACGGTTTTCGATAAAATCAGTGAAATTATGCAAGAGTTTGATTATTATAAAGAAAATTGGTATTACGGCTCTTACATTTGCTCCTTTTTAAATCCATATATCACACTAAACGGCACACCGGGAAGTGAAGAAAAAACCCGCGCTAATATAAAACGAATCGTGAATAAGACTTTTAATAATCGGTTATAGTTATCTTTATTGCCCACTTAAATCGGCTTATATGTTTGTATTCCATAAATAATTGGTCTGTTTGTTTGTGGACGTACGCTACGAGATGCAAAGGGACGCAACAGGTAGCAGTCAGTGGTCTATAAACCGTTCATGATCTATATTCAGTTCAATTTGTTTCTATTGGCTATGTTCACGTGGAACAAGATTTTACGATTCATTGATTATTTTCAGAATTTTTCAAAAATATACAGCATAGCGCCAGCACAAACGCCGTATACTGATGAGCTGCAATAGGGCGAAATGCATTTGAATTGTTCGGAATGCTGATCGTGCTGGCTGGGTCATCAATTTCGAAAGAGAAAATCAAAACTACTGATCAAGTTTGTTTTAAATTTTGTTTGAAAAAATGAACATTGAAAATCAGAACCTTCGATTTATATTTTTTTCTTCGATGCGGAGAGTTTAGCAGAATTCTGCAGAATTTGAAAGCAGTTTGTTAATCAAGCTGACACTGATATTATAATTTGTTACAGAAACAAGGTTCCCGTCTCGTGCTTAAGTGGTTGAACATGTAAAGAAATCAATTACTCACGCAAAATATTTCATTTAGCACTGTGAACACGAGGAATGCGTCTAAATTTTCACGACATTGCTAATATCAAGTATTAAGTAGTTAATTAATAATTTGAAACTGTATAATTAATCAATCATCATGGCTGGTACCTAATTACTTGGCTAATTTAGTTGTCGCAGAAAAAGAATCAATAAAATGCGAGATTGTGGGTTGATGGTACAGGTATTCATTGAGCTCCGGCTCTATCAAGCATAGTTACGGACGGCACAGAATAAGTTACGGTAACGTGAGATTAAAATGAATATTCTCGTTCTAGTTGTTTGTTCGAAAAAAATCTTGATGGTTGCGTAGAATCCAATGAAAGAATGTCTGAATAACTACAAATGTCTCCTGTCGGTCTTATGGTTAGTTAGCTATTGGCCATCAGAGAAAAATACCTGTGATCTCTTGTTAAGGGGTTTTTGATGCGACTAAAAAAGTTGTTGACGGGAATTGGATTTATTTTATTTTTTTCTTCAAGTAGAAACTCCTCAAAAGAGAAAATGTACGAGCAATGCTATCAAGTTTTGAAAAAATTCGGAAAATTTTTATTTTGATTTTTGAAAATTCAAAAACTAGACAGCAACGCACATACATCTTTCTTCAAGAAAGCCGCATGCCAAATTTGGACTTCCTAAACTGCTCAACAATGAAAGTGTTACAAAGCAAAAATTCACCCAATTTCGAACCGCTGTAACTTTTGATTGGCACAAACGATTCTGATTTTGTTAATAGTACTAAATAGTCCAATCTTATGGCCATCTTTCTTGTCGATATAAAATGCATAGAGCCTTTTATAAAATTTCTACAGGGTGATGAATAGAGCAGTGCAAAAATGTGGTTTTTTATTGTGAATACTGTACCGGGTGATCATTTGAAAACTATCCACCTGCAATAACTCCCGATTCCTAGTGAATATTTTCATATCAAAGGAAACATCTAAAACAGTCATAAATATGTATGTCTTGGCATCAGACATTGCGTTGGTCACAGCGTTGGCTGCCTCACCTGTGTTTTGGTATCCAAATAATCACTTGGAGTCATATTTTGTATTCCCAAAATATTCTCCCCTTGAATTAACTGAGTTTGCATTTTATTCCACTTCAAAAATTTGATCCCGTGTTTAGTACCGAACTAAAATTTGATACCACCTTTGTGCAATCGGGCATTAGAGACGAACAGCTTCTTTTGGTTTTTGGGAACATTTTGACATTTCCATTTTGAAAAACCAAACGCCTGACCTACTATGTGCTTTTGAACATCATTTTGCACCCGGCCTACCAGATTGTGTGCATATCGTGGGTGTTGTGATGCTACTGTGATGTGTAAAAAATCCGCAGTTTCAATTTTTTTTCTTCGTGTCTAAAAATAAAATGTGTGATATTGATCCATCATTATATTCAGATAAGCATAAGGAATCCAAAAAGAAATTAAAGAGATATCGTTGCCATTTGAAAAACAAAAGTTGACTATCAGTGCTCAGAAGCATCATTATAAAAAAAATAATATTTTCTTTGATAGATAGATACATACATAGATAGATACATTTATTGTCTTCCATAAAACCATTTACAGGTTGTAGAACTGTCAACGTAAAGCGTGGGCACGAGTGGGTACAGCATGCATATATACAATGTATTCACAATATAACACAATAACAAACAATTGAATAATAAATAAACAAATAAATAAATAAAATAGGTGGACAAAGACAATTTATGACAACAATGTACAGATAAAAATCAAGTATGTACAGCTAAAAATCTCAGTTCTCGAATATCCGAGTGAATATCACAAATAAATTCATGCGTGGTGAACATTAGTACCCCTGATCCATGATTTGATCGACCTCCGTGTCATCAATGAATTCCTGCATTGAATAGTAGGATTTCTTGAAGAGAAACCTTTTCAGCAAGCTTTTGATTCGCGCTATTGGTAATTTTTTGAGTGGAGGAGGTAGTCTGTTAAAAACCTTCAAAGCGGAGTGTGGAATGTTCCTCTGCAGATAAGCGTAATGCAGTCTTGGCGCCATAAGGTGGTCTTTATTTCGTGTGGTATAGGTGTGATCAAACTTACTACTCCGGAATAGATCTGAGTTACTCAAAATGAAAATTGTGGCCTCATAGATGTAAAGCGACGTCAGCGTAAATATCTTGTACTTGATAAAGTACTGCTTGCAGCTGTCTCTACTTTTTAATTGGAAAATATTTCTCAATGCTCTCTTTTGAAGCCTGAAAACCCTTGCAGAATCCGATGAGTTGCCCCAAAAAATAAGTCCGTATCTTATTCGCGATTGAATATAGGCATGATAAGACGCTAGTGCCGCCTCGGTGCTCACCAACCTTGTCAGTGTTCCCAAGGCATAACAGCAGCTCGCCAAGCCCCCAGCGACGCTCTCAACATGACTCTTCCAGTCCAATCTATGGTCAACCACAATTCCTAAGAATTTAGTGCTGGGAACCGATGTTATATCCGCGTTTTGAAATTTAAGGGTATACTCTGGATTATTAAGACTATACCCGAACCTGATCAAATTTGTTTTTGACATGTTCAGCTGTAGGTTGTTTGCACCGAACCAACCCGAAAGGGTTTCTAAAGCCTTTACAACCTCGTTTCCCGCCTCCCTCAGGTCAGCACCACTCACAATCAGCGAGGTGTCATCTGCAAACTGTACTATCGGCCCGTCCACAACCCCAGGGATCTCGTTAGTGTATATTATATATAATAGTGGTCCAAGGATAGATCCCTGTGGTACTCCTCTTTCAATATTCATCCTTTTCGATCTTACTTTTATACCGTTAACCTCGGTATAATTATAACTGGTCGAATTATAGAAGACAATAAACCATTCAACCTGGTCTTCGAATTTTGAAGATCAGATGAGGAATAACGATGCTACATCGGTGGCCGTTTTTGATGCACTCCTCTATACAAAAATCCGGCTGGGTTTCATTTTTGTTCGCTATTTGGGATTTAACAGCTAAAATTCCTGGACTATTGTATTTTCAGAGATTTTGTCGAAAGATTTGGTTTTCAGATATGGTATCGCACAGAGATTGTGTTTTCAGACATTCCGTTATACAGGATGTCCCACGAAGTTAACGACATAGTTCTAAGGTGGATGTACTCCCTCAAGCAAATCAGAATCTGCCCTCGAAATTTCCCTGAAATCTCCCATTTCCGATATACAGGATGATTCTTGTGTTCAACCGAATAGTTTGTTGGTCATATCTCACGAATAGATCGATAGAATCGATTGGAATTTGGCAGGTACATCCTAAAACCAAGGGCCTTTGTAGCGCCCTATTCATTAATGAAATGAATACTGGACCGTGCCCAAAATTTTATTTCACGAGTTCCTGTTCAAAGAGTCATTATGTGTAGATTTTTTCAAAATCTGATGTCATATTCGAAAGCTACATGAAAAATGCTACAAACTGCAATTCTCAAACTGTTTGGCACTAGTTCAGCTGATTTGAAAAAAAATATTACCATAAATTTTTCAAGAATATTTTTAAAAATTTCAATTTAAATCAGTGAAACGCTATTCCAGTTGATCAAACAAAGTCACAATTTGAATTTTGATGTCATACCAAACTAAGAATAGTTTCAGGAGATTTTTTGTGAACATGAATTTGGGTAGGAATCTGAGGTGTACCTAATTAATTCATGTTTCCAGAAAGTTCTCCTGAAATTATCCTTTGTTAGTTTGAGTGCCACAATTGGAACAATGACTTCAATTGACCATTTGGAATAACGTTTGAGTGATCTGGAGTCAAATTTTCAAAAATATTCTCGAAAAATCTCTGGTAATATTTTTTTTTCGAATCAGCTAAATTAGTGCCAAACAATTCAGGAATCGAATTTGGTAGCATTTTTATGAAGTTTCCGAATATAACATCAGATTTTGAGAAAAAATCTATACAGGATGACTTTTTCAACAGAAACTCGAAAAATAAAATTTTGGGTACGGTCCTGTATTCATTTTACAAATGAATAGGAATAGGGTAAATAAGGTTTCTAAATGAAACGGGAACTTTCAGCAAAATATATTCCCTGGAGTACGGGGTGCTCACGATGAAATTCACCCCTCTCTAGGAGATTTCCCTGTGAGAAATTTTGAATAACTAGAAACTTTTTCCTCACGATTTTTCCCGAGAAACTTAAATCGATCTTCTAGAAGTTTCTAATTGGTACCGTGTACAGGGTGTGGAATGTAACTTTCTTATTTTAAATGCAACACCCTATATTTTATTCCGTTATTTGGTAGAGCCTTTTTCTATGATTGCAACTATGTATGACACTAATGATTTATTTTGACAAGTAAGCTGTCGGAAAAATAATAAAATAGGCAGTCAAAGAATTTTGTTTCGCGGTAAGATGGCTTTGGTTTCTATAGTTTACTTGAAAGAAGTTATTTTTGCAGCATTTTGTCTGAAGAATTCAACTCTGCATGTATGAATGGTCTTATTCGTTCCTTATACAGGGTGTCGCGTAACTTTTAATTTTTATATATTTGACTACCTATTTTATTATTTTTTCGACAGCTTTCTTGTCAAAATAAATCATAAGTATAATATGTCCTTGTAATCAGAAAGAACGGCTTCATCAAATGACGTAATAAAATAGAGAGTGCTGCATTTAAAATAAAGAAGTTACATGTCACACCCTGTATATGGTATTAGAGCAACTTCTAGACAATCGATCCAAGATCCTTGGGAAAAATCGTAAAGAAAAAGTTTTTAGTTTTCCAAAATATCTCAAAGGGGAATCTCCTAGAGGGGAGTGAATTTTATCGTGAACACTTGTACATAGTAGTTTCGTTCCTATACCTACCAAACACAACAATGCAAACACGAACCCCTGCAACTGTGCGACTGACCGATTCTGTTCAGAGAACAATGTGAACAAAAAGCATTAAAGTCAGATGAAAACACAGGAAGGATGCTAATAACCCAACAAAGTTCTGAAAGTTGGAAACGTGGAGATCAAAAACAAAATATTCAGGTAGTGAGTAGGGTACGGGGTACGGGGTAGTAAGTAGGGTACGAGGTAGGATATTTTTCACATGAATAATATCCTTCCACCAGTCATCCTTACAAATTTTCATCCGTAGCATTATCTATAGACGAGCCTGTTTGTTTGAGTCGCCCGCTGGTTTTATGGGTTTTCAACTTCCGTATCTTTAGTTTCTGGCAATCGCAGGCAAGTAGGCAGGCAGCTCCGTTCATTTCAAACAGGGCTTCGCACAGATACAGTTGTTATAAGCCAGCGTGCTGTTGACCAAAAGCTTCTAAGCAGAAAAATATCCACGTGTGTGACTCCAACTCCATCTCATCCACTCATTCCTGACTAGGTGGTAGCAGTTGAGAACCTACAGTGTATTATCTCGTTCAAAATCTACAGGACTACACACTGCACGAGGTAAGTAAATACTTTTGGCACACATAAAAATTATCATAGGCTCGGTCATAGGACTAAAATTCTAGGCATCAGCTTATTCAATCAATTTTTTAATAATGTTGTGATTGTAGCACATAAATATTCAATATAGACTAGGATCATTTTTGAAAAAGTGGCCTGGAAAGTGGTTCTAGAGGCAAGTCATGTTTAAGTTTGGCAACATGTATTTCAAGGGTATTTGGACCTCGCTAAATACGAAAACCATTGTTGCCAAGCCGAATTTTGCACCGGAAGCCCGCAATGGGGGGGTAAAGGGGGGGAAGACCAAAAATCACCATTTTCTACCATTTTTGATACCGGGACTGAGACCTGTCATCAGTGTGGAGTAAATTACATCGTATCTTGATTGACTGAAGTCTTATACTATCATCTTGACATGATTACTGTCAAAATTTCCATAGGGAGGCGACTGGTGGGGGGAATGTTGACTGTTAAGATGATTCTTCTTTTCTCTTGATTTTGAGTGAATATATACATGTTTGGTATCTTTTCCTATCAAGTTTCATATTCTCAGTTCAATTATGGTGTCAAAGGATAGCAATAAGCAATAGGAGCAAGTCTGAACAAGTTTTAGATGATAAAACATGTTTTTTTGTGAAAAATTTTTCACCACTTTGAACTGTGTTATTTATTGCAAATCGGCATTTTTTTCTCAAAATTCTTACGTAGTTCGTTAGTCTGGTCTATTTCACACAATACGGTCATGTAACCAATGTGCCTTTAACTTTTAAAATATGTAAAAAATATTTTTTTGTGAAAACTGTTTGGCGCTACTTTTCAACTTTATTTTTTGCTATTATTTTATTGTATGATGAAAAACTGTGATCCTCCACCCCATCATTATAAAGAAAACCTTAGCTGAGATATTCTAGATTGTAATTTTTTTCAAAAGAAGAGTTTTTCATGTCAGAACCTGATGCCCAGTGGGCAAGAGTCCTCTCAGAGGGGCCTGAGATGTTCTATTGAGCTCAAGAAACGGTTACCTCTTCCAAACGGCTTTGATATGCCCTATCAAGATACAGAGAGGTTACCTTATTCCAACTTTTTTGTGCTGTTCTCTTGAGCTCCAAATATGTCACCACTTTTGCACTTCTTTGAGATGTTCTATTAAGCTCCAAAGAGGTTACCTTTTTCCAACTTCTCTATGATGTTCTCTCAAGCTCCAAAGAAGGTTACCTTTTTAGACCTTATTCAAAATGTTTTATGAAATTCTAAAGCTCCAAAGGTTACCCTTGAGGTTACTTCTCTGCAACTTCTCTAAGAAGTTCTATTTCAGCTCCAAAAAAAAAAAAAATTCTTTGGTATGTTTGATTATGCTTTAAAAAAGGTTACCTATTTTGGATTTCCGTGAGATGATCCATCAAACCTCCAAGAAAAGTTACTTTTCTCGAACGTCTTGGGCAGGTGTTCTCTACCATCAACCTCTGAAAAAGAACAACTCCTCAAAATTTACGTTCAGGTTCAGGTAGATGTACCTATATTCGAAAAAGCCGCATTCCTCTAATAATACCCAGGGAAGAGGTAGGAGAGATTTTGAAATCGAATGTAATAAATGTGAATGATAAAACCTATAATTGTATTATTCAACTTAACGTTTAGGGTAATGTATCTGCCTTCGATTACACCAAGTTCTCTTTAGTTTCATTAGCGTATTTTTTTTAATTCTATAAATTATGATATTTCAATGCAAATCGGAGTTTTTTTCGACAATTCTTGCGTATTTTGTTAGTCTGGTGTATTTTACACAATACATTCACATACTAAGTGTGTCTTCATTTTTTTAAATATGAAAAACTTGAGTTTTGATCGAACATACATCATACAGCAAAAAACAAAGTTGAAAAGTAGGGCAAAAGAATTTCCACAAATTTTTTTTTTCTTTACATTTTGAAAGTAGAGGCAAATCAATTGGTTGCCTATATCATGGTAAATACATGAGGCTAACGAATTACGCAAGAATTTTGAAAATAAATGCCGATTTGCAGTAAAATAACACAGTTGAAAGACGTAAAAAAATATTGACAAAAAACATGTTTTATCATGTAAAACTTGTTCAAACTCGCTTCTATTGCAATTTGAACACCATAGCTGAATAGGGAATATAGAAATTAGTCGGAAACGATACCAAACATGTTTATATTCACTCGAAATCGAAAGAAAAGAAGAATCATCTACACAGTCAACATTTCCCCCACCAGTCTTCCCCCGCGAGAAATTTCGACAGTAATTATGTCAATATGGTAGTATAAGACCTCAGTGAATCAAGATATGATGTAATTCACTTCACGTTGATGACAAGTCGCAGTCCCGACATCAAAAATGGTGAAAAATGGTGATTTTTTGTCTTCCCTCCCCTTTACCCCCCCATTGCGGGCTTCCGGTGCAAAATTCGGCTTGGCAACAATGGTTTTCGTATTCAGCGGGGTCCAAATACCCTTAAAACGTATGTTGCCAAACTTTAACATGACTTGCCTCTAGCATTGCTTTTTATCCGAAAAGATCCTAGACTAATATTCAGTCCACGTGCGGACTATAATTGCCATTCCCATTCACCTAAGATACTCAGGGCGCAGGACAACTCGTATACCCTAGCTTTGCGCTGATGGGTTTATATGAGAAGTGGTTCGGGTGGATGAACCAATCGAATATGCGATATTCAGCGGCACGAGTTGCGCTGTAGGTTCGCGAAGCTAGGGGATGGAACTCATGCGTCTGCGCGAGCTAGGAAAAGTCAAAACCTGCAGATTTTCAGCCATCGATTTAACAAAGGAAGATAGATGACAAGAAACTCCTGACCTTCCATGCTAGATTATGTGGAATGTTGTTATCCATGTGCATTGCTGTCTAAAAAATCAATTCCGCGCGTAGTGTTCCGAAAAGAACGAAAAAGCCGTTTTCAGTGTATAACTGGTTGCCTAGAAGGTGATGTTTTTTGGGAACACACATGAAATGGAACTGTAATGTTCTTTTCGTACGGTTTTTGCAGCCAGGCACTCAACAAACTGCCCGTCATTTTTGAAAAAAAAAACAGAAAACACAAAACCTCTGATATATTATACATATAACCCGATAAAATTTTAGTTTCTGTCATTATGCTACTGACAGACAGGACGGCAACCGTAAGGCAGAGAAGAATACCAGAAGTAGGGCGGTATTTTCAAAAACACACCAACTGATAAACACGTTACCATATTTTCGCTCATTGTGTATCTAGAACTGATCCATCATTGCTGGTCTTAAACACAATGAAAGATCAAGAAACACTCTTTTTTCCATAGCTTATTTGAAAGTTTCATTTTCAGCCGTTTCAATAATAGACAATGTTGAAATTACGCTTTTTACATGTGTTAGCATACGGCACTATTCTCAAATCCCCTAGCATGGTTGCGCCAGCGCAGAAATGGCACTGAATTTCGCCTATTGCTTGAAATTCAAATTTGTCGAATTCAATAGTTTTATTTAATTGTCTTATTTTACGAGGCGGCATTCAGCTATAAGCTGCTCTACCATGCAACCTCGGGGACAGCACAAAATATCCATGGATGAAGTAGGATTCGAACCCACACAGGGCAGCGCGAATGGTTTGGCTTGCCAATACCTGTACCACTCGGCTACCACCGCTCCTTCCTATATAGATTCTTCTTCCTATATAGATTGGGCTCTTCTGCGACGGCGTGAACAGGTATAGGTAATGGCGGTATATTTGATCAGGCCATAATTTTGAACAAATAATCAATTTTACCATTACAACTAACAAATGGATGCATGGAATACGTCAAAATTTGTGCTAGAGCATGTAAAAGTATAACATTTTGCTAGGAAAGTAAGCAAAAAAACTAGATGATTGCTTGATTTTTCATATATTTAGATATTAAAGTTGAGAAATTTGTGGTGAGATTCCGATCCGAGGATGGACTGCATAACTGGTTGCCCGCTCGTTGACCGTTTGCCCTCTGTTTATGTTTTAAACCCACGTCCCACGTGCCATGTGCCGTGTGTTGACCTCAAATATTTGGTCGAGAAAAGTCATCACATCAGAGTACATACATCAGAGAAAAGTGTCCGTCGATTTAAGTCGACAATAGACTTTTCGCTTCAATTTTTACATGGTTTATTCGTTTGTGGCACGTGTGTCAGGTACAGTACTGTCAGTTTGGAATGTTCGGATGTAACATTGGTTGCCTAACCTGATGATAAAATAATACAAAAAGGCCTGATCGCTCACTGAACCTTCTCGTATCCCTCTAGCATTAACCATTTAGCTTTTTAATAACTATTCCACTCTAAAAACTACTAGTGAGGACGTTAGTGCACGATATCAGGACAAACCTTGCTTTTTTTCCTGACGGGTTGAGCTCTTGCATAGTGATGGTACATGACCTAAGGTAACATTTAAGAAGTGTTGCCACGGTTGCAACACTGTCAGAGGGCTGGGGAGGGGCGGTTGCTTACCTTCCAGGAAAAAACTCTGCAATGCTACCTATATCAGCCTGTGGAACGAGAACTAGGCGTCGGACGATGACGGTAAGGGTCTCGTTGGATTCAGCACATTTGAAAACATAGGAATATGATATTGTTCCATCTCCCCTTTCCCACCTATGCGTGCTAGGGGGCGGGAAACGGTCCTGCGGAATGGGGGGTTTGTGCGTTTTCAGCAACCGGCGCGTCCCTGTGTTTGTGTGTGTGTGTCTGTCATATGAAGTCCTCATTTAAGGAGGACAGTCCTCCTTCTCCTATATGGGTTCCCACCAGCCTTGGCTCTCAGCAAAAATGACATGAGGGTCACAATCAAGGCAGACCTCCTGATTAGTGTCTTGCACCTCTTTTGACAACTGGGCCAGACAAAGCCCCGCAAGCGTAGACGCTAAGATTTTTGACAGTGGGGTACTCATGTACCTGTTAAAAGTTAAAACCACGTGCCAACCTGTGCATTATTTCAATAATAAGCATTCATTTTCCAACAGGCATCACACCATACAAGTATAATAAAAAAACACAGGTGACCTGTACATAAGGTTAGTTCTGGGGCAGTAACAGTAAAATAAACGTTGGAGCCTTGATGATGCTCTTGGTATCAAAAACCTGAGCCGGCCGAGCAAAAATGGACAGTCAATGTTCCCCCGACCAAGCTGCACAAGAAATGTCTAATTTTCTAATTTTTGAGACATTCGTCTTTTATTCCTGCCTCAAAATAGAGTCTCAGTGTGTATCGTGGATGGACATCGTGTGGGACTCGTAAGTATCGAATCAACCACAGCCTACCTGTAAAGTTGCCGATGTGTATCGCCAATTTTCTGGTTATTTTCAGATACTCGAAAAACAGTCTTAAAAAGAAGGCAAGAGATAGAAGGGATCCGTCCGGACATTAGAATGCGTGTAGCTCACGACTATAAACTTCCCAAGAAGAAGACTTTCTGGAAGAGCCAAAAAACAAGAAAGAACTTTTCAAGCTTTTGGCTAACGGTATTCCAACGACCGGGGAGGTGGTCTAGTACTCTACAAGAGGAACGAGCGTCGGACAAACTCTACCCGGGACAACCTGAGTGGTTTAGCGTATTGTAATTATGAGGAGACCGATACCCGAGTCTACGTGCACGTAGCGGACCCCACGCGGGAGGGCCGTGCAAGGGTGATGGTCCACTCATGTGACACAGATGTTTCCATCCTTGCGGTATCTACCCTCGTGCTGCTGGAAGGAGCTCTCAAGGAGCTATGGATTCGTCACACTGCCAGTAAGGCCCACAAACTGGCATCTCAGGGAGATGATTGGGTGCAAATATGGACCACCGTGGTTCCCAACAGAGTGGACCTGGACCTTCGACTACTAAAAGATACTATAGACAGATTTGTTCACATATTTCCACGATCCAACAACTAGAAACATTCTAAGGACTGCAGGCAGAAGATGGCGGCTGATGTCAAAACTCATGACGCGCAAAGGGCAGCTATCCCAAGAAACAATGGTGCACCAGTGGTTCGTGTGCAAAAACCTGGACTATATAAACCCGCAATTAACATTTCACAAGTAAGAAACATGTGAATAAGTTGGGTTACCGGCAGCCAGTGGCTCCCGCCAGTCCGCCATTTTTTGTTAGCACAGCCCCCCCCCCCCCGCTTACTCCCACTCTCTTCTCGTCCTCGTACGTACGAGGTACCCTACGTGCTACCGAAGCAGAGATCGACTCATCAATACCCCAATCGATGGTCAGGTATACGCCGACCCGGAAAAATTGCTGAAACGCACTAATATCCCACTCCACATGATCGTTTCTGGCCCCCTAGCGCACATGGATGAAAGAGGGGGGTTAAACGAATGGTATATTCCTATGTTTTCAAGTGTTCTGAATCCAACGAGAGCCCCCGCGTCTTCGTCCGACTCTTAGTTTCCGTTCTACAGGCTGATGTAAGTGGCATTGCAGGGTTTTCCCCTGGAAGGTAGGTAACCGCCCCTCCCCAGCCTTTTGACAGTGTTGCCACCACGGCAACACTTCTCAAAAGTTACCTTAGGTCATGTACCATTAGTGTGCAAGAGCTCAAACCGTCAGGAAAAAATGCAAGGTTGGTTTCACTAACAGCCCCACTATACTCATTTGATAAGAAACGCAACGTTTTCCAACGTATTGTACACAAATTTTCCAGTTTGTTTGAATGTAGCACAAGTTGCCTGATCAAAAGTTGCACATGCGTCTAGAACACTATGTATAGGAACAGGAACTATTGGCTGAACAACCATTCCATGAATTCAATTGTTGAACCTTTGAACCAATTTTTGAACCTTACGTTCAATTTAAAGAAAAAAGTTACTTTTGCAAAATTTTGATTAGAGGCTTAGTTTTCGAGATATTTTTGAAATTGAAACATTGCAAAACATCTCGAAATCGCCCCTTTCCTGAGCCTGAAAATTAAAATTCAAGAAAACCCTTGATTCGTCAACTGGAATGAGTTTTCCGGGTGTTTTAAGTTGATGAACCATCATTTTCGCAGCGAAACACGGAGTTTTTCAGAAAAAAACCAATTTGGGCCCTGGAAAGTGGCGATTTCGTGATGTTTTCTAATGTTTGAAACCCAAATATCTTGAAAATGAAGCCTCTAATCAAAATTTTGCAAGAATAACTTTTTTCTTTAAAATGAACGCAGAAATCTAAAATCAAAACCGTTCCCAAAAATATCCAGGGGGGTTAAAAATAGGGGGAAAAGGACGAGGGTATCCCCCATTACCTTCGCCCCTAATGTCTCATGAAATTCGTTATCACTGAAAGACCTGTCTCAATAAGCTTTGGTTTGAATTTGAATGAAATCGGCTGAACGGTTCAAAAAGTATGCAAAAAAACTGTTTTTAAAAAACAACTTTGAAGGCCTGTATCTCCGTTATTATACGTTTGGGAGGGTATGTTCATCAACAAAAGTCTCCTTATTTATTATTTTTCAATTTTCTACCTTCCTGTGAGTTTTGTAACAGTAATTCCGGGACACCTGTAGTAACTAACCAATACTGACTAAGCAACTAAACTGCTCAATGAAAAATAGGGATTTTGGAAATTTTCCTCCAAATTCAAGAAAGGATATCTCGAGAAAAAGAAGAGCGATCTCAAAATGAACAACACTAAATATAGTTACACACCACTATAACATAACACTATAAACTTTTTGTGAAATATGCGTTTTTGATGTCAATTCTTCAGTTGACCACATTATTGACTCAAATTTGGCAGAAGCGTATAATTTCATCACAGAAACTGTCCCATGAGGAAACTTGTAGTCACTGACCCCTAGGGGGGCTACTCCCGGTCAGTGATTGGTACCTCACTGGGAATGGGACATGGTGCGTTTATACAGCGAACATTTATCAAATCATAGTGACTCTACGTCTACAGTAATCATGTGTCGCATCACATGTAGCATAGCAACGATATAAGCCCCCTACCCGTCATTTTTTAGGGGCTAATTCACTCAAAGAGTAAGGAATTGCTAACTCGAGAACGAACCACACAGAGCCAACAAAATATTTTACATCGCATTGGATATAGCAGCGATCATTTCAGCAAAGTAATGACGCTTTTCAGACACAATATTGGAAAAAAAAAGCAAACAAATACACTGGCGTGCAAAATTAACGCAACACCAAAATTTTGCCATAACTTTGAAGTCGGTTTTTTTTCTAAACCATTCGTTTGATCCGAGAAATTCTTCTTTCAGGTGAAAGGTTGATTCCTCAAGAATAACAGTGTGTAGGAAATAATCAAAAAAAGTTAATAATGACTATATACCGGGTGTATTCTGCCGTGCTAAGCCTAAAGCGCGTATCTACATTTTGATAAATTTGATACACTGCATTTGTATGCCAAGTTTCCATGCCGTTACGTTATAGTATTGTTACGATATTTCGCGTACGGGTTCGAATATAATTGAGACGATCGATTTAAAACACACACTGTTTATTTCTGCGTACTACTACAATAAATAACGCCAACAATTGACTACTTGGAATTATGTCGCAGGTACTTCGCTTGTTTCGCACTTGTTACCACTTCGCATTCCAATTCAATACTGCCGCTAGCTGCCAGCTGATGCCTTATATTTAAGGCCTCCGAACAGCGTTCCCGAGTTTTCTGTCTACTTCCAGCAAATTCCATAGAGGCCCGCAGACCCGCTTTCTAGACCATTCCTGAATATTCGTACACATTACCCGTATAATTCTGCCGAGTTCTGGATGGCGCCTCCGCCAAAATGAACAGATGTGCCCTGATCAGGCATTCGAGTCTCCATTGAGTTTCACATACACGAACGCTCTGGAATGCACCAGATCGCTCCAGACTTCTACACTGCGATCTAATGGATGGAAGGATCCAGAAAGGTCGAGTGTTCACCTATATGTACGGGATCGCCGCTCGTAACAGTATTATATGAATGAAGCAGTTATTTGAGAACTCTAATTATTGCGCTATCCATGTATAATCATAACCACATGATCGCGAACATCATAGCCCCTAAAATATGTGCATAAAAATGCAAGGTATCAAATTTATCAAAATGTAGATACGCGCTTTAGGCTTAGCACGGCAGTATTGGTGTTGTGTTTTTTCCTATATTTTTGGAGCCTCGCATGGAGAGTACCAGCGACAGTGGAAGATCACGATTCATGGCCAACTGTACCCTGGTCTTTTCTTTACATTACTGTTTTTGTTTGATTTCAATAAGTCAGTTTTTAAGGAAGATACAATTTTTCTTTCCACATCATGCTTTTTCCTCATTTTGAGGGTTAGTCACTATTCAAGAGAAGGAATGTGTCCATTGCACATGCAATTCTCGTCACAAAGTTGCACCGGATGGTACCCGCTCACAAAAATCTGTACCTCCCCACTTTTGATTATACAGGGTGGTGAAAATTTCGATGCTCACCATTGATATCTTGGAAACGGTGAGAGATACAAGGTCGGTTGAATTAGAAAAAAGTTGCGCATTTTTGTAGCGATTGACAATCTGAAAAGAATCTTTGAATATTTTTATTGGTTTACGATTTATCACAAAAGGACTGAAAATTTTGATTTCAAAAATTATTTTTTATCTTTCCAACCACTCAAGCTATTTCAATCAAACTTGGTAGTTTTATGTTTTTGATCACTCCGAGTCGATCAACGTTGACAGAAATTTTCCAGGTCTTCTAGATGTCAAATTATGATAGTCAACTTTTGTTTTTCTCATGGCCGCCATATTGGATTTTTGCACTAATAGATTAGCTTCTTGAATTAGTTGAACCAACATGTTTTTTTATGGCATTTTAAGCGTCAAATTTTGAAATTTTAGTAAATTATTGACAAAATCAGGAATGCTTTGAGAAACAATTGAAATATTATCAATAACAACAACAAACAAAAAAGTGACAGATGGTGTGCAATTGACGTATCTATATTCTTAATCGTTTTTAGCGCATTTTCCATCTCGATGAAAATCGCTATTGCAACCGCTTTGTCCGTCCGTCCGTCCGTCCGTCCGTCCGTCCGTCCGTCCGTCCGTCCGTCCGTCCGTCCGTCCGTCCGTTCCTCGAACTCCTCTCAAACTAGACGACCTAGCTTTCTAATTTTTCCACTGTTACATAGCCGCCACTCCCAAAGGAGGGCTAGGCTATATTGGATGTCCATATTGCGCCGCCAACATAGAGAAAACCGCCCCCGATAAACTTGAAATAACATAATATTGCACTTTCTACCAGACCTGATGCTCTGGTGTTCTCATTTTTTGAATAATACATAGCTGCCACTTATAAACGTAAGCCAAAAAACATTCCGTCTTCAATATGCGCCGCCGACATGAAAAAACTGCTAAAAACCGCCCCCAATCACTTTAAAATGAAAAACATAGACCCGAAGACATAGCGATCTGATTTTTTCGGTATATAAATAGCTGACTAAAAATAGGAAAGGATAGGCTACTTTTTGTTAGTCGCCGCCCCCAGATTCCGCCCCCAAACAATAAAAAGTGCAACTTTTATAAATGTTACTGATTAAGATGTTCCCTTAAACATTTAGGAACTCCCAACTCAAATTGTGCAACATTTGCTCAGCCGAACGCTGCCGCTCCCACACGCCGCCCCCAAAGTAAGAGATAAATGAAAAGCATAAACCCGAAGACATAGCGATCTAAGTTTTTCGCTATATGAATAGCTGACTAAAAATTGAAAAGGATAGGCTACTTTTGGAATGGCGCCGCCTCCAGCTTCCGCCCCCAAAAGAAAAAAAGTGCAACTTTCAACAATTTTCACTGATTTAGCTGATGATGTTACCTCGAACATTTAAAAACTCTTGACTCAAACTGTGCAAGAATTTCTTTGCCAAACTCTGCCGCTCCCACACGCCGCCCCCAGAGTGAGAGATAAATGTAAAACATGAACCTGAAGACATAGCGATCTAATTCTTTCACTACATTGATAGCTGACTAAAATTGGAAAAATATAGGCCACTTTTAATTAGCCGCCGCCTCCAGCCGCCGCCTCCAAACAAAAAAAATGCAACTTTCACAATTTTCACTGATTGTCATATTTCCCTTACATTTAGAAACTCTCAACTCAAACTGCGCAACAGTTACTTTGCCGAATGCTGCCGCCCCCACACGCTGCCCCTCAAAGTAAGAGATAAATGGAAAACATAAACCCGAAGACATAGCGATCTAATTCTCTCGCTATATGGATAGCCGACTAAAAATGGGAAAGAATAGACTACTGTTGATTAGTCGCCGCTCCCAGCTCCCGCCCTCAAACAAAAAAATAGAGATGAGTGAAAGAATTTTTATTCAAATCTATTTCATATTGGCAAGTACCCCATTCTGATGACAAAATATCACAATGAGTTTCGAATGAAGAAAGTGGACAAGGAATGGTGTTTCTCCTTCAACCAAATTTCTTTACGTTCATAATATGCCTCTTTGAGAAAATGCGCTACTGAGACTCACGCACGTGAAGGCATACTCACTTGTTTGTGCTTGTTTGTACCGGTAGTTCATAAATTGAATGGGTCAAGGGTGTCTTGTGAGTTCAAAAACGTCTATCGGAACTAGCATCGTTCTTGTTAAAGTTTGACAAATTTATTAAAAAAGAAGTAAGGATCACCCTAGTTTCGACAGACGTTTTTGAATTCACAGGCACCCTTGACTCATTTAATTTATGAGCTCTCGGTACAAACAAGCACAAAACACGATTAAGAAGTTACGGCTCGATACCAAGTTGGGGCTGTGAGACCGCCGTAAGTGCCGTTACCATAGCAACGGCGGATACCAACCAATCAGACCGCGCTGTATTTGGCGAGTTACGCCGTCCCAAACTTCGCGCCTGCAACTTGATATCGAGCCCTTAGATACGTCAATTGAACACAATCTGTTTTTTTTTTATAGTTGCTATTGATAATATTTCAATTGTTTTTCAAAGCATTCCCAATTTTGTCAATAATTCACGAAAATTTGAAAATTTGACGCTAAAAATGTCATAGAAAGAACATGTTGGTTACTAATTCGGGAAGCTAATTTTTTTCTCTATCTATTAGTGAAAAAATCCAATATGGCGGCTATAAGAAAAACAAAAGTTGACTATCATAATTTGACATCTAGAAGACCTGGAAAATTTTTGCCAACGTTGATCGACTCGGAGTGATCAAAAACATGAAACTACCAAGTTTGATTGAAATAGTTTGAATGGTTGAAAAGATAAAAAATGATTTCTGAAATCAAAATTTTCAGTTTTTTCGTGATCAATCGTAAACCAATCAAAATATTCAAAGTTTCTTTCCAGATTCTCAATCGCCACAAAAATGCGCAACTTTTTTCTAATTCAACCGACCTTGTATCTCTTACCGTTTCCAAGATACCAATAGTGAGCATCGAAATTTTCACCACCCTGGGTACCGGGTGTGACATTGGTGTTGTGTTTTTCCCCTCATCTTTGAAGCCCCACATGGAGAGTACCAGCAACAGTAAAAGATCACGATTTATGGCCAACTGTACCCTGTTTTTTTCTTTACATTACTGTTTTTGTTTCATTGCATTATGTCAGTTTTTAAGGAAGATACTATTTTTTCTTTCCACATCATGCTTCTTCTTTTTTTGACGGTTAGTCAGTATTCAAGAGGAGGAACGTGTCCATTGGCTCTTGTAATTCTCGTCACAAAGTTGCACCGGATGGTGCCCGTTTACAAAAATCTCATTTTTAGGCTATGTACCTATCGGGTGTAGCATTATTAGTGTCGATCTTTTCGATATCTTATAAGCCCTCTGTAGAGAGTACCGGCAAAAGTATATAATGGCAATTCAAAGCAAACTGCACCTACTTTGAACCTTTATCCTTTCTCGATATTTTTTTGTTTTGCCCAAATATCCATGTTTTGGGGGATAGAAGTGGTTTTTCTGAATTCAAAGAAATATTACTGTGGACAAAGTAACGGGCGTTTGAAAATTTACCTGTTCGACACATATTCCTCCCTTACCCTGTATATGGTCCCCTATCTGGATGATGCCCTGGCCCTCTATGGCACTTTGTAGCCACAGATATTTTGAGGGGGCGCCGATGCTTGTAGGTGCTCTAGTTTCCAAGAAAATGCAATTTGAATTGAGCGAGTTACAATAATTCGAAAATTCTTGACCGACAAAACAAAATACTTCAGATAAAAAGAATCCTTTTTCTCTGGGCTTTCCATTGATGTATCGCCGATGTCTGTACCTGGCCAAATAAGCCAGAGATTCTGCCTCAAAGTCCAGCAAACACAATAATCGGAATTCATAACAACGTCACCGATCACACACTTGTTGATTTTCACATCAGCCAGTATTCATTGCTATGGAGAATACAGGTATGTTGAGTGAAGAAGTTCTAGTAACGGCTGGTGTTGAAATCAACAAGTGTGTGATCGGTGACGTCACGGATTCCGATTATTGTGTTTGCTTAACTTTGAGGCAGAATTTCTGGCTTATTGCGCCAGGTACAGACATAGGCGACACATCAATGGAAAGCCCAGAGAAAGAAGATTTTTTTTTCATCGGAAGTATTTTGTTTTGTCGGTCATGAATTTTCGAATTCTTGTGACTCGCCCTACAAGAGCACCTACAAGCATTGGCGCCCCCTCAAAAGAAAGCTAAAAGATCAGGCTTCCCCCCAATTGATAAATGGGAATATTTCCTGAGAAAATCGCGCTGGATTGTCTTAGCTGGGACATCCTGTATAGCGATTCGGGTAAGCCTAAACTAAAACTATTGTTTGTACCGAGCGTTCATTAATTAAATGGGTCAAGGGTGCCTGTGACTTTGAAAACATCTGTCGGAACTAGCATCGTTCATTTGATGTCTGTAATTTTTTGGTTATCGTAATTTGTCAAACCAGTCGCAGTTTTCGTTTTCGGAACATTTTAAATGTGGTTTTCACGGCAGGGCACAAAACCTACATGATCGAGGACTATTTTCGAACTTGAAGTATTCTTGTGCACTTATGGCAGATCAGAGATCAATAAAATGGGACGTAGTTTGTCAAAGTTTGACAAATTTATTACAAAAGGATTACGCTAGTTTCGACAGACGTTTTTGAATTCATAGGCACCCTTGACCCATTTAATTAATAACGCTCGGTACTAAAACTATTCGTCATGAAATAGATAATCCTCTCAGGTAGGGTTGCCAGACGTCCTGGATTTCGAAGGACGTCCTAGATTCAAGCTTGAAATTTTGTGTTCTTCCTAAGACCTCCGCAGAACGCTAAATAATGTCCTGTATTTTTTAATATACAGGGTCTTACACTTTTTTGTCAATATTTTAGGAGATGGTAGAAGCATGAAAAAATAAGTGGACTTTCTTGAAAAAATTGATATCGGGAACGCATCAGCACCAATAAACCTTATCTTATGTTATCATTATAACGGAGATAGAGGCTTCCAAAGTTGAGTTTTGAAAATAGTTTTTTGGTTATAACTCCAAATTAGGGTTGCTAGATTCGTAGCAAATTAGAGTCGCTTCGCTCCTCGTGCTTCAAAATGACGCGTGTGACAATATGATTTCTTATAAAACTTGTATTATAATATATGTACTAGTGATGGTTTACTTATGCTGGGTTCATAGACCAAAATAAGGCGTAAGGCGTAAGGAATAACGCCTTATAAATGCCTGGGTGGCAACTGATTGCTAGGATGATTGGCCTAGTTTTTAAGCATTACTCCTTAATCCTTGAGCGTTGAACTTGGTGTGTGAACCCAGCATTATTCGACGCGGCTCAGTAACACCTTTCCAACAAAATCAAAAACTCATTTTTATCAAAATGGCGCTCACGTTGCTTTGACTGGCAAGGGACGATATGTGTTTCAATTTTTTTTAGTTTTCCGGAATTTTAGAAAAAAAATGCACTGTATTCCTCGTAAAAAGTTCTTTCCAACGATGTGGCACTTGATTTACCTTTGCATTTTATAGAAGAAAGTTGATGGTGGTTGCGCTGCTAGAGGTGGGGTAAAGCAAAAACATGACCGCTGAAATGTGCGCAATTGAAAACAGAAATCAACATGTTTCAAAAATTTCCACAGAACTACCATGTAACTAAGGATTGCTATATTAATGTATGCTATGTTGTGTACACACGACCTGATCTCAGTCAGCCATTAATATTCTGAGTCGTTATCAAACAAAAAGTAACATTGAATTGTGGAAAAATGCCTTGAAAGAGTATATGCCGATCACGTTTTAAATTCAGTAGAAATTAAAACGCGGTTGGCCATGTTCCCTAGGGTGTAACGGACGCTGACAGACCAAGTTACGTGAAAACGGGCTTTTTGTGGCGAAGTCCAGTGAGGTTAGGAAATTTTGACATAAAATGCCAATTCTGGCGTCTCCTTGCATCATATTCCGCTACAGTGTTGCCTTGGCTGTTATGACTGTTATCTTGTCAGAATGGCAGGTAAGTGACAGAGTGCCGAGCCGTTCTAGGTTTTAGACACTAGGCCTTCATTTCTGACCATACATTAGAACAGTTTTCTCAACCTAGTACATAATGTGATGGTATATTATGATTCACTATTTTATTCAAAAAAAACTGTTCACCAGTTGCCCATTTAAACTGGAGAAAGTCTACCAAAATCAAGACGTCTTGAGCATTCATACAATCTTGCAACAGCGCTGTACTCGATTGACAATACGAATTCAAGGTCATCTGAGGAAATATTGATCCAACATTACAAATTTGAGCATCCCCAAATATCGCAGAATTGCTAACTTGGCGTGCAAAAATTACCGTTCTAGTGCTGAATTTTAAAGCTGATCGGCATATACTGTGGTATATTTAGGGCTCACTGGAACTAAAACTGACTTATAGTACTATCGGTTCACAACATAATCTGGTACAATCCTGCATTTTGTGATAAAAACAAGAACTTCGGCACAATGGAGTGATTGCATGTAGGGGGAGTTTATGGCAAAAGGTCGATAGTGTCATTGTCATCTGTCAAGTTTCATCCATGTCGGAGTCAACGGCAACCGGACTAACCTCACTAAATACTGTCATGTTTACGATTTTACGTGTTTTGTTCGGCATTTACGAGGTCGAGATTGTGATTTCTAATCATTCTCACAAAAAAATGAATGCCTTACAGCTATTATGTGCCCCAATGCAATTCCATAACAAACGTCAAAACATAACTCGATTCTTGCGCTGCCTGCCGGTGATCAGGTGAACGAATTTCAGGCAATCACCCTATCGTTCCTAGATCCAAAATGGATAATTTGGCCCGCTGTTCTTC
Source organism: Anaspis maculata (assembly GCA_949128115.1). Taxonomy (NCBI): domain Eukaryota; kingdom Metazoa; phylum Arthropoda; class Insecta; order Coleoptera; family Scraptiidae; genus Anaspis; species Anaspis maculata. The sequence continues at coordinate 103,090,441 of OX421962.1, read as the reverse complement.
TCGATTACCCTCTGCTGGTCCGGGATTTGAGGGGTACAGACATGACTATTTTTTTGCTGCAAGCACTAAACACTGCTATCCAATCATGTTTGATTGTTTGATGTCATTTTTGAATAACTAGAGCCTGCTGATCACGATGTCGCCACTATCAGAATGATGCGTCTGTCAAGAGGCAAGGTAGAGCTGTGAGACTTGCAGTGGGGGCTCCTTGAAATAACACATTTTGGTCATCGAAGGGAATGTGTGGGGTATCACTTCTGATATAATCGAGGTCTGCAAACTCATTTCTTGTTGTAGAAATGTAATTGAAATTTCTCATTAGTGGAACGATATTCATGAAACGTGAAACTTACTCTTGTCTCGTATGAACATTCTTATTTCCAAGCTGAACTTTATTTCTATCAATGACAGATCTGCACTAAGAGAATGCGCTATTGCGACTCTCGCACGTGAAGGGATATTCACTTATTTCTCGTTGACTGGGCTAAATAAGTGATTTTATGCTCTTTGACTCACACTGCCTCTGACATTTTCACAGTATTATCCAGATAAAGTATTACTATTGTTGTTTTGTATCACCCGGTCTATGCAAATTGCAAATACACTTGGAATCATCAAAATTGTGAAGAGAATTGAACTGAACAAAAAAAAATTCTGTCTGTTTCTGGTTGCTAGTAGTTAAAATCACAGTAGGTTTAGAACAATTACCATGGAAAATGTATAGCATGCATTTAAAATCATTTCCGCTGAATCAAGGAAGATCAAAAATCTGAAAAAAGACACTTAAATAGTTGTAATCCTAGGGCTTCTGGAATCCTGAAATGAGACATTTCCGGCTTACTTGCTCCCGTCAGTCATCTTGGATTCTGAAGCTTCCGGTAAAGTTTTAGAAGTGGAAACCGGTATTTTCCAAGAAAGGTCGAATTAGTCTATAACGCCATGTTGTCAAACAAGAACAGTAAATGCCGTTGAACTCTCAAATTATCTCTTTAGTGCTTAGTCTATATTCTATATCGAAGTCTCGCTAAATATAGGTAAAAACAAAATTAACTTCTTTTTTTTTACAGAATCCGGTCTCACTGGAGAATTACAAGTTGAAACGCTCCTGAAAATCAGTACCCTACAATGACCAATCTGTTGCGCTTAGTATTTCGACGATTGAGGACTCTTGTCAAACCAAAGACCACTTTGGCCAAAGTTCCGATCACTTCAAGGGAGACTAACGGCATTAGTCTAACATGTGCGATTGCTGCTTTTGGTATCGGTGTCGGTGTCTCTCATTACCTCGGCGGCGGCACTGAGGAATACACGATTAGGCACGTAATCGCCAGGTATGCCTTCCGAAAAGTGGATCCCCCAAATCATGCATGGCACAAGGATAAGGACATCGTCAAATTGGCACAACGGACGACTCCGGCTGTGGTTCATATCCGGGTTTGTTCCGGCTCTGGTACTGGTTTCTTTGTGGGTGAAGAGGGTTTGATCCTTACCAATGCCCACGTGGTAGGCGACAGCAAAATAGTTACAGTGATCACAGACGACCGCAAAACTTTCATAGGGGTCGTGCAAAGCTCTGACGCAAAGCGCGATCTAGCCTTAGTCAAGATACGATTTTCCGGCAGAAAGTTCCCGATCATCAAGCTGGGAGACTCGGATGGTGTGAAAAACAATGACTTTGTGATGATATTCGGAAGCGAGTTCGGAAGCTCTTGGGAGATGAAAACTCACGGCTCGACTGGGTCAGTTCTGGGTGGAGCTCTGTTATCGTTTTTAGTGAGTTTTGATAGGGAACGACTTCTTCCAAAAGAGCAATTACCCACCAGACCAATTCTCTCGAACGTATACAGTCAGAAAGGATTTTCAGGGGCACCCCTCATCAACAAAAACGGCGAGGCAGTTGGAATACATTGCCGCTCGTTAGCATATTCTGATCCATTCATGATTCACATGTCGATCCCGAGCAACGAAGCGAAGACGTTTTTGGATGAACACAAAAGAAGGAAATTGAAGCAGGTATAAAGCGTCTACAGCGAGTAGGTGGTTGCAGACTTTTTTTTTATTTTCCTTGAATTTTGAGAAGCCAAGATTGGTGAACTCTCTGTTCCATTCAGTGGTTCCAAAGGCAAAAGGCAAAAGCTGTTCACATTATATGACATCTTTTTTCCAATTTCGACATTTTTGTGAAAAACTGCATGCTTTTCAGTTCTACCACAAGAAAAGCACCGAAACGCTCACAAAATCACATCAATCATTATTATTCTAAATAAAAAATATACCTCATTCAGGTCCGTGACTCACTCTCGATTACCTACATCACAGAATATCAAACCAGAAGCGACACTCTATTGTTGTAGCATTGGTGTTGCTATGACCAGATCTGAAGAATAAGACATATTATTTAGAAGTGGGTAGATAAGACAATGTTGCTGAACAAGACAGCTTCCACTTTCTTGGAAATTATATACCGGATGATCATTTGAAAACTATCCACCTGCAATATCTCCCGATTCCTAGGGCAAATGTCTTTGAGCAAAAACAGGTCGATTTTTATATCGAGGGGGACATCTAAAATATACATTAGAGAATTTATCTTGAGCCCCCTCGCCCCCACTCACCCCAACTTTGAAATTTCAAATGACACCACCTACCTTGAGATACATCAAATTGAAGAGAATTAAATTCTCTTTCTAAAAAAAATATTTCGAAATTTTTCAACCCTACCCCCTGTTCTTCCTAAAATTCTCTGAGTGTCCAAGTTAATATTCTTGACTTCCATTTCCCTTCAATACAGTCAACGTCATCTGGCACAGCATCAAAAATATTTTTTTTATGAAAAGAGTGCCACCCAAATTCACCCCTTCGCTCCCCCCACCTGACCTTAAAAATCCGAAATGTCAATACCCACTTTGTAATACATCAAATTCAACGAAATTGAATTTTCTTGAAGAAAACGATTTTTCACAATTTTTAAAGCCCCTTATTTCCCCCCTAGAATACTCCAAATGACCAATTTATTGGAGGAGGGGTAGAAAATTCCAAAAAAATTCTTTTCAGATAGAGAATTCAATTCCCTTCAATTTGATGTATCACAAAGTAGGTGGTGTTTTGTTAAATTTGGGAGTTGAGTTGGGGGAGAGCAAAAGGGTGAATTTGGGTAGCACTTTTCCCACCGAAAATTTTCTTCTTCGATGCTATCTGAGATAACGCCGACTAAATTGAGAAAAAAATTAGGGGTCCAGAATATAAAATGGGACAGTCAGAGAGTTTTTAGGAAAAAGGGGGTGGAGTTAAAAATTTTGGAAATATTTTTCCCAGAAAGAAAATTTAATTCTCTTCAATTTGATGTATCGCAAGGTAGGTAGTGTCATTTGAAATTTCGAAGTTGGGGTGAGTGGGGGCAAGGGGAGTGAATATAAAAATTTGACTATGTATGTTTTGAATGTCCCCCTCGACATATAAAAATCGACCTGTTTTTGCTCGAAGAAATTTTGACTAGGAATCGGGAGTTATTGCAGGTGGATAGTTTTCAAATGATCACCCGATATATAAATATATATATATCACACCTTTCCGCTTACTTTGAGAACTTGAAACAAGGTGTCTTTTTGAGGGACGAATTATTCACACATCCACGTAGCGCACAAGAAAAGTCCCTTACTGCACTCATTTTTTGTTGCTCAAAACCTAGTCGAATTTGGCACTGACAGAAACCGTCAAGATTACCTATTATTTTGAAGTTGATGGAAATACTAAATTCGGTGTAGGCAACCCATGAACTCCAGATGAAACCGATTCTTGCAATCAGTGTCGCTCCTGTATTAATATTCTGTGCCTACGTATAATAGCCAACAAATCAATATCCTAAGCAACCAGTGAAAAATCATCAATAGAAACTGTCTGAATTTCAGAAATAGGGAAGGTATCGTCTCGAGGCAGATGTGGACCTGTTCACGTGGATCAACGAGAGCTTTTGACTCTGGAAACAGAAACAGCGGCCCTGCGTACCATGCCTGCACCTCCATATTCTACAACTGTGGTCCAGTCTTCTACAGGACAACGGACTCAACAACAATTATTAATTATTTAGTTTACTCTCAGACGGTTTTATTAGGTTTAATGGTAATAAATGAGTATACTAATATCGAGACTGAAATATTTTTAGCGCATTTTCGAGAAATAAAAAAAATGTCTGTGTGAAAATTTTTGTAGTTGAACCCCTCCTCGAGAAATAAAGTTGAAGCTCTGCAACTTTTTCCGATGTACTTACAGCTCGACTTACAGCTATGCCTACGCTATATCCATATTATAGTTCGGAGGTTAGTGACCAAAAATCAAGTGGACCTTGCACTTCGTGATAAAAAAATTGGTAGGATAGCCCACAAAACCCATGCTCTTTCGATTGAGATGAAGCGCCTCGCAGATTTTTTTTCATAGGGACCGAGGAGGCCCTTGAAATTGGAAAGTGCGATATCTTTGCAACGGTTTGAAGAAATCCGACAGAATTCAGAAGAAAGACTTGTCTACTGAGGCTCTTCAAGATGGTTTTTCTCCAGATTGAGAATCCAGGACCGTACTTGAAAAAACTTGTTTGTTCTTATTTGACAAAAGATATTTTTCGATTACTTTCCGGAAAAATAACATCGGATTCAGAAAGTACAGAAAAAAATGTTATGAAATGGACTTCCTAATCGCACGGGGCACACTTCGACCAGTTTCAACAAAACAAATGGAAAAAAGAACTTGCACCTTGTACTACTTCACAATTTTTTCATATCTTCCTTTCCTAATAGACTAGGATCATTTTTAAAAAGTGGCCTGGAAAGTGGTTCTAGAGGCAAGTCATACTCAAGTTTGGCAACATATGTTCAAGGGTAGGTATTTGAACCTCGCTGAATACGAAAACTATTGTTGCCAAGCCGAATTTTGCACCGGATGCCCACAATGAGGGGGGGTAAAGGGGAGGGAGGACCAAAAATCACCATTTTCCACAATTTTTGATACCGGGACTGAGACCTGTCATTATTGTGGAGTAAATTACATCGCATCTTGGTAAACTGAGGTCTTATACTATCATCTTGACATAATTATTACTGTCAAGATTTCTAGAGGGGGGGGGCGACTGGCGGGGGGGAATGTTGACTGTGTAGATCATTCTTCTTTTCTCTTGATTTTTAAAAAATATACAGGGTGAGTCATTGATATGGGCGAGCTCAATTACACCTACGCCATTAATGATATCGAAATGAACCAAACGTTACTGAAAACGGGAGGTCGAAGTGCAGTTTGTAAAATTGTTTTGCTCTATACAGGGTGCCTCATTCTTGCAGAGCAGTTTTTGAACGAGCTTTTTCGTTCAGAAGTCATTAATTTTTTTCTTAAATTAATGCGTTTGTAGGCACTTACTAAATAAATCGCAAGGCACTTGGTTTTTAGGTTATCAAGTTGGGACTTTGCTCATGTTTGAGCGATAGCATAGGGTATCTTTTGACGGTAATATCATCTATTTCCGTTTAGGTATCACCTTGCTGTGACACATTGATTTTGATAAACTTTGAAGGGCCATAACTTCATTTTTTCAAATCGCACCCCCTGTTTTTTATTTCTTATTCGTATCAAGCGTCTCATTTCACATCTTTTTATCTCTTATGTTCTCTCAAAAGTCGATAGTTTGGAAAATAATTCGGTTTTTCTATAAACTGAACACAAATTTCATCGATTAAACTTAGAAAAATGCATTGAAAATCAATTAATTCTGGCAATCAATGTCAAACTGACTTGTATTGTACGTCACTTTCAAATTTTGACAAAAAATTATCAAGTGAAAATGAAGAATGCTACGGAAAGCTTCTCAAATTATTCTTTTCATATTTTCCCTAGTATTGACTTAAGCTTCATACACCCGATCGTAAACAAAGCCCTGAAGAAAAAATCGGGTTAGTCAAGTCAGGTGACCTCGCAGGCCATGGCACCAGATCAAGTAATCAACTTAAATATTAAACTTATTCCAAATCCAAACTGCATCAACTAACTCTTGACAACCAACGTCAATATGACTTCTATTGTACGTCACTTTCAAATTTTGCCAAGAAATTGTTATGTAAAAATTAAAAAACTCAAAATGTCGGAACAAGGAACTAAACAATATTATTTATTGAGGTAGTGCAACAAATAAATAGTGATAACATTCACTACTACATTGGAAATCGTAAAAACTGTTTAGAATGACAAAAAAATTTGACAAAATTTGGAAGTTACGTACAATAGAAGTCACTTTGACATTGGTTGTCAGAATTACTTGATTTTCATTGCCCGCTAATTTTAGCGATTTATATGTCTTCTTCTATTTTGGTTCTTGAGGTACAAATGTTCAACTTTTTATTTTTATTTCATCCTGTATATGCCGCCGGCATAGTTTGTATTGATGGTTTCCAGTTTCAATCAAAAGAGTGGATCAAACAACACCTCTACGAAGTGGCACTCCACCATCATAAAACTCAAAGTCCATTATAGTCTTCAGTATCGAGGATCTGGACTATTTTGATTTTCTTGTGTTTTGAGTTTTGACGAAGAAGGAGACGACTGACGATGAAATATGATTGTAAAGACCTTTCTTGTAGACAATAAAATTTCCAACAATTTCTTTCCGGAACTTTTTCCCAAAGTGCTATTGTTCACGAGATAAACGTGAAAAACTGATCCTCAAGTTCTTCTCGAGGCCACAACGGCCGAAGCACACACCGGATTCTTGAGGACTTTCAGTATATGTTCAACTACATGCTTAACTGAGCTTATATACAAAAATCCGGCTGATTTTCAATTTTGTTCGCTATTCGCGATTTTAATGGCTAAAATTCCTGGACTATAACTGGAAAATCAATTGGCAATACAAATCATGGTCTTAAGAAATGATCCAAATACAAAAATAACTATTCCTTCTTTTCAATTGACCAAAAAGAGCTGTTGGACCGTTGGACACATTTTCACGAGTTTCACAGAGCTTTGGCGCCCATTATGGTCAAAATGGGGTACTTGCATAATTTTTTTTATTAGCTTAATCGATAGCATGGTCAAAAATAGTTTACCCGAATTTTTAGCGCACTTCTCCAAACGGGAAGGCGCTTTTGTCCTCGCTTTGTCCGTCCGTCCGTCCGTCCGTCCGTCCGTCCGTCCGTCCGTCCGTCCGTCCGTCCGTCCGTCCGTCCGTCCGTCCGTCCCCGCATCTAGTCCTAGACGAAAAGGTTTTTGCGAAAAATTTTTACTCCATTGGGTAGCTCATGACCTTGTATCCCGAACCAAGAAAAATCTTGACGAAATAATAATAAACAATGACAATAATAACAATTTAGTGTGACGCGGCATCGCCGTTGAATGCTGCATTTCAGAAGCCGGCCTGATCTCGAAAGTTATCACATGCGAGGAAGTACCCGATCTTATCATTTTACCATAATACATATGCGGAGTTATATTTAGAGAATGATTTGAACTTTATTTTAATGAAAATTTCACATCGGTGCTAGGTGCCGATTAGTAGTTATTAATTTTTGAAAATGACTCCGAAACTACGGCTCGGCCGCAAATGATTTATTCGTTGCTTGCTGGTGCTTGATATCCTTTCCTCCGAACAAAACGAAATTCAATACAGAAAATATTTCAACTCGAATGGGTAGCTCATGGCCTTGGTACGCGAATCAAGAAAAATTTTGCCGAAATAATCATGAACAATTACAAAAATAACATTTTGGTGTAGGGCGGCTTCGCCGATCAAGTGCTGGCATTCGCGGTAAGATGTAGAAAGTTGCGATATGCAGGCAACTACAATTTCTTAATGAAATACATCACTGCATGTACGGCATTATATTTAGAGAACAATTTGAACTTTCTTTTGACAAAAACCCCACTTCGATCCGACCGTTGGGTCAATTGTTATCAATTTTTGAAAACGACCGCAAAGCCACGGCTCGGCGCATATTACACGACCCTACAAATTTAAAATCAGACGTGCCGAAATAGTAATTGAACATTTTGAAATAGTCAATACTAGGTACCTGAAGGATTATGGCACTCAAATTACGAAAGATGTTCGCTCAATAACAAAAAAAAAGTAGGTAGGTATCACTAAAAATCATGTGACAAGGCTACCATTTTGTCGGTTTTTCGATAAAAAAGAAATGTTCCAATTCAAAAGTGAACCCGATATTAGTGTTCAGGAGGTCGAAATCAGTTGGAGAACATTTTTTTATATAAGTAACAGAATGACGCTTATGTGGCCGGTTTGTCTGTCTGTCTGTCTGTCTGTCTGTCTGTCTGTCTGTCCGAGTCCGTGCAGAAATTAAGACGCTGTACTCCTTCTCGAGAATTGAAACAAGAGTCTTGGAACTTTTTTCCGATTAATGGCTGATGTCCCCAAGGGTGGCCAATGGGCACTATTTTTGTTATCCATACATCGTTATCATTATTCTCAAAAAACAGAGATCTCCTGTGCACTTCGATGAAGTTGAACTTCTCCTCGGGAAATAAAGCTACAGCCCTTGAAGATTGAACATTATCCGGTGGATAGCTTAGGTCCTCAAGGACCAAATAGGCAGGTTGGCTTTCATAACTCGGCCGCCATCTTGGCTGCCATATTGAAATTTCTTATTAGTGGAACGATTGTCATGAAACTTGAAACTTACCCTTCTCTAGTACGATCATTCTTATTTTCAAGCCAAATTTCATGATTGCCCCACCATCTTGGCCGCCATATTGAAATCTCTTATAAGTGGAAGGATTTTCATGAAACTTGAGAGTTACGCTTGTCTCGTACGATCATTTCTATTTTCAAGCTGAGTTTCATAATTCTGCCGCCATCTTGGCTGCCATATTGAAATCTCTTGTTAGTGGAACGATTTTCATGAAACTTGGAACTTACCCTTGTCTAGTACGATCATTTTGATTTTCAAGCCGAATTTCATGATTCTGTCGATATTTTGGCCGCCATATTGCAATTTTTTGCCCAAGACGGTAGAACCCTAATCACTTAACATCTTGCGTTCACTAATCCTCCAAAAAGGAAGTGCGCTACTGAGCCTCATGCCCATGAGGCATATTCGCTTGTTTCTCCTATATTCCCAAAATTGCGGCTGTAATGGGTGTTTTGACGTCACAAATATACCAAAAACTGAACAAACAGCACTGTTGGATTGAAAACTCAAAAAACTTTTAGAGTGGCATGACAATATTTGAAAAATACAAAAATGAAAACCCCACTAAAGTTTCTTCACTGTTATCAAACTTTTGAAAAAAAAAAAATTGAAAGAATAACTTTCAAACCAATAGATATATTTTCTGGAAATTTTCAGAAAATACTCTTCATCACTCGTGTTGATGATTAAAAGTATTTCCAGTCAAATCTATCTCATTGGCAAGTACCCCATTACAATTGGATAGATAAAGGAGGGTGATTAAAATTATCCTCTATCTTTTTTGAAGTGGGATACAAAACCATTTTGATCCAATAGTGGACGTGGTAGGAAAAAACCAGTTGCAAATGATGATAAAGGCAAACCACTTTGCAGGATCGTAACTAAGACTTGAATAAACGATTTGACCCGTAGTGCTTTTTCTTTCGTCCCTTAGGATTTGAATGGCGCCCCTTTTTCAAAATGGCGGATTTTATCTAGGGGCAGAAGGTATCGAATAGCCTGGTGATGTCCAGCTTCGTTAAAATATATGGAGCTATGTCTCGATCGGTCTCTGGGACATCAAACACTATTTAAAAAAATGGTGGAACATTGACATCTGTCGCAGGTAAAATTGGTGGAGGCGCCAAATTGAATTTAGTACGATCATAAGAAAATTGCTGTAAAATTTTCAATTTCCATCCAATTTCAACAAAAGACATCTCATTTTGTGGAGAAGTAAATTCTTATTATTATCTTATACATTCCATGAAAAAAGACATTGAGAAATGTTGAATAAAAAATTAAGAAACAATTTGAAAAAAAAGTTTATTTTTTATTTTTTTATTTCCATGAAAATTGCCCTATTTGTAGATTTTAATGTGCTCTTTCTAAACTTGCACTTTTCCGATTTATATCTTTGCAGTGCGCACCGCCATGTTGAAAAAATGATATCTGAAAAGAAGTTTTTGACAATGTCCAAATTTTAGTGCATGCGAGATTGAAATGTTCATGTACCTACGAAAGCACATTCAATTCTCCACGATTTGACACCTGAACCATCTCTGTGCGACTCAGGGTTCTTGACCTAGAGCTTCCGGAAGTATCAATTTTCGGTGTTAAATAGTGACCGCGCCTACGGGATTCCACCACTGGATCACCTCCATGTCTTAATCAAGTTACCCATCAATAACGCGTCGTCATATATCACAAATCATGAACATTGGTGGACCTGGCACAGCCCCAAGAGGCGATTTTTTATTCTTTTGGAACCGAAAATTGATACTTCCAGAAGGTCTAGCTCAAGAACCGCGGGTCGCACAGAGCTGCTTCAGATGTGGAACTGTGGAGGATTGAATGTACTTTCATATGTTTATAAACATGTTGATGTCACAAGGGCCAAATTTCAGATATTGTCAAAAACTTCTTTCCAGACATCATTTTTTCAATATGGCGGCACGTGCTGCAAAGATATAAATCGGGAAAGTGCAAATTTAGAAAGGGCACATCAAAGTCTACAAATAGGGCAAATTGCATAAAAATGAAAAAATATTGAAAATCTTTTTATTTTCAAACTTTTTTCTATTTTTTTCTTTTCAACATTCCTCAACGTCTTTTTCAACAGAAGGTATAAGGTAACAAGAAGAATTTACTTTTTCACAAAATGAGATGTCGTGTGTCAAAATCCGTTCAAAAATTAAAATGTTACAGCAATTTTCTTATGACTACTAAATTCCTTTTGGCGCCTCCACCAAAGGACCCCGCACGTTTTCTATGAAAAAGTGGTTTCGGTGAATTTGGCTAAATTTTTTATATGTTGTAGATCTTGATTCAAGAAATATATTCCTGAAAAATTGGACCCCTCCTATGAACAGTTTTTCCCCTACACCCCTAATAAGGCCAAAATTAGGAATAGTCTCAAATTTTTTGAAATTCATGAAACTGGTTCAAATCGAACTCGTGATCATGGGAAAAATAATTAAAAAAATCCATGTTGTGAATTGGGGTAGTTATCGAAGGGGTTGGGGATCGAAATTGAGAAAATAAATTAAAATTCCGGATTTTTTCATTCTTATAAAATGAACTGAATAATAATCGAGAAATAATTTTGGAAAATCTAAATCAATTAATTGGGGGCTATTCTAAAGGGGGTTGGGGGTCGAAATCAAGAAAACGCAGTGAAATTCTGGAATTTGCGGTCCCCATAATATATGATTTTACGAGCAATGGGGAAATTGCTCAAAAAAATCTAAACCAATGAATTCAGGTGTTATCAAGGGGGTAGATGGTCGAACTTGAGAAAACAGTGGAGTTCTGGAACTTTCAGTTTATCTAGGAAGATCTGGGCGAATGACAAAATGATAATACATACAATCAATGTGAATAAGGACTTAGTTCATCGTTTCTCGATCAGCCTCACCCCTTACCCAGGTACATGGGTACAACCATTATGATACCTACCCACAACCACAATGAGGGCCGGGTGGAGGGGGGTGGAATCGAGACTACTTGCAACAGCATTATTAATTACAGTTCTCGAGAAGCTCTCCACGGTTCTGTGTGCTGTCCATAATATAGCTTGTGTCAAAAAAATTGACTGGACTATCTTTTTTTAAATAAACATAAATCCTGCTTTTGGTCATTGGTCGATTCAATGAGATTCCAAAAATAGATCGATATTGGAAGTAAGGCTCAATTTTTCAAATCTGAATTTTCAGTTCTTAAGGGTCTTTCAATAAGAGTGATAGAACTTTGATAAGATTTCACTGTCATTTTTTGACATAAATACTCAGTATATTTTACAAAATCATCTTCTTCCAACAAGACGGGGCTACGAGCCACACAGCAGGAGAAACCTTGGGACTTGTTGGCCGGAAACTTCCAAGGAAGAACAATTTCGCGGAATGGCGATTTCAATTGGCCAGCGAGATCTTGCGATATTACGTCCCTGGACTTTTTTCTGTGGGGTTATGTGAAGTCCCTGGTATACAAGAACAAGCCTAGAACCATTTAAGCCCTGAGGGACAATATTGTGCGTGTTATTACTGAAATAGAGCCCGATATCTGCCAGAAAGTCATTATAAATTGGACTTCCCGTCTGCCCGCCGTTAGACAATGTCGAGGAGGCCATTTACTAGATGTTATTTTCCACACATAATGTCAAAAACTGTTCTTTGTTAATTTGTTTAATTCCAATTTGAAGTTCTATCTCTCTCACTGAAGGACCCTACCCCTACATTATGAATTTAAAGTTTCGGAATTTCTTCCTTTTTCTAGATTTTGACCACTGTCCCCTCAGTAGGTAACCATCTCAATTTATTGATTCAGATTTTTTTAAATTATTTCTCCATTACCCTATTCCTGGAATGCCAATTCCTTTACTCGATTTCGACCTCCGCCCCCTCGATAATTACTCCAATTCACATCTTATATTTTTTACTCTTCAACTCATGTGAGCCAGTTTCATGAATTTCAAAATGCTCGAGACAAATTCTTATTTGGACTAGGACATGGTTGTAGGCAGATATTATGGTAGGTGGGAAAAGGGATGGTCGAGAAATGAAGAACTCAATCCTTATGCAGATTGGTTTTATTATCATTTTGCCATTCACCCAGATCAATTTTTAGATGAACTGTAAGGTCCAGAATTTTATTGTTGTCCTGATTTCGACCCTCTACTTCCTCAATGACACCAGAACTCATTGGTTTAGATTTTTTTGAATTATTTTCTCAATAATAGGAATCGCAAGTTTCGGAATGTTACTCCGTTACCTTGATTTTGACCCCCAGCCCTCTTCAGAATAACACCCAATTAATTGATTTAGGTTTTCCAAAATTATTTCTCCATTATTATTCTGTTCAGATTTTATAAGAATAAAAAAATTCGGAATTTTAATTTATTTTCTCAATTTCGACCCCCAACCCCCTTGATAACTACCCCAATTCATAACTTGGACTTTTTTAATTATTTTTCCCATGATCGCGAGTTTGATTTAGACCAGTTTCATGAATTTCAAAAAATTTGAGACTATTCCTAATTTTGGCCTTATTAGGGGTGTAGGGGAAAAACTGTTCATAGGAGGGGTCCAATTTTTCAGGAATATATTTCTTGAATCAAGATCTACAGCATATAAAAAATTTAGCCAAATTCACCGAAACCACTTTTTCATATAAAACGTGCGGGGTCCTTTGCCTGCGGTAGATGACAATGTTTCACCATTTTTTTTATTAGTGTTTGATGTCCCAGAAACCGATTGAGACATAGCCCCATACATTTCTACCAAGCTGGACATCACCAGGCTATTCAATACCTTCTGCCCCTAGATAAAATCCACCATTTTGAAAAAGGGGCGCTATTCAAATCCTAAGGGACGAAAAGAAAAGCACTGCGGGTCAAATCGTCTATTTAGGTCTCAGTTGTAACCATGCAAAGTGGTTTGCCTTTATCATCATTTGCAACTAATATTCCCTATTTCGGTTGTACCACGTCCACTACAAGTTCAGTCTTTCCTGAAATAGCCTGGAAATATTCTGAAAAAATGCATAGTTCACTATAAAATTTCATACTTTTAAATAGCCGGGATTATAGTCAATTGGAAAGGATTTACTCACTGGGAATGGCTATGTTTGCATTGAAATTATTGCCGATGACCATTATTATTGAATGATGAATGAATATTAGTACAGCTTAGTTCCTCACTTATTCAATGATGGGTGACACCATCGTCATATTCACGAAGATGGTGGACAGGGACGAAGCAACACACGGCATTTCATTCTTGACTTTACTCTTCAAGGGACTACCGAGTTTCACCAAGATACCTTGGGGCATCGCCTCAGAAGTCACTGATTTATTGAAAAATGTAGATTTTCATCACACTGACCACTAATTTTTTTGGTTCAGGAGATGGACGTATTGAATTATTGAACATCCTGTATACGACGTCTGCAAGTGGATTCACCGCGGTATCACTTCTTAAAAGATGCTCGGGGGCCTAATGAACATTTTGTGACGAGTCTCATTGCTTGATCATTTTTTGCAAGATTGTAGCCCGTAACGTTCGGACTAACTGTGATTCCGGTGATTTCTGTTTGTGCCCTTGAGAGGTAGGCAACCCGCTACCACAACTAATTGCCAAGGTCGACATATGCCTTATACTAGTAAATGTCAATTGGGAGGCCGGTCCCGGCCCATAGAAGTCACCGAAACGGACGATTTCTTGAAGTTTTGGAATATACCCCTGTTAGGTAGACAACTCGCTATACCGCTGCTCTCCCGCGTTTGCGCCTTGTTTCCACTTCTTGAAAGTAAGCTACGGGTATGTACTACAACTATGTAACGTCTGAATGCTCTACAATAAAATGCAAGGTAGGTCTCAATATCGTCCACTAAGCGCCGCACTAGATAGTCTGCACCTAAAATGAATATTTTGTGGGGCTCACCGCATGTCAAAGTTTTCAATGCAGTTTTCTCAAATTCACGGAATGTGCAAATTTCATTTTGAAAAAATTACCGTCGGAAAACCGAAGCCGTGTTGATTTTGAAAATGGGTCCACACGACGCCCAATCCAATTTACTTTCGATGCCAAATTCGAAAAAAGTCGATTCCCTGGCAGGAATGACTTTTTTAGTAGAGTCCTGTATAAAAGCGAGTCGTCCTGGTCAAAGTACGGACGCGAGGCCTTCTCGGGTGGCAACGGCTAAGAGAAATTTTGGAAATTCATAACGCCCGACTGGAAAATGGTGGAAAGCTGCAACTACAGGTTCAATTTAACTATTTTGTTGGGTTGCTTCATACCACATTTGGTTTCAATCCATCGGATAAATTTTGGGAAATTTGTATGATTAAATGGTCAAGTTTTGAACTTTGACAGATGACAGATAGACAGAAGATTTCAACAGTTTTGAATGCAGTTTTTTCAAGGGCTTTCAGACTGCATCTTATGCCATATATGCCCAAGATCTAACAGCATTTTAGAATAATTCTTGTTTGAAAAACGTATCCCAAAATTCGTTCGCTTGGTGATTTTAAATAGTGCAGTCTTCAAGGGGGTCTAAAAACAAATGTTTCTAGTATTTTCTAGTTTAAAATACTTCTAACTCGGCTTCTAAGTTCTCTTGCTTTTTTGAGTCTATAGTAGTCAGAAGCGTAGAGGAACGGTTACTCTGCATTGCGAAGAGATCATGGTGAGAAATTCAAAGCATGGGTTTTTCGAAAATGCGAAGTAAACCGGAGATGGAAGAAGTGATCCCAAGATTCCTAAGAGTTCGCTGAGCTGTCAAAAAATGTTCAACAGAAGGATTAAAACTAGCTCGATCTAGTACCCGAAAATCCTTGACCTATATCTCCAAGACTGAGGAGAGTGTTGCCTTTCATCGCGGCAAATAGGAAATTCATCAATAAACAATACTCAAGATTTTCTCGGAACAACTAAGTACCTTCCTCGTAACTGGTACGTGTAGTTGGTGCACCGCATTTCAAAAATAGCGGCCTCATTGTCGTCGATTATTTATTTACCTTCGTTCGAAAAGTCCATTCAATTCACTGTTATTATCATGCACCACGTGGGTGAAACATTGTATCGATACTACGTGGCAGGCATACCAACAGTAGTACACCAACATGACAAAATATATCATGTAATTACCTACGGTTCAAATTAATTCAGAAATTATGCATCTCACCTCACGCTAAATTTCTTAATTGGATTAGAGAAACGTTTATCTCACGCACCGATCTGCTATCTGATTGTGTACCTGGTGACAAGCCATAAATTTCGTTTTCTTTGAAAAAGTGGCAGAGAAATTGAAACCTTATCCTTGGCTTAATTTTCTTCCAAGCCATAAGGTACAGCCTCGAGCTTTGTTATGATATTTCGTTCAGCTTTTCGTGGTCTTTATAACGATTCAATTGTTTGAGCGTACACCTTATAGGTATACTGTTGGGATATTTAGTGTGGGTATGCGACACTATGCGTGTCTGCTTCTCGGTATTTTTACTGAAAACCTTCACATTTACGTTTTAATTTGGGCGTAACAGACTAGCAGCAACTACAAGTATATACAAATTACAATAAATTGCAATATGTACAAATTGCAATAAAAGATGAATACATGATCACATAGAAGACAGTATCTGGGTCTAGGCTTGGCGATTATTCAAAACTAAACTATTTAACTAATGACTTTTTATCCTACAAGTTGACAGAACTGAATAGCATCAAAAAACTATTCATAACCGATTGAATGAAAACAGAAAAATCTTGGAGTGGTAGTAATTATTGTAATAACGAGAAGTGTCGCACTCTATTTTGGCAATACTTGTACTTAATCATAGGAAGTACGTGCCTGATCATTATAGGCAGTATATACGTGACAGTATCCATCGCGGCAAAAATGGACGAGAAAATCAATAAATGTATGTACCACGATCGGAACAGCTGAGGCCTTGAGTTGGGTGATGATTAAAAGAGGGCGCCAGCTATTTCATTCATACGGTTAGGTATAGTAACGAGTCTTCAGCTACTCTGACATGTAAACATGATTATTCGAAAGTCAAATGAAAATTGATAATTTTTGACCATATTTTTTCGGAAAAAAACACTCGAACAAGTCGATTTCTGAAAAGGGCAAGCCGTAAGCAAAATAATTGGTGCGTTTCAGTGTTCTCGGTGATTTTGCGTTTGAAATACAGATAGATGGCTTTTGACCATTATTCTAGCCGTTGAAATTCATCTGCCGCTACTTGGGCACGAGCGCAAATAACGTCATTTGTTACCGCACTACTAACGTAATGGAGTCATTACGCAACACATTTTTGGCTGCATTTGCCATCAGTACCCTATTTGAGTTAATTGTACGTGTGGATGTTTCCTTAATACGACCCTGTGCGTACTTCTCATGCACGGAATTCGGCATTGTGATATTGACATTAATTTTCACCACTTGTCGAATTACTATACACAACCACAAATCATTATTTATACAGGCGATAAAAGGTTCCGATAGTAATAATAAAAGGTTTGATTGAATGGAAGTTTGTTTATGCCACGAGGAGAGTGTATAATGGTGTGGGACTGTCAGCACATATCAGTCACGCATTACCTATTTTAATGTGTTTTGTTTATGGCCGTTTAATATGCTAATTTTTGTTGTAACGAATTGGACAAGGTGTTCCCTGAAAGAGCTTTGCCGAAACTGAATGGTAGGTACTTGCCCCTTTAAAGTGGAACAATAAAGGTTATCCATGGCTTTTATCGAAAGCACGCACTTTGACCTCGAAAACAGTAATTTTATGTGAAATGAAAAACAATAGTGACATTTGACGTTTCAAACGTTGCAAAAGTCAACAATCTCTAGAGTATAATGCAGCATTCCACCCGCAAATCTAAGGCAGCAAAACCACTATGTTCTCTACGGTAGAGAAAGACTCTACCGCTTGAGTAGACATTTCTTCTTACCTTTTGTACCTTTTTTTTCCAAAAAATTAGTTTTGTTGTCACTTACTCAATGAATCTCTAATTATCGACCGATTTCCCTGTTGTCAATTTTTTCTACCAGCCTACTTTGAATCAACTATTTAATCAGAATCAATATGGTTTCAGGAGGAGTCGAAGCACCGCGGGTGCAATTGTTTGCTTTGTTGACATGACAGTTAAATGCTTTAAGGAAGGGGAATGCCAGCTTCAGGAGTTTCTAGACTTAAGCAGAGCCTTCGATTGCGTAAATAGTGACTTAGTTTAGAAAAAACTAGAAAACGTATTACTCAGCCGTGCTCTAGAGCCGGCGCCGCCGCCAAATGGACAGTGATGCTCTCTAACCCATCGTTCAAGTCTCCCATGTATTTGAATCGGAAAGCCATCGAGTATATTTTGGAAATGCCAGAGCTCCGCATTTGTACACTGCGACCTAATGGGAAGAGTCTGGAAAGATCGCGTGGTCTCCATAATCGCCGCCCGTAACAATATGAATGGTCAAATTTCAAACAGAAAGTGTGTAAAGCTTGGAGCTCCCCAGAAGTCCATTCTGGGTCTTCTGCTGTTCCTGATTTTCATAAACGAACTTCCATCTTATCTTGCTGATTTCTGGGATGTTTTATACGCGGGTGACTGTACAATTTCTGTAACGAGCGAAACTCCGGAACCATCAATTTTGCAGCAGTGTGATTCTGCACTTTCGAGGGCCCAGCAATGGTTTTCAGCGAACAAACTATGTCTAAATATGAAAAAAATTGAAAAGATGACACTGAAAAAAGTAAATGGTGTGATGGTAGATGACATATCAGAAACGAACTGTTTCTTGGGAGTGCACATACCGGGTGGGCCATAAAAAACCCTGCTTTGAATTTTTCCTTCTAAAATTTCTATTCCTCCACCGATTTCATCGAACTTTTCAGCATTGGATAGCCAATTGAATAAGCCATCATTTCCGTATTTCAAAATGGCCGATATGTCAAAATTCAAGATGGCAGAAACAATTGAAAATAGACCTTCTTTGGTTCTCGTCGCTTTTTATTGAAGGTTACCAGAAAGTCAAAACCAATAATGTACCTATTATAAAGGAATATAGTCCTTTCTTGTCAATTCAAGACCACAATCTATAAAATCGGGTCATCTGCTGAGGAGCTATTGCGAGTTGAAGCGAAGCCTACTTTTAGTTTTTTTCATTTCCGCACAGTTGACCAAAATTTAGGTATCCTGCCCGCCAATCCGCCATATGCTCATTTCTCAACCGATTTTCTCGAATTTGGTATCAATGGCTAGCCAATTGGACAGGCTACCTTTCTCATATGACAAAATGACCAACCTCTTAAAAATACAAGATGGTGGAAGCAATTGAATATAGAATGTCTTTCGTCCTCATTGCTTTTCAATAAAAATTAGCAGAAAGTCAAAACCAATAATTATTAGGGAGGAATAGACCTTCCTCGACAATTCAAGATCGCAACCAATCAAATCGGGTCATCTGCTGAAGAGCTACGGCCAGTTGAAGCGAAGCCTATTTTCCGTTTTTCTATTCCAACAAGGACGAATAAGGCCCATTTTCTGCCATCTTGAATTTTGACATGTTGGCCATTTTCTTCTATGAAAATGGCAGTGTGTCCAATTGGCTAGTCATTGACACCAAATTTGGAAAAATCGGTTGAGAAATGAGCAAATGGCGGATTGGCGGGCAGGATACCTAAATTTGGATCAATTATGCGGAAATAAAAAAACCTGAAAGTGGGCTTCGCTTTCACTCGCAATAGCTTCTCAGCAGGTGACCCAATTTCACTGGTTGTGGTCTTAAATTGACAAGAAAGGTCTATTCCTTCATAATACATTATTGGTTTTGACTTTCAGATAACATTCAATAAAAAGCAACGAGAACAAAAGAAGGCCTATTATCAATTGTTTCTGCCATCTTGAGTTTTGATATGTCGGCCATTTTGAAATACGGAGGTGATAGCCTATCCAATTGGCTAGTCAATGCTGAGAAGTTCAATAAAATTGGTGGCGAAATCAAAATTTTAGAAGGAAAAATTCCGAGCACGGTTTTTCATGGCCCACCCGGTAGATTCTGGGTTGGGCTGGCATTCTCATACAGACCATTTAGCGAGAAGATTATGTAGGAATGTTTACCTTCTGAGAAATTTGTTCGATAGTCTATCGAAGGAAATAACAAGAAAGGCATATTGTTATAAGCGGCGATCTGGTGCATTCTGGTAAACACGCAATCTTTGCAGATTCTTCCATCCATTATGTCGCGGTGTAGATACAAGTGCGGAGCTCTGGACATTTCCAGAAGTATACGCGATGGCTTGGCATTGGGAACCTTCAACGCTCGATCAAGACACATCTGATTATTTTGGCGGAGGCGCCGGCTCTAGAGCACGGCAGAATTATACGGGTCATGTGCATGATTTTCGGGAGGCGTCTGGGAACCGCATGTTGGATCACTATGAAAACTGCTGGAGAATGCAAGGAACATTCGAGATGGATTAGTCGGACCTATATAAGGCATCAACCGTCGCCTCACGCACGAGCAGTTATGAATTGGAATGCGAAGTGGTAGCAAGCGGATTAAAAGCGAGTAGTGAGCACAGCGATATTCTTAAGTAAATAATTGTTGGCGTGTATTTGTTGTAGTGAGCAGTAATAAACTGTGTGTGTTTTAAGACGATCGTTTCAATTATATTCGAACCCGTACGCAAAATACGTACCATTTGGTGTAAGAAAACGGTATAATTGAGAGCAATTTGGCCTACGACTACAAGGTGTTCGGAAATATCGGAATTGATTTGTGAATGCCAGAGACAATAAGTATGTCGAAGAGAGGAGCCGAAGACGTTGTGGCTCTCGTCCTGCAATTGAAGAATGTTCTAGAAGAGCAGGAAAAAGAGCGTAAAGAGCTGATGGCGGCTATGGAACAACACAAGCGATACCTCGACGGCAACTTCAGGAAGCTAGCAGAAAAAATTGTAACAATTGAGGCAAACCTGATGCAGCTAGAACGACGTGTCCAGAGTACCGCCGTATTTATTATAGTAGCCCCGAAGGCAGATTGGCAAGTAATCATCGGGTAAAACTGCCTAACTTCGATGGACAAAGCCCATGGACGACCTACAAGAGGCAATTTGACGTTGTTGCCGAGGTGAACGGATGGAATGACGAAGACAAAGTCAAGGCACTCATTGTTGCTTTGAGAGGTCCAGCGTTGCAGCTGCTACAGATGCTTTCGGAGAGTGAGCAGAAGGACTTACAGAAGCTTCTCAAAGTTCTGGAACTCCACTATGAGGATCATCGCGGACGACATGTTCATCAAGCTAATTTTTCGGCAAGAACGCAGAGGAGCAAGGAGAGCTACAGGAACTTGCAGCTGCTGTCCAAAGGCTGGCTCTTCTAGCGTACCCAATGTACCCAGCGCACCACCTGACGGACATCATAAGAGATAACTTCGTCAATGGAGTTCGAGACCAAGACCTGCGTGAGATGCTGATGATCGAAAACTCAGTCGACATCAGCGACGCACTGACTCAGGCCGTCTGCATTGAGGCAGTCAAAGAGTTGTGCAGTCGTCAAGTCAAGGCGGTGAGCGTTGAGGAATCTGGAGGCTCACGTACTGCCGATAAATCGATCGAAGAAAGGAAAATAGAAAGAAAGGGAGATCGAAGAATGGAAAAGGGACATAGGAAAATCCTCAACGCTTTGTCTCGGAACAAATCCCAAGACGAGCTAAGAGCTGGAGGAAGACCGCGTTGCTTCGGATGTAGAAGACCAGGACATCTTCGTCGGGACTGCAGACAATGATCGAGTTCAGCGGACCGTTCCATAGCGGAACGAGGAACTACTGATCGAGAAAGTCGCCAACTGAGAGAAAGCAATCGTAGAGGAGGAAGACCACGTTGCTTTGAATGTGGAAGGGACGGACATCTGCAACGTGACTGCAGGCGACGATACGCTTCAGCAGACCGTTTCATGCTGAAACGGGGGGCTGCTGATCGAGGAGGCCAAACAGACCGTTTCATGCTGGAACGGGAAGCTGCTGATCGAGGAAGTCAACTTCGTTCTGGAAAGAGTCATGGCAATGGCAACACGGATGCTCTTTCTCGAAGACCATGCAACGAGGACTGTAAACACTGCAAGATGGTGGACCAGCAGAATGGGAACGTCGAAGTCAAGGCAATTGTCGTTGAAACCCCAAGGACTTGGACTACGGCTGAGATAAAAAAGGAGCAGCGTGAGGACCCAGCCATCGCTACACTTGCTGGAAGAAAGGAACTTGGCCAGGACAGACCAGAGTGGGTCGAGATCTCTTGTGAAGGGTCCAAATTCAAGGCTCTTTGGGCACAGTGGAATTCCCTGAGGATAGAGAATGGGCTGCTAAAGAGTCTGGGAGAGTCCTGATGGGAAGAAGGAGATGGTTCAATTGGTGCTTCCCAAGAAGAGAGTGAAATAGGTCCTGAAGGAAATGCGCGATGGCGTCACTGGAGGGCACCTTGGGATGAACAGGACGTTGACCAAGGTGCGCGAGCGGTTCTACTGGGTGAACTGCCAGAACGACGCGGAAACATGGTGTCGCAAGAGCGAGGTTTGTGTGGCCAGCAAAGGACCAAGAACTCGTAGCCGAGGGGAGCTGAAGACCTTAAATGTTGGAGCGCCTTTTGAACGCATCGCGATCGATGTGGCTGGCCCGTTCCCGACAACGGAAGATGGCAACAAATACATCCTGGTTGCCATGGACTACTCCAGCAAGTGGCCGGAAGCGTACGCCCTATCCAACCAAGAGGCTTCTACAGGTGCACAAGGTCTACTGGTCTACAAGGGTGCTGGTGGACAATCTGATTAGTCGTTTCGGAGTACCTCTGGAATTACACTCAGACCAGGGACGAAATTTCGAATCCAACATGTTCCAAAGTATCTGTACCCTACTCGGGATCCAGAAGACCAGGACGACGCCCCTTCACCCACGGTCCGACGGAATGGTTGAACGAATGGACGGTTCAACAGGACGATGGACCAGCACCTATTGCTACATGTTTCAAGACTTAGGTATATACAGGGTGATTCATGAGTGACCTTACATAGGCTAATGGGAGATAGAGGACTTCGAGGCGAGTCAGGATCCACTGGAGAAATTTTATTTTCTCCGATGGTTACGAAGATACAGGGTGTTTTGTGTGTTTCGTATGAAACTTTGATAAGCGATATTTCTGAAATGGCCAAAGGTATTTTGTTGAAATTCACCAGCAATATTTCTCTGTTGGAACTCATCCCGAAGCCATACCGGGTAAGTCAAAATCCAGGGCCGGGCTAGAAAAAAGGTGCCCCTTTTTTGTTTCATCAAAAAGTACATTTTTTGACCGCTTTTCTAAAAAACTGCTATCGGATTCAAAAAGCTAAGGAAAAATGCTTCAAGAACCACTCTTCAATTTAGATGGCACACCTAGACCGTTTCAACAATAAAATTAAAAGTAAAATTTGTGGGTGAGTTTCCATTTTCGACCGGACATAATCGACTCATTGTTTGATCGAATTCATTAAAATTCATTTTTTGGCTTGTCTCTGTTGAATAGAAGGGCTTGGTTGGAAAAAAAATTTCAGAGCTGACAATTTTTTTTTATGACAAAATTAAGAGCGAAACCAAAATTAAGACTCGATTTGATCGTCAAAAAAAAATTTCCGACTATGGAATTTTTCTTACTACCAAGTCCTTCTGTTTCACAGAGACAAGCTAAAAAATGAATTTTAATGAATTCAATCAAACAATGAGTCGATTATGTCCGGTCAAAGATGGAAACTTACCCACAAATATTACTTTTAATTTTTTTGTCGAAACGGTCTAGGTGTGCCATCTAAATTGAAGAGTGATTCTTGAAGCATTTTTCCTTAGCTTTTCGAATCCGATAACAGTTTTTCAGAAAAGCGGTCAGAAAATGTACTTTTTGATCAAATAAAGAAGGGGCACATTTTTTCAATTCCGGCCCTGGATTTTGACTCACCCGGTATGACT
Organism: Anaspis maculata; assembly: GCA_949128115.1. Lineage (NCBI taxonomy): Eukaryota > Metazoa > Arthropoda > Insecta > Coleoptera > Scraptiidae > Anaspis > Anaspis maculata. The sequence continues at coordinate 103,066,792 of OX421962.1, read as the reverse complement.
TCTGGATAAGTTCCAGCAGAGAAATATTACTGGTAAATTTCAACACAATATCTTCAGCCGTTTCAGAAATATCGCTGATCAAAGTTTCACACGAAACACACAAAACACCCTGTATCTTCGTAACCAATAGAGAAAACAAAATTTCCTCAGTGGATCCTGACTCGCCTCGAAGTCCTCTATCTCCCATTAGCCTATGTAAGGTCACTCATGAATCACCCTGTATAGAGCTGAAATTATAAGTTTCGTTACAGGTTCTGTGTCATAGAAGCTTTCATGAGTTTCATGACTTTCATGACAAAGTGAAAACGTGATTCTCCCGCGTCTCTGACACAGAGTATGTAATGCAATGCGGGTAATTAGAGGGTTGGATTATGTCCATTGTCCATGCGGGCTTTTGTCTGTCAAGTTTCAGAATTTCTGATCCCATGGTTTTCATATTAGACAAGACGTTACCTTGATGGGTGTCAATGAAGATAAAACTAATCTAACTCGAAACTGAACCCGATGACTTGTAGTCAACCAAGTACAATTTCCAATTTCTGCAACCCTGAGATAGCGCTATCGAAAGTATTGTTATGACAGGTGATTCTGGAGAACATACGATATTTCTAGACTCTTCCCATTACGTCGCAGTGTTGTACTAATGCGGAGCTCTGGACATTTCCAGAATACCTATACGCGATGGCTTGCCGATTAAAATACATGGGAGACTCAAACAATGGGTCAAGACACATCTGTCCATTTTGGCGGAGGTGCCGCCTCACCGCACGTTGGGATTGCACGCGAAAGGTGTAAGATTTCTTAGGAGTCGCCTGTGGATCGTATGCCGGGTCACTGTGAAATTCGCTGGAGGACCCATGAAACATTCGGAAACACAAGTCGGAGGCAAATATAAAGCACCGATCGTCGGCTCACAAATAGTATTGAATTGGAAGTGATCCAGAGCGATAGAAAACGATAGTCTCAGCGATATTCCCAAGCGTGAATAATTGTTGGCTTGTATTTATTGTAGTACGTAGTAATAAACAGTGTGTGTTTGAAACGATCGTCTCAATTATAATCCGTACGCGAAATACGTAACAGTATGTTCTTACAACTGAGCCACGTCATATAAGGTATAGCTGCGGCGATACTGAAGATTCTCGCTGAAAACTCAATTACGTCAAGATAATAATGAATATTAACACACAATAAAAACCAACGTCGTGATAATGAAAATTTGCTTGTCGGGAATAATAAGCGACCTTCCTATAGGAAAAATACCAGAAGGTATTCCCGACGTCGAACCGCATTTCAGCAGGGATATGTTTTGTGTTGTGGAATACTGCTTTCGCATACATACAACAATAGCTCTTGACCCTTCCATATATCCTTATTCCTCATTGTGAGGACAAACAAGCGCCGATGGATCAATGTTTCTCATTTCCCCAACACTGCTGCTAAACTGATTGAGCCATAAAACGGTGTAACATTTTCGAAACATTCCGATCATGATTAGATCTACTTTTGGTCTCAAAACTTATAACGGCAATTATTCGATCTGTCCAATTCGTAAAACACACTAATAATTCAATGCTTAGTGCTTAGCTCGGTACGTGTGTGTGAGCTCCCTTCTACAATAATTAATAAGTTGTACAACACACTTCTTGTGGGTGTTTGCTCGGTGACATTGAAGGCCGTGACCTGCATCCATAATCTGTTATCAAATAAAGTGCAAAAACTTTACCTAGAAAAGGCGAGGAAAAGATCTTGGTGCAATAATCGATTAGCGAGCGACAATAAGTCGCCGGGTGATATTTAAAAGACCTCCGGGAAAATTTCCGTAAATTGCGAAAGATCAACGAGAGCAAATTGTTGATAAATTGCAGGTAAATCCGGAGTCCGGACAGGCCGGGCAGGAAATCCCTCGGCAGGTGAGAGTGTGTGCGTGTGCGAGTGTGCGGTATGATGGTCAAGAGTAACGAGTCCATCCGGTTAGGACACTTCGGAAGGCTCAGCGTGCACGGGGAATATCAGTCGCAAGGACGTGTTCTTGTTCTTGTCCCAGACAATAACACGACGAGGTGTGAACTCGATTTGAATATCACCATCGGTAGTGTAACGTACGGTCGCAGGAATCATGGTTCTCTCTTGATGGTGCAGGACCGGAGTAGTCACAGCAGACCTGTGAATCTGTACCTGTTTTATCCCGGGAGGTCAATGTAACAACAGCGCTTTTAATTTGGTGCTGAGGATTTTTTTTTGTTGGGCAATTCTAATGGTTTCTCCAAAAAATATACAAAAAGATAAAAACTGTAGATACGAGTACTTGAAGAAGAAGGCGACCATGGACTAAAACGGACTTCCTGGCTTAAATTTTGATTAGTATTTCAAGTTCTGTGTAGGTATTCAAGTTGTTTGATTTAAATATCCAAATACCTATGAATTACAAAATAAATAGTTCCATATTAGTGGCAATTCTGTAAGTGAACCGTTAAAATTTCAACCCCCTGTTAAAAATTAAATTTTGAAGGTCTGCAGTAAACTGTGCTATTCAGTAAACTGAAAATTTGAAAATTAGCGGGACCGTTGAAAAATTGAATATTTAAAGGGCCCGTTCACTTTGAAAGTAGACAGAATGTTGCGATTCCATCTCAAACTTATGCAGTCTGCAAAACATATAACCCGACTTTTGAGGCCATCGCATCGTGTCAAAAAGACGTTCGTCAGAGGCGAGCTTTCTTTTGCGCTCACGTTTAAGTGTGCCGGCTGCCTCTGTGAGAGTCTCAACCCGGAAAAAACGTCCCTCACAGAACAACCCCAGGAAATCACGTTCCTCTGCCCTGGAAAAATGGTTCCCGGAAAAAACGTCCTTGCGGTAACAACGTCCCCGGACATATAACGTACCGGAAAAACCGGCCCCTACAGAACGTCTCCTGTAAATTTGCGTCCTCTGGAAATCACGTCCCCTGGAAATTACGTCCCCAGAAAAATCTATTATTATCAGATGACCTATCAGAGGATTCCAAACAGTATATAGAGATACAGGGGGCATACCAACCATACCGGCGGAGGACACAAGGAGGCTTATCACGACTCAAAACGAGCATTAGCATCAAGCCCGCAATGAACTCAAATGACACAAAAACACAAAGAAGTACCTACACTCGAGTTTCTAAAGCCACAAGACACATGGGGGTTCATCCGAGTTTTCCAAATAATACATGGAAACACAAGAAGAACCCTAGTAGGCTCCGTTGTTGTGATTTGTTTTTCAAAACCACATCGAGCCCACCACATCGAGCCCTCTTGTGCCTCTATGTATCCCTTGGAGCCCTATAGTAACTCGCCTTGTTTTTTCTCCAAGTTCTTTCAACTTCAGTGAGACCCCTGGTGTCTTCAATGTTTCGCTTTCGCTTTGGCTTTCGCAGCTTTGTTCAGCACCATTGTGCCTCTAGGTGGTATTCGGAGCCCTTACTGCCTTCCCTGTTCCTCACGTGTACTTGGAGCCTTGATGAGCCTCATGATTTCTTCTTGTGTTATCGAGGGCTCCATGGGGCGTCCTTGTGTCTTTGATGTCTGTTTCCACTTTCTTCAATGTTTCTTGAAGCCTTTCTAAGCTCTCTTGCACTTTTTCGTAGCTTTCGCAACTTTAGCAAACAGCGTTCCGCCTTCTAGTACAGGAAAAATAGTGAAAAAATCGGCAAAACCTCGGAATAAATATGGACGTCATGAAAATTTGATATTCTGTTCAGAATTGAGTGCTCTACAACATATCCAAAATCGCCAAAAATCGCACCCGGGGGTTTTGAGTTATTGGAGGGGGGGTAAAAAATTGCAGGTAAACATGGAGGAGATGGAACCCGTCAATCCATTGGATGCGGATACATTATAGTTCGACGTAGCATATCCCATTGATACCATTTTGGCACAAAAAGTGTCCATCATTGTTGAAGGGGAGTAGTGGGGGGGCGAAGCTCTGCTAGGTGGTCCATTCTGTTTTTCTGGTCATGTAGAACCGATCACGACAAGTTCGGCAAGTTCGGCAACGACAAGTTGGGAAATTTTCAAAAATGAACACCTCCAACAGTAAAAAAAAAATCGTCAAAATTGTCAAAGAAAAAACAAGTTTTCTCAAGTTAACTTGTTCAAACTTGTTTTCATCCAAATTTACACATCGGATACGAGTTCAGGAGATTGAATTTAGTCGGAAAAGATACCAAACTTGTTGTGATCGGTTCTACATGGCCAGAAAAACAAAATGGACCACCTAGCAGAGCTTCGCCCCCCCACTACTCCCCTTCAACAATGATGGACACTTTTTGTGCCAAAATGGTATCAACGGGATATGATAAGACGAACTATAATGTATTTGCATCCAATGGATTGACGGGCTCCATCCCCTCCATTTTTAGCTGCAATTTTTTACCCCCCCTCCAATAACTCAAAACCCCCGGGTGCGATTTTTGGCGATTTTGGATATGTTGTAGAGCACTCAATTCTGAACAAAATATCAAATTTTCAGGACGTCCATATTTTTTCCGAGGTTGAAATCTATCTTTCTTGTACTATTCATGTGATGTCCTATCGGCCTCCTTGTAGCGTCAAGTTTTGTTTTAAGATCCTTAGGAGCCCCCTCTCGTTTTTCCTTGGCTAACATAATTCCATGATATGCTTCTTTTCATCTCTTTGTGTTGTCTAGGACTTCATTGGGTCACCATGTGCCTTCAGTGTTATTTGAGGCTCTGCTGAGCCTTCTTGCATTTTTCCGTGGCTCACAGCTCTGGAGAGCATCCTTGTTCCCCTATTTGACAGCCGGATAGCTCGATCAGGCCCCTTTGTGTCTCTATTTGTCGTTTGGAACCCTAATGGGTCCTCTTTCCCAAGGACTTTTTTTTGTGGGGACGTTTAGCGCGGGCCATTTTTTTCCTAGATCCCTCTCCATTGGAGTTCTGGAAGGACCATGACGACACAAAGGAGCTTATCAGGGTACGTATTATGGAGCCAGAAGGAAGACGTATTTTCCTTGGGACATCTTTTCCTCAGGACGTTTTTTCCCTGGAAATGTCGACATAACTTCCAGCGAAAGTATTGTGGAGGATGTTTTTTCGGGGGCGTTTTGTAGAAGGTTTTTTCCAGGAACGTTTTTTGTCGAGGACGTAATTTCCAGGGGACGTTTTGTGGGAGGACATTTTTCCTGGAGATGTTTTTTGGGGGATGTTTGTTCCTAGACCCAACAGACTTGAAAGAAATGCATATAAGAGGAGTTTTCACCTGCGTTCGATGTTATCATCTTTCCTTTGCACCCACAAATGTAACAAAGTAGCAAACGCCATTTGTTTCTTTTGAAATGTAAACTTTTCTTGTGGCCGTTACTTTTTGAGGGTTGCTGCGGACATCCCTTTGAAATCTGATATTTAAGAGGACTATTTTAACAGCCCGGTGAAACAATCAACAGGATTGGGTGCATACAGAATAACAGACTTATTTTAAGGACCTTAAAATTTTTTTTTTAAGGGATCCTTAAATTTCACAGAATTGCCACAAGAGTGGCAGACCCTTTGAAGACCATTCAAAATTTTCAAGGTCCTTCAAAATAACTGTATCATTCTGTATGCACCCAATCCTGTTAAATTTTTAACCGGGCCGTTGAAATAAGTGGCGATTCTGTATAACACCCGTTGAAATTTAAAGGCCGTTAAAAGAAAATCAGCCAATTCAGATGACATTTTTTTTTGCATTTGTGGGTGCAAAGGGGAGATGATAACATAAGGCGCAGGTGAAAATTGTCCTAATATGCATTTTTGTTGTATTAAAACCTGTTGGATCCAGAAAAAAACGTCCCTCATAAAACATCCCCGAAAAACATCCTCCACAAAAGGTCCCTTAGAAAAAACGTTCCCGAAAGAAACGTTTACGGGAAAAGCATCACACGAAAAGACACAAGACGGCCCATTAGGGCCCAAAACGGCAAATAAGGACACAAAGGGGTACGATGGAGCTCCGGCTACTAAATAGAGAAACAAGGGTGCTCTCCAGAGCTGTGAGCCACGAAAAATGCAATAGGACTCAGCAGGCCCTTAAATAACACCTAGGACACATGGTCGCTCAACGGAGCCCTGGACAACACAAGAAGGTGAAAGGGGGCATATTGGAATTCTGTCAGCCAAGAAAAATATGAGGGGGCTCCTCAGGATCACAAAACAAAACTTGACGCTACAAGGGGCCCGACAGGACTTCAACGACCACATGAAGGTACAACAGTTCTTACTTAACTTGCGAAAGTCACGAAAAAGTGCAGGAGGACTCAGCTGGGTTTCAAACCACATTGAAGAAGCAATGGGGCCGTTAGAGCTTCTAGCAACACAACAAGGCACAAGTTGGCCTGATAGAGCAAAAAAAAATCTTCTGCAGTACCTACTTCAGCAATTTGTATGTTTGGGGAAATTTATGGGGGAAGGGGGGTATTTTGCTCGAAGAGTACCTGTAAAATCCGACCCATTTTTGTCTGCGGCGCTAATGGAGCCCCTTCGCCCCCAGACCCCCCCTTCGCTTCTCGCATATTGATGGGGGGGGAGGGGCAAAATTGAATTTTGCACCCCCCGAAGAAAACCCTAGATTTCGCATTAACTACACGTGAGGAAGAGGAAAGGTAGATAGGACTTCGAATATCACCTAGGGGCACAAAGGTGCTGAATAAATCTGCGAAATCCACTAGAAAATGCAAGGGGCCTCAGCAGGGCTTCAAACAATATTGAAGAGACAAGGGGAACTAGAGGAGCCCTGGACAACACAAGAAGGTTAAAGAAGGCATATTGGAATTTTGGAAACCAGGAAAAACTCTAGAGGGGTTCTTCAGGACCTTAAATCTGAACCTGAAGCCACAAGGGAGCCCGATAGGGCTCCTAATATCACATGCATGAAGGCATAAAGGTGCTTGATAATGTTACAAAAGCCACGGAAAAGTGCCAAAGGGCTCAGCTGGGCTTCAAAACAACATTGAAGAAGCAAGGTGGCCCTTTGAGCTTCTAGCAACACAACAAGGCACAAGTTGGCCTGATAAGGCTCCGGCTGCCACATAAAAGTACGAGGGTGCTTTCGAAAGCCATATGGAGGCAAGCAAGGAAACTCAGCAGGGCTTCAAACGACATTGATGACAAAAGCGGGCCAAATAGGGCTCCGAATATCACATGGAGGCACGAAGGTGCTTATTATTAAGCCGCGAAGGCTACCGAAGAAGGCAAGAGGGCTCAGTAGGGCTTCGAAGGACAATAATGAAACAGGGCGCCTGTAGGGCTTCTAACAACAAAAGGAGGCGCAAGGAGCCTTACTGATTCGAAAGGACTTGGAGAAAAAACAAGGCAGGTTACTAGGGCTCCAGACGATAAATAGAGATACAAGGGGGCCCGATATGATTTCGAAAAAAAATCACAACAACGTGACCCAGTAGGGCTCCGAACAACAAGAGGATATACATGGAGGCTCACTCCAGTTACGAAAGCCCAGAAATACACTGGGGGTCTAATAAGGGTTGCACAAAAATACACATGAAAATCCGAGGAGCGGCACTAGGGCTGCAGAGGGCAGACCAGGGCATAGGAGGCCGCTCGTTTCCATGTACGTTTTTTCTCCGGAGACTTTATTTTTGGAGACGGTTTTCTCGAAGACGTTATTACCGGTGACCATTTTCCAGGGGACTTAATTTCCTGGCGACGTTTTTTCCGGATTGGGACTCTCACAGAGGCAACCGGCAGACTCAAACGAGAGCGCAGAGACAATCTTACTCACCTCTGACGATGACGAACGTCTCTTTCTCTTATACACGACGGTCTGAGAAGTAGGGTTATATGTTTTGCGGATTGCATAAGTTTGTGATCAAATCGCAACCTTTTGTCTACTTTCGAAGTACATACATTATGCTGTCCGAATCGCTCGATAGGTATAGGCGATTGACCTTATTGGGAAAAATGACCGTTTCGTCGAGGAAGTTTAGGGAATTAATTTTCAGAAGAGGTGTAAGTTGCCGCAGGCAACGGCGGCTGTTGCGTCAATTGGTGGCACGTCAAAACTGTCACTTTGCTGTCTTGTGCAGTTCACTAACAAGCAAACTTTTGTTCCTGTGAACCCTCGGGACCCCGTAGGCTCTTTATTGGGCCCCATGGTGATGACCAGCGTCGTCGCAGACCTTTCTCTGAATCATCCATAGCTTCCGCCCAAGGAAGAGCAACAGACTCTGTCACACCCGCACGGAGGGAAACACACAAGCCCGTCGACTAGCCTGCCAGCCAAGAAAAAATCTCCTCGGGCTGGCCGTGCAGAGTCAACCACCACCAATTTTTTTTCCTCGCTTTTTTCTAGAGATTTTCTGCTTGGACTCCAGCTGGAGATCCGCATTTTTCATTCTAATAAGCTCGCCGTAGCTACCTTTGTGTTCGGGGCGTGAACGTTATCTTTTTTTTACCGCAATATAGTGCATTGCTGGGGGCGTAGTCTTTCAGCTGCGCACCTCTGGGGCTAGATCTACTACAAGCCTGCTAAATATGCTAGCCATAACAAGAAATAAGAGACACAAATGCAAACCTGTTTTCTCAATATTTCTAATTGTCACATTTCCATGTTAATAATGTGGGTATTGCAGGTATCCACTAGTACCCACCTAGGCTACTAGACGTTGGAGTATGTGTTGTTCTCAAAAACGTCCTCTACGATCAAGTACCGAGCTCTACACCAGGTGGCGTTTTTTAAATGTAAATCGCCTATAATCGACCAACTTCCGAAGATGAACGCATATTTTAACGGGCCTTTCAAAAATTTAACTCTTCAACGGCCCCGATAATTTTCAGGTTACTGAATAGCACAGTTCATTGCAGACCTTCAAAATTGAATTTTTAACGAGGGTTGAAATTTTAAGGGTTCACTTACAGAATTGCCACGTATATCAAACCCTCAATTAAATCTGGTTCATGTTCAGAAATAGTTTTTTCATCAACAAAAACACACGAGCACCTACGCTACTAATGCACCGATAACGTTCATTATAGATTTATTCAAAGTACTTTATATTCATTTCCTATCCTCTTACAATACTTCAGTGTGGCAAAAACTAGAGACAAGCGCCTCTCGATCGCGCTCAGATGGTCCTTCGTCACTAGCTTTTCAATTTCCGGCATTGTCTCCAAGATCTTGGTCAGATGCCCCTCTCCGCGCAGACCCTCCAAAGCTTCCAGCATGCTTTTCCTGACGATGCAGCATTGATACAGCGGCGCCAAAATATCCATGTGGTCGACGCGGGGATTCCTCAAAGCCTTGCCGTTATCCAACCAGATCATGGTCCCAAAGCGATCGGTCTCGAAGTGGTGCCGGTCGCCGTTCTGTATCAGAAAATCAAATATAGCCTGATCGATCAGGTCCAGAACCACGTTCAAGTCCAGCTCGGCCCTGACTGCACCGCAGTAATCTCTGGTATACTCCCATTTTTTTAGCGGCCCGGCACGATAACGTCTCTTCCAAGGCGACACTTGACACACCAGCTCCTTGTCCATCAGCTTGAAGATCGCCACGCCTTCGAGTAGGCCATTCCGAGTGCAAATGTGTCTGTCTTTGATACAACGGCTGCATTTTCCGAAAAGGCACAGAGTGTTATTTTTTTCGAAAACTGCTTCAAGCAAACTCGGCGTGGCCACCGGTACGACTTCGTTGCGAAGCGAAATGGTTCTGGTCACGGCCGGAACAGTTTTGGCCGCGTTCAGCAAAAAGGACACGTAGAAGCCCACGATTTCGGCCCTGGGTCTGTCCATTCCAATAACGGGCGGGGCGTCGTCCGAAGCGCTCCACTCCAGCTCGGACCATACGGGTTTGAAGATCGCTTCTTGGCCCCCCTCCAAGGTCAAGAGCATCTTGATTTGACTGCCTTCGCTGAACACGTCGGCTTTGATGATCTCGGCCGTTTTCATGGCGCCCAAAACTTCAGCGAGATGAGGACTGTTGAAGTCCACGACGCCGTTTTTGGACGCCCACGAGTTGGCTTCCGTCCATAGTTCCGCGTAGCTTTTCGTCAAATTGGTTGTGATGCTGAGTCGTCCTGCCATTGGTTTCGGCGCGTGCAGATGTTTGCGGATGGCATTGTGGATATCACTCAGCAGAGGTGATGTTTCATAGGGTTGATAAATTAGAACTTTGCTTGAATAGCTGTTGCTTGCAAGGAACGATAGTAAGTAACTGATGGATATGACTAGAGATGTTAACAGAGCTATCAGCAGCAGCAGCACCTTCCTTTTGAGAACCATTTGTGTGTTACATTCTGGTAATACTGAGGCGTGCACCTAAAAAATGTTGTTTGAATTTCGAAAAAAATCTGACTGGGAATATTTATGGTAGGCAGACTATAATAAACATATTACATGAAGTCTGCAAATAAATTGTGTTTTCTTTACTAATAGATCTTTGATGAGCGATAGCGTTGTTGTTTCGCCGTGATTTTTGTTATATTAATACTCATTTAGGCTTACCATTTTGATCATGCACCATGCAAAATGGCTCAAGAACTCAAAATCATTTTTTCAAATTATCGAAATTGGTTTTTCGTGTTTGTTGTGTTGATGCATAAGATGTAATAACTATTATATAAGTTTTATATGGATATTACAGTTTATCTATGCTCTGTTATTATTATTGTATGCCGACAACATGGTCATCTTGGGACACTCAGAAGTCGATTTACAGCGGAAATTGGATATTCTTGAGGCTTACGTATCGGTGAATGACTTGGAGGTGAACGTATATAGCCCAGTGAACGAAGAAAAAATAGCGAGAATAAATAGTGTAGTTTTGGAAATCGGTCGAGATGTTCTCGAAAGCTTTCTGATTCCTGTGTAAAAAGTCCCCATCGATAGGTGGTAATCGCCGCCATTTTGGTTTATTGGCACATTTCAAGTTTTTTTGCAGTTATCTCGATAGATTGCGATTCCATCAAAAAAACCGCTCGTATCAAATGAACAGGGCCGTCTTAAGTGGGCGTGCAACTCGTGCATGGCACAAGGGCGGCTAGATTCAAGGGGCGGCATTTCGGAGCAGAAATGCGTTTTTTAGCGCACTTTCCTAAAAAATGGAAAAAAGGCGCTTTTAGCTTCACTAGAGACCGGAGACACTACAGCACTTCATGTTCAATAATTATTGTCCTTTGTACATGGCGTTGCGGAGGTGGGTATCCGAAAGGTTCAACAACATCGAAGCTCCCTATATGCCGGCATTGTCAGCCTATTAGATGGTGAAGCTAGAAGGGTTGCGGTAGAAGGTAGGTGGTTGCGTTGATTCGTGCTTAACGAATAGACTAGATGGTGATGGGGGGAGGAGGTGGCTGCTGTCTTCTCGTCCGTTTCTTTTGTTTTTGGTTTCATATTTGTTTTAGTTTCAACCTTTATCTTTTGTAAATAATTAATAAACCATGTTTTTTCTTGAAGAACTTTGACTTTGACGAAGTCGACGAAGGATGACTTTTAAAATAAAAAGTACGTAATAGAAGGTGGTAGTTTTCTTCTGAAATGAAAGCTGTAGACACAGTGTTTCGCTATATTATTCTAGCTATTCAGTACAGCATACCAGACGTGAATTTTCTGTAAAACTACCAAGGAGTTGTATAGATTTCCAACAACATACCTCTGCCGCCGGAAGACATCAAACGATAGCCAAACCATGCTGGTTTCTTTTCGCCTTTCGGCAAGCTCTGTGTCCACAGCTTCCATTTCTGAAGAAAACTACCATCTTCTAGTACGTACTTTTCATTTGAAAAGTCATTCGTTCCGTCGGTGGAAACACTTCCACAGTTCTTTCATCTTATGAACTAAGTCGACGGTTCTTCAAGAAAAAACATTGTTTATTAATTAACATTGAGCTTGTAGGTCTGAAAAGAATCAAGGGCTTTGTATGTTATAATTAACAATAATATCACAAGTGAAGTGCTTAGGTTTTCACGATAATTTTGGCCGGGCGATCGCAAGTGCTGGTTGTAGCGATAAATGCCCGACTCCGTAGGAGTAGGGCATTTATCTATGGACAACCAGTCCGAGGAAAACGCTTGGCCAAAATTATCTGGGAAAATCTCGAGCACGAGTGATATTTTGATGATTATGGCCCACATACCCAATTCAACCAATCAGAACAACCGAATGAGACCCACGTGACTCGGTTAAGGCTATCGATTACTTCACACCAGCAGGTGATTAATGCACACTAGGTAATAGCACCGGATTGTAATATTTTCGGGCCCACGACTAATATGTAATTGGAACGACTGTATTTGTACTTGTTTGGATTGAAATTTTAGTACTGATGCGTTTAACCCTTAGGGTACTGCGCTATTTTGACCTACCTAAAATACGGCGTGGGGTAGATAATGGACCCCACACTGTTTTTACTAGTTGACTGACAATTTTTGCAAAAATGTCAGGAATTGTGGAACCTATCTATTTAAACTTATTTGCAAAAGAATATCTTCATTGTAGTGAAAGCAAAAGCATCAGGTCAAAATTAATCCTCAATTACACACAAAATTGATCAAACACTTTTTCTTTCAGGCATCCAGTTTTTTTCGAATATAACGATTTGATAATCGTAATAGGTGATGAGCTATTTCAATAGCATCTCATCACATTCAACTTGGAAGTGACAGTCATTGTTTTTATTTGTATTTTTGACTTAATATCCACAAAAAATTAAAATACTACTAGAGAAAGATCTTGGACCTTAAGCAACGTTTCAGCTACTTATACAAAAAATAAGGATCTTAGAATAATACCTCACACGTTAAAACAATCGTTGACTGAAATAAATAAACTAGCGAGGAAACAGATTCTGTGAAAAAAATATTTTGGAAGATATTTCAGAAAAATGATCTTTGAGGTCCAAAATGGACCCCAGCCGTACTCTAAGGGTTCAAAAGTCGTCCACTTACTGAAATACAATTTTACAACCTATCAGACTTCGTTTCAGCATTGTTTCCAGCAACAAGGCCCCTTCCTTAATACGCGACTGTGCACTCTCCTTTCATGCGCTGTCAACAGCTGTTAGTGACATTTAGTTTTTAGCTCTACCAGTCTACCGCCCATGTGAAACTACTGTGTTGTGAACTACCACTCATGGCAAGATAATTATTATTCAGCCAAGCAGAATTAGCTTGATCGAGTAGCGAGCTTCACAAGTGTATTCATTCATCAGAAAAAAGAAAAAACAAACATTCTCTTGGAATTGATTTTTCTTTTCAACAAGACATGCTTTGAAATTGACAGTTCTACTATAATATGATACATTGGACCTACTATTTCTACTAGTAGTCTATTTGTGCGATAATCTGATGAATTCAGCTCGTGCTTTGTGTTTTATTCGAGTTAAATGTTTTACATTCCTCAAACAAACTATCAATCATTCGAAAAGTAGACCCGATATTATCCTGGACAAAATCCCTCGACTTTGTTTCGGGATTCTGGTCAGATAATATCGGGTCTACTTTTCCCTCGTGATTGACAGTTGTTTTCGGGTTAAAACGATTTAACTGAAAAAATACTAAGCACTACTAGTTATAGTAGTGTGGTTATATTACTATTGATTATAGCCCATAAGCACTCTTCAGTTAAATGTTCTCTTGATTGGATGTCTTTGAACACGTGACTGTAGATACACAAATTCTATTGGATTATTGTAAAGGTAAAAAATTTCACGTAATTATTTTTTACAAAGAGTAATCCATCATCAGTACTACTTGTGATTTTTTTCAAAATTATGAGCTTGACGTCTGGCGCCCCTGATTTGCGACAGGGGGTAGGGCCGTACCGTCGTACCCCCCTTGGAGCCGCCAGTGTGTGATAGCATCATAATATGGACCTGTACTTGAACTGGACTTTATTTATTTAGCGTATGGAATTGATACAATATACCTAACAGCAATTATAGTAAAGTGAGTAAAATGTGTATGAAAGGTGTAAACTGTAGAGTGTATAGTGGAGGGGAAAAAAGTTAAATTTGTATATCCAGGTCTGTGAGCCACTGGATGACATCAGGGGTAACCGCCACGAAGTCTCCTTTTTTGCCGAGGTAGCAACGAAGTGCGCATTCAAAAGCAATGTGGTGGATTGTTTACCGTTCCGCACAACAATCGCAAGAGGACGTTTCTCTGATACCCCCATCTTGTCTCAGAAGCGGTACAACGTCCATGGCCAGTCCTGACGCGGTTCAATCTACTCCAAAGGCGTCGCGGTAAATCGAAACCTCCAGCAGGTTTAATTCCTGGTTCCAGTGACTGCCACACTGGAAGAGCTTTTGTACGCCATTCTTCACTCCATTTCAAGCTCAAATCGAAGTCGTTTGCGGCCTCTACCAAACTGGACTAATAATACATTAGGTACATCGCCATGACTCGAGTAGAAAGGCTGTGACATGGTCGCTATTGCTAAGGACTTTCATTTTCTAGAATAAACATTGGAAACTCTGCTGAGGTGGCAATTCCTTGCTGATGGCCCAAATTTGCACCTGGGTTATAGTCATTTCTTCTGTTGATATAATGTTGTTTCTGTTAGAATCCAATTGACTATCTCAATTCATGCCAGTCACGATGTTCGAGGACGAACAAGCAACAGGATGGCCGAGTGTTGTCGCCCCACATAACACAGCCCTGCCATGTGCCATGTGAGGGAGCACGGTTGGACAGATCAGAGAGTAGCCTCTAGCTAGTTAGTCTAGGATCTTTTCGGATAAAAAGCAATGCTAGAGGCAAGTCATGTTAAAGTTTGGCAACATACGTTTTGAGGGTATTTGGACCCTGCTGAATACGAAAACCATTGTTGCCAAGCCAAATTTTGCACCGGAAGCCCGCAATAGGGGGGTAAAGGGGAGGGAAGACCAAAAATCACTATTTTTCACCATTTTTGATGTCGGTACTGCGACCTGTCATTAACGTGAAGTGAATTACATCATATCTTGATTCACTGAGGTCTTATACTACCATATTAACAAAATTACTGTCAAAATTTCTAGAGGGGGAAGACTGGTGGGGGGAATGTTGACTGTGTAGATGATTCTTCTTTTCTCTCGATTTTGAGTAAATATGAACATGTTTGGTATCGTTTCCGACTAAATTTCACATTTCCTATTCAACTATGGTGTTCAAATTGCAATAGAAGCGAGTTTGAACAAGTTTTACATAACAAAACATGTTTTTTGTCAATATTTTTTTACATCTTTCAACTGTGTTAATTTACTGCAAATCGGCATTTTTTCTCAAAATTCTTGCGTAGTTCGTTAGTGTCATGTATTTACTATGATATAGGCATCCAATTGATTTGCCTCTACTTTTTTAAATATGAAGAAAAAAATTTTTTGTGGAAATTGTTTGGCCCTACTTTTTAACTTTGTTTTTTGCTGTATGATGTATGTATGATCAAAACTCAAGTTTTTCATATTTTAAAAAGTGAAGACACACTTAGTATGTGAATGTATAGTGTAAAATACACCAGACTAACGAGTTACGCAAGAATTGTCGAAAAAAACTCCGATTTGCATTGAGATATCATAATTTATAGAATTTAAAAAAAATACGCTAATGAAACTGAAGAGAACTTGGTGCAACCGAAGGCAGATACGAACATTATCCTAAACCTTCAGTTGAATAATACGATTATAGTTTTTATCATTCTCATTTATTACATTCGATTTCTAAATCTCTTCATCTACCTCTTCCCTGGGTATTATTAGAGGAATGCGGCTTTTTCGAATATAGGTACATCTATTGTCATGAACGTAAATTTTGAGGAGTTGTTCTTTTTTAGAGGTTGATGGTAGAGAACACCTGCCTAAGACGTTCAAAAAAGGTAATTTATCTTGAAGGTTTGATAGATCATCTCACGGAAATCCAAAAAAGGTAACCTTTTTTAGAGCATAATCAAACATACCAAAGAAAAATTTTTTTTTTGGAGCTGAAATAGAACTTCTTAGAGAAGTTGGAGAAAGGTAACCTCAAGGGTAACCTTTGGAGCTTTATAATTTTATAAAACATTTTGAATAAGTTCTAAAAAAAAGTAACCTTTGGAGCTTGAGAGAACATCATAGAGAAGTTGGAAAAAGGTAACCTCTTTGGAGCTTGATAGAACATCTTAAAGAAGTGCAAAAGTGGTAACATTTTTGGAGCTCAAGAGAACATCACAAAAAAGTTGGAATGAGGTAACCTCTCTGTATCTTAATAAGGCATATCAAAGCCGTTTGGAAGAGGTAACCGTTTCTCGAGCTCAATAGAACTTCTCAGGCCTCTCTGTGAGGACTCTTGCCCACTGGGCTTCAGGTTCTGACATGAAAAACTCTTCTTTTGAGAAAAAGTACATTCTAGAATATCTCAGCTGAGGTTTTCTCTATAATTATGAGGTGGAGGGCCACAGTTTTTCATCATACAATAAAATAATAGCAAAAAATAAAGTTGAAAAGTAGCGCCAAACAGTTTTCACAAAAAAATATTTTTTTCATATTTTAAAAGTTGAAGGCACATCAGTTACATGACTGTATTGTGTGAAATACACCAGACTAACGAACTACGCAAGAATTTTGAGAAAAAAATGCCGATTTGCAATAAATAACACAGTTCAGAGTGGTAAAAAAATATTGACAAAAAAACATGTTTTATCATCTAAAACTTGTTCAAACTTGCTCCTATTGTAATTTTGATACCATAATTGAACTGAGAATATGAAACTTGATAGGAAAAGATACCAAACATGTATAGATTCACTCAAAATCAAGAGAAAAGAAGAATCATCTTCACAGTCAACATTCCCCCCACCAGTCGCCCCCCTATGGAAATTTTGACAGTAATCATGTCAAGATGATAGTATAAGACCTCAGTTAATCAAGATACGATGTAATTCACTCCACATTGATGACAGGTCTCAGTCCCGGTATCAAAAATGGTGGGAAAATGGTGATTTTTGGTCTTCCCCCCCTTTACCCCCCCATTGCGGGCTTCCGGTGCAAAATTCGGCTTGGCAACAATGGTTTTCGTATTTAGCGAGGTCCAAATACCCTTAAAACATATGTTGCCAAACTTTAACATGACTTGCCTCTAGAACCACTTTCCAGGCCACTTTTTCAAAAATGATCCTAGTCTAAGTAGGTACTTAGCCCGTTCGACTTGGTCTGTCCCAGCGAGAGATGATTGGCGGTCCGAAGAGGAGGAGGAAGATCATCGTGTCGTGCGAAGGGAATACGAGAGCTACCGAATACGATGCGAATATTTTGGAGTCAGCGTTTTCTGGTTCGGCGTAATGCCTTGTTTGATTTCGATTATCGTTTATTATATTTTATATCATAAAATAGGCCACGTCGAGGGCCACGTTGACTAATAAACAGTTCAATTCTATCCTAATCTCTATTGCAGATCTTGCAAGATCCTTTGGCCACGCCGACTACACCCGTTTGTCTTTGCCTGCAAATATCAACGTTTTAGAGCTTCCAAATATGCTTTCACAAAACCTAAACAAAAAAAGCCACCTCGAAAGCGACAGATGAAAAAGGAGGTATCTATTTGATAACAGTTAGGTGTATGCAACCAATAATAGGTGTACGTACGCATCCAATAATACCTACTTCTTATCTGAGAGAGCTTGATAAGCGAAATGTGTCGTTGTGAGCGACAGAATAAACGTTTCAATCCTTTACTTCATTGTGAAGACACAAGAATATGGCCACTTCATTAATGGGTTCATCCGATGGATGAGAATCCGGATTCGGAAAAGAGAGAGAGAGAGAGAGAGAGAGAGAGAGAGAGAGAGAGAGAGAGAGAGAGAACATTTCAATTTATGATTCACTTGTAGGACAGGTTTATATTTTTACATCTTTGTCTTGTCCTGTTTCACGTTCATGTACTGATTTGTCCTGATTTTGAGCAAAAATACTGATTTGTTCTGATTTCAAACTAAAACGTGTTTTTTCCATTTTAAATTTGCCGCGAAATATCGAGCGATTCACCACCTCACCCCTCTTCCACATCATCAACCTACCACTTCCCCTTCCACATACTTTCATTCTTGTGCCTATCACACTTGACACTTGCTACAAAACTTGTAGGTCTAGGTGAAGGTCCTACAACCTACCAAAGAAATAAAAGGTTTAATTTTGTGTTTTTTCTATTATGGAATTTTATTTCTAATGATCACATTTGAATTTCTTGTGTTTTTTTTTTAAGAGAACGTTGGAGAACTCTTTTTAGACGGCGATTTTTTCACTCTTTTCTCTTCCAGGCACAGCCCAGGAGAGTTAGTGCTATTTATCATTTCTCAGCAATTGTATTTTTCATGTTGGTAAAATTTTGGGGAAAAGGGGGCATTTACCTCCGCTCCCCTGGACCCAATGCATATTTTCTTTCGCGAGTTTTGTTTCTTGTTTTTTTTAATGTCCTGATTTCCATTTATTTGAAGTTGGTCACCTTATTGTAGGGGGAAAATGAAAACTGATTTCCATGACGTCAAAGAAGAAAGGTTTTTTCAAGTGTGGATTATTGGTATGAACAATGAACATGACCATGAGAACGAATGCTGCTAAGGTGCAGTTTTTTTTGATTACCTAAGCACAACTTTCAACTTCAATAAAAATCGAGTTGAAAATGTAAACAAGAACGTTGCCATTATTTATTTCAATCCGTTCTCTTGCCACTATCCCGTTACAAAAGTCCTCAGAAAATCTCTCGGAAAATCCTGAGGAAAATCCCAAGTACAATTCTGGGTTTGGAATAAATCTATTTAGGGTGTGTGTGATTTCTTGCTTCTTTGGCTTGTTTTCAGGATTTTTAAACTTAAAAAATTCATAGTGCGGTCAGTACGTTGAACGATATGCATTTTTAGTAAATAGAATGAAACTTGGCACTTGGCATGGGGTTTTTTAAACCATTGCAAATGATATCATCCGATGAGCCATAAAAAAAAATCGATAGGGGGTGCTATACAGCCCTTTTTTTTCAAAATGGCGCCCAAATTTTGGAAAAATCACCAAATTGGTCGTACAATTGCCGGATAAGTATCATTTTCATATATTTCGAGGATGCTAAACCGATTGGCGGCAACATTGACTGGAATGGACCAACGTGGAGATCGTAGCGCCGTTATTTTGGATCCCAATGGTTTGAAAAAAAAAGGCTTTTGGTTAGGTAAGTCTCAAATACAACCGAATTAATTTTTGATCGGGGCGTCTTATTGTTTGGTAGTAATCCGGAATCGATGAGGACCATCAGATCGGCTGGAAACGGTTGGACATCTGTTGCAGGATTGCCTTGTGCTGCGGCAGAGGAGGCTGACGGTAGAATCAGAATTATGGCTCACGCAAAATATATGACTGTCCACGGCACTCAGTTGGTCCTCGTGTTGATTCCGATGTTGTTGTGCTTTCAGTGATCTAAGCTTTCGATCCTGGTCGGCACAGGCCGTACAAAGCAATACATAACAGTACTATCAGATTGCCTGCCATGAGAGTTTTGGCGAGGAAAAGACCACTGCAATACGAGGATTACGCGGAGGATTCCATGCGTTTACTGGTTGTGACACCGTCTTATCTTTCATGCGAAAAGAAAAGAAGTCGACAGTGGAAGTGTGGAAGAGCTTTCCAGAGAGTACTGACGCTTTCTTTGCCATTTCTTTTACCCCTTTTATTACCGATGCTACCAGTCAGCGTCCTAGAAAAGCTCGTGGCCTTCCTATAGGTATACGCGCGAACAAAAGCAAGGACTTGAACGAAGCATCACCGAAGAATTACTTATTTGTTTTGGATAAAAACAAAAACCCTCAACAAGTTATCACGGACTCAGTCTGCATTGCGCCAACACATTTTGCGGGCGATGTTCTAGGCTGGCAAGATCTGTGGACAAGCCGATGTGCCGATAACGTAAACTCTCAACATCCCATCCCCCTCCCTTCAAATTGGGTTGGGAGTATAGACGACAGCACTGTGACTGTGGTCGAGGGATCACGCCCGTGAACACCGCTATGGACAGATTTGCTAGATCAGCATAGCTACTAAGCGATAAAGTACCCTCGAATTGCACGATAAGGTACATTCGATTTTGCTTGACACTTGACTAAAATTCTCCTTTCTCCTTTAAACCACTTGAACACAGCAGGGCGGCGTCACGTATTTTTGGTGGTCCATTTGGGTCAAACTAGCTTTCAATTAATCCAGTATCCTCAAAAATATATGGATTATACGCCTTCCAACTATCCAACATGGGAGTTGATGTAACAAGAATAAAAAAGCTGCATTTCGATATTATTTGCCGTTCTAAGGTAAAATGTAGGGCGCTAGAGACAATATGGTGACTCTGATAACGCCCTTGAAGGAACAGTCCTGCTGAGCATGAGCACCATCTTGAGTTTTCTTTGTGATACCTTTAAGAGTAGTGAATATGGAATATGTAATAATAAAATAATAATGTGATAATAATGAAATAAATGAAATGGAAATGAAATGGAATAATAATGAAATGAAATAATAATGGAATATATGGAATATGTACCAACTAAATATAATGCTTGTATCACAATGTGCAATAAGTTATAAACATATTTTGGTTCTCAGCTCCCACACTCCGTACTACTCCTCTGCATTGCCTGCTCGATTGCTGCAATTTGGAGAAATTGAGTGGTATTCATTTCAAGTTAACCTCATCGATTCCGTAGCACTACCAAACAACAAGACGCCCCCGAAATGCCCAGAAAATAAATCGGTTTTGCTTGAGACTCTTGACCAGAATGCGTTTTCACCATTCAAGTCCAGAATAACAGTTCTACGACCTCCACGTTGGTCTAGTCAAGTCAATGTTGCTGCCAATCGATCCAGTAGCATCCTCGAAACACATGGAACTGATGTTTTTTCGACAAATGTACGATAATTTGGTGATTTTTTCAGAATTCGGGTGCCATTTTGAAAAAAGGAGGCTGTACAGCGTATCCCATCAATAATTTTTTTGGCTCATCAGATGGTATCATTCAAAATGGTCTCAAGGAACTGCGTGCCAAGTTCCATTGCATTAACCGAAAGTGCAGTATATGTGAGCAATTTGCAATCAACACGATTTTCTGTCTCTCCCGCAAAGTTGGTAGAATGTCGCTTACGTTCCTTTGTCTGGCAAGGGACAATATAAGCTCCGTTTGAGGTGAACCATGTGACTGCGTAAGTTATTATTTTTGATTTAGGGATTTACTTAGATAGCAAAATAGTTTTACGGCAAGCCGCAAGCAAGCCCTCTGATGAATTTATCAAATCCAGATGAGCAGGCCCCAATTTTAAAATGTAGTTTTTTTTCAACAGATTAACACAAAATTAGTACCTATGTACTTATGTGCTGAAAACGTTTAATATAAATCCATTCAGAGTACTACATATTCATTGCCGATGCTTTCACAATATTTCAGAGTAGCAAAAACTAGCGACAAGCGTCTCTCGATCGCGCTCAGATGATCCTTTGCCACCAGCTTTTCAATATCAGGCATGGCCTCCAAGACGTTTGTTATATACCCCTTCCCGCGTAAACCCTCCAAAGCTCTCAGCATGCGTTTCCTGATGATACAGCATTGATACAGCGGCGCCAAAATATCCATGTAGTCGACACGCGGATTCCCGAAAGCCTTGCCGTTGTCCAGCCAGATCATGGTACCGAAGCGATCGGTCTCGAAATGGTGCCTGTCGCCGTTTTGGTTCAGAAAATCGTATATCGCCTGGTCGATCACGTCCAAGACCACGTTCAAGTCCAGCTCGGCCCTGACTGCAACGCAGTAATCTCTGGTACGCTCCCAATTTTTGAGCGGTTCCGCAAGATAACGTCTCCTCCAAGGCGACTCTTGCCGCCCCAGCACTTTGTCCATCAGCTTGAAGATCGCCACGCCTTCGAGTAAGCCATTGCGGGTGCAAACGTGTCTGTCTTTGTTGCAACGGCTGCATTTTCCGTAGAAGCACAATGTGTCGTTTTTTTCGAAAATCGTTTCGAGTAAATCCGGCGTGGCCACTGGTACGACTTCATCTCGAAGCGAAATGGTTCTGGTTACGGCCGGAGGGGTTGCGGCCGCGTTCAAGAGGAAGGACATGTAGAAACCCATCACTTCAGCCCTGGATCTGTCCGGTCCGAAAACGAGTGGGGCGTCATCCGGAGCGCTCCACTCCGGCCCGATCAGTATGGGTTTGAAGATCACTTCTTTGCCGCCCTCCAAGGTCAAGAGCAACTTGATTTGGGTGCCTAAGGTGAGCACGTCGGCTTTGACAATCTTGGCCGTTTTCATGGCGTCCAAAACTTCACCGAGACGAGGACTGTTGAGGTCAACGACGCCGGTTTTTGAAGCCCACGAGTTGGCCTCCGCCCACAGCTCCTCGTAGTTTTTTGTCAAATTGGCATTGAAGCGGAGTTTTCGTGCCGGTGGTTGTGGTGCGTGCAACTCCTTGCGGATGGCATTGTGGATGTCGTTCAGCAGAGGTGAAGTCTCGAAAGGCTGATAAATTTGACCTTCTAATGAGTAGCTGTCTGCAAGGAACGATAGTGAGTAGGTAGGTAACTGAATGACTGGAGATGTCACGATATAGGAAATAGAATTTTTACTGGGAATAATTTGAACAGGGGCGATTTTTTTTGTTTGGCAAGGTTTTACAGCCTATTTTGTTTCTGTCTCTTGGAGCGCATGTTATGTGCATGTTTTTTTTTGTCTGTGTCTATGGATCTAAGCTCCTAATTCTAATTCGGAGTCAATTATGCTATGCTGCAGTACCCACTGAGATTCACAAAGCTGTGGCTTCAAGAGTAATAACATTCCTCTGCTGTCTTAGTTTACAAAATTTTGAGAAATTGTGCCTACTGGTTTCTTTATGAGAGAAGCTGAAAAATATTTGCTTGCTTCTGTGCCTTACCCTGAGTTGCACCAACGCTCAGTTAAGAAAGAGAAAGAAATTTTATTACCAAAATTACATCTTCCTCAACAACAAGGGTTGCGGATGATTGGTGAAATTTATTTTGGTCAGTATTCCCGTTGATGGATGATGAGAATTCTGGTTTCATAAAAGAGAATGATCCAATGATTAATTAGCTGAAGATTTCATGTATTTCTCATGGTCAACGTACTAGGATTGGCCAGATTGAAATACATTTAATCTCGTATTAACGTAATTGTCGGTGCAACTTTTTTGGTGCAGTTAGTCTATTATGTCACAGCTTCACCACCCAGCTCACCACTTTGCCCCCTGGTCTCGCCACAGAGCAGAAACTCTGGCAGAAAGACTATTATGAGCATGGAGACAAGCTGATTAAGTGAAGTTGTAAGCTCTATCAAAGAATTAGATACAGGTTGGCAGGTTGCAGTAACAGCTAAATAAACAAAAAATTACCTCCAGGCGTCATATCTTCTGAAGATTCCAAAGCAGAGTTGTCATCTTGTTTCTTCATCTGAAATTTTGAGACTTAATAATCTTGCTCAAACTGCAGATATTTTTTTGTAGAACTTAGGTACTTGGGCGAGTATTGGTGATGGTGCAAGGAAAACGGACATTGCCAGAAGGCTTATTGCTACTGATAATTCAAATAGCATTTCTGCTGACGTGCCGATGTGCACAGACCAAAAGAAAAGAAAATACTGTAAAGGTAGGTAGGTACGCACTAGGTAGGTAAGCGAAGTAGTTGGGCAATCATAATTAAATTTGGCCATTGTCAAAAATCAATTATCCAAATATCAACGCTTTCTCACTGAAGCAAATTATTTTGGTAGATATTGATTGTGTGGAACACTTTCGTAAATTTTACGATAATTGGGTGGCTTAGAAGCATAAACGGAACATTACAGCTACATGCCTGGCTCAATTTTACACTGATCTGTGATTGAGTTACCGTAATTCGTAATAAAATCGATGTTCATGAAGTAAAAGTAAAATTATTATTTTGTGTGTTTTACCATTTTTCAACAAAAAGCGCCACATGTTTGATTCACCAAGCCACCAAAAGTTCATCTGTGGACCGATATTGATGAATTTTGTTGTTTCATCGCAAAATCAATCTGGTATTGTAACAAAGAACTACTCACTTTGCTCTTTCAAATCTCTGATTAGATATCACAGGCGCAGCAAATGAGTATTACCATGAAAACTTAGAGTGACAATGTTTTCTCGAAGAAGAGACCCTTGCCTTGCGTTGCCTTGCCGCAAAGCTATCTTTTTCATAATGAAGTGGCTGAATGCCAACTTTCTCACATTCAAGATGCCGATGCTGGTCGCGAAGAAGAAAAAAACTTGACTGTCTTATTTCTGGGAATAGCAGGCCTTGCATTTGGCTCCTGATCGTTTTTTATTCATGACAATACTGAAAATTCACTGATCTACTGAAAAATAAAGTATTCAGAAGAAAATTCATTTTTTCCTAAATATTTCAGGAACCGCTCAACATTCTTCAAAACCGTTGACTTTTCCTTGATGGGTGATATATTGTCAATACAGAGTGGTGAAAATTTCGATGCTCACCATTGGTATCTTGGAAACGGTAAGAGATACGAGGTCGGTTGAATCAGGAACCAGTCCATCTCCTCACCTTGCGGTGTGTCTAATAGGAAGCCTCGCCCCAAAAAAAAGGTCTTCGCAGCAATAAATCACTTTGGTACATTATTCCAAACAGTACCCACACATGAAACACGGCGTATAGACAATACAAATAGAAAAGACACATGTCGTCACAGATTTTTACGGTTGCGTAGGAACCAGGTGAGTCCATCATTCAAAAAAAGGTTGGCTGATTTTTGATGCCCCAATATCCGTGACGACGGTGATGATAAACATAATATGGTCTTTTCTATTTGTATTGTCTATACACACATACAATAAGTATCGTTATTGTTTTGTTGTTAGCTTGGAAACTGATTCAAACTTGCTTGGCAAAAAATTAATAATAATAATAGTACCTACTCTGAAACTTCATTGAAGTGATATCGAAACATATTTGCCAAATGTGACCTGAGATAAAATAAGTAGTCATTAATGCAAAATAAAGGGAATGGAAGGAAAAGAGAAACTGTACCTATGTGACACGTAAAAATACCTCTTTTTGCGATTTGCGGTAAAAATGGGAGATTATTCAACTAATTTGGAAGTTTGAAAGACACGAGCAGAGCAAATGTTTGGAATAGGACCTTTTCGATGTAAAAATTAGGGGTGAATATAATTTCATCTCCATCATACCTATTTTACTTCAACACCATTGTACCGTTGAGGGCGGTCTTGGCCCCATAACTCGGCTAGCCTAACCGGGTGCCGGTACCGGGTGCGGGTACCGATTCTTGAGTATCAGATTTTCAAGTAAAAACAGGTCTTTTTTTTATTTCGAGGGAAACATCTTAGACACCTAAAGCCAAATTTTTATCTCCAACCTCTTCGCCCCCACCCTACCCTGCTTTCAAATGGCAATATCTATCTTGTGATTCTTGTGATAAAGAGAATAAAATTTTCATCTTGCGAAAAATTATTTCATATATTCTTAACCACCCCCTAGTCCTCTACACTTTGTTGGGGATAAGAATTTTGCAATACGTGTCCTGAATGTCCCATCTGAAATAGAAGTCGACGTATTTTTCCTGGAAAGTCTATTTCTCAAGAATTGGAAGTTGATAAGAGAAAAATCTTTCCTTTAATTTATAAACAAAGATCATTTTGAGAAGGGTTGAAAGTGACTCAATAAAAACTTTTCAGACTTGTTTGACAGAAAGACTATTTTATTACCTGATTTTGATGTATCACATACATATAGGTAAGCTATTTGAAATTTGAAAGTGGGGCGGAGTCCAGGCGAGGGGGTTGGAGATAAAAATTTGACAATACGTGTTCTAGGTGTCCCCTTCGAAATAAAAAATGACTTGTTTTTACTGGAAAATCTGATACTCAAAAATCGGGAGTTAGGTCATGAGGGAGAAACTTTCCTGCAATAACAAAGAGAGAATTTTGAAAGGGGTTGGAGGGGTGATTCGAGACAATTTAAAATATGTTTGACAAAAAAGGAACTTTATTACCTTCAATTGGATGTATCACAAGGTAGGTGATGCCATTTGAAATTTTAAAATAAGGTGGGTTGGGGGCGAAGGGTTGAAGATAAAAATTTGTCATCACGTGTCTCAAATGTCCCTCTCGAAATAAAAATCGACCTGTTCCGGTTTTTTCCCTGGAAAAATTTGTGCAGCGAAATATCGGAGGTGGGTCCTTTTCAAAAAAGTCACCCTGTACCTACAAAGGTTTTATTAGTCATCAATTATTAGTAAAGTGAGTACAAACATAAATGAGAATTGGGCCTCTAGATCCCCACACGATGGAATTGGAAACGATGCCCCCTACACCTGGAAATATTTTCCAAACGAGGTTGACTTTAGCGCCCTCTGGGGTAGGTAATTTTCGCGACACTAAAAAATTTTCGGTTGAAACTTGTAGGGACTTACAGGAACTACAACTTTTGTTGAGATTTTTTTTTATAACTATCATAGAAAAGCAGATAGAAAATTGTAAAAAAAACACCCCCTAAAAAACGACGGTTTTCGGCTTTTGGCACTTTTTCTCGACAAGTTATTGGAAAGTTCTGAACACAACTTGTTCCAAATATTTTTTCGAACATTTCAAAAAAAAAAAGAGAATCGAAATCAAACGAATAGCAACCGAGATATAGAAAAACACCCTTATCTCGGAAAGCTCAAGGAAATTTTGGTAAATTTTTGCGGTTCGGGGCTCTGTGGGGGATTCCCTAGTAGTCCAGGAATTTTAGTCAATATACGGCTTGTACCCGGAAGTAATTAACGTAAATCTGAAAATTTGCAGGATCGTAGTTTTGGTCTAGGAGAGCACGTACAAAAAAGTCCCCTACTCTCCCTCGTCGGCTTCCCTCTTTTTTTGGTGCAAGAAGGGATTAAGTCACAAAAATTGATAATCTGATTATAGACTGCAGTAACATGGTTGTTGTTGGTCTGATTGGTATCGAAATTATCAAAAAAGGTTCAGAGAAGCATATCCCTTGGTATTTGAGATGTTTCAATACTTATTAAGTACATAATTTGCCGCCCTAGTGCTGTCAAACTTAAAAAAAGTAGATTTTCCACCGAAATTACGCCGTGGTGGTTAGGTATATGAAGACTCGGGGGTGAAATGTACAAGAGGGTAAACATTTTTCGTCATACTTTGGGCTTTCCATTGGTATGTCTACGTTCTCTCTAGCGTTACCCGTTACGGAGCTACAGGGCTGTAATGAGAATGTTGCTCGACATTTTATGCATTTTATAAGTGTTGTTGTTGATGTTGCATCTTTTCACTCCCCTCTAGCAATCTATGCTGGTTATAGTGGCAATGTAAATAATAACATATGGAAGAGCATGAACATACAAGACAAGAAAGACGTTGAACCAGTTTTTGAAGTGAAAGCTTCATGTGGCTCACATTTCGTCACCGAGAATGATCAAATACGGGTGATCAACCCGCTGATCGCGTACGTCCTGTGTTCGATGATATGTTATGGCAGACAAAGGCGTTTGCGGTTGCGGTTTTTGTAAGTTGCCCCTTGAAGATGGAAATGTGATGGTTCAGAGTGGACTATCAACTTTGCTGCGGGCTAGAGTGGAAAGAGGAGGCACCGAAAACTAAGAAGTTCTCAAAGATCTCGTGGAGAGAAATTTATCTATCAGGTTACATGTGACATGCAGGTAAGTGCTATAATATTCGCTAGTTCTAGAGGAATCTTTCAAGAAGCCCGGGGTAAAAGGAGGATCCTCAGAGCAGCACGTTGAACTAAGGGACTCTCGCCGGTAGCGCGATGCACGAGACGTCAACACTTTCAAAGCCTGGCTGCAAGACCACTCTCCGTGGTCTACAGAACTACAGAGTCAGATCGTCTTCGCTCTCTGGCTTCTGGGATTGCTGATGGGACGACATTACTAACTGCGACAAAGCCAAAGCTTCAGGTGAGGCAGCCGTCAAGACTTTGCCTGGAAAATTGTTCGGGGATGTGAAGCTCTCCAGGAAACATCGAGTGAAGCCGCTTGCATCAGTTTGGGGTGGCATTGTTGTCCGCGATAAAATCGTTCCTGTAAACCTTTAGCAACTCTTTACGCGGATAGTTTGCGTGATGGAATCTGAGGAAGACTTGAAAGAGTATCTCAGTTTCGAACTCGTTACAAGGCCATTTGCTCTTTTCGATGAGGTGTCAATGCGAAAGACTGCAAAATCAGTTCTTCAAAAGTTCTTTTCAAGTATTACACCTAAAGTACTTGGTGACAGTGGAACTCGTTGCAGTGTAGTCGACGGTGGTTATCTACTTCATGCACTTGTTTGATCTTGTCCCGCCACTTTTGGACAAATAGCCAAGGCATACGTAAGGTTGGTTCAGAAACGATTTGGATCATCTGTTTCCGGTGGTGTTCGATGGGCATGAACAGAAGTCAACTAAAGGCTCAAGAACAAAAACGTCGTTATTCTAAGCGGGCACCAATACATGTAGTTTTCGATAGTAACACATGTGTGGCGACTAACCGGTCAGACTTCTACTCTCAGGTTATTTTCAAAATAATGGAGTTACTATCGTTTAAGCTGCAGCAGATGCGGACTCCTTGATTGATTGTCTGAATAGCTCTCGGCATGGATGTGTCAGGACAGCAAGTTACCGTTATTGCCCAGGACACAAACATGCTTGCTATGTTAGTCGTCCGTGCTAGAGATGACACGTGAATCTTGATGCCAAGTCCAGCCACAGGCAGTTCAAGTGGACGAGTATTTAAGATCCAGGAGATCCGAAAAAGTCCTGATGAAGTGAACGAATTCGTCCTCTTCTGCCATGCCATAACAGGATGCGACACCACGTCAGCTCTGTATCAGATGGGAAAGCAGAAGGCGTGCGGAAGCTCCTGAAGAAAAAACCAGAGCTACAGGAATGCTCCACGGTCTTCTCAAATCCCGCATCTAGCAAGAGGGCTGTGGCCGCCGCTGGGGAAAGATTTATCGTGGCCCTGTATGACGGTAGTGAGCAGGACACTTTGGACCAGCTACGACTATTTCGATACAACCAGAGCGTAGCGAAGCAGCCGGTGACAGCTTCCTTCGATTTGGCGAGCCTTCCACCAACAAGTGCCGCCTGTGAACAGCATTCGTTCCGCGCATACTTCCAGGTAACGGCGTTGGGCAAAAGTGGCTAGACGTTAACCTCAACCCGGAGGTCTGGGGCTGGAAATCTCGACTCCAGGGCCTTTTTTCAGTTACCATCACAAGGCAGCCAGCTCCTGATAGCCTGCTACGGTTAATTCCATGTGCCTGCAAGATTGACTGCGGTGCCCGGTGTGAGTGCAGGAACTCAAGACGAAACTGCAGCATCATATGTGCAAGAGCTGTAGAGCATCCAGCTGCACGAACAGTCGGTCGGTGGATATGGATGATGATCCGGATGACCCCACTTCCAATTAGAATAAGAATCGTTTTAGATCGTTTCAGAGTCAGCCTTTTCAGGTAGAATAAGAATGTTAATTCTCTACCTTAATTGAGTACTATCCCAAAGAAAGTTCAAGTGAAATTTTAACTAAAAATCTTATAGAACAACAGTAATACTTTGGTACTAGGTTTAATACTAATATAAGGTTCTTTGGGATCGGGAAGGCTAGTTGGGTCTCTACCACTGAGCGCAGGATGCGCGCTTTACGCAGGCAGCATTACCGCGCGGCAACACTAGGAGTGGCCTAGCTCTGTAACGGGTGACGCTAGAGAGAACGTGAACATACCAATGGCAAGCCCAAAGTATGACGAAAAATGTATATGAGTGTACATTTCACCCCCCAAGTCTTCATATAACCGCCACGGCGTAATTTCGGAAAAAATCTACTTTTTTAAATTTTGACACTACTAGGGCGACAAATTATGTACTTAATAAGTAATACAACATCTCAAATACAAACGGATATGCTTTTCTGAACCTTTTTTGATAATTTCGATACCAATCAGACCAACAACAACCATTTTACTGCAGTCTATAAACAGATTATCAATTTTTGTGACTTAGTCCCTTCTTGCACCGAAAAAAGAGGGAAGCCGACGAGGGAGAGTGGGGGACTTTTTTGTACGTGCTCTCCTAGACCAAAACTACGATCCTGCAAATTTTCAGATTTACGTTAATTACTTCCGGGTCAAAACCTAAAATTCCTGGACTATAGGTGTATTCGAAAATTCAGCCAGAGTATACGTTTTGCCATTCCAAATCAAATTCCCTATTGACTGGCTTATCGTGTTTTGTGCTTGTTTGTACCGAGAGTTCATAAATTAAATGGGTCAAGGGTGTCTGTGAGTTTGAAAACGTCTGTCGGAACTAGCATCGTTCTAATTAAAGTTTGACAAATTCTTTATTACAAAAGGAAGAAGGATTACCCTAGTTTCGACAGACGTTTTCGAATTCACAGGCACCCTTGACTCATTCAATTCATGAACTCTCAGTATAAACAAGCGTGAAACTAATGACTTTGTTGTAGCGTGCAACTGCATTCATTTAGATTTCCATGTTGTTTGGATTATTAAGAACAAGAGAATTATTATTAATGACAAATGTCATGGAGAGGAGTTTCACATAGAGGGACGTCCGGTTTGGTCATCGCGTAACCAAATAATTTGTTGCAGTATTCCCCTGAAGTTAATAGAAATTGTTTAATTGTGAGATGGAGAATCTATAAGAAGCTGTTCGTATAATTTCCAGGATATTCGACGACGCGACGATTCGATAAATTTGTACCTATAATGAATTGTTACGGCTCGATAGTTGGTTAGCGATCCGATATTTATTTATAGGGAATAATAATTGTTTCGAAGCCTTTTCGCGTCGGTTCGTCGGTGAGCACCTTTGTAGGTTTTTAGCAACAATGGGGTTCACTTCACACAAAACAGAATGGGATTCAATCGAAAGGGTCTTCACATGAGAGTTTGTACCTGGACTTGAGTAATGGTTCGCGTACACCATTGGTTCCGAAGTTTTTGGAAGGGTGAAATTGGGTTTTACATTTCCGGCTATAGACACTCGCAGTCGTGATATCCTTCTAAGCTTCAAGGGCAATTCAAGGTGAAAATAGGTCCAGTTCTCCACAAAGGCACCGGCCATATCCAATCCCTTCCAAAACGGGCAAAAGATTACCATAGCCTAAAAAGAGCCTTGCAAAAAGAATAGTCCAGATATAAGAGACGCAGTCTTTGAAGAGAAATTCATAATAAACTACTCACAAATTGAAGTGGATATTTTTAAAAAAAGGTTTCTTTAAAATCGCCAGAAAATTCTTAAAAATTACTTGATTGTGAAACCTTTTGCACTGTTTTGAAGAAAAATATCAATTTTTTCAAGAACTACTGAAGTCTTCCATAAAAATCACATGGATATGTCTAATACAGGGTGATGAAAAAAGTCGTTCAGTTTTGTTATATTTTACTTTCGTGCAGGAGATTGTTCATCCACCCTGTACACCTATATTTACTTGGATCTTATAGTCTGTAGCTTATGTAACTCGTCAGTTTTTAGTTTTTCGTTTTCCGTTGCGTACTTACCGAAATATAGTCTTTTCACTTTCCAAAGTCGTTTTATCGATGAATCTACTAAATCCGGGCACTACTGGATTCTTTTTTGTACTAAGCAATGCCACTTTGGTACTTTTAGAACAATTTTTTGCGCCTATTTCAAAATTAACGGAGGTATGGCGTCTTAAGGTGCGTTCAGTCAGCTTATTTAGCCGCAAGTTTTAATTTTAGTCGGAAGCGCAGCGACGCCCATTGGCTCTTATGAACCATCCCCCGCGGAATGGTAAAGAGAAATTGCCAATTTGGTGAACGTATCACAAAGTGTCATCGGTGGGCAAAGAGACGACTCCAGGCCACTGGCAGTGCCCGAATCACACATGGAGAAGATCGCCCGAGAATAATTTCAGTAATGGATGATCTCTGCTTGTTAGACATAAAATTGTAAAATTGAAAAGTCAAATTTTCTACAACCTGTAATAAGGTGTCAGAAACAAATTTCTTTGTTCATGCGACACCCTGTATATTTTTATGTAGTCTTCCATTTGAAATCTGCTCAAAAAATTGCTCTAAAAGTACCAAGTGGCATTGTTTTGTAAGTACCAAAAAATCCAGTAGTCCCCCGGATTTATTCATCGACAAAATGACTTTGGAAAGTAAAAAGGCTATATTTCGGTAAGTACGCAACGGAAAGCAAAAAAAATAAAAAATAACGAGTTACATAAGCTACAGACTATAAGATTCAAGTGAATATAGGTATACAGGGTGGATGAAAATCTCCTGCATGAGATTAAAAAAGAACAAAACTGAACGACTTTTTTCATCACCCTGTATTAGACATATCCATGGATTTTTGTGGGGGACTTCAGTAGTTCTTGAAAATATTGACATTTTTCTTCAAAACAGTGCAAGCGGTTTCACAATCGAGTGATTTTCAAGAATTTTGTGGCGATTTTAAAAAAACCTTTTTTTAAAAATATCCACTTCAATTTGTGAGCAGTTTAGGAGGAGCCCCGCACACACCGGCCCGCGAACTTAGATTGTAGGGAACAGGGGAAACAACAGAAAAGAAAGGGGAAATTCCCATCGCTAGCAAAAGTCACACACTCTCTTTTTCGGTGTCTAGACGCTGGGCCTAACCCTAACATAACCTATAACACTAACTTAAATGTTGAATCCGATGAATCCACGATAAGAATTTCGAACCACGCTCCAAAGTTCAAATGTTGGTCAAGGTGTAGAATCAGGTGTTCATCTGGTATTGGGGTATTGATGTGTGACGGCTTTGAAATAATTATTAGGGGAAACTCATCTTTTAGGGAACACTTAGAAAACTCAGATATCCTAGTTACCAGCGTTGAGGTAGGGTCAGGTATAGGAATGAGCCTTTATTTAAACCCTTTGGGCCGTATTCATACCTCGCTTCTAAGCTAAAAGCGCTATCAGAGCGATGCGCATTTAGGGCCATTTCCATTTCTCATATTTCAGTGTTCAAAAATACAAATTAACTCGCAAATTAATTGCAGTTAAGTACATACAATCGCTCCCAATCGCAATAATGTATTTTTGAAAACTGAAATATGAGGAATGCCCCTAAATGTGCATCGCTCTAATAGCGCTTTTAGCTTAAAAGCGAGGTATGAATACGGCCCTTTGACATGTAAGTAGGAGTCAATATAATGATTTTATGTTACAACCAATTTTTGTGTCTTACTGCGTTCAAACTAGAGGTTAATTCGATCTCCACACGCCCAGGAGCTCTATCCTCGATCCACAAGAAGGATGCACAACAGGATCGTGTCCTGATACTAGACGATCACTGGCCAAAGCTGTCCCAAGAGCGAGAAAAATGATTCAATTCAGATAAGTTGGATTAAAATGGAGTATGTTGGGTTGCCTATCCATCCAGGCGCATAAGCTCAGGAGTTAGGGGCATTCCAGTAAGCATCGAAATTTTCACCACCCTGTATATGTTCCTATTCACGTGGATCCATCTAGTTCGGTTAATGATACAACGATTTTTCACTTTTTTTCTATACGATACCCTGTATACGACACCTGCATTGCTTGCGACTTTGGCCCTTGATCTTAATCGGTCAAACATGGTTTCGGCAACAAATATGCCAAGTGTCGTTGCTTGTTATAGAAGTGAAGGGTGTCCCCTAAATTTTGACCTCAACGTCCGGACTATCGCTAGCCCCACGTTTTTTCACCAATTTTCAGGAATCACAGCCGACTTGACGTGGAATCCTATCAAACGCTTGTTATTTATACCGGCTGTAATAGAAATTCTCAGATTTATTTCGACTACCTTTACACAAGTGAATAAATTAAAGTCGCTTTTATCACAAAATAGTCCCGTGAAGACCAGCAGTACAATATCACAGTGTTTATTCTCCTCGGTTCTGTCCGGCAAGTCAACGCAAAATTTTATCGTGCTTCTTTTTGCACGACTCGAAAGCAGCAAAGACCATCAACAGACGTTCCTCCATGGCCCTGAGGTGCGCCTTGGAAATCAACTCCTCCATATCCGGCAGCTTCTCCAGAGCTTCGCTCAAGTGCCCCCCGGTCAAGCTGCGCAGATTGTCCAGCGTCTTCGCCCTGAGCATGCAGCACTGATACATCGGCGCCAGAATGTCCAGGTGGTTCACGTGAGGATTTCCGAAGCTCTTGCCGTTGTCCAGCAACACCACGTTGTCGTGCAGCGTTTCCAGATGGTGCCTGTCGCCGTTCTGGATCAGAAAATCGAAAATCGACGCGTCGATCAAGTCCAGCAGCGTTTTTTCCGGCATGCTGCCCTTGAGTCGTTCGCAGTAATCCCTGGACGTTTCCCATCCGGTGTTGGCGTTGCGCTCCCAAGGCGTTTCTTTCCACTGCATTTTTTGCTTGAGGTAGAAGTTCACGGCGCCCGGAAGCAAGTAGTTGGAATCGTCGCAGACGAATTTCTCGCTGTTGCAGCGGTAGCATTCGCCGTAGACGCAGGTTCGGTTGTTAACTTGCAGCATCGTGTTGAGCAAGCGTTCCGTTGCGACGGGAACGATTTCTTTCTGCAGCGACACGGTTCGAGCCACGCTGACCGGAGTGTAGGGTATATCCAGGAGACCGGACATGTAGAACGCTACGATTTCCGAGCCCCAGCGATCGAATCCTTCGTAAATTCCTCCTTGCGTCATGTGGTTCTTTTCGTAACGTTTCGGTTTGAATATGACTTTCTGGCCGCCGTCCAGCGTCAGCAGCAGCTTCAGTTGACTGCCTCTCGCTTCGACGTCAGCTCCGACGACTCGAGCCGTTTTCATTGCTTCCAGGAGCGGACCCAGATGGGGACTTTGGAAATCGACGATTCTATTTTTGGAGACCCAACTGTCGGCTTCTTTCCACAGATCGACGTGCTCGCTGCTGCTACTGCTGCTGCTGTCCAGATCGAGGTTCAGGCTTCTGGAGCGTTTCGGACGCATCTTGTACGCCTCCGGCAGATTGGCCAGTTCTCTGTAGATTTCTTGGTGGTATCCGCAGTGAACTGCGATTTGTTTCTCTTCAGCTAGTTCGTTGAGAGTTACGATTAGGCATAAAGTCAAAACCACCACAGCAGCAGACAAAAATACGATGAGAGACAGGAAGCGGATCTTGCGTTTCGGTCCCATTTGAGGAACGACTCATTGTAAAGCGTGCGGAAACTAAACTGGTGATGAGGAACCGATGTTGTGTTTTTGAGAGGTAGGCACCCAGTAGATAAGGTTACAGTGATTGATTGGCGCTAAACTGGCTCGTGTTTGATGGGGGACGATTAAATAATTATTGGAAAACCTGTCGTTGGCTATATAGCAATACGTTAGACGGATCTCATCATCAAGTGATTTGCATTTCTGGGTGTTTGCAAGTCACATTTTTTCATCTGATATCAGAATATGATTATTATGATTCACTGAAATTCTGTACCTACTCGATATAAGCACCTATTATTAATATGAGTGATGATAGTGATTTCAGATGGCATTATTACTCGGCACAAAATGAAATTGATTTGTGTGATTCATTGATTCGCCATGTACAGTCGTGATGAGTATAATTTATTGGCACGACTGCAATTATCAAATCGGCGATGTCAAGTTATTGGCACATGAAAACGGCCTGAGTTTTCCAGAATTCGCCCATTTTGATAGTTGCAACCGTACCTACCAATAAATTATATCACGACTGTACCAAGTAAAAACAAGATGGAACACTCTATAATCTGACTTTCTGGTGCAACCTCCAGGAGAACTAAATAGTGAAAAACGAGTAAAATTTGAACTTGTTAATGTGGAACTTTGATACAAATTAGGACACCATTATTTATCCGTGTGTTGTAGGTACTCGTACCTATCTATCTCCGTATCTCCTCGAAAATGAACCACCTATACCAACACAGATTTTAATTGTTTTGCGTTGTGTACCTATGTCCTCAGTAGATACTTTATTATCGAGAAAGTTTTTGAATAAGGCCAAGAGACTTGATAACAAGAGTCTCTAACTGAATGCCATTTGTGTAATTATTGGTAAATATTGTTAACAATAAAAATCCTTGATACATTTCGATGTTATTTCGACAATTCCTGATTTTTATCGTTTCAAAAACTCACAATCACCCACAATTACGTTAACGTAGCATTTTCTTTCTAATGTGGCCAACAAAATAAGTGCCCCTGTCGAAATTATAATCGGTTCTCAAAACTGGACAGCTTTGGATTTTTTTTTGAGCGATTTTGGATCTGTTTGAACTATGAAACAGTCGACAGCCCGATCTAGTGGTTAGGTATCCGTATCGAAACAGTAGGTACAAATCTGATGAATTAGCTATCCCTCATTTTGCCAAAAAAATTGTAGTAGATACCAATACCGGAAAAATTGTTACGAGCGGCGATTCTGGAGAACACGCGATCTTTCCAGACTCTTCCCATTGAGTCGCAGTTTACACGTGCAGAGCTCTGGACATTTCCAGAATTTACGCGATGGCTTGACGATTAGAATACATGGATAGACTTCAACGGTCGATCAGAAAACATCAGCCGAATTGGCGGAGGTTACGTCTTCACGATACGTTGGTAATGCTCGCGAAATGTGTAGGATTTTTTGGGAGTCGCCTGAAAACCATATGCCGGGTCATTGTGGAATTTTCCGGAGGACCTATGGAACAGTCAAGATCAATTGATAGTCGGAGATGTATGAGGCACTGATCCTCGGCCTACGAGCAGTATTGAATGCGAAGTGGTAGAGAGCGGATAGAAAGCGACTGGTAACCAGCAATATTCCCAAGTAGTAATTGTTAGAGTGTATTTATTGAAGTACGAAGTAATGAACAGTGTGTATTTCAACACGATCGTCTAATCTCGATTAAAAACGAAGCCGTACGCAAAATACGTAACAATATGAAGACTTATGTCTCAGGTACCCTTGAACGGGTACCAAGTAATTGAGCTGCTTTTATTTGCAGGCGCATGTTGTAGTGTTCTGGTCATTAGTAGACACCGCGCAGGATCGACACCCAGGTTCAAATTGATTTTTCCATATCAAAAAACAAAATAATACGTTGAGTGAATGATTTTTGTGAAAAAGACACTTGAATCTGAAGGCTCTTGAAATATTTTTGAGGATTTCAGACCTTTGACAGTGGAAAAAAAACTGTCAAAATTGTCAAAGAAAAAAAACAAGTTTTTTCAAGCTAACTTGTTCAAATTTGTTCTTATTGAAATTTACACATCGGATTCAAGGTTAGAAGTTTGAATTTTGTCGGAAAAGATACTAAACTTGTCGTGAGCGGTTTTCAATGACCAGGAAAACAAAAAAAAAACACCTAGCCGAGCTTCGCCCTACCCACGACCCCCCCCCCTTAACAATGATCGACACTTTTTGTGCCAAAATAGTATCAACGAGATATGATGCGTCGAATTGCGATGTATTTGCATCCAATGGATTAACGGGTTCCATCCCCTCCATTTTGAGTTGCAACTGATTACCCCCCCTCCGATAACTCAAAACCCCGGGGTGGGATTTCTGTCAATTTTGGGTATGTAGTAGGGCATTCAAGTCTGAACAGAATGTCAAATATTCAGGACGTTTATATTTTTTCCAAGGTTCTAACGATTTTTTGATATTTTTCCTGTATCATATACATTTGACAGAACAGATCGAAATATTCCAATAGAACTATGAAATTTTCATCGTGTTTGGTTCAGAATTGTTCGAATGTTCATTCTCAACATTTGGAATCTCCACATAACTGTGTATACTTGAAATCTCATGAAAAATTAGGCTTAATTTGAAATTGTTCGGAATTATAAGTTTTCAGATTTTTGACAGCTTTAAAAAAAGCCTCCGCTGGGATTTTTCTAAACCCCAAAAATTTGGAAAGAGCGCAAAATTCTGAACAAAACCTGTGATTTTCACGACTACAGTATTTTTTTGAGGTCAAAATCTATTTTCTTGGGCTAATAGAACTGTAACAGCGACACCAGCGTTGATGTAGAAGTTTGGACCTATACATTTCATGCGTGAGGCCGAAAACACAACGAAAGAAGGTGGCTGGTTTCCAGTTTAGGCGCCTACAACCTGTAGATATTTGTTATGTTCTCGGCAGTCGGCTTCACGCATTAAAGATACAGGCCCAAATTTTACACAGAGGTAAACCACTGACGGAATTTTTTTGCACCGATTTTTGATGATTTTTAATCGATTTCTGAAGATTTTCAATGATTTCCAATGATTTCTAAATGATTTCCAGTGATTTTCAATGATTTCCATGGAAGTGTACACCAGATTTCCAAGGTGGTTTACCCCTCGTTTTACACTAAGGTTAGCGTTGCTGTGCCTGTTCTATGTAAATGGCACTTAAGTGTAGAGATTCCTGTTATGAAACTTTTTGGATGCCACAGTGCTTCGAATTCAGACAAAGATGGTTCATAAACAAAACAAAATCCAAAAATTTCAAAAGTCTGTTCTTCTTCAGCCACCCTAAGCTTAGTCACTTCAATTTTTTCTTGACTTTTGATTGTATATCGTATAAGTTGGGTCATACTTTGCGACTCAACGAAAAGGTCAATAACTGATGACCTTATTATCAAGGCAAATCCAAGAGATCAAAATTTTGTTCAAAATAAAACTTTCTCTTGAACGGAGTATCTGCCACTGGAATAAATTTGACTGAAAATACTTTTGATCAGTGACAAAAGTAGTAAAGAGTATTTCCGACAAATACATATAAGTATGTATTATTATTATCTATCAAAGGTAGATAGATTGGTTTTATGAAAATGTGGAGGCTGTCGAGCTTAAGCATAACTATGAAATTGGGAAGCATCAGAACATCAGACCGACCACGCAACAACCATCGAAATCCAGCAGACACGTTTTTGACCTGTTTGGGTCTCATCAGTGCGAAGCATTCGAAGCTGAGGCTCGATAGTCCGCAATTTCGATATTTGGACCAACGAGCCTCAGCTTCGAATGCTTCAGCACTGATGAGACCCAAACAGCAAATAGGTCCAAAAACGTGTCTGCTGGATTTCGATGGTTATTGTTCAGCCGGTTTCATGTTCTGAGATTACTTCCCAATTTTTGAATAGGTACCTAATAGGTATAGGTATTATTTATTGGTTACGAAAGTATTTTCCCGATTTTTTTTTCAAAGGGTTGGTAGCAGTAGGGAAGCTTAAGTGGAAGTTTCTATACCTGTATTTTTCGAATATATTGTGACGGTGGGCTCACCGCAGGATGAAAAATATTTTGTTACAATAAGAAAAGTGAAGCTCCCGCTGGTAAGATAAGAGTGGGCGGAAGAGCGGATCATGAGAAGCCAGGCCGAAAAGCACGAGGGGAGAATAGTAACAAGGAACGAAAAGGCTAGATGGGGAGTTTTAAAAGCCATCCGTGAGGTGCCAAAGACGCTTTGTTACAATTTGTTTCATTACTGTTATTTTGTTAATCAAGTGCTTGTAATTGGTGTAATGCTCCTCTTAAAGTCAAGGCAAGTACATCACTGACACGATTGAATAAAGTGTAAATTGTGCATCAATTGATTATTAGCACGAGTTATTAATTGTCGAAACAAAAGTCACACTTGATTAAGTGGACTATAATCTTTAGTATTCATGTTTCATGGTCGTAAACCAATTATTACAGTCGTAAGTCCGATTAAATCAAAAATTCGCGAAGGAAATTCAGGTGGACGAACGACAGATGATAGACTCAAGTCGTTTGTAAAAACGCTTCTTTGTCAAAGACCCGTTTAGTACGGAACTTGGTCACCGAACAACACCGAGGTGATTGCGAATATTGCGATAAGCGCAATACTGCGGTTATTAGGGGGATTAAAAGCATTAGAAAGTCTCCCACACAAAACCTGAAAGAGCCAAACGATTTGAAGCTATCTGATACAGGTTCGAACGGGAGTTCCCTCAGACGAGCCTCTTGAAGAGCTGTAACAATCAAAGATCGCAAAAGGGTAATAAATGAATCAGCCGACTGTAAAAAACCATCAACCTCCATCTAAATATACTGCTGAACAACGAAGTTGTCGGTATCGGAACAATGGTTCGACTTTGGAGGCCAATGACTTCCGATTGCTGGATACGATTTCTGTTTTGTTTATTGTTATGATCAGCCTCATGTTTCCGTAACCCATCCTGTAATAGTAAATGTTAAGAAACTTCATGTGAAACTTTCACAGGGTGATACGTAAAATGCTGCAAAATTGTAACGACTTCATCGTGTACCCCCATTTGCCAAAAAAAATTACATACCTATTCTGAAGGTATGTACCTCTTCATCTTCATCTTCATACCTCACTGAAGATATAAATTTTTATGATGAATGTTACAGATCTGCTGCCTTGTTGGCAGGCGATATTAGGTCACCTCTGATGAATGGATGTTGACATTGAGCAGGATTGTTCCTACACAGTTTAGGACAATTTTACTCTCAACGCAACCCGAATATTTGGTGTGAGGCCAAGCAGGGGGGGCTTTTTTAAGTAGTTGTCACCGCCTGTTTTCACGTACGCTGGATTTTGTCAGAATTTTGGATGTAAAACATGTTTTATTTGCAAGTTTAAGCCCCTGAACATGTTACCGATGTAGAATTTCAGTTTTCGAAGAAGGTAAAGCCCCCTGAACGTTATGCTTTTTGTGCTTGTGCTATGCCTGAGTTTTGCAAATCTGTGACAATCAACATAAAAAGTTATTCTTCCTCAAGATTTTCTTATTTTTACCCAATTACTTATGCTATAATAATTCTCAGATTTGTTCATAAAAACAGGCTACCTACACAAATTCTATAGAATAGATACTATAGGTAAGTACAGATCAATCTAGATAATTGAAATTTCATATTACTCAAGAGCTGCTTCACTATTGTGATTTTGATATGAATATTCAATAAAGTTAAATTACTCGTTTAACGCCTCTATCCTGAGGAATATTTTCTTAATCTCCTTTTGCATTTAATGTGATTAATCTACATGAAGGTAACTTAAGTAGGTCATTCCTCGCTGTTATTTATCACCAATATTAGTCAGCTGGCGCCCTTTCCAATTTTGCTCTTTAGTTTTCTAGCAATAATATCTTATCTCCCTAAATATTCAATATTTGTCTTATATATTTTTAGGCAAAGCTATATGGATGGGCGATTGTGAGGGCGATTGTTGCTCGGATTGTTGTTAAATGATAGGTGCGTAATAAGGCGAATTTTTTTATCAGTAAATCAAACCGTCAACACCTGCTGGAATTTATTTGCGTAATATTCCAGTAAGTAGGTACCTATTATAGGTACCTACCTACCGATACCTACACCTATAAACAGCCCAACGAAAAAATACCACGATTGGATTAGAAGGTGGGTAGGTATTTTGATTATTTTTCAAGGGGTGCATCTCGGGGTGCGTTGGGCAAAGAGCTTAATAAGCATCTTTGAACTTCACCAAATCAAAATCAGAAAAACATCTCTTTAAAAAATACTCAGTTTGAAATTATTAAAGAGCAACCGCCCAGTATGCAGGCAACCAGTCAATACAATTACACAGATTTGATGAACGCTTTTAGACCAAAAAAGCCCTTAGTGAGTTAGTGATGAAACGCAGAGTTCAGGTAAAATTTGGCTTGATCCACCAAGCTAAAAATTAAATCAAAACTAAAGAAATAGCTCGCTGACTTGCGGAAAATTTGGCTTTTCCGGGAAAACTATAAAAACTGAAAGGAAAGTGTGTAACTGGTTGCCTGCTCCTGCTTAGCTCACTGGTAATCGCTTTCAAGGTTGTGCCTTTCCAACCCGAAAACAAACCGCAAGAACGAAATGTCCAAATTATTGAATTTTAGAATATTTTCTAAAACTGAAAACCAGTCCATCTCCCCACCCTTGCGGTGTGTCTAATAGGAAGCCTCGCCCAAAAAAAAAAAAGGTCTTCGCAGCAATAATCATTTTGGTACATTATTACAAAAAGTACACATAAAACACGTACACACATCATACAATAAGAAGTATCGTTATTGTTTTATTAGCTTGGAGACTGTTTGAAACTTGCTTGGCAAAAAATTAATAATGATGGTACCTACTCTAAAACTTCAATGAAGTGATATCGAAACATATTTGCCAAATGTGACCTGAGATAAAATAAGTAGTCAATAATGCAAACAAAAGGCAATTAAATAAAAAGAGAAACTGTATGTGACACGTAAGAATACCTCTCATCTGCGATTTGCGGTAAAAATGGGAGATTCGAGGGGAGATTATTCAACTACATAGTTTGAAAGTTTGAAAGGCACAAGCAGAGCAAATGTTTGGAATATGACCTTTTCGATGTAGGAATTAGGGGTGAATAGTTTCATCTCCATCATACCTATTTTACGTTAGTTAATACCATTGTACCGTTGAGGGCAGTCTTAGCCCCATAACTCGGCTAGCCTGAACGGGTGCCTTGTTTTTTTTTTTTGTAAAAAGCAAATAGCTGATTATTTTTGTGAAAGCTCAGCTTTATACGAAAAATGCCCACCTGGTAGTAATATAAAGCATTTTGCATAGTATGTATGAGTGGCATACGCGCACCACTTCTTTACAGTTGTTGGTTGCGTCAGAAAAAAAAATCATATCTAAAAAACTATAAGTCCTAGATCAAAATTTTTTCTTTTAAAAAATTCTGCAATACTTTGGCTCCAATCGCTTCGCGGTTGTATATAGAAAACTGTAAAATAAAAATTTTCCTCGCTGATTGAAAATCATGCTGCATTCATAGCCGATGAAAATGTTTATAAACCATATAAAGAAATAATAAACCATTGTTTCTCAATCGCTGTCACACTGTGACAAAGGTCTGGATATGTACTTCAATTTAAAAAAAAAATTAGGCACAAAGCTTCATTAGATCCAAAAATACGAGTTGTGCATTCTTTTTTGTTATTGAAGATTGTTTATATTTGACCGATCATCTTCAAACGTCGTCGGTATCAACCTGCAATAGTTGAGATTCGATCAGCGAAAGAATGAACTGGATATATTGAACCGTTCAAAAGATACAGAAGATTTAGGTGAATTGTGTTGAGAAACGAGGAACGAGAAACAAAAAATAATCAGGAAAAAAAAAGCGGCCACAAATAGCCTCCGCCACTACGTCTGGCGAGGCTTAAGAATCAATTCATTGAAAATTACATGATAACTCACTGGCGAGCTATAATATTTTAGTATCGGTATTTTTTCCACATTTTTCGATGTACAGGGTGATTACGCTGGAATTTCCCTTCATACTGGAGGATTCTCTTTTGAAATAATTCAAGTGGGAAGATTTTTGGTTGAGACAAGTTTTTTCGTAGATTTCAAAATCGGAAACTAGGTACTTTTTTACAACCTTCAACAAACAGGGTATCGCAAAATACGTTTTTTGTTGATGCGAGACCTTGTATAATATTCTAATTCCAATCGACGATGATTTTTATTCTGAATACAAATATGAAATATGTACAGTGTTGAGCCATTTGCCACTTTGACAAAATTTGACAAAAGATAATGATAATGGGCTAAATTTACGTTTATTTGCCTATTAAATTTCTCAAAGCTAATTTTT
Organism: Anaspis maculata; assembly: GCA_949128115.1. Lineage (NCBI taxonomy): Eukaryota > Metazoa > Arthropoda > Insecta > Coleoptera > Scraptiidae > Anaspis > Anaspis maculata. The sequence goes on along the minus strand of OX421962.1, from coordinate 103,023,195 downwards.
TTTGGAGAGATGATTTTCTACGAAACTTGAATGTAAGTCTAAAGCTGAATGCATGGTGTGGGAACGTGTAGACGAAGCCAGGAACACCGGCGCAGGGAGCGAAGATGTATCGGACATCCGCACCTGCGGTCCGGGGGTGAAATAAGACAGAGTCAAGGTCAACCGTGCGCTTTTCGGCCCCAGTGCTTGGGTGGACCGACCATCAAATATCCAGGCACCACATTGCGGCTCGGTGAGTCCGGCTGGTCAGGGAGAGGAGTACAATGGGCCCAATAATGAGGCCTACGTGCCAGGTGAAACTGTGTTCCACCGACTCCCCAAAATGGAATCCAGAATCCAGAATGGTGTGGAAACGTGACACCATGAAAAAAGGTGATTGTTCCAGAGAACAAATCGTTGCGCTCAGCTCTGCTCGCTATGCAATATCGCTAATCATTCAACTTTACACTATAAAAAATTTAAACCTTCGAGATATTTTTTTTTCAGCCAAATAAACGTAAGACTAGGTCAGCATAATGGGATTTTTGTGATCTTCTTGACAATTTGCCTTTGGAAATACCCCAACACTATGATAATATCGAGGATAATATTTGTATTACGAATAAGAAATTACGTTGATCACAGTAATAATATACAGGGTATCGTATCAACAAAAAATATTTTTGCGACACCCTGTGTATTATACCCCAACCTTATACCCGTCAACAGGGTGTTACACTTTTTTGTCAATATTTGGGAGATGGGTAGAGCAACGAAAAATTAGTATACTTTCGCCGAAAAAAAAAATCAACCTCAAAAAACCAAACAAGTCAATATGACCAGCTTGTAGGTATGCATAAACTTACTTTGTGTACCAAATTTGGTCAAAATCCAGTAATTGAATTTGAAATTATCACACAAAAACCATTTTTAAAACTCTTAAAAGCCTCTATCTCTGTTATAATGCGTTTTCGTTATAAATTTTTTCGAGAAAGTCTACTAATGTTTTTTTCTACCATCTCCTAAAATACTGACAAAAAAAGTCTAACACTCTGTAGACTGTGAAAATCAGTTTCCAATTTTGAAATCAACGGGAAAAATTGTCAGATTGTTCAAAAAATTGCACAAGAAATTGTGTAGTGTAATACAGCTATAAGAATAGTTTTTTTCCAAGTAGAGGGGACTCTTGATTTTTCACCCTGCTGTACATAGGCATAGTGCCGCTGTTTCGTAGGGTTAAGCACTGCTGGAAATTTGGTCCAGTTTTCGATGTCAAACTGCACCACACACCACGCACATCAAATAATAATAAGAATAATAAAATTACTTTTTCCGTTATTAAATTCCGAGCCAGTCTAGCAGCAGTATTATTCCTCCTACAACTTTTCGCCAAAGCTCTAATAATGACGGAACAAGTCAATTATTTTGGACTTAGCATTATCAGCCGGTTACGCGGCAGCATCTGGGGCAAAGGAAGCCCCTGGAAGTACTAAGCCAATTAAACATTGCTGAAAAGCTCTTTCTCTGACTAGTCTCACTCTGCCATGAAATATGTCCCGCTGCAAGTTCATTACCAAAACCACTCTTCAGTACATTATTCCGCACAGCCACTAAAACAAAACTCGCTCTTAAAGGCACATTAAAATTTCTTTGCATCTCTCGAGCAATCTCAGTTAATTGCCACTTCATTTACACAGACACACAATTTACCTACATTGTCAATGATAATGATTAAAAACGTGTTGTTGCAATTTTGTTGTAAATTTCTAAAAATTCGGTCAAGCTTGAAGAAGATACCTTTTGATGATAAAGTGCTTATTGAAGTATGAAACGCAAAAATGTTGCTGTGAATAACAAAAAACAAAACATTTAAAAATGAAAATTCAGTGCGCAAGACGAAGCAATCGTCGCATTGTCCTGGAGCTCCTTCGGGAAGTGTTAAAACGGCAATGTCGCGGCAGTGTTTAAAGATATTGTGCACTGTTTGGAATAAATCTCGGGAATAGTAAACATTCGTTTATTGTCCGCTGTAAAGGAACGCTTCAGATGGCGGCCGAAAAACTGCACGCCTATGAGGGATTTGCGGGCAGGTGGCACGGACTGAGGGAAAGTTTGAGGGAAAGGTGGGCATCGTGGAAGGAAGAGCATCCGGGAGGGTTCAAGGAGCGGCTCAAGAGTTTGTTCATCGCGAAAAACAAAAACGTCGGAGATGCGGTGGTTTACGAAGACTACACTCATCTTTACAGGTAATGTTAATTAAAACAGGTCAACAAAGTTTTTGTACGATCATTTTCCTGTCTGAAATTGTCAAAAATGTGAATTTGGAGTATCTCTTGGGATGTCGTGTGTCACAAACCAATATTGAGCTCTTCTAACGTGCCGACGTTTTGTCGACTTATCTCAATATTTCAACATCTTCAGGGCTTAGACCTCGGCTTAGACGAGGCCCAAGAGTTATTCCCTTTGTTTGGACGATGACAGAAAGTTTGACCAAAAACTTTGATTGGTCATATCATATCTCGCTAATAGATCAATAAAATCGGCTGAAATTTTGCAGGTGTAGGTATTATACCACTAAGCGCCTTATAACGCTCTTATTTTCATTTAAACTGCTGGACAACGAAGTTGTCGGTATTGGAAAAATGGTTCGAGTTTGGAGGCCAATATCTCCCGATTGCCGTTCGCCATTTCCATTTTGTTTGTTGTGTTGATTAGCCTAATGTTTCTGTAACCTATCCTGTTGGAGTGAACGTTAAGAAGCTCCCTGTAAAATTTCTACAGGGTGATACGTAAAATGCTGCAAAATTGCACCAACTTCATCGTACCCCAATTTGTCAAGAAAAAATTTTTCATGTATTTTAATACAAAAATCATGAAGTGTGGTGTCTTAGTCTTATCTCGAAACGGTTTTGGAACTTCCCAGATTGGAAGTCTAACATTGACGCTGAAAATTTTTATGTGGAATGTTACAGATTCTTACAGATTCGCCTGTCTTGTTGGCACGCGAGATAAAGTCACCTTTGATGAATGGATGTTGGCATTGAGCAAGATTGTTTGTACAACAGTCCAGGACAATTTTACTCTCAACACAACTCGAATATTTGGTGTGGGGCCAAGCAGGGAGCACTTTTCAGTGGTTTTTCGTACGTTAAATTTCGTCAGAATTCCATCAGAATTTTAGATGTGGAACATGTTCTATTTGCAATTTTAAGCCCTTGAACAAGGTAACAATGTAAAACTACAGTTTCCGAGTGGGATAAAGCCCCCCTGGGCGTCATACTTTTTGTGCTTGTGCCATGCTTGAGTTTAGCAAATCTGCAACATTCAACATAAAAATTTGTATCTTCAATGTTAGAGTTCCAATCTGGGTAATTTCAAAACCGTTTCAAGATAAGACATCAGACTTCATGATTTTTTGGAATAATTGAAAAATCTTTTTTTGGAAAATGGGGGTACGATGGAGTCTTTGCAATTTTGCACCATTTTACGAATCTATCACCCTGTAGAAAATACACATGAAGTTTCTCAACATTCACTATTATAAGACGGGTTACGGAAAGATTAAGCTAGTTAACGCAACAAACGAAATGGAAATCGCAATCGGCAATCGGCAATCGGCAATCGGGAGATATTGGCCTCCAAAGTCGAATCATTTTCCCGGAAGGTACCGACAACTTCGTTGTCCAACAGTTAATTTCATCGAATTTTTGTCATATTTTCCTGAACATTCCTTCCCTTGTAAACATAATTGATAGAATAAAAAAAAACGAATATGCAATGACAGTACACCTTGTACACTTACTGTACAATGTACATACAAGGTTCTATTAAAAACCAGGTTCAAAACCCCACGAGTCTTTTTTCCGTTCTCCATTAAGTTTCAGCTTTTCGAACCTTGGCTTTGCCCTCGTGTTCAAAAAACGTAAATAAACTAAACAGTCTCAAAAACCTTCAAATCTGGACATCCTGTACTGCATTTAGGGCCCGAGGGGCGTACGTGGCCCGAGGTTATTGTCATCTGATAATTCCCGTAATGGTATTTTTCACCAGTGGAAGCAAACTAAACTTGTCCATATCTATTAGGTAGTATTTTTATTGAACTGAGAAGATCAAATTGAGTTGAAAACGACACCACACTACTTGTCAAAATAAGCCGAATATCAAGAAAAAAATGCCCCCTATTTCTTGAAATGACCTCTGTCAGGCCCCCCCCTCCCTTTCAATTATGGACACATGACGTATCATTAAGGTTATGTGTGGACCTACTGCGTCGAATTAAGATCTATTTCAACCAAAGTGAGCGATAGATTTCACGCATGCTATTTAAATAGACAGTTTTTTAACCCCCCTTCCGATGGGGGGGTTTCTGTCGTGATTTCGACTTGGCAACAGCGATTTCCGTATCCAGCGAGATCCAGATAGGTACTCTAAAGTCTTACTACCCAATTGTTACATGGAATGTTTCTTGTGTGGGACGTAGGATGAGAGTCAAAACATTGGTGTCCGTGAATTCGGTTCACCTTTTTCAACGAAATTTGGCTCTAATGCCCAGATTGATAATGATAATTATTCAACAACAATTAATTATTGGTTTAGAATGAAATCTTCACAATCTTCAACAGTAATATCACAAGTGCTTAGGTTTTCACGATAATTTTGGCCAGGCGAACGCGAGCGCTGGTTGTATTTATCTAGGGACAACCAGCCCGAGGGAAGCGCTTGGTCAAAATTATCTGGGAAAATCTCAAGCACGAGTGATATTTTGATGATTATTACAAAAAAGAAGTTCAAAGTGACAGCTGTCAGATTTTGTAGTTTACATCCATTTTATTCCGTTGCTATTGACAGTGGGATTTAGATAAATGAATATTATCCTTGTAGGTCTAATAATCAAGGGCGTTGTATGTCATAATCATTACAATCATTCAGTAGGTACTTCAAAGTAAAATTGATTGTTAGAGTACTCGGAATACCAGAGGGACCAGTGGGCGGAGCCTAGCTGAGCGAATTGAATTAGTTCTGTGGCGCACCTAGATTTGCAGTGGGATTTTAGGTTCGTTTGTGGCCTGGTAATGGTCCAGCACTCCAGCTGTGAGCTGACGGTGTTGCTTCCCCTATTTCAGCAAACGGACTCATCCGAAACGATTATGATTTTTCTGTTCAGCCCCGCCCACAGGTCCCTCTGATGTACCGTCAGCTCTACACATAGGTAGATATGCAGGTATATCGTAGATACCTATCTTCCTCGTTTAAAAGAGAGGATCATTTTTCAGAGAAAGGAGTCACCGCAAATTGTTTCCTCGGTTATGTTATCAGTATCAGTGAATATACGTAAATCCCGTTTTACTACTGATTCATCACTTACTCGTAAATGTTCAGCTGTTTAGTACGGCGTCATTTTGGAGCAACCAAAAGTCTTAATCCGTACAGGATTAACGATACTGGATTGATTTCTCATCAGTCACTTATAATACCTGTGGTGCACTCAAACCTGGTTTTCCTCTAGGTATCTTTGATAAATGTAGGTACTCAAGTCACTATCATAAAAATTTCAAGTGGCGGATCACATGCTAGCGTAATTAAATACTTACGTGTGAGTAGGCGCTTAGCAGATCCGCTTTTTTGGTTTATTATAATCTTTGATAGAATCTCCATTTTAAGATTCATTTTGTTTTTACTTAGAACACCTTTCAGAAAACTCAGCAGTTTTTTGAGCGTCAGTCACTGATACAGGTGGTCCAGGAATTATCTAACGGAGAGACAGCCCGTCGAAGTTGAAGGTGGAAAACCGGCTTATTCAAATAACTCCTAAACCAGCGGACCAATTCTGCTCAAATCTTGTGTAGATAAACCTTAAATAGGTGTCCGTCGATCACCTAGTGTAAATTCCAATAATTCCATACAAAAGTCCAAGTGGCGTAGATTTTGGGGAGTTGCTCCTTCTCGCCCCCATATTTTCGACGCCACTGGATTTTGTTGGAAAAATATCAAAGTTAAATATCCTTATTGAATTTGGAACAAGGAACTTAATTGTTAAACTTCCATCGGATCGGTGGCTTCGGTAGGGTTGCCAACTCTTGAAAGTGAGAAAGTAGGACACTGGAGACACAGACGCCGAGGACAGGGACCAGGGGGCACCGCTCACTAGCATAGCGCCGCAGGCGAGTTTTTTTCTAGATTTAAATCTGGATTAGTTTTTCACAATAAAAACTGTTATGACACCACAATACTTTCCCAATTAGTGCTCATGAAACTATGGATATTTCCCCCCCTTTGGGTGGGAAGTTGGAATTTGAGAGAAAGATTTGAACAAATTTGCGGCATCTTCTTAATAATTGATTATACATTAAAAAATTTGTGGGAAAATTTGAATTTCTCAAAAAAACTCAAAGATTTTTCATCGGGGTCAAAAAGCTTAATTTCAAGCTTCATCATGTCGAGTCTGGTCTGGTCTGGTCTGGTCTAGTCCAGCCACTTGTCTGAGTCTGGTCTCGATATGAGTCATGTCGGTTTTGCATTGTTTACCTATTTGTTAAAAAAAGGTGGAATTTCAACTCAATCAAATCAACGGCTCGACATTTGAATAAAATCGAAGCAACAGAAGCAGCCGGAAGCAGCCAAAGTGGCGGAAATTGAGAATTACAACCGCCCGTTACCCCAACGCGTGCGCTCGTGCATTTGATGTTCATATTTTATTCTATAAAATTATAGAGTTGAAACTATGAATTGATCATGAGGGAATAAAATAGAAGTAATTGCTCCAAAAAATTCTTGCACTGAGTTTTGTGGAAAGGAAATTTTAGGTGAAAAAGAAGGACGAAATGGTGTCCTACTTGATGACTAACCGACCTATTCGCTATTTTCATGTTCGCTAACGATATGTTACGAAACGATGCGTTCCTTAACGATCTCTCTAACAGAAACACTTTCCATGCCTATTCTGTAACAAATCTGTTGAGAGCCTGACCTTAGCAAATCCGTCACGAAAACTTTGTGTTACTCTTTGGATAGTATAACCATTGTGACCAATCAGCGTTCAGCTAGCCTGTCAGCTGTTAGCTCAAAATTAACTGGGAAACGTGCTCTTTCCCATGAGTTTTGAGTCCGTCTACTAAAATTTTCTGTGGTTTATGGCTTACAGGGTGAAACATCGAAAATTTCTCTCAAGTTGGACACCTGTATTTTAATATGGGAAATCGATTCCGTTTCTATCCTGATTATAAAAATGTCACATTTGATAGGTTATTAATTAAAAGCACCTGTGAAAAATTGTTTGAAGTATTAAGACACATCTTTTTTTTTCAAAAGTTGAGGTTCGCAGTCCCCACACGCCGCCCCCGACAAAAATATCAGAACCAAAGAAGTTACAGCCATGGAAAAAGCATTGTGTTCCCGGTCCATTCGATATCACAATATTTTAAGCCGCCGCCCCCATACGCTGCCCCACACGAAAAAGAAACAGAACCTCAGAAGTTACAGACACGTGAAAAAATCATCGTGTTTCGTACCCTTCACCATTACTGAAAAAATAGTTTTAGCCGCCGCCGCCCCCCATACGCCGTCCCAGACGAAAAAACAGAACCTCAGAAATTACAGACACGTGACGAAAATCATCGTGTGTTCTCCTCCTTTTCCATTACAGGAAAAATAGTTCAACCGACGCCGTCCCCACCCACACGCCACCCCCGACGAAAAAAAAACAAACAAAGTAGTTACAGCCACAGGAGAAGAACCATCGATTTCCCGGTCTATTCGACATCACAGGAAAGATAGTTCAAGTCGCCGCCCCCGACGAAAAAGATACAATCGGAAAAGTTACAGAAACCGGACAAAAACTATCGTGTTTCCTGTTCATTCGACATCGCAGTAAAAATAGTTTCAGCCGCTACCACCCCCCAAACCCCGACGAAAAAAAAAAGAGCCTCAGAAGTTAGTGAAGTTGCAGACAATGACAAAAATCATTGTGTTGATTATTTCCTTTACAAAAAGTTCCTCCTTTTTAAATTTGAAACTTTCCGAGATGGCTACCGCCAAACACATGCTCAAGTCAGGCCGCTTATAATCAGGATGAAAAGCGAAGTCGATTCCCATATCAAACTACAGGGTGTCCAATTTGAGAAAAATTTTCGATAATAATACCACAGAAAAAGTTTTTTGGACAGATTCGAAACCTATGGAGAAAATCGTATAAGGGGATCGTTTATTATTTTTCAAATTATGTTTATTGGGAGGTCTCCAGGGGGGGGAGGTATAATTTATTCGGGAACACCCTGTACCTTCTTTCCACTTCTTCAATAATTTGATTTAAAACGTTGGCATCCATTTTTCACATAATACCGCAAATAAACAAATTCCATAACATGCATAACAGGTGCTCTAAACTTCCCGCTTGGGTACATAAATAGTACCTGTAGACATGTTACGCTCGTAACAGGATCGTTTGGCATATAGAATTGACAATATCGTTCAGCAACGAAAATTCTGTTGGTAAACGGCAAATCTGTTACTCTAACGAACATTCCTCAACGATTTCGAATTACAGAATAGCCATTCACGTTCCGCAACGAAAAATGTTTGCGAAAGGGCATGTTATGCGATACAGAATAGGTCGGTAAGTAGGACTGGGGACAATTGATGCTAAAGTAGGAATGTTCCTACCGAGAGTAGGACGGTTGGCAATTCTAGATTTCGGTTATATTTGAGTTTGAAATTCAAAACACACTGAGCGCACCGAGGAGCGCACTTACTCTTTATTTTCATCATATTTAATTTTGTTAGCGCGGTACACATAAAGACGGCAGCCTTCCGATGAAGGCTGCATTAAAACAATAACTCTTGGATTAGGAAAGCAGCCAGCGACAGTCAGAAATAAAATTCACAACAACAATCAAAAACTTTAATGCAAAACAAAGAAAAAAACACAAACAGACAGAATTACAAAACAATAAAAAAAAACAATGTGAATTAAATGAAATGAAAAATCCGAGTGGTTCTGATCGGGGGCAGATTCGCTGGCGCCGAGTGGCGTCCTGAAAACGAGACGAACTGCACTGAAGGTATACACCCCGGCAAACGGGAATAAACGGTAAATGGTAAAAACAATGGAAAATATGGAACTTACGGGATCTTATTCGGTGGCGGCGTCGTCCTGGCGGAGTCCGAAGGCGGCGTCGTGGTGGATGGCCGTTCTGGTGGTGGATTTCTTGGTGAAATGCACGAGTGCCCGTGTTCGTCACCAAAATGGCGGACGAACGACTCGATCCCGTCCGAAACTGGAGCTTTGTGTGCGGCTGGCTGATCCAAGCCGCTCCCCGGTGAAAGCGGTGAAAACTGCCGCTTTCTGGACTTGGAGATGCTGCAGAGCTCCTCCAGGAGTCACTATCGGACGCGATGGGCCTTGGATGGGCTTCTGGTCGAGTACGAATGTACGCCGATGGCACGACAAGATGGCCGCGAGAACGATGACCAAAAAAAAGGACGGCGTGGCTTCCCGCTCGACGTACGGAGATCAACGCCGCTTCGAACGAAGCGGCAAAGGCACGAGCGGAAAGAGAGCCGAAGAATGCCGAAGACGGCCGAAGAAAGTGCTGGAGCTCGTTTACGCTTGCGCCTGACAGCCAAGTGCCAGGCACACCGAACAGGGGGTGAGGGGTGAGGACTTGGACGACACAGGGATATTTTGGGTTGCATACCCTCAATGCACACGAATGCAGTTTTCAATGAACGGGGCCGAGACAAATTTTGAATCAGTAACTTGATAACACGACAGATACAAACTATTACAGATTTTCAAAATCCATTTCCTCATCATCCAGACACATTTGACAACTGTTTTTCTGTCAAAAATTCCAGCTTTTTTAATTTCAACTTCGACGGGCTATATCTACTTCGTTGATATGCATTTTTGATACAATGGTTTTTAGGTTACCAAGCGAATAGTATGAAACTTTGAGCAAGACAACCGAGAGTGAGAAGCGAAGATCGAACAGGGAACAGGTTGTTAAGCACGATCCTGCGGTTTAGTACCGTTTGTTGAAAATTGGATGTGTTTCTTAATATTTATGGTGGATGGAGTTGCAAGGGTTTACTCTGGTTTGCAATGCGATCGTAACAAGTGAACTTTAATAGACTCGTCATTATACAAAAAGCATGATTTCTCAAAACAATTATTGTACCTAGGTTTAATTTCTTTTATCAAAACCTCGTAGACAATGGCTCATATTTATTGTATTGAGCTTCTAGCATAAAAGCGGTTTCAAAGAGCTGTAAAACGCTGATAAATATTATGATGACAGTACGCAGGGCTGATTTTGGGGGACTAGGTAGTCCTAAAAAGTGAGGAACATGTTCGCTTGATATGAATGCACCAATCAGGGCTATTCTGTAAGGATATTGACTTGAGTCAACATTGATATTGTGACACTAAATTGTCATTCTTATAATGAAACACAATGAAAAATGCCAATTTAGTATCACAATATCAATGTTGACTCAAGTCAATATCCATCGAGATATCCATACAGAATAGCCCTGAATGACTGCTGATTCGATGTAATCTACCATTCTGAAAACAGTACGACAATTTCTTCTCGCATTTGCACTAGGGCTCTTGTTGAAAATCTAAAGTGTATCTACATAATATTATCCTGAATGTTGTATCTAGTCGAAATTTCTGATAAAAAAATTATCGCAGGCACGAGTTGTAGAGGGTGTACCAAGAATAAACCAAAGGTGATAGTATCATACAAATACCTATAATAGGTACTTACCGAGAAGTACTTTTGGTAGATGATGGTGATTGTATATCAAAGATTAAAGATTTGTTATCATGTATAGGTGACTAGTAGGTAGGTACCATCGCAAGTTCCTCAATCTAATTATTCTATCGCAGAACTACATGGAAAAGTTTAGTATTTTATCTCCGAACCCTCGTCCGAACCCATCGACCTCAATTATTAGCTCTTATCAAAAAATTTTGTTTTTGTAGGCTCTACTGCATAATTTCGTTTTTATTTGCAGACGCAAAACCAGGAAGGAACTGGTGCGGATTTCGGCGGCCGTAATGGGAATCGAGTTCTCATATGCCGCGGAAACGGCTTTCGTATCGCCGACTTTATTGAAAATCGGCGTCGAGCACAAACACATGACCTTAGTGTGGGCCCTGTCGCCCCTTATTGGATTCTTTTTAACGCCGATTTTAGGATCGCTCAGCGATCGCTGCCATCTCAACTACGGCCGAAGACGTCCGTTTATATTCGCCATGTCTTTGGGCGTATTACTAGGTAATGAAACTTTATTGGAGCGGGGCAAATTGCCCCGGAAAACTGTTCATTTCAATATGGAGGGTGGCGTGACGCTGGCTGAACGTTTCGGCATTTTGTATAACTAGTTGCATATTCACAGGTCTGGTTCTGGTACCGAACGGAGAAGTTCTAGGCTACGCAATGGGCGACATGAGACCGCCGAATGCCTCCGCAATATCTACGGTATCGGCACACAGGACGTCTGGCATGTCCGATGAAAACCCTCAAGATTTGTACGGCACGGAACCGCCAAGTGCGTACAACAATTCGCATCCGTGGGGGATCTTCTTCACCATTCTCGGAACGGTTCTTTTAGATTTCGATGCGGATGCCTGCCAGAGCCCAGCCAGGGCTTTCCTGCTTGATGTCACTGTACCAAGTAATATTTCTACACTTTGCTTCATACAAGTCGCGCCCCACATTAGCCCACTAGAATTTCACTTTTTCTATCTATAGATAAGTATCGGATGTCCAAAGTTGAAGTGTGCAAACTTTGTCAATCAAAATAGAACAGTAAAATGAATAGATTGATGCCAGAAAAATATATTTCGTAAAAGCAAAACAGCTCTTCAGATTTGGGCTAGAAAATAGGTTTTTTATCATAATTTTGGAATCGCTTAATCGCCTTTGCTCAACTCAAAAAGAGACATTTCTGAAATAACCTACTACATCAGAAAACAGAATTTACTTGGAAAAAATCTGTTGAAAGGCTGAGCCTCTTGTTGTCCACTAACTTCTACGCCAGTGGGGTCGGAGATCCGATCCTAAAATGTGTTTGAAGGGTCTAATTATGTTGTGAACATGAAATAAAGGAATATTTCCGAATATTTTCAAAAAATTTGTCATTCATTTTCTAGAAATTGCATTTTTACTGATGGGCCAACTTATGTGTGATTGGACTCATAAAAGATGTTGCTTAAGTTGGATACAAATTCTAGATGACCACGCCAGAGGCCTCAGTACTTTCACCACGATGGCAGGACTGGGTGGTTTCTTCGGATACGCTCTGGGAGGCATCAACTGGGACGTCACCCTGATCGGCTTCCTTCTCGGCGGCCACGTCCGAGCAGTTTTCACGCTGATCACCGTTATATTCGTAGTTTGCGTCAGTTACACCATCACCAGCTTCAAGGAAATGCCCTTGTATCTCCTGGAACTCAGAGGTTCTATCGACGAACCGCAACAAGAACCCAGAGACGACGACGGTCTCAATATTAAGAGCATCAACGATCAAGGCTACGGTACATTGGAACCTGTAGAACAAAAGGTTGGTTTGGTATGTACCACACTGAACTTTTGTTCTCAAACAGTTGTTACACAGGTGAGCCAGTACGCTTCGCTGAACGACTGCGACAATCCAGCTCCGAGAAAGAGCATAGCACCGCCACCGGACGCTTCACTCAAGATCTACCTGCAGAGCATAGTCTACATGCCGCATTCGATCAGAATGCTGTGCTTGACCAATCTCTTTTGCTGGATGGCTCACGTATGCTATTCGCTCTACTTCACGGACTTCGTCGGCGAGGCAGTGTTTAATGGAAATCCTACGGTTGGAGCTTATCCAGACGTAATTATCTAATTTTTTGCTAAGATTTGCGCTTGCAGGCTTTGGAAGGAGACCCCGAAAGAGAACTGTACGAAACGGGCGTCAGATTTGGATGCTGGGGCATGTCCATGTATTCGCTGTCGTGCGCCTGTTATTCCATGATTATCGAAAGGCTCATACAAAGATACGGGTGAGTGAATCTGGGAATGAGAAATCGAAAATAATCCGAAGTGGGAATTTTTCAGCGCCAGGATAGTATACATCAGCGGTTTGCTGGTGTATTCCAGTGGGATGTTCTTGATGGCACTGACCAAACATAAAGCGGGCGTTATTCTGTTCAGCTGGACTGCTGGAGTCATGTATTCAACTCTGTTCACGATGCCCTATCTTCTGGTGGCCCATTACCACGCCAAGTCAACTGTAAGCAATTTGTTCCAGCTTGTTTAGGAGAACAAACTTTTTACTGTTCCAAAGCACTATTGCCAAAATTCTGTTCTGTTCATGGAATGCTGTGATGAGCTGATCAAAGAAAATTGAAGATTTTAAATGGGTTACTTGTAGACATCTGGATTTTTAGCTGCATGTGCTCCCAAGAGTGCACTGGACAGGAGAGAGTGGCGCCACCGATTGTTTTGACGACGAAATAAGAGAGATGGAGCTGTCATTTCTTCATGGGCGCGACGAGTAGCTATAGGCGCGACAGTGACGACAGAATGTCACTGTGACGTCATTTTATCCTATCCAGTTCACTCTGCATCCTTAGGCGCAGCGCTTCTTAGTGATACTCTGGGCCAGTATTTTCATATCTGGCTAACTTCAACAAAAAAATAAATGCCATATCCCCTGAAGATTATTGGGACAATGATATCTCTGGCACCTGATCTCAAGTTACCCTCAGAGTTGAGTCATACCGAGATAGAAATACTAGAAGGCTTTTAAAAAGAACAGGTTTAGCTGCCTGCGCTTCGATTAAACAGCAACCAAAAAGCTTCTCTTTGCTAGAAGATTTTACGCCTTTTACCAAAGTCTTTCAAGTCTTATAAATACTGAAATGCGTAATCAGGTACACTCGCCAGCAGAAAAAGAGCCCACTCGATTCATGGCGAAGACGATTATTTGCTTGGCCTGCTCTACCGTAGGTAGGTATACACAAGGGATGAATGAAATTGATGAATACGGGTGTTAGGTCGACGGTCTTTTGTGTTTTCTGTATCACCGCGTGTATACCTACCTAGGTACCACCTACGGTAGAGCAGGCCAAGCAAATAGTCGTCTTCGTCATGAATCAAGTGAGCTCTTCTTCTGCTGGCGAGTGTACTAGCTATGAAAACAACAGTGACACAAGATTTTTTTCAGTTCGAATTGACAACAGAAGGCGAAGCCAAAGTTGGAAATCAAATTCGAGGATTGGGCACTGACGTGGCTCTCGTATCCAGCATGGTTTTCTTGGCCCAATTCATCCTGTCAATGTGCATGGGAACCATAGTCAACGTCACCGGTACCACCACGGCTGTAGTAGCCGTGGCCAGTTTCTTGGCCTTTTGTGGCGCCATTTCGGCCACCCAAGTTATGTATTTAGACCTCTGATTCACTGAATAATAATAATTATGTTGAATAGCTGTTGAAGCTCTGTGCATGGTTGTTGTTCAAAAAATAAAGATCTGATCTCGTCCCGATTATTGTAATTTTCAAATTTTTGTGGAATTGGAATTCCATGGAATTCAGCTTGAAAATAAGAACGTTTATACAAGACAAGAGTAAGTTCCAAGTTCCATGACAATCCCTCCACTGATAACAGATTTCAATATGGCGGCCAAGATGACAGCGGAATCATGAAATTTAGCTTGAAAATAAGAATGATCATACGTGACAAGGGTAAGTTTCAAGTTCCATGGAAATCGTTCCAATAGCAAAAAATTTCTATATGGCGGCCAAGATGGCGGCGGAACCATGGAATTCAGCTTAAAAATGGGAATGATCATACAAGGCAAGGGTAACTTCCAAGTTTCACAAAAATCCTTCCACGAATAAGATATTTCAATATGGCGGCCAAGATGGCGGCGGAATCATGAAATTTAGCATGAAAATAAGAATGTTCATACGTGACAAGGATAAGTTTCAAGTTCCATGAAAATCGTTCCACTAGCAAGAAATTTCAATATGGCGGCCAAGATGGCGGCAAAATCATGAAATTTAGCTCAAAAATAAGAATGATCATACAAGACAAAGATAACTTCCAGGTTTCATGAAAATCGTTCCACTAATAAGAAATTTCAATATGGCGGCCAAGATGGCGGCGCAACCATGAAATCCAATCTGCCCATTGGTCACCCACGAGAACCTGAGCTATCCATTGGAGAAAGTTTCAGGGCTCTAGATTCATTCCCCGAGGGGGAGTTCAACTTCTTAGAAGTGCACAGGAAATCTTTGTTTTGTGATAATAATAATGATAACTATGAATGTATAGAACAAATAATTCCCATTGGCCACCCTTGAGGAAGTCAGCTATCCATCTGAAGAAGTTCCAAGGCTCTAGATTGATTCCCCGAGGAGAAGTTCAACTTCTTAGAAGTGCACAGTAAATATCTGTTTTTTGATAATAGTAATGATAACTATGCATGGTTAGAAAAAAATAATGCCCATTGGCCACCCTTGGGGACATCAGCTATCTATCAAAAAAAGTTCTAAGGCTCTAGCTTTATTCCTCGAGGAGGAGTACAACTTCTTAATTTCTACACGGACAGACAGACGGACGGACAGACAGACAAACCGGCCATATAAGCGTCATTTTCTTACGAAAATGCGCTAAAAATACGTGTCATCTTCAAACGGTCGACGCCATGTCAATAGGTTTTTTCATTTTGTCATAATAATTGGACCTTGTAACGTTTGAAACCGACAAGTGCAGTATGTAACGTTCAAAGAAATGCACTTTTTCTTGAAAACTTTGCAAGATCTTCATGAATTTTCTAATCATATTTTTACAGCTGCATGCTTCCTACAGCTTGAATGTGCTGGAGCATGCTGGAGAAAGGCAACGGCCGACAATGATCAATGATCCTGAACTCCCGAACTCCTGCTGAGTTTCCCTGAGCTCTTCTGGAGTGTTCCAGCGCTTCTTGGAGCTTCCCAGAGCTCCGTAGACTGTGAAGTTCCCCTTAATGACTTCCAACTTGTACAAAAAAGATAGCTTCTGCCATTCCATTTTCCACAGTTGTGCTCCTCTAGAGTTTCTCTGGGGTCTCTCCAAGAATTCCTGAGACTCCCTCCAGAATATGCATTTTCTCATGAGGTCCTACAACTTGCATAAGAAGGTCCCTTTTGTGATTGACCTTCCCAGGGTTTTCCCTGCTGAGCTCTTCCAGCTCGTCTTCCAGAGTTCCTCTGGATTTTCACAGAATTACCTCAGACTTCCCTTTAGAAATTGAGTACAACTTGAGGTTCTTCAACTTGTATAGAATACAATCGGGATTACTTTAACAAATGAATCCCGGAGTTGCTCTACCGAGCTCCTTCGAAGTTCACTTGTGTTTTTTAGAATTCCTTCGAGTTCTCCAGAGTTCCCCTGGAGTATTAAGTTCCCCTCAATGAAATAAAGAGATCCCCTAACTTGTGCAACACAGGTCATTTTTGCGGCTGAATTTCACGCAATTCTTTTGCTTAGCTCTTTAACTTTCAGAGATACTTCGGGTCTTTTCAAAATTCCTTGGAATTCCCAAGGGTTTCCCTGCCGGGCTCCTTAGAGTTTCTTTGGAATCGTCCGGAATTCTTCGGAGTTCCCTCAGAGTGAATCTGAAAATATTTAGTTGCATTATCCAGCGTGTACCAAAAGAGATCACTAGTACGACCTGTGAGTACGACCAAACTTCCCAAAGTACCAACTACCGAGTACTTCCAGAGTTACTCAGGGCTCTCCCGAATTTCTCGTGAAGATCCTCAAACTTTCACAAAAAGTAGCTGTTGTGACTGAATTCGCTGAAGCTCATTTGCGTTTTTTGCTAGAATTCTTCAAGTTTCGCTATAATATTCTGATTCACACTAAGGCCCTTCAACTTGTACTAAAGAGTTCACTGCGACTGATTTTTCCGCATTTTACCTGCTGAGCTTGTCCAGAGTTCTTTTGGGTTTTGCCGGAATTGTTCGGAGTGCTCAAGAGTTTCCATAAAATGTTTTGATTTTTCACTTGAGGTTCCTTATTACTTTCAAAAGACGTTACTTTTGCAGCCGAAATCCCCAGAGCTCCTCTAGTGAGCTCTTTCAGGGCTTCTGCAAGCTTGGTAAGAACTCCTAGGAGTTTCCCAGAACTCTGCTTCTGTCACTTTTCCCCTTTCTTTTAATGACAGCTTCACCGGTGTAGATTTACCAGTTTTTACATTATTGCGCAAGAATGTATTCCACCGTTGTATCAAAGTAACGATCAAATCATTATTCCCGTGATCATGGCCTTACCTTTCTCGGGTTATATTCCTCGGTGCTTTGCACCTCGCGTAATGGCCGGAACTGATCATTTTGGCCGTGTGATGTCATAGGTGCTGGCATTGCGATCTGCAGCCTGCAGGCTCATAAAAGAGTTATTCAACTGATTGTAGCCTGAAGGCCGAGGTGCAGAGCACCGAGGAATATAGCGTCACGTAAGCCAAATGGTTGAGTACCCTTGCCGACTTATCGCATCGCCACAGCGGCCTCCAGGCAGTAGATTTCGATGTTTCTATTTTGAATGAGAGCTCCACCGGTGTAATTTGCCAGTTTTGCTTTTTATTTTCATATAGGCATTTTATTCCATTATCAAATTGAAATGAAGGTCAAATCACGAATCAGCTAATCATGTTTGTTGTCGTGTTTATATTCCTCGGTACTTCGCACCTCGCGCAAAGGCAAATGGGCAGGTTATTTTGGCCCTTTTTTGTACGAAAAAAGATCTTGTTTCTGAGTGAGTTCCCCAGAGTCCCTCCTACTGAGCTCTTCTAAATTATTCGGAATTCTTCAGAGCTCTTCCAATTTTTCCTTTGGATATTTAGTTCCCCTTAAGATTCCTTACTTTGCACAGAGTGTTCTCGCGAGATGGATACCCTAAAACTTCCGCTTCACAACAATAAAAAAAAAACATTTCACGATTTTTTCTGTAGTTTCTGGATATGCCAGCACAATTTTTTGTTATACAGGGTGTCCCGAAAATGCACCGACAACGTTCTAGGGCAGCTTCCTCTCATCAAAATAAGAAGAAAAGTTCCCATGAACATGGGTCCGAAAATGCTTCGTATGGGAGCTACAGGCCCCTAAAGGTGAGACCCTGAAGATGGTTGTTTATTTAATATTTCCGAAACCGTTCAAGGAAAATCAATCAAACTTGACACATTCATCAACCTTCTTATGCTTAACAAAATTTGAATGCTTAACAAAAATGAAGTTGCTTTGAAATAGTTTTTCATTCGCCTTAATATCGTAATTGAAAAATCAGCATTTCTGTCCACGTTTTCATACACTCGAACTCAAATATCTCGTAAACGGTGCATCTATCGAGGTTCAACAAAGGGACCTTTTTTTGGTAAAAAACTCCAATATTCCATAATTTCTTGTCAAATTTGAAAACAATCCACGTTAAAAAAAGTTAGGGTTATTTTTACCCCCAGACCTCAGCCTGACCCACCCCTGGTAAATTATTTTGGGATCAATCTTGCCTCGTTTCGTTGGGCATAAAAAGGTTAGTGTATGTGTCAAGTTTGATTGATTTTCCTTCAACGGTTTCGGAGATATTGAATAAAAACCATCTCCAGGGTCCCACCTTTAGGAGCCTGTAGTTCCCTTAGGAAGCGTTTCTGGACCCATGTTCATAGGAACTTTTTTCTTGTTTTGATGAGAGGAAGCTGCCCTAGAACGTTGTCGGTGTATTTTCGGGACACCCTGTATACAAGGTGTCGCATTATCACATGATTTTTTGCATTTTTTAGGACCGTCATGTGTCAAATAATGCGAATATTCAAACATTTGGTTAATTTGAATATTTGATGAATACGAGGATGAATATAAATATAAACGACAATTCACCTCACTACTTAAAATAGTAGGCCGTTCAAGTGTATTACCACCAAGGTCATTGGTGAAAACACCCCTCCGGAATGACCAACCTCAAACATTCAGATAGTTTTTACTTTTTTAGGAAGATTTTCAGTGGTTTTTTGGTTAATTGTCTAAACAAATACACCTTTAGGTTCGATATATTATCGCTTACATCTCGATTTACACTCGGATCCCCTCGTGAAAATTCTCGATGTTGCGATAATACACCTCACCTATCGGTGTATTACATACGACAATACACCTCACTCCTTAGAATAGTAGGCCGTATAAGTGTATTACCACCAAGGTCATTGGTGAAAACACCCCTCCAGAATGACCAACCTCAAACATTCAGATAGTTTTTACTTTTCAAGGAAGATTTTCAGTGGTTTTTCGGTTAATTGTCTAAACAAATACACCTCTAGGTTCGATATATTATCGCCCACATCTCGATTTACACTCGGATCCCCTCGTGAAAATTCTCGATGTAGCGATAATACACCTCACCTATCGGTGTATTACATACGACAATTCACCACACTACTTGAAATAGTAGGCCGTATAAGTGTATTACCACCAAGGTCATTGGTGAAAACACCCCTCCAAAATGACCAACCTCAAACATTCAGGTAGTTTTCACTTTTCCAAGAAGATTTTCAGTGTTGTTTGGTTAATTGTCTTAACGAATACACCTCTAGGTTCGATATATTATCGCTTACATCTCGATTTACACTCGGATCCCCTCGTGAAAATTCTCGATGTAGCGATAATACACCTCACCTATCGGTGTACTACATACGATATTTCTTCATTTATTTTTGAGATATTTAATTGAAATGTATAATAATAAATATTTAATTCAAATGAAAAAAAAACTTCATGCAGTTGTGACGACTCCGGTAAGCAGGAAATAATGTCAATATGGCATTTCCGCGTTGAATTTCGATGCTTATTTTTTGTCTCAAAAACGAATATTTGAATCAGAGAATTCCAAAAATGCCCAGCTCTACTCCAGATTCTCTACTACACCCAACAGGCAGAAGAGCCCAGCTAAAGGGTGAGGGATACCAGAGACAAATCCAAGGAGGGGGTACATACTTAGGTAAAAACCTTCGTCTTTATGTCGGATAGAGAACAGTTGAAGAGATCAACCTCGCTCTCATGAGCAGAGTAATTGACAATCATCTGATAGAGAGGAGATGCCACTAGGATGTTGGTTCTAGCCGTGGGAAGGTGGAATAAATTGTGTGATCTAGAAAAAAGCCGAGGAACATTTGCTGAATAGTCCAAAACGAAAATGGATTGAGTGGAACACTCTTCGAGACTTCAAAGATGACAGATCGAACAGCTCTAACATGATCTCCTGAGGGAAACCACGTAGAGGGTATTGGTTGTCCAGTATAAAATAAGCCGCTTTCAAAAATCTCCTCGAACTCTCTCCAAATCATTGATGAAGGAGTCATAAATCGGACTCCAGACAAAAGAGGCGTATTCAAGTTTGGACCGGACGAAAGAAACATAGTACAAGGCTTTTAGTGTTCCAACGTTGGAAAATGCTTTCGAGTTTCTCAGCACAAAGCCAAGGCTCTTGTATGCCGAGCTCGATACAGAATTTATGTGGTCTTTGAAGGATATAACGCTGTAAAAAACTACCCCAAGGTCCTTCACCGTCCGAGGTCTCTGCAATATTTCTCCCCCCAAAGTGTAGTCGAAAACAACGTTTATTGTATGTTTTCTGCTGAAAGACATAACGCTGCACTTATCCACAATGATCCTTCAAGTCGTCTGCATAAAGCAAGTACCTCACATTGATGTTCATAACTATATCGTTTATAAAAAGGATAAAAAGCAAAGGACCCAGAGCAGAACCCTGAGGAACTGCGGAAGCCTAAAAAACCTGAGGGATCTGAAGCCCTTAAGCTAGACGTATTGATCCTATTACAAAGATAAGAGCGAAACAATGATATTAGTGGGTCAGGAAGTCCATAACAACTCAATTTGCGAAGCAAGATGCCGTGGTCCAATCAGTCAAATGCCTTCAAGAAGTCAGTGTATAATCCACGTTTACCATCACGTACATCACTTCAGCGCATACATGAGAACGCATACCTGCAGAGCGCGGTAATTTCAATTTTGACGCACGAAGTGTCACTCTCAATGGCAACTGTCAATCGAATAATCGGAATGTAAACAAACAACAAACATAACCTCCAAACCATTCAACATTTAATATTGTTCAGAATGAGATGTTACGTGCCGTATGGCAGAAAGACGCAGAAAAGATTCAGGTGATACGAAACACAACGAGCTGCAAGGCGATCGACGAAACAAGAGCGTTATTTTGTTAGGTCTGTCGAAACGTCAAATCGACGTCAAGAGCTGTCAGCTGCCATTTGCGTGACATTACACACGCACACCGTATTACAGTGTTGTCAACTTGTTGTCGTGATATAGATATGGCAACGTCCTACTTTCACAGGTATGCGCAGAAGCCTTTCGGGAAACGTGGATTATGGCATCAACTGTTCAGACTTCTTGAACATTCAGCTGAAAACAAACAATGCACCCTGCTAGGGTGCAATGAATGAAGCAACTGAGTACTGGATGTTTGTTGTACCTACGGTGAAGCGTCATTGTTTACCGAACGGGGCTCCCTGTTCGTATCGATTCACCGCACAAAAATGATGATATCTTCCTTGGGAATGAAGAAATCAAAATAAATCTTTCAACACAATTACCCCTATTTCTTCCTGCACATTCAATTTGCTTGATGTATGCATGTATCTGTAACGGTTCGTAAATTTCCTCGATGCCGAAGTTTATACCGCAGCGTTAAACACTTCTAAATATTACGTCACTTTTTTGCAATCACGACGCGGCCCAAGCAGTTTTTTGTGCCTATTCTAATCCGCAGAAAATTGAAAAATTGTACATATTCCAATCCCCAGAAAATAACTAGAGTTCAACTACAAGACAGGCGGACAGACATACATCAAAGCGCGGCTAATAGCGGACTTCCTAGAAAATGCGCTAAAATTCTAGGCGCTTACAGCCAGTTCCTGAACGATAAACTGGATATTTAATTCAAATCAATTCCTAAACGATACCCATTTCATTCAGCAATTCATAAAATTGGCCAATAGTAGAGTAGCAAGAATCAAAATTATTTTGATTCAAGAATAAAATTAAATTTGGAGATCAGGAATCGTAGTTTGGTGTATTTGTGTCAACTTCAAGACACACCGCTAAGTAGTTTTCATGAAATAATAACAAGAGCCGCAATAATTCGAGTCGTAACTACCGAATCAAGCAAAAAGTCATAAACTAGCAGGATAAGAACATTTCAGAAAAAAATCGAGGAGATAAGAGGAATCACCGGTAATGTAATAAATGAGCATACAGCTGAAAATCGAGTTTAGGTATATTGGGAATCGATTCAGTTTTGTTTTTCCTACTAGACTTGTATGCTTACACGTGTGACTTTCAACGAGACTCATACATTACTAATTGCTCTTTTTTGGCAGTGGCCAGTTTGGACCATTGCCTAATTCGCTCGAGCGCTATCAATAATCGAAAATGATTTCCAAAACCGCGTAGGTATACACAAAATATATCGCTTACATGCTTAACTCAGTGATCCTCACCATCTTCTGTACACTCTTCGTCTTCCGGCGATGGACAGATCTGCACGAGCACGTCACTAGCGGCCCATGCCACCGTCGGCCTTCCGCCACTCGCGCCACCACCACTCGCGCCGCCACCACTTTTACCAGCGTCTTTGGCCATAACACCGCCACAACTCGCATCGGACAATTCGACGCAATGTTCGCCAACGGCCAATTGCATCACTGGATTCTTTTCAAATACTTCGCACACGTGTTTGGCTTCAACAACCGCCGACCAGTTTAATTCCATTATTGATTCGATCCCGGCCCGATGTTTACGCTAAAAATAAGACAAACAATAACAACACCACGTATGTACGCTGAAAGTACACCTCAATGCGCTTTTTATTAATTAATTAACAATAGTGCTCTACTTGCTAATGCTACCTAATACACAAAATGGACGGCGCGCTTACATATTATCACTAATCAATCTCGATGCTTCAAATCGCATCAGATCCTCAGATTATTCATGGACTTGTCCAGGACATCCTTTTTGATCTTCGGATAGTCCGGGCTCAACTTCAACACTTGCTGGCCGATATCGATCGCGTCCGCGTAGCTCTTGCACTTCATCAAATTGTACGCCAGCTTGTATCCGATGCCGGGGTTCGATCTCCCGCCGAACTTCCAGGCGTTTTCGTAATTGCCGACGGCGTTTTTGTAGTGCTGTTCCTTCTCGGCGATGAAGCCGAGGTACTCGTAGGCCTTGCTGCAGCTCTTGTTGTGCTGGACCACTCTGGACAGCAGCTCCGAGGCCACGTCGAACTTGGTCGATTGTATGTAGTAGTCGGAGAGCAGGAGCCAGCAGCGTTCCAAGTACTCGGCATCTTCGAACGTCCACGCGGTTTTGGCCACCCTCTTCAGTTGGTTTTTGGCCCTCTGCGACTGTTTCAGCATGGTGTAGGCGGTGGACATGCCCAGGATCGGGCCGATTTGGTCTTTAAACTGCGACGCCAGGGTGATGAAATCTTCGAGACCACGTTCGATGTTGTGCTTGTCTTGAGAGGCAAGCAGGCGGAAGTTGACCAGCAGACGGTACTTCAACGTGTCGCCGCCGTTAGACCCCATGCGTTGCTTCAGTTCCTTCAGCAGACGATCGGCTGGAATACAATTACAATTAGGTGGTGGAAGCACGCCGTCAATCGGTTACGAAATTCGTGTTCGTATACGAATTTTGCTAGCACGCCACTTTTATATGTTTCGTAAATAGTGAATATCGCTCAATCCTTAGCGTCTTCTACCCCGTACAGAGCATGCGCTCAATCGGTTACGAAGTTTGTTTTCGTATCAGAATCCACGCCACTCTCGTATTTCGTAAAAATCGACCAGCCCCTTGCGTATCCTACCCACAGCCGTGCCTATGCACAGCCCGCAAGCTTCGTGCCAATACGAAAACCTTAGGTTTTGCGTAAAGTGTCGATCTTTCTTGTCTTTGCCTAGGATAATATATCTGCATCTTCTCTCTTCGTCGCTGAAATTAGCAATATGGCGGTCTTCATCCACGGGCACGACTTTTTACGATCGTTTCCGATTGCAAAGACGGTATGGCAATACGCAAGTTTATACAACAGAAAATACGCAAGCTTCGTATACGAAATTCATGAACAGACGGCGTGCTCCCCGCACTGACCACCGAACTATCAGACAGTTTTGCTGACTCGAAATAACTGGAACATTTATATTTGTTAACTGTCACATTTTGTATTATTGTTTAGAATAAATTTTCAGCCTGAGGAAGCCCAGAATCATGGGCGAAACGACGCGGTGATAAGAAGTCTTTTGTACTTTTATTAGTCCTGAAACCCCTCAAACAACCTTTACATTTTCTGCATCATATTGAGGACAAACAATCAACTTTGGAACATTTTCGTTGTTGAAAATTGAGAGAATGAAGCAAACTGGAACCATCTTTATTTGGTTTTCCACCGCATAAAACACAGTGGAGTGAAATCAGAACACGGTAACACAAAATAAGTTACTGTCGGTCCTTTCTCCTTCCTTGGGCAGTGTTATCATCGGTCAGAAACGAAACTTCATAATGTCAAAACATGACGCATGACGTCACGGCAAAAAGAGATAACGGAAAATTGGAAACCCTAATTGTAATCTGTTAGATGCTGGGATTTTCAAAGTATTCAAAGAACTGATTTTCTGGGATCTTGAAGTTTTCAGTCTCAATACTAATCGTCCAAAAACTTGGTAATGTTGTAGATGTTTGAAGCCGTTTTAAAACCAGTTGTAGTTCTCATTTAAAATATTTTTTAAACGAAAATGACTGATACACTAATCATACAAAGATATGATATGGATACCGACAATGAGCATATTAGCAGATAACTTTCCAGAGATTACATCTGTACAAGTTCTGCGTCAAGACGGAAAATCAAGTTGATAATTCCATTCTTTATCGCTGCGAGATTCTATCTAGATCCAGATTTCAGAATTAAGAGTACTTAAGTTCTTGCAATGGCAATTATGATTTGGCAACAGTCCTTCAAGCTTCCCTTGCAGTTTATTACCATCCCCAGCATTGGTATGAGGATAAGCTTCGCCTTGTTTTGCAAAATTCGAATATTTTCAGACATTTTACCGCGATTTATGGGTTAGATAATTCTTCGGATGTTCGGCTGTCCCCTACAAAATTTTGACCAGTGCAGGTACTGCACTTCATTACTGCAGACAATACACTGAACAGTTATTTATTAATATCGTGTGAGCAACCAAATTTACATGTGAAGTTGGAGCTTTGGAAAACAAATTTGATGACTGATTATTCTGTCACTGACTAACTCCATGATGGAAATTTTTGCTAGTTACATGATATTTGGAACTGGAGTTTTTCTTCTGTAGTAGGTAGGTATGATGTTGATACCTGAATTCACCTTTTCAACTGGGTAAAATTTAAGGAGACAGTGAAGTCAGAAATATGAAACCGCCTAAAAGAATAATTAAAATCATACAGAATGAATAACTTTGAATGAAAAAAATATAGGAACTTTATATCAAAAACAATGGGCTTTGAATTATCAGAAACCTCAAAAATGATAGGAACCCACCTTCCACCTTACACTTTCCACGATGGCCAATGATAATGAACTACATAACTGTCATAAAACTACAAAACTACATAAAAAGTCGCGACGAGTTCCAAAGAAAAATGTGATGTTATAACTCGACTTCCGCTTGTCACATCGCTTTGCGCCATTTCGCAGCAACGGCATCGTCAGTCACATACTTTTTTATTTACGCCAATAAGGCCATCAAACATTAACCGTAGGTGTAGGTACTAATTAGGTATCTATAGCGGAAATGTGCGAAAAATTCAATTGAAAAATGGCCAGGACAACATCGTGTTTCGACGGGAGACCTGAACTTCTTCGATGCTTCCTTACCTGTCTTCAAAGCCATGGACCTCGAATCCCTGTACTCGCTGTCGTCATTGTCGATGAACTGGTCACCTAGCATCTCGTCGTCGGGATTCAGGCAAATTTCGATCATGTTGCACAAAGCCTGCTGACCCCAGCCGGGATCCTGCCTTGCCCCGTTGAAATTGCGCAAGGCCCCGTTCAAATTTCCCGTGTACCACTGGTACATCGCCGTGCAATACAAAAACCCGGGTTCTTTGGCCGCGTTGCCGCAGCACTGCTTGGCATTGGACAAATATTCCGGAAAATCATCCAAGTTGCCCGTGCGTCTCATTATCTCCACCAGACGAATCAGAGCCGTCCAATTGGTCGGCTGTTTGACTATCAGCTGGGTGAAATGGAACAAAGCCATGTCGAAATCGATCTTCCTGAACGCCAAATCCGCCATCATGACCGAAGCCGTTTCGTCTTCGGCATCCAGTCTCAAAATATTAGCACAGATTTGTTGACACGGTTCCAATAAGTTCATCTGGAATTTAGAGCATTACTTCTTTTTCAAAGTGTGCACAACAACCTTAACTTACTTGCATGTAAAGTCTGGCTAACGCAACTAATATTTCCGTGTTATTAGGTGAGATTTCCAGAGCGTCTTTATAGTATTGCACAGCTTGTTCGTTATTTTTTGAAACCATCGAGATTTCGGCCAGTTTCATGCCAATGTCCAACAAAAGCTTGATTTCTGACTGAGGAACATCTAAAATTGCATCATTCAAGATTTGCTACAAGAAACAAAAACACGGCAACTTACTGGCTTGCTCGACAGTCAGACGTCGCCTGACTCTGTTCTGGTTGTCCCTGGCGTCTTTCAAAGTGGACAGAGCTGCGGTTTGGTTCCCGGATTTCTCCTGAATCCGGGCCAGGAGCATCAACAGCTTCGTTTTGTGCTGCAAATACGTCAGATCTTCCAGATTCCTGGCCTGTTCGGCTTCGATTTCCGAGATGAGCAGGAGCTCGGCCTTGGGGTACTGTTTCAAGTTGAGATAGAGCTCTGCCAGTTGCAGTTTCAAGTCGGGATCGTCGGTCAATTTGATCGAGTCTTTGTAGAAAGACACCGCCTTGGCAAAGTAATGCGTGTCAACGTAGGCTTTGCCCATCTTCGACGTGAGGTACGGGTCCCTTGGGTTTTGCTGTAGGGCTTTCTTGTAGCACTCCAAGGCATCGTCTGGCTCTGAAATATAAAAAAGGTACGTTTTTAATTTCAAGCATCCGATAGCACAACAATGGTGGTAGAGGTGGGATTTCAGCTGTTGACTTAGCGGTGGCTTTCGTTCAGCGATGGAATTGAATTTCTCAGCGGCGACGTATCAAGTTAATTTTTTAGCGAATTTTTGAAGAAAATCTTGGCCAGCCATAATGCACTTTTGTGTTAACTAAGTAACCGATTTTTATGAAATTTGGAAAACATGTATTGTATAAATATGCGTATTTTCGTGCTTGATTTTGAGACCCAACGCCATATTGGACCGTCATATTGACTTTCCTGGAAGTAACCGATTTTAGAAAAAATTCGTTGTCACTATGCGAATTCACCCGAAAGAAAGCGCGCTATTGAGTATAGAGTATAGAGTATAGAATTTACTTAAATTTGAAATGCTATTCAACAACAAAAACAAATTTGGGGAAGGAGTTCAGCTCTAAGACCGTTCTTCCACTCGCTCCCCATAAAAATAAATATGAAGTTCAAAATATAAAACATGAAGAAAACTATGAATAAAACTAGACAGTGCCACAACACGTTAAAATCACTTATCACAGTCGATATCCGGAGATTTCCAAAGCGTCAAGAATTCCTCAGTGGTGTAGAAGCAATGGTCCTTTAGGAAGGATTTGAGCTTCGAGCTCAGCCTTCGAATGTCCAGTGATTTCCAATCATCTGGCAATGCATTGAGCAGCTTGATCGATTGAGCCTTACTATTGTTCATTCTTACCATGAAAACGGCGCAAAACAAATTGGATTAGCCAATCAGGCCGCTGCATTTGCCAATTTGCACCGCCGTAACTTTGCGCCACCTGACTGGAAATAAGGTCGTCTGTCATTTTATTCCATTTTTTCATGATCTCGGTTCAACTAAATGGTGGCAGCGGTGGGAGTTTAGGTTCAAGTGTTCCCTCTCCCTCTACTGTTCAATTGTTTCTCAACTATTGGTCTTTTTTATAACACAACTAAGTATTTATTCCATTTACTTTTTCTGGCTCTCTTTCCTTTTTCACAAGTTTATGGCTATCTTGACTTTCCAGGCAAAGGCAGCAGTGGGTTGATGCCAGATTCTAATGTAACCGATGTGCTTTGTCTATGTCTAAATAAAATAAATAATAAATAAATAAATGTTTTTCTCCTTATCGGCTTTTTCTTGCCATAGGAGTTTGCCCGTTTATTAATCAATTATACAGACTCAGAAAAGTGCAAATTTCGGACAACACAGCACCCAGACTTTTCACCGGGAATCGAACCCGGGACTTCCGCGTCGCAGGCAGCCACTCGACCGCCTGCGCCACGGGGCCGTTCTATGTCTAAATTAAAAAACTACTTTCTGGAGAAGAGTAAAGAAAATCGGACTTTCAACAGTTATTGTTTTCAGAAAAACCACCAAAACCATGGCTGTAGTGACCCACAGAATGTCAAGTGTAGTAGGATCGAATGTGGAATTTTACTTTTCGAATAAAATTGGTAGGTACTGTGGTGGGACGCTTAAAAAATTATAAAATAGAAGGGAATTAAATATTTAGGAATAAATTAGCATAACGGGCGTAATAGGGGAGGAAAGAAATAGGATAAGGAATGCGAAGATATCGATTTTTGCCGGCATCGATGTTTGTTGGCCAGGGGCTTGATACGTGAGACGGTGGTGGTAACAGGAAGGGTCCAAGAATAGAAACGGGGGAGAAGATGGGATTTGCGTGGTGGCAGTCAAGAACGGCAGATGTGCGGGGGAAGAAAATTATTATTTTTTAAGAAGAACAAGTTAATCAAAGTTCTAAACACTGTTAATAGTTGTAGTGCATCAGTTACGAGGAAAGGGGATATTAAGGCAAGTCTGATTCCCATTTGTAATCAAATGCGAATTGTTTAAATACGGTTGAAGTGATTGTTTTGTTTATAAAATGATAGTAGGTTTGGTTTTGATATTTCGATCAGCCCTCGTAAGCGTCAAGCCGATTTTAATTCCCTGTAGTTGCTTTGAGCTTTTAAATGAGGCCCCTTGTTTCAGCTACCTACCTTTAAGAAGCCAGAAAAAGGGTGAAAACCTCAGTAACCCTTTCGAAAGAGATTTAGCTTTCTACAGAGCATGATTTTGTAGACTCTATTAGCTTGAGACAAGCACTAGCAGTATTTATGCAAATCAAATCTGAGCAAAATCTCGATCACGCGTTGTTTACCCCAAAGAATAAAAGACTTGACCCTTTTCGCACGACAAGGAGTGTATGGACATTAAAATAAGCTAACGTTCCAAAACAAAGAGAACCTCTTAAGAACAATGCCAGAAAGTTCAGTGTCGTTTCGAAAACACTTCAAGACAGAAAGGAACATAACATGAATTTTTGCAGGCTATTGAATTTAGAGGCTCATTCAATAAACTGTATACCTGACCGGAGTGTAGATTTGAGTGGAGTTATATAACCCAGCTCGAAATAGAGTTGTTGGATAAGGCTGTATAGTCAAACTACAGCACCAGCTGAATACAAATTTATGGAATGTCAACACTCAAATTTTATGTAAATTATTTGATCAATAATTGAAATAATGGCTATGATTTCGAAATAACAAGACAGTACTTGATGAACAGCCATCTCTCTCTAAGTACAATCAAATAATCGAAGTTTCTTTTAGTACAAAATGAAAATTGGGCAAGATGGAAGAAAGGGTTGAAATTAAAATTCGACGAAGTACTAATTAATTAGGCAGGGAGTTAAACTCCTGCCTGTCCTAAAGTGCATTGGGACATGGGTTTAACAATAGTTCGGCAAATCAGGAAGAATGAGAACGGAATTAAATTAAAAGGTTTGAACTAATGAGTCGTAGTCGCACATAATTAGGGTGTATTTTCTGTCAGAAACCGAATGTAAATCTTGATGCAAACTTATCTAATTTCTAACGCTAGCTGATGCCAGCACGTTTGGAAATCATGGAATGAACAATTAAGTTGAACTTAATTAAAATGGCGATGATTAATTAATTTGTAATAAGGGTGTGGTGTAATTTAAATGACTTTGTTTATCTTTCAACACTTGTTCAATTCATCCCCTTTCAAAGAACGTGAGGTTACTACTATAGTATGCTTCAGGCATCATTACGACGGGAATTCGAGGTAGGTGTAATTGATTCAAATGACTTAGGTGAAGATAAATAAAAATCTACGGCACAACAAAACATGACTTAGGGTCACTAGACGTATCACAGCTCAATTAATTTAATGTAGGGAAGGGAGTAAATCACAGTACCTACTCAAGCAACTTTATGGAAAGAAGCGATGTCCCACTTTCACATTAACACTATTTTTCAATGATTTCTGCCATAGAATGAGTCAGGAAACTGCCATTTGGAATTAATGACATAGGTTTGAGGGCGCCCTGTATAAATATGCGGGTAGATGGACAGTCACACTATCAACTTGAAGGAGTGAGTGTTTTATAAACACTGCAATACCCACCTAAAATGTTCATGTACGCATCCCCCAGCAAAATGTACGTCTCCGCCCCCGGATTGTCGTTGACCATCTCCTGATAGCACTGCAGATACGCGTGCTTGTCCGACTGGTAGTTCAAAAAAACCTCGGCCAGCTTGGTCTTGGCCTGCAGATAGTACGATTCGCTCGGCTTGACTTTGCTCAACAGATCCACGGCCGTCTGCACGTTCCTCCGCTTCAGCGCATGATCGGCGCTCAGGATCAGAATCCTCGCCTCTTCCGGGGTGCTCTGGAACTCGTCGATCGCATCCTCCAGAAGCTTGGCCGCTTCGTCCACCTGCCCGATTATATTATGCACGTCTATCATCTCGATGTAAATCGAAGCCTTCTCCGTCAAGCTCAAGCCATCCTTGTACTTCAAGCTCTGCGGACTGGTCAGCGACAAGGCGGTCGTGAACGATTTGATGGCGTCTTGCAGGTTGCCGGTATTTTTCTCCACCAAGCCTCTGATGTAGTGGTACAGCGGGTTCTCCCGCACCTTGAAGTTGTTGCTCAGCCCGTTCTCCAAGCTCTGCGAAGCTCTGTCGTACAAGCCGGACTGGACTTGAATCTGCGCCATCAGAAGATGCGCTTCGCTCGAGGTGTCGTCGATTTTCGTCAAGATTTGATCCAAGCTCTGCATGGCGCCGGCGTTATCGCCGTTCAAGTACTGAAGCTTGGCCAACAAGTACAACGCTTCGTACAGACCCGGACAAGCTTTGATGGTGGTTTGAAGCACGCTCTGTACTAAGCTACTGGCGACTTGGTATTGCAAGTATTCTTTAGCGAGATCAAGCATGAAATCCGGATCCAAGATTAGTAGATACGTTTCAGAATACGGATAGTGCTTCACGGAGCTCAGCTGTATATCGCAAGCTTTTTTCAAATGGTCCAGAGCTTCGTCATGGTCTGCAACTTTGGCGCGTATCAAGTGGAGCAGCGCCGAACTGGACGCGCCTTCAAGTTCTAACAAGTAATCGATTTGTTTCCTGGCTTGTTCCGACTTGCCGTTTTCATGGAGCTCGCACAGAGTCAATCCCATTAGAGCTTGAAGCGAAGCTTCGTTGAGCTTAGTCGCAGCTTTGTAATACCTCAGCGAATCTTTGACGCGTCCCGCTAAGAAGCACTGGTAACCCAGCTCGATTATATACTCAGCTTTATCCGGATGGATTTGCGCAGCTTTCTCTACCATCTTGTAAGTTTTCTGTAAGACTTCCTCGTGCCGTCCGCAAATCCTGGAAAGAAGCCGCGCGCTCTCCAATAAAAGCACAGCGTTGTTTGGTTCTTTCTCTTCGATTTCGTTAATGTACCTATCGATGCAAGGCAGAGCTTCGCTGTAGTTTGCATCGCGGCATAGCAGAATCACTATGTTGGTTTTGATAGCCGAGAAATCTTCTGGGAACGAATTGATAATTCGATTCATGGTCTCAATTGCTTGATCCCAATCCTGCGCTGCGAACAAAACTTTCATTTTCTGCACCAGCGGTAAGCTAGACAACGGATATCGAACTATGGCTTGATTTACATTGGCCAAAGCTTCGTTGAAGTTTCCTTGGAACATGAAGCTTTCCGACAGGCCGATCACGGCATCCAAGTTACGCTTGTTTTCCCGCAGAGCGTTTTCGAACATCTCCGATACGCTTTTGCTCTTTTTGACGTGCAGCAAAATCCAGGCTTTCAAGGCGAAGCCTTGCGCCGCAGCTTTTTCCAAGTAATCCAGAGCTTTGTCCGGCTTGTCCAAGACGTAGAGTACGACGCCCGCATGGTAGAAATCGAGCGTGTCTGCGCTTTTCCTCAGCTCGCGCATTTGCAAATCGAGCTTCTGGAACAGCTCCTTGCTGGACACGCCCAGCATTCTGTGCGTGTACATCAAAGCTATAATCGTGGCCAGCTTCACGTCGTTTTCGAGCTTGATGGACTCGAGCTCGTTGACGCTTTCTTCGACGCGGTTGTTCAGCATCAGCGCCAGTGCGTGGAACAGATGGAACGATATGTCACTTCTGAATTTGGCCAGGCCGTCTTTGCATGCGTTCAGCATGGAGTTGTAGTGCTTGTCGCGGAAATAGTAGAAGATTTTGGCTTTCAAATCGAAGCCGTCTTCTTCCATGTTTACAAAAAGCGGTTAGAGAGAACTCAAGGGATTTTTATTGGCGAAAGTTAATCTACAACGTTAGACGAGTAGCGACTGGCGTTGCGCTCGTAGAAGCCTCGGAGGAAGTCGCATGTCAATCGGAATTTCTTGTCGTTCTCTACGAGGTGATCGAAGACTCTCTGAAAAAAAATCAACATGTTTATTTTGATTGTTTGTTCATTAAAAA
This sequence comes from Anaspis maculata, assembly GCA_949128115.1. NCBI lineage: Eukaryota > Metazoa > Arthropoda > Insecta > Coleoptera > Scraptiidae > Anaspis > Anaspis maculata. Next base: position 102,990,235 of record OX421962.1, on the reverse strand, counting down.
TCAATCTTTTGTTCTCCCACACTAGTCCGGTGGACTAGCGCCAAATATTGCCCAAACTATGCATTTTATGACTACGGAACAATTTTTTGCAGGCATGTTCAGGAACCCTTCCTCTATCATTTGAGAAGTGCTGCCAAGCAATTTTTCAATGTGGGGGGCCAGGGGGGCCTCTTTTTGACAACTTGAATCGTTTTTTGTCGATAAAATCCGTGATGAAAATGCTATATAAAAAACTCAAACGGATTATTGAAGAGCAACTCAAAATGTCACTTATGTGTGATGAGACTTATTACAGGGTGAACAGGTTTCAAGAAAGATGACTTTCCGTCAACATGCAATATGATGAAGAAAAACTTGCGCCAAAGACTTTTAGTTTCGTCATTGAAAAATGCCGATTGGCATATTTGTTGATCATACGTACCTGAACTGGTTGAGAACCGTACCCAACTGCGTCATTGGTGCCGGAGCTATATACAGGGTGGAAGAGAAAAATATTTTTGTTATTATTTATTTCAAAAACCAAGATAGATAAAGTGATCGAAATTCAGGAATTGATGCTTCTTCCAATGCGTGTGAAAACACAACAAACCGTTTTGGAATATCTTGAAGCGTTCCTGAAATATTTTTAAAAAACTGAAGAATATAATAAAAATTTTACTTTCCACTTTGATTTCGTATTTCCCATTATATAGAGGTATATACTATAATTCAACAACAAATTGGGGTGAAAACTAAACAGCCACATCACTCACCGGCATCAATCATGTATGCGTCAATGCGTCATATACAGGGTGTAAGAAAAAATTGTTGTTTTCTTTGCTGTTATAGAAAAATCAAGACATAAAAAGTGAAAAATTAGGGAAGTAAGAAGTTTCCGGGAGAACAAACCAAGCCAAGACACCTGATAAGGTAAATTACTGACGTGAATGTGTAATCCACGCGTTTTTTGCTTGTTTTTTTATATACAGCAAAAAAAACAACCATTTTTTCTGACACCCTGTATACAACGCATACATGATTGATGCCGGTGATGGTGCTGTTCAGTTTTAACCATAATTTATTGTATATTTGTGTATATTGTGAAATTTGTTGCATAACTCAAGGATATACATCTGTATAATGGAAAATACGAAATCAAAGTAGAAAGTAAAATTTTGATGATATTCTTCGGTTTTTTGAAAATATTTCAGAAACGCTTCAATATATTTCAAAACGGTTTGTTGTGTCTTCACATGCATTGAATGAAACATCAATTCCTTAATTTTGTTCACTTTATCTATCTTGATTTTTTAAATAAATGAAAACAAAAATATTTTTCTCTTCCACCCTGTATATAACTCCGGCACTGTTGACGCTGTTGAGTGCTGTTCTCAACCAGTTCAGGTGGATATGATCAACAAATATGCCAATCGGCAGTTTCCGATGACGGGGCTGAAGGTCTTTGGCACAATATTTTCTTTATTATATTGCATGTTGACGGAAAGTCATTTTTTTCTGGACCTGTTCACCCTGTAATAGTTTTTATCACACATAAGTGACCTCTCGAGTTGCTTTTTAAGAATCCGTTGGGAATTTCTATTCAGCATTTTTATTACGGATTTTATCGACAAAAAACGATTTAAGTTGTTAAAGAAGGGCCCCCCTGACCCCCAACATTGAAAAATTGCTTGGCAGCACTTCTTAAATGACAGATTAGGGCTTTCTAAACATGCCTGCAAAAAATTGTTCCGTAGTCATGAAATGCATAGTTATAACCCTAGTCCACCGGACTACACTGTCTATAACGATCCAAAATAATAAGTGATAAATACCCTATTGCGTGTTCTAGAAAATTATGAGCATGTGGGAGAAATGCGTAGTTGAACAGATTCTGGTCGGACGTTTGAGCTTTGGGAGATTTGCGCGTTTGCATTTGCGCATTTGCTTTCCGTGTGGGAGAAATGCGTGGTCGGACAAATTTCGGTCGGACATTTGAGCTTTGGGAGATCCGCGCGCCATCAAAAGTGGCATAGTGAATCGTGGCGCTTTTTCCGTTGGGAAGTTTGAGATGTCGCATGAATGCTCTTTGGCTTGTTGCGTATGGATTCCCGGTAGCTATCTAGCGGTAAATTTGGTAAGCACATAGACCAGAAAAACATTTGCATCACGAAATTATTTTGACAGAATCAAATGTCAAAGCAGCGGAAAGTGGACCGAATCTTTTTTTCATTTCGGAGTTTGTATCGGGAACAGCTGAAGCCGTCGATTCAAATTAAATGTCGCAAACGAAGCATCGACCTTTTTTTCTGTTCCACCCAGAAAGCCGCGCGAATCCCCAGTGCCCCAGTTCATGTATTCGTTGACATGAACGTCACGTCACCAGCTGCTATCGCACTTGAATTTTGATCTATTTTGAATCTTTATCCAAGTTTCAAAAAACCCTGAGAGCCAAAATCTGTGCATTTGTGCAAAAATTCAAGTGAGTACCTCTAATGTGGATTAGCGAAAAAACTATATTTGGGAGATATGGAGGAAGATTGTTGATATTCGCTGGAGACTCTGGAAATAAGCCAGAAACCCGGCGACTGCGACTCGGGGACAGAGCACAAACCCGTACAATTGGTGGAGGAGCCGTTCTGTCCTCAAATGCAACAGATATCGAGCCGAAATAGATGAGATTCGATTAAAGAAAAAAACGAGATCAAAATGTTGAACCGACTGTAAGATATGGGAGAATGACCTACTGAGAACAAGTTACCAAGATAAACGAGTGGATCTGGATATGCTATTATGAGCGTGAGGCGCAGTAGCGCATTTATTTCGGATAGATCCGCATAGTGATATTTGCTTGCATATGTGCAGCGGGCGGAATAGGGTGATTGCATGGAATTTGTTCACCTGTTCACCGGCAGGCAGCGCAAGGATCCAGTTATGTTTTAACCTCGGTTTTGACGTTTGTTAGGGAATTGCATTAGGGCACATAACAGCTGTAAGAGTTTGAGACATTGTAAGAATGATTAGAAATCACAATCTCGATCTCGTAAACGCCGAACAAAACACGTAAAAATTGATTGAGTTCGGTTGACGTTGACTGCGACATGGATGAAACTTGACAGATGACAATGACACTATTGGCATTTTGCCATAAACTCCCTTTACATGCAATCACCCTATTGTATACTCGTAGATGCTATGGTGGGAATGGAGATGTTCATTTTATGATAGCTGACTGGATCATCACTTGAGGATTTTTTTGTTTTCCTTGTTCAAGAAATGCAACCTTTTCTAGTCCGCTTCTCTGTCAGAAACGGCAATAAATTGATTTCAATCATTTCATTTTCATTCATTTGAACGATGTAACAATGCAACAAAATAGATGTTGTGCACTCTTTTTCAATCCAGGAAAACTCCTAACCGACTCAAATAATTTCAATTTTGTTTTAAGCAATTTACCTCCGGTTCCATCAGACCTTTATGAGAGAATTAACTTTATCACTCTCATAGCAACTGGCCATGATATTGGCTGGTGCATAGCAACTATTACCGTCGGTTCCACAAAACAGATAACACGAGATTAGTTGATTTGCGATTCTTGTTTTCCAATTTGTGGCTGACTGATCAATGGAAATGTTGGTTTATCCCTCAATAATAGAAAGATGATGGTACAGATTTCAGGCATTTTTTGTGAGTAACCATCTAGCATTCAGCAGAAAAAAGCTCAGTTAATCTGCAATCAGCCTTGATCGCTGATCATCTTTTTTGTGGAACTGACGGTTAGAGTTAATTAGGTTGATAAGGTTAAGACATAGAACTTGATCTTTTTAAGAACATAACCATGTAATTCTGAAGTCCAGCGAAGTCAACTTGATTGAGTTCAACAGGGTGTTGAAGCAAATAGTGCAGCATTTCTAAAAGTTTGACATTCTCTCATTTGAAGAAGTATATTTTTCTGGATTTCAACCTCAAAAGCATGAAGGTGAAGTTCAGATCTCGAAGTCGTTTTTTATTTATCTTCATATCCCTTTTATTTACAGGATGGTATCGGTATAAAGAAATCAACTTTTTGGTCTTACGGTAATGACATACACTTTCCCTTCTTGACTGATTTTCAGTAGTTATATCATGATTCATGAGTGGTGAATATTTTTTTGAATATGCCTACTTTGACTTTTTGTAGAAAATTATGTGGAAATACATGAGAACAAAATGCTTTAAAAATAGCCTGATTAAGTATAATCATGCTTAATCCAAGACGCATATTGAAAATGGAGATTGAAACAAGAAAAACTCATGATCAGAATCGAATCAATATCAACATTCAAAATATTCGCTATGTGCATTCAGTCGAGTAGCGACAGCTCACGGCCGAAAGCAAAACAAATAAGCATTATTCAGTTTCGCAAATCGCCACCTTAAGCGCTGATGTCTACTCCTCCCACTTTTTTTGACGAACGCACAAAGCGGAATTGCCATGATTGTACATTCTAGAGAACCTTATTATCACGCGACCGGCCGGCCGGCGTAAGGGTACCGCATTCTGGCCGACCGTTTGTTTACTGAACGGCCTCACGAAGTCAGGCACTGACAGCTCTCGGCATCACGGAATGCCATAGGCGTCCGTTCCAAAGGGTTCTAGCTGTCAAGAGCGTGTTTATTTTGGATTTAGGTGTATAAATTCGTGTGAGGGGTGGATATAATTTGTCCGATGAGTTTCAAAACACGTCTTGTATGCCGCTAGATGAAATGGAATTTCCATATGTTGGGTAGCGGACATCAAGCAACAGCACCGAACCCCGCAATTTTTTTTTTGCTCCGCTCATGGTAAATTTTGACACATAGCTGAATTTTAGCCCCTCCCATCGGCCCTTAGCAACGGATGATTGCGTAACCCTTGTACAGCCAAAGCTGCCGATAATCTAGCAACCCTAGTACATTCAGTCGAGTAGCGACATCTAGCGACCGAAAACAAAACAAATAGGTATCATTCAGTTTCGTAAATTGCCACCTTGAACGCTGATGTCGACTCCTCCCACTTTTCCGGCGAACGCACATAGCGGATAGGGTGGTGGCATCAAAAGTGGCGTAAGGATATACAGGCTGGTCTATCTTAGTGTAATTATTCCATAGTAGCTTTACCGTTCGAGATAGAAAAAAAGATGTAAAAGAAAAGTTATATGGTTCGACGAGACCTATGACCTAAAATCATTTTCAGCTATACAGGGTGACCAATTGTGAAAAGGTTAAAGAGACGTTAGCTTCTGAAATAGAACACACTATTTTTTTTCTGCAATTTCGTGTTCAGCTTTCCAAGCTGTCTCAAGACTCTATTTTTGTTTTTCAATAATGTGGCAGTGCTACCAACTAGAAATTGAAAACTGAGAAAACCCGCATTTTCAGAGACTAAAAGTAGTTTCCATGACAATTTTATGTATCGGTAAGCATGCGCAAGACTTGACAGTTCGGGTCGGCTAGCACCAGAGGTATAGAGTGGGGAGAATGATTACAGAGCTGTGAGAGTCTGGCAAGCACGCGAAGGTCGAACTTTTGCCGGCCGGTAAGGAACGTGAGCGTGCGCTCTAGACCTGATGAAAACTACTATTGAGAAAGGACCTCGCACGATTCTTATGGAAAATGGCTCCCGGTTAAATTCTCTGAATTTATGATATGTTGTAGCTCATGAGATACTAATCAAATACCGTGAACCCCAAACTCAAATAATGGACAGTTTTTTACCCACAGGGGGTTGAAGTTGGAGGTTTTGACGGCTTCAAAATGATAATATGACGTTAATAAAAGCTTTTTATTTGGTTTCTCTTCAAGTTGTGTTTCATGCTGAATGTATTTATTTGACAGAAAAATATCAACCTCCTCCTCCACCCCCAACCCCTATCTACCATCATAAAATTCGAGATTACTCCCAAAAGCCATGCGGATGGCTTCTGTGGTTTAAATTATGAATTTTGACATAAAAATTATTTTCCACCCCTAATGTTGGGGTGCCGATTTTCCAATTTTCCTTGGTTAATTTGGCTGAATTTTTGGTATTGTGTACTTCTAATTCTGCTGAACCAAAAGTTCTCATGTCAAAACTTATTCCTATTGACAGTTTTCGTTCTACAGGGGACTGAATTTAAATATTTGAGAGCATAAATATTGAACTTCAGTCCCCTGTAGAACAAAAACTGTTCATAGGAATGAGTTTTGGTATGGGAACTTTTTGTTCAGCAGAATGAGAAGTACACAATACCAAAAATTCAGCCAAATTAACCAAGGAAAATTGGAAAATCAGCACCCCAACATTAGGGGTGGAAAATAATTTTTATGTCAAAATTCATAATTTAAATCATAGAAGCCATCGGCATGGCTTTTGAGAGTAATCTCGAATTTTGTGATGGTAGATACGGGATGGGGGTGAAGAAGGGGGTTGATATTTTTCTGTCAAATAAATACATTTAGCATAAAACACATCTTGAAGAGAAACCAAATTAAAAGCTTTTATTTACGTCAGAATATCATTTTGAAGCCGTCAAAACCTTCAACTTCAATCCCCTGTGGGTAAAAAACTGTCCATTATTTGAGTTTGGGGTTCACGGTATTTGATTAGTATCTCATGAGCTACAACATATCAAAAATTCAGAGAATTTAACCGGGAGCGATTTTCCATAAGAATCGTGCGGAGTCCTTTGTAGCGGCTTTGCTTTTTAAAAGTGAGATATGAAAGTGATGAAACTTGACATGGTGGTAGTCGAATCAAAGACCAATATTCTGGCGTTCGCAAAAAAAACTCTATAATTTTCAAAGTAAATTCCAAGGGACTTTTTAGGAAAAGAGAGACAGATGCGTGCGCGTTTGTACCGCGCAGCTGGTGGTGTCTAGCTATAACGGCGCCTAATATCTCCAAGGGAAACTCCGTTCGTCATGAAATGCGCGGCACTACATTGCGGTCATGCGGGGCTGTGACGTAAATCGTGCGAGAGAGACTGCCTTTATTGAAAAGGTCCAGTAGCATGCTCCCAATTTTATAAAGCTATCCGATAGCTTTTTTCTTTCTCTTTCATTCTTACTAGGGGTATCCTACCCTTCAAGTTTTCGAGATAATCTCGAAAACTATAGAGTTTATGGGCGGGGTACCTTGAGTAGAAGTGAAAGAGGAGAAAAAAGCTATAGGATAGGGTCATAAAATTGGGGGCATGTCATCTGAGAAAAAAAATAGTCTGAAAACGAGTCTGAAAATTATAAATTTGAATTTTTTTGTATCAAAATCGCAACTTTTTGACATTAGGACATTGGTCTTTGATTCGACCACCATTAGGTATATTGTCAAGTTCCATCTCTTAGTTTTGAAAAGAGATGACGCTACAGTTTTGTAAGTAAACTCTAAAAACGCGATTTTTTTTAGTATTCAATCTTTATTTGGTAAGCAGCACTACCATATAACCAAAAAACAAAAATACAGTCATGAGACAGCTTAAAAAGCTGAACACGAAAATGCAGAAAAATAGGATGATGCTTTATAAAAAAAAAATGGATGTTTTATTTACCTTATCAAAATAGGTCACCTGTATAGATGAAAATAATTTCAGGTCATAGGTCTCATCAAACCAACTTTTACATTTTTTTTTTCAATCTTGAATGATAAGGCCGCTATGGGATAATTACGCTAGAATAGATCACCAGTGTATTGAAGCCAGAATCCGGTCAGGAGGAGAAGTGAATAGAAACAATTAACAGTCTTCAGACAAAGCATTCATTCTGAACACTCTGTGATGTTTCATGATTGATTGTGACAAAAATTCTTGATGGACGAACCAAATTACAATTGCATGTTTTTGAGGAAGAATCAGCTTACTTGCTCATCTGAAAATGCGTAACATTTGCCAATCTAAAGTACTCATGAAGCAGTTACTCTTTGAGTTACTCAGTATGTAACGAATGATCGAGTAAATTATATCATTTTCTTTGGGGAAAAATATTTTTATCTACAAGCGTTAAATAATACCCGTCACTTTTAGCACGTCGTCATGGGCGACGTGAAAAAATGATGATTCTGCGCATTCCTGTCATATTTTCAATAAATTCTGACATTTACCAAACATTTCAAAGACCATTGTAGATAAAATCCTGTACGATACACGCGTTAAAAGTGTATTATTTTGTTCGCGGGGTTGCTCTACTCGCTAATGCTCGTTTCGCAAGCGTCCCCGCTCACAAAATAATACCTGTCACTTTTAACACTCGTATCGTAAATAGCTATTAAAATAACGAAACTTTGATAACCACGAACTAAACAGTAAACCCATTTTAAGCTTAGGTATTTTGGCGATTGGGAAAATCACGGGGCCCTGGCCCCGAGTCAAACCCGCAGAAGTTAGATCATGATCGATAAAACACGCACCTCTGCAAGGATGCCGCCCAAACCTTTGCCCTGGAACTCGTCGGGTATTTCCGAATGCACCAAATCGTAGATGCCATTGTCATATTCATAGATAACCGAGGCGCAGTTCTGCACCAAGTCAATTGAGAATGCGTTCCTGTTGGGTACAGCTTTGACTGGATTTGTTCGGAGCAAGTTTTTCACGGCAGCAATCGAGAATCGTCCTGACATTATTTTGTGCCGCTAAATGCGCGATTACGACTAGAATAGTGCGAAAAGTGAATTGTCAGGTTCAGATATTGCAAACTCACCGTTCTGGAAAGCGAATCGACTCTTAAAACGTTGACGTGACTTTGTTTATTGACCGCTTTTTACTTTTGTTGTCGGTATTTTTGATGTGCACGCATAACCTCAAATGCTGCAACCACAACAAATAAACGTCAAGGTGACAGTCCGATGACAGTGCTCGGTTGCCATGCCAGCGGGGTGGACCGCTTACCGCCGAAAACTTTAGCGCCGAAATATTAGGCGCCGACGGTCCATGGCGCCGACGCAAAAATGGTGCCATTTTCATATCCCCTCTCGAACGGACGGAAAAACTTTTCGAGCCGGCAACAGTGTTCAGTTCAGTACGTAGATCTAGGAGGACGTAGATAGAGATGGGGCGTGACCACTGTCATTATCTGTCACTTTCGGTGTTGTGTATATTCGACGCTAGGGTTTTCGACGCTAAACGGTCTACTCGTATGTTTTGCCGGCGTTCAAAAATTGACAGGTGACAGCTAATTAATTTGACATTGACAGTATTGACACTCACTTGACACATCGTAAATTAACTTTTTAAATGAAAACAAAACGGGCAACATAACCTTTGCTCTTTGAAATAGCATTTCATTTCCATTTGTAAGTACAAAATAGTGTTAACAGGTAAAAGTACAATTCGGTGTCATTGCCATATTATGGACTTGTGGCAGTAAAAGTGCAGCTCTAACAAGTTCCATTCAGTATGACGACGACGGTGCTCAGCCCCTTCGTCTTCTGGGCGCAGAACGAAAAGTGCGTCTACCTCAAAGTTGACCTGAAAGACGTCAAAGTAAGTTGCTTTTCACACTACTTGCAGACGTGCATTTCAAAATCGCAAATTTTGTCATTCCAGAATCCCAATGTGAAACTACAAAAGGGCAGCATTCATTTCGAATCGCAAGGTGTTGGAGCGAAAGGACTGAACGACTATGCCTTCTCATTGGATTTTCATGGTGAAATCGACGTCAAGGTACCTACTCTCGTTTGGGTGGTTTTTGAGATTCACTTGTAAAGCTGGGTGATTTTCAGGAGAGCATCTCTAAAATAACCGATAATAGGGTAGATTTTACGTTATCGAAAAGAGAAAAAGGCTGGTGGCCGCGTTTGATCACGCAGGGGCAAAGCAAGCCCATTTGGTTGAAAATTGACCACGACAAGTTCCAGACTGAAGACATGGAGGACGAGGTGAACGACGTCAGACAGGACTACCCCAATTTGTACGAAAAGTTGCAAAAAGAAGAGTTTGGGTACAGGAAAGGTAATTCTTTTGATTACAAAATATAAAAATAGCAGAAAGGTTCTATCTTGAGAATACTGAATACTCAATACTGTAATTGAAACATACCTACTTGTGAAGTATTTAGTCAATTTGAGAAGAGGCTGCATTTGAGGAACTGTGTATAAAATAATATGGGATATTATTATTAGCCCAGGAATTTCAGGTTTCAACCCCAGAAAAAAATAAAGAGGAGCTGAATGTTTGCATACAGGGTCACTAAGGTGCCCTGAACAATGAACATCCCACTGAAATTCACAAACTTTCCCATGTGCACCTCATGTTTTTTTTTTTAGGAGAAAAGGTCTAATGCCCTTTCTTGCTAGAAACATCCAATATGGCTTGAAAAAAGTTGAAAATTCTCACACACACTTGATAAGGCGTGCTAATCAACGGGTGTAATGCACATTCCCGCTAAGATTGTTTGTTAGAAGCTTGAAAAAGGCTGAAAATTTCCATACAGACTCAGCAGTGTGTCAATAAAATCCTGATTTTTTTCAAACTTTACCATTCACTTCATGTTCTCTTTATTAGAAGCTGAAAAGAGCTGAAAACTTGTGTGAACTTTCTAGTACTTTTGCTGAACAAGTGAACACTATACAGGGTGGTCCATCCTTGCGTAATTATCCCATAGCGTTCTTACCGTTCAAGACAGAGAAAAAGATGTAAGAAAAAAGTTATATGGTTTGATGAGTTCTATGACCTCAAATTATTTGCAGCTATTCAGGGTGTCCCATTTTGACGGGATAAGCGAAGCGTCAATTTTTTTTAATAGAACACCCTATTTTTTGCATTTTCGTGTTCAGCCTTTTCAACTGTCCTATGCCTGTATTTTTGTTTTTTCAATTGTTTGGCAGTGCTACCAACTAGAAAGTAAAAACTGAAAAAAATCGCATTTTCACAGTTTGCTTAAAAAAATTGTAGCAACCTTGCTTTTCAAAATCAAGAGATGAAACGTGACATGGTGATGGTCAAGTCAAAGACCATTATTTCCGTGTCAACAAGTTGCGATTTTATGTTACAGGGCATTCACAAAAAAATCTAACTTCATAATTTTCAAAGTATCGCAACTCATTTTTCTCAAATGGCATGCGCCCAATTTTATTAGCTGTATTACACTACACAATTTCTTGTACAATTTCTTGTACAATCTGCCAAAATAGTGTCAAAAAACAATGAACTTGATTGTTTAACTGACAGATTGTACAAGAAGTTGTGTAGTGTAATACAGCTATCATAACGCTATCCGATAGCTTTTTTTATCCTCTTTCATTTTTACTAAAGGTGCGTTCAGTCAACTTATTTAGCCGAAAGTTTTAATTTTAGTCGCAAGCGCTGCGACGCCCATTGGCTCTTATGAACCAGCCTCCTCGGAACAGCCAATAAGTGATGCAGCGCTTACGGCTAAAATTAAAACTTGCAGCTAAATAAGCTGACTGAACGCACCTTAAGGATACCCTACCCTTTCCGATACCCTATATTTTCCGAGATAATCGGAAGTTTTTACGAAATTTGCTATTTTTCTAATTTTTTCGAAAAACTGAGCCGGCCGTGATGAATGACAAACAAGCCAAATAGTACGCAGCTGTCAGTTGGTCAGTCTAAATATTATGAAAAAAAAATGGCTTAAACGAAAAAAAAACCTAAGTGGAGTCCTGGATATATCTGGATTCATACCAGAATATCATATCACTAGGTGGACCCATGGGCTACGCCCCATGCTTGAGGAAGTAGCAACTTTGATTTCAAAGCTAGCGAAGGGGTTACGCGGTGTATTGGGGTGGCGGCGCCTCAAAGTATTTTTATTCGACTTGGTTTTTGTCCCGTGTCGATCTTTGTTTTGGTTCGCCAGAAATCTGGAAGGAAATCGTCAGGAAGGGAATTCAATTCCCTTCAATTTGATGTATCACAAAGTGGGTATTGTCATTTTAGATTTTTAAGGTGAGGTGGGGAGAACGAAGGGGTGAATTCGGGTTGCACTTTTTCCAAATGATCACCCGGTAGGTGTATTTGGCGCCGGCGGCTGTCATCTCCGTAGCACAGTGATTGACACGTTGGCGTGACAAACTGATCATCGTTGCAGGTAGGGGTTCGATTCCGCATTGGGATGAATCTTTTTTCAATAAATATCCATTCATTCAATTACATTCAAAGAGGACTGAAAAATCTGCTTCCAGGCTCAGTTAAGTATTCACGCTAATTGCTGAACAATAATACAAACATCACCTTTCACATTTCCATATAAGTTCATTGTTTGAAAAGAATTTAAATTTTTAATATTGTTACGTATTTCGCGTACGGGTTCGTTTATAATTGAGACGATCGTTTAAAAACACACACTATTACTGCGTACTACGCTAAATACACGTCAACAATTATTTACGCTTGGGAATATCGCTGAGATTATTCGCTCTACCCGCTCCTGTTACTTCGCATTCAATACAAAATCTGTGGGCGATCCATGGTGCTTATTCATACCTCCGACTAGTCTTCTCGAAGGTTCCATTGGTCCTCTAGCAAATTCCACAGTGACCTGGCATATGATTTCTAGGCGACTCCCGAATAATCGTACACCTTTGGCGTGCAATCCCAACGTGTAGTGAAGCTGGCATCTCCGCCAAATTGAACAGATGTGTCTTACTCGCATGTTCAAGTCTCCACGTATTTCAATCGCCAAGCCATCGCGTATATTCTGGAAATATCTAGAGCTCCGCACTTGTCCACTGCGACCTAATGGAAAGAGTCTAGAAAGAACGCGTGCTCTCCAGAATCGCCGCTTGTAGCAATATGTTGTTTAGCACGCTTTATTAAGGACGGAGTCATATTGGTAAAATAAGCGTTGCGAAATCAACCCCTGTGGGTTTATTCCTTGACCGATTCTTACCATTTAGGTCTCTTTCGAAAGCTACAAGGATGTACTGGTTTAAGCCTATTGGCATTTCCAAAATCCAAAAATAATTTTTTCAAATGTCAAAATTTAAAAAAAAAATTGGATTTCGGAAGTGTCAATAGGCTCAAACCAAAGTACATCCTTGTAGCTTTCGAAAGAGACCAAAATGGTAAGAATCCGTCTAGGAATAAACCCACAGGGATTGATTTCGCAACGCTTATTTTACCAATTGAACACCGTCCTTAAGTGTGTATGCCAATTTCCAACTTTTTCCGAGCCATATTGGATGTTTCCAGCAAAAATGGCTATTAGACCTTTTCCGCTGAAAAACCGTGACGCGCACATGGGAAAGTTTGCGAATCTCAGTGGGACGTTCAGGACACCTTAGTGAACCTGTGCAGAAAAATTCAGCTCCTCTCAATTTTTTCAGAGGTTTGATCGATTTTTTCGTTCGAAATTCCTGAGCTTCGGGTGTCGGGCTTGCAATAAAAGTAATTAAATTATCCCTTTATAAAACCATGACTCATGTTACTCTTGCAGAGGATTTCAAAATGGTCTACTTGTCACTCTACAACCTG